>OU342638.1:19217696-20526880 GCA_910589415.1 Malachius bipustulatus | reverse complement strand
AAAGAACGGCACACAAATTTGGCGTCCAACTTGGGGGCCTCAATTGAGACTCAGTTATTTAGTTTGAATTTATATTTATTTATAGTTAGGTAGTAAGTGTAGATGTCTCGATCGCTTTGCTCTGCTGATCTGTGCTGAGGAATAATATTTGGTGTTTTTTTTGATAATAGTTGGTTGTTTCATTGAATAAGCATACATGGTAATTCTGAGGCAAAATTTTATTGAAATATATTATTGGTATAGGTACATATATTGAAAAATATTATTGAAGATAATACCTGTCGTCTTCAATTACTGTAAGGGTGAGCCGAGTGTCTATAAATATTAATTTTTTGTTTTGCTTGAATTTCAAGATTATTATAGTAATCCGATACACAGACCTTGTGGTTGAATGTTCTTGTAAATTTTTTTGTTTCGCTCGTATGTTTTGTTGGTGTCTTGTCGAGCACTCGAAGTTTGGGGAATAGTTTGAGTTTTCGAGTTGCCATTGTCCGAAATGGATTTGTCCGATATGCGTCCGATTGACCTTTTGTCTGAAGAGTTAAATTATGAGCTTCGAATACGTGGTGTAATTACTGAACGCAAGGAGGCTTCGCAGAAGCGTAAGATGCTCCACCGGTTAATGGAAAAAGATAAGGGGCGTCCACATTTGGAATATGTTGATCCCACTTATGACTATGAAACTGAAAAGACGGTTATTGACAACACAATACAAGCCCTCAAAGATTTGATTGCTGAGTTCGACGGTCCTAGTACCGATTCATTGTATAAACGCATTCGCTCTAGAATTGTCTACCTGACCAATAGAGTGAAGAGAATTAAAGTTGTTGATGACGAGGTAGAAAAGAAAAACTTTAAGGATGAATCATATGCTTCGTGCATTGAGTTAGAGGTTTTGTTAGATGAAAAGGTTGCCAATGAGCAGACTTTATTCGACATAGGTGTTCAAAGCTCGAGAGTGGTTCAGTCAGCAGTACCAATGGTAAGCAATCTTCGTGAGTGTACTCACGATAGATCATTCCCTGTACATAAACTTGGTATACAGTTCTCAGGTGAAAAAAAGGATGATTTACTTCCCTTTTTGGAAAGGATAGGAGAAGTGTCTGCATCACGACAAATAACGAATAAGCAGCTATTTGATTCTGCTGTGGAAATTTTTACCGGTCCAGCGTTGGTTTGGTACCGATCGATCAAGTCACAAGTCCGTGACTGGGATTCGTTGTGTGAACTCTTAAAGAAGGAATTCTTGCCTCCAGACTTTATTGAGTACACGTGGGAGCGCATTAAGGATAGGCGTCAATTGAAAGACGAACCAGTGCATATATATGGTGCAAGCATGGAGGCGTTGTTCAGTCAGTTAGGTCACTTCGTTGCAGAGAGTACCAAGCTCAAATACCTTAGGAAAAACTTGTTACCCCATTACATCTCACGTTTGGCGATGTGGTCGTTTAATACTACAACAGAGCTAATTAATGCCTGTCGAAAGATAGATGAGGCAGAACTTTTGAGAAAGAGGCAAAACGTGAGAAATGTGTCTTGTCTTAGTGAGTGCTGTGAGTGTGCGTGCGGATCCTCTGATGGGACAGCAGCGGTCCAACGGATGGTCTCTGTCGTAGAAAGTTGTGGATCAGGAGGACCAGCAGCACACGTTAACAAAAGAAAGCAAAAACCAAGTCCAAAGTTCAAGAGTCGCAATAGGTCGCAATCGTCAGTTGCTTCCGCTGAGTTTAGGCCAGCCGTTTTTACCCCTTCGGTGCCACCAGTTATCAGGTGTTATAACTGTGGTGAACCAAATCATGTCTTTAGAAATTGTATGCTGAAAGGGAAGAAATTCTGTTTTAAGTGTGGAAAGGATGGTGTAACGGTGAAGGAATGCGGATGCTCAAAAAACTGAATGCGAAGGTGAGTGTGGGAAGGCGACGTTCACCTATTTCGGAGCACCATGCCTTCAGAAGTACGGAAAAGTCACACGTCTCGGACGGTGTTGCGCAAGCTTTACCTATATTTGTTGAGAAACCTAATGATAATAGACCTTATATTAAAATAAATATACTTGGCCTTGATTTGGTGTGTTTAGTAGATTCTGGGGCGAACCATTCAGTCATTGGAAAGCATGGACTGCGTACAGTGGAAAGATTCAATTTACGCTTGAACGAGAGTGTTTGTAAGCATGTTACTACCGCAGACGGAAATAAACAACCTATATCCGGAGTTCTCGATTTGCCAATTTGCATTGGAGACATATGTCGTGTCGTTAATTTTTATGTTGTTCCTACCTTGGATCATAGCATTTTATTGGGGAGCAATTTTTGCCAGCAATTTCAGTTAGCTTTAGATTTTAAAAACAATTCTTGGGAGATCCAGTGTACCGGTTCGAATATTCAAGTAAGTCTTGTGGATTCTAACAGTGAAGTGGAGAGCAGTGCTCCTAGCGAACAGGAATTTAGTAAAAGTCAGTTGCTACAGATTAATAGCGTCTATAAAATGTTTGAAGGTATTAGCTCTGAGGATAGGTTGGGACGCACTAATAAAATTGTACATACGATAGACACCGGAGACTCAAAACCATTTAAGATTAGGCAGTATCCCTTATCTCCGTACCTTTTGGAACATTTGAATAGGGAGCTTGATGATATGTTGGAAAAGGGAGTAGTCGAACCTTCCTCTGGAGCCTATAGTTCTCCGGTACTTCTTGTCAAGAAGGCCAACGGGGAGTATCGCTTTTGCTTTGATGGGAGAAAATTGAATTCTTGTACGAAACCAGACTCCTACCCTCTCCCTAGGGTGGATAGGATACTTAATATGTTAAAAGGGGCAAAATATATATCATCTATCGACCTTCGTAGCAGTTTCTGGCAGATTCCATTGGCAGATAGTTCCAAGGAAAAAACAGGTTTTTCAGTTCCTGGCAGAGGGTTATTTCATTTTAATGTCATGCCTTTTGGGTTATGCAATGCCGCTCAAACCCAACAGAGGCTGATGGATGCTGTTCTGGGGCCTCGCTTTGAACCCAATGTTTTTGTTTACCTTGACGATATAATCATCGTGTCGGCAACTTTCGAAGAACACCTCAAGCATCTCCGTGAGGTTTACCAATGCCTGAAAAGTGCCAACTTAACAATTAATTTGCGTAAGTGTGAATTTTTCAAGAAATCACTTCGTTATCTGGGATTTGTTGTTGATCGGGATGGTCTTCGCACTGACGTGCAAAAAGTAGCTGTTATGCTCGAATATCCTCGTCCTACTACGACCACGCAGGTCAAACGCTTTCTTGGCATGTGTTCGTGGTACAGACGTTTTGTTTCCCACCATGCTACCCTGGTAGCGCCATTGAACGATCTCATTAAGGGCAAAGGTAAGAAGCAGAGAGTCGAGTGGAATGATGCTGCGGAAAAAGCCTTCACTGACATCAAACAAGCGTTGGTTTCGACCCCGATATTAAAATGTCCTGATTTTTCGAAGAGGTTCACAATTCATTGTGACGCTTCAGACTGTGGTATTGGGGGAATGTTGACCCAGCAGGCAGATGATGGTACCGATGTGGTCATTGCCTATTGCTCCAGATCTCTTAGTCGAGCTGAACGGAACTATATTGTCACAGAACGTGAGCTTCTTGCACTTTTGTTTAGTATCGAGAAGTTCAGACCATATGTAGAGGGTGTTCGTTTTACGGTAAAGACCGACCACTATTCCTTGTTGTGGCTGGAGAGGTTGAAAGACCCAAGTGGTAGGTTAGCGAGATGGTCGGTAAAATTATCTCAATACCAGTTCGATATGGTGCACGAGAAAGGAAAACTGAACGTTGTTCCAGATGCTTTATCCAGGATACCTGAGGTGGACATATCTGTTTTGGGAGTGGAGATCGACAATCTAGATAAGTGGTATCTTAAGCTTAGGTCGAATATAGAAAAATGTCCTGATAGGTATCCTCAGTATCAAGTAATTGATGGTCTTGTGTATAAGCACACTGCTCCTCGAATTGCACTCAAGCCGAATTTGAAAGAATGGAAACTCCTCGTACCTTCGTCTCAGCGAAAGAAGATTATAGGGTTGAGTCATGATTTAGAGACTTCCGCACACATGGGATTTTATAAGACGTTGAAGAGAGTACAGGATAATTATTTTTGGCCTAGAATGAGGACGGATATTTTAAAGTATGTGAGAAGATGCGATGTTTGTGGAGCTCAGAAGGCTTCGAATCAGGCACGTATTGGTTTTATGGGTTCCGAAAAAAAACCGAAGTTTCCATGGCAGATTATTGCAATGGACTTGATGGGTCCTTTGGTGAGGTCTACTTCTGGTAATTCTTATCTGTTAGTGGTGTCTGACTACTTTACAAAGTACACGCTCTTGTACCCACTTCGCAATGCAACGGCTTCTTCCATTGTAAAATTTCTTGAGAATCACATATTCTTAGTTTTTGGTGTGCCTCAGCACATAATTTGCGACAATGGAACGCAGTTTGCTGGAACCGAATTCAGGAAGTTGGCCGAGGAATACAAGGTTCAGAAGATCTGGTATAACGCACGTTACCATCCCCAAGCAAACTTTGTAGAACGTACAAATCGTACGGTAGGTACTGCTATCCGAAGCTACATAAAGGAAAATCAGCGTTCTTGGGATAAGGACTTAGCGAAGATACAGTTTGCCATAAATACAGCTGTCCATGAATCGACCGGTCACGTGCCTTCTTTTTTGAATTTTGCTCGTTATGTACCTCTTAGCGGAGAATATTATGGAAACTTCAAGCTGCCTGAAAGCCTGGAAATTCTTCCTCAGGTCTATGAAGAGTATGTGAGAGAGATAAAAGGTATCTCTGGAATCTTCGGAAATGTTCACGATAAGCTTCATTCAGCGTACTTGAAGAATATGAGAACCTATAACCTCCGAAAAAGGGAAGTTGAGTTCACTGTCGGACAGAAAGTGTGGAAGAGGAACAAAGTCTTGTCTGACGCATCAAAGAATTTTTCGTCTAAGCTTGCTCCGAAATATGTACCATGTATAGTTAGACGGAAAATTTCCAAACTAGTTTATGCTCTTGCAAGTTTGGATGGGTCTGATCTGGGTGAATGGCACGTCAAAGATATGAAGGAATATCATGATGACGATCCACCAGACTCTGAGTAGTTGGCAAATTGTTTTGTTGGAATTTGCTGTTCGTAATTGAGGCAACTATTTTGTCTCGATGAATTGGTAGTGATTTTTTTAAATTGAGGTAACGATTTGGGCTCAATAAATTGATTGTACTTATGTTAAATTGAGGTAACGATTTTGACTCAATAAGTTAGTAATGGTTGTCTTACATTGAGGTAACGATTTGGACTCAATAAATTGGCAGTACTTGTGTTAAATTGAGGTAACGATTGTGGCTCAATTATCGGTGTAATTTTCAATTGTCAGTTTTTGGCTTGCAAATTTTATTGCAAATCCTGTTAATTTTGTGTTTCCTTGTTATTGTTTATCTGTTTAACGTCGGTCGAATAGATTTTGTTGATGGCTCTACACAGTTAAATCAAGATGGTGACCCTCCTAAATTGTGACCCTTCCTGATAGTGACTTTTCCCGATTATGAGATCATACAGACTCTGTCTCCCTTGTGGACGAGTGGTACACGTAGATACCAGTCATCTTGAAAGGAGTGCTAGTCCACTCTACAACCTTCCATTCTTCGGACCCGATCACTGGCGACTTGTCATGCTAGGGTTTGTGACTTAGAGAATCATCAACTTATCTTTCGAATTCTTGTGCATGTGTTCACTGTTCACTTTTGAACTCTTCTCGTTGTTTATTTATTACTGTAGTATAGTGTATCTTGGGTTAATATATTGTATTATATACTGTGTATAGGTAGATTGTGCGTAGGTATCTTCATATGATATCAGCATTGAAATCACATTCCTTTTCTTTTATGGAGGGGGGTGGTATAGCATGTGAAAAATCACAGGCTATTATTGTTCTTCTTTTATGTAATATTATTATATTATTGTATATATTTATTATGTCTCCTATTATTATTATAGGTATCATAATTTGTAGATATTATGGGTTATATAAATATTTATTTATTTATCTCCATTTGCTAGATTATTCTAGTTATTATTGTTGTTACTGGTTATTTATTCATCCACCTTCATGAGATTTGGATCCCCCTGTATGGCACTAGAGTTAAGATTTCAGGAGTGGAACTTTTGATAAGCTGAGGTTTTTTGTGGGTTGTGCTGATAAGGCAGGAGAAGGTAGCCATCTTGAAGAAGTAGAAATTGCATTTTTCTTGTGTAGAATTCATGAAGTTTGACTAGGAAATTCTCACAAAAGACACTTAATAATAATATTGGCAGTAGTCCCTAGTTAGATTGGCCACTTTAGTTGTTTTACTATTGTGATTCGGTAAGGGGAACCCTTAATAGTTTAAGGTAAGTCTTCTTGAGCTCTCCTATTTTTGCTAGCATAGAACTGCATAGATGTGATGTATTTGCAGGGTTTTAGTTAAGGTTACATATTGAGTTGCACCCCTAGCCAAGTAATTGTGGCCTGCAGTTCGGCTACTGACCAGGATTTGATTAGTCCATTCCTCAAATTTGCAATTTCACCATCCACTCCAGCAAGGCCCTTCCAGGAAGCTGTCACTGTCTCCCTGTACCGGATTAGACACCTTGGTCTGAGACCCAAAGCACACCAGTTCCTTTCTACAAATTATCATTGCTTGGCGAGCTCTAGCTGATCCCTCGACCCACGAACGGCCGAACTACCACCGCTGGATCCAGGCTGAGTCAAACTATTTTCTCTTGTATTTACTTCAATTACTCTAGTCAAGATTAGCCATACCGTTTATTTCATATTATATTTGGTTGATAAATCGTTAAGACCACAGCTAACCTGAAAGTTTACATTTTTTAAATTACTAGTTCTTGAACCACCATTCGTGATAAATTGGCTGTGATATTGGCCTTGTAAACTTACTCTTGCGTGCACGGAAGACGGAGTACAAATACCCAGATGTAATTTTATATCCTTTGTTACCTTATTTACAAATTTATATTATACCATTAAATTTATATTGTTGAAGTAGGTAGTTGATCCTTTCGACACTCTCCTGATAATAATTAAATAGGTAATCTCCGTATTAATTAGACCAGGCAACTGGTCAGTGATAATAATAATCATTGTTACTGCGAGTTTATTTTTCATTCTTTGAAATAGTAATAATTAGTAAGTTTTGCGATAATAATACTGGACTAGGAAACTTTGTAGGGTTAGAGTGCTGAGTATAGTAAGAATAATAATTAGGCCTGACCCAGTGGTGTATTCAGCCAGCACTTTTATTGCGCAGCTTTTGCCATGGTAAACTTATTGTTCCCTTCGCTGTTGTGACAATAATGATCGCATGAAACATACCCTTAAGTATAAGTAACAGCGTGGCGCCCATTAGACCTTCTAGCACCAAGTTTTTTTTATTCCAGCCGAATCGCAGAGGTTTGTATGTCGAGATCGAGATTTGTTCAAATCTGAGTTATTCCCACTCCCTTTTGTGCCATAAAACGAGCTAGCCGAGACAAACTTATAAAGTGTGCGAAAGAACGGCACAGTTCTTATGAGACAAGAGATAAGAGTCATTTCAACCAGCACTATAAAATAAAACATGCTAAAGAAGCGGAAGTGTACAGGTGTCAGAAATGTTCTTATGAAACGAAATATAAAAATCATTTCAACCAACATTACAACGTGAAACATTCAGAAGAATATGATGTGTATAAGTGTCAGGAATGTTCTTACGAAACAAGATATAAAACTAATTTAACCAAACATTATAAATGTAAACATATAAAAGAAGCAGAAGTGTTCAAATGTGAGGAATGTTCTTTTGAAACAATACATAAAAGCGCCTCGACCCGACATTATAAAACAAAGCATGCAAAAAAATCAGAAATGTATAATATTAATAAATAAGAAATAAAAATTCAATTCAATTTTTTTTGTACCGGGTGTCCCAACACTAGTGTCCACCCCCTAAATCGAGCTTAATTTTAAAGATAAAAAATTGAAACTTTGAGGATTTGTGTACTTGATGTAGGACCACAGAATGGCATAATCAGTTTCATTAAAAAAAAATTAGTTCGGGCGCCAGCGATAAAAAATTGTAAGATGGTGGTAAATTGTCGAAAAAAAAATTGATTTTTTTTTCAATACATACGTAGAAATCGATTAATAAAATCAATATCGCTTGAAAGAAATGTGAAGAAACTAATTATAAGGCTTTAATTAAATAAAATATAATTATATAGCAATGACAGGTAGACAATATAATCTGAACAATATAATCAATATTATCTGAAAACGGTAGATGGAATAAGTTTTATGACAAAGTAAATAAGGCCCAAATAAATAGAAGGACGGCTCTTGCTGGGCTAGCCGGCACACTGAACCTGCACTGGACAGTGTCGTAGTATGGACTCATGAAAAAGGTGATTATTAAAAAGATATTAAAAATGTTTTTTAATGAAACTAATTATGCCATTCCGTGGTCCTATATCAAGTACAGAAATCCTCAAAGTTTCAATTTTTTATCTTTAAAATTAAGCTCGATTTAGGGGGTGGACACTAGTGTTGGGACACCCGGTACAATAAATGTTTTTTTAGGTGATTGTTAGTTTTCTTTCCTAATTCAGGATTTAGTAAAATGAGACCCAACAGCGTAACATGATGGTTACTAGACCATCAGATTTCTGTGGTTCCCCTTGCCTATTCATGTGTAAGGTCAGGGTTAAATTAATTCACTGCAGTCCTTTGTCTCTTTCCACCCAACAATACAGTAGCTTTTGCCTTTATTTTCAACATAGGTAAAACAAAATGAATAAATTAACCAGTGACCTAACTCTTAACAAGGATTTATTTAATGCCTGTGATGAATTTTTTTTAAGCGCTCGTTATAGGGCTGACACAATGGCAGAGATGTATTTATTATATTTGGGAGGGGGGGGGGGGGATGAAGAAAGATGACCTGATCTGATGCATCCACCACTTATTAAAAAAAACTTAAATGAGACTAAATCTTTTGCTAAGTATGGCCTTTTTATCCGGTACGTGTTTTACCCCCTCCCCCAGCATCCCTATTTGCTCCATGGTCCACTTAGATTATAAAGGCCATTTCCACAAAAATGGACTACAAAATTATGAAAATTAAGTGTAACGATGTAAAAATTGTAGTGAAGTGCAAGTGGCCCGTTATCTACATGACCGAATTTTTTTTTAAAGGTACTTATACATATGTACCTACCTATTTTAACTCGACCACATCATTTAGTCAGGGAGGCATTAAAAACAAGAAAGTTCTATAAACCATAAAGACAAAGATATTTATTTATTTTAGTTCAAGGTACATGCAATATTTTTCAAACTGATACATTTCAGCTCATTTTGGGCATGTTTATGTCTCCTACTTACAATGATTACTGAAATACAATAACATGACAGGTCTTTAATGCTTTTTTCAAGAAGATTACTCTTCAACATTAATCACATTTTAATTTGCCCTTCACAAAAAATAATTACAATAATAAATCACGTCTAAAGCTTGTTTCATAAGAATGTTTCTACTTTTAATCTAATTATATATTTTTTTTATCTGTACAATTCATCAGCTTCTCTTGAATGTTTATTTTTATAATGTCCAGGTAAACTATATTTATAAATTGTTTGAAAAGAACATTCCCCGCATTTGTACACTTTTGCACGTCTTGAATGTTTGTGTTCAAAATGTTGGATCAAAGACTTTTTTCTTTTTATTTGAACAGAACATACGTCACATGTGTACCCTTCAACTTCTTTACCATTTTCAAGTTTACCCTCTCGCTTCAAATGAAGTTTAAAATGTCGTTTCAAATATCTTTTGTATCTTGTTTGAAGCGAGCACTTATCACATTCGTACACTTCAGAATCTTTTGCATGTTTATGTTTAAAATGTTTGGTGAAATTACTTTTATGTTTTGTTTTAAACAAACATTCCTGACACTGGTACACTTCTGCATCTTTAGAATGTTTATATTTAAAATGTTTATTGAAAGAACCTTTGTATTTTGTTTCAAACGAACATTCCCGACATTTGTACACTGCAGCCTCTCTTGAATGTCTACATTTACAATGATTGACAAAATTAGATTTATTGTTTGTTTTATAAGGACAATCGGCACAGTTATACTTTGCAGCATTTCTTGTCCCCGTCCCCGCAATCAGCTCCCATCCGGGCTTATTCTCCTCAATGTCGACTTCTTCTTTTAAGGCCACATCATTTTCTGCGAGCATCTGAACATCACATTGGGAGTCTTTTGGTTCGTCTTTTGGTTCCTTTTTGATAGGGTAATCGCCATTGTTATAGTTGTTTTGGAAAGTCTGATCGGTCTGTTCATTTTCAAGCTTCAAGTCTGGCAGTTGGCAGTTATAATCAAACTTACGATCTTCAACTTTTTGGAGTCTTTGGGTTTCCTTGACTTCTTCTGGATGCTGAGGGTGAGGAGCACAACAATTTCCATCCTCTGAACTCATGACGATTAGTTAATTATGTAAAAAATCATTGACCATGCATGCACTACCAGCTAGTGGTTAAATTTGAATACTAAAATGCTATAAAACTATATAAAGATCAATAGAAACTACAATATTACGAATTTAAAATGTTAATGTTAATCAGGGTTGCCGTTTTGTTTTTGTGAAAAGTACTAGAATTGGTGTACAAATAGTACTAAAAAGTACTAGATTTTCCGAGAGAAAGTACTAAAAAAGTACTAAATTTTAGTTTAGTTAATTTAGAGTGCTGCTTTGCACTACTTTTCCAAGTCTTAAATCGCTTTGAAAAACTATATTTTCTAAAATAAAATCTAATTACAGTAAAAATCAAGCATTCAATGAAATATGCAATGATTATTTATTATTCTATTAGGATTGACATTAACAAATGTCACTTGTCAGCATGTCAATTAGAGTTGACAGTTGAAGGATTGACTTGTAAAATAATAGGTATCTGTAGGACACTACGAAACTGTAATTAAAACATTAGAAACTTTACCATAGATACCAATAATATTGTAAAACGTATAGTTTCCTAGTATTATGTGTACTAAATTCACAAGTTTTCGAAAAGAACGGCGAAATTCCAAAAAGTACTAGATTCTCATCAGTACGTACTAGATCACTAGATTCAGTAAAAAAGTACTAGATCTAGTACAATTGTACTAGCTGCGGCAACGCTGATGTTAATGTAACAAAACAAAACAAATAACAAAACAAATGGTTAATGGTTGGTTACATAGACCTATGCCCGTATTCACAAACGATAATTTCCTAAATAATTACGTAATTAATTAAATGAGTGAGATGGAGATATGCAGTTTTTTTGCAATAGAATGAGATGGGGATAATTGATTACGTAATTATTTAGGAAATTATCGTTTGTGAATACGGGCACTAGAATATAATGGACTGATAGTTGTCAATGCTTTACTGTACTAAGTTTGTTGCCAGTGTAAGAGTAGTTTTTGCCCTTACAAGAAATGTTGGTTGCCTACCTTATTGTGTAAGGTAGGCAACCAACATTTCCTGTAAGGGCAAAAACTACTAAATAATATATGAAGAAATAATACGAAATTCAAATTTTTTGTTTTTATTACACATATATGCCGTTCACATATTAAAAAAGCATTGGTAGGCCATGAACTTTTGTTTTTAGGTTTACAAAAATGAAAACTCCCTAGATCTTCATTGACAATATCAGCTGATCGAGGTATTCGAAGGTTAAGTAAACGCCGACACTTGTCAAATCGCTCAAATTGCCTCAGCTGATTAACAGCCTTGTTGTCTAATTGAAGTTTTAGTAGATTATCTAGGATAATTTTTATTCGGACAAATTTTTCTCGAACTGTCAAATAAATATTAATTTTTTGACATTATACATTTCATAATGCCGAAATTAATATCGATTGAAGAAAAAATTCGTATAAAAAAGGCATTCAAGTTATTTAAATCTGAAAATGACAACCTAAGTGAACGACAAGTCATATTGAAAGTAAAACACATTTGGGGTGTAAGTATTATTAAGTGTACACCTAATAAAATGATGTTACGTAATTTTCCTTTTTTATAGTATTCAGTAAGTGCGATTGAAACAATAATTAAACAGGATAAATTTGAAGTTAAGCCTTTGGGCAGACGATCTAAACCAGACAATAATCATGAAAATTTTACGTTTCGGAAAGATTCGCAACGACTGATTTGGCAACATAACTTGAAAAACGAACATTTTACTGTAGGAAAACTTTTGGAAGACGAACGTAAACATTTGGATTTTGAAAAGGGGAGAACTAGTTTATTTAAAATTCTTAAATATCTCAGCTATAAATATGAATATGTGAACGGACGCAAAATTCTTTGTGAACAAAAGCATGTCGTTGCATCCAAAATTACCTTTCTAAGAAAATACTTACAATATCAAAATTCGAGTGAAAATGTAACGTTCGTGTACCTGGACGAAACATGGATCTACCAGAATGGATCCAAACAGCCATCACCAATAATAAGATCGCCAATCACCATGACCGTAGCCGATTGGCCGATTCAGTACCTACCTAATGTTCTATTTTTTAATAATAAATAAGTAATTACTAATTTTTTATCTATTTTATAATTAAGAGTTCCTTTAATTGGAGCATTGGTCGGAGTAACGTTGTAACTTACATTTTTACATGAGACTCAAAAAATGTACCTTGCAACATTATTAAATGGAATGTTTTTTTCATTTAGCGATTCTTGAAATATTGTTTAAATATTATTTAAGGTAAATTAGGCAACAATTATTAAAGCTTTGTGGAAGCATTCTGCCCATTTAAACCTGCTGAATCGAAAAAATTACTCCAAAAAATTATGTAAGTTACAACGTTACTCCGGCCAACGCTACAATTAGTTCCTTTAAGATATCAAAATACAATAAAACTTTTTTCTCATGTTATTATTTATGACAAGCTTATTAAATTTGACGAGTTTGCTTTCTAGATAAAGATTGCACTATCATAAAATACGTGACTAAAGGTTCCAAAATAAAAAGTCCATAAAGACGTAAAGATAATAAGAAGAATAGCAAAAATATCAAAAATCCATTTTGCAACTATGTCCTGTTCGTTATCATAAAACTTCAACCTCATAAAAAACAGACATAACCCAACTCCAGCCAATGATTGACAGCGGTTATACCCAGTGATTTCTATCACCCTACACCATAACCCAATTCTTTTATAATAAGTGAACGGCATATAGGTATTTTATAGGAAGAACATGGTTATTTTTAAAGAATAAGAAAATGAATGCATAAAAATTATAATAACACGACTTTATTATTTGTTTTTTTTTTTTTTTTTTATTTAAAGAAAATTCCGCTTCAACTACTAGAGAGTTATTAGCGGTGTGGTTACATTCTCATACTTATGTTTAACTTATACATTTATGTTAGCTACATTTCGGTTATTTTAGATATTATGTATTTACATTAAGTACTATTGTAGAGATTTGTGTTTTTCATGTATTGGATTGTGGCCAGGATTCCTTCTTTCGTTGTCAGTAGTAGTTCCATTGGATTTGTACCGTGGTTTGATAGGTACCCTTGGTGTTTACGAGTGGTGCATTCGTTTCCCATTATGTGTTTGACTGTGAGTGGGGCGTTGCAGGGTTCACAGATTGGGGCATCCTGTTTCTTCAAGAGGTGTTCATGGGTAAATCTGGTGTGTCCTATTCTTAGTCTGGATATGACGACTTGGTCTCTTCTGTTTTCTGGCAGTGGGAGCTGAGTTTTTAGTTTGTTCTTTATTTTCCTAAGCTTTGATGAGCTGTTGTTCCATGCTGTGTCCCAGTTGTTTATTATAGTTGATTTTATATGCTCTTTGAAGTCTGTGTCGTTTTCGATGGCGTCTTCAGTTGTCTCAAGTTTGCTTGCTTCTTTTGCGGCTCGGTCTGCTTTTTCGTTTCCTGTTATTCCGATGTGGGATGGTGTATAAACAAACAGGAGGTCGATACTTGTTAATATTTCTGCTGCTTTTACTTTTATTTGGTTTACCAACTTGCTACTAGGGTTGTTAGATTTGATCGCATGTAGGGAACTCAGTGAATCCGTGCATATAACGTATCTCTCTTTTGGGTGTTTTGCAATATATTTTAGGCCTTCTAATAATGCATATAGTTCTGCAGTGAAATTGCTACATTGATCTGGCAGTTTCTTTTTTATTGTTTCTGTACAAGTTATTATGCCTATTCCGACACCACTTCCACTTTTGGAGGCGTCTGTATATATTGTCTGCTCTTCGCTGTAGGGGGAGAGAACAGAGAGCAGTTCTCTCTTGATTATTTGAGGGCGTGTTTGCTTCTTTGGATAGGAGGTTAGCTGGAGGTTTACTTTCAGATGTGGCGAGTTCCATGGGGCTATGCTTCTATCTATTGCGAGGTCAGGGATCGTGATATTCAGGTCAGAGGTTATTCTTCTTATTCTCTCGTATAGAGGCAGATCTCTGTTCTTCTGAAGTAGTATGTTTTTGTATTTGACAGAGAAGGTATTCTTGTTATATGGGTTTTTTGGGTTTGAGGACAGCTTTGCTGCATATATTAGTGCCTGTTGGTATACTCTGTGGGATAAGGGCAGTTCACTTGCTAGGCAGTGTAGACTTTCTGTTGGACTTGTTCTATAAGCGCCAAGAGCAATTCTTAGGGCTGAGTTCTCTATGGATTTAATGGTTTTTAATAGTTTGTTGCTTGCCGTAGAATACGATATGAGTCCATAGTCTATTCTGGATCTAATTAATGATCTGTATATTTTAATAAGAGAGTTTGTGTCCGCTCCCCAGTCATTGCTCGCAATGGTTTTCATCAGATTTAGGATATTATTACATGTGAACTTTAGGTCTTGGATATGTTTTCTCCATGATAATTTATCGTCAAAGTATACGCCTAGATGTTTTATGATTGATACGTATTCTAGTTGCTGGCCGTATAATATAATCGGAAGTTGTCTTGTCTGTCTAGAGTGTTTTGAAAAGAGGATACATTTGGTTTTTTCAGGCGAGAACTTGAAGCCAGTGTTACTGGACCACTCTTCTAGATTTCCAACAGCGGTTTGAATGTGTTGTTTTAGTTGTTGGATGTTTTTTCCTTTGGTATATATAACAATGTCATCTGCGTATAGATTAATTTTAATAGGCGATTGTACTTGTTCAAATATATTGTTAACTGCTATGAGAAATAATGTGACGCTGAGCACAGATCCTTGGGGTATTCCGTTTTCTTGGGTAAATTTTCTTGATATGCAGCCATTTGCTTTTACTTGGAATGATCTTTCCTTCAGGATTTTATTTGTTTTTATATGGTGTAATTCTAATAGAATAACTATTTATTACAATTACAGAGATAAAATGTTTCACTTACCTATGAAAATATATATCTGTTAATTTTGATACACGATTTACACAATTATAAGCTGCACAAGACTGGACCATTATTAATATTAAATTTTAAATCCACAGAGAAGATATTTAAAGTAAATATTAATATGCTTTTAACCAGTATGGATATTAAAATCAGATCTATTTGTTATACACCTACAATTTCCATACAAGGCCAATAATAAATTTTTATTTATTTATACTAATGTCAGATAATAATATTAACATTAATTATTGTTCTATCACTCAAAAAACACCAAGAATGCGGAATTTTTGATTATTCTTTGTTTGAATTTGTTTTGTTGAATTGAATTCGTCGCTTTGCCCTTACTTGTATGTATGGTTGCCTAACTTTGGTTGGCAACAAATTTTAGTCTCAAAGGTTCGTCCATTATATTCTAGGTCTATGGTTGGTTACAAATTTTCACATTTTCACCTAATCTAATCCTAATCTAGAAATTGGTCTTCTTTTTAATAGACTGCGATCTGAGATAATATTGGGCCCACTGCACGAGCCACTTAGCTACAGAAGATGATAACCCCACTATACAGCTGGTCCCGAAATTGCTCCACTGGAGCCTGGAGCATCTCAACACAGTCCATCCTAATTCCTAAGAGCTTACCTTATCTAAGGACAAAAGTTTGCCATTAGTGTGACCTGCTGACTCATGACACTTTGACATTGATGGATGACACTTTACTCAGTCAGTGACTTCATCATAGTACCGCTACCCCTCCCCTTCTGCCTTCCCCTTCCACTACTGATAGTTGTCAATGCTTTACTGTACTAAGTTTGTTGCCAGTGTAAAGTAGGCAACCAACATTTCTTGTAAGGGCAAAAACTACTGAATAATATGGAGAAATAATACGAAATTCAAATTTTTTGTTTTTATTACACATATTTTATAGAAAGAACATGGTTATTTTTAAAGATTAAGAAAATAAATGCATAAAAATTATAATAACACGACTTTATTATTTGTTTTTACAGGGTAATTCTAATAGAATAACTATTTATTACAATTTACAGAGATAAAATGTTTCACTTACCTATGAAAAGATATATCTGTTAATTTTGATACACGATTTACACAATTATAAGCTTCACAAGACTGGACCATCATTAATATTAAATTTTAAATCGACAGAGAAGATATTTAAAGTAAATATAAATATGCTTTTAACCAGTATGGATATAAAAATCAGATCTATTTGTTATACACCTACAATTTCCATACAAGGCCAATAATAAATATTTATTTATTTATACTAATGTGAGATAATAATATTAACATTAATTATTGTTCTATCGCTCAAAAAACACCAAGAATGCGGAATTTTTGATTATTCTTTGTTTGAATTTGTTTTGTTGAATTGAATTCGTCGCTTTGCCCTTACTTGTATGTATGGTTGCCTAACTTTGGTTGGCAACAAACTTTAGTCTCAAGGGTTAAGGGTTCGTCCATTGTCCATGTCCATTATATTATTTATATTCTAGGTCTATGGTCTATGTAGCTAGGCAGAGGCTAGCACATTAGATTAGATTAGATTGTGAAATTGTGAATTTGAGTTGAGTTAAGCAACAAAAACAGCAGCATTTTCAAAGAAAAGTGTAAGCTTATTAGTTAACATCATGAGTTTAAATGAGGGCAATAATTATTATTGTCCCCTTCAACATCAGCAGACAGAGAAAATTATTATCAAAACGGAAGCCTCAGATGATGATCAGTTTATGGATTCCGAGGAGAAAAACGCCTTGCTACTAATCTCGGCGAAATTGAAGTTTGAAGATGAACAAAACGCTGCTGGGCCGTCTTCTGAACTAAATAATTTTGAAAACACTTTTGAGGCACTTTTTCCAATAAAACATGAACCCGAAGACTCGTGGACGTCGGCCTTGAAAGAAGAGATTGACATTGAAGACCACAAACCCGGCTGGGAACAGCTGACCGGGAGTCGTCATATCCTTGGAATTGTGAAGAGTGGACCCAATGGGTGTGAGTCCGTTCAAGAAAGTCAGGCACTTCAGGCACGATCTTCTAAAAGTAAGAGAGGAGGAGAGTTGAAGTATAATTGTGCCCATTGTCTTTATAAAACAAACTGGAGACCTTATTTTATCAAACATTATAGAATTAACCATTCCAAAGAGGGCGAAATGTACAAATGTGAGGAATGTTCATATGAAACAAGAATTAACAGCAATTTGACCAAACATTACAAACGTAAACATTCCAAAGAGACCGAAATGTACAAATGTCAGGAATGCTCATATGAGACAAAAGTTGCAATGTATTTGACCAAACATTATAAATATAAACATTCCAAAGAGGCCGAAATGTACAAATCGAGGTACAAATGTGAGGAATGTTCATATGGAACAAGATATAAATATGCTTTAACTGAACATTATAAATATAAACATTCCAAAGAGACCGAAATGTACAAATGTCAGGAATGCTCATATGAGACAAAAGTTGCAATGTATTTGACCAATCATTATAAATATAGACATTCCAAAGAGGCCGAAATGTACAAATGTGAGGAATGCTCATATGAAACAAGAATTAAAGGCGATTTGACCAAACATTATAAATATAAACATTCCAAAGAGGCCAAAATGTACAAATGTGAGGAATGTTCATATGAAACAAGAATTAACGGCAATTTGACCAAACATTACAAACGTAAACATTCCAAAGAGACCGAAATGTACAAATGTCAGGAATGCTCATATGAGACAAAAGTTGTAATGTATTTGACCAAACATTATAAATATAAACATTCCAAAGAGACCGAAATGTACAAATGTCAGGAATGCTCATATGAGACAAAAGTTGCAATGTATTTGGGCCGACATTATAAACGTAAACATTCCAAAGAGACCGAAATGTACAAATGTCAGGAATGCTCATATGAGACAAAAGTTGTAATGTATTTGACCAAACATTATAAATATAAACATTCCAAATAGACCGAAATGTACAAATGTCAGGAATGCTCATATGAGACAAAAGTTGCAATGTATTTGGGCCGACATTATAAACGTAAACATTCCAAAGAGGCTGAAATGTACAAATGTGAGGAATGCTCATATGAAACAAGATATAAAGACGATTTGACCAAACATTATAAACGTAAACATTCCTAAAAAGCTGAAGTGTACAAAAATGTGCTGAATGTCAGTATGAAACAAAAGGAATGAAAAACCTCGTCCAACATTTGATGTCCATTCACTCAATCAGAAGAAGCTAACAAGTACCAAGATACAACTTGCAACTGAACTGTGAAGAGTGTTCTTACCGTTACTGTTACCAAAAAATGAACATTAATAAGAAAGAAGACAAACTGAAATATTTGGAGTGTCCTTTTTTGTATCAATCGATAATTGAAATAAATTTATAATAAAACAATAGTCAAAAACGTTTTCCTGGGGACGGTGTCAATTAAATAGTTTTTCTTTGGCTCACTTTATATTATAAATACTCTTTATACATGGTGAGTCAATTTTTTGTAGCAGGACTTTAACAACAATTAACGTTTCTGAGATACAGGGTGTGAAAGTTTTACATTTTTTTGGTTTTCTTTCTCAAATTTTCTCCCGGAATTTTTTTAAATAATTAATTGGCTTTCCTGTACCAATTTCGAGATTTATGGTTCACGAACAGCATGCAACTAACCAAAAAGTCTCTAAATTAAACAGAGAATGCGAATAATTGTTCACTAGAGAGTAGAGAGCAGAGGCGGCAAGCACAATAATTCGAGATAGTGTTGGGTACATAAAGTAAGACCGCCAAAAGTGTATCACCTTTAGACGTAGAAGTACAAAACAGTTTTTTTTAGTTATTGATTTCTGATTACTGGATAAATAACTGATTATTATTTGACGATTAAGCCGGGTACCGGAACATCGGTCTATCAGACCGCCACAGTTCGCGAAAAGTTCGGTAGTGGCGTTATAGGAGTGAGGGACTTGGCCGCTCGTGACATCTTCAGTTGCGTTTAGGACTACCATAGAGTGAGGTGCGCGTTTGCCAAGGATTCATCGTTTTTTGGTAATGAACGTTCATTTATAACCTTGGCGGTCTTACAGACCGGTGTTCCTGTTTGATGTGAATAAATAACTAGCGGTCTCAGACCGATGTTCAGACTTTACTGCTTTCTTTCTTTTTTTTTTTGTTTCTATTTGTGTTTAGTTCCCTTTTGCTAACGGAGTGTTCCTATTTTGTTATAGTTATGGATGGTTTACCTATTTCCAGTCGGACCAAAATGATGGTTTATGGTTTCTATCGCACTTTCTCAGCAAATTGAGTCAGATTCAGAAATTGACTCAGATGACTCTTATATCGCTGATGGAGACAATGCAATCGTTGATCAACGCTGTGGCAATTTATCAGATAATATTCAAGAAGATGATGACGATAATTTGATTAGAAATTTATTCACGTGTCCGCGTCCTCAGCCTCAGAGTGAAAATGGTGATGATAATGACATATCTCCTTCGCCAAACGATCAGCTACCTCACAATCTGAGTGATGATGATAACTACAATGCTACATCTCCTTCACCAAACAGAGAAGACGCAGATGGCACACCCCCTTCCCAGTTTTACGGAAAGAAAAACTGTGTAATCTGGTCCTCGGTACCTGTCCGTCCTTCAGCTCAAACAATCAGAGCCAATATAATAAAAGTGCGACTTTCAAGACTTCAGGGTCCTGCTCTTTCTGTTGGAAGAAACCCAACACCAGAAGAAGTATTTCGCCTTTTATTTACTTACGTACCAGATTACCAATAAAATCGTTACACACACAAATGAAAAGTTGGAACAAATGCTTTATGGAATTGACCATCCGAATGATTTTTCTTACAAAGCCACTGATGCCACTGAAATAAATGTAGTGATTGGAATTATTTTGTGCTCAATTTTGAAATCATCAAGAGAACCGATGACTTCTTTATTTTCAACATCAGTTACAAGGGCGCCGCCCCCCGCCCCATTTTCCGGGCCATAATTACAGAAACACGTTATTCTGTGTTATTGCGAGAGCATTGAGATTTGACGATCCTTCGACCAGGGCAGAAAGAAATCCAGCCGCTGCAATTACTGAATTTACTGACATATTTGACATGTTCATTTCAAATTCAAACTGCCAAAGCGTTTATTCACCTGACGCCCATATGACGATTGACGAGACGTTAGTACCTTTTAGGGGTAGGGTGCCTTTCCGTATTTACATGCCCAACAAGCCAGCTAAATATGGCATGAAGATAATGGGTATGGCAGATGCCCACAATTCATATACATACAGGGTGTCCCAGCTTATTCGAACGGTCTCTGTAGGCCAAACGATGGACTTTTTCAAAAAAAAATTTATTTCACGTCGATCACGTCGAGTTTAAACCACACGACGTCATTGCGCAGTAGTTGACCAAAATAGAAAACGCTATCGGCATACCGTGTATATGTGTATCGTGACTTCATCTATGACCGATGTCTATCTGTGGAACTGTGGTGAGTGGTGGTGGGTGACTGGTGACTGGTGAGGGTAAGGTGACAACAATAGAATCTGTTTTCGACATGGTGTCAATGGTGTCATGTCATCTACGCTAAGTTTAGGTACTTTAGGTTCTTAAAAACTGTATCGTTAATAAATTAAAGGTGTATTCACGAGGTGATTTCGTACTTTTACGATTTCGTAATAAATTAGGTAGAACCATATACAGGGTGTTTTGTAATTGAATGTCAATATTTAAGGGGGTGATTTTTAGGTCCATTTTAAGAAGAAAACTTCGTAAGAACGTATGTCCTAAAAGTCTTAACTTTTGAGATACAGAGTGGTAAAGTATTTGAAAATAAGTAATTTTTTCATAATATCTTTAATACCGCTCTGGATATTTTAATGAAATTTAATAGATTCATCAGGAGGCATTTTTTCATGTACCACATTTCGTTTTATCTCCACTAGTCACATCTTGCAGAATTTTACCTGCATATTTTTATATTTTTTTATTGTCATTTTAACGATAATCTTTGTGACCATGTAGAGAAACAGATTTTATTTTTATACGCGAAAACCGTGCATCGATCTGAAAAAAAAAACAAATAATCAAATTTGCTTGGAAATGAATGGGGATTCTAAAAATGATTTCTATATTTGAACAGAAATCAGTGACGTACCATCAATGTCTTCTAAAATATGCCGGTAAAATTCTGCACGATCGTGTGTACCATCATCACTAAATGGAAATAAAATGAAATGTGGTACATGAAAAAATTCCCCTTGATGCGTAATACCTACTTGTATACGAAATTTCATTAAAATGTCCAGAGCGGTATTACAGATACTTATTACGAAAAATTGATTTATTTTTATGAAACTTTACCACCCTGTATCTCAAAAGTTGAGACTCTTAGGACATACGTTCTTATGAAGTTATCTTCTTAAAATGGGCCCAAAAATCACCCTCTTAAATATTGACATTCAATTACAAATAACACCCTGTATAACTATAGTTAGGGGAAAACTGGATTTCGTAGACATGACAATTCGTAATTTCGCACAAAAATTAACGCTTCTGATTGGCTGCCTGGAATTACGAAGGTTTTGTGTTTTTACACACTGGCTTTCACTGCATAAAAATAAAAAACCTTCGTATTTCAAGAAACCAATCAGAACCGTTAATTTTTGTGTGAAACTGCGAACTGTCATAATAAGAGTTACAAAATCCAGGCGAACTTTTTAATATAGAACATCCGGAAAACTCTACCGTCGAAACAGCTGCGAGCTGCGACCACTAGAAGGGGTTTGAATATGACGGAGTGGCGCACAAAACCACTGCCTGCTTCCTGATTCAAACCAATATACAGGGTGTACCATATATATCATTCTCTATATTGCTATCTCCTGACCGCTAAGAGATACAGGGACGGTTAAATTAGAGAAAACATGCGCAGTTTTGTGGCCACCTCGAATCCGACAAGACATACAAGAATCTCTGTGACTGCTCCTGAAATATCCTGAAAAAACTGAATAATCGAGATTTCTTATTTTTGCCATATCTTTCTTATTATTGAAAATTTTACTAAATAATTTTTTGCAGACTTACATAAATCGTCAAGAGCTACCCATCTGTCTTTACAAAAATTTTCAAGGTCGAGTAGATCCAAGAGTTATTTTCACAGTCAACTTTCGTTTTTCTTATGGCCGCCATATTATTTTTTTAAGTCGTTCGATATGAAAAAAATAATGGAAACCAAAAATTAATAAATTTCAAAAAAATTTTTATTATTCTTTTTTAAAGAAAAATCTAAAAAAAATCGTCGAAAAACGTCAACATTTGTAAAATACGTTGAAATAGTGCTTGTGCCGTATGGTTTTTTAATTTACCTATCTATGAAATTTCAGTCTAAAAAGTTGTCTTTTTTGTAAAGAAAAAAGAAGAATAATTTTTTTTTTTAATTTATTTTTTGAAGTTTAACAATTTTTAGTTTTTATGATTTTTTTTTATACCGAACAACATAAAAAAATAATATGGTGGCCATAAGAAAAACGAAAGTTAACTATGAAAATTCTGGGATCTAGTCGGCTTTGAAAAAGATATGGAAAAAATAAGAAATCTCGATTTTTCAGTTTTTTCAGGATATTTCAGGAATGGTCACAGATATCTTGTATGTCTCGACGGAATCAAGATGGCCACAAAATTGCGCTCCTTTGGACTTGTTTAACCGACCCTGTATCTGTCAGGGTTAGGAGATAGCAATACAGAAAAGGATATAATGGTGCACCCTGTATTTATTACGGGTACGGCGTACTACTTAATAGAGAGTTAAATAAAATAAGTAAGGTACTTTGGTACTTTACTGCTGATGAAATGGAAAACAAAACCTGAATTTTAATTTATCCTCGTTTGGACAAGACAATACAAGTGTTACAAGTGGAAGTGGTATGAGTCACGACACAGTGTCACGATACATATTCACGCACACGGTATGCCGATAGCGTTTTCTATTTTGGTCAACTACTGCGCAATGACGTCACGTGGATCAGATATTACACATGAGATTGCTCATATCTATTTTATTGTTAGAAATAAGTAAATAATTTTTAGTACACATTGCTTTTATGGCTATTTCTGATATTCGGGTAAAGGTGGAGGTGGAGATTTATGCTATATTTAATCATAATCATAGGTTAATTATTTAAAAGGGAATATTTTAAAGAAATATATGATCTAAATATGGTGTCCCAGCTTATTCGAAGCGGTCTAGTAGGCGAAACGATAAATTTTTTCCCAAAAAATTTTGCAAATTCAAGCACAGAATCACAATGGCCATAATTTAAAATTATTTTGGAGTATACAGAGTGTCCCATATGACAGTGGCATATCAAAGTTATGTTTTTTTTTTAATGGAATGCTCATATGTTATTGCATTTTTAGATTGTCTGAGAAGAGAAAATAAGATTGGCTTTTACAGTTGGTGTTTAAATTCAGAAGTTTTTGAATTATAAACAAGTGAAAATCGTCATTTTTCAAGTTCAAGACCCTGTACGACGAAAACGGTTCAAGATAGAGAAAAACGGTTTACATGTCCCTATTTTAACTTTTTATGTATTATCCTATGGTATAGAAACATTTGTACTTCCTTTAATTTTTTTATTTGGTGACACGTGGAGAAATCTCAGAATTTTTCAAATTTTTTATCACCCTGTAGAAACATTTCATCTACATCATAGTTCATGAAAAGTTAAAATAGGGACATATAAGCCGTTTTTCTCTATCTTCAGCCGTTTTCGTTGTATAGGGTCTTGAACTTGAAAATGACGATTTTCACTTGTTTATAACTCAAAAACTTCTGAATTTAAACACCAACTGTAAAAGTCAATCTTATTTTCTCTTCTCAGACAATCTAAAAATGCAATAGGAGCATTCCATTAAAAAAAAACATAACTTTGATATGCCACTGTCATATGGGACACTCTGTAAGTTCCAAAATAATTTTAAATTATGGCCATTATGATTCTGTGCTTGAATTTGCAAAATTCAAAATTTATCGTTTCGCCTACAGAGACCGCTTCGAATAAGCTGGGACACCATATTTATATCCTATATTCCTTTAAAATATTCCCTTTTAAATAATTAACCTATGATTATGATTAAATATAGCATAAATCTCCACCTCCACCTTTACCCGAATATCAGAAATAGCCATAAAAGCAATGTGTACTAAAAATTATTTACTTATTTCTAACAATAAAATAGATATGAGCAATCTCATGTGTAATATCTGATCCACGTGACGTCACAAGACCGGAACGCAGCCTGCGCGTCATCGTCTATCGGCATACCGTGTATATGTGTATCGTAGTATGAGTAACAATAAATGAACATGTCACAAAATAAATAAATAAATAAATAAATACACTTTCAAATGTCAACTGTCAATAAATAAGTACTATAGGTGGCAGGTGGTTTCAATATGGCGGTTTCCGTCGCGTTCACCTGAACTTGCACCTGAACGACTATTTGGCATAAATAATAGTCCCTCCGTATGTTTTATATTCTGATGATTTCGTAAAAGTACGAATTACGAAAGTACGAAGACCTCGTAAATACCCCTGAAGTTTTAAGTTATAAAATTTATTAATTCATAATACTAATAGGGTAATACCTAAGGGCTCTTTAAATGAAAAAATATTGAAACAATCAAATTTAATAATTTAAATTTATTCTGATGCAATATGGCGGGTGGGAGGAGCTTATGATTTGTTGTTACCGTTACCGCTAAAACAGATTCCGTGAGTACAAATGGCTTCTAATTTCGCTAATTGTAGTGGTATCACCTGACTAATAGATGGCGACAAACGCCGAAGCTTTGTTGATGATGACAGCGGAGTAAGTGCGAAAGGTCGAGGAAAGAGGAGGACGAAGTTATTAGAAAAATAAAATGGCCGATTGAGATCGATATTTTCACATTGGAACTGTATTTTACAAATTTTCTCAAGTAGTCGTCATTTCAGTGAAAACATTCGATTCGGTATTTTTGTTACTGTTTTACGCGTGTCGTATTGAAGTAATATTCGGAAAATAATTTACTATCAGTGGTGCAAAATCGCTTGAACTAATATCAACCATGTATAATTGAATGGTGTAGTGGTGTGTGATGTGTAGCAGGAGGTACGTTATTTTCAGCTTGACGAAATAAGCTTTCCCCGCTTCGAACTGGAAATTGTAGGACGATAATCCGTTTATTGGTTCTTTGTGTAAGTCGTGAAAAGTTTATTGTTTACTATTTACAGGATTTTACTACGCTGTTTGTGAAATATTCAACTGATTGTTGTTTATGTGTACAAAGAGGAGTGGGGGGGATCTAATTTGTCAAAATTGTAATGGCACTGTTTATGATTTATCATCATTAGAACTCGATAAAACGCATTTCTAGATTTTTAGTAACTATTTATACCGAGTGATTGTTGATATTCTAAAATGCGATTTTTTAATAAGCCCTTGGGTATTGCTTAGGACTCCTAAGTTAGGAGGAAGAGAGTGAACATGTATCACTATGACAGTAGTAGTTGGAACAAAAAGGATGCAAACAAATGCTGAAGAAGTAGACTTTTTTGTTAAGTTGTCTTTATATTTTTGAAAATGTCAGGTGTCTCAAAATTTGTCAGTACATATTTTTAAGTTTATCAGATATCTTATAATTATTACATTCAGATAATGAGAGTCCATATCCTGCACTATCAAGCTTGTAAATATCTCATTTTATACAGGGTGGCAATGTAACACAATATTTTGCATGCTTCCCTTAAGATCCTTCACTGTACGTGCAACCTGTAAGTAGTCTGAATTCTGAAACAATGCAAAAATTGTATTAGCCACTTTATTTGTTACTAAAATGTGTCATTAAACATCATAAAAGACAAGTTGACAGGAATTACCCGTGACAAGTTTACAGTTTGACAATTTGTCGTATAATTTTTTTTTACAATCACACTGAAGTTTATCCGTTTATTGTGACATAATATCGCACACGTATTTCTAAAGTCACACAACTCAAAAATCTACATTTTTGAGTTATCAC
Organism: Malachius bipustulatus; assembly: GCA_910589415.1. NCBI lineage: Eukaryota > Metazoa > Arthropoda > Insecta > Coleoptera > Melyridae > Malachius > Malachius bipustulatus. The sequence continues at coordinate 20,500,330 of OU342638.1, read as the reverse complement.
CATGGTAAGAATTAGTAAACAGTCCTCTATCAAACATCAAAAGTGTACCAACTTAGCTTTGAATCCTGACCGCCAGAGCGCACTTATGTCACTCTTCATGTTTCGAAGCTCCTACCACAGACTCGTCGAGAGTGACACATTAGCAGTTGAGTATTGAGTCTTTTGTTGTGTATGGGTGTTATAAACTTAGTTGAAGACTGTTATTTTGAGTTGTGACATTTTTGCTGTTTATAAGTTGATAATTTAATTTATAATTTACTTTAAGTTAATTTATAAGTTTAATAGTTTTTCACATTTTCCCAAAAGATTAATTTTTGACTTATGTCACTTTAGAAATACGTGTGCGATATCATAAAATTGACAGATTGACATATCGATAAAGTCGGTATGCTTTTAACAGGTTTCATGATTTTCAAATACTAACCAGGTTTATTTTGACATAATTACAAAATTGTAGATTAAACTCTGTACACTGAGGGCCGGTTGTTCAAACGTTAATTAAAAATTTTCAGATAATTACTGATTTTAAAATGCCCTGTATTATCGAACCATTTGTCTGATATTGCTGAAAATGGATTCTGCTTCCTTTAAGAAGAGTTAATTATTGATTAAAAATACAAGATCATTAATTATATTCGCCATATTTTCAAAATTTGCAATTTAAAATCAGTAATTATCTCAAAATTTTTAATTGACGTTTGAACAACCGGCCCTGAGAGTTGTCTGTTGTGATAACTAAGGATACATCATCTCGTTATGTTTCTTACTCCTTCTATTGCATTGCATAGTCAATCGAGTTAAAATGGGACGTATTGTCAGAAATACGTTTGAATCGTCAGCAATTCTAAAAAGATGACCGAGAGTGAGACGGAAGTATCGACTCGCGTCTTGATACGCTTAGATTGATACGATATTACGATAAGATTGTCGTCGCTACTGTTAGTAGTGTCAGTGTCAGCGGTAAATATACTAAATAAGGTTTTTGTTGTGATTTGAAACGTTTTTAATACGAAATTAGCAGAATTACCTGGAATATTGTACAATGTGATAAACTACGAGTACAAATTAATTGCGCGAATGCCTGAAAATCTATTTCCTTGTTTTGCCTGGGAAACGATTGAACTCCCTAGTACGTGGTCTTGTGGTTAAATTGCTGGAATATTTTACTTGCAAATAAGAAAACGGAGGTGTTATTCTTTCTTTTAAACGGCAACCAGCAGGTAGGTGACATGATATTTCTATCATGATGATAACAATAATTATTATGATTCTTATTTACTTGCATTATGTAATATTTGTTATCAAAAAGTTGCAAGGCTCTACTTCGTCAATAACTTGTCGAAATAATATATTTGTAGGATATTTATTATTCCTCCACACACGCCACTGACACGAACTGCGATACCACATCTGGTTCGACTTAGAAATAAGTGTACGATTCAAATCGAATTAAATGAAATTGTTTAGTCAGAATCAGTGTGGCATGACAACGGACAACTCTCAGTGTACAGAGAGTACTTGTAGCTCTACCAGTTGCCATTAAAAATTTTACTGTCAGTGCAATAATCGCTGGCGCCCTTCTCCAAGTCGACTTCTTCACACCCTACGTGAATTACCTTCTCCCTCCCAACATCAATCACGATTTCAAAAGAAATTGTAATTGATTCCAGGCTGTTTTCTTTTTTTACTTTTTTCTTAGATAATGGCTTGTTCCCTAATTTCTTGCCATTTTTTGTCAACCTGACACGTGTAACTGTATTAGCTTTTGAATGACAAATGTGACAACTTGTCACAAAAAATATGACAGCTTGTCCACTATTCTGACATTATAGTTAGTTTTGCACTGTTGCCAGCTGTCAAAATTTTACCCTGAAATAAAATTCTAATAATTGGAAGAAATTTGATATTACAGTAATTAGATCGTTAGGTCCAGTGTTATTCAGTAGGTTTCCAATCACTGTAGCCAATTAGGATTTTTTACTACCGGTTAACCGTTATATAGTCTACTGAAACTATTTTCCAATATTTTGTTACAAAATTGACAAACTTGGATAGTTTGCGTCAAAAGAGAATTGGGAGAATTTGGCAAAATTCCCTCCTTGTGCCCTTTTATAGGAGGAAATTTTAAATTTCCAACAAGAAACAATAAAGGTCGCTTCTCACTTAGGCTTAACCAGGAGAGAGCAACACTGCTGCAAGAGACGACAAAAATAGATCACACAACATGTTCTCTTATGATTGTGGTGTTGGTGGTTTTATAGTCCAAGTTTTGGTTTATTCCCCAGAAAAGGCCATTGTAAACAAAAACAATAAACAAGTATGATCAGTTACTATTTCATCTACTGTGGAGCTAATTCACCTACTTAAATCCATTGCCAAAAAAAAAAATAATTTTTTCACATGAAGATGACCAGAAACTGATTAAAACCTGATAGGCCAGATAATTGGTCATTGTTAGGCCGCTCTCTCCGCTGAAATTTCAAAAAAATAAAATGGTCCTAGATTTAGAGGACAATTAACTCCATTAACTAAGAATGTTAAAAAAAATAACTAATAATCGGCCATTTTAACTGGAGGAAAATTTAAACATCTGCAATGAGGGTTAAATAAAACTATACTTTGTTACAAGAGATAGAGATAGAAGTTTGTTACAAAAGTCAAATTAAATGGGATGAATTCGACTAAATTTTGAAGTAAGGCTGATGTACTCATGTGAAGTTGGCGCCCGAAAGTTGGAAAATCGTAATTTTTCTTAGAGTTCTGGGAAGACTACGTATAGTTCTGGAGTTCTCCAAAAAATATCCAATAGTTCTGGCTTAATACGCCCAAAAATTCATCATAAAAAATTTCGGCGCTAACTTCACGCGGCGCCCACTTTTTCGTAAAAAAGAGTTCTGGATCGGTTTTCTAATAAATTATCAAGAGTTCTCGAGTTTCTGAAAATATTATCAATAGTTCTGGTGTATTAAGCCCAAAAAACGACTCCAAACAGTATGGCGCCGATACTGCGCCGGGAATGGGATTAAATTTTTTTTGGATTTCGATGGTTCTAAAAGGAGTTCTGAATAGCGCCAGAAGAGTTCTAGAGATTATCCAAATAAAACTCCTCGCTAAAATCATTCGTCTTCGATGTAAAGCGAAAAACAAGTTCCGTTTCCGAGGACTTTGAAAAAAAATTTAATATGATTTTTTTCTTTCTTTTTTTCGACAGTTCTGAAAGGAGTTCTGAATAGCGCCAGAAGAGTTCTAGAGATTAATCAGAAAGAAAAAATAAAATTAATTTTTTTTTCAAAGTCTTCGGAAAATGAACTTGTGTTTCGCTTTAAATCGAAGACGAATAATTTTAGCGAGGAGTTTTATTTGGATAATCTCTAGAACTCTTCTGGCGCTATTCAGAACTCCTTTCAGAACTGTCGAAAAAACGAAAGAAAAAAATCAAATTACATTTTTTTTCAAAGTCTTCGGAAACGGAACTTGTGTTTCGCTTTAAATCGAAGACGAATGATTTTAGCGAGGAGTTTTATTTGGATAATCTCTAGAACTCTTCTGGCGCTATTCAGAACTCAGAATCAGAATCAGATTCAGATTCAGAATTCAGAACCGTCGTAATCCAAAAAAAATTAAATCCCATTCCCGACGCAGTATCGGCGCCATACTGTTTGGAGTCGTTTTTTGGGCTTAATACACCAGAACTATTGATAATATTTTCAGGAACTCGAGAACTCTTGATAATTTATTAGAAAACCGATCCAGAACCCTTTTTTATGAAAAAGTGGGCGCCGCGTGAAGTTAGCGCCGAAATTTTTTATGATGAATTTTTGGGCGTATTAAGCCAGAACTATTGGATATTTTTTGGAGAACTCCAGAACTATGCATAGTCTTCCCAGAACTCTAAGAAAAATTACGATTTTCCAACTTTCGGGCGCTAACTTCACATGAGTGGCTGATGTGTCCAAATGTCAAACATGACATTGCAGTAAAAATTTTGATAAACTCATGTATTGTGAGACCTCATTTTAAAGGTATCTTGATCGTCTACACAAAAATGAGGTTGTTTTTTATTTTTGACAATTTAATAATTTATCTAACTTAAATTCTTGATAAATTGAAAATGCAACAATTCTGAACTCCACAAAATGCAATATTTCATAAGGGGACAAGCTGCATAATAAAAGTTATTTTTAGTTTTAAATTATTCAGAAGTTTTGGACTAATTCGACTGGACTGTTTGCAATTATTTTTAATCACTTTACCGTGCTTATCTTTGAAGGCTTACTTACTTATTTAATCATAATATTCTATTTGTCTATGCAACAAATCATAATGATGAAGCAATTAGCGTTCTGTGGTGTTACAAATTATGTCATAAATTACATTATAACGATCCAAAAAGTGTCGTTAATTGGTTTATTTTATTTGTTTGTACTTGACTCTTATTTTCTTGTTTTACTTATCACCTGGTTTTTTATTTTTTATTGAAATTTTAAAGAACTACAACTGACTTCTGAATGTATCGCATAAGTGGAAAAGGCAATTGATATTGATATATAGGTAAAGTGAAACTAATTTGACATCCTGTGAGAAAAAGAAGAGAAGAAGAGAAAAAGACTCATCACAGAGTAACAAAATTGCTGCCAATTCATATAAAGCCAGAAGCCTTGTAACCGTTACGTAAATTAAATTAAATTGGACTGTCAGTTTTTTTGCATTTAATGAGAACTTTGCAACAATAGAATGAATTGGTTAGTAAACCCAACCTTTAAAATGACATCTGACTTTATAAAATCATTGCTGTCATCAGGAAATATTGCCAACACTTGGAAATGTTCAATCAGTCAGTAATGATCACCCGGTATTATCTCCAGAAAATCTTTAAATTTCTTAATAATTCTTTAACTTTCCGGGAAAAACTTATTAACCTTTTTACTAGCCTTTGCATTAATTTTTAGTTACGAGTGGTAAGGGTTGGGTTTAAGGTGCAAAATATGATTTCACTATCCTATTTTATACTTCTATACTTGCCTGGAAACCTGAAACCTAAACCCATAGTACCAACCCCCACCCAGTAGTAACAGATAAGGTTGGGGAATCCCAGAAATGGGACCGATCTGGATGAGACTACTATAATTTTTGTAATTTTAAATCATATTTTTTGACTCTTTTATGGTGTATAACGCAGTTTTGCAATGTGAAAGCCATATTGATGGTTTTATTGCTTAAAAAAAAATTACCGTGGTGAAGTGAGCAAGGCAATACCACCAACGGAGTGCGGTGCAGCGCTCCACACACGTTCAGGCTTGCCTCTCTTCAAATTCCATGTATTTCTGACTTTTTGCCACATTACGGAAATATTTACTTGTAGCAATTTTTACTGTTATACCTATACATGGTGAGTCAGATTTTTGTAGCAGGATTTCACCAGTTTATAGAAGACCTGTTTTAAGGAATAAAAGTTCCCATAAATGTCCAGAAGGCTAAGAAAAAAAAAAATACAGGGTGTTGGAAATTTTTTTTTTCAGTTTTAGCCGCATAACATTTATACAAAAATATTATTTATTGTAATTTAGAGCATACAAAACGAAGAAAACCCCGGGTGAAAAAATTCATCAGTGGCATAGATACAGTGTACATGACCCCTTTTTCGCTCAAATACTTTTACGCTCAAGGATTTAGATGACCTTTTGTTGCAGCGTTGTATTCCCTGGAGATTGCTTACAAAAAGGTATACTTATGAATATTTGAAATTTCCCATAGTTTTTAAGTAAATTGAGTCTAAAATTCATCATACCTCAAAAATAAGTTCATTTTTTTGATATTAATTGGTATTTTTGGATATAAAATGATAATTTAAAAAATCAGTGATTTTGTATAGAAAAATATGTGGTTTGAGGTTGTTTAGACTCAATTTACTTGAAAAAATATGGTGAATTTCAAATATTTATAGGTATACTTTTTTTGTAAGAAATCTCCACGGAATCCAACTCTGATAAGTAAGGTAAGGTAAAAGGTAAGTACATGGGTATAGAAGTTGTTGAGCGAAAAAGGAGATATACCCTCTGAATTATAATAAATAACTTCTTGGTATAAAATTAAAATATTGAGAAATGCCCAAGTTATGCAGCGAAAACTAGAAATTTTTTTTCATCACCCTGTTTTTTTTTTTCTAAGATTTTCCGGACATATGTTTAGAGGAACTTTTATCCCTTAAAACAGGTCTGCTATTATATAAACTTGAGAAGTCCTGCTACAAAAGCTTACTCACCCTGTATAGTCTCGAATGAATTTACGTGGCGCAAAAAATGTATAAGAAATATATTTTTTTTGCGTGAACGGTTCAAGGGGTAAAAATCGATTTTAAAATTTTTTTATGAGAGACGGTTCTTGAAGGGATACATCGCATTCTAGAAAACCTGCTCTCAACACGGTCTGTATTTTCTACAAAAAAAATTGTGTTTTTGATTTTTTTCTCAAAATGATGACTCATATAAATTCTCTAATTTTACTATTAATTATTAATAATTGAACACCAATATCATGATATGTGACTAAGGAGGGATAATATGAGTAAAATAATGATAATTACTATTATTAGTTTACGAAATGATTTGACATTATTTAATTTTTTTTTCAGTGTGATATGTGAAGGTATATGCATATGAAGATTGAAGGAGGTCTTATTATTGGCTTGCCAATGAAAATATGGCAACAACTCAAGGTGAAATAAGGGTTGGTTCAGCAAACCAGGTAAAAGATATTTATGTACGTATACGAGACAAAACGGTAACACTCAAAATTATTTACTATCTAAATTTTCTTTCTATTAGTTACAGGAATTATTATATTATTATTATTATTATTATTAGTGTTGCTTGTTATATATTTTTTTAGTTTTCTATACCATGAAAATATTAAATAATGTTTTAATTCAAATATTTGTATAAATTTTTAATATTTTCAGGGTATTAATAATGATTTAGTAAAAAGGAACCTTTTTTTTTTCTATATTTTTGTAGGTATATCATATGATTAGAGTTAGTGACATTGAAACTGTACTCCTCTATAATACTATGTACTGTAACTAAAAGAACCCTGGCCCGTTCGTCTTTCGCGAAAAGCCACTGTGATCGTCTATTTACCTCGGGGTTTCCCCTAATAGGACCACTGTGTTTTCCTCGTTGTGTTTACCGTTGTCACCCCTGCTCTTTGATTGAGGTATGCCAGGATTACTATGGCCGAAACGGATGCGCAAAAGAACCTACTATGACTCATTGTATCTCGGTTGATTGGGGTTTCTTTCGGAAAAGCGGGGAATTTAACGGAGACTTGTTGTTAACTGTGGACTTCCTGTCAGATGTCTAAAAGCGAGTGATGAGCGAGAGAATTCGTTTTTAAGGGCGTAAAATGGTGAAGGGCGAGATGGGCTGTGATTTTGCATAGAGAGTACAAAAAAATGGAAAGCGAAGAGAGATCCCTTTCATGCATTTTTCAAACTCTAATCCATTTCGGATTCCACTCTTTTGCACACCTGTGCTTTCTTATTATTTCGTTTTGCTTTTGTTTTGGTTACAGACTACCCGGTATATTGTGGGAATGTCTGTCTGATTTCTAGTCGCCGATTTTCTTTGCCTAATTTCCTTTTCCTGATTTCTTTGATTTCATTTCAAGCAACTGCTTGAATTAATTAAAGAATACAACCATGTTGGTTACAGACTACCCGGTATATTGCGGGAATGTCTGTCTGATACCTATTCAATTTCTCGTAAGAAATTATCGTGTATTATTTCACCGATTACAATTATTTATGTGTAGCCCACGTACCTATGGCACAGCCGGGAGGATCGCCCTGTATGGCTAGCGGAATAATGTAACGTTGAGTCTCGCGCCTAGATGGACCGGCGGCAAGTTCGGTTACCGAGCTACCTTTCGTGTTCGGATACGGGAATTCGGATCGCTAAGATAGTCTTGCCTTGCGAGGCTCATTCGAGTACAGGGTGGCCACTCCTGAATTTTGATTTCGTATCTTTTATAAAATCGTTAAATCACAAGAGCCCCATACAGGGCGAGTCTTAAATACATTGATAATATACACGATGCATATTGGAGATATTTTTAAGGCCGGATGGATACCAAAACCAAACTATGTAGTTTTACTATGTATTGCTGAAATAATAGAGGAGCGCAGTTTCTTTTTTTTTATACTGTACTCTTATTACGTATTATTTTATTCCTGTAACTATTACTTTCTTCTGTTGGCATGACTAGCTATTTTGGCTGACTTCGAAGTATGTAGATACTTATGTATATTATTATGTGTTCTGCATGTGAATCTGGGCTGACTTTATTTACTACTGACGTACTTAATCAAGATGTCTGAAGGTATTTTTATCTAGTTAGTTCAGTGTATGTGTAGCAATAAATAATGTTTAAAAATTTGATGAAAAGACTCCTGCTTGGATAGAAAAAGAATAGTATTTTTCTTGTCCCATTGGTACATAAATTTGTATAGATGGACATTTTCACACCTGTTATTATTGTGTTTTTTTTTTTAGTGTTGCTTGCAACCATTTTTTTTTATGTCTTTTCATCAAGTTTTTGAAGGACAACTTAGTGGCGGTGATAAGTTTCTTATGGATTTGTGAAAATGTTATGATATAAAAGGGTCGTTAACAATCTATTTATTTAATTGTAATGTTTAAAAACAATAATTGTATTTATATTGAGTGCAATCTTTTAATTTTACTACGCCCTTAATACAATGCAGATAAAGTAGTTCTGAGTCCTTGTTTTGGTTTGTAAAATTTTCAATCACTTCTTGTAGTACCTACCGCTGATTAGGATGCTATACATGTCTCTCTTCAGCAATTTTCTTTTTTCTGCTCACTGAAACTAATAATGAATCGACTCACTGCGTCGATTCCAGATCCAGGGATAAGAAAGACTCAATATGTCGGGTCTCGAATTTAGCTCGATATGGTGACTCAGTATGTCGATTGGACTCTTAACCGATTCCGTGTGTTGGGAAGAGGGGGAAGCTTAATGCACTGGTATTCCGGGGGGGGGGGGGGGGGGGGTAAGCACCCTTCCTGACTCGCTATGTCAAATAATTCTGGATTACGATCTACCATTTTCTGTCCTTTATTCAAATGCCTGAAAATCGCCTTCTGAAATGCTTCCGGTTTCTAATGGTGTCTTGGCAGTTTTAAGGGAGGTCGGGGCGTCATAATAAGGGTGCGTTGGATAACTGTAATGCTATTCAGTTTAATTGAAGCGAATTCACAATGCTTGAAGCTTAGTAGTGAGTGTCCTGAAAGAAAACAAACAGTCTACTTTGTAAATTTTTTCTGATCTCACCTTTTCTATCTCTCAAATTTCAAATGTACTAAGAAGAATAATACACCTCTGTCAGAGTTTTACTAATTTCTAAGCAGTCTGATATTAATTTTTTGTCCCAATAATGAGTTAATGGTCTTGGGGTCAATTCTGGTGTGCCTCAGGGATCAAATTTTGGATCCTTCCTGTTTCGGCTCTATGTAAACTATCTTCCTGGATAGTTCAATGTTCGTTCAATGATAGCCTGAGCGCTGTCAGTGCTCCCTCATTGTGAGTTGTCACACATTGGTAAATTGTGCTTTATTCTAGTCATGCAGAGATCCTATAAAATAAGGGTTGAAAACATAAATTTTCTGATTTATGGGGCTTTTATGGGGTTAAGTATAGCAAATTATTAGTTAATATATGTATGGCTCATTTCAGTTCAAAGCAAATTCACAATACCTAAAGCTTAGTGAGCTCCCTGAAAAAAAACGAACAGACTACTTTGAAATTTTTTTCTGATCTCACCTTTTTTTTCCCTTAAATTTCAGTGTTCTCTAAGACGAATAATACAACCCTGTCACAGTTTTCTAAGCAGTCTTTTTGTTAATACTCTTTTCAAGTCATCTGATATAATTTTTTTGCCCTAAAAAAGGAGTTAATGGTCTTGAGGACAATTCTGGTGTGCCTCAGGGTTCAATTTTTAGAACCCCTTTCTGTTTCAGGTCTATGAATTTTGTGGAGATATGTTCAAAATTGCTATTTTCAAAAAAAAATTGTCTTTGGCTATGAAAATTTATTATTTTTCGTGATAAAATATCATAGTTACAGTTAACGATCCTCTTTATTTAATAATAATTGGGCTCTTGGTTATTTATTCAAAGAGTTAATAAAAAAAATCAATCTCCATAGTTACTAATTGCTGAATAATTAAATTAATGAGTCTACGAGCAAATAGAATGACTGTTTATCTGACCAACCGTCAACGGGTGCTTTGCAGGCTCGTTTACCAGAATATCGTCCCGGTGTCCCGCCAGAACAGCTCTCACCAGATCCAGAACAATCTCGTACGCGCGAGGAGCTGCGATGGGTTCCTGCTATGACTCTCGACTCGGACTTACTGATGTACCTGAGGGCTGCTAGATCTATGGCTGCCTTTGCTGGAATGTGCGACGGGGGTTGTCCGGAGGATGGGGCCAACGCCGCTTCCAGAGATGATACCACGATCAATGCTCTTGATGTGGTAAGGATGATTTCAGTTTTGACAAAAATAATGAATAACTAGGTGAAACCATATTAAAATAGTAATAATAATTATTAACATTTATATGTTGGTAGGGGCTTTTATTTTTGCAATGTAAGTTTTAAGAAAGTTTGATTTTGAGGGGATGGGCACTTTAAACGTCCTCACTGACACAAAGACTGTCAAAATTGACAACTAACATAGTTTTTGTGCGGATAATTGAAATACATTAAAAGGAGGTCTCAAATGACCCCCATACCATTTAAGAAATTGAAGTTGACAGCGACTGCAACATCATATTTGACATTTGACAGAAATGCCAAAGGTCAAAAAGTAGTAAAATTCATGACATTTGATTTCGTTTTTGTTTCAAAGTTCTGTCTCATTCGGATTAAAATTTAAGGTCAGGGGGGGGGGGGACAATAAACCCTCACTGTATAGATAAACAAGTGAAACCCTTCTCCTGAACTTAATTTGTAACTAATCCTCATTGGCGATTAGATGAAGGATGAAGGTCAAGTAGTAAACAACCCTAGTTTATCACAGTACTATGAATTAGTATCATTTGTTTCGATTTTCATCCCTGAAAGTTTCCAATCGGCCCATTATACTTCAGTAAAATTGAAAATGAACCATTAAGTTCTCTATTTTCTCTTGAAATTAACAATGGTAATAATTATTATTAATGGTCCACTTATTGCCTGTAGGTAGCTCTTAAAAAAAACACCTTTGTAGTTATCATTCTAAATGGCCAATTTTGTAACTTTTATGCAGATTGCTTGAAACTTTATAAGTTGGTAATTGGTCAAAAGGTCTCGAGCAGTCTGCGATTAATGTAAATTTTAAATGCTTGTTAAAAAAATCCTATTTTCGACATGTTCCATAAAAATTCCACTTGTTATTTTTAACAGGCTTATAAAATTAACATTTTAATTACAGAATCAGCCTTAATAAGTCTATTTAAGTGCCCTATAGATAGATGTATGTACCCTACCTATTGAATGGTGAATAATAAACAAACTCCTTGGAGTGTACAAAAAAATCGATAATAAAAATTGGACGTCATGTTTGTAGCTTCATGATTCCGGATATGATCCAGGAAAAGCCCTACAGGCTCTCGTTAAGTGTCCCGTTCCCAAGGGAATTGACAAAAAGTGGTCCGAGGAGGAGACGAAACGTTTCGTTAAAGGTCTTCGACAGTTTGGGAAGAATTTTTTCCGGATCAGGAAAGACTTGTTACCTCACAGAGATACGGTTAGTTGAGGTTTTTATTTGATTTTTCAAAATTGTATAAATGTTGTTTTGCAGCCCGAATTGGTGGAGTTCTATTATCTGTGGAAGAAAACTCCGGGGGCCAACAATAATAGACCCCACAGGAGACGAAGGCAAGGGTCTCTGAGACGAATCAGAAACACTAGAAATAGTCGAGGAGGTAATAATTCTACAAATAATAATGCAGGTAAGTTTGTCGCAACCTAAAGGGGTGGTCTAAAGAATGCAAAATTTAGGCTGATTGATTATAAAGCGCGCTCTTACGCGCTTCTTATTGTAAAGGCGAATTTTTCAGGTCACCCTTTTGAAATATACAGGACTCACTTTTTATTTTATTTTTTTAACTCTCGCCGCCATTTAAATACATGATTTATTAATTATTTATCAAAAGGCGGTTCTTACAAATTTTGACATTTTAAATTTAAATTTTTTATTACATCAAATTTCCCTGTATATTCAGTAGATCGTTTGTTTTGTACTAGTCCTAAAATCCTAAAAGGTAGGCCCTTTAAATTAACTATGATTTATAATTATTATTATTATTATTCGTACTCGTACTGTTGTGTCTAACTTTTACCTTCGAGTATTTTCTACTTGTGTGGTAGGTAGTTATTTCGTATTGTATTTATGTGATTGCATCTTCTTTAGATCAAAAATATAAACAGTAACTAACATAATTTAAAACTTTCCTTTACTAACTTCAGTTTTTTTTATTAATAAGAGCCGTTTTGATAAATTTAATATGATTGCCTCAGGCCGCAGCGGTTCTGCTCCCGTGGAAACTGAATGTAATCGACCTTCACCGGGTCCCGGTAAAGAGCCCGGAGAGACCAGTTCTGTTACCGAAGACGATAATTCCGAAGATGATAGTGACAGTAGAGATTCCCAATATCGGTGTTCACATTGCTACACTACAAGTAAGTTTTTATTATTAATGAAACTAGATGAGTAATTAGAACAAAATTGGTAGCTGATACATTCTTCTTTTTCTTCAATGAGTTTTTCAACACCCTGTACAGAGAGAAAGAAATATGCCAGCAGAAGATACACATTCTAAAAAAATTACAAATTTGAAACAATTTTTTTGACACATTTTCTATCTTACAGATTCAAAAGATTGGCAACCGGGAGGTAAAGATCGGCAAATTTTATGTTGGGATTGCAGAGCGCACTTCAAAAAGACAAACGAGTTACCCCCTCTACCAGCCAACGCTGCCCTAACCATAACGTCTAATACAGGTAATATCGTGCTTCTTATCTAAAAAAAAACATAAAACGAATTCAATTTAATAATAATTCCAGAGAGTCCAGATGCTAGTCCTCAAAGAATGCGAACTAGAAAAGCTGCCAAAGAACAAACGTCTAACAGAGCGCGACCAAAGAGAGGAGGCACCGAAACACCGGAACCCAAAACACCGGTCAAACCTAACAGTACTAGCCCGGATAAAAACCCCGCACAAAACACACCGAGCAAGAAGAAACCGAAACTGGACAAAGTCGAAACACCCACGAAGAACCGCAAACGCACACAGGATTCTAAGGGCGACGAGAACGATAACGAAGAGAAAGACATAAGTTTGTTCAAAAAGAAGCGAGAACGAGCCGAGAGTCCGTCTAGCATCACGACCGATTCCGGTTCTATTAACGATGAAACGGAAAATAACGAAACCGAAGGGGAGAATCTGGAAATTTCCACTTCCATCTCGTCCGTTCCCACCATCAACTCGTTATACACTTCTAGTTCTCCGAATGTAAACAATAATAACGTTCTCACTCAAGAAACGGCAAATAAAATTAAACCAGACGTAATTGACGGTCTGGAAAAGCCCATTCTAGCGACAAGTATACCTCAAGCGACACCTACCACGGTTATTTCAAGTAACAAGCCGGTCAGTGTACCGGTAGCGGTACCAGTACCGGTGACCGAACCCATGCCTTTGAATGTCTCCATTCGCCTTCCCGATGACCTGAACGAGAGAAAGAATCTCATGAAACGTCAAGAACACCAACCAATCGAGCCTAAAGAATTGAAATATCCCGATCCCCTTAAATATAGTTCCATTCTAGACATTAAAAATGATGCCGGTAACGAGGCGATCGATCTGAATATCCCCAAAGTTGAAGAAGTGGAAGAACCCAAAGAAGTTGTCGAGAAGTTTAAAACTGAGCTGATAATTCCCAAGGTCGTGTCCATGGATAAGGTCGTCATTAAAGAGGAAGTAATGCCGAGCACGGATTTATCGATGCCTAAGAAAGACGAGAGTTTGAGCTCGTACAAAGACGGGATGTACGTGCCGCCGAACATGAAAGAACATCTCGGAAGTTTCGGAATGAAAGATTCTTACAATCATTTATCTTCAAATCATCCCCTGAATCTAAAAGATCCCCAACTAGAACGAGGTAAGTTATAGTTAATAACAAATAGTGTGATGAGATTTTTTTGATGCGCTATATTTTTCTACTCCCAGGTAAAGATCAGATAGTCAACATGAATCACTCCTCTTACATAAAGGATACGTCCAAGCCCCCCGATCCGTATCCGTATCCTCCTCAACCGAACAAGGATCCCCCACCGCACGTGATGAACACGGTTATCAAACTGGAGCCCCACGATGAACCCATCGAGCTCACCAGTAGCTCTCGCAGCAGCGAGACCTACACTGCCCCCCCTCCCCAGCAGCCTCTCAATATCCCCACTGTGATACCTACGAGACAAGAAGGCGGGTACGAGGAGGATAAACAGCGAGCCGAGAAACTGGAAAGACCGGAAAGGTAATTTTTTTATCGTCATTGCAGTTTACTTTTTTTAATGCAGAATTCGTTTGTTTGTCGCAGGGTTGATCGTCCCGACCGTCCAGATCTCGCTCCTCTTAGCACTCCCATCGGACAGCCGCCTTTGCCTAACCTAATGCAGTCGAATAACTTGGTGACCATCGGCGGTTCTATCCCCCATTACGGTTATCTACCGCCTTATGCTCACGCTCCCCGTATTCCTTCTGATAAACCTCCCGGTCAGAACGAACCTCAGAATCTTAAGATTAAGCAGGAGGTGCCCGACCAACAAGATAAACCACCGCAAGGGGCTTACCCTGGTCCGGGCGGATTTGTTCATCCGCCTTCCACTGCACATCCCGGAGGAGGGATGAGTGATCCCCTACAAAGTTTGAAGGATGTTAAGGTACAGGTTTTATAAATTAACTTTGATACCGTGTATACAAAACATACCGGGTGGCTGACCATACCTCTGTTCTCTGTTGTACATAGGACATTGCCTAATAATACAAAATAGTTTCCTTGTTAACGAACATCATCGTCGAACATTTTTAATAATGTTTTTTTTTTTGCTTAGGTTCCTGGCTACAATCAACCACCAGTCTCGTCAGCACCCCCGTCCAACGAGCGTCCCCTCTCCGATTCCGCCATGGACAACATAAAGAAGGAACCCGAATTCATCTCCGGCATTCCGCCCAGTGCCAGCCCGGCCCATCAGCAGCTTCCGAAGGAACCTAGCGACAAATGTCCCACCCCCAAAGGAGCCAGTAGCACTGGGAGTAGGACTCCCACTTCTACCATTCAGGTGTCTCAGACTCCCCCTCTTAGACATCAAGGTAAATTAACTTTCCGCTTTTAAAATACATCAATATATTCGAAAATACGTTTGAATTGCAGGTACTGCCTCTCCTCAACCTTCCGTCAACCTAATGACACCACCCACCTCCGTTCCATCCACCCTCGCTCATACCTCACATTATCCCTCCCCTGTGCATCCATCCCAGCATATGATGCACCCGTTCCTGCACGCCGTGCATCCCTTCCATTCTCACCCGTACTCCTCTTATCCGTTTTCGTATCCTTATCCTTATCCAATGCCGCCTCAGCCTCACGCTATTCCACCGCCGAGCTCACAGAAGGTGGATATGGTGAGCGCCACGGTCATGTCCAGTCAGCACTCGAGCAGCAGTACCCTAACGACCAAAAGGGAGATAAGGTATTTTTCTTCATTTTTCCAGTTGTTACTTTGTCTGTTTAATTGTTTATAATAATTACTCATATTATTATTGAACCTCATAGCACACTCTCATCTTTTATTTATAACTTTTTTAGAGAGGCCGAAGAGAACGGTACAGAGAGGCATCAGACACACGAAATGACTCTCAGCAACCATCAGAGTATAAGTCATCACAGTGCAATTCACGCCACCTCGGACAAGAGTTACGGTGGATCGAGTCACTCGATTACCTTCTCCCATTCCACCAGCTCCAGTTCCAGTCAGAGCGTGCAGCACAAAGTCAATCAGAAGACCGTCAGGGTCAGCTCTCCTCATTCTTCTATAAGTCAGGTGGGTACATGATAATTTTGAGCCTTTCAAAAAAAATATGCTGGGCTTGATGTCGTAATTTCAATTTTATTTCTAGTCGACGACAGCCAGCCTGAGTCACTCGTCTTCATCGGGTGGTGGCAACCATCAACACACGCACCATCATTCGATCCATCACGAGCGTCTGTCGCCTTCGATGAGACACCACGGTAAAGTACCGTCGCAGCCAGCACCCCCCTCGGGGCCACCTGCCCTTCCCCCTTCTACCATGCAGGGGAATCCCCATCACCTGATGATACAGCCACCCAGTCTCGGAGGACATCATCAGAGCTTAGGTGAGATTGAGTCCCTCTCCTCTTGCAAGGTAATGCACAAATGTAGCAGTTACTAATTGGAGCGCTCTCTAGGTCCGCCACCTATGGCTACCAATTCGTTGGAAGCGCTGCGCGCTCATGCCGCTCAGGCCGCGGCTAGCATGCAGCCGGGTCCTTCGATGCATCCTCCGCCCAGCACCCCCCCTGCTCCTCAGACGCCCAAGGAGGAGATCAAAGTGGAACCCGAGCCCGAACCCTCGCCCGAGGAAGAGGGACAGAGCAGTCCGTTGGCACCTCATCGCGGGCCGTCTCCTGAGCCCAGAATCGAGGATACGGAATGCCACAGGAGTCAGTCTGCTATGTAAGTGTCTGTATTAGGTCTGCAGTTATTTTCAAATATTAAAATTCTTTTTGACACTTTTTTTCTTATTATTCTATCCGCTTTTCTCACCAATAACCTCCAACTAGACTAACTATCCATTATTACGATTCAAACTGCTCTACTGTAACGCTGCAACTGGGCTCTTTTTGATATTTGATAACATTCCAAACTATACTGACTATGTGCAGGCAGGGCTCCTTTATTATGTTATGAGGTGACACTTTCTGGAAACAGTTCTAAACTAGGGAACATTCTGTATGACATGACTGTATTAAAAATTATAACAAGGCCACCTAGAACATAGGTGAATTGAAGAAGAAGAAGATTCTCTAACCTCAATTTTTATAATAATTATGTTAGAAAATTAGTGCAAACAATAATTGATTTTGTTATTAATTGTTTCTCTTTTAAACAGTTTCCTACGTCACTGGAATCGCGGCGACTACAACTCCTGCACCCGCACGGATCTCACTTTCAAGCCCGTACCTGACTCGAAACTGGCCCGCAAGCGGGAGGAGCGCCTGCGTAAACAGGCTGAGCGCGAACGGGAGGAGCGAGAGCGAGCCCAGCAGGCGCAGCAACGCAAGATCACCACGCCCGAGAAGCCGGACGTGAAGCCCCCGTCTCGGGGGCCGTTGGAGACGGTCAGTTCGCCTTATGAACGTTTCCCACGGCCGGGATTCAACGACACACCTGCTCTGAGGCAGCTGTCGGAGTATGCTAGGCCTCATGCTGGTTTCAGTCCAGGTTAGTGTGATTTAGTGATTTAAGAGTGTAATTGGTTTAATTTTGTTCAGCACACCTAAATGCAATAGGGGTGATGTCTTTTATTGAAAAGAAAAGAAAATTACAACAAAAATATCACTTTTAGGTTGGGGTTTTCAATTATTTTATTTCCTAGTCCTTGTTTGCTTGATAATGGCTGAAATCAAATTAATATTAGAATACATGAGCTGTAGGGAGGTTAGTTAGGTAGGGAGGGGGATCCAAATTAATAAAAAACACCTCAGATAATGGAATTTGTCTTTCAGTATTGATGTATCGCCTTTCATTACAGGACATATGCCTCGATCCCTGATCTCGCCGGCACATGTGATGGACCCGATGCTGCAGTACCAGTTGACTAGCATGTACGGTCCAGGTGCTCGCGAACGTCTGGAGCTGGAGCATCTCGAGCGGGAAAAGCGCGAGCGAGAGATCCGAGAGCTGCGGGAAAGGGATCTGAACGACCGGCTCAAGGAAGAGATCATGAAGACAGGCATGCGGGGACATCCCAATCCGATGGACCCGCATTGGCTGGAGATACAGAGGAGATACAGCGCCGCCGGATTGGCAGGTCCCGGCGGTACGTTGTCGCTCGTATTTGTCGCATAAGAACGCCACGAACGTGTTTATTTGATTTACAGGTGGTGGTTTGCCGTTACACCATTTTGCCTTGTATCCTGGCGGCAGCGGGGCTCAGTTGTCTCAGTTGGAGCGAGAGAGACTGGAGAGGTTGGGAATTCCTCCGTCTGTTCAGGGGGGAGGCCCCGGAGTTCCTCCGGGGCATCCCCATCATCCGGCGCACGCTGCTCAGTTGGAGGCCGCCGAGAGACTAGCCCTCGCTACCGATCCTATGGTGAGTTGGTTTTTGTTTATTTAACAATTTGGTTGTTTTCAATATTTACATAAGTACACTTTCTTTTTGCTTAAATGGGTGAAGTGGTTCTAAACTTCTATTGCATTTTTCAAGGGTTCGATTCGTTATTATTATTATTGCCTTTGGAGTCCCTTTAAGACAGTTTTCGTTAGCTGAATGATTCGATATTATTTCTGAGAATCTTATTCCACTTTTTCTGTGAATTCCATATCAGTTTGAACATTATCGATTACTCCCACTCTCTGTCTGTCTATCTGTTCTGAAATTCTTGTGATGTGCTCAAAAAACCACTGAAATTTTTTCATTACAAAGTCGAACAAAGAACTTTTCTCATTTAATATTTCCCCCATTATTAGTAAAACGGGACACGTTCCTCAGTTCATTTCACTCACCACCGTCTTCTAATTTCTAGGTCCGTCTTCAGATGGCAGGCATATCTCCTGAATACCACGCACATACCCATGCTCACACGCATGCTCACACTCATCTCCACCTCCATCCACAGCAGCAACAGGCTCAACAGGAGGCAGCAGCGGCCGCCGCGGGCTTCCCGTTGCCAGGTATAAATGTCGTCCTCGTAGTTTCCGGGCCTTTTGTACTTAGTTCTGTATGTTGTAGCTACAGGCGGGCCCGGTTACCCTCGTCCCGGCATGATACCGGGCAGAGACGGACCTCTGGGCCTGCACCATCCAGATCTGCTGGGACGGCCGTACGCTGACCAGCTGGCACATCAGGTGAGAATGGTGAGATAGTGAAACTGGGGAATTATTGGGGGTAGTTAAGATTATTTACAAGGTCGTTGTGACACGTTGGCTGCCCAAGCGGTTTTAGCTGCCGTTGTTACTGATTCTTCATGAGTCACATGTTTGTTACTTTGTTGACCAGTCATGACAGGCGACAGGCATTTTTGTTTCCTTATTTTGAAGTCATCCTGGTAGCTTGTGAGGAATCAGCACAGCAATAGATGTAGTTGAATGTGCATACGACAATCAACGTGTTGACCATAAATATTTAGAAACAAAACAAGCTATCACCATTCCACTCATCCAAATGGTAACCTTTTTGTTTTTTTCAGTATTATTTCTTGATCTGCTGTTTATGTCTGCTGATTAAATCTGGTTTGGCTATGAAGTGTTAAATAATTATTCTCCAGCCACCTATATTGCTCTAAAATACGATCCCGAAACGCTTTGTATAACATCACCAGCCATTTGAACTGGGAATTTTTTCGATCCTCAAACGCATCTCATCAGTTTGCTCTACTCTACCATTTAAGGTGTAATGAGTTGAAGCACTTGTTTGTTGTTACCAGTACCAGAGCAAGTCGTTACAGGTAAATGCTTCAAAATCCAGGAATATTTTGGAAGTTCCAGGAGCTACATCAGTTCAAATAATGTTTTATAAAACTTTGTTGCGACTTGGAATTTGAGATGTAAAGCCCTCACAATCATTTGTAGGGTTATAATAATCAGTTGATAATTCTTGAATTGTTCTACTCTTCAAGAAAGTAAGAACATATAAAATTTTTCATTGCTGTCAGTTGTCAGATTTGTGTCTATTAATACAGCATGATGAATCAATTGACAGCTGTTCTAGACAGTCGTCATGATGTGACAACTATTCTTGACAGTTCGTGGACTCCAGCTCTAGAATGACTTGAAACTCTTGACACTTGACTATCTGGTATGGCATATTAGGAATGCTCAAGTCAGTTGGTCTAGTTGGTCTAATTTAGAACGTTATCAGAGTCGGTTTAGTTGTGGAGCTGGTAAAGGTGAATAGATAGTGGAGTTAATGGGAGCTTGACCGATAGAGGAGATAACCTTAACGCACTGTCTGGTGAAAGAAAAATGCATGGTTTCGTGCTTTAAAATGGGGGCCTCTAAGTTAGAGCCACCCAAGAAATGGTCGTGTTTGTTCAAGACATTTTATAACTGGTAAATTCAAGTAACATAGTATCAATCTGTCTCCTCCAGAGAAAATGGCAGACCTGTCAAAGTGAGCTGCTCTGAAATGATAAATTATAAGTATAGGCTGGAATTATTATAAACATTGGAAAATTGCTTACAAGGAAAATAAAATGAACTTCGTTTTAGTATTATTGAGAGTGTTTAATAACTCATAATCTCAAATGGACCATCAGAGAGATAAATTCTGTTTGATTCAAGTTCGGATCGATTTCCAAACAGTTCGAGTTCAAATCGAACCCAAGGGCCAAAAGCGAGTTCTCTAAAAAGAAGAAGAAGAAAGCTTGATGTATTAGACATTTGACCATTCACATTTTTGTTGCCAACAGTGACAATTGACAGTTACCAAGAATAAAGAAATAATCCGCTCCAGAACTCCAGAAAAATAAAGATGAAAGTTGGAAAGGTTCAAAGGTCAGGTTGAGGAAAAGTCATAGATGAAAAGTCGATAACTAGTTCTGGTTCTGGTTAATAAATTCCTTGGGAAAAGCCCATAAATTGTTAAGAAGAAGAAGACAATAACCAGTTATGATATGCCGCGACACGTGTTGTTTATTTTAATTTAATTTTACCGGGCCTCCTCTGTCAACCCAGCGAGCAGGGTGCGTTCAGTTTTGAAAAGACTGGTGGCGTTTGTAAAAGGTAGCATAATGAATCAAACTTGAAATTCTCATGGCACTGATCTGGAATCACTACATAGCCAAACTGGGTTTAAAGTTAGATGAATAATAATTGCAGTGTGCGAATTTCTATTATTTCATACAAGGTGTAAATCTGTCTTGGAGACATGGAAAAATCACATGCTAAATAGACTTTTGGTAAATATTGACTCGAGGAAACACAACCTGACATATTAGCATGTGATTAAGGAAAACCGTATATTGAGAACTTACATGACAATAATTTTGCATTCTCTTATTTATTGTTTAATTAATAATTCCCTATACTCGGTCTACACCTATACCAGTAGTGACTGACTGGGTACCCTTTTTTTGTTATTTAAAGATGCTCATTTTGAAAGATGTATTTGTAGATCGTAAAAAATGTTTCCCTGCCTTGGCGGTAATTAACTTATCAGGTAGAAACAATTATTTTACACTATTTACATTAAAAATCTTGCTCCTCTGACATTTTTACAACCTTTGCCCAATCAGTACAAGAGAAAATGGAACGACTGCTGCAATAATTATTATTGACTTTATTATTTCTTATTGTTATTAATCTTGGTTCCTTTTACAGGGTGTAAAGTGTAAACAGTTCGAGCGCCTTTTTTACAGGATGATTAGTAAGATAAAGAAAAAAAGACCAATATGAAATTTTTGTCTAGCTTCTTCTATGTTCTAATTCGATTTAGAGGGAAAAAACACAAAATTGGAGGGTAGGATCATCAATGCTATAAGTCATAAATAGTTGAGGGCCGGGTTTCATTGGAAGGGATAACAAAAAATTAAATTATAACACCGTAAATTGGTTGAAGTAGATATAATGATGTGAGGGTATAGTGCACATAATTAAACTAGCAGCAGAAAAGGTAATTAAAATTACTTGCAAACAGTAAAGGGAAGAAAATTAGTTCAAAAGATTGATTTTCCAATAATGTAGTTTATTATTTTTTTTACAGGGTGTATCTAAATAACACCGAAAAAATTTAAGAGCTGATTCTTTGGTCAAAAATAAACAAAAAATTTCGTATAAACGTGTGTCTAGAAATGCACCCTTTTTGAGATACAGGGTGTCAAAAGAAGATTATTTTACCAGTTTTTTGAAGATATTTGGGGAACCGTTTGAGATATGAAACTCACCTTTTGTAAATGTCATATCATTGATATTTTTATAGCTACTTTTTTAAAATACTGAGTTTTTTTCATGTGTCATTATAGCGAAGATCTCAGAAATGAGCGAAGTTTTTTTGCCGTTAATTTTTCGACACTTGTCTTGAAACATTCAAATCATCGTAAATGCCCGTTTTTCTCAAAAATGGCTCACGTTAGCAGTTATAACCAAGAGTATCTTTTTGTGTAGAAAACATTGACGGTTAAAAGTGTGCTTTTAAAATATCAATTTGCCCAGTGTCGTAGATATTAGGGGCAAAAAAATCCCTCCAACCCTAAAAATCTCCGGCACTGGCATACTTAAAAAAGGTAGTTAGCATTAAAATAGTTGCTAATATCAATGATAAGATCTGTACAAAAGCTGAATTCTGTATCATATACGGTTCCCGAGACATCTTCAAAAAACTCGAAAAACAATATTTTTTTGACACATTTACAAAAGGTGAGTTTCATATCTCAAACGGTTCCCCAAATATCTTCAAAAAACTGGTAAAATAATCTTCTTTTGACACCCTGTATCTCAAAAATGGTGCATATCCAGGCACACGTTAATAGGAAATTTTTTGTTTATTTTTTATCAAAGAATCCTCCCCTAAATTTTTTCGGTGTTATTTAGATACACCCTGTGTATTTATACAATCCGACTCAGATGTAGTAACATCTGAACCAATTAACATGCTGGATCCGGCGGTATTAATAGCTTCTTGCTGATCGTTTTTTTGACATAGGCTCCTAATCAGCACCTGAACAAGTGAATGAATCACCTTTTTCCTAATTTTTTTTTATCAAGTGTACAAGGGTGCATAATCAATTAAACAAGAAGAAATTTTTTTGTGTGAAATTTGCTTTGATAGAGCTTTAATAGATAGAGAATCATGTACATAGATGTATTAGAATGAGATGAAGATAACTGATTACAAAACTAACTTGAAAAAAATTGCAAGTTTTAAAATATGGAGGGCATCCATGAGCTGTGAGGTTCTTTGATAGTGCCTGTGCCTTTATTCACAAACATGAAAAACATTATACAGAACAACCCAATTTTGCTGTACGCCAAAGAACTTTGTGATTTTAAATAGGACATCCTGTTTATTATTACATTTTCAGATTGTCTGAGAAAATTCAGTAAAAATGGTTTTTACCAGACTAACCAGAAATATGATTTTATGTTACCTATTCCATGAAGTGTTTAAAGAATTAAGACTGTCATTCTTTATAACCAAAGTAAGTGTAATGAGATATCTCTGGGGTTTCTCGTGAGTTTAGACAAATTTTTTGCCAATAAAAAGGCGCTCGAACCGTTTATACCGAGTATAAGTTTAGATGGGTAACCGAATCTTTTACAGGCTGCCGCACATGAACAGTTTCAAAGGCAGATGCTCTTGGAGAGAGAGCGTTTCCCTCCTCACCATTCCATTGTTGCCCAGCACGAAGAATACTTGAGGTGTGTAGAGGGCTTTAATATGAATATGTTGTCACTTGTTTTTATGTTATTTACGCTGTTTATTAACCCTTTCATTGCTCGAGACGAGTATACTCGCCAAAAGCCTGGTTGCTCGAAACGTGTATACTCGCATGTGCTGTTTAATTGTTTATTTGCTCGAAACGTATATTGTCGCGATAGATGCACCACCGTAAGCCCACTGAAAATTTGAATCATGCACTGTAGTTCCCTCAATATGACATGAAAAGTTTTTATGTGTTCATTGCTCCAGACGAGTTAACTCGCGTCGCCTTCAGTTGCATCATATTATAGGAGTTAGCAGTGGTGTTCACTTGATGCAGTAGTTGTTGACTCATTATATTATCATAAAAACATGGCTAATAAGGTTTTAACAAGTTTTGTTCCACGTAGCGCAAACAAGACAAATCCCACCAAGAGATGCGTAGTCTGTGAAAAGTAGTGCTGTATATTTCCTACAAATTCATTAAACGTGCGCGTTTAAATGTTTATCTAGTCTCATTTAAAGGAAAAAAAAATCAAATTCCTACTACCAAGCAGGAAGGAGGTAATAAATTAAATGGCTATTATTGATGCCACTTGACAATTTTATGAGATTGTTTATATTGATGCTGCGAATTGAGGTATTTGTTCGAGTAGGGATATGACAAAGACGGGAGAAGAAAATCGAAGGTTGGAGAAGGATGGGTTTGGCTCCGATGGAAGCATCAAGCATCCCCATCCATCCATCGTATAATTTTTTGTTTTATGCAATGATTGTTAACCTTCACTCACGGTGCCTGGTCTGAAAGTAAAATGCTGTAAAATGAAAATTCGCCACTCGTCTATCTCAACTCCGCTAGCCGAGATTGGTTATGTTTTTAATTTATTATATTTTTTATTATTATAATTATTATTATATTAGTAAATTATTGGTATATTACCGAAGTATAATAACTAATAATGTGTCCTGAATATATTAAATTTATAATAAATATTCATATGATAAACTTGGTTTTCCTGTATTTCCTGAAAGTAAACTCTTTTTACGTTAAGATGCTCCAGACGAGTTTATTCTCAAGCGGTACACTGCTCGAAACGTATATTCTCGCGAGCGCGTATTTTATGCGCATACGGCTGTGACTTTTAAAATAGCCTCGCGCAATGAAAGGGTTAATGGAATGGCACGTAAAAACAAGAACTTCACTCTTCCCACCTTGCATTGCTAAAATTAACACTAGATTTCAATAAATTACTGTGGACAATAATTTAATTGGTTTCGCATTACCGATTTTAGGCAACAGCGAGAAAGAGAGCTTAAAGTTCGAGCATTAGAAGAAGCAGCACGTGGATCCAGACCTTAGGCATCTTAAGGTAAGGTATTATTATTACAATAACGTAATTTTTAAGTAAATTATGGTATAAATGAAATGCTGCTGAGGTGTTCTTTAAAAATTTTATCTTAATAATCTGTAGATTGATTTAGATGTAGTTATTGAAGCTTTGAACTAGTCTTTTTTTATTATATTGACATAGGTTCTGAGGAGGTCATTGGGGTCATTACTGTATTGCTCCAGTACACTAAAAGGGGTTGTAGTTCAATCTTTACAAGGTGTTAAAAGGATGAACCTCATCAGCATGTTGCATGCTAAACGCATACAAAATATTAATTGTTATCAAGTGGATGCGTTCACAAATAATTATTGTTCTTTGTTATTTCTAAGATGTATAGGAAGCATCTAAAGGTGTAAAAAAAACGATTAAGGTGTTGAAGAAAAACTATTAGTCAACATATTTAGTAGAGAGGGTGGCAGAAAGACACAAATGAAATATTAACGTTCAGAAGGGGTAAGATCAACCTAAATGCGTTGTTCGGTCCTAAATGGGGTAAATTAAAACCCCTGATGTTCGCTGCTCAGCTAGGATCTAGGATTATTTGGGAAAGCATCAATAATTCAGATGTGATCCAAGGGGGCATTACTTGCAACATAAAGTGGTACCAACTTAAGGAAAGCGATTTAACTCGGTACATTAAACCTTGACAGGTAAATAGTGCAACATGTCTTGTGTAACATTTGTAGCATCTCGTAATCGGTGTCGATATAAGCTTCTAATAACGCCTTAAAAAGAAAATTACCTTTTTCTTGATGGCATCTTGACATCCATTCCGGCCGTCTTACTTAGTGTGTACTTACAGTTAAATGATGTCTATGTCGATTAATTGCAAGTGTTGAGGACGAGTTGTCCTGCTGTTTTCATTTTCTTGCGGTTCGGGTCCATTTAATGATGTTGTGGGTAGAAAAGTTATAAATAACTAACGTGCGGAGCTCCACACTATTAAGGATGGGAATCAGAATAGGGACAGTAAAATAAGTACGTAATAATAGGGAATTTGTATAATTAAAAAAAAGTTATTCTTCATTTGATTATTTAAATTGGCTGGGAAGCTCGCTTTTTTTGGTTGACTGACAGTGTAGCTTAGCTTATAATCAACCAAGTGTCTCGTTTAGTAATCGAAACTTTAACGAACATTCTCTATATTGCAGGTGCTGACTTAAATTTCAACTTTTAGTAAAATTACAACATTCATTGAGTAAGTTGTCGGTTTCTCACAACTTGTAAGTCATTGTATATTAATAATTATTTATTAGATTTTCCTCATAGGAATGAGTGAACATTATAGCATTATATAGAAGTATATATCCACTAACTTCAGATTATTATAATGTACATAATATACCATTTTAATTTTTTAAATATATTTTGCAATCATAGATAAAATAATTTTATATTCAAACATTGATGGTATAATAATCTAGTTGAATCGTAAAAGTACAGGAATAGAAGTTTTTACGTCTTTCTAACATATATGATTTAGAATTTGAAGTTTTTTTAAATCCAAAAATAAGCGTTGGCGAAAATATGTATCAAGTTTGAAGCGATGCGATCCTAAAAATGACGATACATTTTTAAAGGTTAATTCGAAGTTCTAGGAAGTTGTTGCATCCTATAAAAAGTGTCAAAGAAACATTTCTTTCAGTTAATTAATTAATATCTTTGAAATTCTGTCGTTTCGGCTGCCACTGGCTTGAGATTAGTATTTTATACATTTGAAGCCTGGAACCAGTTACTTTTCTTCTTGTTTAGATTAATCGAATCTCTTAATAATTAAGACAGGTCAGTTTTTATGAATATACTACACAGTATATAATATATTTATGTATGTATATAAAAAGAAATGGGAACAAAATTATAATTTCATGACCTATACATTATAAATCAGAACGTTTCCAAGATATGAAAATGTTAACTAAAATCAAATTAAGCCATGAAGATGGTTCCAGTAATTATTAAGAAATGTTGTTAAACATGATAGTATCCCCAACCGTTGACAGTGAAATGTTGTGTCATCGTCAGGATATCGCTGCTGCAACTTAAACGAAATTAAATAACATGTTTCTGGTCGATATAAATTTTAGCCAACAAAAATAATTGAACATAATAATTATTGTTCTATTATAAAAATGAATAATTATTGTACTGTAACAGTAAGAGTAAAAGTATGAAACTTTTTGTATATTCTATTCCTGAATTGTATCAGTAGATCTGTATATACTTAAATAGTTTTAATGATGCTGCAGTTTTTAATCGTTTTTGTAGAGTGCTTGCAGTTCCCGTGAATACACATCGTCTTTATGCTATTAAATCGTCTATTATTATTATAAAAGTATACTAACTCTGATTGAGAGACAGTCTTTCATGTTTGAATGATGCTAAAATAATTTTAATAGCACAAAGACATGATTTTGACATTTAGGCCAATCTGTAACGTCTTCCTTTTAACAGTACATGTTTTAATGAATTTTAAATACTTTTGATAGAATATCTTTATTATCTCCGAAGGCCAATAAAAAAATAGGTTTGCCAAAAAGGGAAAGTATTGAAACTGAGATAAACATAATGTTTGAACTAAATTTATTGAAAGTATGCTGTTTCAGATGTTATTGGATTACTGTAGGTTGTGATAAAATAATTTTCAAGCCAATTGAATTGAGTGAATTGAGAGTAAATACTAGGAATCCTAATTTTTTTTTTTTATATGAGCTGTTGTATAATTATTACGTCAGCAGTTGCCTTAATGATCCTGCTGCTCATGTTGTAGCAGTCAAACGAACGTGAACCGATTGACGTGTGTAGGCTTTTGGCAGCATGGGAAAGATGCCCTGCAGTGTCAACACTTGCGTGACAGAGCACAATAGAAATTGCCGCCTGGGCCAGACAGATGACGAGTCAGCTGTCGCAGAGCACATCGTGCTTCAGGACGATCACTGCTTTGATAAGAGGAAAGTCCTGTCCACTACTTCGCACTGTTACACCCGATTACATTGTGAAGCAATTGAAATTTACAAACATCCAAATAATTTCGATGGGCAGGAAGTAGGAATAAAACTGCAGAGGATTTGGTGTCCAGCATTACGTCAGACCCAAATGGGGGTCTATCTGAAGGGGGTATGAAGTCACTAAATAATCACCCTATA
The DNA here is from genome assembly GCA_910589415.1 of Malachius bipustulatus. NCBI lineage: Eukaryota > Metazoa > Arthropoda > Insecta > Coleoptera > Melyridae > Malachius > Malachius bipustulatus. The sequence goes on along the minus strand of OU342638.1, from coordinate 20,472,072 downwards.
AATAAGAGCGCTCCTCCACCTGAGCAGTCAGTTATCAGTGAACACGAGGAGTAGAAGCATCGCTTACGCAAACGCAACCGCTGAGCAAATCTCCATGGACCACTGCACAACAGCCCGGAATCAATTACGATTTTAAACGTGAACCTCTTAGACAGACAATGATTTTGAGTAGCTCGTCTGATGTTACTGGACAATAAGAAAACAAGTGCAGTTGATGGGACTTGACCTTTTAAAAAAATAGTCCTAATCATGGATGCGAGTAGGCAAGCTGCCCACCAGTTCATCAGCTACAGAGCAAAAGTAGTAACTGACGTCATGAGGGAAAAATCTCTCCCATTCGTGCCACGCAACGAATTCTTTTTCTTCGACAACTTCTGCGAAGGGCACCTCGCCCATCATGAAGCTTGATATCCCGTTCCAGTCCCCTCTCAGGGAGATATTGACTTTTGCGGCTTCCCCCATTTGTAATAGAACCAGATATACTCCTCTCATGTTTTTTCTTTTGTTCTGACTCCCCGGCAATCTGTCCACTGCTACCAGACGAACAACCAGAGGTCGGCACAACAGCGGGCCAAGGTCTCCGTCATTAACACCGACACCTTCATGTCCACCCTGAGGAAATGCGAGGTGCATCAACTGTATGTTGGATTCCCTAAGTATTATAATCTGTTCTGAAAGATCACTGATCCTTGCATATCACATATCTCTTAAGTTGCTAAGGTGGTCAAGTATTTTAGAAAGAGTTATGTATTTCCAATAATTAATTCTGCCCACGTATATCCATCTTCTGCAAACAGCACCATGTAGTTTTGATGTTTTTTCATTAGAACAGCCACTCGCAAAAACAGCATGCTGTCTCGCAGTCAGCTGTTTCCTTCAACGTGTTTTCACGTTAACAAACCCATCTTTGTCAATGACTGTGGGCAACATCGCCTTGAAACACAGGACGATCGATTTTTCAAATAGCATTGATATCTAATACACTCACCCGCGACCTCTCAAACTCCGCACTGGATGCAAGGACACCTTCAGCAGAATCAGAGACATTCAGCGAAGGTTCTGCTCCAGCAGACCTATCCTTGATTCCAGCATTCGTTTGTAATTCCTAAGAATTTAATTCTTATTATTCATTCATCTCTGCTATCAACTGCTTTAATAAATAATTCTCAGGTTTTAAATTTTGGTTTTCTTCAATCATTAATCCATACTGCAATTAAAATTATCTCCTTCCTATGAATCCAGGATCTGGTAATTTTGAGTCACCTCGCATCCCCTAGAAAAGTCGGGACTGGACCCATCACAGCACATGACTGATTGACCATTTCTGCTTAATTTGACATCTGCCAGTCTTATTCATTGACTGTTCATCAGAAGTGTTTGGATTCGGCATGTTCAACCAACCAATACAAATTAAACAAAACTAAAATAATCTTAAGATATGCGCTAATATCTATTATTACACCACCACAATAATAGTGTTCCCTTCTGTTCGTTTGGCACATTTACATCAATTAACTTGCATTTTAACTCGATTTATAATTGAAAATATACTTGGAAACAGGCTAAGTAGATTATTATTGAGTTGGGAAACCAGTTTGAATTGGTGATTTGCTACTGTAATTCATAAAGATCTGAAACTGATAATAATAATAATAATGATACAGTATCAAAAGTGTCTTAATTCATTATTACAACTGTACTATTTCATTTGAAGTTATGTTGTCTTCAAACATCAAAAAAGTATTAATTATCCTTAGTCCTCTCTATCATGTAGTGTGTGATTTATTTTGACTGAGACTAATTTTCAGTGCAATATTTTTTTCATTTCATTCAATTCAAGAGTCTACCTGTGGCACTTATTGAATTATGTTTAAATTACTGATACTGTTGGGCAGTTTTAATTTTTAATTTCTTTTAACAATAATTTTAACCAGAGAAAGAATTGAGCTGGCCACAATTCTGCAAGCTTCCTCTACTCTTACTGTGTGTTTGAATTTATGAAAAAAAGTGGCTTGGACCCCCCAAGTTGTGACATCGAGTTCATGGTAGCCATTTGGGGACTCCTGTTGGCCAGGGCATGGAAGAGAAAAAGGATTCAAGAATTCTAATGTTCTGTTGTGAAGTTTGATTAATTTAAACATTAATAACTCTAACGCTTTAAGAAAATGTCAAATAGATTATTAAAAAAATTGGTGTGAGACAATGACTTTTTGTTGTTAGATCCTCATTGTTTTTTGAAAATTTATACGAGAGAAGAATCAATCTATATAAAAACGATCTAAGCCTTTCGCTATTATTGAGTCCAGTTTTCATTTCTTATTCTCAGGTTACACTTCAGTAGGTAATTGTCAAAAGACACTGCGTGTGTCATGTGGAAAGTATATTTTTTCTAATGCCGCAACCAAAGATGGCTAAGATAGCTATCAAATTCTGAATTGAAATAATTTGTGACAAAATATTTCTTATATTAAAATTACTTATGATGTTTGGAGTAAACAATGTTTTATTAAAGGTCAAAGTGACTTTAATGGCGGTTGCCTACAAAAATTCACAAAGTCTTCATTGAAGGTGACACTTTGACTGCTTCAGAAATGTTATACTTCTTGTAAAATTGTTATTTTTATTTATTGAAATTTAATTTTAAATTGATCATTGTAAAGTGTAGATGTTTTATTTATTGAATTTTTGTATATTTTTGTTTTAGTTTTGGTCTTAAAAATTGTCAAATAAATGTTTATATCAAAGTGTTTTCGTCTTATTAGTGTTTCATGTTAACTATCTATTTTAATGTAGCATCGATTAGTGTAAGTAGTCCGGACAAATAACCCGATTATGTGGTGATCGGGTAATTTTCAACAACGGAAGAATTTTGAGAGCCGACAAATCATCAGCACCTTCGCCATCATCCCCAACCCTCCAGTCAATCTCAGGGTAGTTTTAAACACCAACAGGAACAACCACTTCCAAATTATAATTTTATTCTTCTTCTGAAGAGGGAACAGAACATTACTTTTTTATTTCGCTTATACGTACTCTAGCTGTGGAGCACAGTGGTAACAAGGTATTTAAGACACTTTTCTCTATAAGTATAACGCACTGAACTGCATTGAATTTGTTCTTTTTAAACCCATCTTTACAGTAAAATGTTTTCCGATCGTCGCCGCTATTGACGGTTACTTCTACATTGAAATCCTTTGACGCATTGGAGGGATTGGTTAACTGCGACACTTTCCATTTAAACATAGAAAAATCTTGACAGTTAGTGTACTCCAGAAGAAATACGTTTTCAGAAAAGAAAAACGTTACTTTATAGGAGTCCAGATTTAATAGAAGAGTCGTTTCGTTATGGTGAACAGATTCATGATTGTTCTCGATGTGATCCAAGAGTTGGTTGAATGTTCCCACAAATTCACTGTCTGTTTGGGCACAGCATTTCCATCTCTTGTAATAGCAAGAGGTATCCTCATGCTGGGATTCCGGAGTATGTTGTTCCCGGCATCCGACACTTGCATTTTTGCACGGTAACCTAATCTGCAATTTCTCCAGGAGCTCCAAGTGGCCTTCATATTTCGATTTGTCCTCCGAGGCAGACGAGACGATTTCTCCCTTATAGACATGCTGGAGACAAACCGTCACGTTTTTGCTTTTAACCGGGTTCAAATTATCGAACTGAATTTCAGTTCCTGCAACTGACTCGAAATGTTTGAATCGGCTCAAACTGTCGATAATTTTACACGAATACTCGTTATGTATTTTGCTTAATAACGTTGAACAGGTCATCCAGATCTTATACGACTCCGTATATCGATTCTCGATGTCGTATACTGCACAGATCAACTTATCCTGCAATACTTTGAGATGCAAGAGACTCAAACCGGATACGGTACTTAGTATGTGGACATCGTCAGTTCCTTCGGTGTAGCATTCCAGCTGGAACATCCCGTCGCTCCCTCTTTCAAGGAAGTCAGTGTGTTTGTGAAGATGCGATATGTAACCTGGCCCGAGTCCCGACCACTCGCAGCCGGCCAACAAGCAAGTGAAACGTTTAAACTTACAGGACTCTTCATGTTCACTGATCTCGTGCAGCTTGACGATTTCTTCGCAACCGCTTCCCTTGTATCTGCAAGCGCAAGTGATGTGCTCCATCATCCGTTCCAGAGGAATGTTCCTCAGTTTAGCTGGTTCTGTTTCAGAATTATGTGCGTCACCTTTTTGGGTTTCGTGATGAAGACACATGTTGCCCATTGATGTCAGGACAATTGGAGGCTTCAGAATTTTCTTGCACTTAATGCAGTGGAACACCTCTATTGTCATAGAGTCATCAAAGAATAATTCTCCCATGTTTAGGCACCTGAAACATGAAAAAATTGCTGTGATTCCTGAAGACCCGAAAAACTTTCAGTGTTAACATGAGACTCAAAAGTTCAGAAAAATGACGTCTCAAGCAATATTAGGATACCAGCTTAAGGCTCGTAACTGCAACATAATCCTACCTAATAATCACTTGAAACTTTTTTTACAACCGTTTGTGTTTTTAATTAGCATCACGAGTGCCTGCTAGTGAGGATATTAGTGTTAATTTGAAAATTCATTATGACGGATCTGCTGCAAATTCGCAACTTTTTTGAAAGATTTAAATTTCAAAACACGGCCCAGAGAACTCCATAAAGTCCATATACTTATTCTGTGGTTTCATGCAACAAAATCGGTCATAATTCTATGAAAATTGAACCCATCTGACTGATTTTGGTGTCATAATGAAGCTAATACATGGTTGAGGTTCATGCTAGAGTACCTGGATATAAAATTATAAAGAGTAAGGAAGCTAATCTTTTCTCTCTTTTCTAATGGTAGCGAATTGACAAGGAACAGGCCAAGTCTCTCAATATAGTGATTTTTTAGTTAATTTACATTCCTGACAGCTGTGGTAGGGAGCGGTTACTTGCAGGTTACATGGGCGTTACAAGAAAATATCGAATTGTTTCTTATTTCAACAATTTTTTTTACCCATTTCTTTTCGTCTCACAAGACTTTAACTTTTTATTACTAATCTTAATAAACAAATAAGAATGAGATAAACGTGAATCATTTTCCTATGTACGCTTGTGCATTTGTTTCTTCAAAGCTGGTAAAACAGATGAGTGGATCCAAATTAGACGCGAGAAAGTATCTGCAACGTAAAAAGAGTCGTCCAAGGAAAATGACACTAATCTTCCGTAGGTACTCTTATCCTTATCAATAAAAATCTGTCAATATCTAGGTACTCTATGCACAACCTTCCGGTAGTGAAAAGTTTCCAAAATCCAAATTTGACAAAATTGTGCCAAAAGTGTTTGAAAAAGTGACTCCTTTCAGAGCCCATTAATCACACAAACTAAAAATAATTAAATTATTTTGCAAACTTACTTTGAATGTAGAAGATTCCTTTCGTGGGAACGAACGTCGTCGTTATATGTCTAGATTAAATTCTCGATCAAAATTTTGGATAAAAAATATATGTAACTAAGTGTAAAACTGATGTGATAAGAGCTTATCTAAAGATAAGATGTATTTATGATATAAATACTAATGAAAAAATAATATAACTAATATAAACGTATATACATATAAGTTATATGTAGTTCCATCCACATAGAATATGACACCAACATCAGCAGTATTCTTATATTTCCTGTTGTGTAGTTGTAGTGAATAAGTCAAGGAACTTGGTCAGAGACCTGTGTGTAATGCAATTGTGCAATTTAGCATTTTTAGCCTCTTAGAAATTATATTATAATAATTTAGACATTTTCGAAAACTGCAAAAAACAGTTCAATGGTTTTTTTGACTATAACTTCTTCAATTTTGATGCTAGAAATTTTTTTCAAAAAGAATTTTAAAGGTAAATGCAAGTCATACTAACTCATGTAGGATTGATATTTTTTCCACCCTTATTCTGGAAAGTGGCAAGGGTTGAACGATTCGAAAATGGTACTAGTCAACCACCAACCACAACTCTACAGGGTGAGGCGTGAGAACATTGGGCATTTTTATATGGAGAAGTGTCGTGAGTAGAAGTCTAAAAATTTGTACGTGTATAATTTCGATTTTGACGAGCTGAACTAAAATATTTTCAACCCCTCACCATTTCCGGTTATACCGGAAGTTGCCATCAACTTTCTTATTTTAAATGAGACACCCTGTATATTATTACATTTTCAGATTGCCTGAAAAAATTTAATAAAAATGGTGTTTGTAGTTCAAAATTGGAACGAGTGGTTTATGAGTTATAAACAAATGAAAATCGCAATTTTCCATTTTCAAAGCAGCTTAGGTCGAAAACGGGTCAAGACAGATGAAAACGGCTTACATGTCCCTATCTTAACTTTTCACTTAGTATCTTATGGTGCTGATGAAATTTGTATACAAAGTGATGAAAAATCAGCGATTTAAAAAAAAAATTAATAAAAAAATATTTATTTTTGTAAGTACTCCAGCGTAGTATGTAAAAAGTTAAGATAGGGACATGTAAGCCGGTTTCCGATTTCTTAACCCGTTTTCAAGCTAAGCTGCTTTGAAAATGGAAAATTGCGATTTTCATTTGAACTAAAAATTTGAACTGTAAACATCATTTTCATTACTTTTTATCAGGCAATCTGAAAATGTAATAATATATAGGGTGTCCCATTTAAAATAAGAAAGTTGATTGCAACTTCTGGTATAACCGGAAATGGTGAGGGGTTGTAGATATTTTAGTTTAGCTCGTCAAAATTGAAATCATAAATGTACAAACTTCTAGACTTCTACTCCTAACACTTCTCCATATAAAAATGCCCTAAGGTTCTCGCGCCTCACCCTGTATAGCCTATATCCCTCAATTTTACACTTACAAAAAAAAACCTTAAATTAAAATTTTCAGTGAAAAAAAACAAACTTTTTGAACAAACAAACAAAATCCATAATTTTTTTATAATTTGATATTGTAAGTTTCGATTATTACTCCAAAAGCAAATGTTGGCTTTTAATAAGCCATTACTCGGTTAATAATACGTTTGGAGCAGCCTTAAACAAAACCATTCTCTTCGTTTTTTTATTAGCTACAACTTTGCTCATTATGGTCTTAGCGATAAAGCTCAAACTTTTTGAGATATTCGTGAAAAACCGTTCAAAAACGTGGTAAAAATCGAAATTTCAATCGCAAATAATTCAAAAAGTATTGACTGTAGAGGACAGGTAGAGGAGAGGATCAAAGAACGTACGCCAGATGAAATAGAGAGGTTAAAAAGGAAGTAAGAAAGAGTAAGAACGAAATATGGGAACGGAGGTGTGAAGAGGTAGACAGATACATGGGAGGAACAAGAGTGGCCGAAGCCTGGAGAACTATAAGAACTTTCAGAAAGGAAGGAAAACGAAATAGTAGGTTGAACATGATAGGCGTTAACCAGTGGGTAGACTACACTTATTAGAAGTATAAAACACTTCTAACGGAAAATAGAGAAGAATAATTCAAAGTAATGAACAGTAGAGACATCAAAGCAGTGGGATAGACAAAGCCATCAACAACTGGAGAAGGAAAACATCAGGAATGGGGATACAAATAGATGAACAGTGCTTGACAACTCTGCTGTTTGCCGACGACCAGGTAATCATAGCATGTGAAGAACACGATGCAGACTATATGTTCAGGAAATTAGAGGAAGAGTATGAGAAATGGGGTCTAAATATAAACATCGATAAAACAGAATATCTGAAGGTAGGAGACACACAAAAAGAAGACCCAGACTTGCAAATACATAGACTCAAGAAATGTAACAAGTTTAAATACCTGGGAAGTATTATTTCAGAGGACGGAACAACAGGAAGTGATATTAAAAATAGGGCACAACAAGGGAGGAAGGTTATCCGTTTACTAAACTCACTCTGGTCAAACAAGATGAAGCTCCAAACTAAAATGACAATCTACACAACCATTGTAGAGCCTATTTTAACTTACGGATGCGAATGCTGGCAACTTCCAGAAAAAGAGAAAAAGATGATAGAGACTCTAGAGTATATTTACAACAACAGAAAGAGTAGAAACCAGACAACTTATATGGTATGGTCACATAATGAGGATGGACGAGACGAGATTGCCAAAGAGAGCCTTCGTGTACACACAAAAGAGAAGAAGAAGAGGACCGACAACACAATGGAGAGAAGGGATCGAAAAATGTATGAGAGATCGCGCTCTTAAGGGGACGATGACTGGAAGGATAGGGACAAATGGCGATCGAAATGCGGGCTGTAGGACCCCTGCTTATTATTATTATTATTATTATTGACTGTAGGAAAAAAAAAAGTAGATATATTGATTTCTACAGTAATTTTTAACAACAAATTTTACACCCCCCAGAAGGAGTGGTTTTCACCTCCTCAGTAAAAGCAACCAACGGCGTTGGGGAGACTTTGAAGTAGAGGGTATGGACTACCTAAATTTAAATTTTTATATGTTTAGGAAGTGTTCTATAGAATTTCTAGCTAAAACGGGGCTGTACTGGACTAAAGATGGTATTATTACATTAAAAAATAATTATTATGGTATTAATTTTGGGTCATTATTTAGTAAAGAAATTTTTCTCAACTATTGTTAAGATTGCGGACAAGGTTTCTTTACCAACCTCCTCTTCAATGGTTTCATTTGGTTAACTCGAATAAGAACCTACTCGCATACAATAATGTATATTGATACAATATTTGATTACCTTATAAAAAAAAAAGAAAAAACATAAAATAAGTTGCCAATATCTTTAATTAGATGGAAAGTTCTTGTTTGAGTTTGAATAGGGAATGACATTTTACTTCTTACTTAACTTTAAGATCTTCAGTAATTCCTACCGACTATTCTAAGAAGCTGTCAAAACAAAATCAAAAAATTCCTGTGAAATATGTTATGAATGTTTACCTACCTGGCTACTCCTAATCCTGCACCCATTCAATGTCATGTTCATGTTATTTATTTTTATACACTATGTTAATTTGTTTTTTAGACAGGGGAATCACACATGCGAGGGGATATACTATTTTCCAAAGTTCTTAACAACCTGTATAAACCCTACGATACTATGAATACTACCTGCTCTGTTTCTGTGATAAAAAAAAACTTTTGTTTGAGGCATAAACTTAAAATAAATCACATTAGCATGAGCACACATGAGAATAATCATTACAGAGACTGAGGCACTACTTCATCGGAAATTCAGTCACCAATAGTAAAAGTGACACAAAAATAACACTTATCTCTAAATTTACGTTTAGAAGTCGACTTGTAGGTACAACTGGCAATAAAGCCTTTAACATGATTGTAATGGATTTATTCGTCTATAAAGTAATCTCAGACTCAATCAATTATTTATTCTCACACCCTATACACAAAAATTATGTATCTAATCATTTATGTACATTTAATATAACACTATTTGCTTATTATTAACACAAAGTAGTACTTATTTGTTAACATATGTAATAGCACATTTTATTTTCAGGACTTATTTATTTATTTGTAGCCGCTTCACTTATATCTCAAGACTTGCTCTCCGAGAAACCGCTCTATATATCGTCTTCAGTAATGGAAAGGGTAGAATTCATCTCGAAGGTAACTCTCGAAGTTACTTATTGCTTCCCCGCTCACGAGCCATCAAGGACCGCAATGACCACGCTGGAGGCGGAGTTACCGCTACAATATTTTATTTTTTTTATTGAAATTGCTTCACAATCATATTATAAAATTAAGTTTTCGACTGTGAATAGTTGGTAAATGTTTCTGAGAGCTGTTAGAGCCACTTATGGCTACTTTCGTCTATTGGCACCGTTCCCATCACTATAGACAGTTATCACCTTTGTTGGTTCAATCAATCTCGAAGTAACATGGTGCATATCTGAAGAGGAAACAATACATTACTGTTTCATTTTGATTATTCTTATTCTAGCTTTGGTGCACTGTGGTAACAAGGTCTTTACGATGTTGCTCTCTAGAATTATAACGCATTGATCTTCATTCAAACTGTTCTTTTTGAACCCATCTTTCAAGTAAAATGATTTCCGACCGTCGCTGCTACTGATCGTTACTTTCACACCGAAGTTCGCTGACGCATTGGAGTGATTGCTTAACTGCGACACTTGCCATCTCATCTGAGGATACCTTTGACACGTGTCGTTTGATTCCTGAACACCCAAAGTTTTGTCTGACTGAAAAAAGCGATTAGCTTTTACGTTCAATTCAATTCTCTGGCTATCAAGACTCTGCTGGTTATGATATCTGTGTAATATTTTTTCTCGTGCAGTCTGAAAGTACATTGGTTCATTCTGTCGATTAAATTTTAACCTAGCAGAAGATTCAATCATAGGATCAGTCAGCAAGTTTTTGTACTCCATAATAAATATATTACCATAAACGATAAACACTATTTTCTGGGAACTCAAATTTAATAGAACAGTCATTTCGTTGTGGCGAATCGAGTCATGATTGTTCTTGATGTGATCCACGAGTTTGGTGAATGATCCCACAAACTTGCAGCCCGTTTCGACTGGGCACTTCCAGCTCTTGTAATAGCAAAAGGTATCCTCATGCTGGGATTCCGGAGTATGTTGTTCCCGGCATCCGAGACTTGCATTTCCGCACGGTAATCTAACCTGCATCTTCTCCAGGAGCTGCAACAAAAGACCGTCATATTTAGATTTGTCTTTTAATTTGGACGAGACGATCTCTCCCTTGAAGACATGCTCGAGACAAACCGTCACCTTCTTGTTGTTAATTGGGCTAAAAATACGGAATTTAATTTCCGTTCCCTCAATTGACTCAAAATTTATCAACTGGCTTAAACTGTCAACGGTTTGGCATATATGCTCGTTATGTATTTTACTTCTAGCTGATGTTGAATAGATCATCCAAATCTTATACAACTCGGTATAGCGACTATTAGTGTCGTATACTGCACAGATCATCTTGTCCTTCATCACTTTGATGTGCAAGAGACTCAAACCGGATATGGTACATAAAATGCCGACAGCTTCGGTCCCTTCGGTGTAGCAATTTAGAGGGAACATCCCGTCGCTTCCTCTTTCAATGTAGTGATTGGGATGTTCGTGAAGATGCGATACGTAATCTGACTCGAGTCCCGACCACTCGCACCCAGCCAACAAGCAAGTGAAAGTTTTGAACTTGCAGGACTCTTCATGTTCGATGATCTCGTGTAGCTTGACGATTTCTTCACAACCGCTTTCCTTATATCTGCAAGCGCAAGTGATGTGCTCCATGATCAGTTCCAGAGAATTGTTCCTAAGGCATTCTTCTTCATAATTATGTGTGCCATGATGAAGACATATGTTTCCCATTGATGTCAGGATAATCGGAGGCTTCAGAATATTCTCGCATACAATGCAGTAGAAAGCATCGATTGTTATCGAGTCGTTAAAGAATAGCCCTCCCATGTTTAGGTACCTGAAATATAAAAAAAATATGGTCCCTTAAGATTATATAGAATAGAAATACCATTTTAGTGTTCACATGAGGCTCTTGGGTACAAAAAAATCACGTCTCATGATGTTTCGACCTTTTAATACACCAGCTCAAGATACAGGTGTTTAGATCTGGCACTTGTACAGAATTTTAATTTCCTTTTAGACTTTTAGAAGACTATTTATTTTTTATGACATCCCCCTGATGATGTAAATTGGGTACTTACCTACCCGAATAAATACCCAAAGTAATTCTAGCTGTGCTGATTAAGAACTGACATATCAGAAGTGCTGCAAAACACCTATCATAAATAACATGACTTGTTACTTTTATTAGGGTAGCAATTTGTTCCATACAAGGGTAACTTTTTTAAAAGTTGCCATTGCCGATATCCTTAAAACAAAAAAAGATATCAAAAATAGCAAAAAACTGTTTGGGTAATGGGGAGGGGAACAAAAATGACGTAGTAACTGACTCACCCCCATCGGTCCTTAAAGCTCCCCAATTCTTCGTCTGTCTGGCAACCCTCTACCCTTGTAATACGTCATCTTTAAAGGGAATTCTAGTGGAAATTCAAAGGTTCCCGTGTGTTGAAATCGATTTATTTTTATGGAAGTTATAAACAAGTGAAGCTATAAAAAACATTGTCATACAACACTTTCCCCTCATTAAACTCTGCGAAAAAAACATTCCTAATAATAGCCATAGATAATCTGACTAATACATATTTGATGAAGAAGAACACACCCCCTCTTGCAGAAGTGCAAACCAATTTCACAAACCTACTCAGTTTTCTCCCTCACCGAGAGAAGCTTCCCATTTTTGACCTTGATTTCCCCTCTTTAGGTTTCGTTCCGACCGCAATTATACCATCGTACCAGAGATGCCTTCCTTCAATCTGACTCTTTTTCGCTCTATTTTAGACCGCCATGCCGGTTTCCTTGAGATCTACACCGACGGCTCCAAAAGAGCTCTTGGGACTGGATATGCTATCTACTCCCACAACAGAATAATTATCCAAGAAAAAATACCAGATTTCTGCTCAATTTTCTCTGCAGAACTTGTTGCCATTGAACACGCTCAACAGATCCGCTGTTGAGGCCATCACAAACAGGACCATAGCCAATCTTGCATCATCCGTCTGCTTATGTAACATAAGGAGACTCGTATAAAAACTGAAACTGCAGGGACGACGAATCATTTTTCTCTGGGTAAAGGGTCATACAGGTATCCCAGGTAATGAAATGGCCGACAAACTGGCTAACGAAGCAGTGTTCCCAAAAGTGTCAGTTTGAAATCCTCATCTCTGCCTCAAAAACAAAAAGAAACCTGGCATCTATGGGCCAAACAATGGGACAACTTTGTGAATAAATCACAAAATCACTACTGCAAAATTCATCCCTCATTACTAAAGCACATACCCCAGCTGTCAGACTACAATGTTAGCAGACATTACAGTGTTACAGTAACAAGACTTAAACTAAATCACGGAAACTTTCCATATCACCTTCATAGGATTGGAATATCCGACACCGACTTATGTGATTATGACGGTCAGTCAATTGCCGACTTAAACCTTTTTTTTTCCTGCTCAAATCACCCTCTTCCTATTTCCGAACTTTACAAGAGTCTAATTAATTGCAACATTCCCTTGCCAACTAATATCCCTACACTTTTGGCCACTCAAGAAAAAAAAGTTCTCGATGCATTGGTCAGCTGTCTGCGGACAGCTAATATTTCCCTATAATCAGGTCCTCATCTGCAAAAATCTGTGGCAAATGGTAAGTTCCGATACCAACCTAACCCCCACTTCACTTCAATTCAATAAACAAGTGAACATCATAATTTTCATGGTAGCTTAACTTGTTAACGGCTCCAGATATCGAAAAACGGCTCTCATATGTCTCTATTTTACCTTTTTGTGTACTATCCTATGATGTAGTTTGAATTTTTATACAGGGTGATGAAAAATCTGATTAATTTTACTACTCTGTATTATAAACATTTCATCCTCACAATAGGATAGCGCATTAAAAGTTAAAATAGTGACAAGTGAGCGGTTTTCAAGCTAAGCTGCTATGAAAAATGAAAATTGTAATGTTCACTTGGCTGTAACTTCCATAAAACTAAATCGATTTCAACACACAAGCACCATTTTAGGTATTTCTACTGGAATTCCCTTTAAAGTAGGGGGCTGCTTTTTGAAATATCATAATTAGGGTGAATGGAGATTTAAGGGTTGATGGGGGGTGAGTCATTGTTCCCCTCCACTATTTCCCAAACGTTTTTTTTTACTTTTTTGATACCTTTTTTTGTTTTAAAGATGTCGCAAATAGCTACTTTTAAAAATATCACCCTATATATTTTGGGAACATTTAATTCATCACAATGATATATTTAGTCACTATACAGGGTGATCAGTAACTCGCGCACTCCGAGCATGCTGCGGTAAACTTCACTTTTTAAGAGTGGTAAATTTTCTTACTGCAGTGTTGTAAGTTCTTTTTTTTCCATAAACATGACCGTTTCTATATAAAAAAAAGTGGCAACGCTGCACTGAATATGTGAATAAGTTCGGGTTAGATGGTATTGTTATTATTTTTATTTCCATAGCAACGTAGGCATTTGAATATTTTATATTATTCTAAGTTGAGTTTAGGCGGTTGCCAAACTTCAAATTTAATTCAGATTTAGGTATGGTATCAATTTCCAACATTATCAATTCCTCTGTAACGAGGTTTTGTGGAAAAAAAAATTATGAATTATATGGTATCCGTTCCAGACATTACAGTAACCTGAATTTTTCATTAATGTTTTACCACGGTTATTGAAAAAATTACCTTTAAACTCGGATGAGGGAAACTCTGTAACTTGAAAACCAACCGTTGGATTCAATTTTTTTTTCAGAATATCCTTAATTTTAATGGGCTCTATATCGCCCTGTATTCGGAGTGCGCGAGTTACTATTACCCTGTAGTCTATATTTACCCAAAAAAATAAATACACCGGTATTTTATATCACTAGTTAAAATATTAAAAGATTTATCTGGCAATATCGTTCATGACTGTTAAAAATTAACTTATTTGACAAATTTTGTGGTGTCACACTGAAGCCGAGACATATGGTCCAATTTTATTACTGGACAAAACACAAATCTTACAAAGATATAGTTAATTAGATTAAATTAAAGTTTTCTCGAGTATTTAAAAGTTTCTGAAATCCAAATTTGGGATTAAAATTTGTACCAAAAATTACCTTTTTTCAAACTTCATTAATCTTATTATTATAAACCCCAAATATTTCAATTATATTACAAACTTACTGCGAATGTAGAAGATTTCTTGCGTACAAACAAACCTCTGTATATGTCTTGATTAAATTCAACAAAAAAAAATATATGAAAATATCTATACAAAGGATTATGATAATGTAATTATTATTGCATTGTCCTTATGCAGCAAGTATCTTATCTAAAGATATGATGTTACCATTTATTTTTAAAGTATGTAGTGATATCTTATCTTCAGACACATATAATGCATAAAAATTGATACTGGCGAACCTCTTAAATAGGTAATTCACAAAGAGCCAAAAAATTATTGGAATCAAATCAATTGTTTAAAAATAATTATGAATATACAGGGTGAGTCCCCTAAAATGGAAAGCTCGATTACACCTACACCATTAAAGATATCGAAATGAACCAAAAAGTGCTGTAAAGAGGAGGGCAAAGTGCAGTTTGTAAAATTATTTTCAGATACACAGGATGGCCCAATATCGCTGTACGCCATACAACTTTGTTACTTTAAATAGAACATCCCCTATATTATTACATCTTCAGATTATTTTCAATATAAGCTGCTTTGAAAATGGAAAATCGCGATTTTCATTTGTTTGTAACTCATAAATTGCTCATTACAAAAATAACAAAGTTATATGGCGTACAGCGATATTGGATCACCCTGTGTATCTGAAAATAATTTTACAAACTGCACTCTACCCTCCCATTTACAGCACTTTTTGGTTCATTTCGATATCTTTAATGGTGTAGGTGTAATCGAGCTTTCCATCTTGGGGGACTCACCCTGTATTAAGAGCAAAAATTAAATAAAAAACTAACAAAGAAGAACCCCTAGTTATTAATGAGTTTTATTGATCAGATCAGCGATGTTAAAAAATGCAAAGTCTTAAAGTAAGGTTGTCTGGCTGCTATCCATTTTCTTACATTCTGGTCAGGTCAGACTGACCAGAAAAAAAGGCTGGAACAGGAAAATTACACTTTCAATAAAAAAGGGGAGGCTTCAGATTACAAAAGAAATTGTGATAAATTTCAGGAACTCTATTCTTGCATAAAATGTGAAGGTGGTCATGGTTTTGTTTTTTATCGGAACTAGTTTTTTGTGTGCTTTTACTAGTTCCTTACGTGTGGAGATGTAATTTTATTCTTCATTTCACATTTTATTATTATTATTTGTATTTCCCTTTCACCTTGTTCTACTTAATACTTCTTCTACTAACTGCTTTTAGATCATAAATATCATTTTGGCTAACCTCTCTGTTATCTCATAAGGTTCACCAATAACTTTTGCCATCTTAATTGGCATAATCCATTATTGGGAATATTTACTTGATTTTAAAACAAAAAGTCTTAAGGAGCCAATTCTGTAAAATGGATATTAACGGAGTTTAAGGGTGTTTAAAGGGTGTAAAGTTAATCTCCAACATGACATAATATTTTTTATGTGGTTTATCTAAATTAGCCTAATATTACAACTAAGGTGTGCGTAATTTGAACCAGGGACGTAAGGTAGATAGGGGTCCAAAACTTTTTTACCCCCTAATTTTTACGTCACTGGATAAATTTTGGTTTGACATATTTTTCCAAACGCTAAACATTTCTGGAACAAAAAAGGCATAAGGTTTTGTAGGTAAATTCTCAACAGTTGATATATTCGAGAGGGGCCAAAAGTTATAGGTATATTTGGCCAATTTTTATTTATTTGACGTGGGGCTTCCCCAGACTTCCCAACCACGAAAAATCCGAGCAACTTTTTTTTGGCTCTAAGCTCAATTTTGGAAGAATATCAACAAGATGCGGCTTCACCAGCGAGTAATTTTTATATGTAAATTAACTGGTCACAATTAGTGATGTGCCATCGGAAAGTTTCCACTTGGGGAATGTTTCCCAATTGGGAATATTCCCGGAAAATTTCCCTAAGTCATTTAAGTTTCCGAAAAATGGGAATTTTATTTCAGGAATTTATGGCTGGGAATGTTTCCAGTTTCCATATATTTCCGGAAATGTTCCCGAATCCACACAAGCTCACAAACATAAGCTTGTTGTTTTTCAATATGCCAATATGTCAAAGTTAGTTTTGTTTACTTCTAAGAAAGAATAATTTATTTCTATTATACACCTATCAGGAAATATAGTGATTTTTATGTTTATTTTTTCTCGAAAAATATATTTAGTTCATTGTTTCATTAGACATTAATGCAGTGTTTACCTTTTTTCTAATAATTACTTTTTTGTAAAGTTTGGTATTTCATTTATATTTCCTATCCTAAAATGTTTATGTATAGTTCAATTCTTGATAAGTCTTTACTCATTCCAAAAGTCTTATTAATATCATAATTCAAAAACTGAGTATTAAGCCCGAAAATATATCCATATTTTTACATTTATTGTTCATATCAATCAATCATTATCCTAAGGAAAAAAGTATATGTTATGGAAATATACGGGAATATTTCTCGGAAATTTTCCCACAAAATGGAAATTTTCAAAAATATTGCGACTTTACGTTTCTGAATTTCTGATCAAGATCAAGAATTTTTAATAAATTCTTTATAAATTGATCAGTTTGTGACTCACACTTGTATATATTGAATATTCCCCAATGTTTCCAGTCTTCGGGAATATATGAGAAAACCTTCCCAGGAAAGTTTCCGTAACACAAAATTCCCGGGAACGGCACATCCCTAGTCACAATGAAGTAGGCATCACTTACTTAAATGATCAGAACTTTTTAATGCAATGGAATATCCTTTTGAAACTTTTCCTGTGTAATTTTGAAACATTGGGCTTCAAGAAAATGTAGTACAGTAGAGTCCCTCTAATCCGACCCCTCCTGGTATGATTCGGATTAGCTGGACTCTACTGTAAAATGCAAAAAATGTCATTGATGTAGGCTTTTATATGTCAAAAATGACAGTATTGAATGTCATCCAAAGTAATAAAGTGTGAAGTCCGGGGTTAAATCATGAATAACGATCCACAGAGAAAACCTATCGAAGCAAGGAGACAGCTTGATGTGATTGATGTTGCTAGGGCTGTCACACTATTGCAGGAAGGCCGCTCTCAGAGGTATGTAGCCCAGTTGCTTCAAACCAGTACTGTAGTGTCGACAGAACACAGACACAGACAGAACGGATGCATAGCCTTGAAAATGGAGCAATGACGCCCAGATGATCTTTGAACCAATAATTATTGTTGTCCCATTTGCGAATTGGGTGGGTTCCGGTTTCGTTTTGCAATAGCACTGGCCAATATGGTTCTAATCTTCTTAACCCCACATTGAACATCTTTGGAGTATTCTGAAACAAAGTTTGCTGACTCAAATACCAGCAGAAAATCTTGAAGCACTGGCTCTGCAACTCCAAGAAGAATGGAACAATTATTCATCAAGGTTTGATTACTTCTCTGATGATACTCCCAAACCATTGTGGCGAGGTTGTAAGAGTCAAAGGTACTCATTACTAATTTTATTTTATTTCTGAATTTTGTTTAATTTTTTAGTTTTTTTTTTGTAAATTATGAAGTTCAATTCTTTTTAGATAATTTTGTTTTTTATTTTTTCGTGATTTTCAATGATTTTTTGCAATATACAGCAGTCTAGGTAATCCCAATCATATCAGGAGGGTTCGGATTAGCGGGACTCCACTGCTACTACAATTTCTTAAAACTCCATTTAAAAAATTTTCAAGAATTGCCAAAAAAGGATATTCTGTTGCATAAAATTGAACACCTGCTGTAACTTTGTTAATATTCTCCCATAACTTGTACACCCTGTACGTACTGAATTTAGAGGGTAGGTTCATTAACAGCCAATATTATAAAGGCTCATTAGGCTAACGGGCAGATTTCTGTGCTCGTTTTTGAAGCTAATATCGACGTCAAATAACTTATTAACATTTTTGTAATTAATTTCATGTCAAGAATAAATAAATTTAAAAAAATTCCACTTAGACTCGATATCTTCTTCAGAAACGACCCCAGAAATCCGCCCGTTAACTTAATGCGCCTATACCTATAATACCCGCTGTTAGACTTTTTGTCTTAAAACCAAGTAAATAATTCTACCTTAGAAGTTTGTCTTCTTTATTCTGGGACACCTCTATACGTAGGTACTACCACAGTACCTCCTGTTGTTCTGTATAAACTATAATTATGTTGTTCTGTTCGCTATAAAAATACATCGCAAAAATGAACCAGGGGCATAGTGGAAGAACAGAATCCAATACATCTGGAATGGAAATCTGAATTGTGCCCCTTTGTTTGCCCTGTTTGTAACAATAGGTAGCTTAATGTACTTAGTTATTATTGTTGAAGAGTTCGCATGTAAATTGGGCAAATAATAAATGAATTATTGTTATTACTAACCTGTTCCAGTTTTGATCGACCAGTAGTAGAGTAGGTACAGTTATTTTGTTTTTTTTTATTTTTTATATAATCCAGACAGAATTCTTTTACCAGTAGATATAGGCCAAGGCAGATTTGGTACATCTTTGACGAGATGATAGAAAGGGGCAAGCTGGAAGAAACTGACCGGGCCCTCTGAACCAAAATTATACGGGGTCTATCTGTATTTGAGAATCGACTTGTACTTACAGGCAACAAAGCTTTTAACATATTTTTAAATTTTTTATTAAAATAATTTCACAATAATTAAAAAGACTATAAAATCAAATTCTCAACCGTTAAGAGCTGGAAGGGTACTGACCCTGTGAGAGTCGTCTTTTTTCTTTTTCTTTTCTTTTCTTTTCTTTTTATTCATGTTTTCACTGTTTCGTGTACTGGCACTGTCTCCATCATCCCCAACTCGTTACCACCTTCTTAGGTCCAATCAATCTCAAATAAGTAACTTTTAACAGTAACAGGAACAATCATTCAAGTTATAACACCTCTGAAGAGGACACAGCACATTACTTGTATATTTCAAATATACGTACCCTAGCTTCAACGCACTGTGGTACCAACGCCTTTATGACACTGTGACAGGCCGCCCTGGGGCTTGGGGAAAACTTACGTGAGTCGGCGGAAATTCTCCTCGGGCGCCAGATTTTTGTGAGGGTTTACTCCCTGGGGAAAGTTCTCGCAGCGTTTTCCCTGTGCCTGATGCACAATGGTACTTTCTTAGTACCCTTGTCCCTAGGGTAGCTCGTGGAGAAAGGAAAATGCCAGGGGTCGGCTTAAGTTATCACCAGATTAAAGGAACTAGTCAGGGCGATGTTCTTTACGCACCTACCTGGTAGACTGGCACGTTCACGGAGCTAAGCTGTCGGCGAGATAACGGGGAAATGACATAGACTACGACTCAAAATTTTAACAGATTTATTTTAAATCAACAACAAACGAAACCCGTGCAATTTATTTCCAAACAAATCAAAAACAAAATGGTAGGTACTTACGTAAATACAATTATGAACGGGTTCATTCAGGTTACAGGGAACAGATCACAATAATAATTTATTAAATGAATAAAGGAATCACCCTAGGTACTTACGTGGTCAAATAATTATACGACGTAGTAAAAAAAATACATAGGGGTACCAGGGGGTATAATAAATAAAACACAGGTAAATCTTTATTAGGGTTACACTGTCAGTCAGAAAATAATTAAATAAAACCACTCGTGATATAACTAAATTAAATAGGTACCTACCAGCACGGGGTCGGAACGAGCGATCGGTATATCCGCTAAGCGGCGGTGGTATACGTAAATTAAAGGCAACAAACAAGGACGAAAGCCGGCGAGCCGTATGTGTGCGTGTGTGTGGGTGTGATGTGTGCCAATCTCTGCGGGCCAGGCTCCAGGAGCACCGGGGCGCTTCTGTGTGCAACGGGCTAGGGTTAACTTCCCACCGAGCGTCCGGAACCAGTGGTCACCGTACTCCGACAAAGAACAATGGGTAGAAAACCGCAACTCCCCCAGAAGGTCGATGCGCGGGAGCCAGGTCAATAGAGAAAGGTCAATAAAAATCGAGTGGGTTCGTGTGGGTGTATGGCGGGTGTAAGAAGGGTGTAAGGCTCGGTTTTATTACGATTAAGAACGTACCTTGTTTTTGCGAAGCGGAGCAGCGTCGGTGCAATATCGGACGGATCGGCGACGTCGCGGTCTAATAGATACTGCACGGGGCACACGGTGGAACACAACGGACGGTGAATCACAACACCGTAAGGAAACTGTCCACGGACTCTATTCAAACAACTTGCGACTACTGCGAGTTAATCTAAGAATTCCCTAAAACTGCACGGGTCACAACCCTCAAACTGCGGACGGACGCGAAAAAATAAATTCAGAACTAAATCTCGACTAAGTACTACACAAGTTACGGACACACCAATAATCAAGAAACGATCCGGTACAGACGAAGAAGTGACCGAGAAAATAAGTGACGACCAAGTGAGAGATCTCGGAGGGCTCTGCTACCTTTTATAATAAATGATGACATCATCCAACTTCAAATCGCAAAACGGCGTATTCTCATTGGTTGTCACTGGCAGGGCACGCCAGTCGCAAAAACACATTTCAGAGAAAATGATTTCTAGAAATTATCATAAACGTCGATACGAAGTTGACTTTTTGCGTTATGCAAAAACTGCAATCGCCTGATTTGTATTAAATATTTACCTCTGGTTTGTATTCGTTTCGCGTCTTTACGGACTCAAAAAATTGTTGGATGAAAATTCCCATCGCTGCTAAAGAATAAAAATAATGCTCGACTGAATTAAATAAAATCGGAAAACAGAAATGTTATTATTATGAATTTAATAAATCCGGCCGCGATTTCACGGCGTAGGTAGGTAGGTAGGTAGCCCGCTATCGCAAGCGCTAAGTTCATGACACCCGGCCAGCGGGGTTCCTGGAAATGCAACGACCGGATGAAACCCTTCTTATTCGACATCTATTTATTAAATAATCTATTACCTATTGCACCCGATTTTATTTAAGAGAATTTTAGAAATGCTAAAAAGGAACATCAATGACTCTGGACCTGAAATTACCTATTTCTAATCAATTTAAACAGGGGAAAATCATGACTATGCCTATTAAAACGGAGCAATTTTCATTGCTTCGTTACAACACTGTTCCGTATCATTATAAAGCACCGATCTTCATTCAAACTGTTCTTTTTAAACCCGTCTCTTAAGTAAAATGATTTCCGACTGTCGGTGGTATTGATAGTCACCTCTACACCGAAATTCCTTGACGCTTTGAAGCAATCGGTTAACTGCAACACTTGCCAGTTCGTCCAATCATGAATTTGTAAATTTTTATACTCCAGAAGAAATACATTACCATAGATGATAAATGCTGTTTTATAGGAGTCCAAATTTAACGGAACCATTGTTTCGTTGTTGCGAATCGATTCATGATTGCTGTCGATGTGATCCAAGAGTTTGATGAGTGGCCCCACGAATTCACTGTCTGTTTGGGCACAGCACTTCCAGCTCTTGTAATAGCAAGAGGTATCCTCATGCTGGGATATCGGAGTATGTTTTTCCTGACATCCGAGACTTGCGTTTTTGCACGGTAATCTAACCTGCATCTTCTCTAGAAGCAGTAACTGACCTGCGTATTTCGATTTGTCTTCCAAGGCAGACGAGACGATCTCTCCCTTGTAGACATGCTCGAGACAAACTGTCACGTTTTTGTTGCTAACCGGGTTTAAAGTATTGTATATTATTTCCGTTCCAGCAAACGACTCGAAATTTTTGAACCGGTTCAAACTGTCGACGATTTGACAAGGATACTCGTTATGTATTTTGCCCAATGATGTTGAACAAGTCATCCAGATCTTATACGACTCGGTATATGGATTCTCGATGTCGTATACTGCACAGATCAACTTGTGCTTCAACACTTTGAGGTGCAAGAGACTCAAACCGGATACGGTACGCAATATGCGAACATCGTCGGTGTCGGTACCATCAGTGACGCAATTTAGCAGGAACATCCCGTCGCTTCCTCGGTCAATGTAGTCGGTGTGTTCGTGAAGATGCGATAGGTAATCTGCTTCGATTCCCAACCACTCGCAACCTGCCAACATGCAAATGAAAGTTTTGAATCTGCAGGACTCTTCGTGTTCGGCGATCTTGTTCAGCTTGACGATTTCTTCGCAACCGCTCTCCCTATATCTGCAAGCGCAAGTGATGTGCTCCATGATCAGTTCCAGAGAACTGTTCCTCGTCCTTGGTTCAACTTCATAATTACGTGTTTCTCTTGTTTGGGTACAATGATGGAGACACAAGTTTCCGGTTGATGTTAGGATAATCGGAGGTTTCAGGATTTTCTTGCATTCGATGCAGTGGAATTGTTCAATTGTAATAGAGGTGTTATAAAATGATCCTCCCATGTTTAGACACCTGAAACATAAAAAATTGCTATGATTTCTGGGGACCAGAGTCTTTACGGGTACGGATTCTGCTGCTTTGCATGTTCACAACTTTTTGATAACACTACCAAGTTTCATCCAACAAAATCGATCATAATTCTGGTAAAAATCAACCAATTTGGCTAACTTTGGTTTCAATAGTAAAAAAATAAATTGAGAAACAACTTTGTTTTTAATTTTTTCTGTAACTTTTATAATATTCATTTCCCCGTTAACTATATAGGTATTAATGTCTTTTTAAAATTTATTTCTTCGTAAATCTGGTTTCGAAACAGAAAGGGAAATGCTAGAATGATTTGTTTACTTTAAATTCAAGCCGAGAGTAATAAAATATTTGCGTTGCGGGAATTCTCGAAGAAAACTTTCTTCCGGGTGTTCCTTTTCATGCCCTTGAACGACCAGAAACGATTCGAGGAGAGCATCAAGTCTTTACTACAGCTTCTCTTGCCAGTTGGTATGAGAACCCGTGATTCGTACAGGTAATGCCAATAAATCCAGGTACGCTAGGGAAATGAGTATATAAAATAGTTGGCAAATAATCAAATTGACATCATAGTAGGGTAGGGAGTGACCTCTGTCAGTACAGAGAGAGAAGGAGAATTTAGTCGCAAAAAAAGATTAGAGAATTTTTCAGGTTCATTCGTGTTAGAGTCAGTGAGAGAAAATAAGGTTTTGTTCTTTACTCGGCATGTGTAAATGGGCCAGCGTTTAGTCCGCGATTAATTTTCTTTTCTTGAGTAGTTCACATCTTTAATTCTAACAAATGCAGTTTATCAGTGAATTGAAGTACCCAGATTTAAGTTAATTGTGACCCTCTGCGTCAATGAGAGCAGGTATCAGCTTACACAGAGGTAAAGTTTTGCATTAATTATTTTCTAGATATCATAGTTAGTGTTCTTTTTTTAATAGGGTCTTAGGAAAGCACCAATACCAATTAATACCAATCTAGTTTTATTCTTGTTTTGCCATATTTCACAAGAATAAAGCCGCTAAGCGCCCAGTTTTCCTGAAGTCAATGTGAATCGTTAAATTTTTATCAAAAATGTTTTATTTAAAATTTATTGAAGAGCTCACTCGAGAAGAAGATACACTAGTGAAGAGTGACTTTCATTGTATTAATCACCAAATTATGCTGTAAAGTAAAGTGAATTTTAATTGCTGTTTATGTAATTCGAATATGATTTGTTAAAATGAACTTTTGAATGTGTAGGGATCTTAAACAAGTCTACCTGTAAGAGATTACCTAAGGGAGAGTACCTTAAATTTATAATGCAATATGGTAATAAGTAAAATAATTTTTTTTATTTTTTTGGCGCTCCTGGGTCAGTTACCTCAGTAGAGTGGCCTTTGTCTATTTTTTAGGCAAGATAATTGAATTCGATCTGAGGTATCTGATAAATTTTGAGGGTAAAATCGGTAGAATTAATAAAAATAACCATGTCAGTTGAAAACGTCTGCATACAACTTTTATTCGATAATAACAATACACGTCATATTATATCATGCGCCTACGCATGTTGACAGCTTACCATGTTGCCGCATAGTGGTTTAATTCCTTGAGATATTTCAACACCCCCACTATCTCTAGCAATTAAACTACCAACAATCTTAATTTAAACCTAACTGTTTTACAAAATAAGAATGTTTAACCTCTGGTAGACTTTTAGTCAATACATCTGCCATCATTTCTCATTTCATCAGTCTGTTGATATTTAATACTTATCAAATTTTTCAAAACACAATCCCTGATAAAATGATACCTTACATCGATGTGTTTGGTACGGTTATGGAATACTGGATTTGCTGCCAGCTTCTGAGCACTTTGACTGTCGTTAAACAAAACAACACTACTCTCTGTACACTGAGAGTTGTCCGTTGTCATGCCACACTGATTCTGACTAAACAATTTCATTTAATTCGATTTGAATCGTACACTTATTTCTAAGTCGAACCAGATGTGGTATCGCAGTTCGTGTCAGTGGCGTGTGTTGAGGAATAATGAATATCCTATAAATATATTATTTCGACAAGTTATTGACGAAGTAGTGCCTTGCAACTTTTTAATAACAAATATTATATAATGCAAGTAAATAAGAATGATAATAATTATTGTTTTCATCGTGATAGAAATATCATGTCACCTACCTGCTGGTTGCCGTTTAAAAGAAAGAATAACACCTCCGTTTTCTTATTTGCAAGTAAAATATTCCAGCAATTTTACCACAAGTCCACGTACTAGGGAGTTCAATCGTTTCCCAGGCAAAACAAGGAAATAGATTTTTAGGCATTCGCGAAATTAAGTTACTCATAGTTTATCACACCGTACAATATAACACAGGAATTCTGCTAATTTCGTATTAAAAACGTTTCAAATAACAAATCTCATCAGTATATTTAGCGCTGTCACTGTCAACTGACAGTAGCCGATGAGCTGGACGACAATCTTATCGTATCAATCTAAGCGTATCAAGACGCGAGTCGATACTTCCGTCTCACTCTCGCTCATCTTTTTAGAATTGCTGACGATTCAAACGTATTTCTGACAATACGTCCCATTTTAACTCGATTGACTATGCAATGCAATAGAAGGAGTAAGAAACATAACGAGATGATGTATTCTTAGTTATCACAACAGACAACTCTCAGTGTACAGACTTTACCTTTAAAATCAATTAACTCAGTCAAAATACCCTTCAGGTAAATAGCCTCTTTTGAAGCTTCACTTAGACCTATATATTCAGCTTCAGTGCTACTCATTGCTACGGTCCTTTGCTTATTACTCTGCCAAGAAATAGGACCTCCTGGTAATTTAAAAACATATCCTGTATATGATTTTCGATCTTGGTCATTCGCCCAATCAGAATCTACAAACCCTTCTAAAACACCTCCATCCTTAGAATATTTCAATTTGTAATTCTTTGTACTTTTTAAATACCTGAGGACTCTCTTTGCACATTTCCAATGATATTCTGAATGATTGTTATTATACTGACTTAAATAGCTAACAGAAAAAGCTATATCTGGTCGGGTTAACACAGCCAAGTACATTAAACTCCCAATTAACTTTTGGTAAGGTACAACTCTGTTGTCATTATTTGAATCTACTGACTTTTCTGAACAAGCTTTGCTCTCCATAGGAGTATTCACATTTTTACAATCTTGCATACCAAAATTTGTCAAAATTTGATCAATGTAATTTTCCTGATCCAAATAAATAACCTTATTTTTATAATCTCGAGTTATCTTAACACCTAAACACTGCTTTGCTTCACCCAAGTCTTTAACATTAAATTCTGAATTCAATTTTGTCTTCAAAAATTCAACACAGTTAGAATCATTTGAAAAAACAAAAAAAATCATCCACATACAATGCAACAATGGTTAACAATTCGTTATTCTTCTTAATAAACAAACATGGTTCATATTTTGACTTATTATAACCTAACTTAGTCAAAACTTCATTAACCTTTATATTCCAAGCCCTAGACGATTGTTTTAATCCATATACTGCCTTTTTTAATTGGTATACCTTATCTTCATGACCTTCAACTATAAAACCTTCTGGTTGTCTCATATAAATTGTTTCTTCCAGCACACCATTTAAAAAAGCACTTTTTACATCAAGATGCGTTATTTTCAGATCTAACTTTACTGCTAAAGCAATTAACAATCTCAAATTGGAATGCCTTACCACTGGTGCAAAAATATCATCGTAATCCACACCTTGCTTCTGGTTATACCCTTTTGCAACTAAACGTGCACGATATTTCACATCACCTGTTTCACATGTTTTTCTCTTGAACACCCATTTACTTGACACTATTGTTGAAGAATCCATAGGCTTATCAGTCAACACCCAGGCTTTGTTGTCATTGAAAGATTGCACTTCCTCGCACATAGCTTGCCTCCACATATCAGCATCGTTCCTCGACATCGCCTCCTCCACAGTGACTGGATCATCTCTAAAACTGGACTCGTTCAAACAAGCATAAGTCACATAGTCTTCAAACAATTTTGGTTTGACTACTCTCTGCGATTTTCTGATTTCTTCATGTCTTATTGGTGGTAATTCTTGATTAATTGTGAAATCTTCATCACTGTCTAAATCTGCTGATTCGTAGTCTGTAGTTAAATTTTCATTCGAGGTTTCTGTGCTAGATTGGGTATCTATCTGATCTGCTGTAGACTGCTCGTCTAAATCAGCCCCCACTGAATCTGCTGATTCTTTTATTTCGCACAAAATCTCTTCTGATTTTCTAATCGTTTCTTCGACAATCACGTCTCTGCTAATCATTACCTTTCTTCCAATAGGATCATACAGCCTATATCCTTTTATGTTATCACTGAATCCAATCAGAAACATTTTCTTGGATTTTTTATCCCATTTTTGTCTCTTTTCTTTCGAAATATGTACCATCACTTTACTTCCAAACACTCGTATACCACTCACATCTGGTTTCTTGCCAGTCCACATTTCATAAGGAGTTTTATCAATTCCTGATGCTACTGAGCGATTCCTCAAATAGACGGCTGTACCTACGGCTTCTGCCCAGAGAAACTTTTCAAAATTTGCTTCATAGAGCAAACAACGAGCTTTCTCCACCACAGTTCGATTCATTCTCTCACTCATGCCGTTCTGCTGTGGTGTATATGCATTTGTTTGTTGATGCAAAATTCCATTTTTCTTATAATAATCTCTGAACTGATTACTGTCAAATTCACCACCTTGATCACTGCGAAAAATCTTGATTTTTTATTCTTTCTGATTTTCCACATAGCTCTTGAACTCTTTGAACTTATCAAATGCTTCATCTTTACTCCTAAGAAAATATATAAAAGTCATTCTGGAATAATCATCTTCCAATATCATAAAGTATCTGGAACCACCGAGCGATGTAACTTCCATTGGCCCACATAGATCTCCATGGATAACCTCCAAAACTGCACTAGATCTATTTCCTTTATGATTAAAAGGCAATCTGGTCTGCTTCCCTTCACAACAAACTTCACACAAACTGCTTCTGTTTAGAGTTCCTTGACATTCAAAACCTTCAACCAATCCGTTTTTCATCAAATTCAAATCTTTGTAATTTAAATGAGCGAAACGTCTATGCCAGACTTCTCCCGACACTGCCAATCCTGCTACCAAGTTTAACTGTGGCTTCTCAAAGTTTAATTTATAAACATTGTCCACTAAATTTGCTGTAGCAATCAGCTGACATTTACTGTTATATATATTACAGCCTTTCTCATGAAAAACAACGTTATTCTTGTTTTGAATTAGTCGACTCACAGACAGGAGATTTGTTGTCAGTTGTGGCACATAAAGAACATCCTTAACTGTGACAGAATGTTTCTCACTTCCAATCTTGTTTTTAACAATCGTTAAAATATCTATATCACCTGCGCCTTCTACTGCAACTTTATTTTTATTCGCCACTGTAATTTCTTTCATTTCAACTTCTCTGCGAACATTTTTCAGCCAATCTTTCCTTGCTGTCAAATGGATACTGCAACCAGAATCAATGTACCAAGCTGATTTGTTGAAATTTCAAGTTAAAAATACTGCACTAAATGCACTCGACGAATCTTTTTTGTTTCTATTGTTTTCAGGGCATCTATTCATATAATGTCCGGCTTTTTTGCATTTGTAACAGATGATACCACTTTTATCTGTTTTCTGATCAACTTTGGAAAAATTCTTCTGATTAGTTTTTCCTTTAAACTTCGATGTCGAAACTTTGCTGGCAAACACGCCTACTGACGTAGTCTCAGCTCCACCAATACTCATGTCTAATAACTTGGACTTGATAGAATCTGCTGTTATTTCTATGCCCGCATGTTCGATAGCAATAACCATGGGTTCAAATTTTTCAGTTAAACCAGCAAGCATAAAATTGCCAATTAGCTCCTGACTCAACTTAAAACCACATCTATCCAGTTTCTGACAAGTATCAATAATCTGATTTACATAACATTCCATCGATTCACAGGTTTCAAGTCTCAGTGAAATTAATTTACGAAATAAACTAATTTTTCGTGCAAAACCTGTATCCTCATAGAGCTTTTTTAATCCATCCCAAATTTCTTTTGCGGATTTAAATTCCTTCACATGGATAAACAATGAAGGATCCAACGTTAGTATCAACTTAGCTTTGGCTTTGCTCACTAAAACTGTATCTTCCTCTGAACCATCGACACACTTCGAAAGTCCCTCTAAGATAAATACATTTTCCACTGCAAATGCCCAATCTGCGTAGTTTTCTCTACCAACCAATTTCGGAATACTATTTAAATAATTGACAGCCATTGTTGTAGCGGTTCAAACTTCAGACAAAGAACACTTTTCACCTTTTTTATTAATTCACCACTCTAGGTACTCTGTAGAAGAAACTGCAGTACCTGCACTGCGTATACTGATTATACTACCGTTAATTACTGGTAACTGTAAACTGGGTCCAGAACCTGATAAATTTTGAGGGTAAAATCGGTAGAATTAATAAAAATAACCATGTCAGTTGAAAACGTCTGCATACAACTTTTATTCGATAATAACAATACACGTCATATTATATCATGCGCCTACGCATGTTGACAGCTTACCATGTTGCCGCATAGTGGTTTAATTCCTTGAGATATTTCAACAGTATCTGGGCCTGTTTTAGGCTGTGCCTATGTTCGGTACCATGTCAAAAATTTCAGATTTTGTTTCAATTTACTCTACTTAGAGGTGTTGAAATGTTGATATTCATTCTTCTGACAAGTCAACAGGCTGATACACTGTAGCCAACTGTTTGAATATTTCGTGGCAGCAGATTAGAAAATAACAGACCCATGGCCCACTTACCCCCTGGGCCCAGTTGCCCCAGCTTACCTTAATGTTTTTTTTTTTTTTTTGGTAGCAAAACCACAACGTAGGAATTTTTCTATTTTTTAATTGCTTATGCACTTAAGAAAATTGATTCTTATTTGTTAGCAGACGATCCAAATTTATTAGTGTATATTAATATTTTGAAGTTTGAATGGTTTTTTAAGATAATGAGTAAATTTGTGTAATTTGTAAGGATTCTAGAAATTTTTTTTTTTTAGAAATGTACATTATATTTTTCATCTGTTAGGATGTGTATAAATGTTTTTAATTCCTTTTCCCATCTCGTTCTCTCTCTAAATTGTAAGTTTTTTTTCCAAAACTCTACAGTAAGTCCAGTGTTGCCAGATAAATCTGCAGTGCACTATTGGAAGTCAAAGAAAAGTAAGGATTATTATTTTTCTTACCCCGATTTTCGCTTAAAAGGGTGAATTTCGGAGCACTTTCATCAACAAAAGTCTATTTATGAAAAACTACCTGACCGCAAGCAACACCAATCCACTTGGTGTTAGATAATTTCCCTTATAGGAGGTGACAGCAGGGTATACCGAGATAGTATTGAAAAATTTCTGAAATCCAAATTTGGCACCTATTGCATAAAATCTTCAAAAAAGTGTCTTACAAGCTTGAAATACATTATTTGATTATTATGCAAACTTACTTAGAATGAAGAAGATTCCTCCTGTGCAGCACTTATTAATTCAAAGAGCGTCTATCTCGTGTAGAAATCAACTAAAGATACCTATCGACGCTCGTAAAAAATAACAACGAAACGCAACAATAATTATTGTAACTTTGTAAAAAATACAATTTGATTCAAAATTTTGAAACGTAAACAATAAATGTTTTTTGAAAATTAAAATTTGAAGTTCAGTCACATCAAAATTATTCACCAAATTGATTTTATTTACACATCGTATGTCTAGATCAATATTCTAGTCTAGATAATAGGAAATCTATCTAAAAAAAAGATACAAATAATGTAATAATTATTTCGTGTTCCTTATTAAGCTGAAAGAAAATAGCTTATCTAAAGATAAGATGCACCTATGTATTTGTTACTTTAAAGTAGTAATATCTTATCTTATCAAGATGCATTACGCATGAAAAAAAGTATATTAAAACAAAAATAAGGTTGTAATCATTGATATTGGCGAACCTCTTAAATAGGTAATTCACAAAAGAACCTAAAAATTATGGGAATCAATAATTGTTCGAAAGATATTAATAAGATAATAATAAGTACCAGGTGAGTCATTAAGAATGGTCCACCCAGGAATATCACAGAAACTAAGCGTCCTATAGTCTCAGGAAAAAAAATCCAAAGGACAGTGCCCCTAAAAAAAAACGTTGGAAATAGTTTTGAGGTTCTAAAATGACCGCTCAAGGGCGTAACAACCACGAGCAAATAAAAAATTGGAATTTTCTCATTATTTTTCAAAATTAGGGTACCTATACAGGGTGTAACTAAATAAGTGTAAAACATTTAACATTTCTCATCGAAAAAAAGATAGGATCTTTCATATAAAGAATCTTCATTGGGCATCCCTTGTTAAGATACAGCCCCTTAAAGGGGGTAGGTACATAAAATTTGTTTAACAATTTTTTTCACAAGCACTAAAAAAGTTACAATATTGAAACTAACCTGACATTTTCTACAACCAAAAAGACACTTAGCCAGTAATTTATTTGGTTTACCCCATGGTTGTAAGGGGTGGAAAACGCAACCCCTATAATTTATTTCCAATGCAACTTTTTGTCTTATTATTTGTTTACCATTTAAAAATTTATTTCCGATAGCCTGTTTCATTCTAAACAAATGTTAGAGCAAGTAGTGTCAGATCGTAATATTTTTAAACCAAGAATTTTCCATTTCACCATGGACCATTACTTGCGGGACACCAATGTATACAATCATAATGATATACTTATTTATTTTTACATATTGAAAAAGTAATTAAATTCTTTAGTTGTCTTTGAGAACCGCCGCTGGATACCTATTGGATTTACAGAGGGTGATCTTAAAAAATCAACTGTTTGCTCTTGAAGTGCATAATTTTTTTACTCGCCAACCGGTTTTGGACATTTAAGCCTCATATTAAATTTAAAAATCCAGGGACGAAAATTGACTCCGGCAAAGATTGCAAAAAAAAATTACTCAAAAATAGATTCCTTTTGGAAACAGGTTATTTGGGAGGAAAACTGAATGAAAACCAACTTGTCTCCGAACTAGCCTTTATTTATGGACAATTTAAGAATTTTCTTGCGGACAGGAGATTAAAAATATTGAAACGACAGCCAAATTGCATCTGCCCGTTTTCAGAGGGAATCATCGCTCGATCTTACCTGACAATGGTTCGTAACCATCGTTACGAAAATTCTAACAATCACTACTTGACTAAAACGAGCTGACGATTTAAGCAAGGAAATATTTTAATTGCAAGCTGGTTCGGAGATAAGTTCATTTTCATTCAATTTTCCCTCCAAAACATATTTCCAGAAGAAATTTATATTTAAGTAATTTTTTTGTAATCTTTTGTTTTTAATATTTGCCCTGAGTCAATTTTTGTCAACCCTGTAAATAACAGTAGGTGTTAAATCTAAAATTCTTTCCGAGGTGAGACATTTTCTTATCAAAACTTACAAGAAAAATGTATTTGGAAAACGGCTGTACGAAAACTGAGGACTGATTCTGCACGGCTTCACATATCACCCTGTTGAAAATTTATTGACCACTTTAGATCCAGTAAAGCAGAAAAATGAAGGATAGGGCTGCTCACATGCGAAAACAAAATCGTAATCCGAGAATTTCGAAAGTTATCCCCCATCAAATTCAGGCCTAATTTTGGGGTGCGACACTTTCATTTGTGCGTGTCTATTTTACCTTGTACGGTTTCGTATATTGTGAAGTATTTCGGAAAAGAACGTCATACAGCAAAAAAGTAAGGCGACTTTTCTCCTCTAAACAACATGAGGTATCTATAAAAAAATGTTGGATTTCATTAAAGTCGTATAAATTATTAAAAAAAAAGGTAACGACCTACCCAGATCTCCGCCAGTGGATTAAAATTTTTTGTTGGGAGTATCAAATTATATACTTCAATTAGTTTAACAACTGTAAGAAAATGGAGTTATTCTGATCAGCCAATTTTTTGATAGATATTAAAAAAAAATAAAGTTTTCAAAGAACTTTAGCATCTTTAAAGTTTAAACCCCTTTAAGTTAAAAAAACAAAAAAAACTTTATAGTACTTCAAAGATTTTGAGGAGTGATTTTATACAACTTCTTCAGTTGTTACCTGCCAAAGCCACAATGATCTAAACTTTATAATCACTGCATTGTTCCTGTGTTGGGGACATGCGCACAGAAACTTTCAGCTTTAAAATAACGAAGGTCTGGCAGTTCTGGCACTCTTGCTCTATTCGTCACTCACCTTAAGATACATTCTATTTGGTCTTGATGATGTTTCTCGAATTAACAAATCTCCAAAAACTGCCAATTTCATTTTCCATTCTTTCTGTTCCCTTCTGTTCAGTCGTTCCGACATAATTTTCACACCAAGTTTTGATAATTTTTTGCAACGAGTTCTTAAATTATAAAATTGAAGGTAATCAGCTGTGGTTTCATTTTATTAGTCATGAAATGAAGTCACAACTCTGAATATAGACATAGACAGCCAGTGAGTGACATAATACACAAGGCTAGCAGCTTTGGGGAATAATTCTCATCAAAGACAGCAACAAAATATTTCTTAAATTTTTTATTAAAACAAATTTCACAATAACAAAAATTATAAAAATTCAAATAGTTGGTAAATGCACTGTCTGGGGACAGTACCGATTTAATTTTCAACCTTGGATAGTTAGTAAATGGTACTGCGAGATTCATGTTGCTACTATTCCATGTCCTGGCATCGTCCGCATCACCAACCATTTCCACCTTCTTGGTCCAATCAATCAAGTAATTTTAAATTCTCTTCTGAAGAAGAAACAGAGCACATTATTTTTTCATTTTGATTATACGTACCCTAGCTTTGGTGCCCTGTGGTGTTAATGGCTTTAAGACACTGTTCGTTATAAGTAGTTCGCACCGATCTTCATTCAACTTGTTCTTTTCAAACTCGTCTTTTAAGTAAAATAATTTCCGATCGTCGCTACCAGTGATTGTTACTTCCACACCGAAATTTGCTGTCAAACCGGAGCGATTGGTTAACTGCAACACTTGCCATTTCCATTGAGGATAACAACTATGATATGATGCTATGCTTGATTCGTCATCCGATGATGATTCACAACTCGATGATTCGTCAGTTGATAATCCGTCTGAACAGTAAATACCTCCTCTGCTATAATATGTTTTTTTAATTGGTTCATTCAACAGGTATGTGTACTTCAGAATAAATATATTACCATAAACGATAAATGCTATTTTATGGGAGTTCAAATTTAATGGAACAGTCGTTTCGTTGTGGCGAATCGAGTCATGATTGTTCTCGATATGATCCACGAGGTTAGTAAATAAGCCCTTGAATTTACAGCTTGTTTTGACACAGCACCTCCATTTCTTATAATAGCATGAGGTGTTATCATGCTGGGATTCTGGGAAATGTTGTTCCCGGCATCCGAGACTTGCATTCCCACACGGTAATCTGATTTTCATCTCCTCCAGGAGCTCCAAGTGACCTTCATATTTCGATTTGTCTTTCATTTCAGACGAGATGGTCTCCCCGTTGAATACATGCTTGAGACAAACCCTTACGTCTTCGTTGTTGACCGGGTTCAAATTGTCGAAATAAATTTCCGTTCCAGCAACTGACTCGAAATTTATGAACTGACTCGCACTGTCGACAATTTGGCACGGATACTCGTTATGAATTTTACCCAATGATGTTGAACAGGAGATCCAAATCTTGTACGACTCGGTGTAGCGATTTTCAATGTCGTATACTGCACAGATTAACTTATTGTTCAACACTTTGACACGCAACAGACTCAAGCCAGATATGGTACGTAATATGCGGACATCGTCGGTACCTTTGGTACCGCATTCCAGCAGGAACATCCCGTCGCTTCCTCTGTCAATGTAGTCAGTGTGTTTGTGAAGATGCGATACGTAATCTGACTCGATTCCCGACCACTCGCAGCCGGGCAACAAGCAAGTGAAAGTTTTGAACTTGCAGCACTCCTCATGTTCGGTGATCTCGTGCAGCTTGACGATTTCTTCGCAACCACGTTCCTTATATCTGCAAGCACAAGTGGTGTGCTTCATGATCCTTTCCAGAGTAGTGTTCCTAAGGCCGTAATGATAATCTTCTTCACTACTACTTGTGTCTTCTTTTTTGATTTTATGATAAAAACATATGCTACCCATTGATGTCAGGATAATTGGCGGCTTCAGAATTTCCTTGCATTTGATGCAATGGAACTCATCGACTGTCATTGAGTCGGTAAAGAAGAATCCTCCCATGTTTAGGTAACTGAAACATAAAAAAATTTGTTTGGTCCCTGCACATTTGAAAAATCATTCAGGGTTAATACGAGATTCAGGTTCAGGAAAATCATGTCTCATACAATACGGATTCTGCTGTTTTCCGCAAAACGTCATTAGTTATAGTCAATCAACAGTTAAATTTATCCTCAAAAATTAAATAACTATTAAACAAGGACTATTTTCAAAGAAAATAAAGTAATTTGAAGTTTTTAATTTGCGTTTTATAACAGTGCAACTTACAACAAGCGAAGCATGTTTTGCAGTTGACGTCATAGCCTATACCCGAATCAGGGAGTGTTGCCGTTACTTTAGTCACAAACGTAAATTTTTTGCCAGGGTCAAGAAAACAGGCTGCCATCCGACAATACGAAAATTACTGTTTAAAGATTACACAGGGTACCAACTTGACAGCTGTTTGACAAGTCCATCTAAATAAAAAATAGACTGTACCACTTCTATTGGATTAAGGCGGGTTCTCATTAGTCAACTTAATTGATCAATATCGTTGATTCTATGCAATTGAGCATAGATTTCAATGTGAAATTTGTTCATATTATTTCAAGGAAGTTGAATATTCAGTCTAGAAAGCGTCAATTTAAAAAATGGCTGCAAAGAAGAAAATTGTGCGTGCTGGAGTTTATATTGTGTGTGAATACTTGAAAAACGTAATCAGAAACAGGAAAAAGAGAAAACCTCGTCGTTGGTGGGTGAGACCATGGATCTTAAGACGGAGATATGAAGATGCTTCAGTAAAACTGTTAGTGGAATTGGCTAGAGATGACTTGGATACATATAAAAACCATTTAAGAATGGGCGAAGAAAAATTTGAAGAGCTTTTACAGAAAGTATCGCCATATTATACAAAACACAATTCAACGTGACTGAGCGCATGTTCTCACAGTCAAGCACTGTTCAGTACATTGAATCAGTTACGTTGATCAACTAAAAGTAGAAACGCCTTTCACTTTGATTGAAGCGCAATATTATTGAACAATATCGTTGAATCAACGTTCATATTAATCTATTTTATTTCAATGGCATAGAATCAATGATATTGATCAATGAAGTTGACTAATGAGAACCCGCCTTTACCCTGGAACCTAACCAGAGAGAATTGTGAAGTCAGAGGAAGGGAACATAAAAAAATCACATCTTTTTTTTGGAGGTGGTGAGGAAATTATTGGGTGGTCAAAGAAATGAGCAATAAAACATCAGTAACCTCACAATTTGGAGATATAAGTTGGCCGGGAATTTTTCTTTTTGCAAGTATGCTAAAACAAACACAATAGCAATTTTTTGTTCACAACTTTTCCAGGCTCACTTCATCATTCAGAAAGCTAAAGGTAAAGCTACATTATATCCTTATAAAAGAAAAATTGGAACTGTGATTAAGGAGAGATTTTAAAATTTACAATGATTTTACCAACTCACCGATGTCTAATTTAGTTTTTTTTTGGTTTAATTCACTCTTCACCTTCACAGTACGTACAACTAGAAGACTAGAACTGATTGTTGTTTTAAACTTTAATAATTTGAATTTGTAAACAATTTCTCAATAACAAGCCAAAACAATCGTAGCGTAGCATGTCAACATGTATTGTCAAGTCAACATCAACACTTGTCACTTGAAAGAGCAATGAACACAGTTCGCGACCTTAGAAAAAGAACATCCGGAGAGACTATAATATATTACCTTCCAAACCAAACAGCTTTGACTGTCAGAAGGGGCTTGGAAATGGCTGCCAAAACATATCCGGTATTTGGCGTACAATTAAGTTATTTAAATTAAATATAGATACTGTTATGGTTCGTAGGGACTGTGCTTTCTCTACTTTTTTTTTAAATTTATTTTCCTCTTTGATTCCCTCTTACCATAAACAATTTATTTATTTAGGGGGCCTTTCTTTTTTTAAAACTAATAAAAGTTTAGTCTGTATGAGACCTCTATGACTCAGAGTGAGTTCAAGAATTTTTTTTTTTTTTTTAATTTGTTTGGGTTTTATTACAATAAGAAATTTTCCCAACAATAACACTTACAACAACTAACTTAAAAATAACTTAAAATTACTCACAGTTTGTTCCCTTAATGAATCTTCTTCGTCACCGACTTTCTGTCATTAATTTTTGACAGAAGTCCCTCGTAGGTTAACGAAAGGAATAACCCACGGAATCAGCTGTTGAACAAAGCTTGAAGTCAACTCTAGTAGCCTTGCTGTTAGTGTGTCAGCAATTTCAATGTAGATCTCTGCACGGATATATCCAATTCGCTGCTACGTTTTTCTATCTTCAATGTCAAAATCGCAGAATCCAAATCGCTGCACGGCTGTACCCAAATCAAACTGCAATTGTCAGCTACCTCCTAGCCAAATCTCTGCACGGCTGTATCCAAATCAAATTGCAGTTGTCAGCTACCAGCTAACCAAATCTCTCCTTCTAACCTATATGCTTCTTCTAGTAGTCAGCTACGGCCTCTGTTCTTTACCAAATTCTTGATGTTCGAAATTTTTCTAGATGTTCACGATGTTTGGTTATGATTTAGTGGTCTACACTGCTTAACTTGTGTTTTAGGAATCTCCGATAATCGTTGTTTTTCTACTCCCAACTTTTAATATGCATATTAAATATGAATCACCAGTGCTTTAATGGGTCTCATTAAGATACAAATTTTTATTAAAGCACTGGTCAAGCTATCCAATGGCAGAGGAGCATTTGCAATCGAATCGGTTCCTTTTCGCTCACGATCGGGTCGGCAAGCCAACCGAAGTCACAGAGTTGTCATACTCACGACAAAAATTGCCTTGTGATATAAGTTCTGTATTTCTGAAAAAAAAATCTGAACGTTTATTTAATTTAGAACATAAGTAACATTCAAAGAAAATTTATCAAGATTTTATGTTACCTTAATTAATTTGATAAGTAGGTATATCGTGTAAAAGATGGGAAGATAAAGTATTATCATTCGTAGCGCTCCGTGATATAGTATATTCAAAGCGGCAACGCTGCAACCCGCGTTGCGCAGGTAACCAATATCGTAATTAATGGCTGTCAGTTATTAAAATTATTAATTAATCTAAAAATCGAAGCGTAAAATTCGGAATTCGAACTTCGCATAATAAAAATTACGCAGTAGTGAGTAGTGCCCTTTAAACTTGATACTAAAACATGTCTCAGCAGAATAACCTTAGCAACGAAGAGAAAATTTGGTACCTAATATGCGTAAGCAAATAGCAACCTATCTTAACCTCAATGATCCGCAATTGTACACGGGTCATTGTTAAAATATATAATTTTTTAATCTTTTCTATGAAATAAAAAAGGGTCGTAGAAAAAATAGTGTATGGAACTCGCAGATAATGGCTATATATTAATACGCTCTTATGATGGTTAAGATACGAGCCGTAGGCGAGTGTTAATACTCGCGTATTAATAGCCTTCATTATAAGCTCGTTGCATAAATATACTATTTTCTATTTATAGTTTTTCTTGTAACTATGTAAATTCGATTGTTATCTGCTTGACAACATATTATTTCTCACTATGACAGCGGATAATTTTTGTATTTTCCTTCCAATCAAACTCTATGAAATTCATTTCTCTTCTTGAGTACAACACACAAAATCCTCTTTGGACATGTTATGTTTTCCCCCTTCTAACAGCCAATGTCCATGCTACTAGAGTTGGTGTTCGTTTCTTCCAAATTGTGACTTTTTATAATTTTATGACTGTCATTTCTCCCATACACTCTAGCTAACTTATTCTAATTATTCTAATTATTTTACAAAAACTATTCTATGACATTTCACCTTATTATTACCAAATACCTTAAAATATTAATACCGGACACTTCCTCTCAAAACCTCCGTCCTAGGGAACCTGCATTACCGTTTTACTAGGGTAGCGCATTCACTTTTTGACGTTTACTAAACACGGTTATGTTTGAACAGCTGGATGTCATATTTTTGGCACATTTGGTCACAGGCGTAGGTATCAAGTGGAAAAAAGCGAAGTTTGAAAAATGAAACAAAATAATAAACACGAATAAAATTCAAGGAATCCTCTTTGCAGTGGGTATTAAAAATATAATTACGGGTTTATAGGATCACGAAGCTATAGACTTTAGTATTAGGTATAATTTTTATCTCGATATCTAACGTAGTTACTGATAAAAAGCGTTTTGGTAGACACACGAACGGCAGCGTGATCTTAGTACACATAACTGATCCTTAAAAATAAGATTCATCAAGATGTAATAAAACCTACCTGACCAACTTTCAGGAATACGGAAATTCTGATCCCCGTCGAATATTTTCTGCAATCATAACAAACTGTCTGCGGGGGCTGGATGCATTTTTTGTTCAGAAGATCCTATTATAGTAACAGAGGTAAGTATTGATAGAGGACTATAATGAGTTTAAACTATTAAGAAAGTCACCTTTAGGCAACGCCAACAAGTGGAAAGCCCACTTTTTATTGTTAAAACATCTTCTAACGCATCAAAAGTTTACCATTTTTATAAAATACGCAGACTTAATAACAAATAATTATGTGAATTTTTAGACAGTTGTACGTTCGTGGAAAATCTGACGTTTATGAAGTCAAATTCGACATTCCCAACTTTTTGTGAGAATGAGAATGCGCTACCCTAGTAAAGCGGTAATACAGGTTCCCTACTCCGTCCATTTTTACAGCGCCCTCATGCAGGAACTGGGGACACTAAAGCTGTTTTTAAATTCAAAGTTAGGTAACTTTTCACGGTTTTTGACAGCTGCAGTCAATCTTAATTATTAATAATTTGTCTAGTTACTCTCAAATTTAATAATTTAAAGTTACTCTCAAAGCATTATATCAGCGGATAATTTTGTTGGGTACCAGTTAAATAGGCATTTATAATGTACCGCTGTATTAAAGTGAACATAGGTATTATGTCTGGAAAATATGTGCTGTGTGCTGTGTGCGGTTGCTCCGACTATATGGATTGTTAAGCATGTCCAGATCTTTCCACGGTGATCCAAGCAGGAATAAAGAATTATGTATAAAGTTAACTTTAGAAGACGCGTAAATAAACTTATTAATATTTTATAACTATGCTGATGGAAATAGGAACAAGCAATAGGTTATAATAACATCGATGAGTGACGAAATTTTGAAAAAATGTGGAGTGTCGAAGCCGATTTCTCACCATATTATTTTGTACTGATCATTTCAAAGAGGAAAATTCTGTTAATCCAGCAAATAATAGACCTTTAAAACTGCAAGGAAGCACATTATTGGAATTGCGGCAAATAAAAGGCTCACACTTAGGTATATAGCGATTCAATCTTTTTGAAATACAGGGTGAGGCGCGAGAACCTTAGGGCATTTTTATATGGAGAAGTCCTGGAAGAAGAAGTCTAAAAATTTGTACGTGTAAAATTTCGATTTTGACGAGCTGAACTAAAATATTTACAAACCCTCACCGTTTCCGGTTATACCGGAAGTTGCCATCAACTGTCTTATTTTAAATGGTACACCCTGTATATTATTACATTTACAGATTGTCTGAAAAAATCTATTAAAAATGGTGTTTATAGTTCAAAATTCTGACGAGTGGTTTATGAGTTATAAACAAATGAAATCGCAATTTTCCATTTTCAAAGCAGCTTAGGTCGAAAACGGGTCAAGATAGATGAAAACGGCTTACATGTCCCTATCTTAACTTTTCACATAGTATCCTATGGTGCTGATGAAATTTGTATACAAAGTGATGAAAAATCAGCGATTTTCAAAAAAAAATTAATAAAAAATATTTTTTTTTTGTAGGTACTCCAGCGTAGTATACAAAAAGTTAGGATAGGGACATGTAAGCCGTTTTCCGATATCTTGACCCGTTTTCAAGCTAAGCTGCTTTGAAAATGGAAAATTGCAATTTTCATTTGTTTATAACTCATTAATTGGTCGTTACGAATTTGAACTGTAAACATCATTTTTATCACTGTTTTTCAGGCAATCTGAAAATGTAATAATATACAGGGTGTACCATTTAAAAAAAGAAACATTTGGCAACTTCCGGTATAACCGGAAGTGGTGTGGGTTGTAAATATTTTAGTTCAGCTCATCAAAATCGAAACTATACATTTACAAATTTTTTGACTTCTACTCCCAACACTTCTCCATATAAAAATGCCCTAAGGTACCCGTAATTATGTTTTTAATACCCACTGCAAAGAGGATTCCTTGAATTTTATTCGTGTTATTATTTTGTTTCATTTTTCAAACTTCGCTTTTTTCCACTTGATACCTACGCCTGTGACCAAATGTGCCAAAAATATGACATCCAGCTGTTCAAACATAACCGTGTTTAGTAAACGTCAAAAAGTGAATGCGCTACCCTAGTAAAACGGTAATGCAGGTTCCCTAGGACGCAACCTGTTGCAATGCTATAGGTATAGGAGTGTCCGGTATTATTATTTTAGCGTATTTTGTTATTACATTATTTTCTAATCTGCTGTCCCAAACAAATCTAAATATTCTGTTCCAATAGAAACTTTTCAAAAACTAAAGACTATTTTTCATGAAAAAAAATTACTTCGTAAATAAGCTTATTGAGCTTTTTATAACAATACTTACTTATGGAAGATTACCAGGTTATTCACAATAGATCAACAGAACATGTTTTTTTTCACATGTTCACTCTCTTAGCCAAAAGCTATCATGCGATAGAAAAAGATGGGTATACTGCACTAGTGCGTGTTGCCTAAAAGTATCTCGTAGTACGTTATTTATTAATCATTGCGAGTCCATTCCAGTTAGGTTGGAGTTCAATGTTTAATTCTCATTCAAAACCAACCTTGACGTACTGCTCGACAAAAATATCTTGGCGGTTGTTAAAGGAGAGAGAGGTTCTAGAACGAGACAGAAAATCACCCCACCACCTTATCTGTTTTAGTACATTCCATGTAATAAATTTTGATTTTTGAACAATGTTTCACATTGATACTTGACGTTTATATTTTATTATGTTTGTGACAGTTAATTATTACAAACGTATTGCAAGCTTTTGAAATGGCAAATTTAACAGCCAAGTTGCTAATAAAACCCTTTCGTTTATAAATAGTTTCTTGGTGAATCTAAAAATAGTGGTCCTATTTTACCAATTAATCAAGTTCAAAAACGGGTTGCTCGTGTAACAGGCATAGTGAACGGACTGTTCAAAGGATAGTGGTGGAAACAAGCAGAATCATCGATGGCCAAACGGATAAATTTACTTCTGGTAAAAAAAGAACTAAATTAGCAACAAAAACCAACTTGGATGACTTTGATCAATGTTTACTGCGTCGAATTATACACATAATTTTCATACAGCCGAAAAAATTACTCCAACGCTCGAGAGGATCACTGCAAAATTTACAGAAGATAACGAGTACAATGGATCAAGGGAAAGTTATCCATAAACTGGGCTTTCGGTGGAGAAAAATAAGATCTGATAGAAAAATTTTGATGGAAAAGCAAGAAGTGCGATTCTTGCGTCTTCATTTTCTTAGAAGGATGATGAGAAATTATATAGAGCCGAAGGTAGAAAATATAGTGTACATGGATGAAACGTACGAGTATATCCATTCTTCTCATGCTCATATTATTTACATAATTATTTGTTTGCGAATAAATTTTACTTTAATAAATTTTACATCCATATGGGTCTGCATTTTAAATGGCTTACACCAAGAAAAATTCCTACTGGTATTCTTGTAACAATATTAATTAGATGAAGTTTGATAGAAACCAGTCAATGTTATAACTAAAACTCCCGTGTTTATTTTATTTTCATTTTTTCAAATTAATTGAACGCAGCCAAATTAGCTTTTAGCTATTAATAAAATTCAAATGTCACGTATCAATGTCCATACATTTTACAAAATTTATTACATAGAATGTACTAAAACAGATAAGGTGGTGGGGTGATTTTCTGTCTCGTTCTAGGACCTCTCTCTCTTTGAACAACCGCCAAGATATTCTTGTCAAGCTGTATGTTTATTTATGCGCGGGATGGAGTGTTTAGACAAACTTGACGGTTTCTATGAGAACCACGTAAATGAAACAAAATAAATCGAACTATCAGAAGGATGAGTATTCTTAATCGA
Source organism: Malachius bipustulatus (assembly GCA_910589415.1). Taxonomy (NCBI): domain Eukaryota; kingdom Metazoa; phylum Arthropoda; class Insecta; order Coleoptera; family Melyridae; genus Malachius; species Malachius bipustulatus. The sequence continues at coordinate 20,428,444 of OU342638.1, read as the reverse complement.
TACATATGACTTTTTAAACTTCATATCGTACTATACCTTCGATGCGCGAACATTTGCCATCAAAGAAGAAAAAAGGTCAGGGAAGAGTATGTATAATGCGATATCAATGGTGACCATCAGTGACCACCGGAATGGACCACGACCACCAATATATGGCGGACGATGCCAGACAGAGACAGAACACACCTGAAAGAATATCACTTCCGCCTGGCCACCGAACACCAGCCGAGCTTTATGGCATTATATAGCGAATTCGAGTTGGCTGCACTTGCTCGGAGCGAGATCGACCTGTCTCTGAATCTGTTCTGCCCAGAATTCTGCTCCAGTCCGGAGCAGAACTTTCGCATTTCTACTCTGTATGGAACCGAACGGTGTCAGGTCAGACCAGAACCAGAGCCAGAGCCAGACCGCCATGCACCCGTGCAGTGCAGTGTGCAATCCAGTCTCTCTCCAGTCTGCATTTTCGTATAGCCTTCTACTAAAAAAAAATACCTATCCCTATCACGGTTGTTTGTTGTTATGATGTTATTCTTATTATAACAGAGTCGTGGAACTACAAGGCGTTATCCCTTTTAATTATTGTAATAAGTTGTACTTCATACAATACGTAAATAATGTACTTATCCACAAATTTTTGGTGTAAGGAATTACTAGGAATCAGCAGTAGTTAATTTTCCCGCTATTTCTAACCTCTAAATTTACGGGAGTGCACCGTTGCACCGTCAAATTTGACGGTGCAGTTTATTTTGCTCCGGAGCAGTTTCGCTATACGACTCGAACATATTTTCCTATGCACTGCCAAAGAGCAAGTGTAGTGTAACTCGAACACAATTACGATATGCGCCGCTAGAGTTCACTTTAACTTGAATACGATTACGAAAAGCACTGGAACAGAGTCCTACAAATCGAACACGAAATTCGGTCTCGGTGCGCACCCGGAGCAGAAAAGTGCAGTAACTCGAATTCGCTAATAGTATGGGATTAAGTCAATGTCAATGTCAAATTTGGACCATCAAGATGGCTGACTTCCGTCGCATTGTTTGGATAGGTATAACGTTATACTCTTTTCCTGACCTTTTTTCTTCTTTGTCTGCCATAGACTCACAGACTCGCAGGGAAGGAGTATGGACAAGTGGTGTCATCTCTGTGTGTGGAGACAAGAGGAGACAGCTGGTTCTGGTTGGTTATTGCATCATAGATAGCCATATTTTAGTTAGTGGTACTTAGCGGTGTGGGTGTGACTGACACTTCATTTCACTGTGCTGTCGGTTGCTCGGTTGGTTGACAGTGTTGAGTCGACGAAAGAAGGTGCGTTCGGGTATTAGGTCCGGAGCAGTGATGCGAATTGTATTATACACGTTGTATTATACACTTGTATAATACGTATTTTTTGTATTATACCAGGACATTTTATACCGGTATTAAAAACAAAAAGAAGAACTCTCTGAAATAGACCTTCCCAAATGACAGAAGTGACAGAACCGAGACATCCATAGATCCATACCATGATTACCATGGGTACGTTCATAATAAACGCCGTGTGCACACGGCGACGTCCTAACCCGTTCATAATAACATTGGGTAAAGAGTTACATCGTTCAGAATGAACGCCGTGTGATCGCACGGTAGACAACATTTCATCCCAAGAAATTATATGGATGAAAAACGCCCGTCATGCGCAGTAGCAAAAACAAGTGGTTCGTGATTTATTAAATATGAAATTATGAAATATTATTAGGTTAGAAATTATTGGAGAATGGAGATGTAGAAATAGAATCTGATTCAAGTTCGATTTAATAATTATTGTTCGTTCCACCGTCCGTTTTTGGTTTTAATTAGGTATATTTGTTATGTGGATAGTTTTGTTAAAATACCTATAAAACCTAAAATGGAAAACATAAAATGTAAGTCTCTAATAAGTACAGAGTCACACATTCATCATCATTATCTTCGAAGTCATCATAAAAATCTGATATATTATAATTATTATAAACGAAGCTACAATTGCTATACCTTGTTTAATATTCAGATCAATTTTAATTTCCTGACCGAAAGCTGTTATATATGAATTAAAATAAATTATAACATCAACATTCAAGGACGAACGGGAAATTACACGACTCGCGTGATTGAAAAAGTATTTTTATCCTACCCCATAAGAAAATTGAACTTTCTCGACTGCATGTCCCCGGAGAAAGTGCCACTTTTCCTGCCTAGGCGGTAAAATTATTTTTATATTTTCACGCTAGAGGGCCACCCAATTGCAATTGAAGCTATTTCCAGAAGGAACCAATAGCAAGCAAGCTAGCTGTATGCAGTCTGTCAATGTCAATAGACCAGCAAGACCCAGCAAATTAAAAATTTATTATTGAAGATTTGATGATTTAAACTTTAAACTTTGAAGTTATTGAAGATATTAGATTTGAATTACAATGGAACTAACGGATAATGAATCAGAAGAAATATTGTATTTCACTCCGCCATAGAAATTAGAGCTAAAGCAAAGCAAGTCACGCTTGATTTATTACCAGAAAAATCGAAAGCAAAATATAACCTCCAATACAAACTGTTTATGGAATGGTGTGCTTCCAAGCAAATTAAGAAATATAGTGGAAGTGTAATTTTAACGTATTTGTCCGAATTGTCAAAAAATAAATTACTGATTGTAATTTAACTAATCTACGCTTACTGATAGTAATGTATTAAGCAAACATATGTAGGTATTCAATAAATTTTCTTTCAAAACAAATAAAAAAAAAAATTATTATTATTATTATTATTATTATTGTGTAGGATAAAAAATTATGTGTACACCACGGCGGTAAAGTGTCTTTTCAGGCCTCAAGAAGTGGCCAGCCTCGGCTGCGCCTCGCCTGGCCATATCTTCTTGAGGCCTGAAAAGTGCCACTTTACCGCCTAGGTATACAATATACTATTTTCTTCAAACGTCAGTAAATCAGACATTACTCGACTCAGTAGCCGGTCTCAAAGTTTCACTTTTCCTCCGCCGGAGCTAAAGTGTTGCCAAGCAACACTTTACCTCCGCCGGAGCTAAAGTGGTGCCATAGCAACATCAACATACAAACACATAGCTACCTGTATTAAGAATCAACTATTGAAATTTTATTAATGTAGGCCCGTATATTCATCAATAAAATTCAACCTAAGATATGAAAACTCTCTAGTTTATTATTATCTAATAGGGTTAAAAGGAATTCGGTATTAATCAAACATAATCTTTGGAAAATCTACACCGAAACGAAGTAATTCTGTGAAACGTCATAATTATACCCGAAGCCGGACGGTCGACAGTCGACTTTAGTCGAGTCGAGCTCGTGCTCGGCTCAGTCGGCTGGTCGGCTCAAACGTCAGAAAAAAAGTTGGGTTATTGCGAGGTAAACAAAAATAATTATTATTCCGTATTGAAATTTGAATTGTGTTCAATAACACAAGGATAATAATTATAACCATATAGGTACCTAGGTACATAAAGGAATCCAACATCTTATATTTTTATTATTAGGTAAGTATTAGTGCACAGTTATGACCTACATATTTAACATTCAACTTCTGACTGACTGGCATCATCATTAACAGAAAATGAAAAAATTGACCAAGCAGGGTCTAGCAAGAGGTAGGTAGATGTTATCATTAATTTTATAACTTACTTACAAACTTTTATAACGTTTTTAATTTTGATTTTGCGATGATTAGTAGTTTAGTTACATAATTATTATTTTATTATTTTTCTTTAATAATTTCAATAATAATTTCTCGATGTTCACTGACGTTGATGACAGTGTCAATTTGACAGCGCCGCGTTTCTATAGAAGCAGCCCATACTCCATACTCACCTACTTATACCAGTCCAAACCTTTTGAAAATTCGCTTTCCTTCAATTAAAAATGATGTTCTTGCTTAAATTTGCCCACGTTTGAAGAAAAAATAGTATATTTTATTTGGAGGAAAAGTGACTTTTCATGGCTTGCTCTCTATTATCAGCCTCACTTCGTTCGGCTGATAAACACGAGCGCGCCATGAAAAGTGTCACTTTCCCTCCGTATAAAATAATATACTATTATCAAATACCTTAAAATATAATACCGGACACTTCCTCTCAAAACCTCCGTCCATTTTTACAGCGCCCTCATGCAGGAACTGGGGCCACTATAAGCTGTTTTTAAATTCAAAGTTAGGTAACTTTTCACGGTTTTTGACAGCTGCAGTCAATGATAATTATTAATTATTATTAATAATTTGTCATTAGTAATAATTATTGAACGTTTTAGTTTCAAGTATAATTTCAATTTAAAGTTACTCTCAAAGCATTATATCAGCGGATAATTTTGTTGCGTACGCAGTTAAATAAGCATTTATAATGTACCGCTGTATTAAAGTGAACATAATGTCTGGAAAATAATGTGCTGTGTGATGTGTGCGGTTGCATTATGGATTGTTAAGCATGTCCAGATCTTTCCACGGTGTTCCAAGCAGGAATAAAGAATTATATGTATAAAGTTAACTTTAGAAGCCGCGTAAATAAACTTATTAATATTTTATAACTATGCTGATGGAAATAGGAACAAGAAATAGGTTATAATAACATCGATGAATGACGAAATTTTGAAAAAGTGTGGAGTGTCGAAGCCGATTTCTCACCATATTATTTTGTACTGATCATTTCAAAGAGGAAAATTTTGTTAATCCAGCCAATAATAGACCTTTAAAACTGCAAGGAAGCACATTATTGGAATTGCGGCAAATAAAAGGCTTAGGTACACTTAGGTATATAGCGATTCAATCTTTTTGAAATATTCATACCTAAAGATATTAATAATATTGTGTGTAATAGTAGTTAATTATTGTTAATATAATAAACATATTGAAAACTTTGTTGTTTATTGTTGTATTATAATTCTTCGTCCCAATTTCCTCCGTCTGTTCCGTCTAATTAATTTTAAGGGCTTTTCTATTCAGCGTTGATATTTAAAACTCCCGCTATGTTTCACCAAATTTAATTTTTAGTGGCCCCAGTTCATGCTTGGTGGCGCTGCTAAAGTGGACGCAACCTGTTGCAATGCTATAGGTATAGGAGTGTCCGGTATTAATATTTTAACGTATTTGCTATTATTACTGAAAAAAAATTAGGTTAATAAGTTATGTACAACTACTGTCGAAAACTTCTCTGAGAGCGTTCACTTTAAAACAACACACCAGGAACGCCCGGCAAGTCGCCCGGTAGGTTGTTTATCATTCGCACGGCGTTTATTATGAACGCACTCCATGTGTGATTGTGTCATTACTCATTGTTGAAATTATAAAAAAAAAAAAATTATAATAAGAACTTTTGATTTTTTTCAAAAATTCAGCAAAAAACAAACCGCGGTAGGTATCTCGGTAGGAATTCCTTTATAATTACATAGGTAGTACTGGTACTAGTGCCATCTAATTATAAGTTTATGAATTTAAAATGAAAAAAACTTTTGTATTTTCGAAGTTCTCTGTTATTTATTTGACTCCTGCTTATTCGGCCTGAATTTCTGATTAAAAGGTAAGTGTGTTCGTCTATTTAACTATTTATCAAGTGTGTGGCTGGCTGGATGAGCTTGCTTTTGCTTAGGATAGGCTGGATAAGCCAATAATTATCGGAGTGGAACGAATTTGTCTTATCTACAAATGGTTAAGACCGAAGGAAAAGGAAGATCAAGATCCCTCTTTCTTTAGATAACAAAAATAAAAGCTTGGTTAAGAATTTGTAGTCTGGATAATGAATTGATCAATGACAGGAGACAACTGACAAGTGACCGTAATTTTTGGTAACCTTCAAATTACCGTATTATACGCTGTATAATACAAAAAAAATAAAATACCGTATTTTTGCATCACTGGTCCGGAGTTAGAACAGAACAGGAGTGAGAACTTTCCGGTGTACTGGCACTTGTACTGGAACAGTTTTAACCCGAACGCTCGATGTCTGTCAACAGTAGTGTCAAATAATGTCCAATCGTCTAGTTCCCAGGTTATGACGATTTTTTTAAATTAAATTATACATGCTCAGAACAATCGTTTATTCAGTTTATTGTTTATTTGTAAATATAAGATTCACTTCTAATTACGCGCATAGGAAATACATTTTAGCTCAGATTCTTCTGATAGTGATATGAAGAAAATGTGACAGAAAAAATACCGAATTATGCGGAAAACATATTATACCACGCATGAGAGATCACACATTCAAGCAACATTTTAGAATGATAAAACCCAATAATGCCAATAAAACTAGTCATAAACATAAACATTAAACACGCAGTTTTTAGGTTAAGATAAATAAACTAACTAAAAAAAAGAACAAGTTCCACTTGAGCGAGGTAGGGCTTGTGGAGTTAACTCTATACTCCATGGAGCAATACCCGAACGGTGTTCCGTTCACTCCATTCACTCTATTATACGTATACCCGAACAGGTTTGGAGTGAAAAGAGTTAATAGAGTCAATACTCGAACGCACCAGAGTCGATATAATGAGATTATTATCGGGGGCAATACCACGAGAGCTTAAATTTAGCCGGATATTTTTATGCAGTTGATCTCGAATACTTACTTGCATTGGAAATTTAACGACAGCTGTTGAAAAAATCACGAGAGCGCGCAGCGCTCGAGTGATTTTTTCTGCAGATGGAGTTAAATTGCCTACATGCAAGTAAGTATGAGAAAACAACTGCATATAAAAATATCCCGGCAAAATTAAAGGTCGAGTTGTGTTTGTTGAGACAATTCCATGAAAATAAGTCATTAGTTATGGGCCTACCTACCTATATAACGATCAAGTGTATTGCAAAACATGATTAATCTTTTAATTGTTAATTGATTGTTAAGCAGGGTTAACATTGAAAACAACAATTCATATTCCCAAATAGCGTAACATGTTGATTATGTTAGAGTGGTCAAGTGGTTAAAGCAACGAATTTTGAAAGTGAGTTTGCCCATCGGTCCCGGGTTCAATTCCCGGTAACGGAGGAAACTTTTTTTCTTTCATATAAATTCCAAATAATAAAATTAATAATAATCGTGACGTTAGTAACAGAGTGCAAATAAACCGTTCCAATATTGCCATAGCAACATACCTATGCACAAGCAGTTTTATCGATAAATTTATCCACTTGCATTCTCTCCTCCTACCTCGATACAGTTACAAAATATCCGATAGCAAACAGCGATATTTGAGAAATCAAATGGGTGTAATAACGTATGAGTGGAATTGTCCAACCAAAACGTTACGAATGTAGCTGGCTAAATTCATAACGGTGCGATGCCGTGTCGGAATAAAAACGAAAAGATCCTATTTACGGTTGCGTTGCGCATGCGCATACGTCATTCATACGTTTACACCACGTTGTAAGTTGTATAGTTGTAAACAATGATATACTAACCTCTCTTAGATCAAGTGAAGAGAGAGATGAGTGACACCAACATAAAAGTCATGCGTTAGAAAAGGATAGGGAGAATAGGTAGGCAAAACATTGCAAATCGCCGTAAGGATACATGTAAATATGGTGAAATTGTTCGTTAAATTTCAATAACTTACTAACGTTTATTTGTTTTCAAAAGTGGTTCAACAGAAAAATAGATATTTAAAGTTTCTAAAAATGGTATTTTCATGTGCTGCTTATAATTGTACAGCCAGTTATAGTAAATTGAAAGCCACTATGATTTCACTGGTGAGTAATGTGTTTCTGATCTATTTTTTAATTGAACTGATTTATAGCAGAAATTAAAGCATGAAATTATTAATCCAACTTCTGAAACAGTTTCCCAAAGAATCCGGATCTGCAGAAGCAATGGATCTTGGCGACGAAAAGAATGGATTTTAAGGTTACGGCAGGATCTAGATTGTGTAGTAAACATTTCCTTTTCAAGATTATATTGACACAATTTTAAATGATCGAAAAAGATTAAGGAAAAATGCAGTGCCCTCGGTTTTCGAATTTCCAAGAGATCTAAAAAGAAAACCCGCCTGTGGACGAAAAAATCTATTAGAATCCAAATCCACATTTATTCCGAACAGTGAACCAATTCCCTCGACTTCAAGGTAAAGTGTATTATTGCTGTGATTAGATACTAAACATTCTATGATGGGCAACAAAAAACATTATTTTATTAGAACTAACATAATATTTAACTCTACATAATGTTAATTGTTTTAAACTTTTTTAGAAGTCAGTATTATGATGAGCATCGAAGGACAACTTCTTCAAATATACGGAGTCCGCTAATGTAAGAAAAAAGTAAGTGCGTTAGCTATCATCAGGAAAATAATATTTTATTATAAATATATGTTTGCAGTAAAAAGAAGAGCGATACATATCCCGGAGATTTCTCTTTGCAAGACATGCAGAAGAAAAAAAAAGCGATGTTAATGTACAAGATGGCTCAGAAACAACTGGAGAGGCGTTCTGGTCTTATAAAGAATAAAAAAAGAATAGAAGACAATTTCATAGTATTCGAAATCTCAAAGATTTATTAAATCATTTGAAAAAGTCAAAAAATATTTCTTTGTCATGCTTTTCCATGTTAAAGGTGAGAAACAGCTAAGAAAAAGTTATAATGTTTTTCTGACTTGCCTTTTTATGCTTTATATTTTTTTTTACTTTCATTTTAACTTTTTTATCATGCATATTATTGGTTTTTTATAAAGAAATAGAATATTATATGGTACGATTAAGTTTAAAAAATCATATTATGTGACGTCACATTAAATACTACCTATACTAATTTAATACTACCTATACGTAATTTGTGTAATTTGAAGCTTCAATTAAGTTATATTTAATTAAGCCTGTCAATGATGTACCTACCTATCTGGTTGCAAATAAATATATTATAGAATGAAACAGTAAATTTATGCAGTTATTGTTTCTTTATTTTTTGTAATTCTTTCAGTTTTAAATTTTTTTTGTAAATACAAATTTATATCAGAATGCAAATGTTTTTGTGAAAAAATCGTAAAACATAAAATGTAAAAAATTAATATATTATAGAATAAAACAGAAAATTATTAATTTCAATCAATTGTTTCCTTTCCTATTTCATTAAAATCCAAAAAATCCACCTCTTAAGTTAATAGAATCTTAATAAAAGTTTATCATGAGAAACAGAAGTAGGTACCTATCATGTTATTTTAATTTTATTGGATTCTTGTGAGAGAAATTACTAGATTTAAACTTCATTACTTACATATTGGGTTCACTAGTTATGTGTTGTAGATTTTTTTTTTTTTTTAAATGCTTTAAAAAAGAAATATAAGGAAAAAAGTAATTTTTGAATAGCAATTCCCATTTATTCTAATGTTAAATTTGGAGCTTTCTGCCTACATAACATCGCGCTCTTCTACCAACACGTGAGTATTTGTATCTACCCATCCTTTTCTCATGTTGGCGTCACTCGGTTAGCACGGCGGCATACGGCAACACTCGATCTATAGAGGTTAAGATATCATTGGTTGTAAAAACTAAAAAAATAACTGGAACTGAGAAGAAAGAAATAAAATAAGAATTAAGAAATTTCAGCTCAGAGTGATCAGACCAATTTTTATATTTTTAAAGAAAAATTAACGCCATGAGTTGTTCAAATGAAGGCGATTATTGTCCTGTTAAACAGGAAATAGAAGAAGAGGATGAGTTTACCGAGTCTGATGAAGATGGCTCCCTCTTCATCTCAGCAAAGTTGAAAAGCGAAGATGAAGGAAGTTATTCAATGTGCAATCGATCTTCTGAATTCAACATGTTTGAGAAGAACTTTCCATTTTGCCCGGTGAAGATAGAACCTGAAGACTCAACACCAGGACCAGATGATCTTCATCGAGTGCAGGGAGCAGAAAATGTAACAATAAAAGAAGAGGTGGACATCGACATCGAAGATCATAAACCGGGCTGGGAGCTGATCAAGGGGAGTAGTAGTAATGTTGGAATGTTTAACCGAGAAGTCGATCGGTGTGGCTCTCTTCAACAAAGTGAGTCACGATCTTCTGAAAGCATCAGGGAAGAACACGCGAAATACAACTGTGCCTATTGTTCTTATAAAACAAACAAGAAAGTTACCTTTATCAAGCATTATAAACGTACACACTCGAAAGAAGCAGAAGTGTTTTTTAAATGTCAGGAATGTTCTCTCAAAACAAAATATAAAAGTGCTTTGACTCGACATTATAAATATAAACATTCCAAAGATCCAGAAATGTACAAATGTCAAGAATGTTCATATGAGACCAAAAATAAATATCGTTTGACTCAACATTATAAAATACAACATATGAAACAAACAGAAATGTACAAGTGTCAAGAATGTTCATATGAGACCAAAATTAAAGGTAATTTGACTGGTCATTATAACAATAAACATTCAAAAGATCCTAAAATGTACAACTGTCAGGAATGTTCTTACAAAACAAAAATTAAAAGTCACTTGACCAGGCATCATAAACGTAAACATTCCAAAGATGTATCAGTGTACAAATGTTGGGAATGTTCTTATGAATCAAAATATAAAAGAGCTTTGATTGTACATTATAAACATACATATTCCAAAGATGCAGTTGTTTACAAATGTGCTCAATGTCAGTATGAAACAAACATTGCAATGGACCTCTTCCAACATTTGAAGTCCATTCACTCAAACAGAAGAAGCTAACGAGTACCAAGATACAACATGCAACTGAACTGTGAAGAGCTTTCTTCCTTTTGAAACACTGAAACAGTTCATTTTGTCTTCTTCCTTATTAATGTTCATTGGTTTGTTAGTTCATTTTTGTATAAATGTTTGGGAGTGTCATTTCTTGTATCAATCGAGAATTGTTTGACATTATTTGACAAAACTTTGTATCTACAGTGACACTCTGATGTCCAAGTTCAGGTTAAGCTCGCATCCTGCACGTGAGAGAGAAAGAGCCTTTGTGACATGTTACTGTTTTGTTGCTGTTTCCATAATTTTCCGCAGCCACCGGTATACGCTGTAGCGTCGCATTCCAACTTGTCAACCAGACATGGAAGATTTTTCACGATCGCACATAGGACTGGTGCTGTTCCTTGGTCGTTAATCGATCTAGAGGATATTTCTCCTGCAAAATTTGCAACCAACATTATTTCCGGCTATAGTTAAGTGGATTTATTCTCCCTAATGGGGGAAGTGGTAAGTGTCAAATGCTATTACATTCGCTTTTTTTGCATTTCTTGATCACTTTAAATGCTATTTATAACGGCGGTAGGGATCCATTTGAGTTCACCTCTATTTTTTTTCCTTAATTATTATAATAATGTTCATTTTCATACCTACGCGATTTATTTATTTTAACCAATGTCATTTTTATCAAGTTAATAATGTCGATATACCTAACCCTAACATGTCATTACATTTCTCATCATTTATTCACTTTCATATAACTGTGATTAAAATTTTGTAGTTTTGCCTATTTTGTATTGATGTAATCGGGCCTTCAATGCTGGACTAATGGCTTATTAAAATAATGGCGTCAGACACAGCAATTAACGGTCCGACCTTATTATGGCACTCTTAGTAATCCATTTGGTTTCCTTAAAGGCATTCACCCCCCAAGTCGGTATCATCCAAGCCAGGGATCACTTAATGTGATTGAGGACCAGGACTGGAGAAGTGGGAGCAACCGTCAGCAGCTCCAATGGAAGCCAAAGTGCTCGTCCAGCGCCGTTCAGTTCAGGCACATCTCTGAGCTAAGTGTCTGACGTTATATCTATTTGCTCTTTAATTATGAATGCTTCAAGTTAGGTACATACTGCCATCTAACCATGCCAATGATTGCAAAGTGCTAGGACAAATTTCTATTATTACCGCATCAATTCATTGTGATATTTTGTTATATTTTTTATTGGAAAATAAATTGTTATATTTTACATCAGTCCCTTATCTCACCCCCTCTGATTGCTCATGTGTGCTTTGCCATTCATTCAATTGTGTGATTTATACTGTAGTAGCGTTAAGTAGCGTTATTAAGTAGCGTTAGCTTCATTGGTCGATTATTTTTCCTTACAGGATGAAATCGATCCAGGGTAGTAAAGCGTTATACCTTACAGTCATTTTCTTTTGGTTTTCGTCTTTTGTCAAACGTCAGTGTGATTTTTCAATTCAAATTCCTCTTTTGTCAAATTATTTAGACTTCCTTGATACCAAATGCTTTTTCAATGTTTATCAGACTGTCACTGCATGTAAATAGGAAAAGCAATCGACATAAAGTGAAACTGATTTGACTTAAAAGGAAAAGCAATTGAGAAAAGAGGAAAACCAAGAGAAAAAGACTGTTAGTTGGTTGTTAGAGTGTAGTTTAGTCTGAAGCCTGCAAAAATAAAAAATAAATAGTTTTTGTTAACGTAATTTGATTATTCAGTTAGATTCGTTACCTGCCCATCTATATACAGGACAGGTGGCCTGTTTTTAGAGAAAATGTATGGGGATCTCGATTATCTTAAGAGATACGAAGTCGGTTAAATTGGGGCAAAATTGTGTTGCTTAGTAATCTGCAAAAAATCTGAGCTATCATTATTAGTCAAAATATTGAAAAAAATAACAAATTTGCAATTTTTATTCTTATTTTTTCATTTGATGACATATTTAGCTATCTAGCTAAAAAACACTTTAACAAGGAATTCAAAAATAATTTTCAAATCGCTCTAGCTCTCTACGATTGGGAAGCATCAATGTAAAGTAAACTTACTATTTTCTTATGGTCGTCATATTGGAATTTTCCTATTTTTGAAGGAAATTTATTTTTGTTGATTTCCAAAATGTATTAAACATTGTGTTATGATATTTTGGAAAAATGCATATGGCGTCTATAAGAGAAAAAAAATGACATCGATACTTCCCCATCTAGAGAGCTAGTAGAGCAATTTGAAAATTATTTTTTGATTTTTTGTTGAAAAGTGTCCTAATAATGTTACGGTTGAAAACGGCTTGCTTGATTATTGGTCATTGTATCAAAAAATAAAAACAAAAATTGCAAACTTGCTATTTTTTCCAATATTTTGACAATTAATAATGACAGCTCAGATTTTTTTTCAGATTACTAACCAGCACAATTTTGCCTCAATTACCTACCTACATTACTCATTAAAACTGTGGTGTTTATATTACAACTTATCAAGACACCACAAATTTCAAAATGAATTATGAAAAAATTTGGGTACCTACCACATGATATGCAAAATTATTTCATCTTTTATTTGGTAGCTATACCCCATATTCCCAAGTTAGAACCGGAAGCAGCAGCAATCTACAAATTTCTCGTGTCCCATGCATCATTATCCTATTGCCAGTCTTGAAAGTGGGACCCTCCTGTAGGATTAAAAAATAGTGAAAGTTTCCTCATGTCAATTTTTCACGTAGGCGGTCCTCTTTCAAGATACAGGGTGTCAGTCAAATTTTAATAGAAGTTTTTTTATCAATATCTTCCTTGTTTTTTAAGAATTGAAGTTTGGTTTAAGAGATGTTGCAACTGCAACTTATTTAACTACGTTCCATCGAGAACAAAAAAAAAATGTTTTTTTCTAAATGATAATAATAGATTGTAATTTTTGCAAGAGTATTGGTTAATAATACATTTGATCTCAAACTTAGAGCTCTTAAGGCGATTTTTTTTGATAGACAAAGCCTAAAACAGTTAGTTTATCCGTGAAACATAGTCAAATAAGACAAGAGATGAATGACATGTCGTAAAACAACATGCCATTCATTGATGTTGTAGACAGTTTCGTCCTGTTTGAGACTCATCAGTACAATGTATCTACCAACACACAGCACAATTTTGATCACATAATCTCGTGAATGGCTCAATCTAGTGAAATCAAAATAAAATAAAAGGCACGGCGGGTTCGGCTTGTGTCATAGGATACACCTTAGAGGTAGCCAAAAACTGAGTGCGGTGCCCCCGGTGTGCATAGAATTTATTTTGATTTCACTAGATTGATCCACTCACGGAATTCTGTGATCAAAACTGTGCTGTGTTTTGGTAGATTGTACTGGTAAGTCCCAAACAGGATGAAATACTTGTCTACAATTTCCGTCTCTACTCACAACACAACATCAATGAACTGTTTTACAACGTGTCATTCATCTTTTGTCTAACAATGGCCAGTAAGATGGGTCTTTACCTACTTCTATGCACACTGGGGTGCATTGAACTCCTTTTTTGGCATGCACTTTTGTTGCATGAGGTGAATCCTATGGTACAAGACGAACCCACCGTGCTCGATCTTTATTTTGATTTCACTTTCTGGATTTCAATAGACAAATAAGTATGTATAATAAAATAATAATAAATAATAATTAATTCTCTTAAACCAAGCCCTGTATCAAAATCTTACAAGAGTGAGAAAAATAATAGAAATTATTGATCTAAAAAACAATACCTTTGAACAAGAGACATACGCAGGATAAAGTGGGTGGGGGGGGTGAACGTGTTCTGCAACCCCCGTTTCTCTCCCCTCGAGCTTATTTGTGGGTAAAAAGGTTGACCCACTGTTTGTGACGCACCCTGTAGTTCAAAAGTGTGTTATATTGGGGAACAAAAACTCAATTTGTATGGGGATATGCCCGAATAGGAATAAAGGTTTATTTTTATTATTATGTAATTAATTAAATTTTTTTATTAAAGTATAATGTCACACAATTACAAAAGATTATAAAAGTAATAGGTACTTCAACCTTGAAGAGCTGCTGATGCTTCTGGGTTAGTGGGTACTGAGAGAACCTTACAGCTATTCCACGTACTTACTGGCACTCTCCCCATCAGCAGCAATTAACACTTGGGGCCTGGGGCCTTTTGCACAATCAACTTCTAATTAACAAGTTATTTCTTATGCAACTAAATATAAAATTCCAGAGTTCAATAACATGGAGATTATATTAAATAATTGATACAAGAGAAGAATCATTAAAGAAATATGTTATTCTCTGATAATAAATTTTTTATATAATGTAGGTATATTATTAATTTATTAAATAATATAATTTTATATAGGGTGTTAATTTAAAAAGGACCAAGCGTGAATATCTCCTTAAAAAACACAATCAGAAATTGCTGAGACAAGTCAATTTTTGGAGGGGGACACTGTTTGACGTGCAACTGACATGTGCATGCATCACTCACTCCCTCCCCCTATCCCCTAAAAAAGCTTAAATTACCCACCTTATGATACCTCACCTTAGAGGAAATTTCATCCATAATTCAGCAGTGCATTTGTTTTTTCGTTGTAATGATTTTTTTATTATTTTTTTAGGAAGTGAGAGCTTAGATTTTGTCATCATGTGCGATTTAAAGAAAAGACTGAACTTTTGAAAGAAATCATGATTCACTAATAATGGCGGGAGTTGAAAATCAGAGTAAGTCCCAAGAACTACTACTACTACTACTCTACTCTGTGAAAGTACGAAACTGACTGGATCGGATCCACTGTTACTAGACTTCATAAGGCTCGATTTTTTTCTTTGGGGCCACCTCAAGTCGGTTGCCTTACTCTGATGGATTTACTGATAATCTCGATCCGATTATCAGTTACACTCAATTGTATAACTGATGATTGTAGAAGAATTCCCAGGGAAATATTTCAAATTGTGAGACAGCAGTTATTAGTGGATTGTAATTTCTTCGAAAAGTTCAATCTTTTCTTCTAATTTCACATGATGACAGAATATAAGCTCTCACTTTCTAAAGAAAAAAGAAAAATAAATCATTAAAATGAAAAAACAAATGTACTGCTGAATTACTGATTGAATTTTCTTTCCATTGAGGTATCACAAGGTGGGTCACTACATTTTTTAGGGGTAGTTGATGGGATCGAGGGAGTGAATTATGCACATGTCAGTTTTACGTCAAACAGTGTCCCACTCCAAAAACAAAAATGGACGTGTCTCAGCAACTTTTGATTGGTGTTGGCTTTTTTTCAGCGATATTCATTCACGGTGGATCATTTTTGTTCAACACCCTGTATATGCCTACCTGTAAATATAACAATATGGAAAGTAAATTAGATTTTAAGACCGTTTAAACAAAAATTAATCAACGCAAATTTTCAGTAGGTACTGGTAGCTTCAAAAAAATTCACAAGTAGCGATTGTGCAACAGACACCTGGTTGGTTCAATCAAACTCAAAGTACTTTCTAAACAGTAACAGGAACAATCCATCATTTAATTATTATTATGTTACACCTCCGAGGAGAAAACAGCACATTACTTCTTTATTTCGATTATACGTACCCTGGCTTCGGTGCACTGTGGTACCAAGGTGTCTAAAAAAGTTTTCTCTAAAAGTAATCTCCACCGATATATATTCAAACTGTACTTTGTAAACCCATCTTTATACTGAAATGATTTCGAACCGTTGGTGGTATTTAGAGTTACTTCTACAGCGAAATTACCTGACAAATCAGAGCGATTGGATAACTGCAACACTTGCCATTTCATCATAGGATAATAATTTTCGTCTAATTCGTCATTCGATGACTCGTCTGACCGAGAAGGGTAAGTAATATTATATCCTCGTTCTGTTTGGTTAGTTTTAAGTCGTTTGCTTCCCTGGGCCTGGTGTGGATGATAAATTGACTTATTACGACAAGTATAATTGTAATGACTGGTGCAACGTTTTTTTTTACTTGGTGCCTGCAACAAGTTTTTATATTCCAGAAGAAATACATTGCCATAAACAATAAATGCCATTTTATGGGAGTCCAAATTTAATGGAACCATTGTTTCGTTGCGGTGAATCGATTGATGATTGTTCCCGATATGATCCACGAGGTTGGTGAATAAACCCTCGAATTTACAGATTGTTTCAACACAGCACCTCCATTTCTTATAAGAGCAAGAGCTGTTATCATGCTGGGATTCCGGAGTATGTTGTTCCCGGCATCCGAGACTTGCATTTGAGACGATCTCTCCCTTAAAGACATGCTCGATACAAACCATCACGTTTCTGTTGTTGACCGGGTTCAAATTATCGTCGAATTGAACTTCCGTTCCGGCAAATAACTCAAAATTTACGAACTGGTTCAAATTGTCGACGATTTGGCAAGGATACTGGTTATGTATGTTACCCAATGATGTTGAAGAAGACATCCTTATCTTGTACGACTCTGTATATCTATTCTCGATGTTGTATACTGCACAGATCAACTTGTCCTGCAACACTTTGATGTGCAAGAGACTCAAACCGGATACGGTACGCAATATGCGAACATCGCCGATACCTTCAGTGACGCAATTTAGATGGAACATCCCGTCGCTCCCTCTGTCAATGTAGTCGGTGTGTTTGTGAAGATGCGATACATAATCTGACTCGATTCCCGACCACTCGCAGCCGGTCAACAAGCAAGTGAATGTTTTGAACTTGCAGGACTCCTCGTGTTTGCTGATCTCGTGCAGCTTGACGATTTCTTCGCAACCGCTTCCCTTGTATCTGCAAGTGCAAGTGATAATGTGCTCCATAATTTGTTCCAGTGAACTGTTTCTCAGTTTTGGTTCTACTTCATAATTACCTGCTTCACCTTTTTGGGTTTCATGATGAAGACACATGTTTCCCATTGATGTCATGATAATCGGAGGCTTCAGAATATTATTGCATACGATGCAGTGGAACGCATCGAGTTTTATTGAGTCGTTGAAGAAGAATCCTGCCATGTTTAGGTACCTGCAACATAATAAACTGTTACGTCCCTCAAACTAGAAAAAAAATCAGGCTTAACATCAGCCTCAAGCTCAGAATAATCACATCCTCTTCAATATTAGGATCGGAAAATATGATTATCTCGGCCTTTTGAGACCTATTGGTACCAACTTAAAATTCATAACTGCAACCTCATAACAGAATAATCATATCGAGACAAATTGCTCATATCGTTACATTCAAGACAATTCGCATATCTTGTCAAATTAACGCATCTTTACTGACACCATCCTGCATTAATGTCTGCTTCACTCACCACAATGCTTGCTTTTCTAATTCGGATTTTTATTTACGAACAATGGCTCACCTTACTATTACCGTTGACAACTTTGTATTTTTTTTTCTTTGATATCGGGGGTTCAAAGCTGTCCCTTATTTCTGAACCGTTATCGTATCTGGGTCGCTGTCATTGTTGTTTTTTTTCATGAATTAAGGTATTTATTAAATTATTATGGACTTGTTCAGCTTGACTTGATGAGTCATATACGAAGTTGATGATAACGTTCCCGCTCGATTGTCCTTGATACTCGGAACAAATCATGGAATAATCCGGCTTTTATACACCCAATTGCTCTCTTGCAGCCTTTTAGAAGTTCTTCTGGAGCAGGCTCGTTTTTATTATTGCTATTAGTCCCGATTATCCAGTCTTTTCAAAAGTTCTTAGAGAAACACAACTAAATTCTTAGGAACACGACTAAATTCTCCAACAGTATGCGCACGTGGAATCTTCAATAATCTTCCAATTTCGTCGTCTGCAGAAACAGTGGTTCCATACACAGGCGTAATGCATTGAATACTTCCCACTGAATTGAAAGCCATCAAGGGTATCAATGAGTTTGGCTGGACATTATTTTGAGGATCGCAGATATTTCGAAAAGTGTTGCTTCTCGTAAGTATAGCACAGAAGCCCAACGCTGGTAAGACTTACAAGAGATGTCTGCACCAATATTGTTTTTCAGAATAATTAACTGTAGTAGGTTTAGAGTTTCTGGGACGTCATACACAACATTTTATAAAAATCCATCTGGTTGAAAGTAATTTTTTTGTTTGTTGAAAGTAATTTTTTGTTTCATATACCCAGGACCGCAAATTCCAATGTTCCAATTTTACTGCCCCAGCTGCCTTAACAATTGGCAATTGTTAATTTTTTTAGCAATTCTCGTACCACCTATCCCTATCAACCACCTATCAGGTATCAGCCAGGATCTTACAACCGGCATCCCAAAAGCTAAAGCGAGTCGAGATTTTCAACTTTGAAACAACTTACAATCACGGTAGTAGAGTAGGTAGACAAATTATTGGATTCATTGCGTACGCCTTTAATTGCAAATTGGAATAAATATCAATTTTTACCACATTTGTGTTTTATGAGCAAAAAGCAAAACTGCAGGATAGCGTCAATAAATTGCGTGTAAATTGACAAAATACGTGGTTTGTCTTGGCTGCAACTCTGAAAATATTATTCCTACAAAAAAATGTACGGATGAACCGTTTCAATAGGAAATTTTATTATATTCCATTTTGATATGAACCTTTTTTGCCATAAAACCACTCAGAACATAGATATTAGTGAGAAACAATATTTTTGTTGTCATTTATTTGCAAAAATTTAGGCTGTTCCGGGGGGAATGAGGAGGGAGAAAGTCTTAGTACATATATTCAAAAGAAGCATAGAATGAACCGATTCCGGCTGTAGATTTCTTTTACAGATTTAAAGCACAACTGACATTTAATTTCCCTGATGCTGGGCTCATATCATTGGTAGTAGAAAATCGAGTTTCTGTCTCTTATTTTTTTCATATTTTGATCAGTTTTTGAAAAAAAGTTGTTTATTATACAAGAGAAAAAAGTGATAGATGTTAGCTCGAGATGTGATTTTGTCCCCGACGCGTTAGCGGAGGGGCCTAAGACATCAAGAGCTAAAAATCGCTTTTTTTTCTTGTGTGTAATATAGAATTTTTTCTGTGAGAAGAAAACCCTGGTGCTAGAAGATCGAAAATCGTAATTAGATAACTGAAAATAATGCCGGAACGTTGATCTACACGTTGATTAATTTCTAGATAGTCTGCCAAGGTCATATTTGTTTACGCTGCGTTGTAACGTCGAACATTATGACACTAAAAATGACAGTTAGAGTTTGAAGGTTATTAAAGGGATCAAATGAAAATGTTTGACATTAGGAAGATGCAAAAACAATAAATTTAATAATCGATCACAACGTCGCCCTGGCTTTGTTGTCAACTTTTCTATCCAAAATAATAAACTGATTTTGTTCTGTTTACGTCTGTCAGTTTTAAGAGTTAATTTTTAATTTTATAAAATAAATTAAAAATTATTAGAATTATCTAAAAAGTGATAGATTATCTTTAAAAGTAAGCAAAATGCCAAAACATATAAGTAAAGAAGCGCAACAGCAGATGGTGGCAAATTTATTCGAATACTTTGGAAACGAATCAATGAATGGGGGCCATTATACCCCTAACATCAGTGAGCAAGGTATAAAAATTATTTTATAGGTTCAAATACTACTGACATCAAGTAATAAATAATATTATGATTTAGAGGGTAGCTGAAGCTCTGAAATTGTCGCTTTGGTACCGTCTCTACATACTCTACATACCGTCCTCAAAGACAAGTATATATTTGAGTGCAGCAAATCTTCTCTTTTGTGCGTCTTAAAGAAAATTGGATTTAAATGGAAAAAAGACAATCCACGTCGAGGTCTCCTGGAATTAGGTCACATTATTGTTAAAAGAGTGAAGTTCCTACGCGCATATGTAGATTACAAAAGAGAAGGCATCTTACCAATAATTTGTGTATGTAGACGAAACATGGATCTCTCAAAACGGCACAATGGGAAGGTCTTGGCAGGATCAAAACCCACGCAGTGTCAAGAAACTGAACAGAAGACGGAAGGCAAAAGGTGTTTTAAATACTTATAATATAATATATGTTATAATGATGTATAATTAGGCATTAAATATAATATCATTTATTTTCATTATTTAGGTACATAGTTTTGCATGCAGGTAAGATAAATGGTTTTGTTGATGGGGCAGAATTGATTTTCTCTTCATCAACAAAAGATCCAGATTATCATGGAGAGATGAATCATGGAAAGTTTACCAAGTGGTTCGAAAATCAGTTAAAGCCAAGTTACCTTCTGTGATTATTATGGACAATGCGCCTTACCACAGTGCAGTTGAAAATAAACCACCAATTTCTTCTTCAAATAAACAACAAATTGACGAATGCGCTGCGCAGGAAGAACATTAGTTTCGAGCCTTTTTCGCTGAAAGCTCAGCTCCTAGACATTGTGAATAAGTATATTTTGTATTGACTTTATGATTTTTATATAACTAAAATGCTTATTGGTTTCACAACAGGAACAAAAGAAACCAAAGCAGTATATAGTGGATTCCTTAGCTAGCTGAACAGTATGGACACAAAATTCTTCGACTTCCACTACTTATACCATTGCATTTTTAATCCAATCGAACATGTGTGGGGTATAGCAAAGCCGAACTTCAATCGTCCTTTAAGCGATGAGAGTACCGACGTTATTATTTCTCTTTGGCGAAATACACATCATACTGGTGTTACGGCAGAAATGTGGAATGTTTTAATTAGGTATTAATTTAAGAAACTGATTATATGACTCTGAATATTAAATTATCAATTGTCAAGTTTTGCATTAATTTATATTATTTGTAATTTGTGTATAACTTTCCAATAAAATGTTCTTTACAAATAGGTGCTTGTTATTTTTTCATTATAAATACCTTTTATGAATTAACATCATCGTTATATTCAAAAAGAAACCTTAAATTCTTTTTATTTTCAAATAAACAAAAATTGTTGATGATGTAATAAATTATGTCTATTTATTCTGTGATTCCTCATCCTCATTGCACCTACAAAATTCGAGATCTGACATCACTGCTGAATTTTCATGTGACCTTGGTAGACTATCTAGAAATTAATCAACGTGTATGTGCTTTAAATTTGAATTTTTGAAACTGGTTGACTGGTTGTTGCCTGGTAATGAAACAATTCAATTCCATAAATGTCAAAGTTTTCGATGAGTAAATTTAATAATATGCGATAGTGATTATGAAAATTCCTTTAATAATTGCCATTTGGACATTAAGGTAACATAATATGTAACTTTCGTGTAACTGTTGGTGTAAATTTGATGATATCCAAGTATTAATAGTAGCTATGGTTTGTCTAGTGAGTGCTGTCCGGTGAGATACCACACTGATCCTGACTATAAATGATTTCTTTTTATGAGATTTAATTCGTACAATTATTATAATAATTGATTTATCTAATAATTATAAGGTCATTATATACATCCGCGGCTCCTACAGTTTCATTATGGCACCTATATAGGGGTGGAGAACATACCTATAGTAACACCAGGAAGGTATTCATATGCTTTGCAAATGAAAGGGAAAGCCACAAAACGGCCTAAAAACACGGTTTTGAGAGTGCAATGAAAGTACGGACCTGGCAGATGCGATGATTATACATCGAGTCTACGGGAAATAACCACTGAGAACAAAGCAAGCGCTTCGAAACGAATACAGGCACGTATACACGCAATATATCCGCTTATTTATATCGTGAAAAGATCACAGGGATTGATGTTACGATTTTTGGAATATAAATGCAAAATAAATGCAAAATTCAAAATAAAAACCGTGCTACTGTTAATCTCGAAGATTTTCCTTGTCCTGAAAGTGAAAAAAATAAATAGAAATTCGACCGTAGTGTCAAAGAGGTCTTAGTTGCGACCTTAATATTAGTTTGCAACGGCTGTTTTTAGCTTCTTACCCACCCAGCACCCCTATTTCGCTCGTCTGTCCCGAAAAAATTGATGAAACTTTGGAGCCGCGGATGTAAATAATTACCAATCATAATATTTATATTATTATCACAATATAAATATTATAATACAATAATTGATTTGATTCGTACAATTATAATAATTAGAATTAGTACAAATTAATTATTGAAATGTATAAAATGAAATCGTTTATAGTCAAGATCAGTGTGGCATCTCGCCGGACAACACTCACTGGACAAACTATAACTTACGTATGTACTCATTTTTCCCTGCTAATTTACTTTTTTCCCCCATAAAAAGAAGTTCATATAAAGAGGCATTTTTATACCTGCCAAAGAGGATAAAATGTCATACTTTTTGCCCGTCGCCAGAAAAAAAATTAAATCCAATAAATTGCATATCCCTGCTGGACCACACAAAAACCATGAGGAAAATTTTCCTTATGAAATAATACCGTTTACCTCTATTTTTGATGTCGTCAACAACAAAAAACGATAAATCTTAATGTAGGAGATGTTCAGAACGGTTTGGCAACATCCCAATACTAAAAAAAATTCTGGTGTATAACTTTTTTTTGCAATATTTTTTTTTCTTTCAACATAAATTTGAAAACAATATCATTGTTGTATAATGAAGAGACCTTTCAAATGAGGTGTCACAAGCTTACCCTTCCCATTAAAAAATTTGGGATTGCAACTGTCACTCGAGGGGGGGGGGGGGGGGGGGAGTTGACTTTACGGATAAAATTTATATGTTGCAGAAATAGTGAATTTACTCCATCGCCATCAAATATAATTTTTATAAGACTAAACTTTCACCTATTTAATTGTACATATCTGAAAAACTATTTGCGAATTTAGGCCGGTCGCATTATACTTAATATGACATTAGTTTTCAACCATCTCGACTACATGTTGCAGACACGTCAGGACATTCAAAATGTCATAACAAAAAGTTGTAATTTGCACATAATTCATCGTGTCGTCAGATCAAGATGCAGTAGTATTGTCTGTAGATACCTATAGATACATACGACCTATTCTTTGCAGCCTTTGGAATGTCGCTTGAGAGCAAGCAGTGTTGCGAAACATTTGTGGACGATGTCCCAAAGATGCCCCCCCCCCCCCCAACACTAGTGTCCACGCCCTAAATAGCGCTTAATTTTAAAGATAAAAAATTTAAACTTTGAGGATTTGTGTACTTGATATAGGACCACGGAATGGCATAATTAGTTTCATTTAAAAAAAAATTAATAGCTTTTTAATAATCACCTTTTTCATGACTGCATAATACGACACTGTCCAGTGCAGGTTCAGTGTGCCGGCTAGCCCAGCAAGCGCCGTCCTTCTATTTATTTGAGCCTTATTTACTTTGTCATAAAACTTATTGCACCCACCGTTTTCAGATTATATTGATTATATTGTTCAGATTATATTGTCTACCTGTCATTGCTATATAATTATATTTTATTTAATTAAAGCCTTATAATTAGTTTTTTCACATTTCTTTCAAGCGATTTTGATTTTATTAATCGATTTCTACTTATATATTGAAGAAAAATCGAATTTTTATTTCGACAATTTACCACCATATTACAGTTTTTTTATCGCTGGCGCCCGAACTAATTTTTTTTAATGAAACTGATTATGCTATTCCGTGGTCCTATATCAAGTACACAAATCGTCAAAGTTTCAATTTTTTATCTTTAAAATTAAGCTCTATTTAGGGGGTGGACAGTGGACACTAGTGTTGGGACACCTGGTACATATTCAGTTTCCAAGTTATTAGGCCTGTTTCGTTTTTGTTGATCCACCCTGTATATTACAAAGTCGCGCGTATTCGAAATCTGAGGTTGGGGCTAAATTTAGGTATAAGGTCTCCCAAATTCCCACAAAAAGGGGATCGACATCGGGTGGGAATGAGTATAGGTTCTGACTCCTATTACACATTTATCACAAAAATTATTTATTACGCACCAACAAAAATAATTTATACGAGGCCCCAATCCCAATAATAAAATTCAATATAGTAATTTGATAATATAATAATAAGAAAAACAAAAGTCGACTGTCCCAATTTGGCCATCTAAAAGTGTTAGGGCGATTTAAATTTTTTTCTGGATTCCTTAAGGACATTGTTAACAATTCCCAAGCAACACCCCATAGTCTAATTGACGTCTATATATGGTCGATCACGTCTAAAACACGTTTCGGTCTAGTCGTCGATTAGTAATAGATGTGTTTTAGATGCCACCATAATTACATCTAACTGGTACACATTTATTAGATGTATTTTTTACATATACTTTTAGATGAACAAATAGCAACAAATCATTATACATAAGAGTTATTTGTTTTCTCTGATGAAACACAACAAAATATGTGTATTTCATATGAAACTTCTCTCAATTTAATTAGATTGAAATATGGTAGATCAATCGGCATCTAATAGACATATCTTAGATGTCCCCATTATTACGTCTACGGCTATACATTTAATAGATGCATTTTGAAAAATAGCAACAAATCATTATACATAATGTTTATTTGTTATGTCCGATGAAACACAACAAAATATGTGGATTTTATATGAAAATCTGTCAATTTGATTAAATTGAAATGTGGTAGATCTATCGGCATTAAATAGACATATCTTAGATGTCCACATTACTACGTCTACGTGTATACATTTTCTAGATGTATTTTGTAATTTTATTTTTGGATACACAAATAGCAACAAATTATTATGCATATAAGAGTTTATTTGTCATATCCGATGAAACACAACAAAATATGAGTATTTTATACGAAAATTCCCTCAATTTAATTAAATTGAAATGTGGTAGATCGATCGACATATAATAGACATATCTTAGATGTCCGCATTACTACGTCTACGAGTATACATTTTCTAGATGTATTTTGTAATTTTATTTTTGGATATACAAAACAGCAACAAATTATTATGCATATAAGAGTTTATTTGTTATATCCGATGAAATACTACAAAATATGTGTATTTTATATGAAAATTACCTCAATTTAATTAAATTGAAATGTGGTAGATCGATCGACATATAATAGACACATCTTAGATGTCGACATTATTACGTCTACGAGTATACATTTTCTAGATGTATTTTGTAATTTTATTTTTGGATATACAAAACAGCAACAAATTATTATGCATATAAGAGTTTATTTGTTATATCCGATGAAATACTACAAAACATGTGTATTTTATATGAAAATTACCTCAATTTAAATAAATTGAAATGTGGTAGATCGATCGACGTATAATAGACATATCTTAGATGTCCACATTACTACGTCTACGAGTATACATTTTCTAGATGTATTTTGTAATTTTATGTTTTGATATACAAAGCAGCAACAAATTATTACGCATATAAGAGTTTATTTGTTATATCCGATGAAACACAACAAAATATGTGTATTTTAAATGAAAATTACCTCAATTTAATTAAATTGAAATGTTGTAGATTAATCGTATCTCATAGACATATCTTAGATGTCAGCATTATTACATCTATAGAGGTATACATTTACTAGACGTATTTAGTATGTATATACTTTTTGATAAACAAAATATCAATAACTCATCACACATAAGTTATTTATTGTTATGGCCGATGAAACATAACAAAATATGTGATTTATAAGAGTTTTCATAGTCGACTTTTGTTTTTCTTATGGCCGTCATATTATTTTTTCAATATACATTCAAGAATTAAGGAAACCAAAAATCTATCACATTAAAAAAAAATTCTTCAAAATTTTATTATTTTTATAAGAAAATTATTTCAACGAATGACGTCGATAAGACATCGCGACGTGACATTGCTTATCTTATATTGTTTTATGACATTCTATTAAAGAATGGTTATTTTTTCGTTCGAAAAAATAAGAATAAAAGTTTGAATAAATTTTATATTTGAATGATAGCTTTTTTGTTTCCTTGATTTTTATAATGCCAAATGCGACACGAAAAAACAATATGGCGGCTATAAGAAAAACAAAAGTCGACTACGAGAACTCTGAGATCTGGTCTGGAAAATTTTTGAAATGTCAAAATGGATACCTTTTTGAGACTTATGCCCGTATTCACAAACGATAATTTCCTGAATAATTACGTAATCAATTATCCCCATCTCATTCTATTGCAAAAAAAACTGCATGTCTCCATCTCACTCATTTAAATAATTACGTAATTATTTAGGAAATTATCGTTTGTGAATACGGGCATTAGTGTATACATTGACTTAGTGTATAAGCGACTACCTGTGTAAGCCTGCAAAAATTATTTATTTATTTTCAATATTGAAAAAGATGTGGCTAAAAGGCTAAAATAAAAAATCACGATTTTTGATTTTTTTTCCGAATTTTTCAGCAACGACTGAAGGTCTCCTTTTTTTTTTTTAAGATTCTTATCAAGCATAAAATTATGCAGCTTTTATCTAATTTAACTATATCTCTCACTCATAACTATCCTATCTCCTATCATCTCACAGTTCACACGGTTTCCGAGATCTCCATGTACCACCTGTTATCTCGGACACCTGTATAATATTTAGTGAATATTATATGGTTTTTTTTACCAAAGTGATATCTACTATCCAACACTAGAATCGTATTACACCTAAAGGAACTAAAAAGGGTAAAGAAATCAATAGATAGGTACAAATAATAAAACATAAGATACCTATGTACCCACCTATAAAAAAATTATTATTATTATTATTTAAAAATCACATTTTTTTGCTCTTCCGTGTTATTTTTATAGAACTGAAAATGGAATGTCTCAGATCCAGATCAGAGAGGCAGCGCCAGAACAAAGAAGCGTCAACACATCTGGTCTACATTATATTATGGTCCAACAAAAGCTTTAATTGACAAATAAGTGAATGCATCTAGAAACAGGTATAATAGGGTAGGGTAGGAACTCTATAGGATTAGGAAGGAAGCACTGGATGCGTACAACACCACTAAAACCAGAACTGGAATTTATTACTTATTTCATTTCATTTCTTTCTACGTTTTCTTCTGGGACTGAAGTCGTTCGCGTTGTGTTGTGTGTTATCATCAGTTATCACTTGTCATCAGTGTCGTGTTGTGTTAAAATCTGACCCAGGTAAGTTATTAGTTATTACTTTTACTTATATTATTTTTTAATCGTACCTATCTACATACCGCGGGTGGCTGACGGCTGACGGCTGACCATACTCCCTGTTCATAGGACATTGTCTATAATACGTCAAATCAAAATACTTTGACAATATTAGGTACCAACAATAATCATTAATTTTGTTAACATGTAAGCTATATTTCGTATTATTAGGCGAAATGTCCTATGTACAGACGTATTGTCGGCCACTCGGCAACAAACAAAAATATTGTATGCCTATTACTTACTCGGGTGAAGTTATAATGACGAAAAGTTTTGACTTAACCACGAAAGGCAGTTTTCATAGCTCAAAATCAAAAATTACAACACCTGAGTATCCGGATTCTGAATTTCAAAAAATCACGGTGGCCGTTCTGGGCCCAGAAATGTTTTCATACGATGTAGAGAGATCAAATCTATCACGCCTTTAGTGAAAACTCGCCATGTCCGGGCCAATAATAACGGCCAATTTTCGGTAATTTTCGATTTTGGGCTATACCCTATACAAACTGTCTTTCGTGCATCGGTTCGGTTTTTATTTTTTCATACGACGGATAAAGAGCAACCCTATCACTCCCTTGTGAAAACTTGTTTTTTCCGGGCCCCGAAAGGCCGCCATTAATTTTGTAAATTCACATTTCCAGTTTAAAAACTATCTTGAACTGGAAGAACTGCCCATTATACTCATAAGTTGCTAGGATTTTTTTGCGTTAAAATATTCTCATCTGACTTCATGAAGTGGCATTCCATTGTAGTTCAAGAAACAATATCAAATTAGGTAATAAAATTATCATCTTACCCGAGCCGGATGTTTAGCCACTCGCGTCGCTAACTTTTCGTGGTTAACTTCACCAGAGTACCTACTTATAAAATATATTTTTTTTAAACTGAAAATGTTTATTTAGTACTCATTTATAAATATAACGTTTAATTAAAAAATAATATAACAAGTGTAGGTATACGTTTTTGATTTTAATGAGTTTTTACGTTTTTGTGCAAGAATTTAAGACATGAATTTAGGTAAATGGTGACTGTCGTTGTTTAATTTGTGCATGGTTTAAGTAATTCGTTATACCAATTTTACGAAAATATCTTGATTCTTATCAAAGTTATATTATTAAAAAACGATTTTTTTCTTGAAACTTCAACACACTGTAGTTAAAAATTTAAGCCTCTTAGGACATACTGGAACACCTCCTTTTTTTCTTAAAATGATCTCATCAATCACCCCCTGAATTTTTTCGGTTCATTTTTGATACACCCTGTATACAGGGTGTTTTTGTAACATCTTGTATAATAACTTTATAATGTTTTATAAGTTTTAAATCTTACTGTTTACATTTGCAGAAAATGCTAAGAAAAAATTATAATTTTATTTTATAATTTTATAATAATTATAAATTTATAAAAAAAATATAATTACGTATATCCATAAAATGGATATGAATAAAAAATATTTAAAATATTTTTCCGAACACTTTAATTATTATTATTAAATTCATCTCTTTGAAATAAAACTTATTTCTAGCTGCAGTTTTTCAAATTGTTTGGCGGTGCGAAGCATAAGGAAAAGGATGTCCTGAGAAAACATTTACAAATTGTTTTGGACAATATTTTCCTTGGACCGAAAAGGAAATTTCAAGCTGAGCCAATTAAATGTGTTACGAATAATTTATTATCATGAATATGTAAGTGGTATTTTTAAGCTTACCTACCTCCTATGTAAAATAGTTCAATTTACAATTAAGTAAGAGACGGAATGCGTGAAATTTATAAAGTAATTTTATTATTGGAAAGTAGTTGTAACTATTTATTATTAATAATAATTAATGAATGCTATAAGAAATAATACATATGACTGAAATTATTTTCATATTTTTAATTAGGTGTATGTACGATTTTCAGAGGACGTGAAGGGGCATTTTCCACAATTATTAAAGGACAGTGAATTCGAGAGGGACGTCATGGCTTGGTTCCAACATGCATCTACAAGATATAAACGCAGCAATAATATTCAATGTGAAAATTCAGTAGGTAATAATATTATAATGTGTACAATAATAATGAAATAACAATAATTTAGTGTAAAAAAACGCCAAGTAAATAAAAAAAATCATGTTAAAGTATATATATCTGTTGTCATTATTATATGTATTTTCAGTCACAGTTTACCTACTCCCACTCCCACCCTATAGGTACCTATATCTAGATATCTCATTAAATTTGATAAGTTTTATTGAACCTTCCTTTATGTTGATTTTTGTCTTCTGGTTTATTGGGGTTCAGGTTCTTGGTTGAAACACTACTTTTTTTTAATTTTATAACAGAAACGTTTCAGGGCCGATTGGTCCCTTGTTCACTCATAAAAATGTATAAAAATGTAAGAAACTTAAAAATATTTAAAAAAAAACTATACTTACCTAATACAATAAAATGATCGTAAAAATGGTGTTTATATAAAAAAATTATTTTAAATTTCGAAAAAATTAATGATTTTTCAATTTATTTTTTCGAAACTTAAAATTAAAATTTTTTATATACCTACCTACACCATTTTTACGACCATTTTATTATTGTATTAGGTAAGTATAGTTTTTTTTTATATTTTTAAGTTTGTTACACTTTTATGAGTACCTAAACAAGGGACCAATCGGCCCTGAAACGTTTCTGTTATTATAAAATTAAAAAAAGTAGTATTTTAACCAAAAACCTGCCCCAATAAATCAGAAGACAAAAATCGATATCTCATTAATGCATATTACAGACGTCCCATAGACGCATAGTGTCGTCATCTCTAAGATGAATATTGTAGACGTCTCATAGATGCATAATAAGACGTCTCATAAATACATATTGTAGGCATCTTATTGATGTATAATGAGCACGTCTATTAGATGCATCTTGTGGATGCTTAATAGATGCATACCGTAGGCATCTAATCGATGCATATTGCAAAGACATCTCAAAGATGTATAAATGTAGACGTCGCATAGACGATCTACGCCGCGGACATTTTGCTTCAAAATTGTAGTCTATAAGTTACCATCTATAGACGTCTATGCTATACACCCTATAGATTCACCCATAATCTACGTTATAGATGCACATTGTAGATATCTAATAGACGCATATTGTAGACGTCTCATAGATGCATACTTTAGGCATCTATTCGATGTATATTGGAAGACATCTAATAGATACATACTGTAGACGTCGCATAGACGGTCTACGCCGCGGACATTTTGCTTCAAAATTATAGTCTACAAACTACCATCTGTAGATGTATATGCTGGACGTTAAAAATACATCTTTTAGATGAAACTGTGTTACTTGGGTTGTTGTAAAGTGTCTAATATTATATTGTTTTTGGGTTGAAAACGATCGCAGCTTCATTGGTTTTTAAATAAAAAAAATATAGAATCAGATTATTACTCGCAGCATAATTGGGTCATTATTTATATCTGCGTGTCCTACAGTTTCATTATGGCACTTATATAGGGGTGGAGAACATACCTATAGTAACACCAGGAAGGTATTCATTTGATGCTTTGCAAATTCATGGTTAGCAAAAAAAAGGCACTAAAAATCGGTCTAGGGAGTCCGGTTCTGGTTAGCATCGCGTATAAACACATATAAACATGCAAGGTCAGCTGTGCGTCAGTAGGTACTGGAGGCGGATTCATCACTCGAGCGCTCCAGTCTCGAGTGCATAAGTCTCCAAACTCGCTCAAACGTATCGGGACCGTAATAGTGATCGATGTCACGTTTTTTGGAATGCAAATATCAAAATAATAATCGTGCTACTGTTAATTTCGAAGATATTCCTTGCCCTGAAGGGAAGAAAAAAAAATAGCAATGCGACCGTAGTGTCAAAGGGGCCTTAGTTGTGACTTTAATATTTATTTTATTAGTTTGCGATTGATTTTAGCTTCTTACCCACCCAGCACCCCTATTTCGCTGCTCGGTCCCGAAAAAATTGATGGAACTTGGACACGTGGATGTAAATATTTACCAAATTTGCAACTTCTTCCCCATTTAACCGACTCCTCTCTGCATCTATTCTATATAGTTTATGAGATCTCCATATGATGAGTATTATTTTCTTGGTCAGTTACTAGAGCCAGTAAATCTCGCAGTAAATTAAAAAAAAGGAATAGGAAAGAATAGGTATGGGCACCTATTACAAAACATTTTTTAAATTGGGTGTAATATTTGTAACGACGCACTTTCCACACGACTTACGCTTTTTGCTAGAAAACGGGCTAGACTTGACCCTAAACTTGGCCCACAACTTCATATTTCAAATAATAGAGACTTGCAACATATTTTTTTTTGTTGTGAAATAAATTGTAATTACCAAAAAAGAATCTGAGGAGATTTTAAACGATTTTACAAACTCACCAATCACAAATGTCCAATTTTGGTTTTCTTTTTAACTCACTTTTTGTATTTGGAGCTGATTGTAGGTTTGTACGATATTGTTTTACCTTGCAAGAAGTCAACAGTACGTGTGTTACTGTTTCAAGCTTTAATAATTAATAAGATACAATTGTATCTTAAGATCCCTCTGAGTCCAAGTCTGAAGGTGCTTACGCAATACAACGTAATAAACGTCATAAATATAGTTGCAGTTGAGGTTTAGGGTATTCACAGTGAACGGTAGATTATTTATAGCTCTGCTGCGTTCAGCTATCATTTCTAATTTACGTTACGGTTTTTTTTTTTGTCGTCACGACAAGTATTATACAGGGTGATCCCGAAATGGCGCACACGGACAGCACCACAGCATCTATTGTGGATTAAAGATTCTAAGTTTTATTTACTGTTTTCTCCAGTATGGCCCCCTTAAGAAGATATGACCACTTTTGTAGAATATAAAGTCACAACACTGCACTGGATACTATTCTTCAGGCAGGAAAATAACATGTAGGTCTACAATACCCAGATAGATGTTACCATGGAAACATATGAAATGGAAACACAACAAAGCTTAAGACAAATTCGATAATATTATTCAAATCTCGAATTCGAACAACGATGCCACATTGAAAAATTTTGTTGAACTCAGGGAATAGGTAAACTTTGAATGCTTGTAATTCCCTTCCCGATAATAAAAAAAAAATAAAAAGCAAAGCACTATCGTTATAGTTATGTCAAATCATGTGCTTTGCCAGTGGAGGTTGTTTAAATTTGACCGCAATTTCGATTTAAAGTTTAGAAAAAGGACCCCCTATATCTCGGTAACGAAGCCGAGGAACACATTTTTGTTTTAAATTTACAGTCTTTCTGAACATCCTCTACAACACCCTGTATTCCGTGTCCGCCATTTCGGGATAACCCTGTATAGGCTGATTGTGAAAATGGCTGACATGGTAATAAACCAGAGTATTGTAGAGGATGTTCAAAAAGACTGTAAATTTAAAACAAATGTGAGGCGCGGGAAGCCCCGGCTTGGAGACGAGCGGCGGACTGTCGTACTGTCGAGCGAGATGGAGAGTGGTGGGGATCCGCGAGCGATCCTGCTGACGGAGCTGGAGGCAGCAGCAGCGGCGAGCAGAGACGACAGACGACGCGACTCGGAGAAGAGAATGAGGGAACGCTAAGCGCGTATTTCAAAACTCTCGTTTTCGATTAGCTTCATTTGATAATAAAACCATAGTTACTTTTCTTTGTGCCCTTTTATCTTTAACTTACAAATATTATCTTTAACTTACAAATAATCTAACACAAAAATTGTTTCCTCGGTTTCGTTACTGATATACAAGGTGTCCAGGTATGAGTGTAAGAGCTACACGTGGCGACCTTTCTTGGACTATTTTGAGTAAAAAATCTTAATACAATAATGTTCTAAACGTCTTCACGGTGCCACAGGAGGTCATCAAAGTTAGAAATTCTGGGTCACAAATATGCATATTATTGAACTTCTGTTTCCTTTTGCAGTTACGGTTAATAACATTTTCAAAGACTTTTGCAAAGTCTTATTTCATTTAATTTTCGTAACAGTGCAATTATTAACTTTTTTAACATTTCCTAATTTTTTTTTTAGAAATTAAATTTAAGTGGCCCTTAAATTTAAGTGTCACTTAACTAAGTCCAGATTTAAGTCGAGACTGTGCAATCGGTCATAAAAGTCAACTGACAATGTCAAATTTGGACCATCAAGATGGCTGACTTCCGTCGCATTGTTGGGATAGGTAAAGTAAGTTACTCCTGACCTTTTTTCTTCTTGTCTGCCATAGACTCACAGACTCGCAGGAAAGGAGTATGGACAAGTGGTGTAATATCTCTGTGTGTGGGTGGAGACAAGAGGAGACGTGGTTGGTTTGTTGGTTATTGTTATTGATCATAGCCATATAGTTAGCGGTAGTGGTAGGTGTGCCGTGTGGTGTGACTGACATTTCATTGCACTGTGATGACTGTCGGTTGGTTGACACGTTGACAGTGTTGAGCCGAAGAGTCGATATTTAGAGATTATCCAACCAAAACGTTATGAATGTAGCTGGCTAAATTCACAACGGTGCGATCCCGTGTCGGAATAAAAAAAGAAGAACCGATTCAAGGTTGCGTTGCGCATGCGCATACGTCTCACGTTCACTTCACGTTATAAAAACTAAAACAAAAGAGAGAACTGAGAAGAAACAAATAAGAATAAGAATTAAGAAATTTAAGTTCAGATCAGAGTGATCAGACCAATATTTATATTTTTAAAGAAAAATTAACGCCATGAGTTGTTCAAATGAAGGCGATTATTGTCGTGTTAAACAGGAAATAGAAGAAGAGGATGAGTTTACCGAGTCTGATGAAGATGGCTCCCTCTTCATCTCGGCAAAGTTGAAAAGCGAAGATGAAGGAAGTTATTCAATGTGCGATCGCTTTTCTGAATTCAACAGTTTTGAGCAGAACTCTCCATTTTGCCCGGTGAAGATAGCACCTGAAGACTCAACACCAGGACCAGATGACCTCCATCGAGTGCAGGGAGCAGAAAATTTAACAACAAAAGAAGAAGAGGTGGACATCGACATCGAAGAACACAAACCGGGCTGGGAGCTGATCAAGGGGAGTAGTAGTAATGTTGGAATGTTTAACCGAGAAGTCGATCGGTGTGGCTCTCTTCAACAAAGTGAGTTACGATCTTCTGAAAGCATCAGGGAAGAACACGCGAAATACAACTGTGCCTATTGTTCTTATAAAACAAACAAGAAAGTTACCTTTATCGAGCATTATAAACGTACACACTCGAAAGAAGCAGAAGTGTTTTTTAAATGTCAGGAATGTTCTCACAAAACAAAATATAAAAATGCTTTGACTCGACATTATAAACGTAAACATTCCAAAGATCCAGAAAGATACAAATGTCAAGAATGTTCATATGAGACCAAAATTAAAGGTGAGTTGACTCGACATTATAACAATAAACATTCCAAAGATCCCAAAATGTACAAATGTCAAGAATGTTCATATGAGACCAAAAATAAAGGTAATTTGCCTCGACATTATGAACATAAACATTCCAAAGATCCCGAAATGTACAAATGTCAAGAATGTTCATATGAGACCAAAGTTAAAGATAATTTGCTTCGACATTATAACAATAAACATTCCAAAGATCCTAAAATGTACAACTGTCAGGAATGTTCTTACAAAACAAATATTAAAAGCCTCTTGACCAGGCATCATAAACATATACATTCCAAAGATCCCGAAATGTACAAATGTCAAGAATGTTCATATGAGACCAGCATTAAGGGTGGTATGCTAGAAACTAAATTTCGCCTTTAACAGCGCTGTTAACAACGGCACTCTTGTTAAAAATCACTTTGACATGGTCACGTGACCATGTTAAATGCTTTAACATCGCCATGTCAAATTTCATGTTGACAACGGCGTTAAAGCTGAAATCACCCAATTTGGTATGCTAGAAAGGAAAATCGAGTAGGAACAGTTGAATGTCAATGCTAAATGGCCATGTTACAATAATCACAGGGTATGGATCGATTAATTATTATTAGCTGTCAAATTTTAGGAAGATTTTTAATAAATCCCGTATTATTCCAGAGTGAAGTGTTTTTTCTATGTTTATTTACAGTGCAATTGCAATTACAACTAAATATCAACAATCTTGTTCCATAAGTTAAAAATTTACCAAAAGTAGTACTACCAAGTATTTTTATACTATAATTTATTTCCAACATTTTTCTTCGAGAAAATAGTCCTAACTACAGAAACACAGCAGGGACGCATTTAGATTCAAAAAATTATATAATAGTTAACTATATCATGGGCGGAGTAAATAGAGAAAATTATTTTTCCTGCTTGATGTGTATTTTTCATTTGGATATAAAAAATGAAATTAAGCAAAAAAATATAACAGGTCATCATGGTCAGAGACATAAGGGTAGGTGGAGTGGAGTTGATATTTGTTTTAATGTAGGTCTTCTGCTTGATGTTCTACTTACTACTTACCTAGATTTTCTTCATTTAGATTCAGAATAAATAAAACAAAATTTGTTTTATTGATTTATATTTATATTTAATAACATAATTATTAACCATGAGCTGTATAAATAGGGTAGGTGACAATAAAATAAAATAAGTTAAACAACATAAGACATATTTGTGTAAAATAAATAATTTATTTGATAATATTACACTCAATAAAATAATAATAATTATTGTATAACCATGGGCAGAGCCCAACCAGAACAAATAAAAAAATAATTTTTAATTAAGGAAATTAATGTTGTCTGCAACACCTCTGGCAATCTGAAGGGGTTTTAAGACAGAACATTGTGAACATAATCTTTAAAAACTTCTCCCTCTTCATAAAATTCTCAACCGACTATTGGGTTAGGTTTGGTTAGGTATTCTACACTCTGCAATAAGATACATAATAATAATTAGGTAATTGATAACTTACCTGTTGATTATTTCTAGCAAAATCTGCCTCTCAACTTCAGAGAAGTTCTTTCTTGATTTCACGACAATTTCCATTTATACTTTTACAGTAAACTAAATTAATTCACTCAAAGAAAACTGAAACGTTTACGTTTGTTATTATTTGTTACAACACAACAATAACAATAATGGCGAATGATAGGATCGGATGGCAATGACGTTCGTTGACGGTCGACGGTAGACGAGTTTTGTGTACTTTATCTAGCTCATACGCATGCGTTCAGTAGGCACTAGCCAACATCTAACAACGCGAGACCAAAATCAACCACGACCATCTCGGATCGCCGATTTATTACGAAATGGAACTTCGGTTCGGGTTCGATCTAGCTCGTGAATTGTTCTTAGCCTGTAATCAGCTAATATACAACGTTGCCGCTATTGTTCATGTTACATTTTTAACATGATGATGTTACCTAACAGCAGTGTCAAATCATGAATATTTCTTTCTAGCATACCGAATCGATTTTAACAACAACGTCAGATTGACATCGGTGTTACGTTAACAACGCCAAATGAGATTTTCTAGCATACGACCCTAAAAGTTATTTAACTGGTCATTATAACAATAAACATTTAAAAGATCCTAAAATGTACAACTGTCAGGAATGTTCTTACAAAACAAATATTAAAAGCCTCTTGACCAGGCATCATAAACATATACATTCCAAAGATCCCGAAATGTACAAATGTCAAGAATGTTCATATGAGACCAAAAATAAAGGTAATTTGCCTCGACATTATGAACATAAACATTCCAAAGATCCCGAAATGTACAAATGTCAAGAATGTTCATATGAGACCAAAGTTAAAGGTAATTTGCTTCGACATTATAAACATAAACATTCAAAAGATCCTAAAATGTACAACTGTTAGGAATGTTCTTACAAAACAAATATTAAAAGCCACTTGACCAGGCATCATAAACATATACATTCCAAAGATGCATCAGTGTACAAATGTCAGGAATGTTCTTATGAATCAAAATATAAAAGAGCTTTGATTGTACATTATAAACATAAACATTCCAAAGATGCAGTTGTTTACAAATGTGCTCAATGTCAGTATGAAACAAACATTGCAATGGACCTCTTCCAACATTTGAAGTCCATTCACTCAAACAGAAGAAGCTAACGAGTACCAAGATACAATATGCAACTGAACTGTGAAGAGCTTTCTTCCTTTTGAAACACTGAAACAGTTCATTTCGTCTTCTTCCCTATTAATGTTCATTTTTGTATAAATGTTTGGGAGTGTCATTTCTTGTATCAATCGAGAATTGTTTGACATTATTTGACAAAACTTTGTATCTACAGTGACACTCTGATGTCCAAGTTCAGGTTAAGCTCGCATCCTGCACGTGAGAGAGAAAGAGCCTTTGTAACATGTCGATTGACATGTTACTGTTTTGTTGCTGTTTCCATAATTTTCCGCAGCCACCGGTATACGCTGTAGCGTCGCATTCCAACTTGTCCACCAGACATCGAAGATTTTTCACCATCGCACATAGGACTGGTGCTGTTCCTTGGCCGTTAATCGATCTAGAGGATATTTCTCCTGCAAAATTTGCAACCAACATTACTTCCGGCTATAGTTAAGTGGATTTATTCTCCCTAACGGGGTAAGTGGTAAGTGTCAAATGCTATTACATTCGCTTTTTTTGCATTTTTGATCACTTTAAATGCTATTTATAACGGCGGTAGGTATCCATTTGAGTTCACCTCTATTATTTTTCCTTAATTATTATAATAATGTTCATTTTCATACCTACTCGATTTATTTATTTTAACCAATGTCATTTTTTCAAGTTTATAATGTCGATATACCTAACCCTAACATGTTATTACGTTACATTACATTTCTCATTTATTCACTTTCATATAACTGTGATTAAAATTTTGTGGTTTTGCCTATTTTGTATTGATGTAATCGGGCCTTCAATGCTGGACTAATAGCTTATTAATATAATGGCGTCAGACACAGCAATTATTGACGGTCCGACCTTATTATGGCACTCTTAGTAATCCATTTGGTTTCCTTAAAGGCATTCACCCCCCAAGTCGGGATCATCCAAGCCAGGGATCACTTAAGGTGATTGAGGACCAGGACTGGAGAAGTGGAAGCAACCGTCAGCAGCTCCAATGAAAGCCAAAATGCTCGTCCAGCGCCGTGCAGTTCAGGCACATCTCTGAGCTAAGCGTATGACGTTATATCTATTTGCTCTTTAATTATGAATGCTTCAAGTTAGGTACATACTGCCATCTAACCATGCCAATGATTGCAAAGTGCTAGGACAAATTTCTATTATTACCGCATCAATTCATTGTGATATTTTGGTATATTTTTTATTGGAAAATAAATTGTTATATTTTACATCAGTCCCTTATCTCATCCCTCTGATTGCTCATGTGTGCTTTGCCATTCATTCAATTGTGTGATTTATACCGTCAATTATTGATTTTGATAATAGGTAATGAGCTAGCGGACTGCTAAGTAGCGTTAGCTTCCTTGGTCGATTTTTTTTCCTTACAGGATGAAATCGATCCAGGGTAGTGAAGCGTTATACCTTACAGTCATTTTCTTTTTTTTTCGTCTTTTGTCAATAATAATTGTTGCTCGAAATTTGTCAAACGTCAGTATGATTTTTCAATTCAAATTCCTCTTTTGTCAAATTATTTAGACTCCCTTTATACCAAATGCTTTTTCAATGTTTATCAGACTGTCGCTGCATGTAAATAGGAAAAGTAATTGACATAAAGTGAAGCTGATTTGACATAAAAGGAAAAGCAATTGAGAAAAGAGGAAAACCAAGAGAAAAAGACTGTTAGTTGGTTGTTAGAGTGTAGTTTAGTCTGAAGCCTGCAAAAATAAAAAATAAATAGTTTTTGTTAACGTAATTTGATTATTCAGTTAGATTCGTTACCTGCCCATCTATATACAGGACAGGTGGCCTGTTTTTAGAGAAAATGTATGGGGATCTCGATTATCTTACGAGATACGAAGTCGATTAAATTGGAGCAAAATTGTGTTGGTTAGTAATCTGCAAAAAATCTGAGCTATCGTTATTATTCGTCAAAATATTGAAGAAAAAAACAAATTTGCAATTTTTGTTCATATTTTTTCATTTGATGACAAATTTAGCTATCTAGCTATTTACACTCTTCGACAAGGTATCCAAAAATAATTTTCAAATCGCTCTAGCTCTCTAGACTGGGAAGCATCAAGCATCAATGGTCAACTTACTATTTTCTTATGGTCGTCATATTGGAATTTTCCCATTTTTGAAGGAAATTTACTTTTGTTGATTTCCAAAATGTATTAAACATTGTGTTATGATATTTTGGAAAAATCCATATGGCGTCTATAAGAAAAAAAAAATGACATCGATACTTCCCCATCTAGAGAGCTAGTAGAGCGGTTTAAAATTTTTTTTGAAAAGTGTCCTAATAATGTTATGGTTGAAAACGGCTTGCTTGATTATTGGTAATTGAATCAAAAAATAAAAACAAAAATTGCAAACTTGCTATTTTTCCAATATTTTGACAACTAATAAATGACAGCTCAGATTTTTTTTCGGATTACTAACCAGCACAATTTTGCCCCAATTACCTACCTACATTACTCATTAACTGTGGTGTTTATATTACAACTTATTGAGACACCACAAATTTCAAAATGAATTATGAAAAAATTTGGGTACCTACCACATGATATGCAAAATTATTTCATCTTTTATTTGGTAGCTATACCCCATATTCCCAAGTTAGAGCCGGAAGCAGCAGCAATCTACAAATTTCTTGTGTCCCATGCGTTATTCTATTACCAGCCTTGAAAGTGGGACCCTCCTGTATTTGGTCAAAAAATAGTGTGGAAGCTTCCTCATGCCAATTTTTCACCTAGGCGGTCCTCTTTCAAGATACAGGATGTGTCAGTCAAATTTTAAAAGAAGTTTTTTTATTAATATCTTCCTTGCTTTTCAAGAATTGAAATTTTGCACAAAAATTATTTCTTATGATGACTAATTTTTGCTAGATTTTGTTCACAGACAATTGAAGCTCGAGTGGAGGGAATGGGGGCTGGAGAACACGTTAACCCCCCAACTTTTTCCTATGCATGCTTCTGGTTCGAAGGTATTGTTTCTTAGATCAAGCATTCATTTCAATTATTTTTTTCACACGTATACAATTTTGATTGAGGGCTTGGTTTAAGAGATGTTGCAACTGCAACTTATTTAACTACGTTCCATTGAGAACAAAAAAAAAAAGTTTTTTTCTAAATGATAATAATCGATTGTAATTTTTGCAAGAGTATTGGTTAATAATACATGCTATCTCAAACTTAGAGCTCTTAAGGCGATTTTTTTTGATAGGCAAAGCCTAAAACAGTGAGTTTATCAGTGTAACATAGACAAATAAGACAAGAGATGAATGACATGTCGTAAAACAACATGCCATTAATTGATGTTGAATTGTAGACAGTTTCGTCCTGTTTGAGACTCATCAGTGCAATGTATTGTTATGGTATTTCTTTTTACCCCTTTCTGATTTATTATTATTATTATTATTATTATTATTATTATTAAGAAAAAATTATATTATAAACAAAAAATATTTTAATTATTCTTTGAGGGCACTCTCTTTCCCAGTTGGGTTCAGTTACAAAAATTTTGGTTTTAATTTAACTTGAATCCAAATTTGAATATTTTTTTGAACAAATAGTCTGATTACAAAAAAAACCTACCTCGAGCTCTCTGATTTCTAAAATTTGTTAAAACTACACTCTAATAATTTAAAACTAATTATAATATCAAAATCTTACAATATCCCTTTTTACTCTGTTTAGTCTTCTATTTCTATCTCTCTCTCTCTATTTCTTGTTGTTTCTCCGTAGAATTTTTTTTCTAGTCTTTCGATTCTCTCTTTCACTCTCTGTCTCTCGCTGCTTCGCTTCTTCTTCAATTGTCAAACTTTCTTATACATGTCTCTCACAAGTTCTCCAAAATTATTTTTCTGCTTCTCCTTTCTTTTTAAATATAATTTTTAAGTTCCGAATTTTCTTGATATCTTCTAAGTTTCTTTCACTTCTTTTCAACTTGATTTTCTTTATAATTTATCCCCTTCTGTCTGATTTCTTTACGTTCTCGTTGCTGTCTCTTTGTTCTTCTCTTTTGTGCTTCTAAATAATTATTTTCACCTTTTTTACCTTTTTCTGCCAGACGCTCTTCTCAATTTTCAATCTCATTCATTAATTCCCCTCGTTGCTATCAACATTTTTTTACACTCACTTTTTTCATTTCCTCTCCTGATTTCTTAAACAATCCAAATAATTTATTTTTGACTGTTTTATTATTAAATACTATATAATAATTTTTATTTGTTACAATCTTCAAATCAAATCCAAACTTGAAATCACCATTATCTTTTAACTGAACCTAATTTTTCATAATAGTATCTACCAACACACACCACAAGTTTTATCACATAATCCCGTGAATGGATCAATCTAGTGAAATCAAAATAAAGAGCACGGCGGGTTCGGCTTGCGCCATAATACACCCTAGAGGTAGCCAAAATGCATGCCAAAAACTGAGTGCAATGCCCCCCGGTGTGCATAGAATTTATTTTGATTTCACTAGATTGAACCACTCACGGAATTCTGTGATCAAAACTGTGCTGTGTTTTGGTAGATTGTACTGATACGTCCCAAACAGGATGAAATACTTGTCTACAATTTCCGCCTATACTCACAACACAACATCAATGAATGGCATGCTGTTTTACAACATGTCATTTGTTCATCTCTTGTCTAACAATGGCCAGTAAGATGGGTCTTCATCTACTTCTATGCACACTGGGGTGCATTGAACTCCTTTTTTGGCATGCATTTTTGTTGCATGAGGTGTATCCTATGGTACAAGACGAACGAACCCACCGTGCTCGATCTTTATTTTGATTTCACTTTCTGGATTTCAATAGACAAATAAGTATGTATAATAAATAATAATAAATAATAATTAATTCTCTTAAACCAAGTCCTGTATCAAAATCTTACAAGAGTGAGAAAAATAATAGAAATTATTGATCTAAAAAACAATACCTTTGAACAAGAGACATACGCAGGAAAAAGTGGGTGGGGGGGGTCAACGTGTTCTGCAACCCCCGTTTCTCTCCCCTCGCGCTTATTTGTGGGTAAAAAGGTTGACCCACTGTTTGTGACGCACCCTGTAGTTCAAAAGTGTGTTATATTGGGGAACAAAAACTCAATTTGTATAGGGATATGCCCGAATAGGAATAAAGGTTTATTTTTATTATTATGTAATTAATTAAATTTTTTTATTAAAGTATAATGTCACACAATTACAAAAGATTATAAAAGTAATAGGTACTTCAACCTTGAAGAGCTGCTGATGCTTCTGGGTTAGTGGGTACTGAGAGAACCTTACAGCTATTCCACGTACTTACTGGCACTCTCCCCATCAGCAGCAATTAACACTTGGGGCCTGGGGCCTTTTGCACAATCAACTTCTAATTAACAAGTTATTTCTTATGCAACTAAATATAAAATTCCAGAGTTCAATAACATGGAGATTATATTAAATAATTGATACAAGAGAAGAATCATTAAAGAAATATGTTATTCTCTGATAATAAATTTTTTATATAATGTAGGTATATTATTAATTTATTAAATAATATAATTTTATATAGGGTGTTAATTTAAAAAGGACCAAGCGTGAATATCTCCTTAAAAAACACAATCAGAAATTGCTGAGACAAGTCAATTTTTGGAGGGGGACACTGTTTGACGTGCAACTGACATGTGCATGCATCACTCACTCCCTCCCCCTATCCCCTAAAAAAGCTTAAATTACCCACCTTATGATACCTCACCTTAGAGGAAATTTCATCCATA
Organism: Malachius bipustulatus; assembly: GCA_910589415.1. NCBI lineage: Eukaryota > Metazoa > Arthropoda > Insecta > Coleoptera > Melyridae > Malachius > Malachius bipustulatus. Next base: position 20,384,802 of record OU342638.1, on the reverse strand, counting down.
ATTCAGCAGTGCATTTGTTTTTTCGTTGTAATGATTTTTTTATTATTTTTTTAGGAAGTGAGAGCTTAGATTTTGTCATCATGTGCGATTTAAAGAAAAGACTGAACTTTTGAAAGAAATCATGATTCACTAATAATGGCGGGAGTTGAAAATCAGAGTAAGTCCCAAGAACTACTACTACTACTACTCTACTCTGTGAAAGTACGAAACTGACTGGATCGGATCCACTGTTACTAGACTTCATAAGGCTCGATTTTTTTCTTTGGGGCCACCTCAAGTCGGTTGCCTTACTCTGATGGATTTACTGATAATCTCGATCTGATTATCAGTTACACTCAATTGTATAACTGATGATTGTAGAAGAATTCCCAGGGAAATATTTCAAATTGTGAGACAGCAGTTATTAGTGGATTGTAATTTCTTCGAAAAGTTCAATCTTTTCTTCTAATTTCACATGATGACAGAATATAAGCTCTCACTTTCTAAAGAAAAAAGTAAATATAAAATAAATCATTAAAATTAAAAAACAAAAATGTACTGCTGAATTACTGATTGAATTTTCTTTCCATTGAGGTATCATCACAAGGTGGGTCACTACATTTTTTAGGGGTAGTTGATGGGATCGAGGGAGTGAATTATGCACATGTCAGTTTTACGTCAAACAGTGCCCCCTCCAAAAACAAAAATGGACGTGTCTCAGCAACTTTTTGTTCAACACCCTGTATATGCCTACCTGTAAATATAACAACATGGAAAGTAAATTAAGATTTTATGACCGCTTAAACAAATATTAATCAACGCAAATTTTCAGTAGGTAACTTGTAGCTTCTAAAAAATTCACGAGCAGCGATTGTGCAACAGGCACCTGGTTGGTCCAATCAAACTCAAAGTAGTTAAAGTAGTTTTAAACAGTAAGAGGAACAATCCATCACTTAATTATTATTATGTTACACCTCCGACGAGAAAACAGCACACTACTTCTTTATTTCGAGTATACGTACCCTAGCTTCGGTGCACTGTGGTACCAAGGTATCTAAAAAAGTTTTCTCTAAAAGTAATCTCCACCGATATATATTCAAACTGTACTTTGCAAACCCATCTTTGAAGTGAAATAATTTCAGACCGTCGGTGGTATTCATAGTTATTTCTACAGCGAAATTCCCTGACAAATTGGAGCAATCGGTTAACTGCAACACTTGCCATTTCATCATAGGATAATTATGAAATGCAGTGTTTAATTCGTCATTCGATGACTCGTCTGACCGAGAAGGGTAAGTAATATTATATCCTCGTTCTGTTTGGTTAGTTTTAAGTCGTTTGCTTCCCTGGTCCTGGTGTGGATGATAAATTGACTTACTACGACAAGTATTGTAATCATAATTACATTTGGGCTGGTTATAATGACTGGTATAACGTTTATTTTTACTTGGTGCCTTCAACAAGTTTTTATATTTCAGAAGAAATACATTGCCATAAACAATAAATGCCATTTTATGGGAGTCCAAATGTAATGGAACCATTGTTTCGTTGCAGTGAATCGATTCATGATTGCTCTCGATATGATCCACGAGGTTGGTGAATAAGCCCTCAAATTGACAGATTGTTTCAACACAGCACCTCCATTTCTTATAATAGCAAGAGCTGTTATCATGCTGCGATTCCGGAGTATGTTGTTCCCGGCATCCAAGACTTGCATTTCCGCACGGTAATCTAACTTGCATCTTCTCGAGGAGCTTCAAGTGAACTTCATATTTCGATTTGTCTTCCAATTTAGACGAGACGATCTCTCCGTTGAAGACATGCTCGAGACAAACCGTCACGTTCTTGTTATTAATTGGGCTAAAACCAAGGAATTTAATTTCCGTTCCCTCAACTGACTCAAACTTTATGAACTGGCTCAAACTGTTGATGATTTGGCAGGGATCCTCGTTATGCATTTTACTCAATGATCCAAATCTTTCCAAGGTCATCCAAATCTTATACGACTCAGTATATGGATTCTTGATGTCGTATACTGCACAGATCAACTTCTCCTTTAACACTTTGACGTGCAAGAGACTCAAGCCGGATATGGTACGTAAAATGTGGACATCGTCGGTCCCTTCGGTGCTGCAATCCAGCTGAAACATCCCGTCGCTTCCTCCGTCAATATAGTCGGTGTGTTTGTGAAGATGTGATACATAATCTGACTCGAGACCCGACCACTCGCAGCCGGCCAACAAGCAAGTGAAAGTTTTGAACTTGCAGGACTCCTCATGTTCGCTGATCTCGTGCAGCTTGACGATTTCATTACAACCGCTTCCCTTATACTTGCAAGTGCAAGTGATCTTCTCCATCATTCGTTCCAGAGGAATGTTCCTCGGCCTGGCCGGTTCTATTTCAGAACTACTTATTGTGTTTTCGTTTTGACTGTCATGATGAAGACACATGTTTCCCATTGATGTTAGAATAATCGGAGGCTTCAGAATTTTCTTGCATTCGATGCAGTGGAACTCATCGATTGTCATTGAGTCGGTAAAGAATAATCCTGCCATGTTTCCGCACCTGAAATATAAAAAATTGTTATGACCTCTCAAGACCAGGAATACGTTTCAGTCTAAGATTAGGAAGAAAAAATATTTCAATAATGTTAACATGAGAAACTCAAGTTCAGAAAAATTACATCTCATGTAATATTACAGAATCTATAGAGCTATTTCAACCTTCTTTTGAGACACCTGCTTTATTAAGACTTTAACTGGAACATCTAGAGTGGGTATTATAAAGGCTCATTAAGTTAACGGGCAGTTAACTCACTCCTCTCTTATAGTTTACAAGATCTCCAATGATGATAATTCTTTTTTTTTACCAAATCAAGCTCAGTCAGTAATTAAATAACAAAAACCTGAATAGTAGAGCTAGAGAATAGGTCGTAGTTATCTTGTATAAAATAACACCATCAAATTGGGTGTTATAAATTTGTAAATTGGCGATGGCGACACATTTTACACTCCACTTACGCTTTTTGCTAGAAGGGGCTAAGCTGGCCTCTAAACATTGCCCACAATTTTATATTTCAAATAATAGAGACATGAAATATATATATTTTTTTGTAAATATTTATATCATATAGACTACCTGGATATTAACGTTAGTAAAAAAATCTACTTTGTTAAGAGGTTTTCTTTTAAATTTAGATCTATAAGTACTTTCCGCAGTATATATTTTGCTTATATTTACTCAAAACTGATGTACGCCTCGACGATCTGGAGACCAAGTGAGAGAGGTGACATAAAAAAATTAGAATCTTTAAATACTTTGTTTTTACGTTATGCGGCATTTAAAACTGGAAATGCACTTCATTTTACTGATCACGATTTTTCTTCAACTTATAAATTATTCCAAATTTCTACTTTAGAGTCTGCCAGAAATAGAGCCGATATTATATTTGCATTCAAATTACATAACAATCTCATTGATTGTCCAGATGTACTTGGGCATTTCGACTTTTACTGTCCTCCTAGAACTTTAAGGCATAACAGTTACTATTTTTTAATTCCAACACTAAGAATGGGACAGGGGAAGTCGATTGTCTATAGGTTGTCTGAGCTTTGTAACGAAGGTTGAACGAGCTTGGTTTGATTTGCATAACTCTTCTTTATATTGTATTAAAAAACTCTCAAAGTTAATGTTAAAATATGAATAATTAAATTGCAAAACACCTGTATTCGATTTGAACAAGTCATGAATTTGTAAGCACTTCATATGAAAAGTTATTATTTCATTGTATGGGGGGCTTGCCCTGTTGAAATTAGAATAAATAAATAAATAAATATCCACGTCTCCTATAACTTTCATAAATTTTTTCGGGACCGAGGAGCGAATTAGGGGTGCTGGGTGGGTAAGAAGCTAAAAACAGCAATTGCAAACTAAAATTAAGGTCACAACTAAGGCCTCTATGACATACTTTCAGGGCAAGGAATATCTTCGAGATTAACAGTAGGTAGTACGATTATTATTTTGAATTTTGCATTTGCATTCCAAAAAGCGTGACATTGATCACTATTATAGTCCGGATACGTAATGAGTGAGCTTGGGGATTTATGCCGGTCCTGGAGCGCATGATGAATCCGCCCGCTCAACGGACTCGACGCTCTCTGGCCTTGCATGTTTTGAGTTGATGATTTAAAGTTGATGATAACGTTCCCACACGATTGTCCTTGACACTCGGAACAAATCATGGAACATCGTAATCCGGCTTTTCTACACCCAAATGCTCTCTTGCAGCCTTTCGTACACTTACAGCTTACAGCTTATCGTTTTTGGAAGTTCTTCTGGAGCAGGCTCGTTTTTATTATCGCTGTTAGTCCCGATTATCCAGTCTTTCCAAAAGTTCTTAGAGGAAACCAACTAAATTCTTCAACGGTATGCGCACATGGAATCTTCAATAATCTTGCAATTTCGTCATCGGCAGAAACAGTGGTTCCATACACAGGCGTAATGCATTGAATGCTTCCCACTGAATTGAAAGCCATCAAGGGTATCAATGAGTTTGGCTGGACATTATTTTGAGGATCGCAGATATTTCGAAAAGTGTTGCTTCCTCGTAAGTATAGCACAGAAGCCCAACGCTGATAAGACTTACAAGAGATGTCTGCACCAATATTGTTTTTCAGAATAATTAACTGTAGAAGGATGTTTAAAGTTTCTGGGACGTCATCCGCAACATTTTATAAAAATGCATCTGGTTGAAAGTAATTTTTTTGTTTGTTGAAAGTAATTTTTTGTTTCATATACCCAGGACCGCAAATTCCAATGTTCCAATTTTACTGCCCCAGCTGCCTTAACAATTCGCAATTGTTAATTTTTTTAGCAATTCTCGTACCACCTATCCCTATCAGCCAGGATCTTACAACTGGCATCCCACAATCTAAAGCGAGTCGAGATTTTCAGCTTTGAAACAACTTACAATCACGGTAGTAGAGTAGGTAGACAAATTATTGGATTCATTGCATACACCTTTAATTGAAAATTGGAATAAATACCAATTTTTACCACATTTGTGTTTTGTGAGCGAAAAGCAAAACTGCAGGTTAGCGTCAATAAATTGCGTGTAAATAGACAGACAAAATACGTGATTTGTCTTGACTGCAACTCTGAAAATATTATTCCTGCAAAAAAATGTACGTATGAACCTTTTCAATAGGAAATTTTATTATATTCAATTTGGACATGAACATTTTTTGCCGTAAACAACTCAGAACAAGATATTAGTGAAAAACAATTTTTTTGTTGCCATTTTGCCAAGATTGGGGCTGTTCCGGGGTCGAGGGAGGGGGAAAGCTTAGTATATTATTCAAAAGAGGCATAGAATGAACTGATTTCTTTTCTCGATTTAAAACACAATTGACGTTTAATTTCCCTGATGCCTGGCCTATATCATTGGTAGTAGAAAATCGGGTTGAGTTGTTGTAAAGCCGTTGACCGAGTCCAATAATAAATACTTATTGATTTCTTTCGTCATCTTTATTATTGTATGATAATTAAATAAAATAATAATAGGTATTCCCAAAGTAAAAATACAATTTTTTTGTCTCTTACTTTTTTCATATCTTGATTAGTTTTTGACAACAAATCCACTAAAATGCATATCCCTGGACCACGCGATAAACATGAGGAACATTTTCTTTATGAAATAACACCGTTTGTATGAATTTTTAATGTGGTAAATAACAAAAAACCATGAATCTTAGGACCGGTAGCACAAACGTTAATTAATGATCTGTCAGATTATTTATGATTTTAAATTGCAAATTTTGAAAATATGGTCATATTGTCAATGATCTTTTATTTTTTACCGGTAAGTAACTCTTCTAAAAGGGTATAGAATTTATTTTCAGCAATATCAGACCAGTATTTTCACAATACAGGGCATTGTATTATTTAATCTAATTTAATTTAATAATTTAATTAAATTTAATCGTTGTAATCAGTAATTATCTGACAGATCTTTAATTAATGTTTGTGCAACCGGACCTTAATGTAGATGTTCAAAATGCTCACCTTGAACGTTTTGGCAACATCCCAATCTTAAATAAAAATTTTTAATTTTTTCTGGTGTATAATTTTTTTTGCCATATTTTTTTTTTCTTTCAACATAAACTGGAAAAAATATCATTTTTGTATGAGAAATGATGAGACCTTTCAAATGAGGTGTCACGATAAGCTTTTACCCTTCCCATTTAAAAATTTAGGGGTCGCAACTGTCACTCAAGGGGGGCGGTGAGTTGAGTTGACTTTATTACAAATAAAATTTGTACACTGCAGAAGTAATGAATTTACTCCATCTCACTGTTCCTCACTGTATAACTACTCCTACTTATATATTAAAGTCCCATTCAAATCTGAGGTTGGGGCTAAATTTAGGTACAAGCTCTCCCAAATTCCCACAAAAAAGGGATCGACACCCAGCACCCCTATTTCGCTCCTTGGTCCCGAAAAAATTGATGGAACACGTGGATGTAAATATTTACCAAATTTGCAACTTCTTTCCCAATTTAACCGACTCCTCTCTGCATCTCTTCTATATAGTTTACAAGATCTCTATGATGAGTATTCTAGTCTTGGGACAGTAATGAAGCCAGTAAATTAAAATAACGAGAGAAAAAAAGGAATAGAAACGAATAGGGGTACCTGTTAAAATTTAAAATAACATTTTTTAAATTGGGTGTAATATTTGTAACGACGCACTTTCTACACGACTTACGCTTTTTGTTAGAAAATGGGCTAGACTTGAGCCTAAACTTGGCCCACAACTTTCATATTTCAAATAATAGAGACTTGCAACTTTTTTTTTGTTGTGAAATAATTTGCAATAAACGTGGAAGCATATACCAGCGGCCATCTTTATGCACATTAGATTTTCATTTGCTCAGGTACTTATGATTATTAATAAAAAGAGGGCAAAAAAGAATCCGGGGAGATTTTAAACAATTTTAAAAACTCACCAATCACAAATGTCCAATTTTGGTTTTCTTTTTAACTCACTTTTTGTATTTAGGGCTTATTGTACGGTTTATTGTTTTACCTTGCAAGAAGTCAACAAGTAACGTTGTATTACCGTACTGTTTGAAGCTATAATATAATAAGAAACAAAAGATACATCCGTCTGAAGGTTAACCAGCACGTTGCTTGCGCAATGCAACGTAATAAACGTCATGAAAATATACATACATAGTTGCAGTTGAAGTTTAGGGTATTCACAGAGAATTGTCGATTAGCGTAGCTCTGCTGCGTTCAGTTATCATTTCTAATTTACGTTACGGTTTTTTTGTCGTCGTCACGACAAGTACTATACAGGCTGATTTTGAAATGGCTGACACGGTAATAAACAGAGGTAGAGGATGTTCACAAAGACTGTAAATTTAAAACAAAATCTCGGCTTCGTTGCCGAGATATAATGTTCAAAATACGGAAGAGATAACATTGGGAATTGGGATATCGGAAAAGGTAGAGATACCTACGAGGTAGGTTAAATTAGAGAAAAGTTGCACAATAACTTTATTAAGAAAGTGAAATATATAAAATTTAGGAAAACTTATTCAGGCCTTGCTGAAATATCCTGAAAAAAACTGAAAAATCGAAATTTCTTATTTGGGACACATTTTTTTTATTGAAAATAAATAAATTATTTTTTGTAGGTTTATGTAAACTTACAAAAAATACTTTATTGATTTCCAATAGGTAATAAAGAAGATGTGGATAAAATAGGAAATTTTGAATTTTCAGTTTTTGCAGGTTATTTCAGCAAAGATTGGAAATACTCTGAATTTTCTGAAGAAAACTTCATAAGAACGTATGTCATAAGAAAAAAAAATTAAGTTTTGAGATACAGGGTGGTAAAGTTTTATTAAAATAAATCATTTTTTCGTATTATCTGTAATACCGCTCTAGATATTTTAATGAAATTTCGTATACAGGCATTACACATCAAGGGGTTCATGTACCACGTTTAATTTTATTTACACTAGTGACGATGGTCCACGATCGTGCAGAATTTTACCTGCATATTTGGGCAGACATGGATGGTACGCAACTGATTTCTGTTGAAATAGAAATCATTTTTGGAATCCCCCTTCATTTCCAAGCAAATTTGATTACTTATTTTTTTTCAGACCGATGCACGGTTTTCGCCTAAAAAATATAAAATCTGTTTCTCTACATGGTCACAAGATTGCATGTCGTTAAATGACAATAAAAAAATATAAAAATATGCATAGGTAAAATTCTGCAAGATGTGACTAGTGGAGATAAAACGAAATGTGGTACATGAAAGAATGCCTCTTGATGAGTAATACGTCTATTAAATTTCATTAAAATATACAGAGCGGTATTACAGATATTATGAAAAAATTATTTATTTATTTTAAAAACTTTACCACCCTGTATCTGAAAAGTTAATAAGACTTTTAGGACATACGTTCTTATGAAGTTTTCTTCTTAAAATAGACCCAAAAATGACCCCCTTAAATATTGACATTCAATTACAAAACACCTGTATAGTTTCTGCTTTAAAAATCATGACAAATGACATGCACTTCAGCTGTCACGTGTCTTTTATAACTGTCAAATTTGACTTTTTTTTGCAAAAAATCATAAAATATGGCCTTATAGTTGTAAAATTTTAGGAAAAGTCACAGGAAAAAGTTGTTTGATATTTCATTTTCCGACGACCACCTGTGAAAATGACAAATAGCACACTGCTTAGGTAGGTACTTCGAAAATGACACTTCTACAATTCTAAATTGTTGTTATCATAACTTTTCTAATTCAATCATTAGTTTTCTTTGTAAAGTGTTAAAATAAATAAAAGTATTAAAAAAATTAAAATGTTCATTAATCTGTGGTAGTAGAAAAAATAGTGTACATTACTTGTGTGTGGAAAAGTGTCATTTCACACTCGTGAGATTGTTTATGGGAAACCTAGATCCCACTCGTGTGAAATGCGTCACTTTCCACACTAGTAATGTAATATATTATTTCCACCCATATGTGCCAATTTGGACCGTCTAGTAATTTTTTTTTCAAAAATTTGTCAAACTGATCTGAGTTTTCAATATATATTTTTTTTAAATTATTATTCCTTTAAATCATGTTCTTCAAATAAGTACTAATAGGCGTATCTCTGGAGATGACTTGCTCTCGTTTCTGACTGCTTTAACTTCTTTAGCGCCAAATACTCACTAGAATAACGCCGTTTGTACCCGCGCTAACCGCTGAACTTGACCTTTATCTTCGGTTCCCGAAAAACCATAGACTTTTTATTGATTCCCTAACTTTCTTCCAAAAAAATCCATCTTGAAAGATGAATGTCTCGAGAAAACGAGCTTTTGTGGGCTTATGTCCATGGAGACTTTTGATCTACTCTGACTCATTGAATAATAATGAACCTCAAAGTGTTATAGCAAATTTGAGTGGGAGCCAATTTCCATAAGGATTCTGCGGGCTCCTTGAAATTTAAAATCAGTATAGTTAATTATCTGAAAGATAATTACGTTCATGTAACCGGCCCTTACCATATAATACAACTTCACCATTGTATGGTTAAAATGAAGGGAGGAAAGGACTCAGCTCAAAAGATAAAGTAAAACTCAGGAGATTTGCAGAGGTATAGTTTCTGATTATGACTAAACCATGCAGGAATAAAATGTATACCTACGCCATAAGGTACAGGAACAAGCGGGAAGAAACTGGCATAACTGCGCATAACTGGAATATATGGAAGAGGTCTATATTAATGTCTAGGAGTCGACTTCGACAGGCAAGAGGGTTTTAATATTTTTTTTTTAATTAGGATAACTTTACAAAGTTTAATAATTATTTTTTTTTTTTCCTTAAATTATGCTGCATCAACCTCTGTGGGTTATTAGCAGCTGGATCCGTTCTCTATATCAGGTTGTAGACATTAGCTGCCTTTAGGAAGTCTATAAGATCGCTGATACGTTCTGGGTCGGTTAGGATTTCGCTGGAAGTCCCGATTCTGTGTCTGTCTCTCAGTGGTTGCAGATCTGGACACGCGAACATGATATGGTGCATGGTCAGTGAAATGTTGCATGTGGTACAGGTAGGAGGGTTCTGTCTGGATAGTAAGAAGGCGTGAGTGAGTCTTGTGTGGCCCAGTCTTATTCTGCTCAGTTTTACCTGGTCGTACCTGAGTTCAGGTAGGGGTAACTTACTTGTGACAGAGGGTTTGATTGTCCTCAGGTGAGATTGGCTTCTGTTCCATTCGTCTTGCCACAGTCCCTGGATTTCCGTTTTGATGTGTGATCTGTGGTCATTGGGAAAGTGGACATTGGTAATTTGTTGGTGTTCTGACGCGGCTGTTATCTTTGCTAGCCTGTCTGCCCTCTCATTTCCCTCGATGCCAACGTGTGAAGGAGAAAATATAAAGAGAGTTCTGTTTGAGCTCTCTGCTAGTCTAGCTTTTATGAGTTTTACCAGTGGATTTTTGGGGTAGAGCTGCTTTAAGGCCGTGAGCGAACTCAATGAATCTGAGCAGATGACGTAACGATGTACGGGAGAGGCATTTATGATTTCTATGGCTTTAAGGATAGCGTACAGCTCAGCTGTGAAACTACTGCATGAGCTTGGCAGTCGATATCCCCATTCCTCTGTAGGAGTAACTACAGCACAGGACACTTTTCCATCAGATTTAGATCCATCTGTGTATATTTCTATATATCTAGGGTATTGGGAGATAAGTTTTTTGAAGTGTGCAGTAAGCGATTGATGGCCAGTTGTGACTTTATTGAAACTTGTGAGCGAGAGGTTTATTTGTGGTTTATTCAACGTCCAAGGGGGTGGAGAGTGGGGAGGAGGTGTTTTTGATCTTGGGATGCGGATACGTAATTCTATTTCCATGCGGCGTATTCTTTCGTAAATAGGAGGAGTAATATTAGAGTTTGAGTCAAAGAGGGATTTGAAGTTGCTAGTGAGTAATTGGGGGTAGCTTCGACTCTTGGGGTATTGGGATGCATTCGCCGCATAATTTAGAGTTGCAAGTTTGCCTCGATAAACCAGAGGCATTTCGCCCGTAAGTGCGAACAAACTTTGAGTTGGAGTTGTACAGAAAGCCCCGGTGGCAATTCTCAAAGCTGTGGTTTGTATGGTTTCAATCACTTTTCGATATGATTTTCTGGCGGATGCATAGGAGGCAATTCCGTAGTCGATCCTAGATCTGATCAAACTCTTGTATATTAAAAGCAGAGTGGTGCTGTCGGCCCCCCAGGAGTGACTAGAGAGGACTCTCATCAGGTTCAAGCCACCACTGCACCCCACCTTGATCTGATCAACATGCCGCTTCCAGTTTAATCTGCTGTCAAACACAACGCCGAGGTATTTTATTTGATCTAAAAACGCGAGGCTTCTACCATTGAGTCGAAGAAGAGGAGATTCTACGACTTTTCCCTTGATGAAACATACACAATGTGTCTTGAGAGCTGAGAATTTGAACCCTGTTTGGTTGCTCCATTGTTGCATACCGAACAAGGCAGTTTGGAGAGTTTTTTGCATATACTTAGTGTTTTTTCCTTTAAGGTAAATGAGAATATCATCCGCGTACATACTACTCCGAACCGGCTGTTTCAGTTTATTAACCGAGTTATTAATAGCTACGAGGAACAGGGTGGGACTTATTATAGACCCTTGGGGGACGCCATTTTCTAGTTTCCTACTTTTGGATAAAGTGTTGTTTATTTTCACTTTAAATGTTCTGTTGTCCAGGAAATTTTTTATAAAGGCAAGTATATTTCCAGACAGTCCCCAGTTCTCGAGCTGTACTAGAATAGGGTGGGTCCAGGTCATATCGTAGGCCTTTTCTAAGTCGAAAAAGACTGCTACGAGTTTTTGTTTGTTGGCCATGGCTTCGTGGATCTCCGACTCTAATTGCACTATGCTGTCGGTTGTCGATCGGTGCTTTCTGAAACCGTTCTGAGCAGTATGCAGCAGGCTGAGCTCCTCAAGATGCCAGGTAAGGCGATTATTGATGATTTTCTCTAGCAGTTTACACATCGTGCATGTAAGAGAAATGGGTCGGAAGGAGGATTTTTGGTGGTTAGGTTTGCCAGGCTTCAGAAACGGGATGACGTGCGATTCAGACCAGGTTGGGGGAAATTCGTGTTTCAACCATATTTGGTTATAAATACTTAAAAGGATTTCTTTAGCTTTTTGAGATAGGTGCCTTATAGGAAGCAATAAGGGATATCATCTGGTCCGGCACAGGAGTCTCCTGTGGATATGAGAGCCTCCTCAAGTTCCCCAAAGGTCAACGCTATATTTATAGGGTGCTCACGATTATTATCGAGATTATAGGCTTTGTTTAGTTCCTCGGTAACTTTTCGCATCAGAAAACCATCATCGAAGTTTGCGTTGCTTGAATTCGCGCGGAACTGATCGGCGAGAGTCTCCGCGACCTCTATTTCTGAACTAACTAGTTGGGATTGTTCATTTACTAAACTGAAAGAGGTAGCGGCCTTCACAGCTCGCATCTTCCTAATTTTATTCCACACTTCGGAGGTGGTTGTAGAGGGGCTGATGGATGACACATACTCCCTCCAAGAAGTTTTCTTATTTGTTTTCAACGTGAAACGGGCGCGGGCTTTAAGTTTTTTAAACGCTAGTAGGTTTTCTAGGGTGTTGTGTCTTTTAAATCTGTTGAATGCGCGTTTACTGTCTCTTACTGCTGTGGCACATTCTTCATTCCACCAGGGGACGGGATTACGATTTATTGGGAAGGTGGATTTTCCGATATGATTTTGTGCAGAATTTTTGACAATTTCAGTAAAGTTTGTGACTGAGACGTTTATATTGTTTTCTAGGTGTTTTACAAGATGCAGATTATTATCAATTTCCTCGGAAAAGGGTGTCCAATGTGCGTGTTTGATATTCCATTTAGAGAATTGTATATTGGGGGTAGGTTGCTCGATTAGGTTTCCGCCTATCCTTATGGGAAAATGGTCGCTACCGTACAGGTGGTTATGTGTCTTCCAGTTTAATCGGGGGGTCAGAGTTGTAGAACAAACGGCTAAGTCGATGGCACTAAAGCTTCCATTGAAGGCATTGAATCTAGTGGGGGCTCCTGTGTTTAGGAGAGTGAGATTTGCTTGGTCGAAGTGTTGTTCTAGAAGCCTACCTCTAAAGTTTGTATCCTGGCAGCCAAAGACCACATTATGTGCATTGAAATCTCCTAAAATAATGCGTGGGGAAGGAATTTGTTTAAAGAGGTCTCTGAGCTGACACCGATCGAGTTCCGCGCCGGGGGGTATGTATACATTACATATATGTATTTTGGTATTTATCACTTGCATGAAGAAAGCCACAGCTTCGAGTTCTGTCACCAGCGCAATCTTGTTAGAAGGGTATGCTACACTCACGAAGGAGGCAACTCCGCCGCTTGCTTTTCTATAATCTGTTCTATTCTTTGAATAGCAGGTATAGCCTCTAATAGTTGTGTCTTTTTTAAGGTTGGTTTCCTGTAAACAAATAATGACTGGTTTGTCTTTTCCGATCAAGAGGTTAAGTTTTTCCAGGTGGGCGAAATACCCATTGGTATATTCCATTGAAGGATGAAAGTCAAGAAAGCGAGATTTTAAAAGGAACTTTGTTGTGAGTGGTCTGTGTCAAGGTCTGAGGAGTCTTCCAGAGTGTCGTTTGAGTTTTCGGTTAATTGTCTGAGAATTTTCTTTTGTAGCTTTGAAAATTTTGTTTTTAGACCGCGTTGTGTGAGGAATGGGTATGTTTCCTTTAACATTATTAATAGCTTTTCGACCTCTGTTGTGTATTGTTTGGCTACACTCAAGGGATCTGGGTTACCGGCGACGTTTTCTAGGAAGTCTACAAATTCCTCATAGGAGAGTATATGGGAGGGGGAAGATTGTTCTAGGAGGGGTTTGAGGGGTAGTAGTTGTACATCGAGTGGGGTGATATTTTCAGATGATGAGGTTAACTTTGGTTTTTTATGAGTTCTTTTAATTGGGGGTAAACTGGTTGGAGCAATGAAAGGTTCGAAATTGTTCTGGTTTTCTTTTCCGGGGGTTGGACTAGAGTTTGGAGTTTGGTTTATTGAAGATGCTGTGGTTTGAGACGCTGTTCTCTTTTTAGATGGACATTCAGGTGGGTGGTCTAATAGTGCTGAATTGTGGGACAGATTATTCTCTGTTTCTAGTTGCTTATTTGGCGCGGCTATCTGGTCTAGGGGCTGTGGGTCTTTATCTGCGGTAGGCGGATTTGTCATGCTCAAGATTTGATTAGGGCACTGATCCGCTCTGTGGCCTGGCTGCTTGCATAAGAAGCAAGTTAGCTCTCCCGAACTTACGAATATCCTATAATCGGTGTTTTCGTGTTTTATTAGGATGGATGCAGGAGCGGTAAGCTGGTCATTTGGCTGGACGTAAACTTGTCGCCGGAAACTAAGAACATGGCCGTATTCTTCTCCTTGAATCCCGGCCCGGAGAAAAGAAATAGTGGAGACTATTTTATAACCAAGATTTGTTAGTGATGACTCTAATAACTCGTTGGGTATTGAGGGGCAGACGTTTGATAAAATTACCCTATGAGACGGGTGCCTACCCTCTTGACACCAGTTTTTGTAGACTCACCTTCTTTCTGGCTGTCAAGGGGTTGGACCGCTATCAAGTGGGCCGAGCGGTTTGCCAATGATAGTGGTCAGAGAGGTGTGAGGCACGCAGATTCGGGGGCTGCTAAGAGTAGAGCCCTCTTTATGTGAAATTCAGTGTTAGGGTGGTCAAGGGTGATAAATATGAACACCAAAGTTATGATTAAAATTATTTACTAAATAAAATAAAATAAAATTACACTACGGAGATATCACTTAATTATTTCATTATCTACTATTATACTAAATTTCGATTATAAAAACTGATATGCAAAGTTTAAAGGAAAAAAAATAATTTTAGAAAAAAAAAAAGAGAAAAAAACAAACTTTAGGAAGGAAAAAACTATTTTACGTACAATCTGACTCTAATCAACTACCCTTTTATTTGTGGGAATAGTGCTGTGGCGGTACCTGGTCTGATTAATTTAATTTAGTTTCACAGGTGACGTTAATAAAAAAAATCAAAAATAAAATTTCTTTAATTAAAAAATAAGAAAAAAAAAATTCAATAAAAATCTTTCGAACGGAAAAACAGTAAAGTTCTAGTGTTAGTCTCATCGACTTACTACTTAGACGTAGCCCTTGGATTTGCCCTTTCTGTAGCTCTGACTGCAGCTCTGCTGGGTATCTTCCCGTCAAAGGAACAAACTCACTCACTCGCGTTTACTTTGATTTCTCGCGCGAACGCCCTGACCGTCCTCTTCGGTCCCCGAACAACCACTAACTTTTTGGTTTCTAAACCCCTTTCCAAATCAGTTACTCTTTCTCGGGTTTCGAAATGTGATTTTCACTGGAGTGTTGCCACTTTGACTTTTATTTACCGGTCGTCCAGTTACTTGACGTATAGGTAAACAAAAGCAAGGTGCACTCTGACAGGGAAATGACAACCATGCGAGTTGTTCCAGTTTAGCAATCGTTCCGCAGTCAGCGTTACATTAAAAATTCAGCTAGCGTCATTAAAATTTTGCCGCGGTGGTTGTTTCTTGGCCTAGTTAAATTGTTTTTGCTTTTCGTTCACGACGCTTAATAGTGCTTAAAAATTAAATATGCAGTATTTCGAAATTGTGCAATTTCATTGACTCCTGATTAAGTAAAATATGTAATTTAATTATAATTTATTTTCTTTTTAAAACTAAGTAACTATGCCAAAAAATACCGCGACTATCCTGGCTCTGCCACATCACTCCCCACTTTCAAAAAGAAAACTCGTTGAGTTTTCTTTTCTCTTCACATAACTACAAAATGTATTACCTAATGGTTCTATAGGGATGAGAGTATAAGATCTGCCGTACATTGATATCAGTCAGCTTCGAATTTCCCATGAAGACTCTACAGTCGTGGAGTCAACGTCACTCCATTCTACAATAAACCTTGGCTGAAAGAATTGCGTGTTTAATTCCAACTTACATTCTGTCGAACGTTCGGAATATCGGAGCTGACTACACGGATATACTACCAACAATTACTATTCTGTCATATCATATTACATAATATGGAGCGGCAGTCTTACACTTACCTATTTTTTTATTACCTACTTAATCATAAACTTACTCGCTTTTCTTCAAGCCTGCTCTCGAGTTTCACTAATTACTACATGTTTACTATTATATGGTTGACCTATCCTAACTTGTCGTAATGAAAATACCTCCTGGAGTAATAACGCATACTATTTATTTTTCATGATTGCTGACTGAACTGTTTTGCCTGTGTACTGTGGTGTACACAATTAACTCTAGAAGGCATGAATCTACGTATTTACAAAAGAAATCTCTAAAATTAATTACACAATTCTCTGAAAAAAAAAATGAGACGTCAAGAGCATTATTCTGGCGGGCATTGACTGAAGTCTCGCTCCTCTGGCTGTCTAACATCCCTCGTTACTACAATGGCAACTTTCGCCATTCTGATAAAAAAAAAACGGCAGCCGAGTGTCGAGTGACGTAGCCATACCGGCCCTCTTGACACAATGGTAACATGTCTCAACATTCTTCATGATTAACCACTATTAGTCCTCATAATCACACACTAAACTACTAATTAAAACCTGTTCACACTGCTTAAATTACTCTTCCTTGCACTAGTTCGGTAAGGGGTGTTATCGTGGGGTCACCGGTCAGGTCGAGGTTAAGTCATTGTCCGTCCAGTGACTTATGGGCTGCTGAAGCACTGGGTATACCGTAGTGGTAGATGCGTTCAACGTGGTTCGTGTCGGCGGCTCTTCGGTCTCGTTTCGCGGTACGAGGATTTCCTCTAGTTCCGTTCCTGTAGCCATGTCATGCTTTTTGGCCGTTTTCGCTCGATTTCGATGCAGCAACACTAGCGTAAGCGTATTCCACAAACTCGCGAGTAACGAAAGTCCACAACCAAGAGTCTGGTAAAGTTGAAGTCCGTTGATTAACACTCCCAGACAGTACTTAATGGCACGGAAAATCACATAGAATCCTAAAAGTCCGCTCATGAACATACCCACTTCCGAGAACCAGCCATAAAGTTGTTTCAAGGTGGATTCTGCAAGTTTCTTCATTTCTTGATTATCGAAGAGGCTCAAGGTGGAATAACCTTGGCTGTTAGTTGGCAGTCCTGCTACTTTCCTGGCAATGATGTTTTCAACGGCTTGCCTTTCACTTCCAAATGTCAACGCTCGTTGGACCTTATCTACTTCCTCTTGTGTGTATAGACCACGTATTGTCCTATTGGCTGGATAGAGTCGAACAACAATGGAACGTCTTCGTCAACTTTCAGCTTCCTCGGTGGTAGTTTAATTGTCGGAAAAAACAAGCTTTAAAAGTATCGCTGTGGTTCATCACAAGTTATCTAGGATTTTTCGTCTGATATACTTCCAGGTCGCATAACAGAGTTTTCTCAACTAGCGTTAAAGCGAAGATTTTCTTGGTTGTCTTCCAGACAACGTACTTCTCGGACAACGTCTTTGGCTTCTATTCAATGGATTTTTCTTTGGGTAGTTGAAGTCTTTTCACTGGCTAAGATGTTCTCGTTTCTCCCATTGGTGATGTTCTGCTGATTCTGGATAACTGACTGTTACGTGAATGGATGCGGCAGGTAGTCCCACTTGTTTATTTGTTTATCTTCACAGTCATAAACGATCAGTCCTGAACTAAGTGTCCGTAGGCACACGATAACTAACACGTTTACGAAGACACACCGTACACTAGCCATTTTGACAGTCCTCCTTTGTTGTATATCCGATAGCTGGACATGACCTGACCTTACTCCGCACTCCCTTACCTTGTTGTTTTTTCACTCTCACAATTTACAGTTTTAGGAACGATTTGTCATAAGCACTTTACAAAAAAAAAATTTACAAAAATAAAAAAAAATCAAAAGATACAAAATACTCGAGACGGCAAGAAGATCAACTGATAAATAAATGGTTATTCCATGATTAGTTACTTCCAATAAATTATATTTTAACCCACAATAATATAATACCCATCATCTCTTAAACAAAAAAAAAATAAATCCCTACATAATAATAATAATAATACTCAAAAAAACTGTTTGCAAAAATAACAAAAAAAAAAAAAATTCTACCCCTTATCGCTCATATACCACCTGAATCAAAACTTCTTTATCCATATCGCTCATATATCACCTGAATCAAAAATTTTCTACCCATATCGCTCATATATAACCTGAATCAAAAATTTTCCACCCATATCGCTCATATAATAATATAACACCTGAGTCTCCCTACTACCGTAAGTAGTACAGCCCTAATGGACTTCTGCATTGGCCTTCCTGGGGATGGCGGGGGACCTGAAACATAATACCACACAACCATAATATTTTCTCTATTTCTCCTTGACATGGATCCCAGATCCATCTCATCTCTTATAAAATGCCTCTATTGTCTTTAATTTACATAGGAGACTCTATCACGCTACTTTCACCTTGATATGGATCCCTGACCCATCCTGTCGTCTCTAATACGACGTCTATTACTCATTACTTCAATACTCCGGGAATTCTCTCTTCCCAATCTCTTGTTGATATGGATCCCTGATCCATCTCTTCCTCTTTTCCCTAATAACATGCTCTGGGCAATTGAACACTTTTTTTTTTCTCTGTCTATCTCACTTTAACGTGGCTAACAACCACATGGCTCCTGGCCTGGTCGAAAATCCATGGACCGGCCTAACGTCAGCGAAACACTTCTAGTCGCTGCTACATCGCTTCCTCGGTGCGATTCCTCTAGCATTTTTACTAAATGCTGAACTACGCTGCTCCAGAGACCTCGCAGCGATATAAATTGGTCAATACAATTTATCTCCTAATTCGCAGCCGGACTGGTCCAACCAGTCGATCCCGCAGGATTCTTATACTGCATCGCCACAGGTTTTCCCAAGATATGCACCCATGCGCATTTGTGAGGCTTCTTTGTGAGCCACTTCATCGGCCTTGGACTCAACGGTCCGGACTGAACTTGCAGTCCCCTCGGAGATTGGAGCCGGCTCGGGGCTTGGACAGTTATGTCCGGACTGAGCTTGCAGTCCTGCCCATTTATTGAGCCTTTTCCATTCTAATTTAGGGCCTCTGGGAACATGCTCGGGATCATAGGCCTCTCGCCTTTATCCGGCTCCTCGCTTGCCTGTGCTTTCCTCTTCGTCGACCTACCTTCTCGCAGGAACATGGGAGATCGGGAGACACGAGCCCTCCTAGCGACTCAGTCTCGACCGATATCCAGAGTGCCGACCCTTTTGCGCACACTATAATTAGCAATGGGAAAGCAGTGGGGAGCTGAAAGTCTGGAGACTAGGTGCTTCAAAACCGACGAACTGGAGGCCTATTGGGATGTTGTGGTGGTGGTGTCGGGGGCCGAAGGGGTTGGAGGGGTTCGGCGGTTCGGTGGGTGAGTGAGTTAGTAACTATACATTGCAAATAAGCATTTAGCACTTCAAGTTATTTTTCCGTTCGTTTTTCTCGCCATAGTACTATTCTCCCTATCTCAATTTATATGTACAACCTATCCCTACATTTCTGCCCTAGTACCTATATCTAACTAAAAATTTCGAATATCTGTACTAATTGCTTGATAGCGCCTGACCCTGAAAAGCTATAATTTTGAAGTACCTTGAACACACCCTATTTTATTTATTTACCTTAAAACACTGAGTTACCTCACAGTGCCGGTGTACCTTCAGATCTACCCCACAATTGAGGCTCACCCTTGTTGAATTAACCCCACAATTGAGGCTACCCTTGTTGAATTAACCCTACAATTGAGACTCACCCTTGTTGAATTTACCCCACAGTGCCTTCAAATCCACCCCACACCTGACACCATTGAGACGGGTGCCTACCCTCTTGACACCAGTTTTTGTAGACTCACCTTCTTTCTGGCTGTCAAGGGGTTGGACCGCTATCAAGTGGGCCGAGCGGTTTGCCAATGATAGTGGTCAGAGAGGTGTGAGGCACGCAGATTCGGGGGCTGCTAAGAGTAGAGCCCTCTTTATGTGAAATTCAGTGTTAGGGTGGTCAAGGGTGATAAATATGAACACCAAAGTTATGATTAAAATTATTTACTAAATAAAATAAAATAAAATTACACTACGGAGATATCACTTAATTATTTCATTATCTACTATTATACTAAATTTCGATTATAAAAACTGATATGCAAAGTTTAAAGGAAAAAAAATAATTTTAGAAAAAAAAAAAAGAGAAAAAAACAAACTTTAGGAAGGAAAAAACTATTTTACGTACAATCTGACTCTAATCAACTACCCTTTTATTTGTGGGAATAGTGCTGTGGCGGTACCTGGTCTGATTAATTTAATTTAGTTTCACAGGTGACGTTAATAAAAAAAATCAAAAATAAAATTTCTTTAATTAAAAAATAAGAAAAAAAAAATTCAATAAAAATCTTTCGAACGGAAAAACAGTAAAGTTCTAGTGTTAGTCTCATCGACTTACTACTTAGACGTAGCCCTTGGATTTGCCCTTTCTGTAGCTCTGACTGCAGCTCTGCTGGGTATCTTCCCGTCAAAGGAACAAACTCACTCACTCGCGTTTACTTTGATTTCTCGCGCGAACGCCCTGACCGTCCTCTTCGGTCCCCGAACAACCACTAACTTTTTGGTTTCTAAACCCCTTTCCAAATCAGTTACTCTTTCTCGGGTTTCGAAATGTGATTTTCACTGGAGTGTTGCCACTTTGACTTTTATTTACCGGTCGTCCAGTTACTTGACGTATAGGTAAACAAAAGCAAGGTGCACTCTGACAGGGAAATGACAACCATGCGAGTTGTTCCAGTTTAGCAATCGTTCCGCAGTCAGCGTTACATTAAAAATTCAGCTAGCGTCATTAAAATTTTGCCGCGGTGGTTGTTTCTTGGCCTAGTTAAATTGTTTTTGCTTTTCGTTCACGACGCTTAATAGTGCTTAAAAATTAAATATGCAGTATTTCGAAATTGTGCAATTTCATTGACTCCTGATTAAGTAAAATATGTAATTTAATTATAATTTATTTTCTTTTTAAAACTAAGTAACTATGCCAAAAAATACCGCGACTATCCTGGCTCTGCCACACCTAGTTGCGGGGGTAATTAGGCGTCGAACTGTGATGTCTTGTTCTTTTATAGTAATTTTCTCATGGTCTCTTACGAAATTTTGTGCCATTATGGTTGATGACAGGTATATGCAAATTCTATTTTTTGAAATTCGGGACGCAAATAAAATATTAATTGGTCCTAGAATTTTTCCGACCGCGATCACGTAGTCGCTGATTTTCAACTGATCGACGACGTCTAGGACTATAGCTTGATCTTTTTTTGGGTATAGTTGTGATTTTGCTGCGTTAGCATAGCTGTTCCCATTTTGTTTAGGTTGTTGTTGGCTCTGATTTTGTGGAGGGGTACTCTGTGGTTGATTCATATTGATATTAGTTTGTGAAAACCCTGTAGGCAGGAATTTTCTAGTGTGAAATGGTTAAGTGTAATTTATATGATTTGTGTACGAGAGCATTTCGTTGAAAACACAGTGAGTTGTTTGAGATTGGCAACGGTGTGCTCACCGATAAACGAAACGAGATAAGGAAGAGAGCACCAGCTATAGTATAAATTAATTTAATAAACAATAAATATTAAAACTATGGTACTTATCTACTGTATCCTGTGGAGTAACACCCTCGCCGGATCAAGCACTGCCCTAACTTTATTGAGTGGATGATTCAACGAAAATTATTTTCACAGATCACACGGTAAAATACACCAATTTACTCGTAGGTAGCACAGTGATGTTGCTCCGTTCAGGCGCAAAACCACTCTCTTCTAATAATTATTACAAAGATTATAAAAGTAAGTCTTCGAGCTCAAATAGTTAGTAAATGGTACTGCGAGATTCTTGTTAAAACTATCACATAGGTACTGTCACCGTCCGTTTCATCAGCATTTATCATCTTTGCTTTTGCTGGTTCAATCAATTTCAAAGTAGTTTTAATAATAGCAACATGAATAATCGTTCCAACTTATAATAATTATGTTACACCTCTGAAGAGGAAACAGCACATTACTTTTTCATTTCGATTATACGTACCGTAGCTTCGGTGCACTGTGGTAGTAATGTCTTTAAGACACTGCTCTTTATAAGTAGTTCGCACCGATCTATATTGAAACTGTACTTTTTAAAAACATCTTTATAGTAAAATGATTTCCAATTACCGACGCTGCTATTAATGGACACTTCCACACCGAAATTTCTTGACGCTTTGGCGGAGCCACTGGTTAGCTGGAACACTTGCCATTTCATCCAATCAGGATCTTGAAGGTAGTACTTCAGAATAAATATATTACCATAAACGATAAATGTTATTTTATGGAAGCTCAAATTTAATGCAACAGTCGTTTCGTTGTGGCTAATTGATAAATGATTGTCTTCGATGTGACCCACGAGGTTGGTGAATAAGCCCTTGAATTGACAGTCTATGTCGACCCAGCACCTCCATTTCTTATAATAGCACGAGATGTTATCATGCTGGGATTCTGGGAAATGTTGTTCCCGGCATCCGAGACTTGCATTCCCACACGGTAATCTAATCTTCATCTCCTCCAGGAGCTCCAAGTGACCTTCATATTTCGATTTGTCTTTCATTTCAGATGAGATGATCTCCCCGTTGAATACATGCTTGAGACAAACCCTTACGTCTTTGTTGTTGACCGGATTCAAATTGTCGAACTTAATTTCCGTTCCCACAACTGACTCAAAATTTATTAACTGGCTCAAACTGTCGACGATTTGGCATATATGCTCGTTTTCTATTTTACTTCTAAATAATGTTAGATGTGACATGCGAATCTTATACGATTCCATATATCGGTTCTCGATGTCGTATATTGCACAGATCAACTTATCCTTCAAGACTTTTACGCGCAAGAGACTCAAACCGGATACGGTACGCAATATCCAGACATTGTCGGTCCCTTCGGTGCTGCATTGCAGCTGGAACATCCCGTCGCTTCCTCTGTCAATGAAGTCGGTGTGTTCATGAAGATGGTATACATAGTCTGACTCGAGTCCCGACCACTCGCAGCCGGCCAACAAGCAAGTGAAAGCTTTGAATTTGCAGGACTCTTCATGTTCGCTGATCTTGTACAACTTGACGATTTCTTCGCAACCGCTTTCCTTGTACCTGCAAGCGCAAGTGATGTGCTCCATGATCTGTTCCAGAGGAATGTTCCTCAGCCTTTCTGGTTCTTTTTCATAATCACATGGGTCACCTTTTTGGCTTTCATGATGAAGACACATGTTTCCCTTCGGTGTCAGGACAATCGGGGGCTTCAGAATTTCCTTGCATTTGATGCAGTGGAACGCATCGATTGTCAGAGAGTCGTTAAAGAATAATCCTCCCATGTTTAGGCACCTGAAACATGAAAAGCATTGTTATAGTCCCTCCAAGACCAGGAACACTTTTTAATTTTTAGTCTTTATAAGAATAGGAAAAAGGTTTTTAATGTTAAGCATACGAGACTCAAGTTCTGCAGATTTGGAAACTGCTGTTTTGGCCTTTTGAAGCCCATCACCACCAGCTGAAGACCCATAACTAGAACATCTAATTACAGTGTGAATTATAAAGGCTCTTTAAGTTAACGGCCGGGCAGATTTCAGTCACCGTTTCTAAAAAAGATATCGACTCTAGATGGAAAATATATAGCCATTTAGTCAGCGAACTTGTGAATTTAAGAACTAATATTATAATAGTCAAGAAGCCGGGGTCAGCTTAAACTCTTGAATGGGTACCTACCCCTATTTTTCATCTCGGAATCGGATTCACCGGAAATAGTGTAGTAGATTTGAATTTCAAAATGACATTCGTTTCTATTTATAAATTTACTTCGTTTCGGTCAACTTAGTGGACCACTCCAAGTCCCAGTGGACCACCGCCCCCCTACAAGACTGACAATCGAAGTTCTCTTTTTCAACTCAAACAAAAAGAAAGAAACCCGAAGAGAACCCGAAAGGGCTGCAGTGTAACTATCTGAAGCCTACGACACCTCGATCCATTCACCACCACCACGGCAGCTCCACGGGCCACTCGGTTAATTGAAGAGTTCTACGTGTTTTTTTCTTATTTTTTTGCGAATGTAGTTAGTGTTTCCTGACTCATATACAGGGTGTCCCAAAACTCAACGTCATCCCTTGAAGGGCTCTGCTAGGCCAACTCGTGACTGACCAGAATATCATAAGATGATCTCAGTAGAAAAATATTTTCTAGATAATGGGACTATGACTTTTTTATGAAAAAACAAAAATTTTCAATGAGGCAAAAATTTAATAATTCTCCTAAAAGGTACGGCACCAGAATATTTCTTCGTAAGTAAGAGTATTAATTATGTTACGCTATTCAGCATTGCGTAACATAATTAAGAATGGAAGAATATGAAATTTTGTACCTAACTGTGACACTCGAAAAACAGATCTAAGGTATCGATTTTCAAAAAATTCATAGAAGTCCCATTATCTCGAAAATAAACAATTTTTTACTGAGTCAGTCATGAGTTATTGGCCTATCAGCCCTTCAAGAAATGACGTTGAGTTTTGGTACACCTGTATGATCGATTAATAAATTTTCTGACCGAAATGATAGTATAGCTTTACTATCAGCATTACTTAACAATGTCGTCTTCGATAACACCAAAGCAAAACTATGGCTATAATAATGCCACAACAAGGTAGCAATTAGCGAGAAATGAATAAACAAGTGTGTCCCCGGCCCCGGATAGGTAAAACGATTTTAATAAAAGACAAAAAATTCTCGATTTGAATTTTCATTTTTTGGCGTTCAGCCCTGCTTGGTTAAAATTTTTTTCTTTTTTTAATTTAGTTTTGAAAAATCAAGTACCTATGTGTATATCCTTTTAGTCCAGTCGGTAAAGTAAAAAACCTTCTTGCGCATCAATCGCAGAAATAGTGTATTTTTATGCGATTCAATTATTAATATTTTCACAGCTTTTTAAATTGAATTTCTGAAATTTTCCATAGACAGATCATATTAGCTTAGTGGTTTACTGAGAAAATGTCATTTCATTTAGTTTGAAAACGTGCCTTAGAATGGATTTTTAAATTTAACAAAATAAAAAAAAATTGGCAAATTAAAAAAAAATCCTTTTCCTGTGTCCGCCACTGGCTAACTTTACTTAAAAAATACTATTCTTTACCACTACCTTTAATAAATTCGCAAAAAGTGAAAGGGGAATTTTGAAAACCGAAAATTTGAAATTTTAGAGGAATAAACATCATGTAAAAATATTCGAATATCTCCGCCATTTTTCTTATTTGCTTCTTGAAATTTTTCAGAGTTAGGGGTTACTCGTATAGTTGTCTACTGGAAAAACTTCAGCTCAATTCCTTCAAAAAAGGCTCATAAACGGTTATAGAAATTTAGCCATTTTACCCTTTTCCTATACCCACGCCACTGGCTTATTAATGAAAAATATGCAAATTTTACTGCATTAACTCAAATTTAAAATAATTTTCTTCCAATCGTGTTAATTTGGTTTAAATTTGTTTTTCTAACTTGCTTATAGGTAGGTAGGTATAGGGGTTCCAAATCTGGCAATGTTTTCTAAAATTGAAAAGGCCGCCATTTTGAAACAGTTCGCTTTTACTCAAATACAGTACCAGACGACTCCTTGCGGCTATCTTACTCATAAAAAAATTTCAGCCCCCTAGATTGAAAACTGCGACCAGAAACCGTGCCTCATAGACGGTTTTTATTTTTAATTTGGAGGGACACCCTGTAGAAATAACGCAGCTTTAGGAAAAAAATTTTACGAAAATCAAATGTCATTTCGAAGTTTCACAAGGGTAAAAAATTTCGTTCACTAATCCTTAAATATGAAGCTACAGCAACGGTTTTAAAATTTTAGAGAAATAAACATCATATGAAAAAAATATTAATATTTCCGCCATTTTTCTTATTTACTTCTTGAAACTTTTAAGGGTTAAAGGATATTAGTGTACTTGCCTACTGAGAGAAATTTCAATTCAAAATCTTTAAAAATGAACTCATAAACGGTTATAGAAATTTAGACATTTTTACCTACCCTACCTACCCATGCCACTGGCTTATTAATATAAATAATGCCAATTTTATTGCTTTAATTCAAATTTCAAATAGTTTTCTTCCAATCTTGTTAATTTTATTTTAAAGTTTTATTGCCATGTTGCTCATACAGCAAGTGTTCATAAAAAAACTTATTTAAAATTTTCCTTCAATAATTATTGTTAGTGAAGAGGTACCTATAGAACATACCTAAAGCCACAAAAATCAGTTTTGGGGGTGCAGGGTGCAGCGCGCCCCCGCCCTCTGCTCACCCAAAAATCACCACTTTGTTAAAAAAGTATTTTTTGGCTAATAACTTGTTAATCGTTGGAAATATCTATTAGAAAAACGGAAGCTTGACTGATTTCCTGACAAAAAGGTATATCTTGTAATTTTTTCGTATTCGTTGCGTCAAGGAATGCGTAAAACAGGCAATAGTGGGAAGCCGATAGTAGGAACAGCGACGATTGTGATGATTTTGGTGTAAAAAAATTTGTCTTTTTTAAAATCAGAAACCTTTTGGAGTGGGGACGACAATATATACAGGGTGGTCACTTTCAATTACTGGCTCACCATATTGGGATCTCCTAAGCCATTATTGGAGATACAGAATCGCTTAAAAAATTAGGATAACTTCAGTCATTGCTGAAATATCCTGAAAAAACTGAAAACTCGAGACTTTTTATTTTTGGCATACCTTTATTATTATTGAAAATAACTTCATAATTTATTGTTAGCTTATACATGAGAAATTAAAAGCTACCCATTTAACGTTACATAATTTTTCCAAGCCGCAAAATTTTTCCGAAAACTTTTCTAAGTTGACTAGATCCCAAATTTTTCAAAGTCAGGTTTTGTTTTTCTCATGACCGCCATGAATTATTGAATAATTTCGCGGCCCAAGTATACAAATAACTAATTTCAATTTCTTATTAAGCACAAACTGTGCAACTTTTCTCTAATTTAACTGACTGTATCTCAGTATATCTCAATAAATGGTATACAGGGTGAGGCGCGAGAACCTTAGGGCATTTTTATATGGAGAAGTCCTGGGAGTAGAAGTCTAAAAATTTGTGCGTTTATAATTTCGGTTTTGACGAGCTGAACTAAAATATTCACAACCCCACATCACTTCCGGTTATACCGGAAGTTGCCATATTTTTATTTTTTTAAATGGTACACCCTGTATATTATTACATTTTCAGATTGCCTGAAAAAAAGTAATAAAAATGATGTTTACAGTTCAAATTTGTAACGACCAATTTATGAGTTATAAACAAATGAAAATTGCAATTTTCCATTTTCAAAGTAGCTTAGCTTGAAAACGGGTCAAGATATCGGAAAACGGCTTACATGTCCCTATCCTAACTTTTTGTATACTACGCTAGAGTACCTACAAAAAAATATTTTTTATTAATTTTTTTTTTGAAAATCGCTGATTTTTCATCAATTTGTATACAAATTTCATCAGCACCATAGGATACTACGTGAAAAGTTAAGATAGGGACATGTAAGCCGTTTTCCGATATCTTGACCCGTTTTCGACCTAAGCTGCTTTGAAAATGGAAAAATGCGATTTTCATTTGTTTATAACTCATAAACCACTCGGTACAATTTTGAACTGTAAACCCCATTTTTATTGCATTTTTTCAGAAAATCTGAAAATATAATAATATACAGGGTGTCCTATTTAAAATAAGAAAGTTGATGGCAACTTCCGGTATAACCGGAAATGGTGAGGGGTTGTGAATATTTTAGTTCAGCTCGGCAAAACCGAAATCATAAACGTACAAATTTTTAGACTTCTACTCCCAGGACTTCTCCATATAAAAATGCCCTAAGGTTCTCGCGCCTCGCCCTGTATATTATATATGTAGATACATAATGTCATCCGCGCTCCAAGAGGTTTCTGATTTTAAATAATATAAAAAGTCAATTTTTTAAAGCCAAAATCATCAAAATCGGTGCTGTTTCTGAGGACTTCCGACTAAAAAGCTTATAAGTTTAATTAGGATTATAATAAAAACAGAGGAAAGAGACTCAATGGAGATTTTAAATGAAAACTCACCAATCACCGATGTCCAATTCAGGTTTCCTTTTTAACTCACGCACAAGTCACAGCTTACTTTTCTTTTATTTTTGTAAGAAGAATAAGAACTAAGAAATCAACAAATAATAAGTAGGTAGGTAGGTGTTACTGACTGTTTTAGATTTTAGTTTTAATAAACAAAACACAGTAGCACAAAACTTGCATGATAAGATAAGAAGATAAACTGATACGTTTCAAAAGCAAACGTGATAAGTTACGTTGAGATTTGGGTTATCGTATCACAGAGAATGGTAGATTACATATAGCATATAGCGCTGCTGCGTTCAGTTATCGTTTTAAATTTACGTTACCTACGGTTATTGTAATAATTTACTTCAATTCTTTACATACGGATCTTTTTTACCACTTCTCTTACCAGACTCAGCTTCCACCCCTTCACTCGGCGCGCCCCCATTCCTCTGCATTAGCCCATGGTAGATTATTGAGACCAGGACGGCTATTCTCGAGTTCGTGGGAGTCGATTCCCACGTGAGAGCTCACATGAAATTCGTAGTACTGTGCAAGTTACTGCCATTAATTTTGTTCTGGTCTAGAGATTAATAATTATTAGCACAATGAACCACGATGAAATTGGTCGAAATCTGAACAGAAGCTTGAAAAAATTGCAGGTGATGCTCTCGCTGGAAGTAATCGATGGTTCGAGTTCGCGCGTATTCCAAGGATATGATCAAAATGGTAGGATAATGTTCTAATGAGAAGTTTGCATGGGAACGATCTCCGGTCGTCAGTAGTAGCGCTCCTCGAGTTATGACTGTTATTCAGAATAAACATATACTGTTCTTCAACCCTAAGATGTTCGTTCCATCATCACGAAGACCATTCCATCAACACGAAGTTGGAGGTCATTGCCCCACAATACAAGTGTTGGTAGATGCATGAGCAGAATCAATCACAATCAATCGAATTTTCACCGCCGCCTGCTACATGTTTAAGACAAGTTTGCTAAAAATGCAAAGTGAAAAGTGCAAAACTGCAAAGTTTTTATCGTGGAATAATAGGCCCCAAAGCTTCAGTAGTTTTATCAGTTAGCTGACGCTTAAGTCTGATCTGTTTTTCGATGTTACAAAAATGTGTTTCTTATAATTTTTTTTAAACAATTTTATAGCCAACCAGTCGTAAAAAAACACGAAGATAAGTCTAAATGACGTTCCCGTTACTCGCTAGAATCACTTTTACAATTTGGTGAGAATACTAATAATAATATGCATTTCTCGAGACAACAAAGCTAGACCGGAAACATTCAAACAACCGAGATAACAAGAAGAGTGCGTTTAACGTGGACATCATTTATATAGGAAACTCAAATGTAAGAATAAGATAATAGGGAACCCATAATTACCATAAACACCAAATGTTTCACTACCTAAATTCCCTCACAATATACCAACTTCAACAGCTAATCTCGATTAAATAAAGTCATTAACTACGATACAAAACTTCACCATTGGGTGCGATTCGCCATGACGTGACTTAGCTTAAGGGATAAGGTAAAACCGAAAAGATTTGAAGTTTTCGACTCTGACTAAACGAAAACGCTTAGAATAAAACTCGCCGGGCAGGGTCACTCTACAAAATAGCCAAGTTGTCATGGAGTGTACACCAATAAGGAAGCCTAGACGAGATGACATACAAGCGGGAAGAAATTGGAAGGAGGTGACCCCACTACCCCACAGAACTGAAATTAGACGGAAGAGATCTATCATGTCTAGGAGATAACATCTATACTATACAGGTAGCAAAAAGCATTAAACATTTTTCTTAAATTTTTTATTGCAAAAATTTCAGAATTACAAAAAAAGTTAAATAGTTGGTCAACGCTTCCGAGTACCTACCGTCAGAGACATGTTTTAACTATTCCGTGTACTGGCACCGTGATGTACTGGTAGATCACCATCAGGAAGTTACCGCCTTATTGGTCCAATCTCGAAGTATTTTTAACGTTTAATGGCAACAGGAAAAAAATCGCTCAAGTTATAAAAAATTACACCTCTGAAGAGAAAACAGCACATTGCTCCTTCATTTTTATTATACGGATTCTAGCTTGGGTGCACTGTGGTATCAATAAGGTGTTTAGGTTTAAGGAACTGATCTCTATACATAGTTCGCACCGATCTTCATTTAACTTGTTCTTTTTGAACCCATCTTTTAAGTAAAATGATTTCCGATCGTCGCTACTATTCAAAGTTACTTCTACACCAAAATTCGGTGACGCATCGAAGCGATTGGTCAATTGCAACACTTGCCATTTATAATACTTAGAGGAATTACAATAATTGCGATTTGGTTTAGAGTTTGTGTACTCCAGAATAAATACACTACCATACACGATAAATACTATTTTACAGTTTAAATTTAATCCAACAGTGATGGTTTCGTTGAGGCGAATCGGTTCATGATTGTTCTCGATGTGATTCACGAGGTTGGTAAATAAGCCCTCGAATTGACAGTTAGTTTCAGTGGGGCACTTCCAGCTCTTATAATAGCAAGAGGTATTCTCATGCTGGGATTCAGGGAAATGTAGTTCCCGGCACCCAAGACTTGCATTTCCGCACGGTAATCTAACCTCCATCTCTTCCAGGAGTTTCAAGGAATCTTTATATTTCGATTTGTCTTTCAATTCCGATGAGACGATCTCTCCCTTGAAGACATGCTCGAGACAAACCGTCACGTTCTTGTTTTCAACTGGGTTCAAATTGTCGAATTGAATTTCTGTTCCAACAACTGACTCGAAATTTACGAACGGGCTCCAACTGTCGACAATTTGACATACGTGCTCGCTATGTATTTTACTTCTTTCCGACGTTATAGAGGTAATCCAAATCTTATACGACTCGGTATATCGATTTTCGATATTGTATACTGCACAGATCAACTTATCCTGCAATACTTTGATGTGCAACAGAATTAAACCAGATATGGTACGCAATATGCTGACATTGTCGGCCCCTTCGGTGCTGCATTCCAGCTGGAACATCCCGTCGCTTCCTCTGTCAATGTAGTCGGTGTGTTCATGAAGGTGCGATACATAATCTGACTCGATTCCCGACCACTCGCAGCCGACCAATAAGCAAGTGAAAGTTTTGAACTTGCAGGATTCCTCATGTTCGTTGATCTGGTTCAGTTGGACAATTTCTTCGCAACCACTTTCCTTGTACCTGCAAGCGCAAGTAATGTGCTCCATGATCTGTTCCAAAGGAATGTTCCTCGGCCTGGGCTCTGCTACTTCATAACTGCTTGTTTCTCCTTTTTGTTTTTCATGATGAAGACACATGTTTCCGATTGATGTCAGGATAATCGGAGGTTTCAGAACGGCCTTGCACTCGATGCAGTGGAACGCATCGATTGTCAGAGAATCGCTAAAGAATAATCCTCCCATGTTTAGGCAGCTGAAACATTAAAAAAATTATGATCTCTCAAGACCAGAAAAACTTAAATTTAGATCTTAATATCCGAGAATTGAAATAAGGTCTTAAGATTATCCATGCAAAAGTTAATACATAATATCAAATTTCGCACGCTTATGAGATCCACTGACGTCATTGCGCCGATTTGACGAAAATAGGACCGCTTATTATTACACTTCGCGCACACTGCCGAGTAGACATAAAATAATGTGCCATTATTCATTTGAATTTTGACGAAAAAAATGTCAACATTAACGCATTATTCAACGGCTGTCGAACAAATAACATTATACGTAGGATTTTGTAAATCATCGCCATATGGTATAATTATTATTGATTTTTAACAGTAGAGAAAAAATTCACATAAATACACGCGCATGCATTATTTGCGAGGTGTACTTAAATGTAATAATAATAACGCATTCTTTAAATTACAAAATCATCCAAACTGTCAAATTGTGTGTAATAAATGTGTAATAAGATTGCATTTCCACGCCCGATTTCCCCGTTTCGCTAATGTGGGGTAGCGTGCGAGCTTAATAACTGGGCCCACAACGTCATAATAAATTTCGAAATCAAGAGAGATTTGAAATGATTTTATTCAAACACTCACCGGATTATATCGATGTCCAATTCAGGTTTTTAACTCACTTCCGAGTCACAGGTCACAGTTTATTGTATTATTGTTTTTTCTTTTAAGAAGTCAATAAGAAAATATGTGTTACCGTTTTAATAAACAAAATATGAAATTAAACGTCATAATAATAACGTTAGCTGTTCTGTGGTTTGGGTTATCACAGAGAATTATTGCGCTTCTGCGTTCAGCTATCTCTTCTAATTTACGCTATGGTTTCTGTGTGATAAGTATACACCGTTCACATATTAAAAAAGAACTAGGTGGCCATGAACTTTTGTTTTTAGGTTTGCAAAAATGAAAACTCCCTAGATCTCGATTGACAATATCAGCTGATCGAGATATTAAAGGTTAAGTAAACACTGACATTTGTCAAATCACTCAAATTGTCTCAGCTGATTAACAGCCTTGTTGTCTAATTGAAGTTTTAGAAGAAGGGGATATCTAGGATAGGTAATTTCTTAGTTCTTACTCTGATCAATTTTTTTCAAACTGACAAATAAAATTATTAAATTTTTGACATTTTAAATTTCGAAAGAGCAAAATGACGAAAATAATATCTTTAGATGGATAAATCCGCATTAGGAAAGCATTTCAATGATTAAGATCCAGAAAGTCCAAACTTGAGCAAACATTTAAGTCATTCTCTGAAGGTAAAATATATTTGGGATGTAAAGTATTAAGTAAAATATGTGTATCTGCTAAATTAATTGCTAGTAATATGCGGTCTCTGATAGTAGTCAGACCGTGCATTAGCAAGTATTATTGGACAGGTCAAATGTGAAATTACACCTTTGGGCAGCCCGCGCCTAAAACTCAGGCACTAATTATGAAAATATTGTGTTTCCGAAAGATTTGCAATAATCTATTTCCAATACAAACCCAATCGACATCATGGGGATATTGCAATCTTCATTATACAAGTACGTAAATTAGCCGCTTCCCTCTAAGGATAAAGTAAGGAATGTTATATGGCTTGAAGAGCTTTCAAAATGTAAGTACACCCGACATATGTGACAAAATTAATATAATCATTGTGAAAAACTTATTTCGGAGGACTGGACGAAACAAATGGACATGGTGAAAATCTTATTAAAATCAGAGCGCTGAAGATGATTCTGATTCTAAGCAGGATGCAGTAGCGGTTATTGATAATGGGGGATAATTTTGGGCCAGAAGCGAAAACTGAAAAGTATCTTGTGTAAAATATTTTCAAGTCCAGAATCTTTGGCTGGTTCCTGACACACTACTACGATACCGAATAACCGACGAATTGACGAAAAATATTTTTCATTTACGTACCTATATTTTAATAGTTTAATAAACGTACCGATATATTTTAGTTACCTGCTATGTATTTATTAAAAGTAAATTAATATAATTGATTCAAGTTTTTTATTTTATATTCAAAAAGTACATTTGTGTATTTTCCTAACTTGGCAAAATTACATGATAACCTTTTTCTCAAACTCTTATGAAAAGCTTAAGATTTTAAGATCTAAGATCCAGCGACATTGCGTTCTAGCTAAAGATTGCAATATATGTGACTAAATGATTCAAAATAAAAAGCCCTCAACGATGTAAATATAAACATATTAAGAAGAAGACCAAAAATATCAAAAATCCATCTGGCAACTATGTCCTGTTCCTTGTCATAAAACTTCAACCTCATAAAAAAGAGACATAACCAAACTCCAGCCAATGATTGACAGCGGTTATACCCAGTGATTTCTATCACCCTACACCATAACCCAATTCTTTTATAATAAGTGAACGGTGTATAAAGACTAAAGAGCAGTGAACAATAAAACATTATTTAGATCCGCGGCTGGCTATGGAAGAGTGACCAAATACACTAGATAATAATACGTGCAGCTTCCACTGAAAATTGTCACCGGAAGTTACTGTCGCCCAAGCGGCTCGATATCTAACTAGCGTTCATTTGAAATGTCAATCTGTGATGTCAATTTAATTGAACGAAACGTCAATCTGACGTTTACTTTGCTTATGATTTATAAACTTTTTGACTAGTAGTTTATTCTAATTCTAATTACAAAACGTTAAGTGTTGCGAATAATTGCGTAAAGCCAAGACAAGATAGATGTATTGGCCTATTGTCATCGGAAGACCTAAATAATTCCTTAATGGTTTTGGTTAAATATGTACAAACGAGATGCTTTGCTGAAAGAACTGTTTCAACAGAACATTGCAGCAATGTAATGTGGCTCCGTCAATTCGAAATTTGAACCCTTTCTTGATGGATGAAAAAGTTTTGATTCGCGTTGGAGGAAGGTTGGTGAATTCTGAATTTGATATGGATAAACATCATCCAATTCTGTTATCGGCAAAAAATTGGTTAACGAAATTAATATTTACAAGGGAACATTTGCGTTTGTTGCATGCTGGTCCGCAACACCTATTAGCATCTGTGCGAGAGCGATTTTGGGCAATTTCGGGAAGATATACGACAAAAAGAGTGGTTCACGAATGTGTGAGGTGTTTTCGTGTTGCGCCAAAAATAATAACCCCAATAATGGGTAATTTGCCAGCTTGCAGAATTAATCCTTCTTACCCTTTTCAAAATACTTGGGTGGACTATGGTGGTCCAATGAATTTAAATGATACGAAGGGGCGTGGTTGTAGGGTGTCAAAGTCTTATATTTGCTTGTTTATATGTATGGTGACCAAAGCTCTTCATATTGAACTTGTTACAGATTTGTCAACTGATTCGTTTATTTTGGCTTTAAAGAGATTTATTGCCCGTAGGGAAAGCCTTCCAATATGTATTCGGACAACGGGACAAATTTTAGGGGAGCAAAAACCGAGTTAGATAAGTTGAGGGTTTTTGTATTAAAAAATAAAGACAGCATTGTTGAGGCTGACAGGCGAAGGAGTCGATTGGCACTTCATACCCCCCAGATCACCTCACTTCGGAGGACTTTTTTTCGTCTCTGACATTTGAAGAGATATATACGTTACTCGTACAAATTGAGGCCATCATGAATTCCAGACCTTTGTCACCCCTCTCTCACGATCCCAACAATTTAAGTCCTCTTACTCCAGCTCACTTTTTGGTGGGAAGAAGACTATTGTCACTGCCAGATCCGTGTATTTTGAAGATTCCAGAATCTAGATTATCGTGCTTCCAAAGAGTTCAACAACTCCAACAATAGGTTCACTTAAAAACTGACGACTTATTTATTTGCTTTGAAACCAGTCGAGTTATGCAAACACGAAACTTGGTGGGTTAAACAGCGGCACGCATACGGGTATCAATTAAAAATATTTCAACAAAAATGCAATAAACATCGAAATAAACCACTAATTCACCTTTATTATTACTGCTGCTGTATTGTATGTAGGTGTCACGAGCGTGACGTCATAGGCTGCGCACTGACATGTTTGTATAATAATTATATATACGTGTTTTCACGAGTATTACTCGTACCCATACACCTGTCTGTGCCAAAGTACTTATGAGTAAATACTTACGAGTACATTTTCTGAGTTTCGTACTCGAATTTCAATTTATTTACGAGTACTCTCTCAAGTACTCCTGCCTAGCTCTGCGTCAACCCCAACATTACCTGATACACCAAAAACTCCAGATACTAGATACACCAAAAACTATATAATTTTATTATGTCTGTGAATATAATTTATATTACATCCGTGCTTTTCATATCCGGTGTCTTGTGTAGTTAGCGATCGAGGCGTGTAGACGGCGCTCTATTTTCATACTTCACTTTTATTACATGTAAATAGCGGAGAGCTGCACGTATTATTATCTAATGTATTTGGAGTGACGCCGCGTCCTAGCTGCATCCGGGGACTGCGTTGCGTGCGTTGCGTGCGTGCGTTGCGGGGAACGATTAAAATAAAACACATGCAAAGCAATGGGAGTGTCCTCAGTAGACGCGTTTGCCCGCAAAGTCGTACGATAAAACGACACCGCAACGCACGCATTGTTTTAAATTGAAATATTTAGTTTTTCATCTGTCAAAATCTTGCGATTTTTGCGGCGGGCAGGAATTTTTTTTAATTTCGATTGCCTTCGTGCCAAAGCGAAACATTTTGTGCAATAAGAGAAATCTATTTTACAAGAACAAGAGTCAAGGTACACTGGGAATGTGAAAATGTCTCGAATTTAGGCTTTTAAAGTAAGTATGAGGTCTATTAACTTCTATTGTAGACCTATTTTTATTTAACCTACCTTCTATTTATCTATCTATCAAATCTATACCTATTTCTATAGATTACTTGCGTCTTATTGTTTCTTTCTCTTAAGTAACATGTTTCTTTCTGTGATTTTCAAGTCTTTCAAGCTCCAACAACCTACTGGTTTCCAAATTAAAACTTATTTAATCTGAAGCTGCACCAGAAATAGTTGGATTGGAAACCATTTTCTCGCCCGCACCGCACGCATTCAGTTAGGACACACTCAAAATTTCTCGTGCGAGTTTGCGTTGCGTGCGTTCCCCGCATCGCACGCAACGCATTACCCGGATGCAGCTAGGACACGGCGTGAGACAGCAGATAAGGTATGTCTTCTAGAAATCAATTACAATTTCATGTGACTGCTGTTTTATTTACAATTATAATTTATTTGTCAGTTTTAGTCCAGATCAAAATCTATAATTTGAAGTTATTACTTATATTCAGTTCTTATTTTAGTATATTATCCATATATTTAATACTACTATAAATTGCTAGTGGGGGTCTGGAGATGGAGGGAAATACCACGGTGCAGACATTATCTTCCTCTCGTCGAATTACATCTATACTTCGAGTCCTAACGCGCATGTCCGAGAATTGAACACGTCTATACAAGCCATCAGCTGATTCGATCATCTGACTCGTGACGCTTGCGCATAACGGATCGAGTACTCAAAAAAACAGATCGAAGTAGTCGTTTGCTGTCCCACTGTGATCGTGACACACTTCCACTTACGGGCGCGCTAGCAATAATATATTATTTTTATTCCATTATGATGAAGCTTTATTATTCTTTGTTCTGTTTTATTAGAAATAGTTTAAAGTTCTGATTCGCACTTCAATAAGGATTTTTCGACATTTTAGGAATACCTGACGTTCTCCTGAACCAGAAGATTTATATATTCCATTACTTCAAGTAGTAATTATTTGTCAGAAGGAAAAGTTCAAAAACCTAAACATTCCAACAAAATATAACGAATAAAGAAACTGGCGAAATCGCGAAATATTCTGGATTTCTTGACCGCCTCAATTTTTATGATAACGCGCAGCCAGTCATGGAAATGTCACCTTTGCGACAATTCTAGTGACATGACAGGAATGACCTATGAACTCACATTATACTAAATACCAGAATGGCTCCTCGTTCTACGCATGTTCGAGATCGCGCGGTTGTGTCTAGAGATACGCCAGAGACTTCGATGGCACCTTATGGTATATAAGAACCGCCGTGGCTGGAGAGTGCAGTGCAGTTGTAATTGGAAATTTAAAGGAAGACATAGAACAGAGTGAAGTGACAAGTGAAGTGAAAAGGCATTAGTGCGCCTGTGTAAATAAAAGAGAACACTTGATTATTTAGATTTGGAAATTATAAGTTATAGTTGTGTTAGAGAATAAGAATTTTATAAGATTTTTAATTTGATAGTAATAAAGTGTAAAACCGTAACAATTTTAAAGATAAAAATCTTGGGACAGCGAAAATAAAAATTCTGATAACGAATCATTAGTTCCACTACCAATTAATGAGTCAAACTTGGAAGAAATTAAGACAAAACGTTAGGAATGTATTTATTAGAAATACAGAAATACCTTACCACCCAGGGAGGGAAGTAATATGGGAAGAAATTTTTTCACGAAAACACTGGTACAGGATGAAGATAATGTGAAGGTGGAGACAGTGCAGGTTGATAAAGTATGTTTGAAAGTTTCAATTATAAAAAAAATGTGTGATTTGTTGGTTCATGAAAATTCTAGCCGACATGACAGGAACATTCTAATTCTATTGTAATACAGAATGCTAGAATTCCGCGCATGTTCTAAAGCGCGTGGCTGTCTAGAGCAACGCTAGGAAGCTTCTAGAACCACGTCCGGCGTGTGCGTAGCAGTAGCTACATTTTAGTTTTGATTGGAAGTTGGTTGAGGTTGAAGCACCATAGAGTAAAGTAATTGTGTGTAAATAAGAACTGATTATTTTGATTTTGGAGGTTATTGTTAATTTGTGTTATGACTTATTTAAATAAAGACTAATAATTATTATAAACTAATGCCCGTATTCACAAACGATAATTTCCTAAATAATTACGTAATCAATTATCCCCATCTCATTCCATTGCAAAAAAACTGCATATCTCCATCTCACTCATTTGAATAATTACGTAATTATTTAGGAAATTATCGTTTGTGAATACGGGCATAAGTCTTTTGATTTGAAACAATAAAGAGGTAATGTTTCAATATTGTAGTATTAGGAAGTTTACACTCATTTACTTGAAAACTATGGGGAATTCCGACTGTTTGCAAGTATACCTTTCATTGTAAAAAAACTCCATCAGGGAATCCAATGCTGATAAGTAAGGTTTTTGAAGTTGATGGGCGTAAAAGTTGTTGGACGAAAAAGGGAGTATGTACCCTGTATCTATGCCACTGACGTTTTTTTTTACAATGTTTAACTTAACTCCGTTCTGTCTGCAAAGTATTGAGAAATGCCCAAGTTATGAGCTGAAAACAAACAAAAAAGTATATTTTTTGTTTTTGACATGTATTGTGTTATCTGACTCATCCTGTATATTTTGACTTTTTACATACTATACTATAGTTATACGTGACATGACATGGCAGCCTAGTCAGATCCTCGATGAGATGACTGGAAGCTGGCCACAAGAATTACATAGAAGAGGTCTATTAATGTCTAGGAGTCGACATCTATAGGCAACAAAGTTTTCAACATGTTTTAATTTTTTTTTATTAAAATAACTTCACAATTATTACAAAAAATGATATAAAAGTAAGTCTTCAACCTTAAATAGTTAGTAAATGTCGATGTGTAAATAGCGAGATTCATGTTACAACTATTCTGTGTACCGTCACTATCTCCATCATCCCCAACCCGTTACCACCGCCTTGTTGATTCAGTCAATCTCGCACATTACTTTTTCATTTTGACTATTTTTATTTTAGCTTCAGTGCACTGTGGTACCAAGGTCTCTAAGACACTGTTTGTTAGAAGTAGTTGGCACCGATATTCATTCAAACTGTTCTTTTTAAACCTATCGTTATAGTTAAATGATTGCATTCCGTCGGTGCTATTGACTGTTACTTGTAGACCGAAATTTGCTGACGAACCTGAGCGATTGGTTACCTGCCACACTTGCCATTTCATCCATGGACAACTTTGAAACGTGCTGCTCAATTCCTGACCACCGAAAGTCTGTATACTATCAGTATTTGCAGGTGGCTTCAATGCTTTGTCTAACTGAGAAAAGTCAAAAGATTTTTGTTCTGTCCTTTTATCTTTTATCACTAATTTCTTAGTGCTTCCCTCACTAGCAAATGAGCTACTTGGCTGAGAACATGCAATGGGCTTGCTACCATAAGAGCGGCTATATGAACTGGGCTGGCCATAAAGAGAGGACGGGGTACTAGAAGTGGGCTGGATATTTGAACTGGTCTGGCTAGCGAGAGTGGGCTGGCTACCAAGACCGAGTGAAAAACTTGGTTCATTTTTTGGCTCATTCTGTGGAGGAAGTTTGAAGTTTGGAACATTTTTTGGAGGAGTACCACCAAAAGTGGGCTCGATATTTACACTAGTCTGGCTAGCAAAACCGAGTGAAAAACTTTTTTCATTTTTTGGCGCATTCTGTGGAGTAAGTTTGAGGTTTGAAAAATTTATTGGTGAAAAATTTATTGGAAGAGTACCCGATGACTCAATCATGGGCTTCAATGGTTGCGTTTTTGCCAACGTGTTTTTGTACTCCAGAATAAATATATTACCATAAACGATAAATGCTATTTTATGGGAGCTCAAATTTAATGGAACAGTCGTTTCGTTGTGGCGAATCGAGTCATGATTGTTCTCAATATGATCCACGAGGTCGGTGAATAAGCCCTCGAATTGACAGTTTATTTCAGCAGGGCACTTCCATCTCTTATAATGGCAAGAGGTATTCTCATGCTGGGATTCCGGAGTATGTTGTTCTCGGCACCCGAGACTTGCATTTCCGCACGGTAATCTAATCTGGATCTTCTCCAGGAGCTTCAACAAGTGACTGTCATATTTCGACGAGTCATCTAATTCAGACGAGACTATCTCTCCCTTAAAGACATGCTCGAGACAAACCGTCACCTTCTTGTTGTTAACCGGGTTCAATGTGTCGA
The DNA here is from genome assembly GCA_910589415.1 of Malachius bipustulatus. NCBI lineage: Eukaryota > Metazoa > Arthropoda > Insecta > Coleoptera > Melyridae > Malachius > Malachius bipustulatus. Next base: position 20,344,078 of record OU342638.1, on the reverse strand, counting down.
ATTTAATTTTGTTTCCCAGAACTGATTCGAAATTTTTGAACCGACTACAACTGTCTACGATTTGACATGGATACTCATAATGTATTTTGCCCAATGATTTTGGACAGGTCATCCAAATCTTGTACGACTCGGTATATTGATTCTCGATGTCGTATACTGCACAAATTAACTTGTCCTGCAATACTTTGATGTGCAACAGAATTAAACCAGATATGGTACGCAATATGCTGACATTGTCGGTCCCTTCGGTGCCGCATTCCAGCTTGAACATCCCGTCGCTTCCTCTGTCAATGTAGTCGGTGTGTTCGTGAAGGTGCGATACATAATCTGGCTCGATTCCCGACCACTCGCAGCCGGGCAACAAGCAAGTGAAGGTTTTGAACTTGCAGAACTCCTCATGTTCGCTGATCCGGTTCAGGTGGACAACTGCTTCGCAACCGCTTCCCCTATATCTGCAAGTGCAAGTGATGTGCTCCATGATCTCTTCCAGAGGGTGGTTCCTCAGCAAGGCGGGTTCTACTTCAAAACTGCTTAATGTGTCTCCGTTTTGGTTATCATGATGAAGACACATGTTTCCCTTCGGTGTCAGGATAATCGGAGGCTTCAGAATTTTTTTGCATTCGATGCAGTGGAACGCTTCGATTGATATCGAGTCGTTAAAGAATAGTCCTCCCATGTTTAGGCACCTGAAACATGAAAAAATTGTTATGATCCCTGCAGAATAGACAAACTTAGCGGTCTTCTTCGTGAGATTCAATGCCAATGTTGAATATTTGAACAAAGTGTCGTGATCATTTTAAATACGTAACTTTACAATAATTCTGGGGATATCTATCGTGTGAGTAAATGAGAACTTAATTTAGGTAGGCTTTGGGAAAAATTTGATGTCTGTGATTAAAGGTACAATAAAATCTCTTGTAAATGTCTTATTTTTCTTAATTTCTGATTTTTAGTGGCCTCAGAGAAAAATAAAATATACTAAAGAGACTTCCTCAAGTCGAGATCCTAGTTGTAGGGGAAGGATGAATAGTTACCTACTAGATCAATTTTTATTAAGGAACCTGAAGGTGGTACGAAATTTTTTTCAAGTAAATGTTGTTTCGGAAAATGAGATATTTTTTAACTAATTTCAAAATGGCCGACGATTTGTATACAGGGTGATTTACTTTTTAAGAGTAGTAAAGTTTTTTACCGCAGTGCTGTAAGTTCTTTTCTTCCAAAGATATGACCATTTTTGTAAAAATAAAAGTGGCAACCCTGCATTGAACATTGTGATGAAGTTCAGATATCATTTTCATTATTTTCATTTCCATGGGAATGGAATGAAGGCATTTCAGTATTTTTCCGACGACCACTGGCAAAAATGAGAAATATCACACTATTTAGTTACTTAGAAAATGACAAATTTCACTCTTGAATTTAAAAGTAAAATATCACACTAGAGTGATATACACAGTATGGAAAAGCCAGAGAGAATAAATAGATTATTGCAGTAATGGTGCACACATTAAAAAAAATCCGAAAGACGTCAATTTAAATTATAAAATGACATCCTGAACGTACTAATTTCATCCCTAAAGCTAACCCCCTTCGAGTGACTTTAAACGGGAAGTAGGGGCTTGGGATATATCTTTTGAAAGGTCTCTTTATTCTCTATACAAAAATTATAAAAAATGACAACATTTGAATTTTTTTTATTTATGATAAGGATTATGCCAAGACATTCAAGCTTTTTGAACATCTCCTACACTAAGATTCATGGTGTTTTGTGTTTTAGAACATCAGAAATTAGACGATATTACTTATTAAATTAATAGTGTGTTGTAGCTAATTTCCTAAATCAGATGATTTTAATTAATTTATAACATTAATTTTTGCATAAAATGAGACTGTGCATCAATCTGTGGTGGTAAGAAAAATAGTGTACATTACTTGTGTGGAAAGTGCCATTTGACCCTCGTGGGATTGCCGCATTCGGCTAATGCCTCGTACGACAACAACCTCTCATTCGTGTGAAATGGGCACTTTCCACACTATTAATGTAAAATACTATTAATCTAAGGTTAGCTTGCACAGTTGCCAAACTCCAATTTTATTTCAGTTTTAGGTATATGTATAGGTATGTCTATCAATTTTCAACATTTTCAATTCCTGTGAAAAATTGACTAATCATAATAATGGTATTCATTCAAGAGACTATAGTAGGCTTAATTATTCACTTATTTTATTCGTGCTTATTAAAATTAAAAAAGACATTTACAGATAAAAAAAAACAAGATGGCAATGTAGGCATCAGTTTAAGATTTTACAAAGCAACATTTTTCTCAAGAGATATAGTGATACCTAATTGAATTATAATTATTATTGTATCTGTGGGAGAATTATGGCAATTGAAGAGGGTTTAAAATTAAGCTTCAAACTTGGAAACTCTGTAAATCAAAAACTAACAATAAAATTTTTTTTTTTGTAATTTATCCTTTACTTAATGAGTGCACGAGTTACTGATCAGATCACCCTGTATATTTTTAAATTTGCTAAAACTACTGAAAAATACAAATTGTACAAAAACCATTGTATGTCATAGGGGTCTCCGATCTCATGTTTCAAATTTATTGGTTCTCTTCAGCAAAAGATAGTTCAACTTTGAAGCACCATCATGCATAGATGGCTGACATTTTTGAACAACATTTTCACCAAAAGATTTTTACATTTTTGTCTTCTTCATTATAATGTAAAATGAAAATGTAAAATGTTTATTTACAAAGAGTGTTGCCACGTTTTTGTAAGGTGATGGTTTTCTTCATTTTTTCAAATGGCAGGTCCTATATTACATCGGCTCATCCAAAAGTAATTTAAAAATGACATATCACAACATAGGACCGAATTCACTTGTTTTCATTCAAATCGTGTTCCTTCATTTGGAAAAAATCAATATAAATATAATTTATGTAGTCTCCATGACAATGACAGTTCATGTTCCTATGTAAATATATTTTGAGTTTTCCTTTTGAGCCCTTATGCCAGTTTATCTCATTGTCTCGGAAACTATGATTGTTTATAATCAATACAATTTTAATAATTAAAATCAAAAAAAAAAAAAAAAAAAAAATTGAATGAATACAAATTAATTGAATCTGAAGAAAACCAGCACTTTTCAAAATGTGGCAACACTGCTTTGTGATTAAACATTTTACATTTTTAGTTCCAAAAAATTAAAGAAGACTAAGGGCCGGTTGCACGAGCGTAATTTAAAATATTTCAGTCAGATAATAGTTACCGATTTTAAATTTCAAATTTTGAAAATATGAATATTTTAATTTTTGTCGGTAATTAACTCTTCTACAAGGGAATAGAGTTTGTTTCCAGCACTATCAGACCAATATTTTGATAATACAGGGCGTTTAAAATCGATGATTATCTCACAGATTTTTAATTACGTTCGTGCAACCGGGCATAAGTAATTTGAAAATCTTTCGGTGAAACTGGCGTTTAAAAATGTCAGATAGCCATCTAAACTTCAAAGTTGAGCTTTTTTCGCTAAAGAGGAGCAATAAATTCGAAACCGAGGTCGGAGACTCATCAATGTATTTTTGGTAGTTTTAGAAAATTTAAAAATACATTTATAGGCCTTCGTATTTGAAAAAAGGTAACTTTTAAAAAAGCCTCAGAACTGTGTACACCGTGAGTCATTTTAATCTTCGAACCCGGCAATCTCTGTTGGTAATCCAGGTACAAAAAATTGCACAGTCAAAAATTGTTCAGGACAATGGGGGTTATCTGACTGCACTAATGATTTTGACCTTGTGGAACAATTTCAAGGCCATTTGAAAGTCAAGATAACTTTTTAAATAGGACAGCCTCTGTATATTATTATTTTTTCATATTTCCTGAGAAAAACCAATAAGAATAGTTTTTACAGTTGCAGTTTAAAGTTTAAACCGAGTTATAAACAACTGAAATACGTAGTTTATCATTTTGAAAGCAGTGTACACCGGAAACGGCCCCAAATATCGGACAACAGCTTACATGTCCCAATCTCAACTTTTCATGTGTTACCTTGCAGTGTACTTGAAACTTTTATACAGGGTGATTAAAAATCAGGTAATTTTCTTCACCCTGTATTAAAATTTAAACCACATAGTAAGATACCATGTGCAAAGGTAAGTTAGGAACAGTTAAAAACCGTTTTCCAATATTTGGAGCGGTTTCTGATGTACATGCACTGCTTTCAAAATGAAAAACTGCTATTTTCAGTTGTTTATAACCTACTCATTTTAGACTGCAGCTGTAAGAACCATTCTTATTGGGTTTTCTCAGGAAATATGAAAAAATAATAATATACAGAGGCTGTCCTTTTTACTTTCAAATGGCCTTGAAATTGGTTCCCAAGGTTAAAGTCACGAGTACAGTCAGATGACCCCCAGATTTTGTCTGCACAATTTTTTTGTATCTGGCTTACCAACAGAGATATCCGGGTTCGAAGATTAAAATGACTCACCCTGTATATAAATTAGTTTATAAAAAATCTCCTTTTCCGAAACAACATTTATTCATACCACATTCAGGTTCCTTAATAAGGTACAGGGACAGGTTATATGAGACACCCTGCACTTATAATACTGAAACTTTAGTGACATGAATTAAAAAGGTAAGACTAGGGAGATCTTCATGGATGAGAAAAAATAACCCTACAAGGCAAGCAACTGGAACAAAATACAGGTAGGTATTTAGGAACCTGGATCACCTACACAAAATAACGAAGAAAGAACAGAGATAAGATCGAGAATAGAGATACGTATGTAGAATAGAGTACGTTTACAAAACTGAACAAAATACTATTAAACAAAGACCTCTCACTAGAATTAAGAGTTACAAAATTCAGATGTTATGTGTTTTTGTTTTAGACACTACTATACGGACTGGAGAGCTGGACACTGAAACAGGAACTGTACAAACAGATTACAATCCTTCAAAATGTGGTGTTATCGAAGAATGCACAAAATTGCTTGGACCCCAAGAAGAACAAATGGGGAAGTGTTAGGATTGATGGGAAAGGATTATGACCTAATCAGAAATATAAAAGTTAGAAAATTACAATATTTAGGACACATTATAAGAGTTGATCAGAGTATAGGAAGAAAAAAATCACGGTTAAGAAATCTGAGAGAGTGCTCTAACTGTAGCACATGGGATCTTCTCAGAGCTGAAGATAGCAATGATGAAAGCCAACTTCCGATAGTAGAGGCACTCAAAGAAGAAGAAAAAGAAGATTTTTTTCTGCTTTGCTATATATCTAATACAAAAGAGATAGATTTGATATCGAGTGTGTTATTGAGAGTTAGATTATTGAAAGTGTGCAAATTATATTATAAAAAAGAAAACTAGAAGATGGCCGTGTAGGCGTCAGTTTACAATTTTACAAAGCAACATTTTTATTTTACAGTTTTTACACATTCCTTTTCAGACATGAGATTTTTTCACAAATGCTACCTGAATTATGTTTTCTTTTACTCAAGAGATGTAGTGATAATGCGATCATAATTATTATTGTATCTGTGGAAGAATTATGACAATTGAAGAGGGTTTAAAATTAAGTTAGTATTGAGTTGTGGAATAGTTGCTGTTCTTACTTCATGTCCACAGCCCATCACTACAATATTGCTATTGTTTATCGATTTATATTATTACATAATTAGTTTTAAATTTCTCTCATGCCACTATTTTTTTCATCAGTTATCAGTTCACTCATAGTATGAGAGACTTTAAGGATAAAATTGATCTTGATGACGAGATAATATAATACCTATAAGAGGAGACATGAGAGGTAGGTACGGACTTCACAAGTTAATGAAGTACCTTTCCAGGAAATTTCTGAGAATTTCCGAAGACTAATAATAATTAGAGGATTAATATTATGGAGGTTTCTCTATAAATGAGGGTGCGGCCTCCTCAGAGTTGATCATGGTGAAAGGAAATGATGAAACTGCCTTATCCATCAGGTTGGAAGAGCATACCATATTTATAGATACACCCCATGCGATAATATGGGTCGTCTCTAGGAGTACCAAGGTACCACTGAAAGTTGGTCTGAAAAATTGGTAACACTAACAAGGGAGATATTTGCCTCACTATAATAATAATTGCAATTATCATAATTACCTAAATGGGCCATTATTGACGACTTTTGTCCTTCTCGAATGGCCCATTACATCGACAGTGGCCTTAATAAGGACAAGTGATACAAAGAAGTTCTTCGCCTGTCCTAGTTTTACCCCCCCCCCCCAGCACCCCTATTTGTTCCACGGTCCCCTTAGAATCTGAAGGTCACTTGTACAAAAAAAGAACTACAAATTCAAATTACATTATCAAATTATGATGAAAATGGACCAGAACAATGCCAAAATTGCAGTGAAATGTGAGTGGCCACTGATTTAAATAATTACGCTTCTTTGTAGGCATCATTAATAGTGGCCTTAATAAATTAAGGCCACTCTCAATCTACTGAGCCAATCGAGAAGGACAAGTTAAAATTTTCCAAACGTCGTCAACATGATAATGGGCCGTTTAGGTTACTCCTAGGAACCGCTAATCGACCCATAGGTACTATCACTATCGTATGGTGTAATATGTATATGGTATGTCTGAGTGCGAGTGACCACTGATCTGAATAATAACCCAAAGAAGTCCTTCCCTTGTCCAAGTTATAACCCCCCCCCCGAACACCAATTCGCTCCACTACGGTCTTCTTGTCTGTAGGTCATTTACACAAAAAATAAATTTCAAGGTAATGAGAGAAGAAAAGTAAAATATAACATATAGAAAATAAAGAAAAAGCGTAAGGGCCTCAAATTGTAAGGAAAAATACCTAACCTGACTTAGTGGAGGGTCAGGGTGTCAATCACCCTACAAAATAAATAATTACCTATTGGAACTGTGAATTATTATTATTGTGAAACAAGAATTAAGAGATTTAGATCAACATTTTCAACGATTTTACCGAATTCCCCTGTTCAATTCACGTTTTTTTTTTTAATTCACAATTACATATTTACAAATTCGCCCCAAGTCTACAATGCCAACACCTCACCCTTACCTAGGTAACGATGACAGAGTTACAGATACACACTCACTGAACAGGAAACAGCAACCAGCAGCAGATTTAGATTTCGTCTAAAAACCCAAAAACTTAAAATAGTAAAGTAAAAAAAATACACATAATAATATCAATTATTATTATTTACAACAAGTTGCACCTGCACGTGCAATGGCGCAATAAATAACAGTAATCAATAATCATAATAATAATAACACAACACATCACGTCATTCACGTCAAAAATGACGTTGTCATTATGAAAGAGACTAGCACTCATTGCGCTGCTGCGTTCAGTATTATCATTTCTAATTTACGCTACGCTTCCTGTGGTAGTTGGCTTACTTAGGGAACCTGTATTACCGACACCAACGCTAGCGCATTCACTCGTTGACGTTTACTTGACACGGTTATGTATGAACAGCTGGATGTCATATTTTTGGCACATTTGGTCACAGGCGTAGGTATCAAGACTATCAAGTAGTAAAAAGCGAAGTTTGAAAAATGAAACAAAATAATAACACGAAGACAAATCGAGGATTCCTCTTTCAGTGGGTATTAAAAACAATATATTACGGGTTTATAATAGGATCTACGAAACTGTAGACTTATTTAGTATTGGTTATAAATTTTAACTCGATATCTAACGTAGTTACTGAGAAAAACGTCTTTTTGGTAGACACACGAATGGCAGTGTGATCTTAGCACTACTACAAGACCCTCCCACACTGATCCTTGAAAATAAGATTCATCATCATCAAGATCAGTGATGTAATATGACTGATATGTCGTATAATTTACCTTTATTCTTTACGTGATTCTTTACCGGTAAAGAATGGACATTTTTAAGGTAAAGATTGTAAATAATGTAAAGATTTTAAAGAATGCAAAGAATGCGTAAAGTAAGTACCTGTGTAAGCAATGAAAAGTTTTATTTCGACTTCTGCCAACCATAATCTATCATGTGAGGTGGTGGTATTCCAATTTCCATAAACATGAAATAACAGAAACTATAATTCAAGTAACAAAACATCAAAATAAAACCAAAACAACCTATCACAAAACCGTTTTTTTATTATTTACATTGTTTGCGTTTTCTTTACATTCTTTATAATGAATTCTTCACACGTAAAGGTACATCACTGCATGTCCCTCGCTAAAGAGCTGAAGTTTTCAAACATCTGATGCTCAAAATGTGTCCTGTTGCAAGGTGACTCATCGATGGTTAGTAAAAGATTTTGTTACACAAAAAGTAAATAAAAACTAATAAAAAATTCATAGATTTATTCAACACAAGTATTTTATACATTCATATTTTCTATGACTAACCAGATAGAATAAAAAACCATACTTAGAATATATTACTTTTATCTGATAACTTGAAAATCACTACTTATTTTACAAAGTACAAACGTCAATTAATTCATATTTGCCATTTATTTACTAATGTCATAAATTTTCTAATTTAACTTTGATCCCTGAAAACAATTGAGCTATTTTATTAGTAAAACTAACATTATGAAAGCGGCAACATTATACTGAAATTGATTGATGTACGCGTACTTATAAAATAAATAAGTACTGCGAAGTTAAAAGAAGATGAGCAAAGATAATTTCAAGATTAGTCAAACAGTAATTAATCGTACTAATTATCAAAATAAATGTAAAAAAATATACACACAAGAGGTAGGTAGCTATTATAACCATACATTAACAATTCTTATTATTCTATTTTTTATAACATATCTAATAGATATAAATACATTCATTAAAGGTAGTTATACAAACTTTTTTTGGGGGGGGGGGGGGGGCGAGACAGTTAGAATTGCATATTTTGTCTTTATATATAGGATCAAACATTGCGCTAAAGCCGACAGCTGCTGCAGCAAACCGGAAGTAAACATCACTGAACGTCACACGGTTTTGACAAACATCATCCAGGTATAATTGAAATTGAAGATTGCTATCACTCTTTTTTTATAAGAGTTAATTATTGTTAATTTATGAGAGTTGATATTGTAGGAGTGTACTTAAATCCAACAAACTTACCTACCTATAATGAAAAATAGTAGAATAAATTTTTATTTTAATTACTCAGGGTCTAGCAATCTGTACATTATAATTTTGTTTTTTGATTTACTTTTTGCTCGTTCAACAAACACAATCAGCTGTCAACTCAGTCGCTATAACGGCTTTGAGCGCAATTAATTACAATTAACCAATGATTAATATTTTAATGACAGGAACCTAAGTCAACTAAAGTAATTCCTGATTTTTGAAAGTTCTCTGCATCGCACCACATTTATTTTTATTTATATTGGAAACATTAATAAAAAATGTTCAACTATAAATTTTATATTCTCCACATTTTACCTAATAGAATGTTTCGATCCCTAGGTAGATATGTCACATGCAAGATTAATTAATTTTTATAGAATGGAATAAGTCTTATAATAATATATAAATACAAGATTAATTAAAGTGAACTAAGTAACTGTACTTCCTCTTGATAATTATTACCAATAAAAAGTAATAAAAATAGAGACAAGTATACAAAAAAAGTATAAAAGAAGAAAATATGTCAGCATTTAAAAGCAAAAATTTACAGCAAATCAAAGTTTTTGCTTTGGTAAAGCCCTAATTTACTGCAAAGCCTTTAAGACATACTGTACATATTTATTGAGTAAATAGTAGGTACTGGAATAATATAAAAGTAAAGTAAGTTTTTTATTGTACATACCTAACTTTTTCAGTTGAAACCAAAGAAAAGTAGACAAGATAATTACCTGTATAAGTGGTTGTTTCTAGCTTATTGTCAATTTTGACAAGTTGTCTTTTTAAGAAATCTACTTTCATGCATGGGTTCCAACCGCATATCCATTCGTTTGCGTGCCAAAGCAGTACTTATACATTTTTTGAGATGTTATTATTTGACTAGTGGTTATTGACTTTTTGACAATTTGATACATTTTTGTAACAATAATTATTGTCAACTATCACATGCCATGCATTCACACAAACGATGAATCGATTTGTTGAAATAAATTCTACCACTAAAACTACAGTAACAAAACTACAAAACAAGTCTACCAAAAAGTAATATCACAATATCATTTGTCCGAAAAAAAGACTTCTAGAACGAAGCTTACTAATTTCTATATGGTAGAAATCAATGCTTAGGACGATTATAATTATAAAGTAAGCTTTTAAAACACATATCAACAGTGTTTTAAGTCAAGATTTGATTGCTTATCAAAAGCTCTGTTCGTGTAATTTCACAAATTGAGCTTTATTATTATTATTAAGTAGAAGAAAAAATAAATAAAATAGTAACAATTGAGATAATAAATAAACTTTTCAATTTCGAGTTATAGGATTTCGATTTCCTGCAATTCATTCTCTTGACTCTCTAGTTGTTGGTTTAGCGGCGTTACTAAACTGTTATAATACACCTCAAGCTCCTTAGGTGTCATGTCAGTCCGTTTTTCTGGCATGTAAGAAGATAGTTTCCTGTCAATATTCAGCGCAAGCTCCTCCTCGATCCATGGTGCATTGAAGACGATTTTATTTGTTTTCACTGTTCTAAAGGTGAAGACTGCGTATAGTAGGAAAGCCACACCGGTAACGTAGAAGCAATACATCAATCCCTGTTCTACAATCGGTAGAACGTTGATGTATATTCGAAAGCGTGCAGCAAGATAATCTGGAAGTCCATATAATCTCTGCAACAAGTTAATTAAATGTAAACATCATGTGAGTCATAAAAATCATTAAAAGCAATGGGGATTTTCAAATTAAACAAAAAAATCCCTTCCCAACATACATCTCATTCAGTCACCGCATCTTACTTTTACTTATTAATGTTTGGTTGACATGACACATTTTCTCAGCAATAGGTCCACTAAATTTTGTCTGTTAGTTGTTGCAACATCTGGCATATCCTGTAGTCCCTTATCTCGACGTCCAGGCATATGCTGATGACTTGGTCACTCTAATCAAAGAAATACCCAAGCAGCATTAAAGTAGTAGTTACTGGGATTGTAAGTGATGGGAACTTTCACTAAGTAATTATTACGTATCTAAGACTAAATTTATGACACGAAAGTTATTATTACATCAATTTAGAGTTTTAAGGTAGCTGTGTAGTTATTTATACGATATATCGACACCACAAAGTAATGTTACTTTATAGTATATTTTGAAGTCTAAATAACGTCATCGTCACTAATAAAACTACCTCAAAATCGTTAAAACTTTGAAGTAACTAACTGATAGTTGCAATAACTTTGACAAGTTACCTAATATTTACTTCAAAGTTTTTTAGGTGAATATCTAGATGAGCGGCATGGGTATATGGCGATTTGGCTTATACTATCGGATAGCTCGTGTCTCTAGGAGTATCAAGGTACCATTGAATTTTTGCGCCGGCAAGTAATAGTCGAGATATAAGGCCTTAAAGTGTCATCCTTGCCCTAATACGTGTATTCTACATATGATTGCGCTCGCACAGGAAACGCTCGATCGTCGTGTTTCCGACGGATAAGCGAGCTGCCTGTTCGCGCGTATAATGTTCGAATACACGTATTAGGGCAAGGATGAAACTTTAAGGCCTTATATCTCGACTATTACTTGCCGGCGCAAAAATTCAATGGTACCTTGATACTCCTAGAGACACGAGCTATCCGATAGTATAAGCCATTTCGCCCTATACCCATGCCGCTCATCTAGATATTCACCGTTTTTTATACTTAAGAGTAGTTGTTTAAGTTGCGGCCACTTTGTTGGTACTTGAAATTAAACTATCAAGTCGTAGAACCATGTAGTAAAGTTCAAAGTAAAGGTAACGTTTTGGCTACGGATGAAAAATACTTCAAAGTGATTATCACCACTTGTTTTATATCACAGTTACTTCAAGGTTCCAGTTACTGTTAAAAAAACACAATAAAGAAACGACAACTTTGAAGAAGCATTTATGAGGCATGATGAGCAGGGGTAGAGCATGCTCAAAGTGCCTTTAAACACCCGTATGCACTGGTCAGAGTTCTATTTGTAATATCTATCCAGTGAAATCGCGAAAACATAGCAAATATATACGCTCAAAATCGAGGGTATGTTATTAAACTCGTAGGTAATATTATTAAACAAATAAGTAACAAGCAGTTTTTTAATTTTTAATAACAAGAAGTTTGATTTGTCACTTCAATCAATCACTGCACTGAAATAGTGAATTGCAGTGGAGGTTAAGTTGTGTCTCGATCTGATATTCTTTTATTATTCACAGCTGTCATATATAAATAAGTGTGCATTTAGCCATTATTAAAGTTCCAGTTTGGCACCGTGTAGTACAACTTGGAACTTTATGGTGCGCATTGGGACGTATAAGTGGATTTACCGTTATCGCTACGGCACAGTAATATAATTCTTGCCTGTATTTTTTACTTTGCAGTAACAATCACTATAAATAGGATGTTTCTAAGTTTTTGTCACTGGCAATAGTGTGAATGCAGTAGTGAATACTTTTAATACCCGATTCGAAGTCAACTTCACTTTGAGGTAATTTTCTACAGTTGACGCCATTTTCATTCACATTTCATGAACCGCCATTACGGCATTCTATAATTATAACATACAAAATGTAACAATTTTTACATATTTATTTAATTGTATCTTATTTAGAAGTATTCTAATAGTACAAAACGCTCCAAAAGTGATTCTACAATCTAAATATCTACCTAATACATTTTTGTAATAATTTTTCGATTTTTTTTTCATTTTATTCTTACCAAAAAATTACCAAAAAATATATTTCGAGCGAGCGCGTTGTTATTTTTCGACCTTCGATCATTGATATTCACGATAAACTTATCATGGTTTCAATTTTTAACCCACTGCTAATCACTACATAAAATGTAACGAAAGACAAATGTTCCGCTGCTAACTCTGTAATAATATTAACTGACTCTCTTAACCTGCCGCATTTTGTATGAATCAGTGAAAGTGGACAGGCTGATATAGAGAATGATGTAAACTTTTTCCATAGTTGCAAGACAAAGAGAGTGAGTACACCAGACGACAGCGCATGGGATAAACACGAGATTCCATTCAAGTAGCAGATACCACGCTATTACGTACCAGCTACGTCAGCGTAACGTAATTATATTAGTTCCAGAGTCGTCGCTATAACGTATCTCTCACCGGAAAATTGTTCCCCATTTTCGTGCCTGGCACGTTGTAGAACCGTTCCAATACCGTTCCTATAACCAGTGGCAAAAACTTTAAAGTTTCGGCGATAGTCGTTGATACGTAGTTACGACTAAAAATGCTGCTTGTAAGATCTGAAGCGACCATTTCTATTAGGGCCCTTCAAAAAGTACTCGAGGTGAATTATCAGCGTTGCGAGAGGGTATACATGTCAGTCAACCCTCACAAAACTGTCATAGTACCATTTCCCAGAAAGACAAGATTGAACAGCTTAACGCCTCCAACTTTCTGGGAGAAACCATTCCATTTGCAGAGGAATGGTACCTATAGGAGTAATCCTGGATAAAAAGCTTGCTTGGAACTCCCACCTGGAAAAAGTTATACACATCCAAACTCTCCTTGTGGACGTGTAAAAGGATCTGTGGCAAAACATGATGAGGAATTGGACCCAAACAAATATACTGGCTTTATGTAACGGTCGTCAGACTTATGATTCCATATAACAGTACCGCTTGGTGGTCAAAAGGTCAACAGGTGTTGGTCCAACAAGCTTGTCTGGCGATCTGTGGTGCTATTAATACCACACCGTCGGTGGCTATAGAAATCCTGTTGGACTTACGATACGACCTCTCCATATTTATTTGAAGAAAGAGGCCAGATGACTATACATATTGTTATGGTATTCCTTTTTTCCCCTTTTGAGAATCTTGGAAAGGAATACCATAACAATTGGCGCCCAACGTGGGGCTCGAACCCACGACCCTGAGATTAAGAGTCTCATGCTCTACCAAACTATACTCACGACCCTGAAGAGTCTCAAAACTAAACTATTTGCCCGGCTAGCTCAGTCGGTAGAGCATGAGACTCTTAATTTCAGGGTCGTGGGTTCGAGCCCCACGTTGGGCGCCAATTGTTATGGTATTCCTTTCTAATAAACTCATAACAATATATATGGAATACTACTATATGGAATGCTAAAAATGGCAAGAAGCTTGCCAAAGTAACTTGGCATATAATTTGGAGCGAACGAGGTTACTGGATGACATGGAAAATTGCAGTCTACTGGATATGCTCTTAGACATAATGCCTAAGACCATAATGACCCCCTCTGCTTATTATTAAGGTCTCTCTCCCGGGAAGAGACGTGTGGGAGGATAACAGAAAGGAACTCCTAACAGCAGATTTCAGATGGTTCACCGATGGATCTAAGATATCCACAGGAACTGGATCTGGGATGTGCAGCGCTGGCTCAAAGAAGATAGTCTATTGGAGTCTGGGCCTTCGCACAACAACTTTACAGGCAGAAATCTATGCCACAAAGCACCGTGAGTAGATGCAGGAAAAGATGTACTACCAAAATAGATCAATATAAATATATTTTCCGACAGTCAATCGGATCTAAAAGCCCTTAGCTTCAGCCACTGCAAGTCCAATACCTAGTTGATCTGGAACTGTCAATGAACTCTGAATGCCCTAGCAAGGAGCAACGAAATAGATCTGACCTGGATTCCGGGCCATTTATATGGAGAGAACGAACTTGCCGACTGTCTGGCCAGGAAAGGTGCCGAATCCGAAAACGACCAGAACCACCATTTGGCGTATCACTGAATTTTGCTAAAACAGCAATACGCGACTGGACCGAGAAGGAAGTCCTCCAGCATTGGCAAAACTTACCAAGACTGTCCGTCAACGACCGCCATGTCATAATCATATCTAAACTATGGGCTATTCTTGGGATTATTTGGCGAACTAGGGAGTCGTAATTACAGCGCCTAGTGACTATTAAGACTATTGATCTGGGATCGCCTAAAAATGAAATTTGAAGCAAATACCACAAGCTTTAATTTTGACGCAAAGCAAAGATTATATCATTTTATGTAACGAGTTGTTATTTTGAGATGCCAATGATAAAAATGTATGTCGTCGTACAACTGATATAATTGGCAGACATCTGTTTGTTGTATTATTGTTATTTCTGTCTCAGGTCAGTTACCTTATCATCATGCAACTGTAACTGATATCTCTTTGTTTACATTATTACAAAATATCACGTCATAACATTTATTTAAGGTTATTTGCGTGTTCCTTGATGACGTTTTAGGCACCATACCTTCTGGTTTCTGCGATGCCCCGCACGTTACACCCTACAACCACTTTCATTTTAACATGCAGCCTATTCTGCAATCGTCCTTTTAAAATCGACCAGATGTCTCGATAGCCCAACATCGTGATGTCGGTCCACTGCCACGTCAGCCACTACCGCAATAATTGAAGACAAGACTTAACTCATCTCCATGATCATAACGACCACAATTGAAGCAAATTTTGAATGACCCCAAGCCGCAATTGATGCTCCCTTCCATGTCAGCCAATACCACGATCGACCTTTCACGATACAATCGTGATGAAAGTGATTCCCGGAAAATTTACTAAAGTGCAATGAAGGAGTGAAGCAACAGGTGATGTTTGCTGTGGTATCAACAATGACTGTTGCAAAATAGGAATTATGAGATGATGTAAAAATTGGACTTGGTGGCAAACCTGGCAGCAGTCATTGTTGATCACCCTGTAATATTTTTTTGCTGTACTACTTACGATTTCGGTCCAAAGAAGAGGAAGCACCATTTCTGAAAACCTCTCGACGTTGGTCATGTCTGCTATGTTTCCTAGCGCCATGTTAATTTGATACCTCACAGCTAATTCAGTTGGTAGACCTGCTTTCTGAAAATAAAATACATCAATTAGAATTTTTTTTTATACACGCGAAGAAGAAATTCTTACCGGATTGATCATGATGAAGGTCCTGTGCTTTTCTGAAGAGGGATTGTTACCGATGATTCTGTCATTAACGATCGGATCGGCATCCAAGAAATGAGGATAACTCAGAGCAATGGGGAAGCCGTAATAACAACCGTGGACGTCCAAGAGACCGTTGGGCAGGCAACTGTCCTTCTTTTCACAAAAGCAGGACGTTTCTTGGTTCAGGTGGCCGTTGTCGTCTGTGTTATTGACAAAAGTGTAGACGTAGGTTTCAAGGCCGTGCGAAACTGTTTCGTTTATCTTAGTCTGGAACAAACAGTATAGTCAAAATAACTATTTTGAGTAAATTGGTAAGTCCACTTACCAATTTCTTAGCTCTGCACAGACTCTTCCTGAAAAACAGCAGTTCATCTTCAGGTTTGATTTCTCCAGGGAATTTCGTCCCGTCTGAAGATCCCGAAATGTCTCCGCAGGGACTTTCCCATTGAGGTATCTTGTGACTGCCCCTGTACCTGTCTATCAGACCGGCCTTGGACAGGTCACCTTCTCCTGTGTACACGGTCTCGTAGTCTCCTTCAAAATCGTACATCTGCAATTAAAAATGGGAAATTGAAGAAGGAAACAACGAAATTAAGAACACAAAAAATACTTATACCAATAATTATGGTAAAAAAATCAGAAATTAGACAATTTTTAAATTGGTAATATCACGAATCAATGCAGTTGCGTCATTTGATAATTTGTCAGTAATTACTACTTGCATATATTAATAATTATTGTTATGTTTACGCATATTATTGTTTTGATTTTTGTTTCCGTTTTGTATTTAGTTTGAATGATAACAATAAATAATTAATAAAAATGTCATCAAAGTATGTCATGGAAGGCATGGATATAGAGATAATTGTTATGAAAGAGATTAATGAGATGAACTTTTATTTTATTTTAAATATTATTTATTGTCTCCAGTCTTTCTTGTTGATCGCCCATTACGAGATACCTCTTTTTTTTCTATTCCCATTTCATCCCACAACTTTTGACCATTTATAGAATTGTTCCTGAATTTCCAGGAGCGAACATAGCTGGGCCACGATCTTCAAGCGCCATCATCATTATACTATGCACGCACTCCGAGATTCTTCAAAGGAAAATGTTTTATTAGATCAAGGGGCGAAATATACAACGTCCCAAGATAGTACCTTGAGGCACTCCATATACATTTACCTCAAAGACGGGGAGGTATCCATACTAGAAACGTGGAACAAGATTAGAAAGATCTGCCTGGTTTTTGACAGCGTCCAGCGATAATCTGTTGCGTCTAACTGGACAAAAATATTCATGAAACCTGGACTCAAAGACCTTCGAAAAATTCGACATTATTGGGGTTTAGAATTGCTTTGAGTTAGTAAAAAACAACAATAAGGGCTCTAATTCAATCCAAATTTCGAATCCATATTTACGATCTAAATTTTGAGAGCAGGAGAAACGAGCTGAGTCAGTTAAATATGAAGAAATAAGCTCCACGTAGTCCCTGGAGGTATCAAAAGAGTGAAGTTTAACACAAAAGATTTTCGTCCAATTAACCAAATCCCTGGAAAAATCTTCTAATCAGAAAGGCTTCTGCCAGATGAGCTTTGAAATGATGAATTGGTCAAAATCAAACGAGCACATTCCTTGAAAATGGGAATAGGAAAGTCCCAAGATAAGACCTTGAGCCACTCCATGGTCACCTGAGGTATCAAGGAAAGATCAGCCAGGCTTTAGTCAGCGTCCACCAATAATCTTTAAAGTAGCTGCTTCCTACTGGACCAAAATATTCATGGAACATGAACTCAAAGCTTTTCAGGAAATTTGGAGTTCAACACATAAAAGATTGTCTTCCAGTTGATCTTTGAAATGATGAATTGGTCAAAGTGAGACGAGTACATTTCTTGAAAATGGACAAAATAAGTAACGTCTCAAGATACGACTTTGAGGAAATCTATACTTCACAGACGAGGATGTCTACTACACTGGATGCATTGAACTGATAAAGATGAGGTACATAAAGGTTTGAAATTCTAGCAGATAGCGTCCATTTAGCAATAATGTACTAGACAGATCAGCCGCAGGCTTCTGTTACCCAAAGAGGAGACCTTTGGAAAGACCTCCTAGGTTTAAATTAATGCTTGGGAAATACAACCAAAAAAGATTTGAAACCTGCATCAGACTCAAGAAAAACGGTTTGAGAATGTTAAAAGGTTTTCTCACGCGGCTTTGTAGACTTGGAGCACACCTCAACAAGATTGATCTACGAAACACACCAAACCTGTAGATTCTGCATGGAGGGGGATGAAACCTCAATACATATCCTGGTTGAGTGCCATGCAGTACAACAAAGAAAACTCCACTGTCTAGGTCCTAACCAACCAGCGGAAAAAATCATGTTTAGAACCATCGAAACTCCTAAATCTCCTCCGAGAACTGGAGCTGAATGGGGTGCTATAATCGAATACACCAGAAGACGGGGAGACCAAAAGATCTTCTAGGTCGTAGCGTAGATAAATCCTCATTAATACTTGGTCAAACTCGGACGCGTACATTTCTTAAGAACGGTCGGAATTCGGGATAGTTTCCACCACAGTAAGTAAAATATATACTTTATGATCATATTAAAAAGGTACACAAAAAGCGAAGCGGAAACCAGCAAAATCTTTAACCAAAAGCACCCAGGTTAATGGTAGTAGCCCCCTGGACTCCACAGATTTTTTTTGAGCTCACTGTCTCTCATGTCTTGTTATCTCCAAAAAACGATGATTCTATTGAACAGCACCATTGAATGTTGAATACTCCGCATTCAATACCCCGAACCCTGGTTTCACGTAACCTGCGGAACTCTTGTAGATACACAACTGATTCAAATTTATTTCACCTCACATATTTCTATAAATTACTAATAGCAAAAAAAGAAAAAAAATTCAATCAAGAAGTAAACACCACCACTGCGAGGTGTACACTAGCCTCAGACTCAATATCTTTGAACCAACGAGTCACTCATCACTACAAGAGAAAAAATTAATTCTTCTCATGGGAAAAACTTCTGACTTTACTTAAAGGTTGAGAAGGTTTGAGGGTCGCTTGGAGTGCATAACCCCTCCCTACCATACCATACGAACCAACCACCTAGGGTTGAGACTAAACAGATTCTGTATACATAATATATTATTTGGTGATAGAGAGAAGATCCAGAGAAGCTCTCCTTAAAATATCAAGAGCAACAATCAGGAGTGGGCAGCAAGTCATTGAAGAACAGCCTTTAAGTGGCTGCGAGAAGCTCTTGACACTACCAAAAGACAGAAAAGTCCAAACCCATGGGAACATCTCTAACCATGCTTCAAGCGGAATTATACGAATAGAAGTATGTGTCCAAATAAACCTTGACAGAAACTACGAAAACAGAGAAATTGAACTATTGACGGATAGTCAATCAGCCATAAAGACGCTGAGATTCGTCACCTCAACGTGCCTAGAAAAACTCAACTAGTCCAGCACGTCCAGTAAAAGATCCTTATGGAAGAAATGAGCTCATTGGCAAGAACAAAAGCATCAACATCTTTTATAGGACTAGATCCATTCTTTGACTTCGGAGATACATTCTCCACAGCAAAACTCCGGAAGAAAGTAAACTTAGATTTATTCATTGGAGGAACCTTTCAGGGTTGAGACAAGTCAAAGAACAAAGGAACTGCAATTAAAAGGGGTCGAAGATGCTCCTTAATTTCAGTAAAGAAAGTCTCAGAGCATTGATGGAATTGTGATGGATATTGTGAGCTCAAGGAACAATTTGATACAACTTTTTTCCACATTTCTATAACGAAATTGAAGATTAGGAAGTTAGTCATAGAAGAGAACAGTGTTTGCAGATTTTGCAGAAAGGGAACGAGACACCTAGTCACCTACTGCTGAACTGCGAGGCGTTAGAACTCAAAAGAAGAAACGCTCATGGGACAACATTAGCTGGAGGCAGGGGATCTACACGACCATATGATCCTTTCAAAATCCTGAAGTTTCTCAAGGAAACAGAGAGAGGGTGCTTCATTATAGGATTCCATACTAGGGGGAAGCACAGTCGTAGAGGGGACATAATAGATCTCTTAAGGTTGCAGTGAGTCAATTACCCTCAACAATACTGGACGTCAATTAAATTTACGAAAAATGAAACGAATGTGATGTAATTAAGTAGATTTATGCAGTTAAAGCTATGAAACTAGACCAATAATCTAGCGGGATCTACAGTTTTGTCAAAAAACAACCCAATCAAAATTTTCCTAACATTCTGGAGGGTACTTTGACACCATGAATAACTCTTGAGGTCTATGAAGAACTAATAGTTGAAAAAATTATCTTGATGATAATTTCAAATCTTTTATTGCCTCTTTCCTATGCATAAGTAATCGTTCTGTTGTCCATTTCGCGAAAACCCTTGCCAACGAATGATTAACGTTCTCGATAGTATGCAAGAAAGTTGAACGTCCTAAATGCTAAACGGCTCTAATGCTAGCCAAATGCGTTCTTTAATAGGATCATTTTTAATAAATGCTAACCTGACAGGGGCTGTCTAGGTAAATTTATTGAAGAACCAGATCTTCCCGACGGTTCTTGCGGTGTTTGACGTTACCATAAATCAAGCTTATTTCAACATAATGGCAAGAAACTTTTGGAAGAAGTGTTCGCTTTTGGGTTACTAATGGAGGTAGGTATAGGTACCTACTGGTACCACATACTGCACTGGATTCCAAGTTCAATTACTGATTTGGTTCTAATCATTGAGGTATGTTGTAGTAATTTGGAAGAATTTGGTCAAAATGGTGGTTGTGTTTAGATAAGAGGAAGTTTTTATACGATTTTTTTGTTCAATAATATGTTGTGATATATGAGATTGCTTCCATAACTAATTATAACCAGTAATTTCTGCGTGCTTATAAAAACCTATACATCGTCAGAGTTAGAAAGATAAAAAATTGCCAACACTAACGAACTATTAGAATTTCTTATCTTGTTAGGGCGAGGCAACACCAGCAATTAAACAAACTGGAAAGATTGCAACAGCAATCAATGAAAACTAGAAGAATAAAGGACTAAAACTGTCAAGTTTACAATAAAAGAAAGATTATAAACATAAAAAAATGATTAAAACTGGTTGTATTAACATTTGCACGACACTTTGTATTGATCAATAATAATTATTCATTACCCAAAGGCGATGTTGGTTAGTGGTTATGAAAAAAATGCAGTGATTTACAACGTTTGAAACTATTTATCTAACTAATAACCTGAGACCATTAATAATGTAAAAAATTGTGGTCAAAAAACATCATAAAGATTTTTTGTACACTTATTGTACCTATACAAGTTTATACAAAACGTGTATATAATTTCCGTTATGCAGGATTTTATCTAGCGCAGGAGATTTAATCGTCAAAAAGATGAAACATAACGAAGAAACTTCTTCAGTAACGACCAAGAAGGATGACGTGCCGGTGCCACTAGGTTCCATCCTGAGCCCCACGATTTTATAAATAACATAAATGACATAAAAACATAAACCGACAATCTTATAATTAACTGCAATGGCAAAAGGAGATCCGCACAACGCTTTCTCACTTTTCAACAACGAAACTGAAGATTATCAAAATTTGCGAATACCTTCTCTGAACTCTGAGCTCTCAACAAAAAAATGAGACTACGAGACCGTGATAATTTCAAAGAACAAGCCTCGAATTCTCTCTCTAGATCTCGACAGATGAGCAGGTTCAGTTCTAGAGAGAATAGAAGAGAAAAGGAACGAAATGTAGTTCACGTTTCTTTAGAACCTGTTGCTCCTTTCGTAGGAAACGTAAGCTCGTATGAACTCGGGGATAACCCCCCAGAACGTGCGTAATGATGCTTGAATGTTCGGCAACGCCGAGAAGTTTCGCGCTCGCTTTTCGAAATATTTCAGACGATCCAGGGAAACAATGTGAAAATATGATGGGTCTCTAATTATTATTATAACAGCAAAAATTAATTTATTTCAAGTGCGAGAACAGTAAGCAAGCACCGATTAAAATTACATTATAACAAGGGCGGGGACTAATTAAAATTCTATTAATTAGAGACAGAAACACCCCTGAAGGCAGCCCGTCCTTTTATGTGGATTCTTCAACGTGCCATATCAGAATGGTGACACTTTCTGACATGTGCCATTTGTTTGAGGTTTTGAACTATTTAAAGAAATAATTCACCGGGAAAAGGGTGACTTTAAACCAATAGCGACATCTATTGGTGGCGGAGACTACCAAGCTATAACGACAGCTTTTTCTTCAGTAAAATGAGCCCAAGTCCAATTAAAAAGATATTATGTAATAGAATAAGTTGATAAACAGATTTATCTTAAAAAGGGGAGCAGAAATTGCATTAAAATATTTTTTTTCCTGGCTATATTTGGACTAGGAACCGTTCACTCGGTATGCACTTTTACTGCAGGTATCTGTAGATACTGTAGGCACTTTCTTTCAAAAAATTTTGCTAAAGTTTATGAGAGCGCAAACTAAGCTATGCAAATGTTAATCTATTGTTATTGTAGGTAGGTAGGTATTTCTACAATTTTATGGAAATCAATTCTATTCCGAGGATTGTACGGTGTCTTTTAATAATTGAATTATATAATAATTATACCGGGTGATCATAATTATCGTTTGAACATTTTCACAACGGAGTTGGCCACTATTGTTGACTTTTTTTTACTAAAGAGCAAATTTTATCTAAACTTTTTCTTTTAGTTTTAGTAATTTTTTTTTCTACAGCTAAATTCTAAGCACCTTGTGTAAAAATTATTTTCTACTATATGCCTAAATTACTCGGTGAATTAGTTACTAATTAGTTGCTAATTAATTGCTAATTAGATGCTAATTATTTGCTAATTAGTATCCAAGTAGTTGCAGAAAAATATTTATCACATTTTATTAAAACAATAAACAGATGTCTTGCTAAGTTCACCTCAAGTTAGCAAAGCATCCGGTTATTTTAAAAAAGAGCAACAATTTTTTTTCAACCACTAATTAGCAGCTAATGCACTAACTAATTTAGTAATTTTCACGACGTTGTAAATTTATTTTTAATTTCGTTGCTCTGCTAAGCTAACTTCAGCTGAACCTAGCAGAAAATCTCGTTTTTTCTTAAAAAAATTACAATTTATTTTTCTGTTACCAATAAGAAATTAACTAGTAACTAATTAACAACTACTTAGCAACAATTCCGCTAAGTAATTTAGTATTTTACCGATATTTTAAAGTTCCGAACAACTTACTAAGAAATGAAATATGTCCATACTTCAGTATATTTGTTGCTAATTAGTTGCTAATTCGTTGCTAATAATTAGCATCCAAGTAGTCGCAGAAAAAAATTGGCACATTTCATTAAAACAAAAAAGAGATGTTCTGCTAAGTGTACCTCAAGTTAACAAAAAAATACGGTTTTTAAAAATAAAGAGCAACAATTTTTTTCTAAAACTAATTAGCAGCTAATTCACTAACTAATTTAGTAATTTTCGCGACGTTGTAAATTTATTTTTAATTTCGTTGCTCTGCTAACTTCAGCTGAACCTAGCAGAAGATCTCGTTTTTTATTTAATAAAAAATAACAATTTCTTTTTCTGCTACTAATTAGAAATTAACTAGCAATTAATCAGCAACTAATTTGCAAATAATTCACCGAGTAATTTAGGCATTTTCCTGACGTTCTAGATTCATATAAATCAAGCAGTCACTAATTAGCAACTAATTAGCAGCAAATTAACTGGGTAAGTTAATCATTTTCCTGATGTTTTAAGTTCTAAACACACTAATTAAAAATGAATCTACATTACGGGGAAGATGATCAAATACCTCAGTGAATTTGTAGCTAATTAGCTGCTAATTAGTTTCTAATTAGGTGTAGAAAAAAATTAATTACTGCTAACTTCAGCTGAAATTACCAGAACATCTCCTTTTTTAAATAAAAAGTGACACTATCTCTTTCATCAACTAATCAGAAACTAATTATCTACTAATTAGCAACTAATTATGAGACGATTAGCTCATAACTAGATTAGCTAGAATAACACGATTAGCTAGAAAAATTGATTCGTGATATTTAAGTGGTTTGCTGTTTAGACCGATTAATTGCTCCAAAGAAGAAACTATAAAAACAAAAACAACTTACCCTATCGATGAGTCCAAGCTTCTCGAAATAAATCCAGCTGGGCATAAAACTGTTTCCTAGCGTCATCAAGCTGCTCTCGTAGCCGAACATGAATTCTCTGGCCGTCATTCGAACCAAGGGCTGCTCGTTCAAGTTGCTGATTAACATGTTAAGACCAAGTTTCGTGAAATATGAATTTTCTTCCGCCACTACATGTGTAATACTCTGAAACAAAAAACATCACATAAGTACATAATGTAGAATGCTCAAAATCATGTAGATTCTTGAATCTTGAATTTGGAAAGATTTTTGAAGAAATTTTAATTTTTTGAAATTATCTGGACTCATCAGCATGCCATAACGTGATTGTTGTCTCGTACTGGAACTGCGTGATCTTGTTGCAGCTATAGACAAAGGTTCCTCGGTTTTGATGATTAAGCAAGTCTTTTTGCTAGCCGTGATAGGTTACGCCGACAGATGTCACCATTATTTCAACCAGTATGTAATAATATTAAATGAGAACATATTCGAGCTACATATTTACATAAATTTAACATATTTAAGACCACATAGCTCCTGCGCAGGCAGCTATTACGTCGACCGGTTTGATATGGCACGCTGATGAGTCCATGAGGAGGACGAAACAGTTATCCGTGTCTTCAGACGTGGATGGCTCTCTCTTGTTGCTTGTTGCTCGCGATAGGGCTCGATATGAACGAGCTTTTTTTATTATTCTAATAATCCAATAAGGGTTCGAATATTTTCATATTTATTTTATTATCGTTATGTACTATTAAGGTATATTTAGTATATCAGCGTCCGTTTGGATGTATTTTACGACGACACACAGAAAATTGAATTCAAACTACTTTTTTAGTGGTATTTAATGATAACTTTATGCGGTCAATGATACCTATCAGAACGTTACAGCTGTTAAAGATATTGCAAAATATCCAGTTACCTAATTTGTCGTATGTATTGGGTACGTATTCTATTTATTTACAATATGAGCCTCGACTATGACCTTTAAAAGTGCGAAAAATCATTATAATAATAACTTTAAATGAACGCTGATAACCGCGTGGGTGATGAGTTGTGATATTTACGTATTTACGATGTGTTGTTTTGTAGTAAAATTAACGAGAGTTCATTAACTGGGTTACTATACTTTTAGGTCATCGCTCGCCATTCACGTTCTTCGCGGGAAACTTTATCGCATTAATAGAAATAGTAAAAAATCAGCGTAAATTTATTTATGTAGATTCTATTATTTTTTAATAATATTGTGAAATTTTCTGAGGATATTCTGAAGATCTGGATTGGCAAAAAAGGTATCAGAAGCAATAAATCAGTTTTTTGGTTCATATAAATGTTAAGACTTCACAAGAACGGTATGATCAAAGGACCGCAAAAATTTCAAAAAAACGTTCTTCTAGAATGATGATTAATGTAGTGTAACACATTTACTGCATTAAAGTATCTTTACGAGTATCTTGCATTATTAAAAGGCGAAAAGAAATAATTTTCCCAAGGTAAAAAGTCTAGACGACCTTTTTACAAAAAATATCGTGTGTAGATTCACACACCTTTTATTTACGCGAAGGGACGATTTTAGAGTGCAGGGGAAATACCAGCGTGGACGTATTGCGTGGAGGCCAGAGGTGACGTGTCAAAGCTGACGCGAACTTGTTGACAAATAGAAACTAGGCAAGATGACGGAACCCTTTGCTGATTAGCGAAAGGGCCAGAACGCGGAGGCAGGACGACAGGAGGCACGGTTAGGAAAGTCGCTTGCGGGAAGTATTGCGAGCGGGAAATTAAAAAAAAACCGAAAAATACCCACATTAGTACCTATATCAGGAAATATTTACTTTGCCTGTGTCTATCGCCATTTAAAGAAGTTGCGGAGCACCTTGCGTTTTACTTTGCGAATTATTAAATTTCATATTTTGTGGTTCCCGCATGAACTATTACGTTTCGAAATAAATTATCAACGCCATTGTTCTCCGACGCAATTACCTAATTGTCTGGAATATCTTAAAAATAACTAACTAACTTGGTCAATTAAATGAAATTTTTTTTAACGTAAATAATCACCAGATTAATATCAACTTCAGGAGTATTTCGCTTTCCAATATTATATGCTACGTGTTATCTTCAAGAGACTCTTTAAATCAATGCTAATATTTCGTGAATGCCGCCGTTTTTTGGTTGATTTGGTAACAAGTGTACTTAAGCTTTAAAAATTAGGGTTTCTGCATTACCGACACTGACTGTAAGCTTCAGTGTCAATAATACAGGTACTCTATTAAAAATACCAAGAAAGTCCACCCGTTTTAATGTTTGAACACGAAATCTGTGAATATTACGACTGTGGATGCCAAAGAACTCATAAAGTCACGAAGGGCAACCGCCTGGGTGTTGTTCTTGGACAGATATGGCGGACAAGTAGACAAAAATATTCAAACCAATATCGTCCGTTCCTTGGCTTCTGTTATCTGCTCTAATGTGGCTGCTTGCAGGATAACGTAAACCTCTGCCTGGAAGACGGTTGTGGTAGACCCAAGAGGATAGGATCTTCCTAGTTTCCGTCCAGCCATGTAAAGCCCTGCTCCTGTGTAGCCATTTTTGTTCCTGGAGCCGTCTGTGAAACAAACTAGTCCTCCTGGTTCGAAGGCTACCTCTTTTTTTTCACTTTTCCTTTGCAGGAAATATTTCCTATTTTCTCTGTTGTTCCCTCTGTTTTTGAGGTAGCCATAAGCTTTGAGATCGGAATCTCCATCTCAGCAACATTGGCTATCTCTGTATGTCCTTTGTATCCTCCGCCTTTCCATATTCTCGAATATCGCATTCTTAAGTAGGCTGCCATGGCCTCCCCTTTTATCCAAATGGGAAGCGGTGGCAAGCGGAAACTGGCGAGCCGTTGAAGTTTGGCTAGCCTGTTTGTGACGGTTTGGTTTTAGTTGTTTTCCACCAGACCACCGAACCGCAGCTGATTCTCGGTCTGATGATGGCCGTATATAACCAGTGCTTACCTTCGGTTTTAGCCCCCACACTTTTCCTATTGCCCCTCTTAGCTACTATTATTCTGTCAATCTGTGGCCTCCAGGTCAGTTTTTAGTCTAGTACCGTTCCAAGATATTTGGCCTCCCCACTAAGGGTTAAGAGTTTGCCGAACAGCCTGGGTGGTTTAAATCCTCTTTTTTCCCTTCTCCTTGTGAAGAGGACCATATCGATCTTTCCGGGGTTGATGGTCAGATCGGCCTCTTCACACCATTTTTCAATTATCTTGCATGCACTAGTAACGGGCCGGTTACTAGAACCAGCCCGTATGCCTGTGCGTACAGTCCGTCATCTGTCAGGCGCTTTAGGAGGCCGTCCATGATCAGGCACCACAGGTGAGGTGATAGGCAGCTGCCTTGGAGGCATCCACCACTCACCGCAATGCCCACTCGAACTTTTCCCGCTCCTGACGACACCTCCCTGCTTTCGATCGCTGAAGCAATCCAGTTAACCAGGACCGAAGGAGTGCCCCTGGATTGACCTCTGTGCATATGGTTTTTGTTCTTTCCTTATTAAAAGCGTCTTCCACATCAAAGAAAATGGCCAAGGCCCATCAGTTCCCGTGATGCAGGGCTTTTTCAATTTCCCTTATTGTAACTGCGTGTAGGGCCGTTTCAGTGGATCTAGGTAGCTAGTAGCAATAGGTAGACTGAAATGCAGGTGAGGTTCTAAAACTGTTTCCACTTATTATATGAATTTTTCTGTTTCTTTCTACTTTTATGGTTTTCCGTATTCTTAAAATGGTTCTACTATAATATTCTTATCTCCCTACCTTTACCTTTACGTCATGTCACACCTAATGCAACAAACCTACATACAAATACATTGTATATGTGATCTAATCACTTCAAAGTTCAAAATTGTTGACAATCTTTCAATTGCTTACCTAAATAAACACTGGCACTAGCGGTACCTACTTTTCACCACCGAAGAACAATAAACAGTAGATACACCTTAATAACAACTTATATAATGAATCCACCGTAAATTGGTGCTAAATAGGTACAGTTACCTTATACCTCTACCTAGGTAAGTAAACCTTTTACATAATGATATTCAACCGATTATTCATATACATAATATATAATAATATTGTGTGTAATAATAAACCTTCTATGTTGCGCATAATTTAGTTAATAAACCTGGTTTACAATTTCGATGCCAATAATTTAAAATGCAAATTATCGGTCGGTCGGTATGCATGAAGAAAGTTATACAGATCAATAATAATATTAATTATGTCAGTGGACTGATGGTAACGTCGTTGTTGGATCCCATCTCCGAGTGTAATAATGAAAATGAAACCGATGAAAGTAAAAGTGGAAGTTGAATGAATTATACCGCGGCAAAGAAAGAGTGACCTTGATAGAAAGTAGGTTGTCTAGAATCCACTCATTACGTAATTAATAATTCAACTTGTCTAGTGCATTAGTAACACTAACACTCCCACAGCTGGTTTGAAATGGGTCATATTTATGAAACTATAATCCGACAGATTACAATACAAGATTAAACTGTTTTGGTTCGTTTTTCAAGGACATTATCGTTCGAGTTTATTGACATTCTTTCTCCTTAGTCGATTGAACCGATTGCGATTTTTTTTAGGACCCACTGCTGATAATCTTTCTGGCTCGATGGTCATTGCATGGCTATCCTTGAAAGTCTCCACGACTTAAAAGACCGGTCACCTTGAATAGATACAGAGCTGTTTTTATCTTTGATCATTGCAAAATTACTCTCGGTAACAATGGCACATAACACTTTTACTATAGATTCTTATCATCTTCTTTCGGATGACTGATTATAAATATTTTCAGGACTGATGGTGAATTATTACATACCACCTGGTCTTATCGTCGGAAACATTCTTTCTTTGCTCAATCTTTTTTGCAGTTCATTTGTGGTCTCCTTTTGGCTGAATGTTCTATCCTGGGTTGATCTGCTCCCTTTTCATGACCTTCTCTATAGGCTGCTCCCAAGTCTGGAACAGCCATAGTGGTCCTCGAGCCTTCTCATGACATGATCATACACAGTCGACTCTCCAACATTTTGTCCTCGAGTACCGTTAAGCTACCCAAGATGCAGTTTTTTCTAGCTTAGTCTAAAAGGGTGCCAGCTTTTGCCCACCTTTCGCATTTGAGTGGTTTGAAGCTTAGCAGTCAGTAAACAGAGTACACCAGCAGAGCGTCTTTGATGGCCTTCTGACTGTTCTGTCCAGTTTGTCATTTGACATTCTCGAATCCAGATATTTGAAGTTATTGAACTCTTTCAGCTGCTGCCTCTGTCTGCCAATCATACGTAACAAAATTACAGAAATAGTAGAAGAACCCTGGCCGATGAGACGTGGTAAAAAGGTCTTACCGCCTCAATTGACAAACTAAGACATCAATTTTGTAGACGTCCTTATGACGGTCATATTGTTTCGTTTGTAAAAATATGGGCATTAGACATCAGTGTCCTACCTTGGGACCTTGAAATCTTTATTATTGAAGTCTTTTTGACTATCCAACATACCCAAGCCTTATGAGAATCCAGGTTTAAGACATTGCATTTTAAGGGATGAAGCGCTTTTGATGCAACTTTAACCATATCAAGAGATGTCCAGGAGATCTCCACACTAAGCGCATGCATCAAAGACCATAGAGGAAATTCTAACTCCATTGAGTGAAGAAGGAAGTCTAGAAGACGGAGATGAGATCTCACAGGTGATCGTAAAAGAACTATACCAGCAGGAAAACTACAGGCCTTTCCATCTACACGAAATTCTCTCGAGAAAAATGAAAAATTCATTGCAGAAATCGAAGAAGAAAAGATACAAAAGGAGAACAAAAAGGCCGAAAAGCAATAACGATTGTGAAGTTATCATAATGAAGAAGAATTGTGCCGAAACATTGATGATGATGACAACCGGCTTGAACATGACGAAGAACTAGAGAATGATAGTGTTGACAAAAAAGAAAGTTTGCAGTGGCTTTGATGCCCACTAGAGAAACTCAAGATGTTTCTACACTACATACACTAAAAACAGTCCAGGAAACATCGAAGAAGAGAGTGAAGAAAACGAAAATGGGATCTCAAAGGTAGTCGCAAAAGAAACGGGGAGCAGGGAAATTGTAGGATGTTACATTGATACGGACCCTACAGAGAAAAATGGATTGAAGAAAACGAAGCAGAAGAAATGGAGAGTCTTGAGAGAGTCGAGAAACGATTGAAGACATCAGGTAGCAATCAAGGAGATGAGTGAAGAAGTATTGTACCAAAAAAGTGACGATGATGACATAGAAGAAGGGAGTGAAGAAAACGAAGATGAGATCTCAGAGGTAATCGCAAAAGAAGTAGCGAACAGGTAAAATATAGGACTTTCGAAGACATACAAAGACATCAGATAGCAACCAAGGTGATGATGAGAAAAAAGAAAGACGAAACGTAAGTTTTCTAAGCTTCAAGCAATGCTGAATATAATTGTTATTATGAAGAAGTACTGTGCGAAAACGATGATGACAACCGGTTTAAAAAATACGAAGAACTAGTGAATGATAGTGTTCTTGGAAGAAAGTTTGCAAGGACTTTTACACAAGAGAAGATCTAGAAGTTTCTACACTGTAACGAAATCCAAGGCTTTCGTTGGTAATTATTATTTATTTGCATTATTAGAGGGGTTTATCAAGAGTGATACAGTTTTTACGACAGTGATTAGCAGGTTATCTCCGCCAGCACCGGCTATATAAACAGAGCCAACTAAGAAGCCAACCAGAGGATCCGAGGTACTGACTCGAGAACCACTCTCCCTCCCTGTGAATTGTGCTCGGAGGTCATCAAGGGGCATGTACTGAGTGCACCCTGTCCCATTTACATAGCCGGCTACAGTAGGTCGATGAAGTGAGTCGAACCTAACTGTAACCGGACATCGGCAGACCGACCAGAGTGGAGTGAGCTCTGGCCGGCAACCGATTCAGTATGGGGAATCAGTCGGCGCTACGTTGAAGTACCGGCTAATCCCTTCAGTCCCTATCCGGCCTGTATTGAGGGCCGGATTCAGTAACAGCCGTCCCGAGGTCATATTGAGGCATCGGGAACGGACTTTGTTTGTGAGCGGGTGACTGGCGTTGAGGAGCCGGCCGCGAACCATTCTGTCGGTCGACCAATCAGCATTAGTACGCGCCCCGACGCGGATATCTACCACCAATTAGACGGACTGTGGAGGACGAGAGCCGGCCCGTAGAATACAGTGGTTATCAATATTAGCTTGATAAATATAGATATGTGTAAATAGAATACTTGTAAATAAATATTATAGATTTTAATCGACTTGTCACGGGTAAAAAGGGGCAATTACCCATTCCTGGGAACTCACCTCTACCTAACAGAAAATCCCGTTACAACACTATGCACGTACACTGAAGACAGTCCTGGAAATATAGAAGAAGGGAGTGAAGAAAACGAAGATGAGATCTCAGAGGTAGTAGCAAAAGAAGCGGATAGTAGAATTTTACATCGATATGTACACTCCAGCGAAATATGGACTGAAAATACCGAACAGATTAAAAAAAAGGAGATAGCAACCAAGATGATGATGAGATAAAAGAGAGGCGAAACTCAAGTTTTCCAAGCTTCAAGCGATTCTTAAGTGAATTGTAATGAAGAAGTACTGTACCAAAATAGTGACGACGATGATGATGACAACGGTTTCAAGAGGATTAGGAACTAGAGAATAATAATGTTGATGGAAGAAAATTTTGCAGGGGCTGTGCCACAAGAGAAGTTCAAGAAGTCTTTACTGCGACCGAAGGTCTATTGTGGCTCATGTCTCTAGGTACAATAAGCACACATTACAGACAGTCACGGAAACATAAGAAGAAAGGAGCGAAGAAAACGAAGATCAGATCTTAGGGGTAGTTGCAAAAGAAACGACCAGCAGGGAAATTGCAAGATGTTACATCGATAGGGACAGTTCAGCGAAAAATGGCTTGAAGAAACCGAAGCAGAAAAAAGGGAAGAGAGAATAAGAAGGTCGAGAAACAACAACGAAAAAGTATTGTGCCAGAAAAGTGAAGGATTATGACCCTTACCACATGAAGAATGGAAGCATGATGGGCTCATTTTATTTTGCAAGAATCTACCATGCTGCCAAAATAATGAAAATAAAAATCGATGCGATGGCGTTCAAAGTGATTTTCTTCAAACTGAAGATACTTTTTGTTTCCCTGCCTAACTCCCTACCTTGTTTTAATATATTCGCTAGCAAAAGCGTTGCTTAAAAAAGAAAAGCCCGATGGCATTAATCCATTGGCTTGGAGAAGAACATTAACAGATGCAGAAGTTGCCACAAAGTTAAGGATATTCGCAATTATTACAAAAAAGAAATCGGCGCATCAATAATTAAAATCGAATCCAAATAACACCACAAGAGTATCATTGCTCAGGAATGTCGAAATTAATAATAATTTGCGATAGTTTCAGATTTTCAGTGATTAATAATATTTAAGTGTTCCAATCGGTTATATCATACTGGATCATAGAATTTTATTGCTTCAGAATCATTCTCTTATAAATACCTACTCGTATCCATTAAAACTTCTGTGTAAGAGGAAATTTTGTAATTACGCATTTTGCAGACGTGTAAATTTCAAAATTCATACAGTCTACGCCCTTTAAATTTTAGAGATAGGAATGTTCACGAGGAGTAACTATCACTATGACATAATCGAAGTTGAACAAATTATTATTCTAGCCGTAAATTAGTAAACCGTTGAATAAGAACATATACGTTGCTAAACTATTTCTAGATAATCTAAATTTACCATCCATCCTACTCTACACGCAATTTTCAAATTAATTAATATTAATTGCAAATAATTAATCAAGCCGAGTAATATCTGAGGAGAATTCATATTTTCAAACCCAATATGAAGAATTTCCCATTACCAAATCAAATAGTCAAGAATAGGTCTTTGAAGCTCAGATGCGGAAGAACATGTATTGTGAACAAGTAAAGGATTGATCAGTATAGTCATTCAATAATGTTTCAGCCGGAATGGTAAAATTATTTTATATACAAAAGTTTTGAAGGGTTGTTGTGGCCCTTTAATAGTCAAAATATAACCCCATTACGGATAATCTGGCCCTGAACATTTGTCTCGAGCATGTCACCACAGGTAACATCGATTATACCTTTTACTCTTCAAATCCTTAAAAGACATCCAACAACGCAAAACCTTCAAAGAAACTCTCCCACCACTAACTTCTTCAATCGTGGTCCACCCCAACCCGCTCCATCAATTCACGTTTTTGGAGACACCCCTTATTTCCCGGGCCTCTTCATCCGCGAAGCTAGGGAAACGAATCAGGTTTTGCTTCCCCCCTCTCTCTTTCTCTCTTTAACGCCATCTCTCTTCTTTCATTTTAGTATCTCTCCTCACCATCGGGATTTTTCGGGAAGAGGCTTGAAACGAATTTTGTTGTCGTTGTACTATTTTCGATGAAACAAGAACTGATATATGTCGAAAGGTACTAGGTTGACTTATGGAAATATCAGACAGATATGAAATGAAAGCATAAGCAACCTAACCTGACCCCAAAACGTTTCGGTATGTCAAACGCGGTGGATTGACCGCGTCCATGAACAACAACACATCTCAAATTTCCGTTATTCAGCTCTTCTGCGAGCCACTGTTATACAACGGCACCCTCGATTCAGTATAGTCTCGCAGTGACATCTTGCAGATTTTTTGGGCACAATTCTAGGACTTTTTCTTTTTCCCGGTAAAACTTTCTTCCCCCGATTGGTTGGACACCCAAGGAGAGGAGAGCATCCTGCCCCTTCCGAGGCTTCTCGTCAATCATCCCAAATGATCGGACATTGTCTGACCAGCCCTTCAACGTGATGGTATGTAAGAGAAAAGTTAATCTTGCCCTCTGGGGAAATTTTTTTTCCTCTCCACTTATCGCCCCATCGTGGATCTTCCCAAGCTGGCTCGCGTCGACGTCAAACAATGAACCTGTCGAGCCTTGCTAGCACTGACAGTAAGTACTTTTGAATTCGTCCTTTTACCTCGCAACCCAGCATGTGCTACACTTTGGAAAAAGAGTCAGAGAGGGAAAAATGGGAAAACTTCATCCAAACTTTCCCATCACCAACTTTCTTACTCGTGGTCCACAACCCACCTTGTCTAGTCACGTTTTTGAAGAAATCCCTCGTTTCGTTTCATCGATTCTCTCTCTCTCTCTCTTTAATTTTAGTCTCTCTCCTCATCATCGGAATTCTTCGGAAAGAGGATTGAAATGACTTTTAATGCCGTTGTCGTGCCATGTTATGCGCTCGTGAGTATTTAAGTTGATCTCACTTGCATTCATCTGCCATCATTTTCGATGAAACATGAACTGATATGTCTAAAGGTACCAGGTTGACTTAAAGAAGTGGAAGACAGTGTAATGGGCCCGGAATGAAGGCATTAAGTGATATGACATGACCGCGAAACGTTTAGATAAATGTCGAACATGATGATGGACATCTGACCATCAACAACAGCACATCTCGAAGTAGCGTTACCAGCTCTTCTGCGAGATTTTTTTCTCCGACATCTTGCAGACTTTTTAGGTGCAATGCTCTTTTTTTTCTGTTTCCCGACAAGACTTTCTTCCTCAGGTTGGCTGGATACACAAGGAAAGGAGAGCACCCTGCCTCTTCCGAGGATTCTGACATAAGTGCAGCAAGTTTTGCCTTTCTCGTCGAAGCATCCCAAATGATCAGGCATTGTCTGGACAGCCCGCCAACGTGATGGTGTGTAAGAGAAAAATTAATCTTGCCCACTGATGGAATAGCCTAGTCTTGCTAGCAGTGCCACGACATGTATTCTTGGATCTGTTATTTTACCTCGTAGCCTAGCAAGTATACCATCATGAGAGAGAGCGAGCAAGTAATGGGTAACCTCCATTCGTGGTCCACTGAGTCAGGGAAGATTTTCAAGAAATCCTTTGTTTCGTAAGACTCGTCAGCTGAGCTGCGAGGCGAGGGCAGAGAATCGTGGCTGAAGGGAACCGGTTTTGTTACCTGACTTGTCATTCATTAGGTACCCCTTTCCACCATTTTCTTCTCTCTTTTATTTAATATCTCTCTTCACAAGTAATACTTTTCGGGAAGAGTCTAGAAACAACATTTGTTCGGGCCAAGTTCTGCTCTCAGAGTATTAATCCAACAATGGAGGTGACATTAAGAGTAAGAAAAGTGGGATGAATTTTTACCAAACAAGCACGAAACTAAGATCAGTTTTGCCATTCGATTCTTTGATTTCGATGTGCAGCGCTTGGAAGTCTGTAAACTTAATCATTGCGAGTTTATGTTTTTTGACTGCCAACTATGTTTTGCCAAAGATTTTGACTGCCGATGAATGTAGCAGAGGAAGATTGACCAAGTAACTGTCAAAAGAAATAATAATTACTTCCCGAAGTATGGCTTAAATAATATGTCGCACGGTAGATATACTTTCAATTAACCGTGACAACGAAGAGAAACATAAACAGTTTTAATTGCTTCAATCGCCCAATTGTTAGTTTTCGATAAATATCTGTCATAAGGTCTCGTCTGTGTCCCGGATAACAAACAATATTGCGTAACCTCTTCCAATTGAGTAAGGGATTAATTAGGATTACACAAGCTAGAAAAAAAGGCATTGACCTTTAGTAACTCTAGTTACCCACTCTCGAAACTCTTATCTTCCAGGAACCATAATAACAATTATTTTAATTGCCGGGCTATTGTTTAAATATATTTTTATACTAATTATTGTAGTAGATACTTCGATATAAAAGTTCGATGACACCGCCTTGTCACGTTTTATATTAAATCAGCAAACCATTTAACAATAACGTTATATAATTTAGTTATGTGTGACGAGATAAATAAAAATTAGAGCAAATTTTCAAATTACGCATTTCATATAAAATTACATTGATTTTTCTCATCCCTTTTCTCCGTCGTCACTCCATTAAATCCAGAGGGGTCTTTATGACTTTATGTCATAATTTTGTAATTTTTGTACAATCCACGACGTGGCGGTGATTATTACAAGACTTATGACGTCAGCATGCTTGTGGTCTCTAAAAAAGTAAAGCTTCGTGTATCTGGTCCAATAAGCAATCTAGTCCTTAAGGTCCCATGGAAACTGGTTCAAAGCCACCTTGAGTCATGAGACGTCATTGAGACTAAATCTGCAAAATATGGCACAAACCGTAAACCGCGTGATAGTGCAACGACCCTTAGGGTACATCACTCTGGTGACCGGCTTTAGGGTATCACTACCAGGGACACATCGACTTGCCCTAATCGCTGGTCGTGTGATTGAGGTACCACCAACCACCACCACCATGAAAACGATCTTATCTTCAAGATGTTGTGCATGCCGAAGGTCGAAAGAGAACTCTGCTACAGAAAATTTTGAAACCTGGTGCATCCCGCTGCAAGAAGCATTGCGTGTCTAAATGACTTCTTAATCCCTCACACTCGTGGAACCGAATCAGAGAAATTATCAAAATCTGACAATGCTTCCCGCTATACAAATCAATCTGCAGTATTATGGAGATATGTAGCTCCAGGAGTCGTTGGTTTAGCTCTAATACATTGGCCCAGTGCAAGTGTGTTCAAACATTTTTGTTCAGCCATGCCCCATATAATGTGAGGCATGGATGCAGCCCAGCCTGCCTAAATTAAGACTATAACGCGAATAGTACAGCTGCATGGATCCAACCACCATCGACTAGTAGTGGATGGTCAGCAGAAAATGATTGAATGCAGTCTTCAAACAGGAACTACTCTCCTGGGCTAATTTGAATCAAGAAATTTTACGATAGGGTTCTAGCTGGGGGACCAAGTGATGATGACCAATGTTTATTTTTCTCCTAGGACCATGAAGAAAGGTTTCTGTAAGGTCTGATCCCTACCATCAGTGGAAGGACGTACACCTCCGGACAGGAAGGTGAAAAGAAGAGCCCTGGAACTTGGTGGGGAACGGACTTATGCAGATTGTCTTTGGGCTTCAGAAAAAATAGTTCTCTGCTAGGGGGCCCAATTTACATTCTTTGTCTCTGTAGCCTATTTCTCGACTTCTTACCCACCGAGATGTTGGTTAACTTTGCCCTTTGGCATCTACAGAGCTCCTTAGTTCTTCTGCTAGATAAAAAAAAATACACAACAAAGAGGATTGGTGACACAACCCTCTTGAATTTGTAATAATCGGGAAGTGCTAAATCACAAGGGTGAGGGGGTAAAATTAACACAGGCGGAAGAATGGGAGGTGTTCTCATTTGGTATCCTTTTTGGGTCTTGACCCCTTCACAATATATTTTATATTGTCTTTTCTTCTTTAATTTTTTTGAAATTTCAGGGGGACAAAAACCTAACCTGAGTCTTCTGAACAATTCTATGTGGAAGCGTTACACCACCCCACACCGGACACCACGATAAGAATGGAGTATTAAGTGAGGAGCGTCCTTAAAGTTTGTACAATGAAAGAAGTTGAGTTCTCAGCGTATACAGCATTCTTCTTGCGTAATATTTATTTACAAAATTATGTCTGCTGCTATAATTAGATCAATGTCAACGAAAACCGATAAGTTATCGATAATTCGCTGAAATGGTGTCAAAGATTACCAGGATATATTCATTATTTAAAAATAATTATTGTTCCAAATATATCCTGTGAAATTTCGTATACAATTATTATGCAAAAGAAATATTATTACTTTACTTAAGTTAAGTGAAGTTAGTACTCTCCGGTCATATTAGCCAATAAGAATTTTTCTGTCACGACGAGTAATTTTTCAATCACGACAAATTTAATATTGTCTCATTATTTTTTCACGTCTTAACAAAAAAGCAATTTTGAATTGCGGTTTAAAAATTCATCTTCTCATTCAATGAATGCAATTGAGTAATTATGTTGCTTATAAATTTTTAAATTATCGTGACATTTCAGTGGTACACATACGAAGATAATAGATAATATCACAATTGATCTTACATGACCAAATTATGTATTACATTGTATACAGGAAATTGGCATATGAACACTTTCAGGTACACCAGTCCTAGGCGACTCTAACAACAACTGCACTTAAACTTGACTATATAACGTTTTGCGTCAATTTACAATGAAGATTAGGTAATTAGGTAAATGGGCGGTACCGGTACCGGTATCGTCAACACCTGTAACAATTTAAGCGAACATTTCTTATTAGATTCTTCTAATTATAAATTGTAATTGTAAATTGTATTTTAGTCGTAAAATCTCAATGAGGGAGATTTATATAAGATGTTGTAATTCTTTAGCGATCCGATTTTACTTTGGGTGTATTATCAACGGAGGAACAGGTTATCACACTGTTTTGTTTGGCGAGCTGAGCCGACTGAAGTGATTTATTTACCATACCTGGATGAAGAACTACTTCTATTCATATAAGACAGCCGGATTTTGCTGATATAACAACTGACTTGTCATAACATCTTTCAACCATTTTCCTATCTAGCTCTTCCATCTCTCTCTTACTTAATATCTCTCTTCACCAGCATGGTATTTCGGGAAAAGGCTTAAAACGACTCTTGATGCAAAATTTATCGTGCCAAGTTCTACCCTCAGGAGTTTTTTACATTTTTTTCCCTGTATAATATGTTGTAACGTATCAGGTTCACCTGTGAAAGTGACTCGACCTACCACATTTACAAATACCTTCTCCCAACTCTTCTGCTAGATACTATAATAAAACGATACCCTCGATCTAGTAGTCTCAATGACATCTTGCAGATTCTTGGTACAATGATCGGATTTTTTCTCTTTCCCAGTAAAACTTTCTTCCCAGGTTGTCCGGACACATAAGAAGAGGAACGCACTTCTGTTGTAACGGCAGCAAGTCGTGTCTTTCTCGTCGAAGCATCCTAAATGATCGAACATTATCTGGCCAGCCCGTCAACCTGATGGTCTGGTTGAAAAATTAATCTTGGCCACTGACGTCATTTTTCTTTTCCTCTCCACCGTCAAACAAGGGGCTCATCCAATGTTGATAGCAGTACCTAGAGATCCGTCCTTTTACCTCGCAGCCCAGCAGGTGCTCCACCCCAAGAGTGAGGAAACAATGGGAAACCTTCACTTGTGATTCATCTTGAGTCGTTGCTTGGGGTCAGGCTTTTGAGGAAATCTCTTTTCTCTCGGGCAGATCGTTGCTGAAGGGAAACGGGTCTGCTTGCCTGCCA
This sequence comes from Malachius bipustulatus, assembly GCA_910589415.1. Classification (NCBI taxonomy): domain Eukaryota; kingdom Metazoa; phylum Arthropoda; class Insecta; order Coleoptera; family Melyridae; genus Malachius; species Malachius bipustulatus. Next base: position 20,304,522 of record OU342638.1, on the reverse strand, counting down.
TCTGAAGATCTCTCTCTCTCTCTCTCTCTCTCTCTCTCTCTCTCTCTCTCTCTCTCTCTCTCTCTCTCCAAGCACGATTTTAGGGAAGAGTCTAATAGGAACAACTTTTGTTACAAACATGTCGTGCCAAGTTCTGTGCTCAGAATGTTGATCCAAACATCGAGGCCATTACGATATATGTAACATATTTTATCCTGGTTTGAAAAGTTATCTCCAACCATCCGCTTACTGCCTCCCCGCTTAACGTGCTGAGCTGGCAGGAGTTCCTCCTTCATCTACATCGTTCCCCTTGTATTCAATAAGTAGGGTAATTTAATTTTTCCAGCCTGACATAGGGAATCGACTCAACGTGGATCGATTATTTTTTATTTAATTAATTGTAAATACGTTGGGCGCCATTTTAGAGGGTTTGCATCATTAACCAGTGTACGGCATCGTGTTACTCTTACAAAAATGCCTGACCTGACCTTTCAAAAGTCGAATTTTAGAGCTGACCGGACTTTGTCTAAATGAACAATGCAAAAAAGATCCAACTGACGGGGCTTTGCAAAAAGCTAATTTTCGAACTGACCGGTCTTTATCCAACCTGACATTGCAGCAAAAAAAAACATAGACCTCAAAAAAACCGAGCTAACCGGACCTTGGTCTTTTGTAGGTAGGATCTACGCTCACTACTTTGAAAACCAACAGCCGTCAATCCTGTCTCATGAGAACTCGCCGAAAAAAGGTGGTTAGAGGAGGTAATCGGGGGCGCATGCGCAGTAATTTTTGACAGTCTGGATACTCAACTACATAATCCTACACAAAGTGAGGTATCGAATTAAGTCCTAATGTTTTTTTTTTAATTTTTATTGTTTTATTAAGTCAATTTTTTGGGGCAAAGAATAGGCAACAGAATGATTTTATTAAAAACTTGAGAAATCGAAATTTACAAGAGGCTTGAAGCGCATATACTGGCATGCATCTAAATTATTTAATGCAGGCACAATAATGTAAGCCAAGAGCATTTCAATAGTCGGGCGATAGGTAGCCGTGGCGTTACTTAACTGGTTAACGTCACGGAGTTAAATTCCGAAAATCAGTTGTCAAAATGCCGAGCAGTAATTGGCTTAAATGGAAATATTCCCTCATCGCAAGCGGTGAGGGAATGAACATTCCATCATCTCATGGGGAATGTACGTCATTAGTTAGAACGTATACTAAATGGTCGAAGAGAAAAAAAAATATGTAGCAGTGAAACAAATCATGCACTTTTTTTATAAAAAAAATATTATAAATAAAAATAAAAATAAAATTTTCGCCACTGCCATTTGGAAAGAAATTTCAGTAACGCTCAAGAAATAAATAACATTATTGATAAGATGTTTAAAAATCTTGGTTTTATATTCCAAACGGTTCTTGAGGTATCGTTAAAAAACTGAATTTTTTAACATTCTCCATCTCGAAAACGGTGGGTTTCCGCACCCTTGTTAAAAGGAACCATCTTTTCTCAAAATGCGGTAAGGAATCACACCTTTAATTTTTCGACTCATGTTTTAAAACACTCTGTAGACCTGATTCCAGAGTGAACTTAAGTCATTATACATAGAACGTTATGTTCTTTGGAGATGCGCAATTGTTTTCGGCACTTTGTTGACGTGACAGTTTTTTTGACGTTTCTATAGTTATTAACCATCTATAGTATTGTTACGGATTTCCTAACCGTAGGCTCGACGGATAATTATAACATTTTACTACTTTTCACTAGTCACTTAGGAATACCGCACTGTCTATATCGCCACTAGTCGCTTAGTTCCTTCGCTTGTTCCTCGCACACTGCTAGACTAAAAACTGCCTGAGTTCGCCTGCTTGCTGGCTATTTATAGGACATCCCTATCTCTGGAAGTCGCTTCTAGAGGGTTTGCTGACGGCTTGCTTCGAGTTCCCGAACAAATCCAAGATAAAGATCTCGAGAATATTCCCTTCCTAGATCTTCGGCTCCCAGACACTCAAACATCCATTTCTGGAACTTCTCCACAGGAAATGACCAGAATTTTTCATTAATTTCCCGTGGTTTTCAGCGAGATCATTCCGTCGGGGTATCAGGGATCCAGAAGTGTACAGGACGCCAGCTGTTGTTGGTCGCTTACTGGTGGGCACGTCCGGCTTGACCCCCCACCACGCGCCCCGGTCAATACAAAACGCTGGGGACCGTCGCCTGTCGATAACTCATGGCTACCGTTGCTCTGTCCCGTCCACTTTCTAATACAGAATGCACCCTTTTATTTTTTCGTAACAGTATGAACGCTTTCGGCAAGCGTAGTCAGTTCAGTGAGTTTTTTAATTAGACAGTGGAGAGTAGTAACAGAGTGCTACTAAAGTAAAGCCCGTCAAGTTAGAGTTTTGAATATGAAACATCAGGAAGCACTGCAGCGTTTAAACAGTTACGACCGCCAGAAGGGGTTTGGATATGGCGGACACAATAACATATCTGGTATACAAGCTAATATGGCGTACTGGTAAAGTTATTTAAAAATGATACTTACTGATTTAAAGTAATTCAGGAATTGTTATTTTTAGCCGTTTGGGTACAGCTATACACGCTGCATAGCAAACTATTTTTTCGATTTTTTGTTTATATTTTTGAATAATTAAATGAAACTATACTAGAACTAGATACCCAGACACACTAAAATAGTAATGATAAATTAAGATTGTATTCATAGAGATTACAAATTAGTCCCATATTGCAATTATTGTCAAAATAGGCACTATAGTCCTTCAGGATATTTTATATTCTAAGAGTTTGTAGATAGGAGTAGAATGGCGAACGGGACGTGCTTTTTTAATAAAGTGTCATACATGATCGCTGTAAACTGTAACCTTTAATGGCCGTTGAAGAACCTGAGGGCACTTGTGACACTTGTTGGCAATTTTTATAGATCTCGTAACTTGTAACCAAATCTTCTAATAAAATCAATATTTTTATCCTATTAACATTTAACATAATAAGTAGGCAGACAGGTTTAAAGTAGCTTTTGTTTTGACAGTTTGGTAACGCTAATAACGCCGATGCCTATATTAAATAATAATAATAATAACACTTTTATTAACAACAGGTTGATAGTTTTGCGTGTAGGCTTTTAACAATTGCGTATGTTTAATAAGAGATATTTACATTGCAATATAGATAAATAGGCATGTAATCGCAGAAGCAATAAGAATGTCCGCACATATAGGCGAATGGTTTCATTACCCACTTGGCTGCTTCTAGAATTTTCGTTTCGATAAATTAGATGCCAACACAACAAGTTCAGTTTATTATTGAGAAATACGCGGCATTTATCGGAATGCGCTTAAAAATTGCGAATATAATAAATTAATTATTAAATGAACTGGTCAGGGTCTCCTCTGCTTCTTCTTTCTATAACTATTAAATTAGGTAGCGGTAACTATTGTGCTGCTCTATGTTTAGTAGGCACGTTAAGTATATGCTCAATGGATTTATATTCACGCGAATTAGGTATATTATAATATCTCTTGTATTTGTTGCATAAGGTAAATTAGTCATAAATTATAGGTATGAATGTGCATTAGGTGTTATAAGCAATAGTTATCTTAGTTTCGTTAGGTACTTATAATGGTAGAAAAATGCATACATTTTGAACGAATAACATAGTTGAGAGACTTGAGAGACGATTTGGGCTATTAAGTGAAAGGTAGGCAATTATTAAAGTTGCATACTGTTAAATTATTGACACATCTTAAAATTTTTCAAGTTGTTAGTCCCAATTTTTTTTACATCCGCAAGAGAAAGGTACCCCAAAAAGGGAAAAAAATCCCATAAAAATTTACATAGTAAAGTCTTTTAACTTGACTTCTAGCGACATTATATAACTGCACCATTTGTAGCGCATTTGATTTCTTCTTCCCAAAAGGAAAGCTTCCCTCATTATCCCTTCAATGGTGTTTATAAAATTTTATAGTTTAATTACGATAGCATCATCTGATCCCACCAAGGCTGTTGTTGCAGTTCCCCTAGAACCAATAATAACTTGACCATCACACATCTTCTTCAGTTCAATATCTCAACAAATTTGCCTCTTAATCCATTCCCCAAAATTGTCAAAATTTGATTTTTATGTATCACTGTGATTTCAAGGGCTCCAGAAATGCATCAAGACAGTTTTGCCAACATGATAAAGAGCAAAAAAGAACGATTCTCTACACTACATTTCTTCTTTCTTTCACAAGGAAAAAAGCCTATACCGTTTAACGCATTTACTGTGTTAATATCTACTTTAAGTTAATTAAAAGTTGAAAAGAATTTATTGTTTTCTCAAGTTAAAACTCCTATCGACCTTTTCCCTAAAAACATCGCGTATAAATTCACAGACCTTGATCAGCACGAGGGTACAGTTTCTTGCGCGCGTTACGCGCAACGCGCGCAGGTGAAAATATGATGTTGGAAGCCAGAAAGAAGACGTGGAACAAGCGCAGACGAAGGGACGCGTAAAAAATAGTTAATAGGTCCAATATGACAAAAGCGTCCTTATTAGGTGATTTCGATATAGGAAACTTCTGATTGACCGGACTGGAGTCTTGACGAGGAGAAATACCCCTGATCCCGATGACGCCGGATTCAGAGAGGCATAGGGAAAGAATCAAGCAGGCCGCGGGCGGAAAAACGTCGCGAACGGGGAATTAAAAAACGGAAAAAAGCCACCTGTATATCTTGCTATCGTACCTGGAACTCTCGAAATATTTGCCTGTGTCTATTGCCTTTTAAAGAAGTTGCACCTTGAGTTTTTCTTCGCGAATTAATAAACTTCACCTTTTGTGGCTCTCGCCTGATTTAAGTTTCGGAATAAATGATCGACGCCATACTTGTTTGTCTGCGCAATTACCTAATTGTCTGGAATATTTGAAAAAAAATAGCTCACTAACTCGATCAATTAAACCATAGTGTTTTCCCGTTAATAATCACAAGATTAATATCAACTTCCCAAGTTTTTGATTTAAAACATCAGACACTATGTGTTATCTTCAAGAGACTCTTTAAACCAATGCCAATATCTTGCGAGTGCATCTAAATTCGGAAAGGTACTTATGCAATAGTACCAGCGAAATGTAAGTAAGGTTTATTTTTAAAAGATCTTTTGAAAAAAGGGCGAAACAAACATCTTGGAAACCACAAATTAGAAGAGCCTACCTCCAGTATCATACCTTCAAGATTCATGATTTGTTTTAATTGAAATGAAGGAACGGAAATTGATCAAGTGATTAATTATTTCATGTTTTATCTAATTATTTGAAATGCCTTTAAATACCCCCAAAAATCTATGCCTGAAGAACTTTCCCACAACCGTCCAGATCTTAGGATGTCCGCGCCGAGCCGTCATTGTGAGACGGTAAATGAAGTAATAACTGTCAGGATTCAGAGATAGGTACTATCGTGTCTCGGCGGTGATAAGAGTGGAAACAGGTGGGCTATGGAAAAATAATGGGAATCTTAACATACCTGAAAGATAGCAAAAAATTCAACAGATACGTGGTATGGAAGAGCAGCTCACTCAATACAATTCTTCCCCCCTTATTATTTGGGGAACGAACCACAACACCTTGTCTCCTCCTCTTAATTATAGTCGAAGTGTTTGACTTTAACCATACACAGGAAGCAAGGGTTTGTTGATGACACATGGGATCAGCAGGCAAATAGAGCGTAGTTAAAATGGACTGGACTGGACTTAAAATGGCGGAAACGAGTGAAAGAGGAGAGGAGTTGGTTCATCATAAGAGTCAACGGTCGGACGTTCTGTGAATAGGTGGCAACAAGAGGTGAAAGAAAAAAGGGCAATAAACATAACAAAGTGGCTCGGTAAAACGAGTCATATTTCTTGTTGAAAAAAGATGAGTAATGGTTCAGCAAAACCTTTCTGTGAAGCAGGTCTCCTCAAGCTTGCTTCCTCACTACGATCAAAAGGAACTGAAAAGAACCTTTGTCTAGCGCATCTACACTGGTGAGATGGTGAAGCAAAACAGGGACCATAGGTTTTCTCAGCGAGGAAATCAACCCTCGGGCATGGCAAACGAGTGACGCATGATGGCTATTTTTGGGCATGGTGTCTTTTCCTTTATGTATTTTTTCGGGAAGTTGTTGACCATAGGGATAAGTTGGTTAGAAATATATAAGTGAACAACAGAACTGGAAAGTTCACGTCTTGTTGGCTGTCAGAAAGTGGCATGCTGTTTCAGTCTAACACATGTTACCTTATGCCGAATCAGATTACATACAGAAAACACGACCAATTATATGGGCTTATTGCTCATATATGCGTTAGACTGCCCACACCTATTCATTTCAATGGTTAGAACGCCCACGCTCAAGTCTGTGGAGCTTTTGACTACCCTGTACATCCTTTTTTTTTTCCTTCGAGGGCCGTCTGATTCAGGATCGCCGGAAGCACCTCAGCCTCATGCGCTCATTGAAGCACTTTTCGATATCACAAATAGATATCCAGAATTAATTTATGGTTCAAGGAGTGAGCCCTGCGGGACACCAGATGTTATAGCAGCATATTCAGAAAGCGATTCATTGACTGCTACAAACTACCGGCTATCACAGAAGTACTTCTTGTCTTATTATAATAGAGACCAATCATTATACTTCTAAAAATTTGGTAATTATTGTTTCTTTCGGTCTTATTTTGTTATTATTTCATTAACCAGAAGTATCTGCCAGAGATAAAAAACAAAACAATTTTTGCTAAATTGAAAAATACGATAAAACAACCAGGAAGCTGTATAAGTATCATTACCTTTAATAATAAATGATTCTTTTCTAATTACACGTAATTATCTTACGCTTAGTTTGTCAAAGCCAGTAATGAAAATAATAATAATTATTATTATTATGAACGATGCATGTTTTTATCGACCTTCGATCCCGGGTTTTTAAAAGTTAAAAATTGAACATCATCTACGCAGAATTTTAGACTCTCTCAGTTTATCGGATGAAATTGGATGAAAACTTACCAGGAGGGCAATATTCGGCAGGATCAGTAGGTCATCTTCTCTTCGTCCTTCAGATAATTCCGGTACCCAAACGAGGGGATGCTTCGGAACTGCTGTTAACGTACCGTTGTCATTGAAGGTGACGTTTTCGTGGGACATTAGTTCTCTGAAAAAAAAGTTTCAAATTATTTAGGAGTTTCAAAAAATTCAGTCAAACGAATTTTATTTAAAAAATGCCCAAAAGCTGATGCGTCAATTAAATATTAACCTAGTACCCGGAAAAGAGGGCAAGCAGAAAAGCTTCCCTACGAATATCTTACATTACTAAAAGGCGAAAAGAAATGATTCACTCAAGGTAGAAGTCTCGACTACCTTTATAGTAAAGATATCGTGTGTAAATTCACAGACCTTTGTTTACGCGAAGGGACAGTAATAAGTGATGTGGAAGTGCCGGGGACGCGAGAACATTCCGCAATGGAATCCAGGCAAGATGACGTAAGCTTTCGTTGATTCGCGGAATGGCGAGGATATGAGGCTGGAAAGCGAGAACCCGATGGACGGACGGGCAGAAGGACACGTCCCGAGGGGGATTTGAAGATGGCGAAAATCCCACCTGTTATTATCTAATTACCGAACCTAAAGTGTTTTCCCGTTAATAATCGCCAGATTAATATCAACCTCCGGAATTTTTCGATTTTCAACATTAGACGTTTTCGTGTGAATTTCAAGAGACTCTTTTAGTCAATGGCAATATCTTGTGAATGCCGCCGTTTCTAGCAGATTGAACTTTTCGACCTTTCGAGACTTGTAATAGAGAAACAACTAATTACCGTACAACAATAACTTCACCTATTGCAGCATTTTAGTTTGAAAAGAAATCTTTGTAATGACGTTAGCGTACTGTAAGTAAAGTTTTTATTATTCTGACTTACAAAGAACTTTTGCAAAAGGGCGTAATAAGTAGTATGAAAATCCACTAATAAGAATAACAGTCTACCTCCAGTATCTAACCTCGATGATTCATGAGTTGTGTAACGTTCGTTTCCCCGTTAATTATTAATTTAAATCCTTTTTTTTACGTAAATCTAGTTTCGAAGCAGAAAGGGAAATTATAGAATAAGAATGTCTCGGATCCGGACATCCGTAGATGTTCCCGTTTGGTGTGAAAGTTGTGATTCGTGCCGATAATGCCGGTAGATTTTTTCCAAATTCGTTAGATTTTTTTGAGTAGTTCATTTTTCATTTTTAACAAATGCGAGTAATATGTGAAACAGAGTACCTAGTTTAAATTATTTGTGACCCTCTGCGTTGAAGGGAGCAGGTACCAGCTAACACAGAAGTGAAGTTTTGTATTAATTATTATTTGCTGTTTTCTGTTTTTTAATAGGGTCTTAATAGGAGATGATTCTTAATAAGAGATGACTCCTAGCTTTTAGGAGATGACCAGAAAGAAGAGGTCTTAGAAGACAAATTTTATGAAATAGTTTGTAATTTGATTTTTTTATTTGGAACTTTCAGAGATTTAAAATTAGTAAAAATTTTAAATTATTTATCGCTAAAAATTATCTTGTCGGAAATAACCTACCCGACAATACCTGCTTGAAGAACCTACCAACAGCATATTATTACAGTGTCATATTTCACAGTAAATATTTCTTTATATTATCATAAAATGATTATTTTTATAACTTCCGATAAATTTATTCTAGAGCTTATAATATATTTTTTTTTAATATAAAAATATTATAAAATCATTAATTTTCCATAAAAAATAAATATTAATTACGTAGATATTAATAAACCATAATCGATTCTTTTATTGATATACTTAGTTAGGCAGATATTATAATATACTTAGATGCAAATGTGAGCAGAAGGATAATTTAATATCTTGATGTAGGTATTTAAGTTTTTACCTACTTGATTAATTTTCAGGAATTTTCTTGCCCATTAATAACAAACACACTGTATTTCTGCACTCACTATTACATTTTATTTTCCAATAAAGTAACATTTAATGCAAATATTATGAATATTCATAAAACATTCTTATTTAATGCCTCGATTTAATTGGATCTATAAAAATAACTGGTCCCCATTAAAAAGATAAAAAAATGTTGCATAACAAGGAAAAATATATTATTTTTGTACATAGGTATGTTTTTAATGGATTACATTGTGTCATTGGATTAATCTAATAGTGAGGGTTGTCAATTTTAGGCTTGGGTATCTTGAAAGATACCCCCCCCCCCCCCCCCCGGTTATTTTTGTTTCAAGATTCGCAATTTTCTAACCATTGAGGGTCTGTTTTTCATGCAGGCTGAGAATATATTTACAGAGATCCTCTCACCATCAGAATTTACAACCCTCATTTCCATGTTGGCTGTCTTTAGATCGATTTTTTGATCGTAACTTATTCCATTATTGATCAGGATTGCTAGTCTTCATAGCTTTTCTATAAGGTTCAAAGCTTATCCTCAGAACATAGAAATTAAAAAAAAAAAAATAAGAATTTAGAGTGTTTCAATGATTTGGTATTATACCAGAGTGACGTGTTGAACCGAATATGAAACACTTGTATTAATATTTTATTCAGTAGAAATTGTAATAACGACCTTTTCTAAAACAACAGCGTGTTTAAATTCACGGACCTTAGGTCAGTCGCCAGTGACTACGATATCACCTATACGACATACCTAAAACGATTAACTAGAAAGAGAGGAAAGGAGACGTGCGAGAAGTGACGAATGGGAGTGGTGAGAGATGACATAAGGGTGGCGGATCCATCCAGAGAGCGCGGTCGGGGAGGCCTACAAGCGAAAAGTGTTGACGGAAGTTAACTGGCATCCCAAATTTTCCCTTTATCGTTTTCCTTTTCTAATGAAATGGGGAGAGTGTCACGTTAGAGTAGAAATTTGGCACCTAGCTTGATCTCTCTATTTTGAGGTGATGAGAGAAAAATGAACTACCTTGCAATAATATTATATAATGTTTTCTTCAGATCTGGATGCTACTTAAATAACTGAATATAATAGAATAGAAAAAACGAAAAAAAACGTCTTTGGGTGAGTTGGTATTAGACCAGAGCAGCGTGCTGAACCGAATATGAAACCGGGGGGGGGGGGGGCATCGCTTATAGTTCCTCGAAAAGGGGAAGTACTCCCTTAACTGGTAAATTAAAAAAATAATGAAACTGAAACAATCGGATAGGATCATGACACGAATATGATTTACTCTCAAAATCTTGCTATAGTAAAATAACTGATATATTTTTAGCCAAGGCTATTAATAATAATTATGCAAATAAATTAAAATCTAGTTTATTTGGCATGTTTATGTTGTGTTTCTGTATAATAAAAAAAATACACTAAAAATCATCTTGAACGCAATACATTATTATCGAAATATTCCTAACAATTTTACTGCGCCTAACGTCTCTCCTTATTTGGTAGTCCACTATCTTCATCATCGTAAACCTCAGAAGGGTATTTGTAAACACGACTCTAAACCACCACAGATTTATATAATTTTTAACAAGCAAATCTAGACTTGATCAATAACATTCCCAACGATATAATTAGGTGTGCATTATTCATTATTACCAAATTATAGCTAAACGTAACGTTACCATGATTGCTTTCCCGGAGTACTTTCCAGAGGAGATCTTCAAGTTTTCTGTAATTACTACTATAGATCAATTATTTTTGTTTTAGTTATTATTATTATTATTATAAGTGACGCTTGCCAAAGGGCAGCGTCATGTGTATAGTATTAGATCCAGGAAATTCATTCAGCGATGTATAATGAAATGTGATAATCGCTATCTATCTACGATTATTTGGCAAATGATATTTTTAAATGTTTTCCTTGGCAATACGGAAGAGCTACATAATTTTCTGTATGCGACTTAATCGGTTCTTGTGTGCTATTATTAGATTCTATAAATGGGTTTATTAATGGTTTCATTATTATTTTATGAAAAATTACTGGATTTCCTTATTCCTTGTTCGCTACCATTATGGGCATATAATTTTGGCAGAACTTTTATAAACAAATTTGATTACATAATCAATTACCTAATTAATAGAATTCTCCTTCATGGAGACAGAAATGGTAATAGTTATAAATAATCCACGTCTGGTTTCAACAGCGATTCTTCAGACGAAATACATCAGGGTTGCATTTCTGTTGTGAACTTCAAAATGGGCGCTAAACTAGATTAGGAACTTCTCGTCATAATGTCGTTTGAAAGTATAAAAGGTCCATATTGGGCTGTATAGACAGGGGGAAAGTTCGACTTCGATTTGTTAACTGATAACGAAACGGGGTGAATCCCCGGGCGTCAATGCACCGGTCCGCCGGTCGGGATAGTTAATTGATAGTTGAAGAGTTGTAAACATACATAGTCAAATCAATTAAACTCAAGGGGGTTATCTGTTTATACTTTAATAAGTGTTCATAAATTAATCTCTCGGTGAATTGTCGGGATTAATTTTAATTATTTTGAGGTAATTTCGACATGGTATTGTTTACAGTAAACTATTGTTAATGAGCATTATCTCCAATCCAGAATTGGACCAAGCAACGAAGGCTAAAGTTTCAAATTGACATGGTTTATATTTCTCAGAAACGAAAAAGCTTAAGACATCGATCGAAAAATATAAATTATTATACAAATAACAAATAATAATAATTATTATTGACGCAAACATTATAAAATTGATAACAAATTACAAATTAAAATAACAATTTTATCAGAAATTTGTTAGCAATTACTTATAGCGTGATTAGAAGATGATTCCAATGCCACGCCATATTGCCGTTTCTAGGCTTAATTATTATCAACGATTAACTTAATTGGAACGATAATGACAATTCAGTGACGTAGAGAAACATGCTGAGAATTTATTAATTTATTTATTATTAATCATGTAATAATTAGTTGGTTATTATAGTTCTTCAGATAAAATATAAATAAATAAAACATAAATAAAAAATTAAATTATATAGATTAGAAGTTCATAGGGTGGGTATTTATTAATAATGTTTTAATCAACTTTTCAACCAGTTTCATGACCTAGTTGTTCATGAAATAAATAACATTACTAACGCCGACTTTTATCTTCAGAATCCTTGAACATACCAAAATTTTCATGGCTAAGGAAATTTTTATTAGTGTTACCTAGTAACTTTACGACCTAGAAATTTATGACCTACTTCTTTAGGTAAACTAAAATTTTATCATTATAGAGCACCATAACAATATTATTGTACCTACCTATACAACTAGATCAGTTGCAAAGCACATACCAAACCCACATGATCGGCGTTGTGCTTTAAAAGCTCGATTGTATTTTTTTTTTAATCAAGTGAACTAAGATACGAGTTGCTCTATCCTACAAGGATCCCCAAACTTACAGGGAAAAAAAGCTAAAGAAGAAAATTTATCATCAACCAGGACTAGGAGGAAATTCTTCCAGGATAAGATAATAAATTTTAACGAAGCAAATTAGCGGTCTCAAGTCAATAACCCATAGCAAGAGGAAAGAGGTTTTACCGTTTCTATTAAACAATTTTATCTCTTGATGGGTGAGTCATAAAAACTTACTGGAAAAGTCAGAAGATTTCGTATGAAAGGAACTTCCTTGGATTGACATATTCTTTTTTCCGGACAGAAGGCAGTATGTTACCACTTGATAATTATGTGGTTGTCAGGTTCCCAAATTTTATTCACCCCCAAAGGACCCAAAGATCTATAGACCACTATGGGTCTGGGTACAGTGGAAGGAGTTATGCACCCCAAGCGACTAGGCTACCAAGAGCCCTTTTTGCCATTTCCGCACCATAGTGACAACCCTACTCAAACCTTCCCGATATAAAGGTCAAAAGGTATTTTCATGAGAAAGGTCCCATTTCTTCCTCTTGTAATGCTAGTGCTAGTATTGATTCAAAGAGTCAAAGATCATCTGAGCAAAGATACTAATGAGTCCTGAAACTGAATCCTGAATCGACCTACAATGACCTTGGATATCTCAGTAGGTATGTTATCTTGTGTATTCCACCTTTCCATGTTCTTTTTTATCAAAATGGGACACGAGGTCAGCCATCTTGTTGCGTTGGAGTTTAACCAGCCTGTCTGTCGCTATTAAGAAATTAAGAAAATTGAGCAAAATTCTTATTAAAATTAATTGAAAACTGTTTAAAAAGTCTAATTTTTATGCACCTCAGTGGTACCCAAAGAACCAAAGACCATGCATTATATATTTGGCGTTCAAAATACGATAGAAAATTGGCCTAAATTCTGTTGAAAATTCATTGAAGGCGGTCAAAAAAGCCTGATTTTTATACAACGCAATAGTGTCCAAAGAATCTAGTAATCCATTGAAAAAAGAAACATCAAAATTGGGCACATGAAAAAATGGTTAAAAATTGACCTAAATTCTAATGAAAATTCATTCAAAAAAGTAAAACTTTTATGCAACCCAATAACACCCAAAGATCCTTAGACCAATAAAAATTAGGCACGCGGAAAAATGGTTGAAAAGTGTCCTAAATTCTAAAGAAAATTAATCGAAAATGGTTCAAAAAATCCTAATTTATAAGCACCTCCATAGTACCTATAGATCTTTGGACCAATAAAAATTTAGCTCACGGAAAAATGGTTGAAAATTGACCTAAATTTTAATGAAAATTAATTGAAAACGGTTCAAAAACGCCCAATTTTTTTGCACTCAAAGTATCCAAAGACTAATAAAAGTTGGGTATTCCAAAAAAATTGATGAAAATGGACCTCAATTCTAATGAAAATTCACTGAAGACGTTCCAAAAAAACCTAATTTATAAGCACCTCTACAGTACTCATAAATCTTAAGATCAATAAGAATTGGGCCTACGAAAAAATTGTTAAAAATTGTCCTAAATTATAATGAAAATTCATCGAAAACGGTTCAAAAAAAGCTCAATTTTCGGACCCCCAATAGTAAGAATCCAAAGATTTAAAGACCAATGAAAATCTACTGAAGACGGTCCTAAATATTCCAATTTTTATGCACACCCAATAGATTCTAAGATCAATAAAAATTGGAGACGCGAAAATATGCTTGAAAATTGACCTAAATTCTAATGAAAATTATTTGAAAAGGGTTCAAGAAGCGTAATTTCTATGCATCCAAATAATACCCAAAGATCATACGACCAATGAAAATTGAAGACATGACCAACGTTTGAAAAATGACCTAAATTCTAATGAAAATGCCTTGAAAATGGTTGAAAAAGCCCAATTTTCTGCACAACAACAGTATCCAAAGATCTAAAGACCAATAAAAGTTGGGTATTCTAAAAAATAGATGAAAATTGATCTTAATTCTAATGAAAATTCACTGAAGGCGTTCCAAAAAAAGCCTAATTTATAAGCACCTCTATAGTACTCATAGATCTTAAGATCAATAAGAATTGGGCCCACGAAAAAATTGTTGAAAATTGTCCTAAATTCTAATAAAAATTAATTGAAAATTGTTCAAAGAAGCCTAATTTTTTTGCACCCCAAAAGTATCCAAAGATTCTGAAAAATTAGGGACATGAAAAAATGTTTGAAAATTTGGGCTATAATATGGGCAGTTATAGTAGGATTAACTTTAAAAAGTCAGATGTGACGTCTTACTAACCGTCCGAATTAATATTTTTAATTTCACCAGAAAATGTCAAACAGTTAATTGTCAAGTTGTGAACGAGCGTAATTATTGAAGGAATCATTCACAAAATGAATTGAACCGCTTACGTCAGTTTGAGAGCCACTGACAACTACATAAAATTTATTCACGTAATGACATTCTATTCTCTGTGTTGTGCATTTAATTCTCATTCAAAACCAATGTTGACGTATGCTTATTTATGCGGGATGGAGTGTTTAGACAAACTGGACGGTTACTATAAAAACCACGTATATGAAACAAAATAAATCGAACTATCAAAAGGATGTGTATTCTTAATCGATACGTATGACTTTTTAGACTTTATTGGACTATATAATTCTAATGAAAATTAATCGAAAACGGTTCAAAAAAACTAAATTTTGGGACCTCCAATAGTAAGTATCCAAAGATCTAAAGACCAATGAAAATTTACTGAAGACGGTCCAAAATATTCCAATTTTTATGCACACTCAATAGCACCCAAAGATCCTAAGATTAATGAAAATTGGAGACGTGAAAATATGCTTGAAAATTCACCTAAATTCTAATGAAAATTCATTCAAGACAGTAAAAAAGACTAATTTTAATGCACCCCAGTAGTACTCAAATATTCTATTAATATAATAAAAATCCAATAAAAATTGGTCATTGAAAAATTGGTTAAAAACTGTCATAAATTTTAATGAAATTTTATTGAAAACAGTTGAAAAAGCCCAATCCCTTGCCCCCCCCCCCCCACAAGAGTACTCAAAGATCCAAAGACTGATAAATGTTGGGTACTCCAAAAAATTAATGAAAATGGACCTAAATTCTTATGAAAATTCACTGAACACGTTCCAAAAAAGCACTTCATCAAAGAGTTAGAATTAGATGGGGTGATATAGAAATATACACCAGAAGGAGTGGCACAAAAGATCTCATCTCACTAGGTCGAAGTGTAAACAAACATCCCCATATAAACTATCAAAAACTATCTATCCAAAAAATCCAAATTTTTATGGCCCTGAGTAGTATCCAAAGATCCTAAGACCAATCAAATTTGTACGAAAAACTGCTTGGAAATTGATAATTCTAATGAAAAATCATTCAAAACCGTTCAAAACATAAAAACATCAAAAAATATAAAAAGCTAAATTTTATGCCCCACAATTAGTAGTACCTAAAGATCCAAAAATGGCTAGCAATTTTTCACACAAAAAATGCTTTAAAATTACCAAAAACATCTAATAAAAACGTTTCAAAGACATATTATGTGTAACGTACATTTTGTACGTACCGGCTAAATGCCGGCGACGCGGAGACAACGGCGGGCGCGCGCAGTGAGTGAGTGATGGTGGGTTTTAGTGCGACGTAAACACGGCCAGCTGGCGGCCTCGAGTTTCGTAACATCGATTGTCGAATTCCAACCTGGAACGCAGGTGAATGCGTTTTCACCTTCTTTTCTCTCCTGGAATTCGCTAGAGGAAGGTCGTTTCCGCAAACACAGGGAATTTTTAGCGAAATGGCGTTGTGAACTTTCACTTAAATTATTATAACCATCTCTCACGTTTTGGCTTGCTTTTTCCCTGGTTGGCAACTTTTACTCCCGGAACCAACTCTTTCCTGGAATCAAGGTTCTTCTTCTAACAAGAAGGCAGCACATGGGTTGTACCTGAAACCAAGTTTACCACCAGCTAAACTTTCACCCTCGCTCCGAAGACCCTACGAAGCTAAGTGCCTTTGCCTACCAAGTTTTAACCGATCAGTTCATTCAGATTCTACACGCTCTTGTTCCTTATTGTTGTTAACCGTGCTCAAGTTAATATTTTGTGATAATAACTGTGATTTATTTTAAATAAAGAGTACCTGTTGTTCTGCTGACCTGCTTGTTATTGTTGACCCTCTTAGACTAACGACTCAACCTACGACCCTTGTTTTTTTTTCTGTCTCATGCTCTCAGCGACTATTTTTCCCCTCTAGGGGTTAAATAGTTCGTTTCATATTTTCTTTAGCCTCATACTCGGTCATAAATGTAATATAGCGATCAGCCAATTGCTTATTACTTTGTAATTTTCTTTCCAATGCTAAAAGCCTTTTTTCTGCTTAATTCCTGGAATTCCCCAATTTGGTTACAGGTTCCTTTAAAGGAAAAGAAACCAAAACCCTACTTCTACAGCACTCAAAGATTAATGGAACGTTTCAAATTAGATAGACACATGGTTATAAAAATGGATAGAAAAATGGTTCAAAATTACCCTAAAATCAAATGAAAATTCATTAAAAATAGTTCAAAACCCTCAACTTTTATATGCACGCCAATTATTTTGAAAATACGCGCATAGTTAATCAGGCATTGCCCCGAGGCCCCATTCTAGTCCCCCTCTTTTCATCCTACATATCATAGGTAATATATGACAATGATCAATAATATGATCCTCTCAACGACAATGTTTTCATAAACTGCGTGTTGATGATCTTTTGGTTGTTGCCTCAGATAAATTTCATGGTGATTCGACTGCTAAATGTTACAGTCACGGACCGATTATTTTTCAAAAACCGACAACATTCTCGTCAACTTTCTATTCGGTTAAGTCGTAATTAAAATTTTACTTACTTGTAAACGTATGGTCCTACTTCTACCATCTTCAGTTTGTCGTCTTGACCGCTCATGTATTCGTCTCTGTTGGTGACGTTCCACAGATACACCCTCAGGTACAAGTCCACCGGAGGTGAATGCCACAACTCGAATATTTCTCCTCCCTCGCTGAACGTACATTTCTGCAAAAAATATATTGCAAGTTAACATCTAAGTCATACAATGATAAATTTCATAAAGTTCATTTCTACATTTTTGACCGGAGCAGCGGCAGGCATCGTGTGCGCTCAAGGTTTCAAAGATTTAATTTTTTCTTAATTATTTACGAAAAATATCAAGCTACCTCGAGCTAAAAGTGCCCCTGTTTTCTAGCTTCCTTGTCAACGACAATAGAGTAGACTGTTTCATCATGTTGTTCTCAAAAGTAACTTTTTAAACGTCCGCAACTGAATAGGCCAGTGTCAAGACACAACGCCAGATTCGATTACGTGTAGCGCCTCTAGCGAGAAGATAATTATTATTGATTTGCATTTCACAGAACGGCTGTCGAAGCCGATCATTTTATGGTTACATATTAAGTTCGCATTATTATGCATACGGTTAGTTTAGTTGGATAAACAGTAAATAACCGGGTCAAGTTCGTTATTAATAGTGAAATCGGTGATTTTTTAGCATAGTTCTCTAATTTTGTCTCAATTTTTAATTTTTCTATTAAGATGTATCGATGGGCAGTGGGAGGGTAGTTGGAACTGATCGTCTGATGACCCTAAAATGGATAACTTCACAATTTCATCACGTAGAATGGTTTAAACTTTCTGAAAGTCATCTCTTCCGATTCCTCTCCGTCATGCTGAAAAAACTTGACAGATTCCCGAGTTCCATATGGCCACACCATTCAGATCAATCTTCAAGTCACAGAAGAGGGGGGGGGGGAAAGCTTGTCTCCATCTTTCCTAGTTGAATGTAGCAAAAAAAAATAAGTGACAGAAAAGTAACTAAAACGGAAAATTCATCACCATTTCATCACTAACAAAGAAAGGTTTAAGCTTTCTGTAAGTTGTCTCTTCCGATTTCTCCCCACCATGCTAGAAAACTTGGCCTGATTCCGAGTTACATGGCCACACAATCCAGACAAATCTGCATTTTTATGCATGGAAGAGGGGAGGAAAGCTTGTCTCTATCTTTCCTAGTTAAATATGTAGCAAAGGGAAAGAAGAGACAGAAAAATACCACGCGGGGATGTCTATGGGAAAAGTCTAAAAGTTCAGGGTAGCTGATGGGAGTTCATCGTCTGACCACCCTAAAACGGATGAAAATTCCGTATCACTTATCCTTATGAAAGGGGCAAAAATAGTCATAACTGAAAAGAAACTAACCACCATGGTATTTCTGGGGAGGAAACATGTACACTTACGCAGTATGCACCACCTCCATTAAAATACTTCTCCACAACCTGTTTCTCATCTTCATTTTCTTTAATTGTTATTCTTCTCTTCTTCCCAGAGAAAAAAAGAAAGGAGAAAGAAAAGAAAAAAGAAAGAAAGAGAGAGGGAGTTTATTAAAGAAAGAGGGGGGAGAAAGTACGTGTGTGTGAGAGAGTAAAGAGTGAGAGAGAGAAAGAGGAGGAGACAGATAATAAAATGATAGGTAGAAGAGGTAGAAGTGGAAAGGAGATATAAGAGGTACACGATGTAGAAGAGTATCGTGACAAGAGAAGAGTTAAAGAGTGAAGAAAGAAAAGATTTAAGTTGAAGTCCCTCGCTTATCTGATGCACTGCGTCCAAGTTTATTAATGGAGGGGTGAAAATTATAGAATACTCATTTTGTCTCCAGGAACTGTGGTGGTGGTCCCGTTTCTACTCAAGCGTCACTATTTGCACACCCTGATCCCCTACCCGAAAAAAAATCAGGAGGCAATTAATTTTTCCCGTATCCAATGATACCACTTGATGCAGAAATTGATGTTTATACTGTTCCGGGAAAAAATTTCCCGGATAGAAGATCTCGAATGTCTTCAATTGCAATCAGTTAATATTGGAAAGATGTGAAATTATGCAGAGATAAAAAATTGAACCAGAATAATTTGGAAAATTTTATAACTTACTTCGCAGTGGAATTGGTAATTAGAAATAATGAAAGGAAATACCTGAAACATGAACATGAACTTGACCATTGTCATTGACGTAATTTTAATTACTTATTATTCTTGAATATTTTACGTTTCCATTACACTTCAGTGCAGACAGTGCAGACTTTTCATGAATCCGCAGCTAATTTTATCCATGGTTTAGCAACCATGACATTGGCCAAACGATTTCCTCACCAATTCTGAAGAGCTGGTAAAAATTTATTCCAGGGGTAGAAAGGGCTAGGAAATAAAATTAGCAACTAAGGCCCAATCGGTATGAAGAAATCGCCCACTTACGGTTTAGTAAATCGAAACCAAAGAGAGAAAGAGAGAGATAAAGATAAATAAAATGAGACTTTTTCCTAGATTCTCCCAGTATCTACGAGAGTTGGAGAATTTAGGCAACCTAACAATGAACATTTAGACTAGGTGTACGCTCATAGCTGCTGAACCCTGAACCCCAAGGCAGATATACGGTTAACAGCACTTGCAGGAAATAAACCAAATATTTCCTTCAGCTATTATAGAGAGACCATTAAACAACCATCATCTTAACTACTATAGAACAGGTGCTTTGTCTCCGTTTAATGTTTATTTCATCGAAAGAGGATTTATCAGACACCGCGACACCACCTGGACTTCAGAAACGTTCTTCGAAACGTTACAGCTTCTCCAGCGATCGAATGGGTGAAAGATGCGATTGATCAGGTTTTCCTCGATATACCTTCCAAAAAGAAGGAAATCATAAATTGATGCAAATCTTTCCCCTTAAATTTTGACAGGAATATAATCTTTCTAAGAGCGGATTTTATTACCATTATTAATTATTTGGTTCAGTTTCTCAACAGGTGTTGCTGCTTTAATCACAGACGAGAAAAACTTGTTTGTGATTTAATTTTAGTAACCTTGAAACCATTTTAATCTTTTATGGGCTCTTAAATTATATTTTTTAAATAATTTTTTGTGCGTTTGTATCATCTTTTGTAGTTTTTATGATGAAATTGGAATTTATGTTACAATATCTTCCTACAAACACCAAATACTTGGGCGAGTTTCAGCAGGTTAGTGTTAGAAGGTCTTGTTAGCTAAACAAGTTCTTTGAAGGTTCGTTTAGCTCAAAAAGAAAATTATTTTATGGAAGTTCGGTTTAGCTAAAAAAATTGGTTTTTGAAAGTCCAGTTAGATCAAAAGATTGATTTTTTACCAAGTAATTTTGACTGAACAATTGATTTTTTATCAGTTTTCGGTGAGCTTACAATTCTTGGATTTTTAGATGGCCAGGCTAGCTCGAAAAATAGGCTTTTAGCAGACTTTATAAATTTGAGTTTTACAAGGTCCGGTCATAAAATTGACTCGTGAAAGGTCTCGTTAGCTCAAAAATGGGTGTTTTTCAGGTCAAAAAAAAGAGTTATTGAAGGTCCGGTTAGCAAAAAAATATGATTAAGATATTTTTTTCATTTTGATCTCCTGATGGAGTTTTTGGGGGGGGGATTCCCCGATGAAGTCATGATGAAATCTTCTTACATACACAAAAAAACGTGAGTTTTTGCCGGTCAGGTGATAATATTGAGTTCCCGGTGGACCCGGTTAGCTCAGAGAGGCGAGTTTTAGCAGGTTGGTCTTAGATGGTCAGGTTAGCTAAAAAAAAATTTTCTAGAAGCTCGGATTAGCTAAAAGACAGATTTTTTGCAGGTCCGGTCAGCTGATTACTATTATTGGATTTTAGAAGGTCTGGCTACCTCGAAAATTTGGGTTTTAGCAGGTCAGGTCATAAAATTGACTTCACGAAGGTCCGGGGGTATCTCCAAAAAATGACTTCAAGCATGTTCGATGAAAAAAAATCATAAAATTTAGTTTTAGAAGGTCTGGTTAGCTCAGAGGGGTAAATTTTAACAGTTGGTCTTGGAAGGTTCGCTTAGCAAACTTAGAAGCTCGAATTAGCTCTAAAAGATATTTTTTTCCAGGTCCGATCAGCTCATTACTATCATTGGGTTTTAGAAGATATGGCATGGCCACCTCGAAAATTTGAGTTTTAGAAAAAAAATTCATAAAATTGAGTTTTTGAAGATCTGGTTAGCAGTCTGGTCTTGGAAGGTCCAGTTAGCTAACAAATTGATTTTATAGAAGTTCCAATTAGCTCCAAGAGATAGATTTTTTAGCAGGTTCCGGTCAGCTCACTACTACTGGATCTTAGAAGAAACCGCGAAAATTTCGGTTTTATCAGCTCATAAAAGGTATCTCCAAAAAGTGACTTTCAGCAGGTTTGATTAAAATAATTCATAAATTTGGGTTTTAGAAGGTCCGGTTGACTAAAAGACGGGTATGTTAGAAGAATAGCTCAAAAATTGAGTTTTACAAGGTCCAGACCGGGTAG
This sequence comes from Malachius bipustulatus, assembly GCA_910589415.1. Classification (NCBI taxonomy): domain Eukaryota; kingdom Metazoa; phylum Arthropoda; class Insecta; order Coleoptera; family Melyridae; genus Malachius; species Malachius bipustulatus. The sequence continues at coordinate 20,282,761 of OU342638.1, read as the reverse complement.
CAAAAAATTGCGCTTTTTCATCTTTTTAAAAATTAAAGCTTTTTCAAAAATGATGACATTCTTTGATGAAACCAGGTTACAATAATTACAAAGAAAACTGGCTTCCTGCAAATGTTCGGCATTAGATTACCGAGTTAACTGGTCTTTCTTCCCTTCTCTGGAAAGCGAGATTTTCCGTGAATGAACACCTCCTGCAGTAATTTATCGACCAGGGAAAATTGAGGGAAATATTGTATAAGGAGCAAAAATATACGAAAGTATTTAATTAATAAATTTAATCGATTTGCTGAAATAAAGATCGCTGACTTTAAAAGATGAAGAAAAAGAAGAAGATAATTACTTGACTTGAAGAAAACAGCGCTCGCTACGAAGCAATGGGAATAATAACAACGCGATAATCCGTCAAATAAGACCAAAATATTGTAAAGCTGTAAGCTCTTTTTTTCGACTCATTTTTTGGATGGGATCCTCATTGAACATTTGACCAATGTCCACTTTGGCCAATATTAAAAAGCCCATAAAGAAAAATTATAATTGATATTGTTACCCATAACTATGCCTATAATTCGGTGATAATATTGCCATCATGTTCTCACCAGAAACTAAAAAAAAATTATTCGCAACGCTAACGGGATAAGAACCTCCAGTCTTTGACTGATGAGACTTATTAGCGTAGTTTCACGCATGATACAGATATAAGTGTGTATAAGCGGTTACGCGCAGTGCGTTGACTTTTCGTTGATTAATTAAAACATTCGAATTTATTTGCATTCAAAGCAGTGGCGGCTTTTATTAGGGAGTGAGTGAAGTGCCACTTTATATATTCCTAAATAAAAACATAAAAAATTTTCTAATCGGAAAAAACTTGTTATAATTTTTTTTAGTACTAGTTACGAGTAATACTCAATAATAAAACATAAAGGCCAAATCTGATTTTTGGCAAGATTTGGCCATCCCCATTTTTTTCTTGTTTTTTACCAAAGTTCGGTCAGTCCGAAAATTGTTTTTTTGAGCCAGTCAAACCGGACTTATGCAAAAAAATAAACTCGAGTTGACCGGACTAATTTGCAAAAATATTATTTTTGAGCTGACCTAACTTTGCCTTTTAAGCAAAAATCGAATTTTCTAACCGACTGGACTTTGTCTAATCGAACCTTGCAAAAAAACTCAAACTAGCAGGACACTTATTTGCAAAAATCTAATTTTTGAGTTAACTGAACTTTGCAAAAATCTATTTTTCGAACTGGCCTGTTAAACTGGATCTTTCAAAAAGAAAAAAAATCGTGCTAATCGGACTTTGCCTTTTGAACAAAAATCACTGACCGATTTTTGTCTAATTGGACCTTAAAAAAAAATTTAAATTCGAGCTAACCGGACTTATTTGCAAAAATTGAATTGTGGAGCTGACCCGACTTTGTCTTTTGAGCAAAAATCGAATTTTCCAACCGACTGGACTTTTGCAAAAGCCAATTTTTCGATCTGACCCGACTTTGTCTAACCGGGCCTTGCAAAAAAAGATCGTGCTGACCGGACTTGTTTGCAAAAATCGAATTTTCGAACTGACCGAATTTTGAAAAAACAATTTTTAGAGCTGGTCTCTTTAACCGCACCTTTCAAAAAGAAACAAAAATCGTGCTGATCGGACTTTGCCTTTTGAGCAAAAATAACTGACTGAACTTTGTCTAATTGAACCTTTCAACAAAAAAAAATAAATTTGAGCTGACCGGACTTTTTGCAGAAATTTAATTTTCGATTGAGCGGAGTTTGACTTTTGAGAAAAAATCGAATTTTAAAGCCGACCGGACTGTCTAAACGGACTTGGCAAAAAAAATTGAGCTAACCGGATTTTTCCCTGTGTAGAATCTAAACTCACCAACCTTGCAAGCCACGAACCGTCACTGATTCAAAGCGAAATTTTCCATTCCCTAAAATAATACATTTTCCAATTTTTCTCTTCACGAGGTTAGGTCTCTCTTGTCAAACTGTGTATTCAACAAAAAAAAAAAAAAAATGAAAATGACTGAAAACTGACATTTCTTCATATTCTTCTCTACAATCATAATATCTGCTTCTAATTGCTACTTTTTGCGAAGTTCGATGAACCGAAGATGTGCTCGTTTCTTAAGGTTCATAAACCGGACGGAATCCTCCTGTCCTTGACTAGATCTCAGGTACCGGTGGTTCTACTCGTCTGGAAATACGGGGCGGATCTACGATCTACAGACAGATCGGACTGACAGGCTGGAGTGGTTTTGTTGGAATGTGCTTGTATTGGTATAGGTATAACAGTAATAATTTATTTATATTCAGACGCCTTCATAAATTTACAATGGAAACTTTTGGTGGAGATTAATCTATCTTAGGTCTATAAACTTTAATAATTATATTTAGAAGAAGATATCTTAGGTACTTATTGACTGATTAATCGTCGCCCAGAGCGCGAATAAGAACATAATTTAGGAAATTTAAAATTTCATCTTGGAAAATAAGGCACTGTAACGCAGAGGACCCGGGTCCCCTGGTCCGTTATTCGTCTTTCGCGAAAAGCCACTGTGATCGTCTCTTTACCTCTGGGTTTCCCCTAATAGGACCGCTGTGATTTCTTTCGTTGTGTTTACGTAGTTTTTACCGTAGTCACCCCTGCTCTTTGATTGAGGTATGCCAGGATTACTATGGCCGAAACGGATGCGCAAAAAAACCTACTATGGAATTCGTTTGCAAGAGCGTAAAATGGTGAAGGGCGAGAGGTGCTGATGTTTTTGCATAGAGAGTATAAAAAAGTGGAAAGCGAAGATAGATATATTTCATATATCTTTCAAACTTCTATCTATTTCAGAGACCACTCTTTTGCACTCCTGTGCTTTCTTATTATTTCGTTTTGTTTTTGTTTCGTTTACAGACTACCCGGTATATTGCGGGAATGTCTGTCTGATTTCATTTCAAGCATCAGCTTGAATTAACTGACGAGTACAACCACTTTGGTTACAGACTATCCGGTATATGGCGGAAATGTCTGTCTGGTTGCCTATTCGATGATTTTCTTTACCTAATTTCCTTTTTCTGGTTTCTTTGATTTCATTTCAAGCAACAGCTTGAATTAATTAAAGAGTACAACCACTTTGGTTACAGACTATCCGGTATATGGTGGAAATGTCTGTCTTGGCTTGGATGTCGAGAGCAGTGTTGCCATGTTTGTTTGATTTCTACCTCCTCTTTAAACATTATACGAATATCTTTCCAATTGCTTTTTTCCTTTTGTAAAAGCGGTTTTCCTTAATTAACGTCATACTCATGATAGTTGTTACTTATTTTGGAAGGTACAAGGTAGAAGTGACACGGAACGCCAAGAAAAGGGGTGCAAAATCATCAATGATCAAGAGGGAAGTTGGAGCGATATTGCTGCGTGCCGCATTGCCGCCCCTAGCTGGATTGACTCAGGTGTTTAGACAGAAATTTGAAAGTGTGCAGTGAAGGGCGCTTCTGAGGGTGATATGGAGCTAACCGCAACAGTAAAGTTCATGGTCCAATAGAACTCTTATCTACGAGGTGCAGAATGTACGAATGTCGAAAGGTATGACAACATCGACAAAAGTCAAAACGGCAGGAAAGACAAAGGATAGTAGAAAATGGCGGGGCATATGGACCTGGTGCGAGGAAATGGTGGATAAGCCATGTGAACGAGAAGATTAATCCCAACTACAGACGTACCTATCGATGAACTGAACCCATTAGAGCACGAGCTACACCCAACTATAAAAGCCATGAAAAGAGAATGCACATCTGATCAACTACGGTAGATATTGTAAATGCTTTCAATTCCGTGTCCTGGAGACGTACCTACAATCAGAAACTAAAAGAACCAATGGCGTACCGCGGGGATCTCTGCTGGGCTCACTCAACTGGCTGATTTACTATGGCTACATTCTAAGTGAAGAAGAACTGGAGGGATGAAGATAATCGGATACGTTGATGCTACAGCAATCCATGTGGCAGCTTGGACGAAAAGAGGCCTGGTCGTAGAAGCAAACAGTGGACAAGAAGACTTGGAGCGAGAAATGGTAACGAAGCAGCCAAAAATTAAACCAAACAAAACAGGGACGATAGTTTGCTCTATATGGGGGCATAAAGCTTTAGATAGTGATACTCACCAGGATGATGCCCAACAGAACCGGGACCAACACAGAAAAGAGGAAGCTGATTGACTCAGTTCCTTGGTGGGCACGGATGATTCAACAGCTACTCAAATAGGTCGGAGATAAGGAATCCAGATAGATGCTTCTATCATGATTCACAAGACATATCTAAACACACCTTCTTCGACTGTGAGAAATGGGAGATCTTAATTAGAAGAAAAGCTGCGAAAAACTTTAGCCTGAGAATGTTGCTGAGATATCCAAGTGCGACTGATGGGTGCTGCAGTCGCGTTGACCGGGCACAGTGGTGAGGGCGTGACCTTGATCTCTCTTTACATGAGCTCCACATACCTTTATGTCCTTATAAATATGCTCCTATTATTCCGCGTATATCAAAGGTAAATTTATCGGCCATAAAAGGGATAGTTCGAGAACTGACTTGTAAGAAGAGACTATTAGGATGTCTAGAAGACTCCTGAGTAGAATTTTCCAGTAATAGAAGATATAGAAGTCTGGAAAGATATTCGGAAGTTAGTTAATTCCAGAAGGCGTTCCAGAAGAACACATAATTTCAAGGGTGTATATATAAGCGGAGCGAGTGAGTGGTGCCAGTCAGTTCAGTGTAGATTAAGAGGAAGCGATAGTAACTGAGCGATATAAAAAGGCGATAGTAGTGTTATTGACAACAGTGTGTGTTACGGTAGCAGTAATAGTGGTGATATTATAATAATTGAAACTGTAGCTCTCCAAATTTTTGGCGAACCCACTAAAGGGAAAACCGTAAGAATATAATTGCTGTAATGCTCAAACCAGATGCACAAATTCATAGGAAACATTCTGACAGATAAGGAGAAACAGGAGGATAGAAGAGGTGGAAAGGGAAAGAGTGTTAGAGGGAGTAAGGTGGAGAGAGCCCGGCACTACCCTGGGAGGGAAGGAACCACACTAGAGTGTTCTAGAAGGTTTATTCTTCAATTTAAATGTATAGAGTGTTTAAATATCATTTAGACTAACGATTTTTGTGTAAAAATTATAATAAATTTCTCCCGACTCATATTAATTCCCATCAAATCCAGATGATAAAATTTTCTTATTTTTTTAACCGTTAACGTTTACGACCAATCACAAGAAACGAAAATTTGATTATTGACGCATAAGAAACGTATTATGCTGTATAAAAATATTTGAACTAGATTAATCTGCGATTAGAATATTGCATGCAAATATTGCAAATATTTAATTTTATGCATTAATCATTCCAATTCCGTTTGACCTATTCGACTCACAGTTCTTACGATAATAAATTTAAATAATATTATTAGAAATGTAAAAAGAAACTTACCCATTTGTATAGAAGATCGTAGGGATTTACGAATAAGATAAAAAGTCCAGATAATATTCCAGCAAGTCCTAGGAACGTTAACGTCAACGCACCTGGAAAAAATTAAACATTAGCTATAAGTAAAATAATTAAACTTTGAAATTATTATAATTATTGTAAAGTTGTTGTAGTAATCCTGTTTTTGAAATAAAAAGTTTTTGTAGAAACAATACGAATCATATTATGAAACGGCCTCTTTCTTTCAACGCTGGGCGAAAGGGTGCCATTAAAAAAAATCCTACCCTATTGAAACGCTCTTTTTGGAGCTCTTTTGAAATGGAATCAATTTTTTTAGAAACAATAAACTTAATATTTGCTCTGGGATGTTGATCAACTTAGCATCAGTGTACCGGTAAATTCATTCTTTACATGGACCTTTTTTAAGGTAAAGATTGTAAAGAATGTAATGAATATAAATAATGCGTAAAGAATACATAGATACAATGAAAGAATGGATTCCAATGTCGATAAATATTTTAAATAACATGAACAATTGTTATTCAAGTAATACAACATCAAAACTAGACCAAAACAATATATAACATAACCCTATGCTCTATTATTTATATATTCTTTACCTATTCTTTACATTCTTTACGTATTGTTTACATTCTTACGCATTATTTACGTCAAACGTAGGGAAACTATTTTTTACACCCTGTTAGCATTCTAAAGGTAATCTTTTGGAATCCAAAGTTTATTATGGCGAAAGTTCTCGTTTCTAAATAAAAATTTTCTGCTCATACATTTTTTTTTAATGGGTAGATACCTGAATATTTATAAAAAAGTTCAACGAAGAGCGAAACATAATATGTAAAAACACTTCTTCTGCAAAACATGACACATATAATACGCTTATAAACGTATCTAAGGTTAAGGTAATTAGGTAAGTGAGTAATAATTGTAATCATTATAGAGGTCAGTGTACAGAGAAGAAAATACAAGGTTTAGGTTAAGGAAAATCGGAACGAGTTAAATCGTTGCGATATATAATTCATTAAATCGTTGCTTAATTAATTTTAATTAACTACAGACCGCTTCCTGAATGCATGTAAAAAAAATGCATGGGTATTTGATCTCATTCTTGTTTATGAGACATTTTTTTCGCGTCCTTTGCTAGATTGTTTTCATGTTAAAGGTTAAATTTCAATAGGATTTAATTATGAAGATTTAATAATGAACTTCGTTATAGAGGAAGCAATAATTGAAGAATAAATAATTAATGCAAGATAACGTTTTTTTCTTTTAATGTACCTTGTCCGCTTCCACGCACCTGGATGTACAAAAAAAAGTTCATGTTGAACCGAGTAGAATTGGCGACGTGCGCACCCCTCTACCCCCGACTTCCACGCAAAATTCCGATCAAAACTGGCCGAGTAGCCATGGAGCGAGACCAAAAACTCTCTCTGGAATTCAGTGCCAAAAAAAGAAGATGACTTCTTTTCCAGGTACTTGACTTTAGTCCCCTCCCAGCTTTACCATAAATATGGCATCCCCATTAATTACACGTTCTAGAAGAGTCGGTTTGTCATAATTATTATTAGGTACATCCGCCATTTTTCTGTTTTTATTTTCTAGATAGGTAAATTATTTCTTCGCGCCAATATTATGAAATCCGGTGAAGTACCTAACATTATTTGATATTACCTCAGCCATTTTAAATTTTTTTATATTTCCAATTCATCGTTATTTTTTTTCTTATTGCACTGAGGGGCGAGGAGGGCAAATTTAGACCCTACCCACGAATAAGGCTTCCCGGATATAAATTTATTTAATAGTCACTTTGATTCACAAATTCTGAGGTAAACTGACCAAGTTGCCTTGTAGGTCAAATACCTCTCCATCTGTGACCTTTGACTGGTGGAGAAGTATTTCCAAAGCTTTACGACCCGGTTTTTTAACGAGTTTGAGGAAACTGTCAACTGACAATAATTTAGTGTCTAACTGAATAACTTTTCGGTCTTGACAGCGCCAATCTGTTGGAATATTAATGGAAAAGGTAGGTTTTAGGCTCTGCGCATGACGAGTTAAGTTTCAGCTCTATTATTGGTCACTTTTAATTCCACTACTTTATATGCTATAGAATCATAAAGTGACTAAATTGGTCAGAATTGAATAGAAAACATTTTTCTTTATCGATTTGAGTGCCAATTTGACAACGAAACACTCTTTAATTTCTAACATTCAGGGTACGGGTATAAACGCCTACATTATGCCCTTGATAAATAAATAAGTGTTACATACCTACCATAGATTTGTATGCAGGTATTCGAGTACAGCGAATAAACTAAGGATGCATTATTTCACAATTTTCCCCTTGACCTGACATGCATTTCTTGAAGAATATCAAAAGATTTAAAATTAAATTAAATAACGAATAATATTATAAAATAACATGAAACTTTTTGTATAACCGACATTTTTTTATGCTTTTAGTATGTACTTCAGGTGGAAATTAAGAAATATTCAAAAATATTATTGTAATTTTATAATAAAAATATTAAGTTCAAGGTAGCATATTTGGCGCCCAGCGTGGGGCTGATGTACAGATTCTTGAGGCTCAAGCTTTAAAGCAGCAATGAAGATAGACAGCACGTAGCGTATAAGTTCAGACGGCAGAGAGAATGTGTAGAGTGCAGAGAAGAATAAATAAACTCAGCCAGCGAAGGGTTGTGTTCAAAAAGGGGAACGCTTGTTCCAGAACGTTACAACGAAAACTGTTGCAGCACATCCAGGTTATGGGTTTAAAGAAGAAATGCGGTAAGTAAATCTATGAATGATGAAAGAAAAAGACGAACTTAGTGAAGTTGAGAGAGAAACCGAGAGAAAGAGAGACCATTTTTTTGCTAAATTCTAAATAGGCAAGTCAGGAGACTAGCCCTGGCGAACACAAGAAGAAAGGCTACGTTCAACATACCGGCGACTACATTAAGAAAGCATTACCACTGACACATTAATTACTAATTGCGAACTTGACAAAAAAAAAAAAAACTAGCAGGCTAACATGCGTATTATCGCCTTGACATCAGCTGTGATTTAATGTTATTTTATAGGAAACAATTATTTATTTAAATATTCCTTGTTTTTCCGATTCTGTTAGCTAGACAACCTTGCCGGTTTAGGTGATACGAACGTTATGACCACTGACCATCAGTATTCCTTCGTCAGGAAATAGAAACATAAGATCACAATTTACGATTAGATATTAGTTTTATCGCTTTGCAAAGGTAGTGTTACCTCCCTAATGTCTAATGTAACAATTGAATATTGTGTTATTGTACGCTGTTTTATTACCTCAAGCATCTGATCTAATTCCGTTCAAATGAATCAGAAATAGCCATCAAAATGACGTAAATAAATAAATGGTCAACACCTCGAGCTTGTAAACAGGAAAAACCCCACTGAAACGAAATAATGACGTCCCCAGACATAAGATTCCGGAAGTAAAGTACACTTCCACCGGAATTTTTTGGTAAAAGTTGATCGACCGTCACTGCAGACCAATTTAAACAACTCGTTCTGGGGAGCTGATGAGTCTGGGTAATGCTACAGTGGAAATTTTGCGAGGCTCAAACGGAAGCGACCAAGGCCAAGTTAAATGGAAATGGATGTGGAATTTTTTTTACGCTTGAAGGAGCATCACGAACTTGTCGAGAAGAGAAAGATATTTACTGAGATACTGTTAATTTCGTCAAGCAACCAGTATGGCTCTGGATAAGCAGATTTAGAAAAAAAAAGGGTGTAAATTTTGGTGAAAAGTTTTTGGTTGATGGTTGACCGAAAAAGAAGTTACGACAGAAGAAAATCTGGAGACCAACCAATACGAAGAATGCAAACTTGTGATTGAAAAACCTAATTCCAAGCTTCTCGACCTAAAACGGATTAAGCAGACAGCAGAAATCAGAATTGCCGCTACCTTTCGCTAACGGAAGAGACAATAATATCTCTCAGAACAGAAAAATCTGAGCATTTAAGACCTTCCACGAAATAGATCATGCGTGCCTTTAAAGTTTACACAAGGAGGTCATGGTACTGATGCTCAAAAAATGAAGACCCTAAAGATGAGGTCAAGTCCTGGACGCAACATCATTTTTTGGTTTCACGGAGTTTATGCACAAATTTTTTTTGATTAATTGATGCGTGTAGGCTTCCACTGCTCCCTTCTACTCGGTGTGGAGAAAATTTCCAAAACCATGACTAAACATCCTGGACTGTCTTATCATTTCTGTTCCGAGTCAGCTCAAATCGATCGCAATCCTCAAGTACTGAGTCAAAAAGAGTGCTCAACCCTTCGTGGTTACGTACTGAGTCCCTGGAATAACCTTCCAGTCTAGACTGACGCCCTGAGTTGGCTTTAATCCAAAACGATTCTTTGTTTGATGCAATGAGTCGACAAGGAAACGTTCGCAGACACCCTGGGAGTGTATTAAGTCCCCCTGGTCAATCCCGGAAACAAAGAATTGAGTCGTTCCCTTCAGTGTCGTATCAAGTGCAATGAGTCGGTCATGCAGTGCAGAGCCCACTGATGAAATAACTTTCGTTTTCTATTTTTATTGCTGTCTCTATATTAACAGAGTTGTGCCTGATACCTTCAAACCATACTGGAAGTCTCAAACTGCGTTCAGTCAACTATTTTGTTCTTGGTTTGCTTGAAGCTTGAACAGAACCACCAGATGTATTGAGATGGGGGGATAAAGGACGCATATTTGGCTCCTGAGGCAAACAGCTAAGCTTTCCAAAATCGTTTTCTTCCTGGCTTCCCGAAAGAGGTTGCAGCAAATAAGAATAGATGATTGAAGGAGCTATACCAGTCCATTTTATGCGAAGGAGCAACTTATCCGAAGAGTAAACTTGATGTAAGTCTTCACCATCATCAATATACCAACACGGTTTGTGTTGGCAGGAATGGGAAAGTGAAGAACTGGAATCGTCTACATATTGGTGATGTAAGATCCTGGACAGAAGACAAATGAGGGAATGTAGATTACGAGGTAACCCCACGTTTGTCCAGACATGGATTTTTTTCCCAGTATCTCGAGAGAGAAAAGGTTTTTTAATGTGAAGAGAAATTCAAGGATAGTTTCCTTCTTCGTACCATTACACATGCGCCTTTCATCATGGATTCTATCTTCTTTTAGGGAGGGAGGTAAATGCTAAAACAATATTCGTAAAAACTTAAATGAACGAAAATTAAATTTTGTTGATGGTGTAAACGATATTGCGATTAATGGTAAAGACAAAAATAATCATGAACTCTCATTGCGTTATGCTGCATTCTGCAACAGATAATTTCTATTCTAAACACTCACGATCGTTGCTCAAGGTTTACCAGGTAGGTACATAATTTTAAACTTTTAATGGAAATTTTATCACATTTATTACTATTTCTGTAAATAGGTGCAAACATCTTGGGCTGGCTGGCTGATGAGTAATTATTTCCTGCAGTCTGTTGCTATGAATCATGACAAGAACCTCTTTAAGAACGCAGATTGTGGATGTACTGAATAATTACATTTTTTCCTTTTTATTAAATCGATATAATTTTTCCCTTTTGAACAATAATTTTTACTAATCGTCTTGTTAGATTAAAGCCGATTAACTTCAAAAATTTTATTTTATAGAAAACCAATATTCAATTCTGCAAGTCACGGTGTTACTCGAATCAAGTAGCATGATTCCCAGCCCTTTTTCAAATTCGCTGATATACCAACACTGATTTTTTTATTGCAATTTTTTTTTCAAAATTTGTATTATTTTTGTTAAATATTTTTTTATCAAGTTATAGTTTTCAGCCTCATTTTATATGGAAATGAAGAACAACGCGTGGTGGAATATAAAATGCGATAGTTCATACATCGGGTTCAACCGGGAGTCTTTTAGGGGACGTGGTACCCCCTAGGGAAGAGGGTCCTCCCCAAGATTTTTATTAAATAGTCTTCTAAAAGAATTGACATGAAGCGATAATAGTTTTCATAAATTTATATTGGGTTTGGTGTTATGTCATATTTTGGACAGATTGCGATCCCTTTTAATTTTTTTTTTGCACATGCACTGCAGGGGAATCCCCAAGTTGCGTGTTCCTCAGGAAACACGCCCCATGAAATATTATTTCAAACTGATGCGGTTCTATACCTCCGTGAAAAAAATCTGAATTAAGGTAGTACGAGATGTAACGAGTTGAATTACTGCGGCTCGACGTCCACTTTTGCTCGGCCTTGTTCTAGATGGGATCAAACGGGCCGCGTTTTTTGAGCACTTCCCATAAAAATATCTGCAAAACAGATCTTCTGAAAACAGATCTGACCGCGACTACCAGGTTGAAAACCAAATTTTGAAAAAAATAAAATCGACGCTCGAATGACGGGGTCGCGTATAAGAAGGCCCCATATAACGTTAAAAATGATTGGGAGGGACATTAAGGAAGAAACACGTGCCGGTACCCAACACAAATCCTTAAGCAAACTGAATAAACAGTGTGGAGAATCCCCATTGTTATTCAAGTTCAAAGGCAACTGGATTTTCAAGGGACATGACGTAACATTGAACTCGAGTAACAATGGGGATTCTTCTCACTGTTTATTCAGTTTGCTTAAGGATTTATGAGACCTATCCTTTTCAGGTTATTGGTAACTTAAACATCTATTACCATATATCAATCATTATACCTGTCATTTCTATATATTTTATAATAGTTATTGTAGTTTCTTAATAATTCATAATACTTGAGAGGTAGCAAGTTATTCTTCTTCTTCTTCAGAACTTCTTACGTTTTAATGGGGTATTTAGGACTACTTTTGACAACCCAACCTTTGCATCTATCGTAGACGTGATTGTACTTTCGAAAGTAACTGGAAGTGACATCAGCTTTTGATTTTCAAATGGAACACCCTGTATATTTTCAGACTGTCTGAGTAAATTCAGTTAGAATGGTTTTCACAGTTGAAGTTTACATCGAGTTGCTTATGATGAGAGTTATAAACAAATGAAAATCGCCATTTTACATTTTCAAATCAGTTCACATTGGAAACGGCTCAGGATATCAGAAAAGGGCTTACAAGTCCCTATTATAACTTTTCACGTGGTATCCTGCTGTGTGGATGAATTTGATATTATAGAGGAAGATGAAAAATCTGCCAATTTTCTTCACCCTGTAAAAAATTTCAGCTACGTGAAAGTTAAGATGGGGACATGTAAGTCGTTTTCCGATATCTTGAGCCATTACGTGCTTTGAAAATCGAAAATGGCGATTTTCATTTGTTTATAACTCATAAATCATTTTCTCACGCGATCAAAAATCTATATACAGGGTGTTCTATTTGAAAATCGAAAGTTGATGCCACTTACGGTTAGTTCCGGGTTCCGGAAGGGCAGTCATTTCTACGATAGATGCATAAAAGAGTGAAATGCAGGTCAATGAGTATAAAGCACATCCATCGCCCTAACAGTTGTCATGATGGCAGTGCCCGAAACTCCAACTAGAGAGAATTTTCTTCCGCATCCAACAGCAGAGCCTTCCAGAGTACCAGAACAAGCACAGACACGTGTTTCGTTCTACTAGAACTCATCAGTGTGCTGCATCTGGAGTATCCGGAGGATGCTGTCGGATGAATGGAAGTTGGCCCCTCTTAAGCCAAGAATTAACACGGTTCTCCGTGTGGTGTAAATAGAGCGACATCTAGCGGTCAGTCTAAAGAACTAACCGTGAGTTCACTCGAAGTTAATAATTGCAGTTCCAGACACTACCAAAGCCAGTCGATTGACAATCATGAAGAATAGGGAAGGCAAGTATACTCAAGGATTAATGCATAAAAGAGTGAAATGCAGGTCAATGAGTATAAAGCACATAAAGTGCAATTACTAGCCTGTTGGTGGGGTCGGAGAATTCCTCCATCGCCCTAACTGCTTTATACTCATTGACCTGCATTTCACTCTTTTATGCATTAATCGTTGAGTATACTTGCCTTCCGCCTCTTCTTTATTTCTACGATAGGTCCAAAGGATGTCAAAAGTATAGTCGTAAATAATACCTTTCTATGAAAATTTTAGAGCTTAAGATGAAATTGGAAAGAAGTTATTGGTTGGAGCGGTTTTAGAAAAACAAACACTCCAGAGGACAAACGTTTGACTTTCACTCAGAAGATCGTGGTTCGACGAGTCCCGCTCAGAAAGTCACTTTTACATTTTCTCGTTTTTTTGCTTTTTTAGAATTTTGAACGTTTTTCTTTTTAAAAAATTTAATAATACGAAAATCCTTGCTGGCCGTAATTCAAAAACGTATACAGAATTTTCCTACTTCTTTGGGGTTACGCTCGGGGTTACGGTTTCAATTATTTTGGTTCATTTAGACTGAATTTTTGTTAAATTCTTTGGAAAAATTTATGAATTTAGGAAATTTTTTTTAGCACAATTTGTGTTTTGTTTTATTTTATTTTTTAATTTTTGGCATTTCACAACCAATCTATAAAAGTAAACAAGGCTTGTGAAATTATTTCTTTCTCTCTCCTGTTCTCAAAAACAAAACAAACAGAAATTATGCTCATCTAGACGGCGTTTCCGAGCTGGGTCATGTTACCTGAGTGACCCTACAAATTTATGGGGGGCCATTTAGTCCTACCGATCAGTTGGCTCAAGAAATTTTTAGGAACCCTAAAAGTCACTGAAAACTTGCTTGATTATTTTCTGAGCTATTTGTATGTTTCTTGTTGCCAGATTTACCAGAAATTCCTGAATTTTACATTTGATTTAAATAATAATAATAATAATAAACATAGTTAATACGCGATGTATTATTTTTTACTTAAACTCCAGGAAATACATTCCTTGGTGGATTTCTTTTTACTTAACACTATTTACATTATTTATACATAGATTCAGTTTTTTTTTAAATGCTATTCTAGATTATAATGACATGAATGTTATTTCCTAATACAGAATGCCAGAATAATTCTGCGCATGTTCAAAAGCGCGTGGCTGTGACGTGGCAGAATATTCTGCGATTGAATCCAGTCCAGCAGTGAAACGTCCAGAACTGGCGGGAGCCCACGTCCGACGTGTATATAAGAGTTCCGTAGCAGTAGTTACAGTCAGTTTAGATTGGAAGTAAGTTGAGATTAAAGCACTACACAGTAAAGAACACAGTGAATTATAAGGTTATTTAGTGATTGTGGTCTGAAGAAGTGAAGTGAAATTATAACATAAGTTGTGTTCATTAGTGCGCGTAAAGAAGAAGAAGAACTGATTATTAAGACTTTGGAGGTTATTGTTATTGTTGTTATGACTGATTTAAATAAAGGCTATTTAATTATAAACGATTGTACCTAAGACTTTTAATTTGAAACAATAAAGAGGAAGAACGTTTCAATATTAACGCGAACGATGTTGCGGGTACCATCAGCTAATGTAAATATTAGTGTTAGCAAAAGTTTCATAATATTTATCTGATTTTCTAATTATTCGAATATACCTACATGAATAAGCACGATCCTAATCAATCAAATAAATGGATTATAATAATTATGATGAAAGAGTGGAATGAAAGAAACAGAAACGCTTCTTTGTGTCTTTTAATGAGAAGAACCGCTAAAATTTGTTTAAATAAAGAACAATCTAACGTTATAATCAAGCGTGTTATTGAGACATAGCAATTTTTTGCGAGCTCAATAATAAATATATTATCTTGAAGATTATTAATCGCGCCTAATTTGTTTATATTAATTATAAACTAACGATTGCTTGCCAGAATTGCAAAATATTATTGCAGCATCTCGGCTCCAAATCATTATATCATGAAGAAGGTAATCATGTTCCGTCGATTATTCTAGACTGTTTAGCTCAGGTATTCTCAATTCTCACATACTTTACTTACCTAATTTATATCACAACCTGATTGCACTTTTGCACGAACTAGTTTGTTTACACGACGGAATGTAATATTTAACTACTTCAACCCAACAAGAATCTCGTACCAACGTATTCGTAATAAGGAGAGCTTGAAATATTTCAATTAATATTGAAGTTCATTATCAATATTCTCTTCAATGTTAAAAGCGATTACTTAACGCTATAAAACAGCGAATATTGCCGCATCTTATTTATAACTGCACGATTTCGTTTTGAAACCGATAATTCTATTATTTCGTATGCAAGGGAAGTAAGGACGGTTAAAATTATTGACCATTTCAGACTGTTAATTTTATTTTAAACACACATTTAACTATTTCGCATACGCCTCGTACCACCCACTGCATTGATGACCTTTTATTATTGCGTTTATCACTGTACTTACATTATTTGCAACAAAATTTAAACTTATTAGTAATTATTCTAAAATTATAAACTTTAATATAATATATTATCAACAATATTACCAGGATTTACATATATGGTTTTAAGAAGGGGGAGTGTAACGCCACCTAGATGATAGTTACATCTGGATTTGCTCTTGGAGGTGTGAGACTGTTTTTCTTATAGAATAACGTCAGTATGACGTCATAGTTCTTCCCTTATATGGTTTTTCCGCGTATGGTTTTAGAAAAAAAAAATAGAAAATTTGGTAATCTTTCATGTGATTTAATGAACTTTTGGTTAAATTGTTTTTTTTAATACCGGATGACGTGAAAAAACAAAATGGTGGACATAAGAAAAAAAAAAGAAATGAAAATTTTAGGATATACAGTCGGATTTGAAAGTTCTTGAAATATCAGATGGATAGTTCAGGTTCAGGTTGAATAATGTTAACCTACAAAAATTAATTATTTTATTCTGAATAATAAAAACGATGTGGCTAAAATAAGAAATTAAATTCTCAAGTCTCAAGCAGAATATTAAATAATTAAATGTCAATCGCATGTCAAAGACAGACAAAAACACTGCAGAAGACATGGATGGCCTTGTCGCTTTTGTTGGAGCTCATCAGAATGCCACACTATGAAATGTAATTTCCTAGCTTTTCCATAAAATCGCTTTATTACTTATCAAGAAAATTCACACGGAATTCCGGGATCTAAAATTAGTAGCGACATCTACCGTTGGTGACCGTAATTACCTATCACTGATGTGGCATACCGATGAGCTCCAACAAGAGGGAAATGGTTATCTTTGAGCAGTATTAAAGGAATTTTCTAAAAAAAAACATTTTTTTTTGTTTTTTCAGCATAATTCAGCAACGACGAGAACTATCTTAAATTTCTTTTCAGATTACAAATGAGTATCAAATTCTCCCCAACTTTGCATATTCAACCGAATTTGTATCTCGCAAATTAAAAAAATTGCCTGTAATGGGAGATAGATTTTTCGGAACTCTGTATAGGAAACTAGAACGTTTTCTGAACGTCATTTTGTGTATTTTATCGTTAGATAGATATGATAAAATATCACCGGTACCACTGCTAATAATAATCTATGAATGAACCTACCGCTAAACAAGCAATTATGACACTTTTATTTATTGTAACAATTTAAGAAAAAGTAGGATAGGTTATAAGCTGATATAATTCTCTTTTATTCAGACACACTCTTAAGTCTCTTTTTAAGTTATGACGTCTTCAGTTTTTACAATAATTGCAAGCCGGTTTTTTCGTTACTCAAAATCATTATTTGTCTCAATCACTTGATATCTCGTCAACGGTAAGAGATACAGGAACAGTTGAATTAGAGAAAAGTTGATTTCAAAAATATGCTTTCAAAATAGAAATATCTACAGGAGTTTCCAAAATATCAGGTAAAAAGCGAAAATTGCCTTTATTTGAAAAATCGTAATATTTTCTACAAAATTTTAGTCTTCAGGCAACAACTGTCAATCGAATGACGTGAATGAAATAATTCCAAGCCTTCTAGATTTTGGATAACCATAGCCAGCTTTAATATTTCTTACGGTCGCCACAAGCCATTTCTTAAGTAAAACATTACATTAAAAACAAAAATTCAAAATTTCATTTATTTTTTATTCAATAAGAACATTTTTGCACCGAATGATGTCATTATGACGTCATTAATTTGAAAAACCGTAATACCGTAAAAACTGTCAATCAAATGATGCGAACGAGCCTTCTAGATTTGGGCAATCATAGCCATCTTTGATATTGAAATAAAAATAATAAAAAAAAAATAAAAAAATAAAAATAAATAAATAAATAAAAATAAAATAAAATTTATTTTTATTTCTATGCATTCTGCTCACGGGATCCGTGATCTAAACTGTGCTGTGTGTTGGTAGATACATTGTACTGAAGAGTCCCAAACAGGACGAAACACGTGTCTACAATTTCCGCCTCTGCTCACTGCACAACATTAATGGATGGCATGTTGTCTGACAACATGTCATTCATCTTTTGTCTATCTTTGATATTTCTTATGGCCGCCATAAGCCATTTCTTGAGTAAAACAAAAAATCACATTTAAAAAAATTCAAAATTTGTTTATTTTTTCTTTAATAATTTTTAATTAATGCTTGCCTTTATGTTTTTAATGACATTCAGTAACAAAAATTTTTATTTTTTTTTCAAAAAAGGAAGAATAAAATTTATTTTATTTCATGTGTAAATATTTGCTTTTTTTATTTTCTTATACCTAATGACATGAATTCATTCGATTTCTTACACCGGCATATAGAAAATGAGTAAATCAATTTTTCAAAAACAACAATTTTTTAGTTTTCACCCGAAATTTTGAAAGCCCCTATAAGTGTTTTTAATTTCAAATCAGATTCTGAGAGAGCACAAAGCAGTCCAAATTTTCTCTAATTTCACTGATCCTCCAACTATCCGTTACAGTTTACGAGATGCCAATAATGGGTGATACAAAATTTCCCACCCTGTATAACGATATCAAAATGCTAAACCTTTTATAAGAAAATAATCTACAAAATAACTTTTTTATTGATGCAAAAAAAATAATTATGCACAAAAATTAAGATCAAAACGAATCCATAGTCTGTAGTGGCTTCTTGATTTGAGTTTATTCATCTCCGCCGAAGAAGAACCGGTATGCAAAAAGAAGAATCAGCATGAGGACGCTATATACTGAAGAAGACGATACATCTTCTCGTGTAACATAATTTAAAATCGGCAGAAGACACCTTGGCTACAAAGCTGTGAAATCTTATTAAAAGTCGAGATGATTCAGGTTTTGAATGCCTCCAAGTCTAATTATTAAATAAATTTTAATTTCTTCACCTCGTGGCCCTCCCTACCTCCATGAATGCAGGGATTAGAAAAAAAAAACGTTTATGACTAGCCAGGTCCTGATAGAGGGCCAAACTTATTGCTATCGAAGAGTATGATTGGAAAAGAAGCAGTTTACTTTTGTGGGTGGTGGGTGTGTATCAAACTTCAAAAAATTAATATTTTCTTCAATCCAATTTCTACTTATAGAAGTGTGTATCTCAAACATCACATGAAGATCTTCCCTAGGTCCAAAATCTAGAGAATTGACGATTAACTGCCCAATTTACCGAAAATAGCTTGAACTGGGGAAAGGACGATGAAGCAGTCTAGGCAAACTGTGATATGATTGGGGAAGAAGCAGTTGCTTGGTTTTTGTGGGTGATGGGTGTGTCTCAAACATCAAATTAATGAAGATTTTCCCCAATCCAATATCTAGAGAATTAACGATTAATTGCCCCATTTAGACAAAAACATGCTTGAACTGGGAAAAAGATGATAAAGCAGCCCAGTCAAACTGGAGCAAGAGTAGGGAAGAAACATTTTCTTGCATTTTGTTGGTGGTGGGTGTGTCAAGCATCAAATGAAGATTTTCCAAAGTCCAAAGTTTAGAGAATTAATTGCTCAAATTAACATAAAAACTGCTTGAACTGGGAAAAGGATGATGAAGCAGTCCAGCTAAACTGGAGTATGATCGAGAAAAAAGCAGTTGCTTAATTTTTGTGGGTGGTTGGTGTGTATCAAACATTAAATGAAGATTTTCTTCAATATTATATTAATCTAGAGAACTAGGAATTAACTACCCAATTTACACAAAATGGCTCCTCCAATTGCTTCTCCACAAAATCTCAATTCCTTTCCCTCCAATTCTTTTATTCAACACTCTTGATTGACAACACTCTTGACAGCTCTTTGGTCTAATGCTCTTACTCTAGGAATGACACGAATTTTGATGGATATGGGCATTAATGCTTATTTAATTAAATTAACTAATCGTTGATCGCGTGACAACTCGATCTGGATACTTCACATTCGACAAGCGTGTACTCGTTGCGTTCTTGCAAGATTTCCTCACGCGAGATAAATGAAAATTTCTGTGAATTGTGCAATTATTGTTAAATGATCCATAGCAGATCTATTAAACTGATGTTAATTCATGAAATTAATTTTTTCTAGCGTTAAAAACCACTATTTATGCATAGTGACAGCTTATCGACTTTTTTTTTTGTTAATAATATATCGGTTGCAAATTGGATATTGAATTTTTTTATGCTTTAGCCGAAAAAAGTTGTTAAGCGTGTGCTTGCATTAGATTCATTAGAACATGCAATAATATATCGGGTGGTTATTTGTTCTGGCGTTGCCGCCAGATTGCTTAGATATACCCATGTAGCAGCGTAGTTAGTTCCGTTAAAATAATTAGCTTTTCTTACAATAAATCAAGTTAATAAGAAAAAGAAGACTTCTCAATTATTATCAAAACTGTTAGGGAGCGGAGCAAAAATGTTACACGTGAAATTAATAAATGCAAGCGTTTGAAATGGTACTTTTTCGTGTGATACGTGTGGTTTAATACCAGCCTTTAAAATAAAATATAACAATTAATTTTAAAATATTTATCAAAGTAAGGAAACGAAATGTTTTAACCATGAAAACAACTTTTTACATAAATTTGATCGAATTTTTAAAATAATCACGTCTCTAACAACTAGAAAAGTGGTCGCTGACTACTGGAAACGTTGTTGCTAACCAGAAATTTGTCATGTCTCCTGCTATTTTCTGCCTATTGTATAACATTATACATTCAAAAATATGGACATGTAAATTTTTTATTTAAATTAACGAGGACTGAAAAACTATTACGTGACAACGCCGATCGATGGCCTCTGTTATTTTACATAAAAAAATTTAATCTACTTTATTAATAATTTGGAACTACTCTTAAATAGATTCTGGATGTTTTTGTTGAAGGAGGTATTAATTACTGATACCCTATCTATTTATAAGTGGGAGGATACTATGTCGATGGTATCTATCTAAAAATATTCAAACAGAATTATGTAGGTAGGTAGGTATGTTTTTTTTTATACCTGGTCCTGGTAGGCATTTACAACGAGCCCATTTTTATTTTGCTTGGCTAGGGTTTGTTGGCCCTCATATTGCCAATTAAGCAGACTTTAGACAGGGATTATGCCTTTAGGATTTTTTTATGCTCATTAGTTAAAGGTTACAGGTAGAGATTCTCATTATTTTAAGTATCACCAGTCATTAACACTAATAATACTACTTCATTTTTTTGTGTTCAAAAGATCAACCGTGACCGACATGTTTTTACTCGAGTAAATTTATTTTTATGTTTTAAAAGAGAAAAAGTTTTATTTTTTAAGTGAAACTCTCTAATGGGGGGTTTCAGAATTTCCAAGATCACCAGACCTCACTCCCATAGTTCATTTTCTTTGGGGCGGTTGGCTGACAAATCAAAAGTTTACAAAACAAAAGTAACTACCTACAAGAGAGTTGCACTATTAGATATAATGAACAACTGTGCAGCACTCACGACAGAGATCATCATCATTCTTATGAGCTACTAAATCAATAGCTTGGCAAAAGAGCGAATGCATTCAGAGGTTAAGGATAGAATTTTTTAAACAATAAACGTTAAAAAATAATTTAAACAACATCAGTCTCTATCTTGACATTTCATCCACAGGAACACCACTGGGTGGTCCATCACTTAAATCCACCCCCGAAATAGAGGTTAATTTTCAAGATAAATAATTGAAACTCTGAGTAAAGTGGCGAAAATACATCGAGTTTTTTCAATACATTGGTAGAAATCGATTAATAAAATCAACATCGTTGGAAAAAAATATAAAAAAAATTAATTACAATAAGTCTTAAATAAAATACATAAAATATTGAAATCAAAGACGGAATGATTGATATATGGTAATCATAAAAGTGACCAATAATCTGAAGAGGGTACTTACCTACCATAAATCCTTAAGCAGCTAAGTAAATAGTTCCCAATTTACCATTGAACTAGAATGGATATTCTGACTGTTTAGTTAGGATTTATGGTAGGTAACTACCCTCTTCAGATTATTGGCCCCTTTTATTACTACCATATATCAATTATTCTACCTGTCATTTCAATATTTTATGAATTTTATTTAATTAGTTTTTCATATTTCTTTTCAGCGATTTTGATTTTATTAATACTTATAATACGAATCGATGTCTGAAAAAAAAATCGATTTTTTGTCATTTTACCATAAAATTATAGTTTTTTTAACCGCGGTAGCCAAAAGAAAAAAAATTGATTAAACTGGTTATGTCATTCTAATAGTCCTACATTAATTATTGGTACATGAATCCTCAAAGTTTCAGAATTTTAACTTTAAAATCAATCTCTATTTCGGGGGGGGGGGGGGGGGGGGGGTATATAAATGATGGACCACCCTGTACAGGTGCCTCATTGGTTAGAATTTTCACGAAAAGTGCACTTTATGTATTGGTGTATTAGCATTTCATTGTTAGTATTAGTGAGCTTAATTAGCGCACAGACGCGAAAACTGATTACGACAAAAAATTATCTGCTTTTTTATCAATAAACTTTAAATGCGGTTAGAAAAAAAAACGGTTAAGATTTATGACACAGGAGAAACGCACTCTTTTCCTCTTCTTTAGTGTTTATGGCCTTAAGCTTTTACCAGCTATTTGGCCAACAGATTTTTTTTTTTTTGTTATGCTGAAGCCACTCATTTGAAGAGTTTCTGAGATGTCCCATCCCCGGATTGAATTGTAATTTTATTCGTTGGGGGTATACTCCTATTCACCGAAAATCAGTTTTTTTCTATCAAATTTTGATATAAAATTATTCAATTATCCTCAAAAAACCAATTTAGAAGCATTTTTGTATTATTTTTTATTTACTTAAAAAATTCAATTCATATACTCGTATATCTATCGTTGTAGGAGCTTTCTTTTAAAAATTATAACGATTTTTCACCATTTCAAAATTATCTAGATTGAAAAAAAACTTCATCTATGGGGAGGGGGGGCGAATAAAAATCTTTTTGAATTTTCCGCCCCTCTTCATTTTATAAAAATATTAAAACCCAATATTTTAGATTTCTCAAAAAGCTTGAAAATTCAAGAAAGCAATTAATTTTGGGTTTTGGTAACTCTACCCCAGACAAAATCTTTTCCAGAAAGCTTCATTAAGATTAATTGAATTGCAGTTTCTTTTTTTTTTGCAAAATTATTGAATTGCTAAACTTTAAAATTAATATTTTTGAAATCCATATTTTTCAAAAATTTACCCCCCTTCTTAGAGGGTCCTAATTGTAAAAAATTACCAATCAGCGAGCCTCTTATTCACATTTTATAATTATCAAAGATGCGATATTTTGGTAAAAGTACTTACTTCGGTATTTGCCGTTGATAACTCCAAAAGCGACTTGAGCGGGAGTTCGTTTGTTCCTACGTTCGTAGTCCGACCTCCCTGGACAGTTATTAGCGCTCACTGTGGAATATTGACGGGACAGGTAGCGATTCCAGACATTGAGAGCCTCTTTCATTTTGAATTCACAAAATATGCACTAAATGTCTAATAAAGCACCACGACCACAACGTTTATTTCGGCTGGTTTCGTTTCACTGATTTTTGTCATGCAGTTGTCACTGATTGCACGATTTTTGTAAATATCGATGTGCCTTAAAAGAATCACAGAACCAAATTCACAAGGGTAACATTTAATAAGTTAACGACTAAGTGCGAGGATAAAAAAAATTTCACCAAAAACTTTTGGGTTTCGAAAAAGAGTAAGAAAATTTCAAATAATATCAAAATAAACCAAAATCAGAATAATCCAAAAATTGAAAACTAGCACTTAATTCGTTGATAAAATACTGTACACCCTCGAAACACACCAATAAAAAAACTCACAGTTTTTTGATTCACTGATGGTGGAAATTCAATCACAGAAGTAGTAAAGTGCCTAAGTAGTTAGTGGTTGTCTTTGACTGGAATTAAATAATTATGATTGGTTGGTCAAATCAGCTTTATGGTCAACATGCAAGTAATTTAATGAATAATACAAGTTTCTTATTTATATCGGTCTAAGAAGAATCGAACCAAGGGACTTTCACTAGCCAATACCGTGGTAGAATTTCAAATCTTGGTACTCCCTCCACAAGAACGCACCATGTGTGAGTTTGTCTCGTGCTGGTGCTGCTACGTCTCACCATCGCTGGTGCTGGTGCTGCTGCCAGTGGATACAATAATAGGAGAGCAACTACTAACACTAACACTAACACTACTTCACTAGTGTGATAAGCATTGCAAAATAATGCATTTTGTAAGTCGATTGCCATGAATGTTTGTTTTAGTATTGCAAGGTACCTTATAATTTGTCGCTATTTTTTCTCGCAATTATTTAATGCCAAGTCACCTATGGATGATTATTTAGTACCTAATTGCTTTACGGGGAATAGCAGAAGAACTCGAGACTTCAAAATCTGTAATACTCAGAAATGAGGTATGGATGTGGTTAAGAAAATAATTTTTGTTAATTTCTAAGTAGACTGTGACACAAGTTGAATACTTTCGTTACAAATACTTCTAACCCAATTCTTTATAATTTAACCCCTCACCCCCAAGTTATTTTGATCAATTGACACGAGGTGAAGTAAGAAGGAGTTTTTTCTGTTACTTTTTTTTAAGTTTCTTTCGTTTTAGAGAACAATGGCGGGGGAAGCTGGCAGTGTTGAAATGAAGCTGTCCGCCCTCTCACAAGACATTTGCCAAAAAAACTCTCTCAAAGGTAAAAATTTTAATTGGACGATTTTTCCACAATCATTACCTAACGTGAATAGAAATGGTAATCTTTAGCCCAAGCTATTAAAATTTAAGCTACCATTGAAATAAAAGTTCTATCGTTCTAAACCAGTTTTAAAACCGTCAGATGCAATTGTTTGGAGCAGAATAATAATAATTGATCATAAATTTTTTGAAACTGGAACAATGGTATATATTTTGACGTACACCTTGACCAGGTGTCTAACATCAAGAGATGAATACCTTCCATTAAGTATTACGACAAATTTTACTAAAAAATTTACACTTTGCGAATAGCAAAAATCGTGGACAATCTCATACAGGTATAGTCTAGTAAATAAGCCGGAAAATGCTGTACAATCTGGAAAAGTCTAGATATTTAGGAACATTCATCACCACCAACCCCTGCATTACCTCGAAAAATGAGGAAATTCAAATAATATCCTCCCTCTCAAAGTCCCTTAAATAGTAACAGTGATAAAAAAGTTATGGAAAATCAAAATTTCCCCTAGGAAATCCTCCCTCGTGAGATTTCCGGGTCGCTATAATTACGAACCCGCGTTCCAAAGGCAAGTGAGGGTAATTCCAACCCCTCAAAACCTTTGCAACAAGTGGCAGTGAACAAAAAATTAATACGTCGCCTCGAAAATCGTCAGCTTGTATGGAATTCTTCAGCTATTATAGAAAACGGAAAAAGTTAAAATTTTCATCGGAATTATATCGCACATCGCATTAGGTGTTTAAATATTTTTAATTATGCCGCGGATTCGTGTTCAGTGACCCCGAAAACCTCCTGAGAGACGATTTCCGATGCAAAATTGTGAATTTTCAATTATATTCATCACTCTGGCTATTTGGGGTGATTTTGAGGGGTTGGAACCACCCTGCTAGCTTTTTGACCTCGGAGTCAAAGAGACTATTTTCGAGGCGAAATATTTATTTTATTCTATCACTGCCATTTTAAAAAAGTGGTTTTGAGGGATTGGAACCACCCTAACTTGCTTCTGGACCTCTGATTCGTAATCAGGGACCTTGAAAACACCAAAATTCTATTTCCGATGCGAAATATTAATTTTTGTGTATCACTGCTACTTCTAGGGGTGGTTTGAGGGGTTGGAACCATCCTCACTTGATTTTTGACCTTGGATTCGTAATCAGTGACCCCGAAAACTCCCGAGAAATAATTTCGGATGTGAAATTGTAAATTTTCAATTATTTTCATCACTGTTGCTATTTGGGGTGATTTTGAGGGGTTGAAACCACCCTAGCTTGCTTTTTGACCTCGGAATCGTAATCAGCTACCCCGAAAACGCCCGAGAGACTATTTTAGAGGCGAAATCTTTATTTTTTTTATCACTGTCATTTTTTTAAAGTGGTTTTGAGGGGTTGGAACCACCCTTACTTGCTTCTGAACCTACGATTCGTAATCAGCGGCCCCGAAAACACCGAGATTCTATTTCCGATACGAAATATTAATTTTTTTATCACTGCTACATCTAGGGTGGTTTGAGGGGTTGGAACCACCCTTACTTGATTTTTGACCTCGGATTCGTAATCAGCGACCCCAAAAACTTCCGAGAGACTATTTTCCAGGCGAATTATTTATTTTTTGTATCACTGCCATTTTTTTTAAGTGGTTTAGAGGTACTGGAACCACCCTCACTTGCTTTTGGACCTCGGATTCGTAATAAGCGACCCCTAAAGTCCCCACGAGACTGATCCTCCCTTATTTGGGGTGAAATTGATCATCCCTTTTTTATGCAAAGCTTGCTTTCTTACGTTTGAATTAAATGGTTTGTTCGTTTCAGCTCAAAAAATTAGACCGACAATGAATATTTTCATCCCTAGGGAAAAAAAATTCATTTTTTTTTTTTAATAAAAGGGGGAGCATCGGTCTTCCCTATGTAGGTAAGACAAAGTCGCTCCACACCGGTAATATGGGCTTGGAGCCTCTTGCTCATACACCCAGCCTCAAGTATGCCAAATAAATAGTAGAAACAACACAGACACCCAGAGCCTTCACTGAGAATCGAACTCAGTCCGACGGATCCAACGATCAAGCAGTTCTCGCTACTTAACCGCGAGGCCACGCCAGGCTCATAAAAATTCATTTAATAGGGTTTATTGGCCTATTATAGTGGTCGGGTGATGTCTTGTTGTCAGATTTGCATATGGAAGTAATAGTTGTTATGGTACAGGAAGTTGTATGCTTCCCTACCGAAAGGTTTTATTAATTATGGTGCTGAAGGGCAAGCAGAGTGTATCGAAAGAGTTTTTTGCAATCCTACCCCCAAAACTGTCACAACGCAGGCTGAAGAGGAGACTATAGGTCTAATTTTAGTAACAAGCCCTCAATTGCTGTGGGACTTGTAAGAACTGTAGTAAGGTCAGACTTGTTTTTTGGTGTGGGAGGAGGGGAGGCTACGAAATGAACCTATAGGTTCGTTATTAAAAATAGAGCTGAAGGTATGGGCGAATATCTCTGTCGTGATTTTGGGAACTGTCTGAGGGAGGCAGAGGTGAATCCATAATAATGTGTCTGGACTCAGAACCCGCAAGCTTGCCTTTGTTGCGAAAAATGAGATAGGGTGTGGATGGGATGTTAAAGATCTCACTGGTCGACAGCTGCCAGATCATTTTGAAGCTCGAGCAGACCCATGACAATCAAGTTGAATTATCTTCTAATTTAGTCCATGTTAACATGGCAAGTTCCTGACCACTCCTAGAGAAGACAGTGGATTGAATAGTAAACAAATTCCCCGAAATATCAGTTTTGGCTTGCCATTTCCCCTTGCTTTATGTTGAGGTTGACCAATTTCCTCCCAGAGTAGATTCGGAGACCTCGGAGCGAAGAGTCATGGCAAGTTCAGATATCTGCTTGGAGGGATCATCCAAGGTCGAGGAACTGTTGGCTAGAGTTGATCTGAGAGTCTCTTGAGGTGTCAATTTCATCTGATCGGTGATCGTGAGTTCTGTTTTCCCTAAAATTGCGGTCGATCCTCCTGCAAACCCAGTTACTGCATGGTACTGCTTGTAGTTCGAGTTCTAAATTCAAAAGCTCAGCCACAGATTCCTTAATTATCACCGAACCGCAATTTGGATCAACATAGGCCTTGACTCTTGTTCCTTTCTCTTATACCCACTGAACATGAAGACGTCATTAACACGTCAATAATAGGTGATTTGTGACCCGCGACGTCATGTTACCATATACGACGTGATTTGTACACTGACGTGATAATAAATGTCGCTGAGCTCTGACATATTCACGTCTTTTTTGGTAATAGTTACGAAGCTACGTCAATTTTAAGGACTTATGACGTAAAAATGACCTAAAAATGACGTGAAAAAGTCGTCATCATGTTACTGGGTAATGAGAAAATATTTCTCATGACAATTCTTGTTGTCGTAATTGTCTGAGACTTGTTGTCATTTAGTGATTTAAGAACAATATTGTTCTTGATTAGATGACCCAAGTTATTATTACATTATATTTTTGGGTTTGGTTGTGGGAATCCCAACCATGAGACTTGTCACCGCATAAAATGATTTTTAAACGCACTTTCCCAGTTTGAATAATATTATTTTCTAAAACTGGTGGAATCTGTAAACTGTACCTGACCTGAACCTCCTCAATAGTCTCTCTGGCAAAGTGACTTATTGTCATAAGCATCAAGGACGTAAGAAACTATTGATAATTTCATGCAAATTTGACTGAATGCAAGTGTAACTAAACATTGAACTCGGTCTCATTAGTTCTATCATATTCAAGACGCAAGTCTACAACATTCTCGACTTCCATTCAGAGAAAAGGAAATTTAATGACTTGCAATATAATATTTTTGTTGTCGTAGGTATTGACATTGCAATGTCAGATGATTTTCAGTTTCAAAGAGCAAGAATAATAGAAAAATGAGTTATTTATATCAGAGCAAGTGTATTTACGTTTCTAATAACACTAATTGATTAGTAAACAAGCAATAATTATTCTGGCTCTTCAAATTTTAATGGTGAGGTGATGAAGTTAAGCATTCGTGCAAGAAACAGACGATGAATATTAAAATCAATTGCAGCAAACCGAATATTATCGACACAGTCCAGCTGGAGCCATTATGAAAAATTTTATGTCAACAAAGTAACTGGAAATTGCAAAAAAATACAGATATCTAATACTACGTGTCCCTTTAGAAGGCCCCCTGACAAGATGCTGAGACGAAACTCCACCACCTCCAGAGTTCCCCGAGAGGGTCAACTCATTCTGTTAGGCTATCGCTTTTAAATGTCAAAAGTGGGCCTAAGAGGGAGGTACAGCGTGTCAAAAGAGCCAGTTGGCGAAACTACTGAAGGAAACATCTCTCCCAGAAATCTGGACACAGTCTGGCAAAAATACTTCGAGGTTCAAGAAGCATTGAATAGGTACAATGAAGAGTAAAGACGGGACGTGGAAGAAAACAGAGGAGGAAATTACAAAAAATTTACTCCAAGCTCACTTTCCGGTAAGAGAAAGGTGGGTGGAACCAGTCACAGACTAACTGACAAGCGAGAATCTAGTAGACGACAAGGTGGTTAACACGATCGATAGTTAAGGATTCTGCCCTTACAATGCATCAGAACCTGATGGCGTTTTTTCAGCTTTACTGCATATTCACCTAGATACGATTCTCCCAACAGCAGAAAAATATTCCTGACACTCTGGCAACTGGATACGTGCCCAAGGCATGAAAAGAAGTGAACGTGGTCTTCATACCCAAACAAAGGAAGGAGGAGACACGTCAGCTAAGTTAATCAGACCTATCAGTCTCGCTGAAAATGCTAGAAACGTTGACGGACAGATACCAGATGTTCCAGTTTCATAAGGGTTAGCTTGCTTAACGAAAGCATAGATCCTTGAAACAGCCCTACGTGCAGTGATAAGAGAAAAAACTGCTTCACCTTAGGTACTGGGGCCTGAGCGTCTACTTCGACAGGAAAAACACTTTTAATAAGGTAAGAAAAAAGTTGCAGTTCAGAGGTACCCATTGGTGATGATCAACTGGATTGCTTTCAGCAATCGAATGCAGAGAGGTGTCGTCAGAAGCTGTACAAGTTGGTGAAATGCCAGTGCTCCCAATGCAGGTGCTTATTCACTCATTTGTGGTGATCATGGACGATGGACTCTTGAAGTGTTTGACAGACAACGAACCCTTTGAACAGCACAGGCATAAGCTGGCGGTTGACTGGCTCTAGTAACAAAATGCATGTATACGAAGCATTAAGTGAAGAGGTGGTCTGACCGGTAATCTTGGAAAAACATAAATTGTTTTCTTCACAAAAAAAAATGGGTCAAAATGGATTTTAATCAACCAAATTTTTTGGTAAACCATTCTATTTTGGGGAGATGGTAGATGAGAAACTGAATTGGTAGACCGAGATTAACAAACAAAAGTGAAAAAAAAGGCAGGCCCAAACCACAATGGCTTGTCAAACGACTGTCAATAACCAACGTAATGAGAAGTATCCCGTCAGCCATTTGAATATATTTCTTCATTGGTAATTGGTATACAGGGTGTTCCAAAACATGAATCGAAAAATGAAAGGTTCTTTCTTTGACGCACTCTGAGAAAAAAAGTTCCTATTAACAATTAAGGGTTCGCAAACCCACCATTTTCGAGATACAGGGGTGCCAAAAAAAATCAGTTTTTTGACGATATCTCGTTTGAATTGAATTTTGTACACTTTTTTTACATTTTTTAATGCTGGCAAAATTTTTTTTTATGTCAGTGGTGGACGTTTTATGGTTTCTTGAAATTGTTTCGCCCAAAATTTCTACGATACTGGGAAAGTTGGCATTGTGAAAGCACATTTTAAACTATCAATTTTTTCCACATAAAAAAGGTGATCTTGGTCAAAAGCTTCAATGTGAACTGTTTTCGAGAAAAAAAAACATTTAATGTTGAAAAACATAAAAATGGCAACATTGATATTTTTTATGATTTGTTTCAATGCCACATAAAAAATTGGCTCTCAAAAAGTAGATAATATCAAATATCTCAAACGGTTCCTGAGATATCGTCAAAAGACTGAAAAAATTTTTTTAGGCACCCTGTATCTCTAAAACGGTACGTTTGCAGACCCATATTAATGGACACATATTTTGAAACACCCTGTATGTCATAAGTACTGCACGGCAATAACAGGCTGCACACAGGCTAGGCTTTTCATTGCTAATTTGTCTATAAGCAGACTGGCCATCATAATAAAATAACACTACAAGAGGAAGAAATGGGACTCCTCTCATGAAAAGACCTTCTGTTCTTTAGAAAAAGTGAAAAAAAAATACAAATTCTTGCGCCATAGGATACACCCCAGGCAGCTAAAACGGCCTACCAGCCATTGCTGGCTACAATTTATAAAAATATAAAAAGGGCCTGAAGATTTGAGAACGATTACCTATGATATGGGAATGGCAGAAAAGGTCCATTAAAATTTAAAAACATTAGTGAACGAGAAGTACAAGATTAAAAATTATCGAAAAGACCAGGCCTCTTAGCAATTTGACTACTAACAGAAATTTTGAATGCGTAAATAGAAAGGAAAAAATTTTCCAATAATTTCATGCATATTTTGAAAGCAGTTACTTGGTGCGCGGTCATTTCTTTTTATGATAGCGTCATTTTTAAACTTAGATTATGTAGGTAATTAAATAAGTAAATAATATAAATTAATCATTATAAATTAACGAGCTATTAAGATTGTAGCTCGCTAATTATATTAGCAAATGGTCAATTTGTTAATAGGTACATAATGATTTTTTATAATCTTGTTTAAACAATATTAAAATAATTTTATTAGACATCATAAAAAATTATTCTAGAATCTCTCGCTCTCGTAGAGATAATTCGTCTTTACTGTATAGTATTTATTTTAATAAAACTTTCAATTATTATTTTTCTACTCCCAACCTTTAATATGCATATTAAATATGAATCACCAGTGCTTTAATGGGTCTCATTAAGATACAAATTTTCATTAAAGCACTGGTCAAGCTATCCAATGGCAGAGGAGCATTTGCAATCGAATCGGTTCCTTTTCGCTTACAATCGGGTCGGCAAGCCAACCGAAGTCACAGAGTTGTCATACTCACGACAAAAATTGCCTTGTGATATAAGTTCTGTATTTCTGAAAAAAAATTCTGAACGTTTTTTTAATTTAGAAAATAAGTAACATTCAAAGAAAATTTATCAAGATTTTATGTTACCTTAATTAATTTGATGTAGGTATATCGTGTAAAAGATAAGAAGATAAAGTATTATATTATATTATTCGTGGCGCTCCGTGATAGTATTCAAAGCGGCAACGCTGCGATCGTCGCGTTGCGCAGGTAAACAATATCGTAATTAATGGCTGTCGATGTTATTAAATTTATTAATTAATCTCAAAATCGAAGCGTATAATTCGGGATTCGAACTTCGCATAATAAAAATTACGCAGTAGTGAGTAGTGCCCTTTAAACTTGATACTAAAACATGTCTCAGCAGAATAATCTTAGCGACGAAGAGAAAATTTGGTAATATGCGTAAACAAATAGCAACCTATCTTAACCTCAATGATCCGCAATTGTACACGGGTCATTGTTAAAATATATAATTTTTTAATCTTTTCTATGAAATAAAAAAGGGTCGTAGAAAAAATAGTGTATGGAACTCGCAGATAATGGCTATTAATACGCTCTTATGATGGTTAAGACACTCGCCTACGGCTCGTATCTTAACCATCATACTCGCGTATTAATAGCCTTCATTATAAGCTCGTTGCATAATATACTATTAGCGCTTCTCTTCACAAATAAAAAAAAATGCAACCACAAAAACTAAAGAATAACAGCCAGAGAAGAGTCTAGATATATTATGATGAGTAACTTATAGCAAAGTAACAAGCAAAGTACGCGCCAATAATATAATAATAATTATAATAATAATGATGGGAAATCTTGGTATGACAACAATTTTATAGTGAATCGTTAAAATAATGAAGATTGATGAGATAATAAAATTTTTTTCCCTGACGAACAAACACTTTTCTTAACATCGACAGTACTGAGATACCTAGGTAGGTACTAAAAAAAGTGTGGAATTATTTTTATGACGAAGAATCAATTTTTTTTCTATTTTTTAATTGCTACTGTTGTTTTGTTATATTTTCATCACTCTGGTATTATAAATCACTTCAAATAAACCTACTGAGATTACTATGGTTAATACGTAGATCAAAATCGTTACATCTACCATAAATTTACCACAAAATTGTAATTATGTGCAATTTTCTTGGAAAATAATCAAAATCTACTAAGCACTACTTTGTATAGTAATTATTCTACTTTGAAATCAAAACTAATCTGCCATAGATCGGAAATGTACTTTTTGCAATTATTACTATCGCACCTGCATTTGATTTGTTTGAAAGACGATAATATATTACAGGGCCGGATTATTCATAAGGCAGTACTAATAGTTGACAAAAAGTGGAACGACATATTGAAAATTAATATGCCATCCAGTGATGATGTCATGCTGTGAGTCAGTGGTGGAAATTGTAGATACGTGTTTCGTTCTAATTGAGACTCTTCAGTACAATGTATCTTACTAACACACAACACAGCTTCGGTCACTTGAACTTAAACAATCCGAACCCATCGTGCATTTTTTCTTTCATCCATTTTCTTCAAACTAAGTTTAAACAACCGAGATAGTGCTGTGTGTTAGTAAGATACATTGTACTAAAGAGTCCCAATAAGGATGGAACACGTGACTACAATTTCCACCCCTGACTCACAGTTTGAAGAATTTGAAGCATTTTCTAATACTAACAGTTTTTTTTAGAATTCTTCTAATGTGCCATAAATTATAATTTGTGGGATTATGTCACCCCGATAATAATCGACACACCGATACATAAAAAAAAACGAGTAAAGGTGAAAATATTTTGTTATTTGACAGCGCGCTATCCCCTAAAAAGACTCAAAGCCGCCGCCAGGTAAAGATTGTCGTAAGAAATCGTCTTATTTGCGAAAATGAAAAATTCTGAATTGAAATTGCAGAAATTGGAAAATTTTTGTTAAGTCTACTTGTTCTTACGGCGTGAAAATGTGTATCGCTGTCGCCAGATTTTTTATTTGAAAAATTTCTGCGGGCTACGACTTCACTAAGAAACACTGCCATTTTTCGGCTTATGAGGTCAAATGTGGCTTTTCTGAGAGCCACGGAACAAACGCCACCAACAGGCCAAGATCTTCATAAGAAAGCGTTTTATTTACGAACATTCAACTTTCTGAAATGAAACGGCAGAAATTTGATAATTGTCGTAAGTCTACTTATTCTTACGGCGTACGAAATCTTTTGAGACAATTGAACTTTCTGAATGAAATTGCAGAAATTGTAAAATTGCCGTAAGTCCACTTATTCTTACGGCGTGAAAAAGTTTGTCGCCAAATATCTTATTGGAAAAAGGTTTGTGTGTCTGTGACTATAGCATGAAACACTTCAAAGTAGCAATTTTCCGATCGGGAAGGTTAAAAAATGGTTTTTGACAGCCGCGAGTCCAAAGCCGCCGGCAGGGCAAGATCTTCGTAAGAAGTCTTTTAAGAAAATTCAACTTTCTGAAATGAAATTGCAGAAATTGGAAAATTCTCATTAAGTCTACTTATTCTTACGTGGTAAGGGTTTGTCGCCAAATTTCTCATTGGAAAAATGTTTTGTGTGTATGCGACTTTAGCAAAAAACACTTTAAAGCCGCCATTTTTCGATCTGGAATGTTAAAATGAGATTTTTTGACAACCGTGGCTCTGTGACTTAGAAACAATCTAGAGCTCCTATTTTTCGACCAGGGGGTTGTAATTTGTCTTCTTTTAAACGGCGCGAGGTCCCATTGAAGCCTACTGACAATGAGCGGGATCCTCTCCCGGGAAAGATTTTTTCAAGTACCTTATACACAATGGCAAGTGAGGATATTTGAAAATTGCTCTATTACAAAACTAAATGATATCAGGAGGAGAAACACCGAAAGAGAAAAACCTGAAAAACTTGAACATGTACAAGAATAATTGATAGTTTTTTTGTTAACAAAAAGATAAATTATGAAAACTAATATATCAAAGGCGAGGCCTTGAAAAAAAAATAGTTGAAAATAAATAATATAGAAAAAATAATAGAAAAAATAAGTAATAATAGTAGTAAGAGGGGCATTGAAAACATTTTCTCTTCCTTTAACGTCATTTAATTTATTTGCGCAGAACTGCATGCGCAAAATCTCACGAAACACTGCATGAAGATAGTTGCCTACTGAGACAGTTGTCACTTGTCTATGAACGATAAAATTCAAAATACGGCCCTGATATATTACCATGTTCTATGTAATAAAATCTTGATGCACTTCGCGATACACCACCGACACGGATTTCCAACTTATTCTTATTCCCCCTTTAAAAGAATAAATGTGAGGTCACACAGTGTAACAACAATAAACTCTGTGTGTAGAAAAGGTTAATGATGTACG
This sequence comes from Malachius bipustulatus, assembly GCA_910589415.1. NCBI lineage: Eukaryota > Metazoa > Arthropoda > Insecta > Coleoptera > Melyridae > Malachius > Malachius bipustulatus. The sequence goes on along the minus strand of OU342638.1, from coordinate 20,247,716 downwards.
AATCAGAAACATGGCCGACAATAAAAAGAGTAAAAAATAAGAAATTAAAACATATAATAGGAACTACCAGTGTTGCAGAAAGTACTCAAAAGATACAAATATTTTTTGAGCAGATTGATATGGACTACCCGTACGAAGCACGAACAACAGCGTCAAACGCCCGAAATGAAAATGCTGTCCTGACTGGATGTCGTCACATGCCGCACGTTACAAGTTTCGCAGCAAGTATGACTTCATAATGATGGTTTAGAATGTCCTGATCCTCGATTTTGGAAAGCTGGAAAACTGAAAGAAAGTAAACTCCAGTGGTATGCAAAAGTGCCTTATACGATTTGGACGGCCTCATTGCATCGGGTCTAAATATAAACAGCGATTGGAAGGACTCAATACGTAGGTTCCATGCAGGGATATACAGCAGGTGAGAGTTCTGTGGCCCAGTACACCTAACGTGGAGGAGGGGGGGGGGAGGGCTGGACGTTCTCTTGTCGATTCAGTACGTCGGACAAAGGCAGTCCTGGATGCTAGTCGACTCAGTGCATCTGGCTAAAGAAGCAAGAGTGTTGGCTCTTAGAGGTGGGCCAACTTCCATTCATCTGACAGCATCCTTCCGGATACTCCAGATGCAGCACACTGATGAGCTCCAGTAGAGCGAAACACGTGTCTGTGCTTGTTCTGGTCCTCTCGCTGGCTCTGCTGTTGGATGTGGAAGCTCTCTATGCTGGAGTTTCGGGCACTGCCATCATGACAACTGTTATGGGCGATGGAAGAATGCTCCGACCCCACCTAACAGGCTAGTAATTGCACTTTATATGCTTTATACTTATACTCATATGACCTACCTTCGTTCTTTATTTATTAATTCATCGTTGAGTATACTTGCCTTATTTCTCTTAAGTTCACTAAGTATTATATTTCTCATTAGTGTGAAAATGATGCGGTATAAGACGAAGTCAAGTACCGCATTTCACACACTTCTGTGCACGTGTTTCACACTGTACTTTTCCTAAGAGCAGAAAAGACAATATTTTATTCAATTAAATTTTAAATTACAATTTATTGTATTATTTTTGTAATATTCACTCCAAGTAAGTTCACTATAAGTAAGTTCACATTCTTATGTAAGTTTCTTATGAGGAAGAATCTTATTATATGTAGGTATTTAATAAACAATTCCTGGTTCCATGGTTGACCATCGGGGCTTGGAGTTTGACAGCCATGCTGACATCTTAGCCAGCTTTGCTGACTATTTTGCCAGTGTTTATTTACCAAGCTCTAGTGATGGAGATGACGGTGATGGGTTTTCCGATCCTCCAATGGGTTCGCTATTTATTGATGTGCCGCGGTTGTCGGCCGACGATGTTCGTAGGGCAGTGAGGAGACTGAAGAATAAAGCTACTGCGGGTTCTGATCAAATTCCCAGCTATCTTGTCAGAGACTGTTCAGAGGTACTAGTTGAGCCGTTAAAATATATCTTTAACCTATCGCTGGAGACCTGTACTTTTCCGAACGCCTGGAAAGTGGCCAGGATATGTCCCGTGCTGAAGAGTGGGAATTCGACAATGGTTAGTAATTATAGACCAATATCTATCCTCAATAACTTCGCCAAGGTGTTTGAGATGTCCTTGTATTCCCGTATCTATCCACTGATAAGAAACAGTATTTCCCCCTGTCAGCATGGATTTGTCGAAGGTCGATCCACGGTCACGAATCTGTCTTGCTTTACGCAGTTCGTTGCCGAAGCTTTGGACGATCAAAAACAGGTGGATGTAGTCTATAGAGACTTTTCCAAGGCCTTCGACAAAATTGACCATTCTCTTCTACTAGTGAAACTCGATCGATTCGGTTTTAGTTCAAAATTGATCTCCCTTATCAAATCTTACTTGCTTGACCGACTTCAATACGTTTCATACAATGGCTATAGTTCACCATCCTTCTCACCTTCATCCGGTGTTCCCCAGGGCTCTAACTTGGGACCGCTCCTATTCCTGATATTTATCAATGATATTACGGACACCATTCGCACTCCTAAGTTACTCTTTGCTGATGACTTGAAGGTATTCTCTGTGGTTGAGAACGAGAATGACTGTCTTCTCTTGCAGACTACCATCAATAGTATTGAGCGATGGTGTGGGTCTAATCATATAAATTTGAATATAAATAAGTGTCGAGTGATGTCATTCACTCGGAAAAAGTGTCCAATATTATTTGAATATTCATTGGGATCCACACCATTCACCCGCGTGGATGTTATGAGAGACTTAGGTGTTGTCTTCGACAAAGTTCTTTCCTTCTCTGAACACATCGCGTACACAACGAAGTCAGCCCCGAAAATGCTGGGCTTTATCTCTAGAAATAGTGTCAATTTTACAAGCGAACACTCGTTGAAAGTTTTGTATTATGCGTACGTTAGATCAAGGCTGGATTATTGTAGTTTAGTTTGGTCGCCACAGTACTATTGTCATATTAACGACCTGGAGCGCGTCCAGAGAAGGTTTCTCAAGTTACTGAACTTTCGTTTGTACCACATATATCCTCCTAGGGGTGGTGATCATGGTCTTCTGCTGGAGCGATTTGGATTCATGCCACTAGATAAACGGCGGAAAATGATGGCAGTGAAATTTCTTTGTGCTCTTTTCCGCAACAAAATTGACTGCCCTGAGCTGCTCTCACAGTTCAATATTCGAGTACCAAGTTTTGACTCTAGAAATTCGACCATATTCTATATGAAGGTTGCCAGATCCAATATGCTGACGAAATCACCCATTTACCTAATGTCCGCTAGCTTTAATCTAATTAGTGAATATTGTGATCTTAACACAAGCTCGCTGGCGGATATATTGACTTACGCTGAACGAGTACTATGATTGGGTTTTTTCTTTGCGGATTTATCTACTTACAGAAGTGATTTTGTTTTTGTATTGATTTTTTTTCTTTTTTGTTGAATTGTTTTGTTATTTAAATCCTTAAATTAAGTTTGGAATTGATATAGATTTTGGTTGTTTCTGCGTGTTTGTACTTTAATTGTAACATTGTCCTGTTATTGGATGTTACCATCTGTTGGGCAATAAAGGTTATTATTATTATTATTATTATTAAACAATAAACATGCCATGATCGGCAGTTTATATTTCCCTGTTTGTAATTTTTTTATCAATGAACGGTTGAACTGATTTTAGAATTTTATAATACCTGCCCTCCCAATTCGGTTAAACTATATGGCTTGGGTGTACTAGTAAATAATACTTAATTATACATAAAAATAAAAGTAAATATTGTTTCAAAAGCGACTGTTTTGCTCTTCACTATTGTTGTTAGCGAATGTTGCCTATTTTATAAGCCTTAAATAGTGCTTACTCTGTGGTTTGGATTATTAATCGCTATTTTTCATGTTTCATATGTCAATGTCACTGGCATAATTGTAGAACTATGCGGTAATGAACTTTTTGTACGCCCTATATAACTTTCTGTGTCATTTCCTAATAACGCACATGCGCAAAGTGTTACTTTGTATATAGTGGTCGTAGGAAAAGTTATTTAAAGTTTTCGTTCTGTATCATTCGGTTTCATTTAAAAATTAGTATCTGTTTGGAAAAAAATGTTTCCAGAAAGATGTATTGGAGAAAATAAAGGAACTATGATTATTATTGTATCTATAAAAAAACAGGATAAAATGAAATACGGTTATGAACAGTAATTAAAAAGTAGTTTTAATGAATTATAGTATATCATATTCATGAATTCAAACAGTAGTTGTTATGTAATAATAACGTCTAATAAATAAAAACAAACCGAATGGAAGATTAAACATTAGTACCTAATATTGTGCGTCAAGCAACGAAAGTTCAAAACAATAAGAAAACTTTATTGTTTGGGACCATAGAGGAATACAAAAAAAATTACTTAAGTACTTATACTTTATTTGTACCCCTATCGAATTTTTGTTATTTTTATTAATCTTTAAGAACATTAAAAACTCATTAAAAAATAATCTCAATAATATCTTCGCAATTATTCATAAACTTAAATCAAGAAGTCTGCATGGCTAATGCGTAGGAGCTTATACGTTGTAAGGTAGATATGTTAAGTGAAGTCTTCGTCTTGCGAAGGTAAAAAAAGAAGAGCTTAAATGGATCGTGATTCGTGATTCAGAGATTCAGAGATTGAAAGAGCAAATGAGCGAATAAGAAATAAGCGAAATCTATTCTGGTTTGCGGCTTTTCTTGTCCCCTTGCCTCCGCCGCCGAGCCTCCGACTCTTCTCTAAAGTCCAAACCGATCATTAGGTAGAAGGCCGTTATGTGGACTGGTCCTGGAAATTTTCCACGGCGGCTTTTTTATACTTATTATAACTGCATGATTAAGATTGTTGATTGTTTCGTTATATCATTAACTTGCAGCGATCATTACCTGCTGATGATTTGCAGCGCTGCTATCACTATTATAGTACATATATACTTCCTCGTATTTAGTTAGTTAATTTTCCATTGTTATTATATTCGTTATACAAGGGTGGTAAAAAATGAAGTAGGTAGGTAAACAAGGACTTGTTGAGTAAATTAAAAAAAGTTTTCATTTAATAATTAATTTTTTCTAAAAAATACAAAACAGGAAATATACATAAATGTATACATATCACAATAACAAGTTTTTGAAATCAGTTAGTTATGATACAAGTTAGGTATTTATTAATAATAATTACAAGATGATAGAAAAAAGTATACATTTATATACAATGGCACCATAAATGTTTTCAGTTTCATAAAAAATACGGTAACAATATTAATTAAATTATTTTGTTTTCTTCACATTATTGCTCAAATGAGAGGTTTTTAGAAGAAGAATTGAGAAAAACAACTGGAAAAATTTCCACAATAAGTACATCTTTATAAATATACATAATTATACATATTCCGATGTGCTCTGATAACGTTCAGCCCAAAAGTTTTCCAGAATCTCAAAGTCAAAACAACTAATAGACTTTTGACATTTCTGTTTTTTTTTTTTACTTCAAATTCAACTAAATTGAATTCAATTTTTAATTAAATTTATAAGAAAACTTTAAATTTTGCTGAGAAAGATAAAATAATCTTTCCCAATTCATATGAACTTCATTTAATTGCCTAGTTTATAAGCGTATAACGATAATTGGTCAAATGATGTTAGTGTATTTTTTAACAAAAAAATACACTATTGAGGACGACATCACTTTTCGAAAATCACCCAAACTCATCAAATGTCCACCGATCATGACCCCCAGATTACGAAAAAGTGGTTTTCCAAAATTCACCTGCCCACGATATATATATATATATATATATATATATATATATATATATATATATATATATATATATATATATTTCTCCAAAATCACGATTTTTCGAGTTTCAAAACGCTCCTGTAGCTTTATCTTTCAAGATTAGTGAACGAAATTTTGGATTCTTGTAAAGCTGAGGAATGACTTTTGATTTTCGTTGAAAAAATTTCTAAAAGTCACGTTACTTCTACAGGGTGTCCTTTCAAAGTTCCCCAAATCCGGACTTTGAGGCACGGTTTCTGGCCGCAGTTTTCAATCTAGGAGGCTGAAATTTTTGTGAGAGTAAGATGTCCACAAGGAGTGGTCTGGTATTGCACTTGAGCAAAATCGGCCGAGCCATTTCAAAATGGCGGCTATTTGAATTTGCTGAAGATTTACTATTTTTTGAATCCCTGTATGAGCAAGATGGCAAAAAAACTTTCACATCAAGTTAACAGGATTGAAAGAAAATTAATTGAAATTTAAGTTAATGTAAAAAAATTTGAATTTTTTCCATTAATAAGCCAGTGGCGTGGGTAGGAAAAGAGTGAAAATGGCTTAATTTCTATAACAGTTTTTGAGCACATTTTTGAAGGAATTGAACTAAAATTTTCACAGTAGACAACTATACTAATACTCTTTAATCTTCAAAAATTTCAAGGATCAAATAAAAAAAATGGCGGAGATATTTAAATTTATTTTACATGATGTAAATATCTCTAAAATTTTAAAAACGCTCTAGTAGCTTCATCTTTCAAGATTAGTGGAAGAAATTTTTTACTCTTGTGAAACTTTGGGATGACGTTAAATTTTCGTTGAAAAATTTTTCAAAAGTCGCGTTACTTCTACAGGGTGTCCTTTAAAATTTCGAAACATCCGATCCTGTGGCACGGTTTTCTGGTAGCAGTTTTCAATCTAGGAGGCTGAAACTTTTATGGGAGGAAGATATTATCCACAAGTAGTGGTCTGGTATTGCATTTTTGAGCAAAATCGATCGAGCCGTTTCAAAATGGCGGCTTTTTGAATTTTAGGGAAAAAGGCTATTTTTTAGTCCCTGTATAAGCAATATAGAAAGAAAACTTTTCACAACAAAATAATGAGGATGACAATTAAAGGCTTGTTTAACGATTGAATGTAATATTCAGACCCGGGACTGCTTGATTTAAAGCCAGCACCAGCACCAGACCAGCCGTTTTCATAGCGCTCGGCTCGGGCGGGACCACCCATGCAGATATGACTGCTCCTGCCAACCCCAATTGCAGAAAATAAAAACTCCTACAAACCTGTATTAACAAGATTGGATTAAAATGATTTGAAATTTGAATTAATGCAATAAAATTTTTATTATTTTCATAAGTAAGCTAGTGGCGTGGGTAAGAAAATGGTAAAAATGGCTAAATTTCTTTAATTGATTATGAGCACATTTTTGAGGGAATTTACCTGAAATTTTCGGAGTAGACAACTACACTAATAGCTTGTAACTCTCCAAAATTTAAAGAAGCAAATTAGAGAAATGGCGGAGTTTTTCGAATTTTTTTACATGATGTTTATTTCTCTAAAATTTCAAATGTTCGGTTTTCAGAACTCGCCTGTAACTTTTTAAAGTTAGTCAGTGGCGGGTATATAGGACAAGAGACGAAATTGTTAAATTTTGCCAATTTTTTTTTGGTTTATTATATGTAAAAATCTATTTTATGGCACGCTTTCAAACGAAATGAAATGAAATTTTCACAGTAAACCACTACGTAAATTCGACCTGACTATTGAAAAATTCAGAAAGCCAATTTAAAAGGCGGCAAAAATTTTCATAGTTGAATCGCATAAAAATACACTGTTTCTGCGATTGATGCGCAAGAAGGTTTTTATACTGGGTGATGCCTAAAGTTTGGATCATAATTCACTGCGTTATAGAAAGAAAAAAAAACGCTCACAGGTCAATTTTATTTTTCAAATGACCAACTTTTGTGACGTAAAAATATAACTGATGACGTCATCTATTTTTGACAGATGCAGATGATCTACCTCATTATAACTATTTTCAAATGACGACAACCCGTTTTTTTTTTTCGTTTTCAATCGATCTTCTTATTCCTTGAAAGATGATGCAAAAAAGGTACTTTACACACTATTTTTTTTAAAAACGAATGGTCTGAAAAAATGTAAACAAAACTTTAAAAAATGGAAACGTAACTTTAATTGAAAAAAAAAATTAATGAAAAAAACAACAACATTTAGCGCAAATGTTCAAATTGCCCTCCACCAACTATTTGACATTGATCGATACAAATGTAAGCACAATAATTTTGACAAATCGATTTTGGCATTAGTTTCTGTTCCACTTGTCAAAATGATGACGGATCAAAATTAATTTGTCCAAATTATCAAAGATTATTAAGGCCGGTTGTTAGTACCAAAAATTAAATTAAATTAAATTAAATTAAATTAAATTAATTGTTAATTATAAAAATATTATTTATTAATTCTTAGACTATATTAATAAATATGGACCAAGACATAAACACTGAAAAAGTGTTCCGACATCCCTCTCTCTCCAAACAAGACTGTTCAAAACAATGAATGAATGATCAATAATGAAACTGGCACTTACAATGAAAGAGCGCAACCTCTCCAGTGTTATTGGTGGGCAATAAACATCGATGGATCCCTTATACCCGTTTTTCTTTGCTACATCTGGGAACATGAATGTTTACATCCTGCCAGACCGTTTGTTTACATTATATCATAATAAGAGTTCGTGTTTTTCAAACAGTTGTAAGTTCCTTGTTATTTATATTTTCAGCTCTAGCTTTCACTCGTTTTAAGCTTTAATAATTAATTTTTCAATTAAGTTAAAAAAAAAGTGGCGGAAACGTGTTCTGTTTTTGAGAAAACTTCGAAAGAAAGTAAGTCTATCAGTTTCCTACGTAAGCAACGCGAAGCCGTCAATCAAAACAAAGCATACATGGTCATGGGCGTAGCGTAGTGTAAGTGTTTTATCTTTTAATTTGTGAAAACAATTATTGTTTGACAGTTTTTTTTCATTTTCGAAAGCATACTGAATACCTACTGAATACCTTGAAAAATGCAACTTGGAAAAATTATTCCATTTAAATAAATAAAAAATACTGACTTTTTGAAAGTATATTTACCTATTATTATTGTCAACCTCTAATTTAAGATAATCAGAATATGGAGAGGGGGAATAATATTCAAACAATATCATCAAAGAATATGAAATAGAAGACTTTGACCCGGTTGCACGAACGTTAAAAAAATTTCAGATTATTACTTACTAATTTTAAGGTGCAAATTTTTTAAATGTGGTGAACTTTTTCCATGATCTTTCATTTTTTATCGGCAATTAATTCTTCTAAAATTGAGACGAATTCACTTCCAGCAATATCAGAACAAAACTTTAGTAATACAGGGCATTTTAAGATTAGTGATTAGGTATCTGACATATTTTCAATTAGGTTCGTTTAATTTATTTTTAGAATAAAATCAACTAAATATGTAAGAAATTGAAAAAATATTTTAGGTACCTACTGAATATGTATATTGCTTTCCGACTTTCGTATCGATTTTTTATTTGCTAAATTGTTATTACCTTTTTGTACCTTTTATTTTGTATAGGTAGGTATAAGTATATATTTTCTTAATTTAATATCTATTAGTATTCCCATAATTTATGTTTTTTGTAACAAAAACTGCAAATAAAATAATAATATTATGAATATTATGATCATTATTATAATTTATGTAATTTTTACATTTCCTATAACTGAACTCGAGCGCGCCACTGCCGTTGTGTTCTGTTTGCTTACGTTTTACGTCGTGCCCCTTACCCCGCCAGAAACAGCATACGAGTGCGAGAGAGAATATCAACAAACCAAAACTGACTTCAAGCTAAGATAGGGAAGGCGCGGTCCATATTTATTAATATAGTCTAAGTATTAATTATAAGTGCCAAACACTAAGAACAACCTTCCCCTACAGTAAGTAAGTTGGTTTCCGTGTATTCACAGAAACTGTAAAAGATTTACCCCGACAAGGTAGACCTGGATCTTATTTTATAGCATGCAAGACTGTTAGAGAATGTGTTGATTCCCTACCTTTGTATTTAATTCCTCCAAATATTCTTCCCAACTTTATACTGCGCCAGTGGCGGCTTTTCAGATGAAGTGTATGAAGTGTCTCTTTAACTGTTTCTAAATAAAGAATTGTGTTTTTTTTTTCAAATTTAGCATGATTTTTGTTGCAAAGTCCGGTTAGCTCAATTTTTTATGTAAAGTTCGGTCAGGTCTAACTTTTTTTAAACCGTTTTTTATCAGATCCGTTTTGATCGATTTTTTTGGCAAGGTTAAGTTTACCAAGGTTCAACAAATCAACTCGATTTAGCTTGAAATTCGAGCGCACCTAAAAGAGAATTTGTATTTTCAAGGTCGGCTTGACAAGGTCAGGTCGGATTTTTTGTTGTTTTAGGGAAGGTCCGATTAGTTTTTTTTGACTGACCTGCTCACTTTTTTTTGCAATGCCTGGTTTATCGTGGTCCTGCCAGTTTGATTTTTTTGCAAGGTCCAGATTGAACGGTCCTGTCAATTCGAATTTTTTAAAGGTCAGGTCAGCTCGAACATTCGAGCTTTTTCGACCATTGTCAAACCATTCAAAAAATTATTTTTTTCATTGTTTTGTTTGTTTTTGGCAAGCTCCGATTTGCCAAGGTTCGGTCTAGCGACTCAAAAATTATTTTTCAAAAAGTGATTCAAAAACTTTTTTTGAATCTTTTCGACCCGGACCTTAAGCAAAAAGAAAATCGAGCTGACCGAACTTTGCGAAAATCGAATGTTCGAGCTGACAAAAAAATTGCCCAAAAACCAGCTGACCGGATTTTCCAAAAACCAAATTTTCGAGCTGACCGGACTCTGCAACAAAAATATTTAGAGCTAACCGGACTTTGAAAAAATCGATTTTTCCCTAGAATCTACACTTCATCAACTTTACACTACACGAACCGTCATTGTACCTACTGAGCCTGGCATAAGGTGGCGAATGTCTTCTTTGACATACAGGTGTTACTCCTAGGGCCTGGTGGATGCCCCATACACACCAGATCTGGTATCAATCTTTGCATTTGAACCATCTGCGTACCAGAACAGCCCTCTTTTCGGACATAGTTGTTCCCTTGCTTCCATTCGTCCGCGTCAATTATTGGTGATCTTGGTATTTTAGGATTCATTCAATTAGGTAAATCGTATTTCCAAGATAGAGTCCGACTTTGTAGCAATTGATCTGGAATGTCCGGGTTTTCCCCAGTTGTCATTGCTTCAACCTGTAAGCCCCTATTCGTGCTTTTTAGCTCCCCCCCCCCGTGTTACCAAAATCTTTTTTACGCCTTCTTCTGCGTCTTTTGCAGGTGCAGGTTCCAGGCCAGTTCTGCATTTAGGATGATACCAAGATAGTTGACCTGCGCAGCTCTGCATTGACGTACCATTTCTCCAAAATGTTCAGGGCCCCTTTCATAGAGACGTTTTGAGACCATGGTAAAATATTTCCCTATGACTGATGTGGTTATATCATTCAAGAATTCCAGCAATAGAATTCATCAATATTTTTTAAATGTTGTTATGTCCCAAATTCGTATGCACCTTTTATGATAAGTATGCGGCTCTGATTTGACGATTGCAATGGTCCCAATAGGTTCTCCGGTATTCATAATTAGATGGGTAGTTCCATAAAAAATTGTTGACGTTTTATTGTGTTAGGTAACAGTTGTTTCCTTCTGTTAATTCAAGGGCAAAAATAGGACAGATAATAACATGTCTATGCCTTGATGGTCTAAATTGACGTAGTGTTATTTGGACGTATCTATCCGCTGTCGACTGCGGAGGAGGTTACATTGATTGATGGTGATCTATTTTTAGGTAGACTGAAGACGATTATCTCTAAGATTAGCGATAATTTTTAGTTTGAAGTCTTCCTGAAGATGGACTTTTGCCCTTATTGTGAGACTATCAATCTTTCCTTTTGTTCTGAGACTGCCCGAAGATTCTGAGATGTGGAAACAAGAACTGAATGTAATGCTATTAAATGTAATTAAAATGTAATTAACTTTATTTTTTGTTAAAATTTGTGCTATATTTCTGCTTATAAAGACTTCTTACCTAACTTTTTATGCAGACTTAGTTTCATTAGAAAAGAGATAAACTAGTGAATACCTAGTTTCTATTTTAAATTTAACAACTTTAAACGGATTATATATAAGCCAAAAAGTAAAATGTTATAATGTATATAAAAAAAAGACTTCCAGTTAGCTTAACGAAACCAAAAGACACAAAGCAAATAACGAGGTCAACCCTAGGCGAGGAAGTTTTTTTTTGACCATGCCTCAGACTGTGCGAAACGCAGTCACAAGTTGTGAATTATTTTTAACAATAGCAGGTACACCCTATCAGGTGGAAAAAATTTACAAGCGTAAAGAACCGGATTGTTGGCTAACAAATAATTATTAATTATTACGGCAAGTGATTAATGCAAAGCCTGACCGTAAATTCCTGATTTTAAAATTTTACATGAAAACAATTTTGTTTACGAATAAATCTTTGTTTACTGTTGATGTAGTAGTTAATACTTAATTCGGAAGAATCGCCTTTCAGCATTGGAGAATCCACCTTTGACATAAATATTATACAAGAACCTGCTCTACCTTTTGCCTGCAATTTAATGTCTAAGAATACTTCTTGCGGGAAGAAGATTCCTTTTTCTTCATTAAAAAATCTTCATTAAAAGTTTTTTGTTTTATCTTAAAACTGATAACAACTACAGTAAATCGAGAGAAACTTGCGCAATACATTTGCAAAAAATAGGCAAAACTCCTTAGAATGAGGGCTGTATACGGCTGGATTTGAAATGGATATTTTGCCCGGTCTATAATTGATGTTTTGACTCTACAGCTTTCGTTTTCCCTCAATTGGTTGGTAGGTGATTTCATTTTCTTCCACAAATATTTCGTGAAAATACTGTAACGAATTCCGAGGCATTCGTAGTTAATTATTATTTATTTTAATTAATCGAGGGGTTTATCAGAAGGATACAGTTTTTACAGCGGTGATTAGCAGGTTATCTCGCCGGCACCGGCTATATAAGCAGACCCGCAACGGAGATGCAGGTTAGATGGATCCGAGGAACTGACTCGAGAACCACTCTCCCTCCCAGTGAACTGAGCTAGGAGGTCTTCAGCAGGAGGCATGTAATGAGTGCACTCCGTCCAGTATTCCGCCGGCTACAGCAGGACGATGAAATGAGTCGAGCCTAGCTGTAAATGGACGTCGGGAGATCGATGAGAGTGAACTGAGCTCCTATCGACTGCCGGTCATAACAGGGAATCAACCGGGGCTGTAGTGAAGTCCCGGCGGATCCTTTCAAACACCGCCTGGCCTGTATTGAGGGCCAGGTAAACCAGACGTCGGATCGCAATGTAATGAGTTGTCGATCCGGCAATCCCGTCACGTCGCGTATTCCGGAGGCCGCAGCAGCAGCAGATGCGATACGCAGCGTGCGGTGGTAAGGGAGCTACTGACGCCGCGGAGCCGGAGGTGAATCGTCCGTCTGGTCGACCAATTAACAGAGGTGCGTGCACCGACGCCAGTATCTCCCGCCAATCATGCGGGCCGCCGTGGACAAAGGCCGGCCCATATTGTTCAGGATTCAATAATATTAATTTAATAGGTACAGATATGTGTAAATATCGTAATTGTAAATAAAGATTTTATTATTCTAATTAACTTGTCATGGGTAAAAGGGGGTAATTATCCATCCCTGGGGAACCATCTCTACCATACCGAAAATCCCGTTACAATATTGGCGCCCAACGTATAAATTTAAACTCTTCAGTAACAGAACCCAGTACAGTACAGTCACAGGATCAGAAGAAGACAGTAACAGTATCTAGCGGGATGAGTGACAAGATTGACGCCGAATATTCAAGACAGCAGTAACAGAATGCAGCACACGACAGAACTGCAACAGAAGCAAACAGGAACAGAACCAGGACACAACTTCTACAATTAGGCACAATACACTGTCTACCCATTTTTGCTTATCACTTATTCAGAGGAAAATAAAATAGAGTAGCAATTTTAACGTGTAAGAGCAAGAGGTCAAAGCCCAGCTGGCGTGTCTCTCCCATACACTGACGTTGAGGTTTTCATCCCTTCTCTTACTGGTAAAATACATATTTCGTTCACACACCGTGGTACCCAGTGGTGGTACAATCGCTTGCTTGGCAAAAATTTTAACCTCTCTTCTCGCAACGGCCTAGATATATTGCTTCTTTGTTTTTTGATACAACACCTTTTATTCAATTATTGTTATTTTATTTGAATAGGTAATTGAGAAAAAACTTTTTTGTCAACAATCCTTTTTTAATTCAATAATTTTAATTTGAAATGTTACTTTTTTCGAATCTTTAAAACCATCATCAGAGCTAATAAAGTTTTCAAAAAAACTGCTCGAAGTTACTATTTTTTATGATGTTCTAATCTTGTATATTGTATAAAATTAAAATGACATAAGTTACTGCGCTCAAAAGAAGTACCTACGATAAATTAAGTTAATTTCCTAGACTGACGTAAGTTACACAAGTCTGAAGATAAAGACAGCGCTAAAAATAAAATAATTGCATTCTTAAACAAATGCATTCAACTTAAAAAAAAAAAATCAAAAATTCCGCAGAAAATAATTACCGGAATAAAAATTGAAGGCTACTTACTTAAAAAACTCTTTCATATATTTAGGATGAAAAAATAACTCATGAAATATTTAAATAATAATTAGCGAACCTGATGTCTTCTAAAATTAATATATTGTTCTCTACAAGATTTCCCTTCATCATAATCATTATTATGTGATGTTTTATAATGAAACAAATGACGCAAATTTATATAAAAAACCTGAATAATTCAAAACAATAATCTGAGATGTTGTTCATTGTTATTGTTAGCCGGAATTTGCAATCTGATTAATTATAGCACCTATACCAATCATAATAGTTCTCTCAAACCATGACATTGAGGCCAAAGAACTTGCGGAAACTTTGCGCTACCTAATTGCTACGAGTAGCTAATAAGTATCTCAATTAACAAAGAAGGATTACCTACTGACGAGGCTTTAGATTTTATAATATGACCTATTGTCTTTATTATGGTAATCACTGCAAGTTTAATCGAATATTCATATAAACCGATATCGGATGTTAATAAATTAGGATGTAGGAAAAACTTGAATTTTGATGATATTTCTAATAAAGGTTAAATGTACCTACCTATATAATATTATAAATGAAGGTCGTCAAGATTCAAGAGAGTCGTCAGTTTGCATTATTTTCCACTATATGCGTATTGCAAAAAATTTAATTAAATGCATTTGAAAAATTACCGTAATTAATTTAATGTTTTACGGTTTATGATGAAAAAAATCAACTAAATTAATTAAAAACAGAGCTACGATGAGATTTATCCAAAACTAACTTCAAAACCGAGCCTACATCTACAGCACCACGTTAAAAACGCGACAGAATAACTTCCTTTTTCGAAAATCGCGCCATTCAGGGTAAAGAAGTCCTAGCGGAGTGGGCGTGGTCACATTGGACAGGCGCAGTTCTCAAGTTTTGTCTGCTTCACGGTCAATGCCATCATGCATCATTGTAACAGTGAGCACCGCACTCTTACCGTCGAAGCCTATATACTTTCCGAAAGGATTCTCTGTGAAGGCAACCTAAAGGTACCTCTGTCAGGTACCTGACCTGGATCGACCGGAAATCAATAATAATTATTGTGATATGGATCACTATGTTCAGATAAACTACAAAAAGTATGAAAAAATGATAGACAAACATTGAGACAGTGAGATCTTGAATATTGTGATCCACACGACGTTCTGCGCGCAAAAACGCGTCTGCCCTTGAACTTTCCGATCGTTTAGTGAGGCGAACTATTCACGATGACCTTCGTTTTTACCATCCATACAAGTTGGCGATTGTGCGGGAACTCTCCGAACGCGGTTTCAATTCTTCGAGGAACGCATGTGAGGCGCTACTTCGTACTAAAGGAGCTAAAACGCTAAAGCGCGAAAACGTTCGGAGGCGATTGTTTTTTTTTAGTGATAAAAACCATTGTCACCTGCGTGGATGCGTCAATAAGCAGAACATGCGCTCGACTGGGTTGACACCAATCCTCCATGACACCAATCCTCCAGAATTGCATCAAAGAACTTTGCATTGACCTAACGTCACAGTGTAGTGTGCAATTAATGCAATTGGTGTGCAAACTGTGATTATTGGTCCTTGTTTTTTGCAGCCATTTTTTTCCACGGCTTGATTTGGTTCTACCATGCAACTTTTCTCTTTTCTCAAAGCCGTTAAGTCTGGTCTTAGAAACACGACGAATAGCCCTTATCACAAGTAAAACAAAGATGAACATGTCACAATCCTGACAAAATTGATAATCTTTCCCCCCTCCCACCCGTCTTTTATGGGCGACATTTCAGGGATATCGATTCCAGCTGTTTTTAAGAAACACTTCCCGGAGTTGTCTCATTGAGTACATTATCAATTATTTCTATCATTGAGAAAAATGATGACAGTTATAAATTTTGCTTTTACCGCATTGAAGGCATTTTGAAGGCAAGCTAAAATGTAAAATTTTTATTGAGTTTTCCTACTATTATTTTTCCTGGGAACTATAGAGTGGGTTTACCCCCCATAGACCTCTCTTTTGGAATGGACGGTATCACGTATCGGCCGCGTGTTTCTGCACCCACGGGATGGATTACTATGCTAGGAAGAAAGTTCTGCAATTCAGTCCGTGTTTCTCCTATAGTCACTCCAGTCTAGGGTAGTTTGCACACGGCTTTACCACAAGTCTCGTCCACCCCTCTCATATCTTGGAAGTATTATTTTATTTAATCCACGTATGAGGTTCTCATTTTATTATTATAGAGTTATTTGAAATACCAGAGATATTGGGTTCAGAAGTCAGGTGTGGTTATTATTATATTATTTAATTGAAGTGCCATGGAGTTACGGAAGTCTATTTGCATGTCAAGGGCTGTTTGAGGACATTATGCTCTCGGTTTTGAGCTCTCTTTGACAGTGGTCAACATATAAGTGTACGCGTCTACTAATTAATTATCGAGCACTATGATGGTAAAGTGGGTCCCGTGGAGTAGTGGATAGCACGTTGTCCGCCGAATCGGTAGACCATGGTTCGAAACTCGTCAGCAGCCTAGTACCATCTTTTTGTGCTCCTCGAGCCAAGATCGGGATCCACCTTGCGGGAGGGAATGGCAAAACACCGCATAGTACTTTTCCTAGTAAAACCTCTCAAATTGTAGGTGTCGTTCAGACTGGCGATAAAAAGCGAAGCCCATAATGTATGTCTGCATGAACTGGTAGCTCGCGCACCACATATGCGAGAGGTATAGGTAACCTAAGCCCAATTGTGGGCATGGCACTTTAATAAGAGGAAGACGATGGTAAGAAGGAAAACGCGGAACCTCAAGAAAGGGGCTATCATCCTCCGTAGAGTAGACTGCCATCAACAGAGGTGAGTTGGTGCCACAATCGGGTGTTGCTTGCTGGCTAGTCTCTGAGACAACGCCTAATAATACTTCATGGGGAAGTAAAATTCTTACCAGGCTATTTTTGTTTATGAAGAGGACACATTTTGATTTATCCGTCACTCTCTGCTTCTATTAACCCTGGCATTGATGTCAAGTTTACTGAAAGTCGAGGCTGGTGCTTTACACGATAATAAAACAAAACCCCCGTGAGAATGTGCGTGGGAATATGCAATAAATAAATATTTATTTATTGTTACGAAGAATCAGTTAAATGTTATCTTAGCACATTACCATGATTACAGAGAACTCTATTTTTGTTGATAAGTGTCTGTTTGTTTATTTATATGAAAAGGATCATTGACGCTAGAGAGTAGTTTGTTTTTAGCTATACCTACCAAAATAGAACTTAATTCTGCGTATTCATTCAGCCTATGAGAATTAATTTAATTGGAACATAGTAAGAAAAAAATTATATTGACTGCATATTCCATGATTATAAAAAAAAAGACTTTGGTTGTTGATACTTATTTGTTTATTTATAGTCGATCGACGATCAATCGTAAACACTACGAACTAGAGCACTTATTTCTCTTCACTACAATATCGTAAATAGTTTCAAGTTCGTCATTAAAGTTGACCCATTTTACAGTTTTAAAACTATTTCTTTTATGTCCTGTAACGAAATCCGAGGCTTTCGTTGATAATTATTATTTATTTCATTCCTAGAGGGGAATGGTACAGTTTTTACGACAGTGATTAGCAGGTTATCTCCACCAGCACCGGCTATATAAAGAGCACCAGCTGAAGACTCGATAGAGTGCATCGTGAGGAATTGACTTGCGAACAACTCTCTCCCCCCTTGGTGAACTGAGCCTGGAGATCAGCTGGGGCATGTAATGAGTGCCCCGACGGATACAAGAGGTCGATGAATTCAATTGATCGAACCGTAATCCAACATCGGCATCGCAACCAGAGTGCAGTGAGCTCTGGTAGGCGACCGATCAGGATACGTAATCAGCCGGCGCCGTATTGAGGTGCCGATCATCCCCTAATCCCTACCCGGCCTGTATTGAGGGCCGGATCCAGTAACAGCCGTCCCGAGGTCGTAGTGAGGCATCGGGAGCGGCTTTTTGTTTCAGAGAGCGCCTGCCAACGAAGGTAATCACCCGGAGAGCCCCGAGACGCGTATCTTGCATACGGTCGGGGACAGCGCAGATCGTGAGACGGCGGCGGAATTACGGCAAGCAGCGAGGACACCAGCAGCAGCAGTACCGGAAAGGCCAATGTTAAACGAGGTCGCCTTCGACGCGGTTACCATCCACTATCCAGAACGAGGGCCACCCCCTTTCTCTCACTCAGAGGACGGAGCAACCCTAAGATCAGTTGTATGGATAATATTTATTTATTGTAAATATACTTCTTTTGTAAATAAACCCTAACTATTTAATCGACTTGTCACGGGTACAAAGGGGCAATCATCCACTCCTGGGAACTCACCTCTACCCTCAGAAAAATCCCATTACAGTCCATATTCATAAGCGTTTATCAAAATATAACTCTGGGTTATATTTGAAATTTTACTAAATTTTGGTCCTTTGAGCCGGATTCGAATTAAGTCAACAATTTTTAACTTTGACTTGATCGCAATACCTGTGCGAAAGTGCTTCTAATTTGAATAGCATTCACCTACCTATACATTTAAATAAAAATAGGGGAGACCGGGACACGTTCGGACACTGGGCTCCTCCGGACAATCAAGTTTTAAACGTAGTATGAATGTGAGCTTGACTGCAGTGAAGACTGCGAAATTCTTTTTTTGGTATAAAATCCAGGTTTTGCGATAAAAATTGATTTAATTCCCCGATTATCAGCTGAACCATTTTATAGCTGAGCTTTCTAGAAAACAGGAATATGGCCTCTCAATTCTGAAATTTACACAGCTTTGGATTTCTTTCCATCTTCCAAATGCAGTCAAGCAGTTTCAGAAAATCTCAGTTTCCCATCGACTTCAAAGACATCTCTTCCGGTTTCTTCAACGAATTCCAACATTAATAATTTATCGACTTCGAAAATACATGTTTCGACCTGTTTCACGGAGAAACAAACGAGCAAAACATTGGCTATTTCGTCACCACGATACTTATAAATTATAAAAAACGTAATAAATTATTCGATGAAATAAAATTAAAATTATAGACGTCAGGCCCCTCCCTGTAATTTATCAGCCATTTAAGATAAGGTGACGAAAATTCGAGTTAGGTGCTTCCCGGATACATACAGATTCCCCAGAGAAAGATAAACTTGAAGAAAAAGAGAAGGCAAAATTGGAAAAATTCACGCAATACTAAAGATAAAAGTCAACTGAAAAAGAAGATATATACAAAAAAAGCAAAAAAGATAAAAGAGTCAAAGGAAAAAAAGAGGAAAAGTTTGTCATTAGATATGACAGAAAATGCAAAAAAGTGTGTTTGTTCGTTACATAGATAGCGTTACTCCTCGCATGCTGGCTCTGCGGGGAGTGGACCAACTTTTTCCCAGCCACTCCTGGGAAATCCATGGAGAGTGTAAAACTTATATGCTCTGACGAGGAAAGTCAAAACCTCGAGCTCCAGGCAACTGAAGAAGCTTTGGAGATCGGTTCTAATCCGACTCGGAGAAACAGCTCGATTTCGCTGGACCAGGAGGAGAAACAAATCTCCCCTGAGAAAAAGAAAGGCGAACAACCAGAATAAAAACTTTCGGGAGAGACTTTCTCGCACCCAAGGATCTGGATGCATTAGCAACAGTCAAGATGGTAAGCCTCTTTAAAGAAAAGAGGCTGACCTGATGGTGTTAATGTATTAGCACGACTAGATGTGAGCCACAATAGACCTACGGTCGTAGTGGAGGTGTCACAATGGCCCACTCACAATGAATCTGATCTAATCTACGTAGATAGCGGCAAATGTGTTGATATTTTAATACATTTTCAAAATTTTACACACGTCTTGATTTGCTGCTTCCTAATGACCATTTCGCACTATCCTGGTTGACCTACTTCGCGGTATTTTTGTATTTGGATATAGTACATTTAAATGTGGTCACCAGTTAATCTATTTCCCTATCATTAATACAGGGGTTAGTTGAAATGATCAAATTTTATAAAATTTTAATACAATAATTATTAAAATGTATTGATATGTCTGGAATGTCAAGATTCGTCTAGCCGTCAAGCGACACCAATAAAACTTGACAGACTATAAGAGCTGTAACGGGATTTTCGGTATGGTAGAGATGATTCCCCAGGGATGGATAATTACCCCCTTTTACCCGTGACAAGTCAATTAGAATAATAAAATTTTTATTTACAATTACGATATTTACACATATCTGTACCTATTAAATTAATATTATTGAATCCTGAACAATATGGGCCGGCCTTTGTCCCCGGCGGCCCGCATGATTGGCGAGAGATACTGGCGTCGGTGCACGCACCTCTGTTAATTGGTCGACCTGACGGACGATTTACCTCCGGCTCTGCTGCGTCAGTAGCTCCCTTAGAATACGCGACGTGAAGGGATTGCCGGATCGACAACTCATTACATTGCGATCCGACGTCTGGTTTACCTGGCTCTCAATATAGGCCAGGCGTCGACTGAAAGGACCCGCCGGGACTTCACTATAGCCCCGGTTGATTCCCTGTTATGACCGGCAGTCGATAAGAGCTCAGTTCACTCTCATCGATCTCCCGACGTCCAGTTACAGTTAGGCCCGACTCATTTCATCGTCCTGCTGTAGCCGGCGGATTACTGGACGGAGTGCACTCATTACATGCCTCCTGCTGAAGACCTCCTAGCTCAGTTCACCGGGAGGGAGAGTGGTTCTCGAGTCAGTTCCTCGGATCCATCTGACCTGCATCTCCGTTGGGTCTGTTTATATAGCCGGTGCCGGCGAGATAACCTGCTAATCACCGCTGTAAAAACTGTATCCTTCTGATAAAACCCCTCGATTAATTAAAATAAATAATAATTAACTACGAATGCCTCGGAATTCGTTACAGAGTCAAAGACCAAACTCAATACTACCATGGGTTTGGTCTTGGTCTTGTTTTTTCTCATACAATTATATTTAAACAATTAAAAACCAATTGCGGGTAAATTTTGGTAACCAATGACAACGAAAAAATTGAATTTTTTCCATCTATGTACTAATAAATGGTCCATAAATGTAATTCTGGTAAGATTTAACCGATACGGCAACAGCAATCGTATTGTTTACAATAAATAAGTGCCGTACGTCATACTAGTAATTGTTTTCGGTTAATAAACTGCAAGCGCAATTAGTAAATAAAATATTGTTGAGACTTGATAACATATAGGTAACTGATAAAA
This sequence comes from Malachius bipustulatus, assembly GCA_910589415.1. Classification (NCBI taxonomy): domain Eukaryota; kingdom Metazoa; phylum Arthropoda; class Insecta; order Coleoptera; family Melyridae; genus Malachius; species Malachius bipustulatus. The sequence goes on along the minus strand of OU342638.1, from coordinate 20,226,435 downwards.
GGAAAAAAAATCTTTGGGTCTAACTACGGGTTGGGTTATTTGCTATTACCCTGCTAGTTACCGTAATATTACCGATAGTTTTCCGGTTTTCTTTTTTTGTACGCATATTCCCATGCAAGAGAAAGATAACATAAACATTAAATTTTTTTGGATGTTGGATCTCAACCAAGAGGTTGAACTATTGTTTTGCAAGAGTAGGTATATGAACTGCGTCAGTAAACATGCTGTTATTTATTACATTGCATTTCAGTATGAGAAGCTAAAAAAAATTAACAGTTATTCTAACGTGATCGTATTGATTTTCTTAATAAGCACGTATTAGAGGTTAAAGTACTACATCACGATGTAGATAGGTTACAGTGTATACACTACCCGCAGTTGCCGCTGCCGAATAGAGCACAAAGTTTTAGTTTCATCGGCAGCCGCAGCGCTACTGTTAACTTCTAGGTCGACTATCGACCTACCAGGCCACGGTAAAAATTGTAAAATAGGACTTGTTCAATTGAGTGGTTGTTTTGTGAATATTTTATTTAATACATGGTGTTTCCGATAAAATCGGTTAATAAATAAAACAATAACAAACTTGAAGTCAATAGTTTATAAATATTTTTCACCATGAAGCTGCACTTTCTTCAACACCTCCTTACTAGGAGAAGAAAATGTCGAAGAACCCTTTTCCCCTTGTCTTTTCTTCTCAAAAATGCTTTGTCATCTATCTCACTCTCACTACAAGCACAGCACTTCCTGACCATGTTTGTGATTAAACTTGGACCCAGTGACAAAGAACACACCAATCAAGAATCAGTACCTACCACAAATTTATTTGCGAAAATCTACACGTTATCTGCAATTCATCACTAATACACACCTTCAATAATATTCGCGGACTTGTTGATGTTGACAAGAATTCAGGTGAAATCACTGTGTCGCAGCATTCCGTCATGTCGATTGTCACTTTAATTATCTCCTCCGAACCAAAATTCATGAGTTCGATGCTAAAACCACGATGTTTCGAAACCAATTATAATTGAATTGATGCCTAGATGAAACAAGAGCGCCGCACGGCGGCCGTGGTGAAACTAAAATCACCGTGGCGAGTGTGCATTTCAGAGCGGCCAGTGTGTACACCGTAACATACCTACATCATGATATACATAATTGTAATATAACGAAGGAAGTTTTGCTTACAATCCCTGTTAATTAATAATTAGCTGGTTCGCGACAGTTCTAGCTGACACGACAGAATGTCACATTCTACTAATACAGAATGCCAGAATATTTCCGTATGTCCGAAAGAGTGCATGGCTGTATCTAGAGCTACGCTACTACACCAGAAATTTTCGAGAGCCACGTCCGCGGCTTGTATACAGGGTGTTGATTTTCAAAGCGAGCCATAGGGAATTTGCATATCAATATAATTATTATTATTATCCTTCTAACGCCATTATAGGCAAGGCATGCTATTTTTTGATAAAACTTTTTTTATACCAGAACCATTTCTGTCAGTTTAAACGGGAAGCAGAAAACCACTTTAGAAATGCTAATTCCCTATGGCCCGCTTTGAAACTCGACACCCTGTATAAGAGCGCCGCCGTAGCAGTAGTCTGTCAGTTTTAGATTAGAAGTTAGTTTGGGTTGAAGTATAACAGTGGTGAAGAAAGGTTGTGAGTGACACGTGAAGTGATTCTGGATATTGATATAAAAATAGCCTGTAGAGAAGAGCACATTATTTGTAACGAACTGTGGAAAATTGGCTTCCTTTTACCGGGGGTGTATTACAATTTTTAATTACAAGCCGGATAACCGAAGAACGAGTACCAGGGAACAGTACCAGGACTACCAGGACCAGGAAAGTCTCCTGAGGAGACATAGTACGACAAAGATCAAGGCAAGTTGCACCGAAGCTACGATGGGCTGGAGAAGGAGCGTGTACTCATAAGTTCCTGAGGAATGAACCAAGAAGATACCCGTGTCCGAAACTGGCTGAAGATGCAACTGTTACGAAGTTCTTTTGGAAACCGCTCTCAAGCGGAGCTATGCTGAAGAGCCCAGGGTCGTGCGCAGCTCTTATACCGGTGAGTAAACAACGAGTCAAAAAACGAGGTAAAAATAACAATAAGGACCTCAATTTGAAGAGAATAATCCTCCAGAAGCGTTTCGGAACCGAGCAGGAAATTCCAGAGGGGGGGGGATGAAACAACAAATTAACAAGCTAATTACCTTTGTCATTCTAACAGCCAATATTGTAAAGGCTCATTAGGCTAACGGGCAGATTTCTGTGCTCGTTTTCTAATATCGACGTCAAATGACTTTTATAAACATTTTTGTAATCCTTTTCATGACAAGAATAGATAAATTAAAAAAATTCCACTTAGACTCCATACCTTCTTCAGAAATGGCCATAGAAATCTGCCCGTTAACTTAATGAGCCTTTATAATACCCGCTGTAAGTGCCTTATTTTTATTGACCTAATAATACGCATAAGCTATGCTGTGGCAATACCATACAATTATCACACACGATATTATGAACAGCTGTTGCGTCCTCCTTATCTGAACTGGAAGCTGCAGGATCCTAAAAAAATAATTTCAACTGGATTTCAGTGACTTGAAAGACGCAGCGACATCTATCGTCGCTTACGGTACCACCTGCCACCATTTCAGCTGTGTAGCCTCCTTGATTGAGACAAATAATCTTCTCGGTTTTGAGATTTTGACAAATCTCCGTTGGGGTGCTAGTCTAAACCGAAAGATGCCATATTTAACTCATTGTGTAGTAGTAATAATAATAATAATAATAATAATAATAAATGAGAAAATATTCGAGCCCGTAATGATAATAATAAGAAAAAAGATTAGTGGGAGTAATAAGCTCGTCTACATCGAGGTCCATGACAATCAACTCGACAAACAGAGCAATCCAAATATGAAGTCACGGATATAGTTGTTTCGTTCTTCTTCTGTACTCATCAGCGTGACATATCAGACAGGTGATTATTTAAAAAAAAAGTTATGGAAGATATTGCCGAGCCTCAGTGTTATTGTTGCCAAATTTAAAAACTTCAATGGTATTAAGTATAATGATATGAGTACGGTGGCAAGGGGTTGTGCTTGTGCACCCCAAGCGACTTGCCCAAGCAAATAAATGGATGTTTCACATTATTTTTTGAATATTTTGGTTCCGGTGTTCCGGTGTAAAACTTAGGATGAAATTTTCTTTCATGTACGACATCTAAATTAGAAATGTACTCAATGAATAATTATCTACTTACACTCTCTGTGGATGAGTAGTCAAAGGATACAATGCAGCCTTACCTGTAAAAAAGAAACACACAATTAATTGCATGTACTCTAACTAACTATTCTTGTAGTAGACTCTGTTATTTATTACAATGTAAACACAATTTTATTTTACAAGGTAGAAAAGTGACAATTTTAGTGCTGCTGCTCGTGTTTTCATGGTCACAGAGAAGTCACAAATCAACTAACTGTGACATTATGACAGAAAGAAGATCGAATTATCAGAGCTTTTTTAGTTTTGAGCAAAGAAACAGAGTAGAGCAAAGAAAACAAACAATAAAACGTCTATCACCATTGATGAGCAGTTGACTCGCCAACTTTGCTCCGTTTCTAACGCCTAGATCGAGGAGTTGACTCGATCGAAACTATCAATCCAGATTAAGGAGTTGACTTAGCCTATAAACTGGGGTCCCATCTGGACTGAATGAACTTTTAATAGGAATGATACCCCGTTTGTAATACTACATAGTCAGCAGATGGTTAGAAGTGTTACAATGCAGCGACGGTCACCGGTATACGGTATAGCTAGCTCTTTACTTCGGGCCCCGTTGATGCAATTGATTCGACCACTCGAGATGTGCAGTCTTAGTGGTAGTACTACTAGAACTAACCACCAGACATCGCCCTTATCTGCCAGGCAGGCGCTTTTTTCCACAATAGAGAGTGCTGGCGTTATTGTCGGAATTTCACAATCTTGAATTAAATAATCTGCAGTATTATTATTAATGATTTAATATTCTGCGACATTATTGTTTTAATTTATGATTTATTGTACGATTGCTTATTATTACCTCTCTCCCTCACTAAGAATTAGAGGGCAAATTAAAGCACCCACAGAATGTCGGTTGTTAAAAAAAAATTAACATGACTGTCCTGATGATGGGGTAATGTCCGAAACCGGTCGACAAGCTAGCAGTTTGTAAATTATACACTTATGACCAAAATTTTTCCTTTTTAATTGACATAATTATTGTAGAGTATCTAATCTAATCATGCCCAATCTACAAGTTTAGATCCTGCCATTTTTACCAAAAAAATTTAAAATGACCGAGTTATTCAACTAAAACGTATATTTTCATATATAAAATTCAAAATGGCGAACTGATGCGTACCTCGGATTTGGTCGCCATTTTGAATTTACACTACCAGCAACACCCCCTAACGAGTTGAAGAAGAAAGATCTATAACGGAATAAGTTAAAAGTACCTAATGTCTGGTCTATAGCTCATCCCGCTGGAATTGACGTCATGAGATGTTCCCGTCCATCAATTTCTGTGACATTGTCAGATTTGACGTGGTGAGGCGGTCTAGAGCTCTTATCCAATCATATCGAAACTCTCTCGGATTTCACACCGAGACTCAATTTGAATTTTAAAACTGAAACTATTTTGATTTCAGAAGGCGAAGCTGGTCGAAGTGTGGCGGTCAAGAGGCGATTTTAAATGTAAGATTTTACACTCGTCTAGGTGTAACTTGAAAACGGTTGAAGACGCAGAAGAATGGTTCACATGTCCCATTTGTCCCCCTACTAACCTTTCGAGTTGTATTTCATGGAAGTAAAAAATTACTAATACAAGGTGATCGAAAAGTTCGAATTTTTGACCCCTTTGTATTAAAATTTTTGATTAAATAGCTTGTTTCGTATGTATCTCGATGTAAGGGGGAATGAAGACCAATTTATTTTGTTGGACAAAATAATGTTATAGGTATGTTAAACATTTAAACAAAAAGCTAATAAATTTTATTGAAAAAAATTAGATTGTGTTTATATCATTGTTCACCAATATTCCGAATAGGATGTTATTACCAATTCAAATGAGTGATATCATAATACATTAATGAATACATATATTAAGAAATACTCGAATTACAGCTTGTTTAAAAAAGTGTTTATGACAGGTCATGACCACTCCTTGTATGCTAAAGCTATAACAAAAAAAAAATAGACAGTTTCATTGGTTCTGCCTCATTTAAAAATCAAGATTTAAGATCGCCGAAATTTCGCATGTTTAATTTAGAATAATTGAATTTTATGGATTCCGTAAAAGAACCTTGAATCGATAACTTGAATGTGGTACATTTTACGTTTTAGATAAAATATTGTGTCTTATAACAAATCTGCCAAGAAGAAATAATGAATGTAATGAAAGAATGATACAATTTTAAACTAAAAACCGTCCCTTTAATCAGATTTTTATTTTTACCCTAACAAGGCTGCTAACCCTAACAGCTGACCCGACTCGACTGCTTGCAATAAGAGAGCAGAGGCAATAAAAGATAAATGCTAATTTCGTTCTTTTGTTCATAAGAAACTGAGTACACTGGCTGAGTACATATAAGTAGAAGCCAAAAACAGAAAGGAAGAAGAAACTGAAAACTGAGGTTATGATCATTGTTCTTCTTGTTCATTTAAATTTTATTCTGTTAGTTTCTAGAATTCAGTCAGTCCTACAGAACGCCCGTCCGCTGTTGTACATATTATTATACGAACACGCTGATGTTTCCAAAATAATTCTAAGAATGAACTGCACTCGTCAAATGTTCGAGAATATTGAAGTGACCCAGATTGACAGATTACAAATGTCAATGCGCATGTTAAAATCGAAAACGTAGAGTTTCTACCATTCACAGATATTCTGTGTATTCGATATGTCAGTTGTCAAGTTTTCAAACCTAGAAACGTCAAATGTCACTGTCAGCCTTCTTGTAAACACAGGGTGCAATAGCCGCGAAAAGGAAGAAAGGGAGAAGGGAGGCGAATGGGGCGAGGGCGAGTAAGAGTAACTGAATAACGAAATAATGATCGACATAATTACCTAGGGAGGCTATATATATGGGTAACGACCTTAGAACGGGATCATCTTGTGTTAGCAGCCCTTCGAGATAGACGACCACATCGAACTAGCAGCGTTTTTCATTTTAAAGGTTACCGCGTGTTTTGTAGTGCCGTTTCCAAAAATACGAAACAAAGCTTTGTGTTATTCTTGTAAGTACAATTTCATCTGTTATTTATTATTGTTAAAATCTTATACCTGTTTAATATTACCCCAAGTAAGTACCTACCTACTGTAAAATAATTAATTAATTCGTTTCTCCAAAATCCAAGAGCAAAATTATTAATCTTTCAATACAATAGGGTTGAATCTTATCACGTTTTAAATGCCATGCTTTATTTTACCTGCAGTTCATTCAGCTGATTAATTTATTTCACATTTTCTAAATAATGAGTTTTGATTAAGGGATAATTTATAAAATAAGGGTTAATTCTAAATTGGTTTAAAGTAAAGTTTATTGAATAATTTAACTTGACATTCCTGTAGGTAGGTAGGAACCTACGAAGGGTTATATTTTAATCACACTTCTCACACACGTGCATTTTTTTATTAGAAATGGATTAACAAACTATAAAGGATTTCTTTCTCATATTATTTTATATTTTATGTATGACTAATTTTATTGTGATTTTACGAACCACATGACTCTGCTCTATTTATTTATTTTTACAATTGATGCCTGCATTTATTAACCTGTGTGTGTCAAAATGTTTATTTAATTCTTCTGCATTTATTTTATGATAATTTTCTGAGAACGTATCAAAACTGAACCATTTATCGAACCAACCATTCTGTGCATCTCCAGAATAATATTTAGTCGACCCGCCTCATTTTTATTGTATATGTTTTAACCATTTTCTGATCATCAATTGCTGCCGTCCACATTTTATAACCACGTACCTATTTATTATGTTTTGCCATGCTTTATCTCAGGTCACATGTTCGTTCTTTATTCTTATATTTTTATGCCGTTTATTTAACCATTTATTTGATCGCTTATTTAATTGATGTCTTATTTAAATTGCCTACCGAACATTCTTGATTTTAATTGCTGATAATTAACTTATACTCTTTTGATTATTTATTTATATTTCATGAACATATTTATTCAACGAAACTGTTCAATTGATTATTGTTTATCTTGTTTTCAAATTGATCTTTGTAATTATTGTAAAGTCAGGTTCTCTTATTTTTCTGTGAAACCAATCAACGAAAAGGTCATTTCTCGTTCTTCGTCAAACTCAATTCAAAAGGGTGGATCATTCTGATTGCTAATTGTTTACCGAACTTTTGAACTAGAATGTATGGGCCTTATGTGAATCTAACTAACATTTTCGTCCTTGCCAGGGGGGCCATCAACACAACGAAAGGGAAGCCTCCTAGTCGGACCCCTATATAAAAGGGGCCCCTCCAACTCAATAGGCAGGTAGTTTCCTCGCAGGATCCTGTTACACCGTCTTATACTAACAAAACCCATTTTCGCTAAAATCTGGCACCCAGCTTTCAGTGATAATGCTTAAACCCATTTTCGCTGAAATCTGGCAATCCCAGCTTTCAGTGATAATGCCTTCTGGTTTAAAATGATTCGCGCAAATGAGACATGAATGAGGGTTCAATAGTTTTGGTGACAGTTGTCGAGACGATTGATCTACGCTTTTCAGGCCACCGTTGATTCTTTTCATTTCGGGATGCTGATCGAGGTTTTTCTTGGCCACGCTCTTTTTACTCGGGAGTCCCAGCGAGCGTATAGGCACTGTTAGGTTTCTCTTAGAATAAAGTAGGTGTTTTTAAAATTCTTTTGTTTCACTAATCTCAAATCTCCCACCTTTTGCTTCATGTCTGTGTATAAGAGAACCAATAACAAGGTAAGAGGTTACTACACAACAAACGTAAGGACCACCACAAGACGAACACGAGCCAAGATAATGTCACGAGCCAAGGTAAACAACGATCACAAAAACGTAAGTAAAGTAATGTCGGCCATTTTATTTGAAATCGGGCGGGTTAATCTTTAAATTCAAACATTCAAGAATTCAGGGCGGGAAAACCTCAAATTCAAATCAAACATTCAAGAATTCAGGGCGGGAAAACCTCAAATTCAAATCAAACATTAGAGCGGGGATCCAAACAGTCGTTTCATGACAGACCAGTTGAATTTTCTAACGTCAAAGAGGTTCTTTTTTTCAGTCATTCAATTTAAGGGGGCCACATTACTGAATTTACTGCGCATGACGCAGTCTCAATTTTTAAAAGTAGTTTACACTACAATATGTCAATTCGCGACATTTATATTCGAGAACGAGACTTTTCAGGAACGCCCGTTTAGAACGTCACCTGCCATGGCATATAAAGGACGGTAGTTCCCCGCAGAGTCAGATTCAGTGTAAGTAGTTTGTGATATTATGAGAGACAGCTAGCTTGGAAAGTTAGAGACAAATGGCTCAGTAAGTGAACACTGGAAGTTTAGAGTGTTATTAATAAGAGAGAAGCCAGTTATTAGTGGAGGTGATACGAGCAACAGAAAGGCCTAGTAAGTCAGTGAACAGTGGAGAGTATAGTTTGAAATGTGATAAAAGAGAAGTGAAACCCAAACGACTATTAGTATACAATAATTGTGGAAGTGTAAAAGAGAAGACATGTGTTTAGTACTGTAATAAGTGTCTTAGGCAGATCATTTTGAGGTTATTGTAAAGTAAATAAAGACTGGACTTAATAATTATTGTTAGAAACAAGTAAAAATTGATTGAGAGAAATTAACTGAATTCTAAGTACATGGGCATTTTTCGAATTGACTAACAATTTTAAACTTGAAGTGAATAACTCGTTGAAGTTGGTGCCCCAACCTCCGATCCGATTGGGGCTGTCGACTTTTTAAAGCAATGCAGAAAAGAGCGGCGTTGTCTGTTTGCGTAACGGTACCAAATTCAGACGTTCAACAACCAAAAGACCTCGAGTAACAAACGGCGGAGCATCGATGAATTATTCTGGATTCATGTTGGTTACATCCTCTGATAACTCAGCTGGTTCGCGAATAGCTGACACGAAAAGAACGTCATATCCTGGCGTCTGACATTCTAATACAGAATGCCAGAATACTTCCGCGCATGTTCGAAAACGCGTGGCTGTGACGTGGAAGAACATTCCGCGTCTAGAGCCAGCAGTGAAGCGTCCACAGCTGTCGAGATCCACGACTGGCGTGTATATAAGAGTGCCGTGGCAGTAGCTACAGTAATTTCCAATCAACGTGTTGGGAAGATGGAAAGAAATAATTTCCCAAAACATCACCGATCCACCATTGGAAGAGTTTCTTGAGGAGGAATATCACTTACTAAATGGCTAATTTCTATTGCAGTTGATTATTTGGTTGATGGATACCACAGAAACAGGTTTGGTATTCCCCAAAATCGATAAACGCCTGAATAAATGAATGAAAGTGATAAATGAATCACTTCCCTAGATGATAATATGTAAATTCCTCAAGACCATATCCTATATTTCTAGTTATAAACGCTCTAAAGTAGTAAAACATTCTACAATTCTGTTTACTCCGATAAAATCTTCTACATATCGCCGACTATGTTCATTTTTCTACAAGATTAACAGCTTTTACTACTTAATAATGCTAATATTAATTATTCATGCGAGTATAAAATAAATTATGTCCACGCTTTATTTCCTCACTGAACCGGTTGCAAGTGATTCATCTTGAAACATTTAAGATTCATCGAAATTTAATTGTTAAAACCGAATTATAAAATTCACTTATAAATTATCGTCTTTCGTTATTTATGACTTTTATAAGGCACTAAATGGTTTTAGCCAACTCAAGAAAAACACCCAAGAATAGAGACACTAAATGCAAAGTGGAATGAAAAATCTAAAGCGAGACAAAACCCAATTTAGACGCGTATGCAGCCCGATCAGACTCAAAATTGTCAACCTCCATATTGATAAATCCAACTTAGTTGCAAAAACAAGAACACTCAAATCCGGCTCAAAAAACAACTTCCCAAAGTTAATCGATAACCCCAAATCGAGTCCAAACCCCATCAAGACCTTTCTTACATCCAGACGGAGTAAATTTGAAATCGACAAACCCTACTCAGATGCAAAAAGAAGAACACCCAAATCCAACTCGAAAAAAAAAACACCGAGTGAGATATTTTCTCTGTAGAAGACCGCATTTGTGAAGAATCTTCGGGTAGATAGTTGATACAAGCTCTGATCGGTGTCGGCGGATGTGGAAATAAGAATTCACTATTGATGCTGATGCGGTTTTGCTAAAGAGATGTGAGTGCGGCGATGCTTAAGTGACTGATGAGGTGGGAGATGTTGTACATACAAGTGTAACGTTGAATATGACAAGAATATGTAATCCCTGTTCAGCTTAGTCCTTGCTTCTCAAGTTCAATTCAGGTACAGAAGCGACGTTGAAGCGCCTTTATTTCCATCAGGTATTTTCAAGGTGAGCCGTAAAAACGATGAGGCTTAATTTGGTTAATGGTAACTGGTAAAAATATAAGTTACCGAGAGGGGGGATATCGGTAAAAGAAAAAAGAGGCGTTATTGACGTCGTCGTTGCTTTGTGGTCACGATGTAAAAACGACGATGCTCAACTTGAGGGGGTGGGAACTGGTAACAATACAATGTGACGAGGGGGAGGTCTTCGTAGAAAGAAAAAAGAGGCGTTGTTGACGTCGTCGTTGTGAAATGGATGGAGCGACGCGGATGAGCGCGGCAACAATTATTGTTGCTGCTGGGAAAGGAGTTTACAAGGATAGATAAGTATACAAGAATTGGGGCTAGTTATAGTAATGTGAGTTTTAGAAGAGAAAGAGAGAGATCGTGGAGGGGAAGCGGGGAGACGTTAAAGATTAAAATGAAGCAATGACGGCGATGAATTGACTGGATGATGTTGCGATGTTGAAGTTAATGTTGTGGTGTTCAAGTGGATTGCGATGCTCAGTCGAAGTAGTGATGAGGCGTTGATAAAGTTGTGGGTCGTAGTTTGTTGTTTTGACGAGTGCATAGCAACGGCAATGAAAAAATGATTGTCAAAATTGCTAGGATCTTAAATAAAAGTAGAGTTATTTAGTTACTGGGTATTACTCTTTTTGTGTGTTCTTCTTTAGGTGGTTTTTTGTGGTTGCTGTGTGTGAATGTGAGATGTGTGGTTTTTGGGCGCTGTTTTAGTCAATGACTATGTTTCGTGTGAGTTCGCTCGTGTAGAGCCGTTCTTTTTGTTTGAATGTACTTGTGAGGTTTTCTTTACATATATGATTTGAGTCTTGATATGTTTAAGGTCTATGTGGAGTTGCTTTATGTTCGTGATGATTTTTAACGTTTTGTTTTGAAAGACTTGGAGCCCGTAGGTTGTGAGCAGAGAGTGTATGCCAGGTCTGTAGCTTTCTATGTAGCTTTTTGGTTTTCCCTGGTTTATGTATGGGTATGATGGATGCATTTTTCCACTGTTGTGAAATAAAAGTTTTGTGTGAAACAGGCGTTGAAGATTATTGCGTGATTTCCCAGATATGTATCCGGGAGTATTTTGACGTCTCCCGGAGCCTTTTTATTTTTGAGGTGATGATGTTTTTGACTTCGTCGAAGTTGGTGATTGTAATGCGATCTCCTATGGATGTGTGAGTGATTTTTTCGACTAATGCGTGTGAGTCAAATCTCCGAGACAAATCTTTTGTCTCGGAGTTTGGGAAGTGGTTGATCTTTAAGTGCCCCTCGAGGGAGTCTTCGAAGGTATGTGCGGGTTTGATTTTGAGTGTGATGGATGGGAGTTCTGTGGGTTTTGTCTTTATGAGGGCTTTTATCATTTTCCAGTCACTTGAATCGCTTGTTTCGAGTATCTTTCGCTACTCCTCGGTTCTGTATTCGTGTATTTTTGTTTTCACTTTTTTACCAGGTGGTTCACGGTGACCTTCTAGAAACGATCACGAGTGTGCCTGACTTTTCGAAGTGCTTTTTTGTGGAATGAGTTTTTTTTTTAAGTATTGAAGTAGTTTTGTCTTGTTGCTGTATTTTGGGGTGATTTGTATGTCTCTTGCCTGGAGTTTGGACCAATTCGATCTCTTGAGAGGGCCTGCGTTTAGTGGTGTGCTTTGCAAAATTCGTTTGACTTTGGGGTGTTTGAGTTTGAATGTCTTTCGATGTGTTGTACACATTCCTTCGATCCCGATTTTCACTGGGACGAGAGCTCGTTTACGATTTCTATGTTGTGGAATTCTCCCAGAGACAACTATGGGAGTTTTGTATATTTTGGGAAGCGTGTGTCATTGTTGTTGTGTTTGTTGTAGAGGGTGCCTGGGGCTTTTTGTGTAATTAGAGGGGTACGCCCCTCCGCAATATGGCACTTGGTTTCTAGTTGTTTCGACTTTGTGCACTCGTATATGTTTTGTGAGATCATGTACACTTGAGGCATTAATGTAGGTAGCTGTGCAGTAATTGTGCGAGTGCTCGAAGGCCTGACAATTGTAGCACTGGATGAAACTGGTTTTAGATTTGAATGGTTCGACTTGGATTTTTATGCTGTCGATGTGTGTGATGTTGAAGATTTGGTGTTCCTCTTTTGGAAGTTGGAGAACTACCAGTGGTGTGTAAAATAGTAGGTACCAGAAACAAGCGTCGATGAACAAACGATTGTCAAAATTCAGTCAACCCTTATCTTCTAAACTGAGCTAATGGCTGGTATGCTCTGGTCGGTCGGATGCTGGACAAGCGAAGCGTCGACCAATGAGAGCGCAGCTATCGAGGCGACCCTGTATGGGCGCACAGCCGAAAAGTGAGAAACCATTGATTAAGACAAAAAGGCCCTTGAGTCAATATTAATAAGTAACATTACATTTTTTGTATACTTTAAATATAATTTAAAAACTAAACTCGTTTTTTCCCAACAAGGAAAAATCTGAGTGTCTTATTGTATCTTTTTTAGTCTACTGGAGGTTTTTAGATTCCTATGATCGCTTTAACAAAAAATGAATTTACCTGTCCGGGTATTTTTTGCAAACGTCGAATAATTAGACAATAATAATTATGATTTTTTCTCGAAACTTTTTTATAGCACTGAATTTGAGTACCTAGCAATTATTAACAAAAAAATGCATAGTTGTTTTGTTTTACCTTAACGCTAGATATTAAAATATTTAAATTAAATTAATTTAATTATTGTTTAAATATTTTCAAACAAACAAACTATTAATATTGAAATGAACGAACACTTTTTTGCAGTAAAATAATATGAAGACGTCAATCCAGTTGAATTTTCAAGAATTTAGAAATGAAGAAATTAACTACATTCAAGAAAACCCACAAATCGAGGAAGAAGAAGAATAAAGGTCATACGAATTATTCTCGAGTATGATTTATTAAATACATACCGCTAGGTACTCACTCGTTCATGTTGGAATCATATCAACCTTGTTTATAATTTTAATTGCCTTGTTTCCTCTTTTTTTTAGTTGTTGTTTATTCCACCTATGACAATTTTTACGTAGTTTGCGTAAGAAAAGTAAATTACACATCAGCACTTAGTTAACATATTTCCGGAAATCGATCATTTTAAACAATTATTCCACATGGTAAATACTGTATCAACTTTACTTCCATGATAAAACTGATAATTATCTCCGTTGTAGGTATGTTTTTATCCACGGAAACACCCCTCTGTCGTTTATGATATGAAACAATTTCAAATTAATTAGTGGTTGTCTTTTTGTTATACCTTGTATTATTGTTATTGTTGTCTGTATTTATGTAACTGACCTTCCCTTATTTTGCTGTAAATTAACATGTAGTGTTAGTGTTACCTACCACTTTCAATCAAATCTGGCCGTAGGGCTACAGTATCTCATACAACAATTCTCTTGAACGCTGCTGCTTATTCCAACTAAGAAGGACGACGATAATAAAGCCAAAGGAAAGAGGAAGTAATAATAATTATAAATATCGCGTGAGCGATTCAATTTATTTATCCTTAGTCGCCCTTATCGAACGATCAACACTCTTTCATATCATGGTAAATATTGTTTTTTTTTGCTGCTTTTTACAAGCAACTAGGATTCCCTAGAATCATATGACAGGAGCAGTGATGTGCCGTATAATTTACCTACATCCTATTCTTTACTTCTACTATTCTACTATTCTTTACATGGACCTTCGCCAAGGTAAAGATCGTCAAGAATGCACAGAATGCGTAAAGAATGTAAAGAATGTAAACAATGAAAAGTTTTGACTTCTGCCAACCACAATCTATCATGTGGGGCGCGGTGGGACTCCAATTTCCATAAACAATAAAAAACATTAACAATTATTATACCCTTATTCCAATTCTTATAACCCTATTTTCTATTATTTTCATCCTTTAGGTCTTCTTTACTTTTTGTCATTCTTTACGTATTGAAAGGACCCAAACCATATAACAACTGCGCATGTTAAAATTTGTAAACTTAAGAGTCGATCCTATTCAGTTATGTTCTATGAATTCAAATGTCATTTGTCACTTTGCAAGCTTTCAAAGCAGAAACGTCAATTTTGTCAGTCACTCGATGTATCCAAAAACGTGCTACGGCATTTTGTCATTAGTCAACACTGAGTGTTCATCTTTCACTTGGTTTCTGACATAGAGAGAGTGAACACGGGCCGTCAAGCTCAGCTGTTTTTGGTTATATTCTCCCGCATTTTGGTTATTTGTTTATTTATACCTACGCACGTAAGTTTATGTTTTTATTTATTTATTGTTATTGCAATATTACAAGAGACTAGCTCTTACCTTTTACTGTTTATTTATTGTTTGAAACATCATTTTATTTAAAAAAGGACACCTGACCTTTGGTTATTTGTTACTCTCATGAAGGGGGCCCATGCCCATAGTGTTTTTAATAATTATTTCTGTGTGTAAAGAGGTTTACAATTGCTATCTATTTTAATTGGTAAATTAACACGTGCTGCTCGACTTTTAATTTTATCTCATTAAAATCAAAATGGGGCCCTCCTTGATCATAGGCTACCTGCACCAATTGTATAACACCACGTTTTACAGAAAACATGATCCATTTTAACACCACGTTTTACAGAAAGCATGATTTTTTTTTAACACCACGTTTTCCTTCAATCTCTTTGTTTATTTGAATTATTTAAATTTATTTATTGAAATCTTGAACCAGCACATGCCTTTTTGATTATTATTATTATCATCATTATTTTGATCAAGCACATTTCTCAACAAACAATTTATTTTTCCGTTGTCACATTTTCTTTATATTTTAAACTCTTTTCTGCTCTCAACAATTTTATTTACATTTTATTCATGAAACTATTTAAACGATCACACTGTATAATTTTATTATGTCTTTGATTGCATTTTACTGGTGAATTTTAACTTCTTTGTCATTTTCGTCAAAATTAATTGCTATTGTGAGGTTTTGATCATTAATCATTTTATTTAAATTGAAATTTTATTGTTTGGAATGCGAGCGACACATGCTTTGATTAATTTGATTTCTTTTCTAAATTGTTATCGAGGACCGTCTTTTTATGGATCGATAACGCCTCTGCTATATAATATGTTTGGCCTCATTTTGTATTTCATATTTCCTGGACTCTAAACTGTTTAATTATTCGTTGCTACTGATTTACTTGCTCTTCTATTTATTTACTTGCTGCCATTGATTTACTCACCTGATCTATTTATTTGTTTTTTGCTGCGTTTTTTGCCTTTTTGTGTGTCTTGTTTCCTTTTCAGGAGGTATGAGTCCTTGAAATAGAAAGATAAAATGTGGTCTTCCTGAATATAACAGATTTGTTTATCAATGTCAATTTTGCACCAGAACGGTGGCGATGTTATGTGTTGTGTCTCTTGTATTTTATGTTTTTGTCATGGTGTATTTTTATGTAAAATCCTAAATGAAACGGCGATATGATTTTGTATGTTTGACTCACGAATCGCAGTGTTAGACAACGACGCCTCAATCTGTTGTTTAGGTTATGTCTCATTTTAACGTTGGATGTCCTTTGGAATCGATTTATTTATTTGGTATTAGTCCACGGAGGTGTTGAGATAATTCGTCTTTTCTATTAGTCCGGGGTGTTGAGATAAGTCGATTAGGCTCCTCGCAAGACTAACGTTAAAATGACAGGTTACCATAATACAAGAGATTTAGTTCTCACCCCTCAACGCCCAAGCAAATGCTTGATTCTAACATGTCGTCGTTTCATTGTATGTGTTTCGTTGTGTGTTTTTCATTGTATGTTTTTGTATTTCATATTTTCTGGCACTCTGCCAGTCCGAGGTCGGTTCTTTCACTGGGTTTCTTTTTTTCCTCGTGACTATAAATTTTCTTAGGAGGAAACCCTTTTCGGAATCTCACTGGGTAAACAGACTAAATATTCAAATCAATTCAAAAGTCAATAAATCAATTCATTTTTAAAGGGGAAACTCTGTCTTTTAAATTAAATCTCCTATCTCTCAACAAAAGACTAGCTCGAAGTATTTTCGTAGCGTTTGCTACGAACGAGCCAAAATAAGGTTACTACACAACAACGTAAGAAGGTCCAAACAAGGTGAAAAGCTAGACGAAACACGAGCCCAGGTAATGTCACGAGCCAAGGTAAACAACGATCTCAAAACGTAAGTAAAGTAATGTCGGCCATTTTATTTGAAATCGGGGCGGGTTAATCTTTAAATTCAAACATTCAAGAATTCAGGGCGGGAAAACCTCAAATTCAAATCAAACATTAGAGCGGGGATCCAAACAGTCATTCATGACAGACCAGTTGATTTTTCAAACGTCAAAGAGGTTCTTCTTTTTCAAAACCATTCAGTCTGGGGGCCACATTACTGAATTTACTGCGCATGACGCAGAACCTCCATTTTGAGAGGTTAGGTAGGTTACATCACAGATTCTTTACCGTCAACCAGGATGCAGGATTTTAGGCATGTTACACTACAGATTTGGTGCCTTGATCAGGACGTAAAAGGTTACCATGTTACATTACAGTATTCTTTGCTTTTTTTAGAATTATTCACGTTAAACGTTCATAATGAACCCTTTATACGTAAAGGCACGTCACTGGCCAGGAGTAACCGTAACGATCCCAGGATGACACCCTTTTCCATGGCTGAAGCGATCTCCCCTGCTTGGTCCCGACATGCTGCGACGGTCTTAAGTTCTGAGATCAGTCCACTTTTCATACCACCAAAGCAACCAATAACTAAGATCACCAATTTCAGAGAGTAGCCTGGTAGGTTCCTGATATTTAGTCCGTTTTTCGTTCTCCTTTCGTCTGAGGTATTCTCAGCTAATGCTGAAAACTATATCACATACCGAGCTACCTTCGCTGATGGTCGAAGAGAACTATGTTGAGCTTATTTGCCGGAATAAGGTGAAGGGGAGGGGGGGGAAGTTGAGTAGTGTCCGTCAATCTGGCACACTTGGATTCCACAAAGGATTCAACATCGTTTAAAAAACATTGTTGATGTGTATGTCGAGAGGATGTATGCATACGCAGAGACCGTATATGTATGCAGATACCACAGTGTGTTAATTACCCCATCTTTCTCAGCGAAGATGGACCCTCTAATCTCAGAGTTCAGTCCAACAGATTTTAGAAACCCGAAAGAGTGTCTTTCAATAAACCAATTTCTTCAACGTTGTTGTAGAAGAGCCCATTTATTGGCTTATCCTTGTGCTGTTGCATGAGCATATTAACCTCTGCCTCCTTCATTTTACCCAGACTGAGCGGTTCAATCTCAGTGATCGAGTCCATTTATGCCCTCGCTCAACGTTAAATCCAAAACTCATCTCATCAGCTGCTCTTCCTGCTTCACTAAATAAAAATGCCCCAAAGGTCCACGTCCTCCTTGATGTCGTGGGAGATTTATCCGTGGAACGGACGGTGGACCGAGAGCAATTGGTTACATTCTTACGAAGTACGAAAAGGTCTAACTACCAATCCTAGGTCTCTGTGAGAATAAATTTTTTGAGTGCCAGACCTTCAAGTTTTAGGTGTATCTCTTGTTATTGGGGCACATGTGAAGGTGTTGAGAGATGGAAGTCATTCGCTTCACCGGCTGAAGAAAGGAAGAAGGTGGGCAAGGTCAGATATAAAGACAGACAATGAAATATATTGGGACAGGTACAGAACCCTGGGGGACTCCGCGAAGAGTATTCCTCCTGGGATGATAGTGCCCCCCCCCCCCCTCCAACACCTACGTAGAAAATTCTGTTGCTGAGGAAGCTTACGATCCATTTAAAGAGTTTTTCTCTTATGCCATAGTGTTCCAGTTTATCTAATAGTCTCGTGGTAGATACATGAGATCAAACCCCATCGAGAAGTCAAAATAGCAATTCGGCTCGCGCCGTCTAGCTCACTGCACCAACGGCCGACAGAGGCTAGAAGAGTTATCAGTACTGAGCGACCTGGGAGGCAGCCATGATAATTTGGTGATATGGGACTTGTAAGTTGATGTAAAAACGGTAAGAGACGGCTTAGGTTTTTTTGGCAATAATAGAAACCAGGCTTGCTTTGAGCCCAGAAGTTGGGAAGGTGCCACACCTAAAGCTTTCATTATCTGTAATGCTGTAAGGATAGCAGAGTGTTTTGTAACATTTTCCCAAAATCCTGGCCTCAAAACCGTCATAACCAGAAGAGGTGACTGGAACTAGTTTTAGTAATACGTCCTTAACTTCTGTGGCACTTGTAAGAATTGTGGTAAGGCTAGACTTGCGTTAACAGCCAGAATACAGTTTTTTTTATTCAGGCAGTGTCGATGACCAGTGCAATCATCAGTTTCTCACGGAAACTAACAGGCTTGTTAATAGAGCTAAGACATATAAAGTGTTTTAACATACAAGCATTAAACCTCTATTCTAAATAAAGGTGAATGGTTTATCACAGAATATGAAATACGGAATGTTAAAACATCCTCTGTTTGTCAAATGCAGGTGCGAAATCGTACTCCATGCGTAGGACAGTGGCTCTACACAGTCACACATCCTCGATGAGGGCGAGATGTAACTCTCGTCATGATAAAGTTACAAATGTATGTAAGCATTCCAAATAAACAACTTTTTCTGGATCTGGATATTGAAGAGTAATCCATGTTCTAGATAGAACATTCAATGTATCTCCGGAAGTTCGGGAATGTCAGCTGTCAGCATATAAGGCGCACATTCCATAGGAATTAGAGGAACTAGAGAGACTTAATGCGATCCCCGACCACCAATCTGAATTCAGAAGTCAACACTCCGCAATCCACCAAATGGGGAGAACTTTTGCATCAAGGCCTGGTCTAGAAAGTGAAGCAATTCGGCATCAACAAAAAATGACATCTCTCATCAGAGACTTCCTAGGACAAAGAATAGAAGCCCTAGTCCCCCAATGCTCGGTAATCGGCCCAACCCTCTATATACAACATCTTTAAAGCAGACCTCCCCAAGCCCCAAAGATTCGGAACACCCAAGGAAGGAACCCGAAATCCAAGATCCATTCGTAACTCAAGTGGAAAAGAGAAGCTGAATACATGCGGGAGTGATCCAAGACCAAGAGGAATGGTTCAGTTTCGGAAAGCAGGCTAAAAAGGTCTAGAAAGGAATCAAACAGGCAATCGGGTCGCTGTGCACTCTAAAATGCTGAAAAAGCAGGATGAGCCCCGAAAGAAATATAAAGATCATCAAGACAATGCTGATACCCATCAAAACCTACGCGGGCGCAACTTGGCAAGCATGCCCAAAAATCTACAAAGCAGCCAGATTGGCAGTCAACGCCTTGGTTCATGGCCAACCTACAAATCAGGAACGAAACGAGCCTCTCACGAGGCTGGAAGACACTATCGTGAGGCAGGCTCCTCAATCTAATGGAGACAATGGAAAACCACGAAAACCCAAAAGTGACACACAAGACATCTTCAGCGTGAAAAGATACGCCGTAGAAATCAACCTGAAAAGTTGTAAAACCCACTAATTAATCACCCTCAAGAAAACAGATGTTTTCTCACAGCCCCAAAGTGACAAAGACACCCAAGTGAAACATCCCCCAAAGTGACAGAGACACTCGAATAAGTGAAACATAAACGTGGCAGCAACATCGCAGTGATGTGCATCACAAAACTACCAAGACACGTTCATCAACACGCCGGAGAAGAGTCAAAACACCCACCATGGCGAAAAACCCCACGAGAAAACAAACCCAGGAGGAAAACTTCAGAACTCGGCTGATTCAGAACTGATTAATTTAGGAATAGGGTCGTTCTGATGATTTGAACGAACAGTGACGTACATAATAGGAGACAAAAATGATGAAGTTTGAAAACTACTTTGAAAGTTGTTAATTTAGGGAATAGAATAGTGGCAGTGGCTCTAGTGAAAAAAATGTGAAGTAAGGGAACAGTAAGAAAAATTCTGTAAAGCTAATCGCCAGAATAAAGGAAAAGTTGTTACAATATGAAACGGTGCAGCTAGAACCTCGATTATCCGTGTTGGGATTATTCGCACTGCCGATTATCTCTGTCCACACTCCACACGAGAAATATTGTTTGGATCCAACTTTTGATTATTTTACACCTTAATTTCTATAATCAAATACAATTATTGGCTTTTCATCTCACTTTCTACTCAAAAAACAGAGTGTGTATTTTATCAGATGTGTATCAGTATTTTTGCAGACTTCTGTTGGAAATAACCAGTTGTTAGCTCCTCGTTAATTTTGAATTTTGAAGGTTATCATTGTCAAGAATTTATTTGCACTCGAATGCTCTCATCGGACAATAAAAGTAACGAAAGCATCGATAACCTCTAATTCGAATGCAAGATTGCATTATTGAAAACAACAGAACGAAAACTAAAATAGATTATAAAATGATGAATTGATAGCAAGGTAAGTCCAAAGTAAAATCAGCGTCATTGTACTCGTATATAATCGCAAAAAATGTCTACAATTAGCTTGCAAGCAGAGGTTCCCTTACATGAAAGTTGTCAATAACAAAACAACTTGCACAACCTGGAAAGAGAACCTTCGCACATGCCTTTCTGTAATGAGAATCGAAACAGTGTTGTAATTTTTTTATTACAACACGATGATCTTATAAATCAGAGTCGAGAAGTAGTGGTTATGGAAGACTTATTATTGATATTGCCTGATTTATACCCAAGAGTTAGGTAAAACCGACCTGAGCCCAAGTCATGAAAATACTTGGAGAGTAAGTAAACCTAGCTAGTTGAGTCGAAGTGTACACCAACGATAATTTTAGTTTCCTACACACGTTTTAAGACAGGAAAGTTAGTAAAGTCACCAAGGCTACAAACCAATATAACGAAGACGTGTAAGTTACCGACAGTGAACTTTTGAAAACAAGTGTTGAGGTTGAGGAGAATTACCCGAGGCCACTTTAACAGACTTGCGCACTTTTTCTTCAGCACTTATAATTAAGATTACCCAAGTCAAGTTAGCCACGCTTCGGCCAACCACACTTTCGGCCAGGGAGAGGGATTTCGAATGATTTTCAGCTTTTTTTTTGCGTTATTTACGCTTTTATTGAAAAATATTTGATTTGCTATAAAATATCGAAAACTGGAAAAAACTTCGTAATTGAAACGCCACAGTCAGCCTTCTTCCACTTTTGAAAAATCATTTTTGCTGAAATTTTCTTTTAAAAAAATCTACGCTTTCAGCTATGGACAAATTGGAAAAAATCATGTTTGCTGAAATTGTGTTCGAAAAAGTCCGAAATTTTATAATAATGCCGGCCACGAACTTAATAAACTGAAAAAATCTATTTTGCTGAATTTGGCCTAAAAAATCATAATTAGGGCCAGCCACGCTTTATTTAAACTGATAAAAATATTTTTGATGCAATTATGCTCAAAAAAGGAGGTCACAAAATCATAATAATGACCAGCCGTGTTTTTGGTCACGAACTGAATCAACTGAAAAAATAATTTTTGCTGAATATTTCCAGAAAAGGGCCCGACATATTATAATAATGGCAAGCCAAGATTTCGGCCAGGACTTGATAAACTAATTTTTTTTTTTCAATAATTTGGTCGAAAGAGTTCAAAAGTTCATCATAAAGACGAGCCACGGACTTAATAATCTAAAAAAAATCATTTAAGCTGTAATTTTGCTCAAAAAAGTCAAAAAATTCATAAATGGCCGCGGACTCAAGAAACTGAAATAAAATTCTGGCAGAAATCTTGCTGAAAGAAGCCAAAAAGTTTAAAATAATAAGCCAACCTCGATTTCGGCCACTACTTAATAAACCGAAAAATGTCATTTTTGTTGTAATTTCGCTCAAAAAGTCGAAAAATTCATTATAATGGTCAGCCACGTTTTCGGCCACGGACTTGAGAAACTGAAAAAACAAGCTCTTATACTGAAAATTTGCCGAAAAAGGTCCTAAATGTTATAATAATATTTATTGTTTTCGACAAGAAAACAAATATTTTCCATTCAAGCCGTCAATAAAAAAAAATTGCTGGACATTAAACAAAGCTCAACTTCCTGGCCGAAACTGTGGCTGGCCGAACCGTGGCTAACTTGACCTGGGTATTAAGATTTTAATATTTTTTCATAGAAAAAGAACAAACACCTTGCAGTTTCCTGTGGGCGTGAAGCAAGAGGGATGGCCTAATTGACTAGATAACCAGCAGTTGCTCACCAGAACAACGCTACTCGGTAAATCCCCGGCGAGTAAATGACGGTCGGGAAAATAAAAAAGAAAAATGAATCTTTAGTTAAATTTTAAGCAATTTTCTAAAAATATTTGAAAAAATAAAAAAGAAAATTCTTTTCAGAAAAAAAAGAACAAACACCTTGAAGTTTCCTGTGGGCTGTGGAAGCAAGAAAGATGGCCGAAGGTGTAACCTGAGATATAACGCTAACTCGGTGAATCCCAGGCGAGTGATTGACGGCCAGGGAAATAGAAAGGGGAGAAAAGTAAATCTTCAGTGAAATTTTGATCAGTTTTTTAAAAGTAATTTGAAAAGATAACGAAATCTCCTGCTAATTGAGAAAAAAGAGAGTAGAAAATGTCAATTTTAAACCTGATTCTACTGCCCGTTTTAAGGAATATTGCTTCATTTTCTGGAAGTGTTTAACAATGTATGACCGTCTTCTTTGGCAGTGTTTCTTTAAGTGTTTTTTTATTTTAATTTTGCGAAGGAAGCTTGATGCCCTCCCAATTATTGAGAAAAATTGAAAGTTGAAAAAAAATCTCAGCGAGAGAGACAGAGAGAGAAACATTTAAATCAGATTCTGTCTCTCGTGCCTAAAAATTTTTATTTACCTTCTGGAAGGGTTTCACCCCATATAACAAAAACAAACTCTACCGGTTAAGGAAAGAGGCATCCGTATACAAATTTTTGTAAAAATGCAAAATTAGTGGACAAGTAACTCGAGTTTCGAAACCTGTAACTCGAGTGATTTTTGTTATGTTTGTGTTATAATAACAACTTGTGCTAGAATAATTATTATTGCAATTCACAGGATGCAATTCTTAATGTAATCGTTCGTAGGCATTTTTCTTAGAACTGCGTGTTGTGTATTTTATTCATTTGAATAAGTCTGTAAATAATATTTTGCAAAAAGCTGCTATTTTTAAATATTTCTCGCATACTTATTACATAGATAATCGAAAAGCAGGCAATTATATAGGTATAATAAGTTAACGTCGATTAATTGAAAATCGTATGTAATTAACGTTGTTAATTGTCAGTTATTTCTGATATTTATTAAAGTTATAATTATAATTTTTCGAAGAATCTTTTTCCCAGTACGTAAACAGTTAAATTATAATTCAAAAATAATTTTTAATCAGATCTTTGGACGAAGTAAAGTTGCAGTGTTTGCAGGAAATCTAAATAACTGGGACTGAGAATTCGACCGAGATAATGGGGATCTACAATCACCTCAGAATTATTATTATTGAGAAACTACCTAAAAGCAATACTTTCAGATTTGATACCTTAATATTAATGTAATTATTATCTTGTATAGGAAAAAAATCATTACATCAACACAAATTCGAATGCAATCATTGCGCATTTCATATTTACAATCATTTCAATAGGAATAAATACAAATTATAGGAACAATGAGACGAAGAAAAGAAGATAATTAATAATGTATTGTGTACGTTCAAAGTTTACAAATTATACTTCACTTATATACAAATATGACATAACGATATTAATATGATATAAGTGCACAATCCAGTCTTTCTATCAAACGCAACATGTCATTATGACGTACCGTTAAGACGCGAAAAGAGACGTCAAGACGCCTTGAAAATATAAACGTAGTAACGATAAGGTAGTAACGTAGTAACGATAATCTCTTTTTCCTACGACCACTATACAAAACACTACTTTGCGCATCGTTTTTTGTGCGCAAACTAGCAGATTTCTCACGTATCCAAAACTGTGCGACAAAGTGACATACGCATAACCAAAAATCGTTTCCGTACAGTTTTAATGTAAACAATAGTGATGGGCGGTAACTGAGAACTCAACTGTTACTTATTGTTAATGGAATAACTATTCATTTAAAGCTTCAAGGTCCACTTCAAGATAATAAAATAAACACAAATGGGATAACATAGAACCCGACAAGACTATAAAATATACTCATTATTCTCGTGTGTCAGTAATTAATAAAATTTACGAGTTGATCGCTAATAACAGCCAAATCAAATTTACGAACGTGATCGTGAAAATAACTCGCACACCTCTACTAACTTCCATCGACGACGCACAGCGCCTGCGTTGTGTAGAAGTTGCATATCAATGATATACTAACCTCTCTTAAATCATTTTTATTATCTACCACGTCTCCACGCTCACGTCACTTATTTTTAGTTTATACGGAGTCTAATAATAAATAATATATAATATATTATATTATAAATAATAATAAATAATAAATTGGAGAAAAGGTCATAAAAGCAGAGAATTGTCAGAAAAAATAATTTATGTGTTAAATTTGTTAAATAATTAATCTGTTAAATTGTGGTCGTAGGAAAAGTACTGTGTGAAGCACGTGCGGAAAAGAAATTCCACACTCGTGTGAATTGTGACACTCGACTTCGTCTCGTGTCACAATTGTTTCACACTCGTGAGAAATTTTCTCTTTTCCGCACTTGTTTCACAATATACTATTGCAATTGTTTATCTGACTAGTGCGCACGCTTTTTGGTTGCAAAATTTGAGAATATTATGCGGACATAAAACATTGTTTTTATTTGGTCTCTTTTTATGTGTAAATTCCTTCATCGCGCATTAGTAATTTTTTTCATGAGCAAATGCGAAGGTGACCAACTAAAACGAAGGATACAACTAACTTTCAAGATTAGTTGCGGAGAAGGCTTTAAAAAAAAGATTCAAACCATGTTGAATGTTGAAAAATTTCCCACAGAATGAGACTTATTGTCATAAAAATAATCCCGCTGCATGTTCAACAATTAGTATATTATGCAACGAGCTTATAATGAAGGCTATTAATACGCGAGTATGATGGTTAAGAATTAAGATACGAGCCGTAGGCGAGTGTCTTAACCGTCATAAGAGCGTATTAATAGCCATTATCTGCGAGTTCCATACACTATTTTTTCTACGACCCTTTTTTATTTCATAGAAAAGATTGAAAAATTATATATTTTAACAATGACCCGTGTACAATTGCGGATCATTGAGGTTAAGATAGGTTGCTTACGCATATTAGGTACCAAATTTTCTTTTCGTCGCTAAGATTATTCTGCTGAGAAATGTTTTAGTATCAAGTTTAAGGGCACTACTCACTACTGCGTAATTTTTATTATGCGAAGTTCGAATTCCGAATTTTACGCTTCGATTTTGAGAATAATTAATAATTTTAATAACATCGACAGCCATTAGTTACGATATTGTTTATCTGCGCAACGCGAGTCGCAGCGTTGCCGCTTTGAATACTATATCACGGACCGCTACGAATGATATAATACTTTATCTTCCTATCTATTACACGATATACCTACCTATCAAATTAATTAAGGTAACATAAAATCTTGATAAATTTTCTTTGAATGTTACTTATGTTCTAAATTAAATAAACGTTCAGATTTTTTTCAGAAATACAGAACTTATATCACAAGGCAATTTTTGTCGTGAGTATGACAACTCTGTGACTTCGGTTGGCTTGCCGACCCGATTGTGAGCGAAAACGAACCGATTCGATTGCAAATGCTCCTCTGCCATTGGATAGCTTGACCAGTGCTTTAATGAAAATTTGTATCTTAATGAGACCCATTAAAGCACTGGTGATTCATACTTAATATGCAGATTAAAGGTTGGGAGTAGAAAATAGTTATTTATATGTATCAAGGGAGTAATGAGGATGTTAATTACAGAGGGCAACGTATTGCAATCCCGAGGGACGTTAAGTCCCGAGGGATTGTTAAGTTGCCCGAGGTTATTAACATCCAATAACTCACGTGATAAATAATTTATTTTATTTCATACAAAATGAAATATAAAAACCAAATCTGTTGGTTTTTAAAATCAAACGAATGTTTTTAATAATTGAGTAAGCATGATTACCATGGATATATCAACTGAAAAGTTTATAGAAAATGACATATGAAATCCAAATATTCAACCAACAACGCAATAACAAAACCAACATCCAATGGTTACCAGAATTAAACAAATAGTAACAATAGAGGGAGTTAAGGAGTAATAACAGCCCAGTATAACTCCCAAGGGAGTTATGAATATGTTTATAGTTACGGTAAGCAAGCGTTTATCTAGTTATAATGTATTAGTATGAAATAAATAATTTAAAAGCAATTAAATGACGATGAGAGGAATTAGAGGAGCTGTTAGAAACGACAATTTTGCCAAGCAACCACCACCGAATTTATTTGGAAAAAAAATCGTGAAAATACCTGATGTGTTTTTTTTATTCACTTTTATCTGTCCTTCATTTATTTATCATCTTTTGATTTGCTTATAATAACGTTATTATTACAGTATAAAAGTTTGTGTTTTTTATTATATCTTTGTGTTTTTCGCTTTTTATATTCATACATAAAGCTTTGTCCACACCAAAGAAACACAGAGGAACATTTTGTTGCTGGTTGCCGCAACCTGTTTATGGAAACAGAAACAACAGCAAAAGTTCCGTAAACATTCTGTCCACACCAAGGTAATTCAGTTTTGTGAATGTTTCGTTGTGTTGCCGCAACAGGAAACGTTGTGTCTACACCAGTGCAGTGTATGTTTCTAAACAATGTGGTACGACGAAGAAGATTTACAGGCAGCCGCAGCTGCAATTGTAATTATTTTACAAAAACACAAAAAACGAGTCCGTAAATGTTGGACTAGACGAAGTCTTTTAGACAGAAAGACACATGGTGTCATACGTCACATTATATTTTCTGTCGTCCATTTAAACGGCATTATTTTTATTATTAATTAATGTTTTTTTTATTATTATAACTTACTGAACGAAGTCAAGGTATTAGCTGATGTTTTCGGCAACTACCCGATGGCTTCACGACGCAAGTTTCGAGCTTTGGGAACAAGCAACAACGTGTCCACACTGATAAAAATACCGTTGAGAAACAAAAAATGTTTACCAATGTTTCTATATTTTCTTTTGATCTTTGCCGCTAAATATGGAAACAAGCAACTTATAGGAACTTTTGTTGCTGCAACCATAAACAATGAGGAACTTAAATAAACTTTTGGCAACATTCAGAAACAAGTTCCAGGAACAAGCAACATAAACAGAATGTTCCTATGTGTTGCTTTCGGTGTGGACAAGGCTTTAATATTATAGATTAAGGATTTCCCTATGACAAAAATTATATCCATTCTGATAAGCGGAAATGCAATTTTTATTAAATTATCCTTTAGGTACATATTATTATCTCAGAATAGGAAAACAATCTCGTTAAAGCACCAGGTAAATGGTGTCTCTTTATCACACGACGCTTTGTTTATCTCGGCTCAATGTTCACGTGTAGGTAGTGATAAAAAGCACTATTTTTTACCACTGCATTCATAAATGGCTACTATTATACCTACCTACTTCACACACCTCTAAATACTCGGTTTATCAATTGAGTTAGAGCAATTTCTAGAATCATTAAGCTTTTTTCATCAAGAAAAATGTTTGTTTTTAACGATTATTTATATTTATTTTTTTCCTTTCATATCTATTACAATAATAATAAATCCAAAGTTTAATATTTATTTTATTAATTCAAATGGGAAAAGTCACGGTCTGCGCAATAAGTAGAAATTTAATCATTTTTATGTATCGTGTCACACGTGTCACGAATGAGAAATTTCTGCAATAAGTTTTATAGTTCAAAAAACAATTTTAAGAGGGAAATTTGTCCTCTAGAATAGACCAGAAAATGACGTTTGTGCGAGGGTGTACAAGCTGATAATGAAATTGAAATCTGCATATTTATATGAATAATTTTTTTTAAACCCTTTGCTGATTTCACATTCTGAACGCAGCCAAAATTTCACGACATTACGTCATTCTTGACATTTCGCACATCGTGCCAAAGTCGATTAACTAACTATACGGGGGGTGTCCCAGAATACAGGTGACAAACTTCTATGGAAGAATATTTACGTGATTTTAATACAAAAAGTCTTAATGAACCTACCCTCTAAATTGACTATTAACGAAGTTACAGGGTCTTTACTGTACCAAAAAAAAAATTAAATTTTTTTGAATAACTCCTAAACGGCTTAATATTTCCTTATGAATTTGTTTATGTTGTTATTCTATTAATTAGTCTAATTTAACAGCAATAATGACCTCTGCTTGTGTAATTTAAAACAGAGACGCACGGTAGACTTTTTTTTCAAATTTTTTCCACCCAATTTTTACGCCACTGGATAAGTTTAGGTTTTGACATATTTTTACAAGAGCTAGACATTTCTGGTACTTTGAGATATATGGTTTGTCCAGTGAGTGTTGTCCGGTGAGATTCCACACTGATTCTGACTATAAACGATTTTATTTTATGAGAATTAATTCGTACAATTATTATATTATTGATTTATATAATAATTATTATAATATTTATTATTATAATACAATAATTGATTCGATTCGTACAATTATTATAATAATTAGTAATTACTACGAATTAAAACGTATAAAATCAAATCGTTTATAGTCAGGATCAGTGTGGCATCTCACCGGACAACACTCACTGGACAAACCATATTATACAATTAGATAGGTGGATTTTCAGAAAAAATTCATAAAAAATTTAAATAAATAAATAACACAAAAAAAAAGTTGAACTCATAGAGCTAGGAGACGTGGCTAGGATTTTTTCGTGGTCGGGGGATCTGGAGACGGAGAAGCCTCACGTCAAAGCTGTAAATTTTTTCAAAAAGTTAAAAAACATTTCGAAAAATATTGACAAAAAACTTTTTTGTCCTTCTCGAATGTCTAAATCGTACATATCTCAAAAAATTTTTGAGAATTTACCCACCAAACTATTTCTTTTTTGTACCAGAAATGTCTCTTGGAAAATTTCGAAAATTCTGGAAACCAAAATGTTTCCAGTGGCGTAAAAATTGGGGGGCAAAAAAGATGGAACCGTATGTACAGCGCGTCCCTGGCTCAAATTACAAACATGTAATTATTACAGTAATATTAAACTAATTTATTGGAAAACGATACAAAAAATTTATAAAAAAAATATTAAGCCGTTTCGAGTTATTCAAAAAAAATTTAATTTTTTTTTTGTACATTGTACACCCTGTAACTTCGTTAATACTCAAATCAGAAGAAAGATTCATAATTATTTTTTGTCTTACAATCAAGTAAATGTTTATCTTAGAAGTTTTTCCGCTATATTTTGGGGCACCCTGTATATACACTGTGTTCAAGATAAGAAAAAGAAAAAGCATAAGGATCTCGGAAACAGTGGGACATATACAGCGTCGGTAAAATAGAGAAGTTAAGAAACCAAAAGGACTTATAATAGCTAGAGAAATTTCAAAAATGATTTTGTATTTTCGAATTATTTTGGAAAAACCTAAATTTTGAATTTTTGTTTTTCTATTTTATTGACGTTATTATTGAAGATGGAGAAAAACTTGAACCACATTTTCATTGCAGCTTTTAACTAGCTTTAATTTTACACTGTCTTTTTTTTATCTGACAATTTATTTTCCAGGGGCGGACTAACCTTTGAGTTTTTAAATACTGCCCTAAATTTTTTATTGCAAAAAGTGAAAGATTTTTTAATTCTGAATTTGATGACATGCCACCCACAGTGCTTCAAACGTGTTTCAGACTATAGCTATTGACATCATCAGTTTAATTTCACCTACCAGTCCAAAAAGGTTAAGAAAAGCACAAATCTGTTGTAAGGTGAAATTAAACTGATGATGTCAATACCTATTTTCCGAAACACGTTTGAACCACAATGTACGACATATATCATTAAATACAGAATTAAATAATATCTTTCAATTTTTGCAATAAAAATTCCAGGTCCGTATAAAAAAATCGAAGTTCAGTCTCCCAAGTAGACCAGGGTCGATAATTTTTGAAACCAAAAAATTAAAATTATAGTAGGATGAAACCCATTGAAAAAGGAAGAGAATATAACAAAAATGAAAGGAAAAATAAATTAAGGGCGATTTGAGATCGGGAAGTGGGAGGAGGTGAGTTTTTAAGGGTAAAACTAAAAATCGGTTTATCTCGATTTCCGGCAAAACTACAAGTCCTATGGAAAAAAGTTAAATAGCAGAGTTGTAGGTATTAAAATGATCTGCAACTTTTGTATTTACACTTTTTTCACATAACCTCATAATTTATGTAAAAAATTCTTGAAAAAAAAAAGTTTTTAGTTTTTTATTTTTATCTTTTACAAAAAAATTCACGAAATTTGGTGAAAACTTACCTTTTTATGCACCAAACACAATGTAATTTTTTGGATTTGAATCGTGTCAAAATATTTGCTTTTTTTTAAAGTTGGTGAGCTTTCTGTTCGTTGAAATCTCTACTTTCTGATAGTGTAAAAAAATATACATTACTATGGTAAATGTTCTCAGAAAATGCAAAAAACTAAAAAAGCTCTAATCCACTTGACTCTCGTCATCAACTCCATTCTTCCTGAAAACCGCTTGATCATCGATAAAATCCAGAATATTTCGCGTTTTCGTCAATTCGTTAAAATATAAAACAATAATATAAAGATGTTCTATTTAAAAAATAGACAATGTCTTCATTCCTAAGACAAGGTACACCGTGTATAAAAAAATATACATTAATAAAAAGTAAATTAAATTAGAAAATCGACCTGTTTTTTTTTTAACTCAAAATTTAAGTTTTATTGGGGATGCCAAGACTTTTTCAACACCGTGTATAATGAGATTAATTATTAAAGTAGAGGTAATTCATATTTCATATGCATAGATTAGGGGTAGAAAAATTACAAATACACAGTTAACAGTCAGTTATTGTCGATAAATGTATCTCTTAATAACCCCTATGGAATATTAATAAATATAGGTAAACAAGTAGCATTCGTAGGATTTACAGCAATTGAACAAATACAAATTCGAAAATTCAAAAATTTTACCCCAGAGTTAACATTTTGAACTTTGATGAATACGGACCTGAGTGACTGAAAATTCAAATTATTCGGAAACAGTCCCACCTTAGCACTTTAACATCATCAGTCCCGCTTTATTATGTTATCATCATTAGTGTAAAAACGTTTCAATAATGTTTTATTATAATTAACTGGATAGTTTATAATGATAATTAAATTATAATATAAAATTATAATAGGTAGGTAAAACCTTAATAATTAATATCATAGAGGTCAAATTAGAAGTGACAATTTTATGCAACGAATAATTTTAATTATATTTTTTTTACGCGCGCAAGTAGGTAGGTACACGATTAAACAAAAAAGAGTCATAATGGCTTTTTTTAATATAAAGAGCAAAGTTTATATTTTGAATTCCTCGTAACTTCACAAGCTATAATTTGCTCTATCATCGATCTAAAATTCGAATATCTTCTTCATTTTTTTATTTTATTCTTTATTCTTGTATTTTTTCTATTCATTCTATGTAGGGTTTTCCATTTATCAGAACAGAAAACTCAAGTGAAGGACTGTTTTCACAAAAACTTAGAGGTTACGGCCCTTTAAAATGATGTAAAAATTCACATTAAGTGACAACTTATTCTGAAATATCTAATCGAATCTATTTCAATACTTATTTAATAGCATAATTTTATCAACCCTATTTTCCTGCAAGGGGTGGGCGTATAACGCATTAGTGAGTTAAAGTTTCCTTACGAATATCTTACATTATTAAAAAATTATTTTCTCGAGGTTTTTCTCAACGACCTTTTCACTAAAAATATCGCGTAAAAATTCACAGATCTTAGTTAACGTGAAGAGAAAATTAAAGAGCGCAGGTCAAAGGACGACGTGGAAAGGATGACGTGGTCAAATGACATAAGCTCCCGCTGATTCGCTGAACGGTTAGGAGACGGACAAATCTGTCTTCTCAATATCTACCAATGCCTGTGTTTTATATTAACATTTCTAAAGAAGTCTCAAAGTACCAGTGCCTTCTTCGCGAATCAAACTTCATGTTTTGTCATCGTTTTCGCAAGAGGTTCGTCTTAAAATGAAGTAACTAGTTCTTTTTCGATGTGATTACTTAAAAAATTCTTTAATATCTACAACGAAGATCCAATTAACTCGGTCAATTAATACGAAAATGCTTTTTGCATTAATAGTCATCAAATTAATATCGACCTTTCGGTGTTTTCGATTTCAAATATCAGACGTCTCGTGTTTATTTTTAAAAGACTCTTGAAATCAATTTTAATAACTTGTGAATGCCGCCGTTTTCTCCAAGATTAACTCTAGAGCTTTTCCTCTGATTTCCGAAGTTAAATAGAAGCAACTTCCTATACAAGTTCACCTTAATTTGCAAAGGCAGCTATGTTATGAAGTTCAGTTAAGCTGAAAGTTGAGTCTTTTATTACTTTATTTTTTTAAGAACTTTTGCAAAAAGGTGAAACAGGCACTTTAAACATCCCTTAACGAGAAGACCTCTAATATTTATCATTTTTCAGAGATCAGACAAATTAAGGAAAACAAATCTAAGATTTTTTTGCTCTAAATCATCGTAAGCAAAACGTAAAAATTGGTAAAGTTAGATCTTCTACTCTTATAAATTCTTATTCTGGTGTACCGCAGGGATCTCATTTGGGGCTTGTTCTGTTTTCATTATTTATAAATGATACTGGTGCTTCTATCAAGTGCTCCAAGTTTCTTCTTTTTGCGGATAACTTGAAACTGTTTACCTGTGTTGACTCGGCCTCTGGCGTGGAGTGGTTACAGAGCAATTTTAATAATTTGTTAACGTATCGCAAATGCAATTACTATAATTTAATATCTCAAACTCAAGGTGTAAATCCTTGAAGTTCTCATGTAAAAGGGACAATATTCAGTGAAATTCTCCAGTCAAGAAATACTTGTTCTGTAACTCTTGAAACTGACCTACACGATATTCTAAGCCTAAGCCACGCTAAACCTAAAAAAACGTCTTGGTGAAAACTGTAAGTTTTGGGAAAATTAATGACAAAAATTTTATCTGCCGGGAATGTAGGTGTACTTTCACTGCTATATCACTTGTAAAAAGGTTCCTACAGTTTGATGAGGAACTGGAAGTTATTCTTGGATTACACAACATGATAATTATTCCAGACAGATCTAAAGAGAACAACATCCATATTCTATATGAAGTTTACTCCCATTGAGAAAATAACTTTTAACTATTATTGCAGTTTATCGCTCTTACGTGAGGGCTTTTAATTTTTTGAACAATTTAAAATATAAATACCTAAATAATCAAACAACTTCGTCTGACGAAAATTTTTATTTTTGATATTAATATTTATTTATATTATTAACCTTTCCTTTGAAAAAGTACGGTCTTCGGTAAATAATAATGCTAAAATGTCAGAAACGTCATTTTCATTGATCTCCATTTCATCCATTGAATCCATTTCTTTGAGCTTTGACTAGAGATGGGAGAGATGAATTAGGGAGTAGCTACGAGCTAAAATAAACTGTTACTTTGAGATACTCATGACGAGAAACACTGTTTACGACTATCTGACGTATATCTACTGAAGGATTTAGAATTTCAGCTGAAATATCCATGATTTGAGACTAGGAACCGGCAGTGAAATTACAATTTGTTATTTTGAAACAATTCGAAACGAATAACAGTTACAGTTTTCTTAGTAACCGTGATAGAGGATCACTATTCATAGAAAGTCCAGACTACTAATAAGTCTACTAGGCCATATAGACGCCATCAGTATGAAGTCACTAGGCTGGGCTAAGCGTAAACGGTTCCAAATAAATAAAACTGAAAAAATTTAAAAATTTTTATTATTTTTTCTAATAACTTTTGATACCGAATATCATAGAAAAATTAAAAAACCATAAGACAAGTAATATGACCATATTGATGTGATTCGGTGAAAATGTTGTCGTCCAATTTTTGAATAAAAAATTGCAATAGACTTAGAGGCAGTATGGTTCAAATCCCTCGCAGGAAAGGGAGGGGTGAGTAAAAGTATGATATTTTGAAGGTTTTTTGGTGGTATTTTTTGATTATCAAAGTTACCCAATTTTGAGTGGCTGGCAATAATTGTAGCATTGAATTGTTGATATCTTCAGATGACTCTACCTAATAACGATATAACTTCCGATCCTACAAAACTAGTACGCAGGTTTGTCAAAAATGATTCGGAAAACTTGGGTGACTGGAACTGAAGAGTTTAAGAACTAAGCATGTAATTAATAAAGGGTCCCTTAAACAATTTTCCGAGATGTTTTACTGCTTTACATCAATAAAGTGTTTTGTTTTTCTCCTCTTCATGAATCATAATTTTGTAAAATTTACCCAAATCATAAATTTATTATAAGTAATTGTTATTGAAGTAGGTAACAAAACTATTGGTAATAATTTATACATATTGTAATTCATGCAAATAAATATAAAATTTATCCTTTTATTTCTCAGGAGCATAATAAGAAATAAAAATTGTAATCTTAGAATAGATGCAAAATCATTTCTGGTATGGGAATTTCAAGGATGGTACGTTATTAATCAATCAATAATAATCATTATTAAACTAGTTAATTCCATAAACTATTGAAAGAGCCGAAGAAATTTTCCATTATCCTTGATATTAGTCTATGCCCATAATATAAGAATAAGTGCTTCCCGTTTTCGCCCAAACGAAGAAATTTAAACATAATCACAATTAACAAACGCTTGATGGCAATAACCTTTCAGCGGCAGGTATAGGTATACGTATTATTATATTCTTTCGTTCAAAGTCAATGTCATCCACATTTTACAACGCTCATTCTTTCAGTTCAGACCAGGATTTACTGTTAAATCCTAGAAATATGGCTAGCAGTGATAGCTCGTGATTTATTTGAGTATAATACTGACAGCAGAGACAACACTTAAGTAATTACATTAAATAGGAATAAATTTGAATAAATAAATTAGAAAAAGTGTTGCATTTTCACACTTTTTTTAATAAGAAACAACAATTCATTGTAGCATTTTATTACCAATAGCAAGTACATTATGCACGTTATTATTATACACCCCACCTGAGAACAATAACAACCAATAGATTAATGATTAATATAAATCATATCAACGTCTTTTAATTACAATAATTACCCATTTAATATAAATTTTTGTGTTTGTGCATGCAGTTCCCGGAACTGCAATATGCATTTAATTACGATAAATCAACCTTGTAGAACACCTATGCATTCACAGATAAATTGATACAACTTGATTACCTATCTACATATTTACAACTGTCTGTTGATGTTGATGGTTAAACTATCTCATATTAATTAATGCACTAAAATGTTAGTATGACATATTAAATCTTGGACCCATTTGTTTAATTATTTCCGGGCTGGGCTAATACATATACAATTTCCGTAATAGTTATAGTGAAAGTGTCAAATTTGGATTTGTGGAAGGATTGTTGGTCCCCCATTAGGCGCCTCCCATCTGGCGAAAAGGAAAAGCTTCCCTAAAAAAGATGATGCCGAAATTAAATTCCCGGAGGCCAACTATCACTGGATGGAAGGCAGAGTAGTTTCATCAGTATCAAGCTAAGGTGTATGAAGATTAATCAGCGTCAAGCTACTGTTTGTGAAGATCTATCAATACCAAGCTATGATGTATGAAGATGTATTCGTCAGTGTTAAGCTACTGTGTATGAAGATCCATCAATACCAAGCTAAGGTGTATGAAGTTTGGCGGTATCAAGTTAAGGTGTACAAATATTTTATAGATTAGTAAGTATCAAGCTACTGTGTATGCAGATTCATCAATACCATGCTAAGGTGTATGAATATTCATCAGTACCGAGCTATGGTGTATGTAGATTCATCAGCGTCAAGCTACTGTTGTGAAGATCTATCAATACCAAGCTATAATGTATTAAGGTGTATTCGTCAGTGTTAAGCTACTGTGTGTTAAGATCCATCAATACCAAGCTAAGTTATATGAAGATTTGGCAGTATCCAGTAAGGTGTATGAAGATTCATCAATAACAAACTAGGGTGTATGTAAATCAATCAGCATCAAGCTACTGTGTATGAAGATCTATCAATACCAAGCTAAGTTGTATAAAGAGTCGTCAGTACCAAGCTACAGTGTATGAATATACACCAAGCTAAGGTGTACGAAGTTTGGCGGTATCAAGTTAAGGTGTAGGTACAAAGATTTTATAGATTAATCAGTATCAAGCTACCGTGTATGCAGATTCATCAATACCATGCTAAGGTGTATGAATAATTCATCAGTACCGAGCTATGGTGTATGTAGATTAATCAGAGTCAAGCTACTGTTGGTGAAGATCTATCAATACCAAGCTATGATGTATGAAGGTGTATTCGTCAGTGTTAAGCTACTGTGTATGAAGATTCATCAATACCAAGCTTAGTTATATGAAAATTTGGCAGTATCAAGTAAGGTGTACGAATATTCATCAGTACCAATAATTAAGGTGTATGTAAATCAATCAGCATCAAGCTACTGTGTATGAAGATCTATCAATAGCTAGCTAAATTGTATAAAGAGTCGTCAGTATCAAGCTACAGTGTATGAAGATACACCAAGCTAAGGTGTATGAAGTTTGGCGGTATCAAGTTAAGGTGTACAAAGATTTTATAGATTAATCAGTATCAAGCTACTGTGTATGCAGATTCATCAATACCATGCTAAGGTGTATGAATATTCATCAGTACCGAACTATGGTGTATGTAGATTAATTAGCATCAAGCTGCTGTGCAAGAAGAGCCATCAATCCCAGGCTATGATGTATGAAGGTGTATTCGTCAGTGTTAAGCTACTGTGAGAAAACTCCACCAACTTAAAAAAAAGTAATGACCTTTTCATGGAATCAGAATGCCAGGCAACAGCCTAACTCACTCCGCCACGCTGCCATTTGAATTTCGTAGCGCTGAGCGGGTATATGTATTACGTCAGATTGCTTGGCAGGTACCGAAAACACGAGCACCTGGCTTTTAATAAAAAATATTTTTTAAACTTGTCATATCTTCGTTATTAAAAGACGAATTTTAAAACTTTTTTTACCTACATGTACCTAGGTGACTTAATTGTCGTTGCGATTGCTCTTCTAATTTTCAGAATCATTCATAATTGAATGTGAAAAAATAAATAAAAAAGAAACTGCATCGATTTAATAATTTTAAATAAGTGTAAGCTAATTTTCAACCAGCGCGGAAATTTTTTATTTTTCGTTTAAAATGCCACATTATGCGAGGCGAATTGAATCTAAGACTTCAAATTATACGCTGAAGAAAAAAAATTTCAATAACATTTCACGATGTAGAAAATACAGGAAGATACAAATAGAGGTCAAGAAACTAGAAGTTTTTTTCGATTTGAAAGTTTTTCCATTTCAGGTAAAAAACTATATCTACCTTTTTTGTAGGCAATGAATGGCTCTATCGCACTGTTCTGTTATTTTTTCGATCGGTCGAAAAAGCATTCGAAAAAAAAATCGAAATCATGCAAAAAATGATAGGTGAGCATCAAAAAAATGATAGGTGGATAAATTAAAAAAAAAAATTAAATTTAAAGGTAAAATTAACCTCTATTTCGGGGGAGGACATAAATGATGGACCAGCCTGTACCTACTGCATTCTCTCTACTTTCTATCTGACTCTGGACTAAACTGTCTCTGAACACATTCACATTCTAAACTAGCGATTTTAGGGATTCCTTCTGATTTTATTTGTTCTATTTTGATATTTTGCGAAAAAAAAATTAAAATACCCCCCATATTTCCTGGAAAATCTTGAAAAAAACTGAAAAATTTCCAGATATTATATTTTTGGCATATCTTTTTATATCGTTGAAAATTAATTGATGATTAATAGATATAGGTTCAAAACATAAGTCGTCAAAAGCTCAATTCGGTCCGTTGAAAAATGTTCAAAGCCTTCTAGATCCCAGAGTTTTCATAGTAAACTTTCGTTTTCCTCATGGCCGCCTTACTATTTTTTATGTCGTTCTGTACAAAAAAAAATCATTGAAACCAAAAATTTATAAACTTCAAAAACAATTCCAAAATGTTTATTCTTGTTTCTCGAAAAAAGAAAACATTTTTTCACCGAATTATGTCAATTCTACTATCAAAACGTACGCAGCCTGAGAGGTAAGAGCGAGCAATTTTTTGTATCCACTTGTGATTTTGAATATGACGTCATAGGAATTTCTGAAACGTGGCTTGATAGTGAAATTGAAGATCCAGAGCTCATTTCTATCACTAATTATAATGTATTTAGAAAAGACAGAGACTTTAACACTGTTGGAGTGTCAAAGGGTGGAGGTGTTTTATTAGCTATCAAAAAGTCAATTAGTGCTGTGTCTATTGACCTGACCATGCTCCACCAGGCAATACCTTGTATAGATGTTGTTGGATGTAAATGTTACATTGGAAATTATGTATATTTTGTTTATGTCGTTTATATAAGCAGAACACCACAACCAAAGGATCTTGAGATTTTACTTGGTTATTTTGAGGAAATGCATCAGTATCACAAGAACATATTGATTATGGGTGACTTTAATATTCCGTATTTCAATCAAAACGCAACTCATGAACTCAATTCTTTATTGTCAAATTTTTGCAGTTTTTTAAAATTAAAACAAGTAAATAATGTTCTAAATTGCAATAGCAGGCTGCTGGATCTGATTTTTTCTAATTCTGACGCCACAGTCTCTCATGTGCATCATCCATTGTTGACTGAGGATGCATATCACCCTGCTTTGTTAATTGTAGTTGCTGTCCAATCTACATCTACTTTTAATTTTACCCAAAACCCCGGTATAAAACGTTATAATTTTAAGAGGGCAAACTTCGCAGCCATTTACGAGGAACTATTAGAGGTTGACTGGTCTGTTTTGCGTCGATCTTCTGACCTTGAAATAATATGCGATAAATTTTATAATATTCTCTATTCCATTTTAGATAAGCATGTTCCTTCTTTTACTAATAAAAGAAGAAATTATCCACCCTGGTTTAATCGTGATATTATTATGAATCTCCGAAAAAAAGAACAAATGTTTAAGTGCTGGAAGAGGTCAGGTATGGCACATTTTCACCTGGAGTTTGTTAGACTTCGTGCTGTAGTCAAAAAACAAATTAAAGATTCTTACAGGTCTTATTTGGTAAGGGTTCAGGATTCACTTTCACTCGATCCAAAGCAACTATTCACATTTGTAAACTCCAAGAAGGGTGTTACAAGAATACCAGGTAAGATGAAATTTAATGGTCATGAACTTTCAGACTCCCAGGAGATTGTTGATGCTTTTTCTTCCTTTTTTAGCTCCACATTTCTCGCTTCCTCTGCTAGATCGGAAAATAACGATGCAGGTGATGTAAATATGCCTTCGTTAAATATCACTTGTTTCACTGAAGATGATTATTTTGATGCATTAAGAGGGATTAAACCATCTCCAACCTGCGGTCATGACCAAATCCCCTGTTTCTTAGTTAAGGGATGGAGAGGAGTCTTAGTTAAACCTTTAATTTTTATATTTAATATGTGCTTAACACGCGGTACCTTCCCGGCTTGTTGGAAATTGACCAGAGTGTGTCCGGTTTTTAAAAGCGGAGACAAATCCGACATTTCAAATTATCGCCCAATATCACTGTTATCAACGTTTTCCAAGATATTTGAGATTATGTTATACAAACAAATCTTCAACCAT
Source organism: Malachius bipustulatus (assembly GCA_910589415.1). Classification (NCBI taxonomy): domain Eukaryota; kingdom Metazoa; phylum Arthropoda; class Insecta; order Coleoptera; family Melyridae; genus Malachius; species Malachius bipustulatus. The sequence goes on along the minus strand of OU342638.1, from coordinate 20,185,949 downwards.
GTACGGTGTTATATATCACCCTGTCAGCATGGATTTGTTGAACACAGGTCTACTGTGACTAACCTGGTGCAGTTTACTCAGGTTGTTTCTGACGTATTGGATGGGAGGGGACAGGTTGATGCTGTTTACACAGATTTTTCCAAGGCGTTCGATCGTATTGACCACCAGATGATCATTACAAAATTAAATGATTTCGGCTTGTCTAATAGTTTAATCTCGTTGTTTGATTCTTATCTTCACAATAGACAGCTTTACGTTTCATATAATGGATTTAATTCATCCGTTTACATTGCATCATCTGGTGTTCCACAGGGATCGAATCTTGGCCCTCTTCTATTCCTCTTATTTATTAATGATCTACCTAATAAAATAAGCAGTAACATCCTGATGTTCGCCGATGATGTTAAAATTTTTCGTCCGATATTCTCTATAATTGATGCAGAGGCTCTCCAGACTGATTTGAATATCCTACTTGAGTGGTGTGCTGGGAATAAACTGTCCTTAAATGTCAATAAATGCAAAGTAATGTCATACTTTCGCATCAAAGATCCAATTTTATTCCCTTACGTTATTGCCGATAGTCAACTGACTCGTGCGAATTTGACAAAAGATTTGGGAGTACTCTTCGATACCGAGTTGACCTTTTCTCAGCACGTGATAGAGGTCTCTTCTTCGTCGATCCGAATGCTTGGATTTATTATTCGCAACACTAAATCATTTCAGAGTGTTCAATGTTTGAAGACGTTATATTACTCTTTTGTCAGATCTAAGTTGGAGTATGCAATGATGGTATGGTTTCCATTGTATAACAATAAAGTTTCTATGCTTGAAAGAGTACAAAGGAAGTTTCTCAAATTCTTATGGTTCAAGAGATTTCATCGATACCCATATCAGGGCTTCCCATATGAAATCCTTATGCGGACGTTTGAGTTAGAATCTCTTAGCAACAGACACAGAACCAGTTGCCTGATATTTTTGTTTAAACTATTTCACGGCTTGATTGACTCTCCATGGATCTTACAGAGCCTTGATTTCTCTATTAATCAACATAATAGTAGATCTCAGTGTTTATTTCGGCTACAAAATCCAAAAACTAATATGATGTTGAAGTCACCATTATTCAAGACCTGTTCTTATTTTAATGAAATAAGCCACTCGTGTGATGTGTTTTTTCAACCATTCAACTCTTACAAGAGATCTATTATAAACTTATGGTAAGAAATCTTGATCTGGGTGTTTTTCTTGTTGTTTATTAATTTATAATATATAGTATTATTATTGTGTTATTTAGGCTACTGTGATGGTACAGGTACTTTATTTATTTATTTAATATAGTTTATTTCTATATGATACTTGGGTAATATAATATTGCTTGTGTATCTGGTCAATCGAATCGACATTTATTGGGACGTATGTCCTCATTTTTTCCATTATTTCTTTAAATTCTTAGTTCTGTATTATTTTGTTTTTTTGTGTTTTTTTATATGTTATTAATGTTAAATAGGTATTTAAGAAAACAAACATTGTTTTGTCCAGTAAATGGATATCATAATCTGTTGGGCGAATAAACGATTATTATTATTATTATACTTCGTCCATTTTCCATGATGATTGTTTTTGATACTGAACGGGATGAAAAAATTATATGGCGGCCATAATAAAAGAAAAAGTAGACTATGAAAGCTCTGGGATCTAGTCGGCTTTGAAAATTTTTGAAGAGTCGAATTATTGATGGGTCTTGACGCTTATACTAACATATAAAATATAATTAATTAATTTCCAACAATAAAAAAAAATGAAGAAAATAGGAAATCTCGATTTTTCATTTTTTTCAGGATATTTCAGGAAATGCTTGGGATATTTAAAAAAGAATTCGTAAAATATTTACTCATCTAAAAATGACACAACTTTTCTCTAAGTACCGACCTCGTATCTTCAATGGCTTAAGACATCCTATTAAATGATTTAACCCTGTTTACAGGGTGTGGCGCGAAAACCTCTCATCATTCATAAATAAAAAAAAAAACATCAAACTAGAAATAGAAATCTGAAAATGTATGGATGTATTATTTCAATTTCGACGAACTCGGCTAAAATATTCACAAATACCAGTTCCAGTTAAACCGAGTTTTCAAAAATTCAATGAAGATGGTACAGTTGTGTACAAACGCTATGTCGCTTGGCCTACTCTTCCATTTAACAAGAAATTTAAGGATATTTTCACCTCCAGGGGGGATGTATTAACGAAACCATCACCTCCAGAATGAATCCTGAAAAAATTTATAAAGAATTCGTTATGGGAGTTGTTTTTTTTTTCACCCTTTTGCGTTACAGAATTTATTCCGCTTATTAGAGGCAAACTAATAGGTTGCAACATTTAAAAAATTAATAAAGGTTACCCAGAAATAAAATCCAAATGTTTGCATCATTTGTCAAACGATGGATGTCTTCAATCAAACCCTCCTTGAAGTTTACCCAGTTCACATTCATCAACTATTTGTGTAATTGTCTCGTTAGCTTTTCCACAATGACAGAGAGAACTTGTGACAGCATTCCATTTTAAACAATGTTGCATTACAACGACCATGATCTGTCCGAAGGCATCATTTTAGGTTGATCGAAGCCTGATACAATTTGTTGGATCGGTAATCAAGCTTTTGTTGAAAAACTTTTCTTGGTTCCATTTAACTAAATGGATTTTTTTCAAAAATATCTGGTGGAAGAATATTAATATTAATATTTACCAGCAGGTAAAGTAAAGTTACCTGATATAGATAATTAAAAATGATTCCAATTTTACAAAGTATGCATGTAAGGTAGGTATTTCACATCAACAGAATGATAGTTTTCTCTGAATCAGTGTCATGACCTTAGATAAAAATAAATGGTAGCGAACAATCTGATGGTGACCTTTGAAGCTAATTTTGGAAATTCATATACAGAACCTTCTATATTCGAAGGTAATTTCCTTTATCTTCATAATATTCTATTTATTTCATAAAAATTGTGAACATTTTTAAAAGCAACTTTCACAAGAATTCTAGGAATTCACAAAGAATTTATTTTATATCTTTCTTTGCTTTAAATGTATGTTATCGATATTATGTGCGTGAGATATACTTATACTTTCCGACAAGAAAAAATTTGTGCATATAAAAGTCGTTTCGCCACTGTAAGAGATGAGCTTCAATTTTTTCATTATGGATTTTCGTTTCAATGCCAACATTTTTGTAATGACAATATGAAATTTTTTATTCAAAGGAAAAATACACTAACAATGATTTTTTTTTACACTAACGTAAAGTTCGAAAATTGTTCTTACAATCCTGTTAATTTAGTTTAAAAAAAATTTCCATCTTGCTTATAACAAGGGGTTCAAAAAATAGCCATTTTCCCTAAAATTTAAAAGGCCGCCATTTTGGAACACCTCGACCGATTTTACTCAAATGCAATACCAGAACACTCCTTGTGGCTATCTTGTTCTCACAAAAATCAGCCCCCTAGATTGAATCCTGCTACCTGAAATGGAAAAGAACGGATTTTTCCGAACTTTCAAGGAAAGTATAACTGCAAAATTTCGTGCTCTAATCTTAAAAGATAAAGCTCCAGGCACATTTTAATGTATATGTATACAAATTTCGGATAACTAAAAAATAGAAATTTTTCGAAAAATTATAATGGCCGCCATTTTGGAACGACTTAATCGATTTTGCTAAAATGCAATACCAGACCTCTCCTTGTGAATATCTTACTCCCACAAACATTTCAGCCCCCTAGATCGAAAACCGCGACCTAAAATGATACCAAAAGAACGGGTATTTTCGAATTTTGAAGGAACAGCCTGGGAGTCTGGATCGGTGGACATTTGATGAGTTCGGATGATTTTTGTAAGGTGATGTAAGGTCCTCAGTAATGCATTTTGAATAAAAATATTCACTATTGAGTGCGACATATTATCATTAGTGGGTGTTTATACACAGGGCGTTTTTTGGTATCATTTCAGGTCGCAATTTTCAATCTAGGGGGCTGAAATTTTGATATAAGTAAGACATTTACAAGGAGTGGTCTGGTGTTGTATTTGAGTAAAATCGGTCAACCCGTTTCAAAATGGCGGTCATTTGAATTTTCGAAGGAATTTCTATTTTAGAGCCCCTTTTTTAGTTATTCGAAATTTTTATATGATTTCTCTAAATTTCTGTAAATTTCAACTTTTAGATTTTCAAAACATATCTGTAGGTATCTTCATCTGTTAAGATTAGTACCTACATGATATTTTGCAGTTCTACTCCCTTCAAAGTTCGTAAAAATCCGTTCTGGTCTCCCATTTCTGGTCGCAGTTTTCAATCTAGGGGTCTGAAATTGTTGTGGGAGTGGTCTGGTATTACATTTGAGCTAAATCGGTCTAGTCGTTTAGAAATTACGGTTATTTACATTTTGAAGCGCTGAGAAACGCCTAGCACCGAGTTCCGCGCCCATCGTGGCTCCGAGTTTGGGGCAGTCTGGCGAGCCGGTGAGGGCACATCTGGTCTTATGGGACCAGCTGTTGAAGTTGGATCGAGTTGGTCTTGCCCGGGCAATTTTATGGCAGGCTATCATTTGATCGCGACCTCGTGTCGCTCCCCTATCACTGGGTTTCGTCTTGGTCGTCCTCCAACTGATCCTCCACCAGACCCGTGGTCGGCTTACGATTTATCTCTACCATACGGAGGCAAAGCAATCCCCCAAGCCTCTCCCTTGCTCGTCACTCATTTCGCGTTTTCATATACAGTTGGGTCGTATTTTTGGTGATTTACTTGCGCCGCCGTAGTGTGGTTTATTTAACTAAATGTTTAGTAGGGACAGAAAATATGGCACGTTTTGATGAGTTAGGTGTAGGGTATTGGAGCTTGCAAAAGATGACCAATCGCAAAAATTGGAGTTGAACAATCATTCAACATTAAAATCGTCCAAGATTGTCCTGTTAACAAATTTCCAGGTTTTCCGGGTGGAAAGTTGTTCAAGCTGACCAGAACGTTTAGACAATCGAATTTCAATTCTGACCAATTTCTATGGGATTGTGATGTGGGGGATTTTTTTTTTTAATGTTAATTATCATTATACATACCAATTCATTGTAACAATTTTTTTATATAAATTTATTGTAATGTTTAGGAATAGTTAAAATGGCTGAGTTTTATTCTGAAAAAAATTAATGTTCTTGCCTCTAATTTCACGCATTAAGATCTAAAGAAATAACAAAATACATCGCATATCTTTTGATCTTAAGACTCGTTTTCGTTTCGTAATAATTTTCGTTAATTTTTTCAAGTAAACCTGCAATTATTCATAAATACTTACTTGTATAATTCATGAGAGTCTATTTTTATCTTCACAAGATTTGTAGCGAATTACCACACGCATTATTTTAATATTTAACATTTACCATAAATACAGTGCGAATCTAAAAAAAAGTGTCATCTTTCAGCGGTGATAATGGAAGGAATTTGAAAGTTTGAGAAATAGAAATAAAAACCCTTATAGTCAACTAATAAAAAATTGACGGCAGGAACAAAATATCGAAATGTGATCCTGAATATTTTTATTATAATAAAATCAATTTCGACCTCACTGCAAATTTCATGTCTTCATGTCACGACCATCAGAAGCTTACTTTCAAAATTTGTTTTAGATACTTCTTATATTCAGGAGTGTATAGGGCGGTTTTTTTATTTAAAATATGTCTCTCACTCACCAAACTAAACCACTTTTGTAGAAAACATTTTTTCGCTTAGTGCTTACTTTTGGAGATATTAGGAGAAAAATTAAATTTCCCCGATTAATGAATAATTCCAAAAAATGTTACAATAAAATCTTTTGCATTTTTTGTCGCTGCGACACTGATTTTTAATAAAAAATATGGATTGCTATTTAAAATTTTTAAAATTTCAAAGTGGCCCCTACTCCCTCGCAAATAGTGAGGGGTGCAGAGTGGTTTTTGTGTTTAAGCATGTCCTGATGTCCCCCATCGAAGAAAACCACTTTTGTGGAAAATATTTTTCCGCAGAGTGTGCCCTTTTAAAGATATTTGTATATTTCAAGTTATAAGAATCACCCTGTATACCTACGTATTATAATCATAAAGATTAAAGATTTTATATAGTAAATATGATTATATTAAATAACTTGTTTATTACTAATGAATAAAAATATACGGTGAGCCGATAATGGTTGAAATTAATTCGATAAAACATTGCAAAAAAGTCAATTTGAGTTATTTATTGATTTTTTATTTTAGGTATTTCCAAATATTTGAAAATAATTATTCATGACGTCACCTTTGTTCCGGATGTGACGTCATATATTTTTTTAAGGGTGACCACCATTTTTTATTGGTGGTACTTATACAATATGAATTAATCATTCATAACGACCTATCTGCAAAAAATCGAATTATCTACAGGGTGCACCATGTATACTTCTCTATATTGCTATCTCCTAACGCTAACAGATACAGGGTCGGTTAAACAAGTCCAAAGGAACGCAATTTTGTGGCCATCTTGATTCCGTCGAGACATACAAGATATCTGTGGCCGTTCCTGAAATATCCTGAAAAAACTGAAAAATCGAGATTTCTTATTTTATCCATATCTTTTTTATTATTGGAGATTAATGAATAATTTTTTGTGGGCTCACATAAATCGGCAAGAGCTACCCATCTGACATTTCAAAAATTTTCAAAGCCGACTAGATCCCAGAATTTTCATAGTTAACTTTCGTTTTTCTAATAGCCACCATATTGTTTTTTTATGTTGTTCGATATAAAAAAAACATAAAAACTAAAAATTGTTAAACTTCAAGAAATAAATTTTAAAAAAATGTATTCTTCTTTTTTCTTTACAGAAAAGACAACTTTTTAGACCGAATTTCATAGATAAATTAAAAAACCATAAGGCAAGCACTATTTCGGCGTATTTTACAAATGTTGACGTTTTTCTACGATTTTTTTTTATTTTTCTTTGAAAAAAGAAGAATAAAAATAAAAATAACATTTTGATGTTTATTAATTTTTGGTTTCCATTATTTTTTTTTATATCGAACGACATAAAAAAATACTATGGCGGCCATAAGAAAAACGAAAGTTGACTGTGAAAACTCTTGGATCTAGTAGGCCTTGAAAATTTTTGAAACGTCAGATGGATAGCTCTTAACGGCTTATGTAAGCCTACAAAAAATTATTTATTAATTTCCAGTAATAAAAAAGATATGACGAAAATAAGAAATCTTGATTTTTTCAGGATATTTCAGGAACGGTCACAGATATCTTGCATGTTTTGACAAATTCGAGATGACCACAAAACTGCGCATCTTTTCTCTAATTTAACCGACCCTGTATCTCTTAGCGTTCAGGAGATAGCAATATAGAGAAGGATACATGGTGCACCCTGTATAACATAACATAATTCTAATAAATGTAAAAGAAATTTTTTCGACGAAACCAGTGGCGTAATTATGGGAATTATTTTTAATCTGAAGCCCTTAAACTTCACGTCACTGTAGAAAGGCAATTTTTCAACCTATTTTGAAATTTTATATTTTTTATTTCTTTATGAAAACGATGTAAGTAGCTATTATTAATGCAACAAAATAAGGGTACCTTTTGGCAAATAATAATATAAAATTACAAAAAAATAAAAAAAAAAAATTTCTCCAGTGGTGTAGAACTTTTGGGGCTTAAAAGAAAAAAGAACCCCCATAATTACGCAACTGGTTTTGTCAGAAAAACTTATTGTACCTACTTCAAAAATTTACCCCTCTATTAATAGCCCAGTAGAAATTGACACTAAAAGGGCTAAAATCACAAAGTTTGATGTAGTTTTGGTTTTCTTGGTTTGTCGACAAACAAAACTTAACGCTTTTTGAAATTTGATCATATTTGTAAAAATTTAAGTCCAACCACATCTCAATAACCCTATAAGAACCAAGCTATGGCCCTTCGAAGATTTTTCTCGAAAATTTAAAATTTTTGCTCCCTGCCTGGGGCAAAATATTGGCAAAATGTCTCATTCTATGAGAAAAGTCATTAAAGTAAAAAATAAAGTTCCTCAGGTTCGTCAAGCTCTTCTTATCGCATAATTTTCCCAGTTTTCACAGTTCAAGCATAGAGCCGAGCATTTGAGCCCAGCATTTGAGCCCAGCTAGTACTAGTACACGGCTAGTACACGCCCTCCTGCATCCCTTCTTAGAATTGCAGGCTATGATTTTGAGAAGCTGTGGTAGGGCTGACTTTTTGAGAGTTGTTAATGGGATGAGGCTCATTTCCTAACTTCCCAACCTTGGTGGTAGGTGAGGAAGGCATGGAAAGAGGCAGCCTTGGTGGTTGGGGGTAAACATGCCAGATTAACCATTACATTTACCGCTGTCTTCACGAAGGGCTGGAACCTCAGGTCGTGCAGTCTCTAAATGGTTGAAACGCCTTCCTACAGAGCCACCAGACACTTTTCGGCAGCTTCCGCAATACTCTCAAGCGCTGCATCTGTTAGAAGGAAGATGCTACTAGGTCCTGCCTCTTCTAAAATTGGCCCCACATTTTCTTTTTCTCTGAATTCCCTGACAGACTAGGGCAGAGGTGGTGTCACATCCAGTAAAAGCGTGAAGAAACAGTTCAAACTTACTGGGCACTTCAACTTCACCACTGTTGAACGCACTAGTGGTATACTGAATTAATCCTTCCCCACTTCTGCCACGTCCACGGTTCTGAAAACGCAATAAGTTGTGGATGGTGAACCCAACACAAAGAGGCGAACAAGAAGATCCACGTGCTCTCCAACCTAAATCACAGGATCGTAGCTCGTTGTTTTCTTCAATGCCATCGGAACGTCATCGGGTTCTGTGTCTTCCCTCTCTGTCTTCGTTTTAATCCTTATAAAGAAAGACTGCAGAGCGTAGATGTTGAATGAGGCGTTCTTTCTTTCGGCAATTCGACAACGTCTTCTCTTAGGATACTGTAATAATTATAGGGGAGTCGAAAAATTTCGCTGGAAGAACCAGTATATCGTCTAACAGTTCTGAAGATTTTGTACTCCGAAAAATGGACCATCTCTGAAGGACCATTAATTAACTTTATAAAAGCATTGAATTTTCTTTGTGTAAAAGCACAAGTTTTCTGAAGTCGCAAATTTGAATTCACACCACCCTAACTGGTACATACAAGTTACTAAAAGATCAGAAGTACATCAAGCTTTGCGATTTTAATGCTAATTTCTATTGGGCTGCAATATTAAACTGCACCAAAATTGAGAGAAATATCTTCAATAGCTTAGAAGATTGATTCTTTTCTTCCAAGTGTAACAATCAGTAGGTATCTAAAAAATAAAGCATTTTAGAGCAAAACTTTATAGAAGAAAAACAATTATTGGGCGGTTTTTAAAGCTCATTTTATACCCTTGAGACACAATACATACAACTATTGTCTCCCTAGGGAGGAAAATAATCACTTTCGATCATGTTTTTTGGTTTGAATTGAGCCATTTTTAGGCATTTTAGTCGAAAAAATTATTTTTGAGCGCGTCGCCTCTGAAAGTTTACTTTTCGATAGGCAACATCCGATCGAAGGACAAGTATTACGCACAAAGGCTCCCTTCAAAGTGTACAAATTCTCTACTTTCTAGCCCTTGTCAATAAGACAAAATTTCACGGTAGTAATTGTTGCTGCTAACGGCAGTTGAGAGCTCTGCAGTTGACGCAGCTCCCGAGATCGAACCACGATACACGCATCATGTTTCAAGTAAGTCGAAGCGCGCTAAAACAATAATTAATCAATCTATTTGATTCTGTATGATTTTCTTGGTCTTAATAGGTACATAACCTGGGTATGTATACTCAAGTTTTCAGTGTTCTAACGCGATCGCGCTAAAAAATCCGTGAATATTACTGCCGTACCGAAGCACATTTAAGCTCGTATATGACATCGTCCCTCGCTTGATATACAAGCAAACGTCGATTTAGATTAGACAAATGATTTATTTACAAAATAATCGGTTATCTTCATTATAGTTCCCGAAATTTCACTAATCAAAATCTCCAGTCTACTTCCTGACAAAACTTTCATTCCAAGAAACGACCGTGAAGAAAAATAATTATTATTAATAAAAAATATTTTACGGAAGTTTTTTTTATCGCCCGACTGATATTTTATCGCCCCCAAATATTCACCTTGAATTTATCTTCTTGACTAGCTGCTAATATTTTGCAGTTTTATAATTATTGACCTTATAATAATAATAGGAGAGCAGTTCCGAGGTCATTCAACGTCATTTATCGCTCCATTTCCAACATTTTCCCTTCTACACTAAATTCGGCTGAGGTTTCTGAATTATAGCAAAGCTTTGACGCACTTTTACTATTTATCGTCCAGTACCTTTATCGTCATTTATCTCGAGATGCAGGTTCTGGTCAGGTTATAATAATTATTAAATTAATTTTTATAGGTGCAGCTGGAGTTTTTCGATCTTTAGCTTTATTCTTGTTCTTTTTTAATGATGCGACATTGCATGGAGTTAGAATTATTGACCTTCTTGCTATCGTACTGGCACTGGCAACTTGAATCTGGCGTCTACTTGGGGATTATTTTGTGTTTTCAATAGGCTTTTCTGTACCTACCTTTTAACGCGCGTTAATTGTTGGATGTGTAAAAAAAATACTTATAAGAAAAAAGAAAAGTACCTACCTACCCTGAAAAAAGGTTTCTTGTCATTTTTTCGTATTATGTCATAACTTTCGAGTTATTTGATGTTTAAGAAAAAACCGATTTTTGGCGCGCAGTCTCTAGAAAAATGAAATTACTTGTAAACCAAACAACCTATGAAGATTAATCAAAATTGGTTTTGAAGGCGACATAAAATACAACTTTTTTGTCATTGGGGGAGGGAGGGAGGGAGGACGCAGTGCACCCCCAGAACTGATTTTTGTGGATTTATTTACTCTAACCTCTTCACTAACAATTATTGGTGGAAAATCTTAGATTTATGAACTTGTTATGAATTTTTTTTCCTACGACCACTATACAAAACACTACTTTGCGCATCGTTTTTTTGTGCGCAAACTAGCAGATTTCTCGCGTATCCAAAACTGTGTGACAAAGTGACATAACGCATAGCCAAAAATCGTTTCCGTACAGTTTTAATGTAAACAATAGTGATGGGCGGTAACTGAGAACTCAACTGTTACTTATTGTTAATGGAATAACTATTCATTTAAAGCTTCAAGGTAATAAAATAAATACAAATGGGATAACATAGAACCCGACAAGACTGTAAAATATAGTATACTTATTATTCTCTTGTGGCAGTAATTATTAAAATTTACGAGTTGATCACTAATAACAGCATTCGTAGCGTTCAAATCAAATTCACGAACGTGATCGTGAAAATAACTCGCACACCTCTACTAACTTCAATCGACGACGCACAGCGCCTGCGTTGTGTGGAAGTTGCATATCAATGATATACTAACCTCTCTTAAATCATTGTTATTATCTACCACGTCTCCACGCTCACGTCACTTATTTTTAGTTCATACGGAGTCTAATTAATAATAAATAATAATATTGTCGGTAGAATTCAATGATTTTACAGTATATAATAGTAATAATAAAAAGTCATTGGTAGAATTGAAAATAATACCTACCTAGGTAGGTAGGTAGTCTGAAAAAATAAACTTTAGTTAGGTAGGTATCTATCATTATAATGGATTGTTCCTCTGAATCTGGAGTAGAAAATATACCACCTGAAGTCAGAAAACAAGCAGGTTTGTGTTCTTTGAATTTGCTACCTGTAGTTTCGAGAGAAAAATACGAATCTGCTTATAAACATTTCATAAATTGGAGAAAAGGTCATAAAAGCAGAGCATTGTCAAAAGAAATAATTTATGTGTTAAATTTGTTAAATAATTAATCTGTTAAATTGTGGTCGTAGGAAAAGTACTGTGTGAAGCACGTGCGGAAAAGAAATTTCACACTCGTGAGAAATTTTCTCTTTTCCGCACTTGTTTCACAATATACTAATACTTTACCGACTGGACTTTAATTATTATCATGTGAAATTATCATTTTAAATCCAATTTTTTAAATTTTTATAAATAATTGAAGTGTCAATAATTATTATCTATTATTGCGTGAGATCTGCAATGTAATCTAATTTTGTATTTAAAAGTAGAGGTGATAGTTTATATACAGGGTGATTACATATGTAAATTATGTGGACTATTTTTTATGGCGCAATTATTGTTTTACCACATCCTTGATTAGCGGATTACAAATTATAAGAAAATTCCATCAATGTCGTGACAATTAGGTCCGAGTTCTCGATCTACAACGCAGTAAAACTGTACCAGTAAAATTAACTTGCTCTTAATTTGCGGTTACAAGATTTCCATGTCTCATTGAAAGTATCTATTAAAAAAAACGTGATTAAGCAAATTAATTAAGTCAATAATAGTTTTAGAAAACACGTCATGATTCATTCAATATCAATATAATTGACAAAAATATATTAGGCACTTTAGCATATCTACATAGTGTGAGATAAACATTACAGAAAATAATTTTTTAACAAAATTTTGAGTAAAAATTGGAAAACAAGATTTCCGTAATCAAGAACTGTTAAAAACAAAAAACAATTGAATCTATCAGGAAACTGCTAGCCCAAAAATGGTACTTTTTTTAAATTGCGTTAATTAGAGCTCGGGTGGGGTTGCTAGATCCTCCATCAAGCGCCTCCTCAGGTGGCGGATAGAGGAAAGTTGTTGGTATCGGGGAAATGAAATACCGAGGCGGACCAAAATCTACCACAAACAGAAACGATCGTACTATAGCCTGACGTACTGACTACCGGAATAAGAAGTTTCACACTATACCGGGTGGTCCATCACTTATGTCCACCCCCGAAATAGAGGTTAATTTTAAAGATAAAAAATTGAAACTTTCAGGATTTATGTAATTAATATAGGACCATATAATGACATAATCAGATTAATTATTTTTTTTTAGTTGAGCCATCAGCGATAAAAAACTGTAATTTGGTGTTAATGTGACCAAAATAAATTCGATTTTTCTTTAATAAATCGATAGAAATCAATTAATAAAATCAAAATCGCTTAAAAGAAATATCAAAAAACTAATTACAAGCCTTTAATTAAATAAAATACTTAAAATATGGAAATGACAGCTAGAATGATTGATTTACGGAAGCAATAAAACTATCAGGATTTTGAAGGGCTGGTATAGCACAAATGTTAAGTAAACATATCCTAAGTAAACATTCATAAAAGAAGCCCCATTCCAGTTCAATGGCACATTCTTCTGACTGCTTTGAAGATTATTTATGGTAGGTACCTACCCTCATTAGATTTGTCAGTTTTATTGCTCTACCAAATATCAATCATTTTACCTGTCATTTCCATATTTTAAGTATTTTATTTAATTAAAGGCTTGTAATTAGGGTTTTGATATTTATTTTCATCGATTTTGAGTTTATTAATCGATTTCTATCGGTGTATTAAAGAAAAATCGTATTTATTTTGGTCACATTAACAACAAATTACAGTTTTTTATCGCTGATGGCTCAACTAAAAAAAATAATTAATCTGATTATGCCATTATGTGGTCATATAATAATTACACAAATCCTCAAAGTTTCAATTTTTTATCTTTAAAATTAACCTCTATTTCCGGGGTGGACATAAGTGATGGACCACCCGGTACAGCCAACAGCTGCGGTTGGAAGAGCGATCAAGAGTAAAATGGCACTTTTTGTCCTGGGATTGGGAAACCGGACCCGAAGGCGGAAGAACTATTAAATAATCAACGGCATAAGGATGTAAATTGATAATAGCCCCTAGTCCGTGGCAGACCTTAATTGGTCAAGGGGTGCGAAGAATCTCCACGAGAAAAGGTAGGAACCACCCAAAAGTGGAAAAAGAGGATAAGGACCATATGCTCAATATTGAAACATGGAACATGGAACACAATCATTTTTTCCTGCAGGCAAAGCTCACATCATTATTAATGAAATAAAGAGAACGAGCATCAATATTCTTGGAGTAACCGAGGTGAGATGGCCCGGGACAAGTCGAGTAAATATCGACGACCACACGATTTACTGCCCAGGAAATAACGAACCTCAGCACTACAACGGAGTAGCAATAATACTGGACAAGGAAAGTCACGGAAAAACCTGACACGGAAATGCAGCAACTGTACTGCGACATTAAACAAAAGTAGCAAAGAAAAATGATGTCAAGAGTATCATGGGCGATTTCAACGCCAAAGCTGGCAAAAGAAGAGTTGAGGATGTCGTTGCATGGTAACTATGGTCTGGGGGAAAGAGACAGAGGAGATCTTCTTATACAGTTCTGTCAAGACGAAAAGTTGATGATAGCAAATACATGGTTCCAACTGCCCGAGAGAAGGCTCACATAGAAAGCGCCAGGAGACGAGAACAGTAACACCATAAGAAACCAAATAGATTAAATTATGTTAGATAAACACTACAGAAACGGCATAAAGAGGGTTAAAGGATACCCTGGTGCGGACATTGGGTCGGATCATAACCCAGTCATGGGCAGAATAGAAATAAAACTAAAGAAAGTGCAACGCTACAGAGTGGTAAGATCCAATTTCGGCACAAACTTAAGCAGGAAGCACAGTCACTGGCCGAATACATCATCGAAAATTCTTGGAAAACTGTCAAAAACGTAGAAAGAAAAGGAATAAAAGACGCCAGAAATTTTACAATTGATGGACACAAGCAGAAGCTATACAAAAACAGAGACGAGATTTTTGATTGCTATGAACTAGAAGAGTTCCAAACTAAACACGATCACTTTAACATGCATAGAACGCTAAAAGAGGTGACTGTAGTGAGGAATAGAGCCCCTGTATTCAAAACACTTAAGACGAACGATAACCGGATAATCGCTGATCAGAAAGATAAGAGGAAGAGTGGCTACAGTATATTCGGGAACTTTTTGACGATGAAAAAAGAAAACCAGACTTAGAAGAACAAAATGAGCCGCAACTAAATGTTTTGGCATCAGAAATAGCTCATGCAATCAAAATGGCAAAAACTCAAAAAGCAGCAGGTCCAGATGACATATACGCGGAAATGTTAAAACTCCTGAATGAGAAAAGCATCCTAATACTAACCCAGTTGATGAACAAGACCTATGAGACAGGAAGTATTCCTCAAGACTCGCTTAAATCAATATTTATACCCATTCCAAAGAAAATTGGTGCCAATAAATGCTCATAGTTCAGATTAATCAGCCTGAATCAACCTGATTAGGTAGTCATGCATTGAAAAACATTCTGAAGGTTTTACTCCAGCGTATACAAAAAAGTATGAGCAAAACATAGGAGAATAACAGTTTGGCTTCCGCCAGGGGCTTTGTATTAGAGAAGCGCTTTTCAGTCTTACAATTCTACTCCAAAAATGCAGAGATCAGTTGCACGATGTTTATCTCTGCTTTATAGATAATGAAAGACAGAGAATACATCATAAAGACGTTCAAAACGAGCTATCTAGGTCATATTATTCATCGGGAAAAAAACATTAGTCATGGAGGAGAAGATTGAAGGGAGAAGAGCTCCAGGGAGAAGGATGTACTCTTGGCTGAGAAATGTTAGAGACTGGACGGGACTCGACAATCGACACTCACTCGTTATTGAAAGCAGCAATAGATTATGACAGACAATTTGCCAGAATTGTTGCCAATCTTAAGCAATGAAGATGGCACCTTAAGAAGAAGAAGTTAATTAGAATTTTAACGAAATTTTAACGGTAGGTAGGGGGCGCCACTAGGACACTGCAGCCAAGTTTTTCCCCTAGGCGTCCGTAAGGGGTGGCTGCTATCGTTACTTAAGGGATGAAATTATGTATTTCTATAAAATCGGTTGTACTTACTTGAAAAATATCTACTACCTATTATAAAAATTGTTATTCAGCAACTTCTGTTTCGATTTTTCTTACATTTCTTATTGTTCAAAGGATATGTCCCGAAAATTACACTTTAAGTAGGTAGTGAAAAGGGTTCTTTCGATTTTACAACAATTGGAGGTGAAAAATGGACTGGATCAAACTCGGGATCAAAATTGTAGCTTTTAAGTTTCTCTACAAAAAACAGAGGGCGCGAAAAATTCACCAACACTATAATTTTTGAAAATTCATTCAAGTTGTAATGTACATTTTGTACGTACCGGCTAAATGCCAGCGACACGGAGACAACGGCGGGGGCGCGCAGTAAGTGAGTGATGGTGATTTTTAGTGCGACGCAAACACGGCCGGCTGGCGGCCTCGAGTTTCGTCGACATCGACTGTCGAGTTCCAACCTGGAACTCAAGTGCCTGCGTTCTCACCTTTCTTTTCTCTCCTGGAATTCGCTAGAGGAAGACCGTTTCCGCAGACACAGGGAATTTTTAGCGAAATGGCGTTGTGAACTTTCACTTAAATTATTATAAACATCGCCCACGTTTTTGGCTTGCTTTTTCCCTGGAGGCAATTTTTCCCTGGAGGCAATTTTTCCCTGGAGACAATTTTTTCTTGGAGGCAATTCTTTCACCTGCGGATTTTCTCCTATGGATTGATTTTTTTTCTGGAGGCAACTTCTCCCCCGTAATCAACTTCACCTGGAATCGACTCTTTCCCTGGAAGCAAGTTTCTCTCGGACAAGAAGGCAACCCATTGGTGTTACCTGAGACACCTGAGAAGTTTACCACCAACTAAACTTCCACCCTCACACCGGAGACCCTGCGAAGCTAAGTGCCTTGTGAACTACTAGCATCCGACCAATTCATTCTGCTAAACCGCACGCTCTGTTTTTTTAATTGGTAACCGTGCTCAAGAGTGTCATATTAATAGCTGTGATAGATTTTATATTTTTCAATAAAGAATACCTGTTGTTCTGCTGACCTGCTGGTTATTGTTGGCCCTCCTAGACTAGCGACTCAACCTACGACCCTTGTTTTTTTCTTGTCTCATGCTCTCAGCGACTATTTTTCCCCTCTAGGGGTTAAATAGCTCGTTTCAAAGTCATTGCATTTTCACCAAATTCATAATCAGAGGGTTTTCGGAAATTCTACCAAACCTTTTGATGTACTTAGCGTTTTCGAAAACAAAGCACATTAATTGAAAAATGTGATTAATTAAAATGAAAAACGTCCGCCATATTGGATCCGCCATATTAGATCCGCCATTTGGTTGTTTGAAAATCTGACACCGGATTCTAAATGAGCGACCCTGAAAACCCCCTAAAACGATTACTATAAGGGTGAAAATGTGATCAATATATTTAAAAACACTTCAAAAATATTGACGATGGTCGAGTTTTGGCGCCCTCTGTATTCGTACATAGCATGCCATAAAAATTTTGAAAACATGCATGTTGTAGAAAAACCCAAACGCTACTTTTGTTCATTGCATTTTTCACCCCCGATTGACCGTTTTGTTGTAAAATCGAAAAAACCGTTTCCACCCCCAAAGTGTCATTTTTGAGAATTTATATCTTTTGAACAGTAAGGAATTTCGAAAAAAGTTTATTTTCTCCTTATTTCTCTTATATATTTTCTCATTAACAATTTTTGGAATAATCCTTTTTTACGTGCAACCAATATTAACCGAGATACATAATTTCGTCCTTTAAATTCAAGATGTTGCCAACCCTAACGGAATCTGAAGGGGGAGGGGGAACTTTAGCTGGAGTGTTTCGTGGCGTCCCCTAACTACCATTAAAATTTTGTTAAACTTCTACTAATCGCAGTTTCAATTTTCTTTTTTATTGTTTGACTAGACT
Source organism: Malachius bipustulatus (assembly GCA_910589415.1). Classification (NCBI taxonomy): domain Eukaryota; kingdom Metazoa; phylum Arthropoda; class Insecta; order Coleoptera; family Melyridae; genus Malachius; species Malachius bipustulatus. Next base: position 20,168,126 of record OU342638.1, on the reverse strand, counting down.
ATACAGGGTGTTCCTATACCAGGTACATACGAAAGGAAGTAATTCTTTGGTTTATTTTATTGTTCTTTGGTTTATTTTATTTGCTAAAAGTTCAAAAAAACATAAGTCCGTAAACGCTTCCTTACTGATCTACAGGGTGTTGCAATTGAAGATTTCCCTTTTTTTCAACTCCTTGAGATTAGTCATACTTTAGTCAAAAGGCTAGTCACACAGGATCATCCCAGCTTTAATTTTTAACAGACTAAGCTTTCAAAAGTAATGGAAATGAGAAATTATCCAAAAAATCACATCCTGTTTTACCATTAAAAATGTTTAATTTCGTCCAATTAATTAGACGAAAATGTTTCTTTTTTCTTGATAACCGTTGCAGATGCAAAAAAACATAGAAGACGGAAAAGTTTCTAAATAAAATAGAAAATTCATATTGTATTTTAGAATCTACCAGCGACTCATCACAAAAAAGTTCAGGGGGAGAAATTCCGGGAAAAAAATCTCTCTGTAAATATCTCAAAAACTGCAGGAGTTATATAAATTTCCCCACCATGTATATCAGTAAAGAATAAGCATTTGCAGACCTGTGTTTGTATAAACTTTTAGTCACGAAACTAGCCAAAGATTACCCCCTTGCGTATTTACTTACCTGGTATTTATGAACACTCTGTATTTATTCGTGAATAAAAAAAACAGACGACCTTAACTTGTATCACGTCAAATTCCCATCCCGGGTGTAATGGGGTATTTTATTCTCATCATTGATCATTAACACCGCATGAAAGAAACGTTTATCTTAGCAGCTTCTTCTGATCGCTCAAGTAGTAATAACTTCCTACACTTTGTGGTTTATTTTTTTATCTTCTGTCAAGTCTTCATAAAAATCATCAACTATTACCTACCCACACAGACTTAACTAAGTGGTATCTGGCATCTAAGCAAAAAAAGGAATACCATATACAAAAGGTAACACATGACGTCAGCCAATGTTAAATCTTGGGGGAAAACCATAGGAAATTTACCCGTAGAAAATATAATTATATGCACCATACTCTTGGCGAAGGTTGCATTATGTGGAGGTGTAACAATAATCCTGCATTTATAATCCATTGACATAATGAGTGGGTTGTAACTGTTTCATGTGGTTTCTTGTGGTGACAAAACTGAAGAAAAAACTTGCAGACAACAGACACCACCAAAACTTTCCTAGTAGTAATCTTTTTTGACCTTAAGAGACTGGACTGTAATGCTAATTGATGTTATTTTTTTATTATATTTTTGTTTTATTAATTACGAAATACAATGCGAGAAAAAAGTTCCAGACAACAAATTGACCTGACAAAAACAATCAGATATGATAATTTCATTTTTAGCCAATTTTTTCCAGACTGTATGTCTAACAAATATACAGGTGGCCCATTTAAAATGAAACAGGTCTAATAACTTGGAAACTGAAGACGTACGCGAAAGCCCCGAAACAGGTCAATTTTTTTATTGAGCGGGACATGTTTGGGGGACAAATTTAACCATCTAAGTTTATCCCCCTGGCAGGGGTAGCTATACAAGGTGTTTTAGTGATATTAGTCAAATTTAAAAGGATAGTTTCTCTCGTAATATGACGTTTCATTTGATTAAAAAGATGGGGTTAGAGTTTAAAAAAAATATAAGAATTTTTGGTTATAACTCGTGTAAATTTAAACCGATTTTGATTTAACTTACCATGAACAATAAACAAACTAATTTGACTATTTCAAGTTTGGTAAGATGTATATACCAGTGGCGTAGATATTTAGGGTTGGAGCCTCTTACCCCTCTCTATTTTTTAGGCCACTAACTTTATTGCAAATACAAGAACTTTAATCAATAGCCTATGCATTTTTGAATAAAAGAGTATTTTTAGTTTTTTTTTTCATACGGCGTACCGTTTTTGGGATATTTGATTAGGTACCTCAGTCAATGTCACTGAATCATTAAGAAGATTTTGCAGATAAAAACGTTTTTGAATTTGCAATTAAGTCAGTGGTGTAAAAGTGGCGCAACCCTGAATATCTCCGCCACTGGAAGAGATCTAAAAAACCTGGAATAGCCAAAAAGATCTTTGTTTATTGTTCATGCCAAGTTTCATCAAAATTTGTTCAAATTTACATAAGTTATAACCAAAAACTGTTATTTTTTAATTTGACACGAAACGTCATTTCATTTAAAACTGAAATTTACTGTTTTCTACTTATATTTAACCCTTTAAATAGGGCAAGTTCCATTGTTTTGCTCTCACCGAAATATTAAAGGGCGAACCCATAAAACAGGTTTTCTCAAAAATTACATTATTTCCTTTAAACATATGCGAGAAAAAAATTTAATGAGACCAAAAAACCGTAGTGAAATGCGCATAGCATTAAACGTTTATCTCTCCGCACATTTTCAAAATAAATGGAGTAATTGTTAAGAAAACATGTTTTGTCAACCACATTGTTACGCGGAAAAATGCGAAGCGTGACAACACGGCCGCTATTGTGTGACGGCAACAATGTTCTGACCAGTGGCGGCTCGTGGATTGCAAAGTTAGTGAAGTGTAGATTCTACACAGGACTAGGTCAATTTTTTATTATTTTTTTAAATGTCCGGTTAGCTCAAAAAACTATTTTTTGCAAAACCCGGTCAGCTCGATTTTTTTTTGCAAAATCTGGTCAGCTCTAAATATATTCTTTTGCAAAATCCGGTCAGCTCGATTTTTTTTTTTTTTGACAAAGTCCGGTTAGCTCTAAATATTTTTTTTGTAAAAGTCCGGTCAGCTCGATTTTTTTTTTGACCAAGTCCGGTCATATCTAAATAATTGTCTTGTAAAATCCGGTCAGCTATTTTTTATTTGCCAGATATAGTTTTCGACGGTCCGGTCAGCTCGAAAATTTGATTTTTAGAAAATCCGGTCAGCTAGATTTATTCCACAAGGTGCGGTCAGCTCGAACATTTGATTTTGAAAAGTTCAGTTTGAAAAGGTTCGGAAAAAAGTTCAAATTTTGAACTGACCAAACTACGTCAAATCAGACCTCGCCAAAAACAAACAAAAATTCGGATCTGACAAAATCTTGTCAAACCGATCTTGGAAAAAACAATATTCTTTTTTAGGGAGAGTTTAACAATTCTCGAAAAAAAACCGAATGGTCAAGCTGACAGGACCTCGTTAAACCGGGCGTTGCAAAAAAAATTGAGCTGACCGGACCTTACAACAAAAAATATGTTTAATTTTATAAAAACAATTTTTTATTTAGAAACAGTTGAAGAGGCACTTACTCACTTCATCTTGAAAGCCGCCACTGGTTCTGACAAAGGAAGGCGACCTTACGCGCTCTGAAGACGTTCTACTCTTCATTAGACGCCAGAGTACCGAACGAAAAGCCGATCTGGAAATTCACCCGAATATTCGAGCAGCACATAGAACCGTGTGAGCACGCCATTTCGAAACTTGAGAAGAAGGATCGGGTGAATGTGCGTTAGAAGTCTTAGCGATAGCTCTTCGTACTCTCCTGGAATCTTACTAGATTGCTAAGCTCGAGACAGGGCAGTCTGTATTGATATATCAGGGGCGTTCAAGCGAAAATAAGAAATAAATTCAAGACGATTGTCTCTAGTATGTGTACATAGTTTATAGTTATAATGGTGAAATCAAAGTTATTGTTTGATAACCCGCGGACGCCAACTTTATTTTTCCTTTACAGGTGACGAGGTCAATAATGCTTTTGCCCGCAATAGCTCAGTGAAGGTTTCAATCCAGGAAATTAGAGGTGTCTATTAATTCGTAGTTTTAGTTGGAAAACAGGCTCTTATTACCCCGCTCTCAGAAGAAAGTTTGCACTAGCCTGTCTCCCTCCAGACTCGCAATGGGTGATGTAGGTATAAAGGGCATAAGTAAATTGCTTACTTCGCAGCGGTATTTTTTGATGACGTGGGGATTACTGGGTGTCAGACGTTCCGGGAAATTACTATAAGGGGTGGTTTAAATAGTCCACTCACCGCTAGTAGAAAATTCAAACCGTTAGTTAGCAATTAAAGAAGTGGCCATTCAAGAGGTGGGATAACTACGAGTAGAATGCTGAGAATAAGATACACCTGGCATTTTTGACAGTAACTACGGAGGCCTCAGCAAGTTTGCCTTATTAAGACAAAAATGCCTGGACTCACGTGACAACTGAAAGAAATCTGGATTCGCCGGCCTCTCGGTTTGCTTTTAATTCGGCAAAGCTCTCTCCCGAAGGCATCGTAATTAATTACTCATAAAAGTTTCAATCATTTTACTAATTTGCTTTCTGGTAAAAACCGTTCTGGTAAAATAATCTCACCCCTTGAATAGGTGCATGGTATCTTGAAGATTTTAAGACATTTGAGTACCGTTGTTTATTTGAAATTTTAATTTTAATAGTATATTATGCAACAGGCGAGTGTCTTAACCATCATAAGAGCGTATTAATAGCCATTATCTGCGAGTTCCATACACTATTTTTTCTACGACCCTTTTTTATTTCATAAAAAAGATTAAAAAATTATATATTTTAACAATGACCCGTGTACAATTGCGGATCATTGAGGTTAAGATAGGTTGCTATTTGTTTACGCATATTACCAAATTTTTTCTTCGTCGCTAAGATTATTCTGCTGAGACATGTTTTAGTATCAAGTTTAAAGGGCACTACTCACTACTGCGTAATTTTTATTATGCGAAGTTCGAATTCCGAATTTTACGCTTCGATTTTGAGATTAATTAATAATTTTAATAACTGACAGCCATTAATTACGATATTGTATGACTGCGCAACGCGGGTCGCAGCGTTGCCGCTTTGAATACTATCACGGAGCTCTACGAATGATATAATACTTTATCTTCCCATCTTTTACACGATATACCTACTTATCAAATTAATTAAGGTAACATAAAATCTTGATAAATTTTCTTTGAATGTTATTTATGTTCTAAATTAATAAACGTTCAGGATTTTTTTTTCAGAAATACAGAACTTATATCACAAGGCAATTTTTGTCGTGAGTATGACAACTCTGTGACTTCGGTTGATTTGGACCGACCCGATTGTGAGCGAAAAGGACCGATTCGATTGCAAATGCTCCTCTGCCATTGGATAGCTTGACCAGTGCTTTAATGAAAATTTGTATCTTAATGAGACCCATTAAAGCACTGGTGATTCATATTTAATACGCATATTAAAGGTTAGGAGTAGAAAAAATCACTTTAATAATCGGCTGTTAAATTTATTACATACTTAATCAACATCCTGTATAATATTAATTATGATGTAAAATTAAATTCATATTTTTTGCATCAACAAAATATTTGGTATTTTTATGCAATCCACTACTATTTAACAATTATTTTTGCCCAGTCAAAACTAGTTTTCATTAAAAAATAATCGGATTCTTCATTAAGTATTCAATTATTTCAGTTCGTTGAAGATGTTGTTTGTAAATACAGACGTTTTTTTTGCAGAATCACTGTCATAGTTTGAAAATATTTAGATTTTTTTATCTAAGACCAGATAAATTATTATTTGCCGAAAGTAATTTGATATTAATAGTAAATAAGTAATTAAAAAAAAGAGATAAAACTGTTTTTATAAATGAGAGGCTAATTTATAATTAAAAATAATCTCTCGTTACTTGATTCTCGCTAGGTAAGTACTATATAAGTATCCCCAGCTTAGACTTAATGTAGCTTTTATTGAAAAAAAAAAGAACAGAAAGAAATGTTTTATCTTCTTGATTTGTTCCAGCAACATTTATGTAGCAAGCAAATGAACTTTTAGTTTGTTGGAGTAAAATAGTCACTTTACAACTCCTACTGATCTTGTAAATATTTAAGAAGAAAGTAAGTTGTATCTTCTGTATGGTCTTATAATTATTACACATAAGCTGGCCTAGAAATTATACGTGCCTACTTATACCTACTCATTATATTTAATAATAAATAATTGTAAATAAATACATTTGGCTTAGAATTTTGGAGTATTTAAGTTGTTTTATTTTTTTTATTAAATTTATTATAAATAATAAATAAATTTATTTTTCTTGCTTTAACTTAATAATATGGTCCTCTGTAATAATAATTACTGAACCATATCTGTTTTTTTCTATTTATTATTATTATTAGACGTTATGCTTGTTAATCATGGTATCAAAGTTCAAGCAGCGAAATGAAATACAGCGTTATATTTCCAAAAAAATATTTATGTTTGTACTTCAATCAAAGATTAACTAATTTGAAATTATTTTTTATCTTTTATACTTATTATTTTTCACGTAACTTTGGGAGCAACAAATCGGAAAATAACCCAATAAAAAAACTTTTATGCGCATCAATCGCATAAATAGTGTTTTTATGCGTTGATTCAAGATTCAATTATGAATATTTTCGCCATTTTGGAAATTTTTTGTAAATCGTATTATTAGTGAAGTTGCCTACTGTGAAAATTTCAGTCTTTCAATCTTTACATTAAGTGAGCGGCAAAAGTAAGGAACAAATTCGATAAAACGAAAACCGCTGTTTTTTTTTTAATAAAAAATAGGTCAATTTTGTTTTTAGGTTGTTCAACTTTCGGCATTTTTTTAAAAACTTAAAAACAAAATCGACCTGTTTTTTATTTTTTCAAAAAAACAGCTGTTAAAACCTTTATCGAATTTTTTGCTTACTTTTAGCGCTCACTACCCCTACCGTAGTTGAAAAAATACAAAAATTTAAATGGCCGTCATTTTAAAGAGCCTCGAGAGATTTTATTGAAACGTAATATCAGGCCACCTCTTATGGATATTTTGTTCCCATAAACATTTCACCACTCTAAATTGAAAACTGCAACCTCAAGTGGTGTGAAACGGTTATTTTTTCAATCTAGAAGTCACGCAATTTTAGTAAACTTTTTTTTAAGGAAAATCTAAAATCCTCCATAAGTTCTAAAAAATTGCAATATTTCGTTTATACTATAATCTTGGAAGATGAAGAAAAAGGAGCGTTTTGGAAATGAAAAATGAGAAATTTTAGAGAAATAAACATCATATTATGAAAATTTTGTATATTTCTGTCATTTCTATTATTTCTTCTTTATTTTTTTGCATAGAAATGGCGCCTCATACGAAAAAAAAACAGGAAAGGTTTTCTATCACAAATTTAACGAGAAATTAAAAAATGATTTTTAATTTAAAAAATCACAGTGGCGTACCATTTTTTTCTTTGAAAAAGTATTGATCATTACTCGTATGCGCGCCACTGATTAAAATAAAATTCTTAATTACATGTCAAAAAATGCGCAATCGCTTCTCACCCACCAAATTTCATTTGCATATTTTCGACCGGTTTCAGAGCAAATAAATAAATCGTCAGTGTTTAAGTAAACCTATAACACCCTGTATCTGGAAAACGGAGCATTTGCACACATACATTTATATAGCAAACTGTCATTATTTTTTCATGTAGAATCCTCCCCTGAAGTTGTCGCACTTATTTACTAACACCCTGTATAAATTTACCACTTATTGCACTTTTCCTACCTCCGCCACTGACTTATTATTAGAAAAGAAGCAATTATTTTTACACTGACGTAAAGGTTGAAAAATGTTCGCCCAATCTTTTTATTTGAGTGTAAAAGCTTTTTTCTACATATCGCTTATACAGGGGTCGAAAAATTAGCATTTTTTCGAAAATTGAAATGACCGCCATTTTGAAACGCCTCGACCGACTTTGCTCAAATGCAGCACCAGACCACTTCTTATGGACATCTTACTCCCATAAAAATTCCACACCTCTAGATGGAAAACTGCGGTCAAAAATGGTGTGATACGGTTTGTTTTTTCGAAATTTGAAGGGACGACCTGTAGAAGTCATGAGACTTTAGAAAACTTTTTTTTTAGTAAAATCCAAAGTCCTCCATAAGTTCTAACAGATTGCAATATTTCGTGCACTAATATTGTAAGATAAAGCAACAGGGGCGTTTTGGAAATGAAAAATTTGAAATTAGTAATAAATATCATAATAAAATTTTTATAAATTCCCGCGTTTTTTGTTTCTTTAATAAATTCTTCAACGTTAAAAAATATTATTAACCACCGAACCATCTGGGCCGGCGCTCGTCCACTGCTGGCCGTCTGATTGGTGAGAGATACCTGCGTCGGTGCATGCACCTCTGTTGATTGGTCGGTCTGTCGGACGATTCACCTTCGGCTCCGCTGCGTCAGTTGCTCTCTTACCACCGCACGCTGCGTGTGCGTGTCTCCTGCTGCTGCGGCCTCTGGAATACGCGACGTGACGGGATTGCCGGATCGACAACTCATTACATTGCGACCCGACGTCTGGTTTGCCTGGCCCTTAATACAGGCCAGGCGTCGTCTGAAAGAACCCGCCGGGACTTCACTACAGCCCCGGTTGATTCCCTGTTATGACCGGCAGTCGATCAGAGCTCAGTTCACTCTCATCGATCTCCCGACGTCCAGTTACAGCTAGGCTCGACTCATTTCATCGACCGGCTGGGTACTGGGCGGAGTGCACTAAATACAGTCAAACCTGGATAAGACGGACACTGAATAAGGCGGAAATCTGTCTATCACGGAAATTTTTCCCGGTCCCGAATTAAGCTATACACATTACATGTTAACTTCCACTGCTAAAGCCGGAAACTGCGTAACGCGGAGACGGAACACGTTTTTTAACCTTATGCACGCAATTTCACCTGCATAAGACGGAAGCGGACCGACGTCGCCACCCTTTACTCTTTACCTCCGCATCTCCTCGCGCGTCTATCCTACTCTCACTTCTCGGAATTTTTATTGCGGCAATAAAAACTGTCTGTAGGTACTTATGCACTTCCTGTGTAGTTCTGTTCGGATTCAATTTTTATTTTAGTCAGTTCTAAACTCTCCAACTGTGAGCGTAAAAATATTTTTATGTAGTAGGTACAATATTCGAATATTCGATAATTATGTCTGCAAATATAAAATTAAACACGCTAACACTGAAATCTAAAATAGATTTAATTTACATATCAAAAAATTAATTGGTTTTTTACTTTACAAGGAAGTGTTTGTATGTATGTACATACTGTTGGGCATTTTCCGTGCTAAGCAGGTTTGTTTCCGGCTTAGACAGTTTTGTTGTTTAAGCCGGAAACCTGTATAAGACGGAATTTATTTTCGGTCCCAGGCGTTTCCGGGTTATCCAGGTTTCACCTGTACATGCCTCCTGAAGACCTCCTAGCTCAGTTCACAGGGAGGGAGATGGTTCGCGAGTCAATACCTCGGAAGATCTGCCTGCTTCTCCGTTGGCTCTGCTTATATAGCCGGTGCCGGCGAGATAACCTGCTAATCACCGCTGTAAAAACTGTATCCTTCTGATAGACCCCTCGATTAATTAAAATAAATAATAATAATCAATGAATGCCTTGGAATTCGTTACAAATTCCTTCAAAAGTGTTCTTATAAATGATTATATAGATTTACCAATTTGTTACACTTTTCCTACCCTCGCCACTGGCTTATTAATAAATAGAAAAGAAGTAATAATTATTGTTTTTACACTAACATAAAGTTCTAAAAATGTTCTTCCAGTCCTGTTAATTGGATTTCAAACTTTTTTTCCATACTGCTTATACAGGCGTTTAGAAATTAGCATTTTTTTCAAAAATTCACATCAAATGGCCTCCATTAATTTGAACCGGCTTGACCGATTTTGCGCAAATGCAATACCAGACCATTCCTAATGGATAGCCTACTCCAATTAAAATTTAAATACCCCGAATTGAAAAGTGCAACCTGAAATGGTGTGATAAAAATATTTTTTTGCGAATTTTGAAAGGACACACTTCACGTAGAAGTCATACGACTTTAGGAAATTTTTTATTGAAAATACAAAGTCATCCATAAGTTCTACAAGGGTGCAAAATTACGTTCACTAATCCTGAAAGATGGAGCTACAGGGGCGTTTTTGAAATGAAAAATTTGAAATTTTTGAGAAATCACGATGTAGGAATGGTTAGCCTATCTACATTTTTTTAAGAAAGGAACATGGGTGCTAATAATGTAGGTAAGACAAAATCGCTCCACTCGGTAATTATCGGCTGCGAGAACTTGCTCATACACCCAGCTCATTTAAACCAAATAGTAGAATAGACGACACAAACAACCAGAGCGAGACTGGAAATCAAACTCAATCCGAGGTGGTTGAACGATTTAGTATATAGGCTGCACCTTTAACCCGCCGAGCTACCGCCGGCTCCCAGCCTTTTTTATCATTTTCTTCTTAAATTTTTCAAGGTTAAAGCCTATTAGTAGACTTGTCTACTCGGAAAATTTCAGTTTCATTCCTTCAAAAATGCACTCATTATAGCATAATAGCAATTTATGGCGTGGGTAGGAACCCACGCCACTGGCTTACTAATAGAAAAGAAGTAATTATTTTTACATTAACGTAAAGTTCGAAAAATATTCTTCCATCATAATAATCGAGTTTCATATATTTATTTTCTATATTGCTTATACAGGAGTTCAAAAATAAGCATTTTTTTTCGAAAATTCAAATGTCCACCATTTTTAAACGGCTAGACCGATTTGGATGAAATGCAACACCGAACTACTCCTTATAGATATCTTTACTCCCATCATAATTTCAATTCCCTGGATTGAAAACTACGACCTGAAAGGGTGTGATATGAATTTTTTTCGAATTTATTAGAAGTCACACGACTTTAGGAAATTTTTTATTGAAAATCCAAAGTACCCTATGAGTTCCATAATATAAGAGTGCAACATTTCCTTCACTAATTTTGAAAATCGAGAAAACGCCGATTTCTAAGAATTACAAATGGTAGAAGACAGAGGTAGGTACATTTGTAATAAGTGGCTTAGGCCTCGCCCAAGTCATTACCATCTCTTCGATTTAGACACGTGAAGCTGCTTGGAGAAGTTGTCATTTCGTTGTTTTGCAGAAGATTTTTTGCTATAGGCATGGAAGCAAAATTTGCATGGTGTACCTCCAGGTTTGAAATGTTCTGCAGTTTGAATATTTTCTCCGATCGAATCTACGAGCGGATCTAACCGGGGACGGGTTGATGCGAGACTTACAACATCCCCCCAGTGTTAGGGAAGCTTCTGAAGTCACCATAACTGGTATGGAAGCTTAAATTCCATTTTGGGAAGAATTTCCCTCAAGCAACAGACGGTGGTTCCATAGAAGATGCAAGGAAGCTGTCGCGGTCAAGGCATCTTGCTTTCCTTTTTAAATCCTTTAAATCCTTTTTTAAAAAAGGAGTGGTCCCAAAATATTCCGGTAGGCGGTGCTGTGGCTGGATATCAAGGGTAGGTACCTATATATTACCGACACTGACGACTAAGCGTCAGTGTCGGTAATTTATATTATCAGTGTCGGTTATATTCAAAATTTCATGTGTAAAATTCATGTGTAGAATGAATGAAGTTCTGGATGTTTGAGAAATTAATGGCCTCTGTCCCTGGATGAGGACAGGGCCACAACACAACAAGACGACATTTTTAAAATAAAATTATGTATTTTAGATCCCCAATCAACCTATTTTTTTCATCGTTTTATCTGGTTTCGGTTTAATGCGAATCGGACTAGTATTGAATTACCAGAACGGGGCTCATCTGCATTCTTCTTCAAAAAACTATTCGTCACAGACAGAAACAATATGTCCGGATATGCAATTTTAAACATGTATGGAATTTTTTCAGCAACAGAGCATGAAATTTAATTGCTTTTCTTTGTTCAGTATTAGTTTCTTAGCAGGTATGATAAACACCGAGAGCGTCAAGTTCAGTAAACCGCAATTTCGGCACCGTAAAAGAAAAGAAAATTACTCATATCTTCTTTTTTCAATAACATTTAGTGCGTTAAAGTACCTTCACTAATATCTTGCATTATTAAAAGACGAAAAAATATTATTTTCCAAAGGTAAAAAGTATCGACGACCTTTTTACCAAAAATATCGTGTGTAAATTCACAAACTTATATCTCGAAGGGACGATTTTAGAACGTAGATGTCGATGTAGAAGTGCATGAAGGTTGAAAGTGACGTGGAGGTGTCGTACGCCGGTGACGCGAAAATATTCACAAATAGATGACAGGCAAGATGACGTAAGTTAGTCCCAGAGTGCCCCTGATGATGACTCTATGCATCGAAACCGGTAAGGCGGGCTATTGTTGAATATGTAGCAGGAGTTTAAATACAGTTGTGCCTCGACTCAAATTTTTTTAACCATATCCTATATTATAAGATGACGTAAGCCTACACAGATTGGCGGGATGGCTAAGACGCGGAGGCTGGAAAGCGAGAAGCCAGTAGACAAAAGATGGAAGGGCCAGGCACGAGAAGAAGCAGAAAGCGTGCGGAAGACGTAGCGAGCAGGGAATTAAGATTTACCTGCGTCAATTGCCTTTTAAATTTAAAGAAGTTACACTTTACGTTTTTCTTCGCGAATTAATAAACTACATAATATCTTGTCGTTCTCGCCTGAACTACGCTTCGGAATGAATTAACTACGCCATAAATGTTTTTCGACGCAATTACCCAAGTTCCTAAAATATCTGCAACAAAAAACTAACCCGGTCAATTAATACGAGAGCATTTTCCGTTAATAATCGCCAAATTAATATCAACTTCCGGAGTTTTTCGATTTTCAGCATCAAATGTTAATTTCAAGAGACTTGCTAGCAGATCAATTTTCGAGCCCTTCGCCTGACTTCTTGTGTAATTAAGAAACAACTAATTACCGTACAAGTTCACCTATTGCATCATTTTAATTTGGAAAGGTATTATTGGGAAACGTCAGCAAACTATAAGTAAAGGTCTTATTATTCTGTCTTACAAAGAACTTTCGCGAAAAGGGGCAAATAAACACCTTGAAAATCCACTAACATGAAGAGCCTACCTCCAGTATCTAACTTCAAAGATTCATGAGTTGTTTTAATTAAAATTAAAGAACTGAAATTGATGAAGTAGAAAATTATCTAAAAAAAATTACCTTCTCCCGAAAATCTTTGCTTAAAGAACCTACCCACAAACATTCTCACTATTGCAAGATTGACAATGTTGCTGTCTCTCTACCCACAAATTTGGCTGCATCTAGTGAAGAAAGTCGCTCAAGATAGTTACGAGAAGATTTTGGGTTCTACTTGGGGGTTCATAGAACCTTTCCCTCCACACCGTTACCCTCTTTTACTGGCAAGAGCACGTGGTCGATCTTTTGCGGAATATCTCAGTTATCTCTTCGATTACATAGTATTAGAAAAAAAGAAAAATAAACAATCCGCGCACGGTAAAATTAAGATAAGTAGTGGAAAAATTTCGTTTCGGTAATCTGAATTTTCCCAACATGTTTGCAAATATAAGTCGACTGATTTGTGAACGTGACGTAAATAGGTGAGTTTTTTTGAGCGGTCTTACGTTAATTGCGCGAAGAAAATTAATTGTGGGTCAGTGATTATTATTCACACGATGGTTATACTGCGGAAACAATAATTTACGTGATAAGTTTATCATATTTACTAATTTTCTTAATAATTTTTATTTTTAATTACTCGGCAACATTATACGTAATGTTGCCGATCTAATCTTATCTAACGTTTTGTAATAATTGATCATTGATCTGGTTTTCTGGTTCTCTGGTGGTTTTTCTCACAGCTCCTAAAAAAATCTGTACTGGTAAACTTACTTCAACATCCACACAGAAGATGTTGCAAAATGGATGAGAATTTAGTTGAAAAAAATTAATTCTTTCAAACTAAAAAAGAATACTTTACTATTAATATAAAATAGCTTGAATCAAGTCAAACCTACGTTGTTGTGGGATTTTTTTCTCCTGTATCCCACAGAATATCTTAAGAGCAGCGTGATTTTGTTAAAGGTAGATCTACCGTAGCATAAGCCTTCATCAAATATATTATGTAGCATAAGCCTTGATACTGTCATCTAAAAAGGAAGCCAAAAGATTTTGGCTTTCCTTGCTGGAATTCTAAACTCAAAAAGTTGATATTTATCTTTTCTCAGTGGCATTCCGCAAGGCTCGATCCTTGGTCCGATTTTATTTATCACGTGTCCCTACCTTTGTACCGATCTGTTCATGAAACCTTCTTGCGCATCAATCGCAGAAATAGTGTATTTTTATGCGATTCAATAATAAATATTTTCTTCCTATTTTTTTTTATAATGAATATAATGAAAAAATAATCCGATGTTTTTTGAGAAAACTCCACCTACCTACCAAAAAAAAAGAATGATCCTCTCGTGGATTCGAACCCGCACCAACAGTTTGCTAGGCAAGGGTGTAACGAACTGAGCCACGGTGCGTTTCAAATTTGTAGTGCTGATGGGGTAGGTATATCTAGTACGTCAGGTACCTACACCTACACATTTTATTTTTTAAACTTGTCATATTTTCGTTATTAAAAGACCAATTTGTATACTTTTTTCACCTGCATGTAGGTGATTTAATTGTAGTTGCGATCGCTCTTCTAGTTTCCAGAACCATTGATAATTGAATGTGAAAAAAAATAAAAAAGAAATTGCGAACCATTTCATCGATTTAATAAGTGCAAGCTAATTTTTCACAAGCGAAAAACTTTTTTATTTTTTGTTTAAAGTGCTACATTAATCGAGGCGAATTGAAGCTAAGACATCAAATTATTATTAAAGAAAAAAAAATTGAAAATTCGGTTCAACTTCTTCAAAAATGGACTCATAAACGGTTATAGAAATTTACACATTTTTACCCTTTTCCTACCCACGACACTGGCTTGTTAATGGAAAATATGCTAATTTTATTGCATTAACTCAAATTTCCAATAATTTTCTTCAAATCCTGTTAATTTGATTTCAAAGTTTTATTGCCATCTTGCCCATACGGGGGCTCAAAAAATTGGAAATTTCCCGAAAATTCAAATGGCTGCCATTTTGAAACGGCTCGGCCGATTTTGCTCAAGTGCAATACCAGACCACTCCTTGTGGATATCTTACTCCCACAAAAATTTCAGCCTCCTAGATTAAAAATTGCGACCTGAAATGAGGTGACAAAAACCGGATTTCCCGAATTTTGAAGGGACACCCTGTAGAAGTAACGCGGCTCTTGGAAATTTTTTCAACGAAAATAAAACGTCATCCGAAAGTTCTACAAGAATCCAAAATTTCGTTCACTAATCTTGAAAGATAAAGCTACAGGAGCGTTTTTAAAATTGAAAAATCGTGATTTTGGAGAAATAAATATATATATATATACAGGGTGTCCCAGCTTATTCGAAGCGGTCTCTGTAGGCCAAACGATGGATTTTTTTCCAAAAATTTTTGCAAATTCAAGTACAGGATCACAATGGCCATAATTTAAAATTATTTTGGAGTATACAGAGTGTCCCATGTGACAGTGGCATATCAAAGTTATGTTTTTTTAAATGGAATGCTCCTATGTTATTACATTTTTAGATTGTCTGATAAGAGAAAATAAGATTAGCTTTTACAGTTGGTGTTTAAATTCAGAAGTTTTTGAGTTATAAACAAGTGAAAATCGTCATTTTTCAAGTTCAAGGCCTTGTACAACGAAATCGGTTCAAGATAGAGAAAAACGGCTTACATGTCCCTATTTTAACTTTTCATGTACTTTCCTATGATGTAGATGAAATGTTTATACAGGGTGATAAAAAATTTGAAAAGTTCTGAGATTTCTCCACGGGTCGCCAAATAAAAAAATCAAAGAAATTACAAATGTTTCTATACCATAGGATAGTACATAAAAAGTTAAAATAGGGACATATGTAAGCCGTTTTTCTCTATCTTCAGCCGTTTTCGTTGTACAGGGCCTTGAACTTGAAAAATGACGATTTTCACTTGTTTATAACTCAAAAACTTCTGAATTTAAACACCAACTGTAAAAGCTAATCTTATTTTTTCTTCTCAGACATTCTAAAAATGCAATAACATAGGAGCATTCCATTTAAAAAAACATAACTTTGATATGCCACTCTCATATGGGACACTCTGTATACTCTAAAATAGTTTTAAATTATAGCCATTGTGATTCTATACTTGAATTTTCAAAAAGTTTTTTGAAAAAGTCCATCGTTTGGCCTACAGAGACCGCTTCGAATAAGCTGGGACACCCTGTATATATATCGTGGGCAGGTGAATTTTGGAAAACTACTTTTTCGTGATCTGGGGGTCATGATCGGCGGACATTTGATGAGTTTGGGTGATTTTCGAAAAGTGATGTCGTCCTCAATAGTGTATTTTTTTATAAAAAAATACACTAAAACGTCATTTTCCAATTGCAGATATCTTCATTTGCTGAGTAGCCAGGCGGTTTTTGGTGAAGTGTGTTTTTTCGTTTGTTGGATTTCAGAGTGAGTGTGATGACCTGAAGGAGCAACGCCTTGCTATAAATTTTGTGTTAAGCCTGGAAAATTAGTGACTGAAACGCTTACAGCTTCTTTCAAGTGACTTGAACGATTCAGAGTGACGGCCGATTGAAGACGATCAGCGTCCTGGACGTTCTTCCACCTCAACTTTTGACCCCACGTCAATAAAATCAACACCTCGGTGTGGGCAAATCGACATCTGACCATGAGGTAGCTTGGTGGAGAGTGTGGGATATCAGTTGGATCTTGTCAGGAGATTTTGACCGAAAAATTGAGTTCTTGCGAAATTTGCGCCACGTCTGATGACGAACTACCAAAAGTAAATCGCGTCCAGGATTGTTAGGAACTGTTTGATCGTTCAGAAGAAGATGAAAACTTTTTGAGAAGGATCATGATAGGTGATGAATTTACGGTACTGTCATTGAAATGAAGATCCAATCGTCCCAATAGGTGGGTGAAACGTCTCCCAAACCCAAAAAAGCTCGACAAGTTCAATCCACCTTCATGGTGATGCAGATTTTTTATGCTAAAGGTGTTGTTCACCATCACCACGAGTACCTCCACCAAGGCTCCAAAGTGAGCCCCTCATCAGACTTACTAAATTGAAGAAGAGGGGTGACTAATTTTTGTTCTTCCCCACCACCCCTTGCTGGCCTTTGCTTCTTGTGACTTTTCCTTGTTCCCCAGACTCTTGAAGATAAGAAGGTGTGAAACGATTCCTGAGATTGAGGCAAATCCGACAGAGGTTGGTCAGCACAAAAGAAGTGTATCAGGAATGTTTCAACAAATGGAAACACGGTTGGGATAAGTGTGTACCTTGGGGAGGAGAGTACTTTGAAGGGGACCCCTTCTAAATATGAAGTACATTTTTTTATGACATCAGTCCGCGTATTATCTGAACAGACCTCGTATATCGATTTTTAGGTCTTGATATCTTCTTGGTCGCATGAAGTAGCGGGTGTTTTTATTCACACGAAAGATCGTTCAAGGTTTTTAAGTGACTTCTTCACCAACGACATGAGAAAGATGGAATGGCCAGTCAACTTGGGTAGAAACGGTTAAATTTACTTCTCGTTTTTCTATTAAATAAAGTCAATATTAGGTATAATAAGGAAATTCGACGTTGGTGTTACGTAGAATCGACCTAATACTGACTTATAATAGATATTTACCTAAAACCGACATTTGCGACTATTGCGAGCAAGAGACGGAGGCCACTTGCCACTAAAAGCACCACTAAGAAAGCATTTCAAAAAATGCATCTCTTTTAAAGCCTTACACTTCTTTCTAATTTTGATATGGGTAGCTTTCTACATCTCGCCACTTAATTAGTAGTATGGCAAGTTTTCCGATCACATTTATATGTCGGAATCTTACTATGAAATAGTCGTCATAGTTTTTATTTATCTGCCATTAATCCGCCAGCTCAATTTTTTTACAACATCCGATCAACTCTAAAATTCGCTTTTGCAAGATCTGATCAGTCCGAAAATTCGGGCTTTCTTTGAGCTTCTCAAAACCAGACCTTGCCAAAAAAAAATCGAGCTGACCGGATTTTCCAAAAACGAGCTTTAGAGCTAACCGGGCTTTGTCTAACCTGACCCTAACAAAATGGAGCTGACGGGAACTCGTCCAATAGATCTTGCGGCAAAAAAAAACATATAAAAATAGTCCTAGCAAAAAAATCTGACTAGGCTTTGTTTGAAAGAAAAACCAATCGAGCAAATAAACCGACCGCGTCAAACTGACCGGATTTAGCAAAAATTGAATTTTTGGGCTGACCGGACTTTGCAAAAATCGAATTTTAGAGCTGAGCCTACCTTGTCCTGTGCAGAATCTACACTCCACTAGGTTTGTAATTCACGAGCCGCCACTGTTACCTATCAGTGGCGCGAGAGGGAACATAGTACCATTTACCAGAAGGAAAAGGTTAGAAGGCATATCACCACCCACTCCTCTGGGAGAAATTATACCATTTGCGGAGGAAGCTAAATATCCGGGTGTGCCCCTTGATAGAAGGCTACTGTGGAATTCCCATCTGGAAAAGGTCATCCACAGAACAAAGCTCTCTTTATGAAGTTGCAAGGAGATCTGTGGAAGAACTTTACGGATTGGTCCCAAGCAAATACTCTGGCTGTAAGTAATGGTCATTAGATCAATGAACACATATTATGGCTGTGTAGCTTGATGGTCCAAAGGCTTGCAAAAAGCCTTGCCCAAAATTAAGCTTTCAAGTTTACAAAGACAAGCATCCCCAGCGATTAGTGCAGCGATGATCACCACACCGCCTGCAGCTATGGAAATCCTTCTGGACTTACGTCCTCTCCACAGATACTTAGGTAGAGAGCCCAAATCGATAAAGTCTTCTGGGTATGTCCTCACTCAGACACGATGCCATACACAACTAACTACTATACTGCTTATAACGTCCTCTTTCCAAGCAGGAACCAATGGGAGCGCGACACAAGCGACCTTCTTAAAGCATACTTCACATGGATCACCGACGACTGCAGGACTCCAACGGGAGCTGGATCCGGTGCATATATCAGCAATCAAAATTTTCTCTTACAGCCAAGCGGCTTTCAAAGCCCTTTGCTCCATCAGTTGCAACCCGAAACTGGTATGGAAGTCTCAAACAGAACTCACTGCAGTAGCTGAAAACAATAACTTGTCTCTGGTTTGGATTCCAGCAGGTCACTCTGGTTTTGGAGAGAACGAAATCGTCGACTCTCTCTGGTCAGAAGAGGAACTGAATCCAAATTCACAGAACCAGCCAGTTGTCAGCATCAGAGAATAAAAAGCTGCAGTATTGGCAAAGTCTACCGGGATGGGCTCATTCTAAGGCTTTCATTGAAGAACCATCGAACAGCTAAGAAACTACTGGAGCTCAAAAGGTCAGACCTTCGCTATAGGACGCTGTAATGGAACCACCACTCACACAGGATGGGTTTAGCCGATAACGCAGCAGAACATGGTTCTATGTAGCTAAGCTACCCCGCTCTGGGAACAACCAGACACTCAACATTCGGAAGGGAATATCTCTCTCCAAGAGACCTGGATATATTCTCACCCTCTAAAGGCCATCATTCCTTAAAAAGACTAAACTATGGCCGATGGGTTACAGTTCTGTAAATGATTGCAGTCTGTGAAAATGTGATTGAAATCTAAAGAACTATCGTCCCACGAGCAATGATGAGATGGTAGAGGACACGACGAGAGAGAAGGTCATTAAAATAACATGGTCGGGAGATGTACCTGGATGAATTTAAGTGAATAAATAAGATTGAATAAGAAACATGGTTATCACGGCTTGCGGTCAGGGAGGTTATTCAATGCGAGTTGTTTTGTTGTTAATAAGATCATTGCACCTCATCAATTTGGATTTTAAAGAAATTTTTACGACACACTTTTATAGTTTTGAATCGCATAAAAATACACTGTTAATGCGCTTGATGCGCAAGGTTTTTTTTGGCCTCGACCACTTGGATCATTCAACCACGCATTTATGGTTATGGTATACCTGAGCTTTTTTACTTCGGTCCTTATCACCGAGTAGCTTTTTCCAGTTTTGATACCAAATTACTGAATTACCGGTAATATATCAAATGATTAATAATTACTGTTTGAATTTTTCTGGCGACAAGGATCTATAAAATTATTGTTAATAATTATCTACCTCACTGCTCATCTTAAACCTAGGAAAGCTACTATAGCAAACAGTCAACCATTATGTTAATCTTCCTACAAATACAAAGTATGAACTTGTAACAAGATTTAATACAATAACTTAGTTGCTGAATTAACATTTTGTCGTCGACTTTATAATTATTAGTAAACGATTATGAAAACCAGTAACCTTCCGAATGAGTCCATTGAAAATTACGAAAAATTTTCCATGACAGATTCTAGAATTTTTCATCAGTTTATTATGTTAAAACAGGTAGTAGTAAAGTAACATAATCGTCTGGCAGTGATTTCCGGGTTGTCGAATACCGAACCAACAGTTAATAGCGGTTGAGAAAAACCCCACTATATTTAATAATAATTACTATCAACAATAATATTCCTATACTATTCACCGCAAAATCATTCATTATTAATGTACTCATGTGTGTAATACGTCGTAGTAGCACGATGAATGGATGATTTGCTGCAATACGTACGTCATGTTCTTGGAGAAACAATGAATATTGAACTGTCATCGTTATTTTATCCAACAAGTCATCAGACTGGTTATCATGGATGTTGTAACGGTTAAAGATCAAAATCGGTTAACCGTCTCAAGATTTGTTGATTGAGAATGCTAATTTCGCTAATACAAGAGTTGACAAAGTTATTTTTTATTTTTACGCTTCTTTGGGTGTTAACTGGCTTCTCTGCAGTCACTGACTGCTATTGCTAGGTTCTTTTTACTTTATTTTATACTGACGTCTTTTTTTTTTCTTTGTTTTCGTCCTTTCTTTGTACACTTCTTGTGCAAATACGCATCCTGATTAAACATGAAGCAGGCTACTGCCAGGTTTGTTGTGTTAAAAAAAGTAGCAAGAGACTGCAGTGATTAACAAGAGATTAACGAGTCATCTAAATAATTATAACCAGCACAACAGATTTACATCCAACTATAATAGGGCAAGCAGTGCTTAGATGTCAGAATTCGGGCCTCTAAATAGATAAATGGCAAAAGAATGACAGCACTACAGTCAAACATATTAATTGTTGCTTCCTAAGGATGGCCTGAGAAACATGAACAGATATTTTGGCAGGAAATATCAGCAGCCTGTTCCCATTCAACAGCCCTAACAGAAATCGTACAGACATATGTGTGTGTGCAAAATTGAAAATTATCTTCGAGACTTTCCCAAATCAAATTTATATTAATTTGGGATGTATCTACACTACGACCTGGAAGATCTTTTGTATCTCCCCTTCTGATGACTCTTCGATTATAGCACCTCATCCAGTTCAAGTTCTCGGAGAAGATTTAGGAGTTTCTATAGTTCTAAAGGTGATCAGTTTTTTTCCTCTGGTTGGTAAAGACCTAAATAGCAGAATCTTCGTTGTTGTATTGCATGGCACTCGACCAGGAGATGTATTGGGGTTCCTTCCTCCACCATGCAGAATCTTAAGGTTTGTCATTTTGTAGGCCAATCTTGGTGAGATGTGCGCTAAGTTTACAACGTCTCGGGAGAAAACCTGTTAGCATTCTCAAACCATTTTTGTTAAGTTTGATACAGGCTTCAATTTTTTTTATTGTTTTCATTAATTTGGCCTGTCAAACTCCTAAGAGGTCTTACCAGAGGTTTTCTCTTTGGGTTTCCTCTTATTTTTTTATTTTGTCCTTGAGAAGATTTTGTCCTAGTCCGCAAAAAAGGTTCTAGCTCTATGAGGGGTGCTATTGCTCCTCGCTTAGCTATGTGTCTTGGCACCCAAGGGAGAGCTACTTTGTTACCTTTGTCTAATTTCGTTAGGCATTCCCAGTTCCCACGTCGTTTTTGAACTAATGACGTATGACCTCTGTGCTTTAATGGCGGGTTAGCTATCCGTTTCCAAGCTCATCTTTCGATAGCGTGGATTTCCACTTGAAAAATGCCCATTGGTTCAACATATGAAATTATTGTACTTGTTGGCCTCATTTGTCCATTTGTTACTGAACTGTATATTACAAACTTCTTCTCAGAGCTGTAATTCCTAGTAGATGAGTCATTAGGTAGGTAGTGTTGTTGCCTTCTCTCAATGCCCAAAATCCCAAAATCCCAAAAATCCTGTTTCTTCCATGGCCATTCTATGATAAGCCCTTCTTGCGGCAATTTGTACCACTAGGCGTAGTGGTGTAAGATCTAAAATTACCTCCATTTCTGCTGTGGGGCATGTTCTCATGGCTTCTGTTATGCATACGCACGCAAGTGTATCCTCTTTATAGTTCGATATGCCCAAGACACATCTCATAGGTCTCACTATCATGGTGTACATCCATCGCAATCTACCCGATCACGCTGTGAGAACGGTTCAAGAGCGGGAATAACGATTCACGTTGACTTTGAACCTTTGAACCTTGACAGGTTGTATCACTCAGGATAACAACAACGAAAAACAAAGAAGTGGTACGAGGAGATACGAGTTGAACCTGATCTGGATGTGAACAGTACTGATACGGATGGATAAAAAGGGAGAGCAACAACAGCCATAATTCCGGCATTCTGTATTGGTCGGGTCGCGCTAGTGAGTGGCGTGAGCGGCCACGCCCACAAGTGCGTAAGCTACAGCGGCAGCCTAATTCCCACCCTCCTCCACACTGCTGCTCTCCTAATACCCCGACGGAAGGATCTCGCTGAAAACCACGGGAAAATGAATGGAAAACTCTGGTCATTTCCTGTGGAGAAGTTCCAGAAATGGATGTTTGAGTGTCTGGGAGCCGAAGATCTAGGAAGGGAATATTCTCGAGATCTTTCTCTTAGATTTGTTCGGGAAATCGAAGCGAGCCGTCGACAAACCCTCCAGAAGCTACTTCCAGAGGTAGGGATGTCCTATAAATAGTCAGCAGGCAAGTGAACTGAGTCAGTCAGTTTTAGTCTAGCAGTGTGCGAGGAACAAGCGAAAGAACCAAGCGACTAGTGGCGATATAGACAGTGCGGTATTCCTAAGTGACTAGTGAAAAGTAGTAAAGTGTTATAGACCAAGTAAAGTTGTTGTGTATAAGAAGTAGTGATATTTGTACATTGTAATCTGAAATTCTTGTGGACATTAAATAAATAAATTAAACAATAAATTTGTGTTTCCCAATTATCCGTCGAGCCTACGGTTAGGAAATCCGTAACAGTACTCTAAGAATAATTGTCGTATTTGAGCCTTGCATAAGAGGAGATGTATAAAATTTATTCGTGAGGAAAAGTATTCCACGTTTTTTAAAAGGACTCTTCACCGATCCTGCAACGCGATCATGACAAGACATGATCAAGACATGTTGGCTCCGAGGCTCACCCCAAGTAAACGAAGAGATGGCAATGGAAGAAGAGAGTGGTCCCGTCATCGTCATATCTGGCTCAACAACGTTGAATTTTTTGGAGAAAATGCCCAAAGCTAGAATCTCATGTAGATCTTTGTTAAGAGACTTCTTGCTCTCTGCGAGAATTTGCGTCGATGGCCAAAGTTCGCGTATCTAAGTTGTAGGAAGTTATAAGTGTACTGTTTATATTGGCAAAACTGTATATTGTTTTTTTTGCGTTTCTAGCAAGTCGTTTATAAATATAAGAAAGAGACTCGGAGATAAAGTGGATCACTGAGGCACGCTGGCATTGATGGGAAATATCTCTGAAAGAACTCCATTGACGCCCACCCGCAAGGAGCGATCTGCGAGATAACTCACAAGCTACAAGAACTTCTCAGATATGACAAAAGCCTGAATTTTTGTCAACAATCCATCATGCGAGACACTGGATCTGGATTGCTGCAAAGAGGGTGATTTCTCACTGGCACCTCCATTGGCTCTTTGTTCCTGCTCTTGAGTGGGCAGCCTCGCCATCTACCCATCCTCCAACCATCCGATTGGAGCCTAGACGCGGTCTGTCAAATTCTGGACATATTAGGCCAGACTTCCCCTAATATGACTATGGATTGCCGTTGCCGATATTAACGAAGTCCTGGATAATGGCAGAGCTCATATTCTGCAGTTTCGTCTTCTTCTCCACATCATCTGCTCTTTGGGTCCCGTTTATCCCAATTGTATGAAGGTGTTTGTTCAACCTGCAGTGGCCAGAGTAAATGCCTATTAGGAGTCTTAGGCTTGCTCTTGATAGCTATGGGAGATATTATTTCTATCCCTTTTCCAGTCAGGACTGCTAATTGTTAACCAGCCTTGGCAATATTTTTACGTGTTCTTGATATGTTGTATCTATTATTGGGGTTCTGATAGCAGTTTATGCAAAGGCGCGAATGGTCCAGGACCCACAGGATTCAATTTTGACCCCCACCGGATCCAGGGCTTCAGCGCAATCTATTATAAGGCCATAAGCTATTCTGGGATTGTCTAGGGCTGACAACACATCTTTACAATCTGTTTGCACACAAAAAATTTACACATTCCAAATTTCAATGTTCTTAGTCAGTTGTTCGGTATATTGGGAGGAGACTGTCTGCGCATGCAACAAGCACACGCAAGTTCCATCAACTTTGTCTCTAGGATGCGAATGTATCCTACTGGTCTCCCTCTATTGCTCCATAACCCTCCTCATTGTGGGATGTGTGTGCAGATTCCATAGCCAATTGCCATTTCCCCTTTTTGGTGATGGAGCTCATGTCCTCCCTCCTCCTTTGTCACTCTGTGACTCAGCCTGAGTGCCATGAGTGCTATTTCTGTTTTGGTTTCAATGTGTTTGTTCCAGCGTGACTTTTGGTCGAGGACCACTCCAAGGTGTTTTATCATGTCCGTTGTGAAGCTGAAGTTGCGTACCAGATAATTTTGATACTTTTAGTTTGTGAAGCTTTCTTTTCTTGGTGAATAGGATCAATTCAGTCTTCAGTGGAGTAACCGAGAGTGAGTTCATTACAGTGGTTTGTGATGGTCACCAAAGCATTTTGCACGAGTTCACATGAAACGTTCTCAGGATTACCAGTTATCAAAATGCATAAATCCGATTGTAATGGAAACCGTCGCAGTTCGATCCCCGAAGTAGATCGTCCACCACGATATACTGTCAAAAGAAATATCAAGTTGCTTGGTGCTCGGCTGAGCTGTTCCAAGGTTCGGTTACGTAGTTGAGGTGGAGGTGACCTGTTGGTCTCTGTTTGTATTAGCTCCTTACCAATAGTTTCGAGATAGTCTTAATCTTCTGAATGAATCACCCTGTATATGCGACTTGTGTTAGTTGTTGTGAGTCTCATTAAAATATAAATTTTAGAAAAAATGATGAAATACCTAACTAGACATGCTTGAACAATAATAGTTATCAATATTAATATTTTTCAAATCATGGTAGGTAAGTATATTGTTCAAAGTCTTAGAGAAAATTCAATATTTTTGATTGAATAATTCACTTCGCTTAGCATAATAATAATAATTATAAATCCATTAGGTACAGTATTAGCGGTCAAGGGGTCAAAATGTCAAAGAGATAAAAGCGTTAGAAACATCAGTCGGGTTATAATATTTATTTTAAAGACACGTGATGATGGTGCAGTAAAACTAATAAAGTTTGTTTTTCCTGTAATATTTAGAAAAACTGAAATTATTACTTATAATAAAAATAGAAACATAACGATGATGTTATCATTAGTGCGGTAAATGATGATTAGGATATTTTTTATCTGTTGGAGAATTTTTATAAATAAGTAACATTATCTTAATAAGTTATTATTTGTTTTACGTATGTAAGACCAGAGGGCGAACTTTTCTCATTAAAGGCGTCAGCGCCAGCGTAAGCGTTTATTCCAAATTATTCTTTGTTTCATCTTTACAACATGTCTTTTACAGAGTCTTCAGAGATACCCATATAGATTTATTGATGCAGATTGAAAACCATGGGGCAAGCAGTATGGAGCAATACGGATCCATCCAAAACAGAGAGGTGACGAGACTAAGCTGTGAAGGCGGGCGGTCGCGTCAATGAACGGGGGCAAGCCTCACCTGCACCTTACCTCAATTTTCTTATCTATTATCTTTTACCTTATCTACATAAATATCTAGAAACTAAATTGTTTCTACATCTTTATTTTTAACAACAGTCGAATCCGCGAATTTGGATTCTCGCAAATTGGAGGTCATATTTCCATTGTTGCATCGCGATATCTAAATCAACAAATACGCGAATAAGCAGTAGTTTTTTTGGAAATTAATCACTTCCGATGCAATCAATCCTCCTGGCCGTGATTAAATAAAGCAACGAAAGCTGCGAGAATTTCGATTTCTGATTTCTAAAGAGGAAATACAAGTGTTTCCATGACATCAGCATCATATCACCCGACAACATCATTTATAATTGGTACAGTATCTATCTATTTTTAACTCGTCGAAGAGAAACGACCAAGTTGCTTTTTAATCTCCTGCAAGCACATCCCGTTTTGTTAAATGGCAAATTTGTGTGCACTGCTACGACGTCATCTGTAAGTAGAGCTATCTTTCATTTTTAAACAATTAATGTTTCTATCTATCATTATACACCTTTCCTTAAGCTTGCAACAGTTATAAGAATTAGTTTTATGGCTCTGTGGTCTAGTGGAAAATCGTCACAAATACAACAGTGACAAAGAGGCTGGCCAAACTACAATGACTCGCCAGTCTGTCTACAACCAGTGCAAGAAAAACCACCCCGCTAGCCTCCCTGCACGTCATTCTGGGGCTAGCTCACTTCCCATTTGAATAAAATTGGAGGCATTTCGGCCTACGTAAGAATGTGAGATTCCTGAATAAGGAAAGGAAGAAGATGCAAGGGACATAGTGAGATATCCAGGATCACTGAGATAGAGATTTCTATCTCAAACCTTAGGATTGTTTATTCAAAGATCAAAATAGGAAAGAGAGGAAATATTTCCTGCTAATTCCTGATAAGGAAAAGTGGATGCATCGTTAGTCAGAATGACACAAAAGCGCTGGGCGCAAACAGGATCAGCTCCCCGTTGATTCAGGAAAGTGCCTAGAGCTTGCAGATCACTACTTTGTGAGCCAAAGCCTGTACTTGGTTTGATGGAAAATCTTCCAATCAAGGCTAGGAATGAACCCAAAAAGGTTAAAAAGAATATTAGGAGGGAACTCCATGATGCAGGCCGGTCAGACTGTTCATAGCAGCTATGTTCAGAAACAAGCTTGCCAATATGATCAAACTAAACCTTAGAGAGCATAGACAACTAGGTGGAGTGCCCACTGCAACAGTCTAAGAAGGTACTTACAACTTATGGGGACAAGAGGGTGGACCCAGTTTGTCCCAAACATGGAATAGACGACGAGGCCTCCTCATTGAAAACACTATTCTAAACAGTTCGCAATATAAAATTGAACCAAAATAACTCTTGGTCCTGAATATTCCAAAACAAGCAGCCAGAGTATAATGACACCATAGAAATATGTGCTTGATATTGGATGTCAAAAATGCCAGCGTAAATATTCTGGCAACGTATGAAACAGAGAGAGATTGACCAGACGCTGATCAATATCGTGACCTCGTGCCTGTGATCTTGACGAGTGAACAAAACTTTTGGCGAGTGAAAGTCACAGTAGTGTACCCCGGGGGTCGGTGCTTCTAGAACCTGCTAAACGAAGGCCTTCTGGAGATTCGTTTCTTGAGAAACGTTCCGTGGACGACGTATCTATATGGTCGTGGTAGCGACAACCTAATGAATATGCTAACAAAGATACTGTCAAACTGAAGTTCTTGAGTCAACATCGTTTGCAAAGGAGCCATCAAATGCCTCGAAGTTTTAATAGTTGCTACATGCACCTTTGCAGGCCATGTTGACGGAATTGTGGAGAAGGCCGAGAAAACTCTAGCCATTAGTAGGATCACTGCTAATATAGGCAGGGCCAAGACATAACGAATAACAGGCTTGTGGAAAAACTAAGACGTGACTAGAATACTCAATGCATCTTAGACCTCGACCGCAGTAAGCTGTAATGGCAAGTAGTCCCTCCATAGAACGGCTCATAGAAGAAACACTGCAAAATATACATCAACGGTAATCAAAAAGCTGCCAAGATGTACATAATAAGACAATGGTGACCGAAGTGGAGAGACCCTTCGAGGAAAGGGCTATACTTTCTCACTCATTCACTATCGAAACACGGCTGATACAGGAAGTACCTACCTCTTCGACCCTGTGAAAACAGACAGTGGTTTGGCGGTGTCCAAAACGGATAGAAAAAAGAAACAAATACATGATGGAGACAAACGGAACGTTCATGGATGTCAACGTCACCGGGAACCTATTGAGGTCCGAAGAAACCATAAAAGCAAAGTAAGGGACCATAAGATGAGTCGTAGAGACCAAAGAGAAGGAAAAGAGATAGTGAATGATTATTTCGAAGTAATACGAGAGCAGAGCCGATGTAAAAAACGGAAGAAGGGGTGGAGTTTTTCAAAAAACGATACTTGTGGTGTCCATGAGAAATTCCTCTCCCAGAAAAAAAAAAGACAGGTCAGGTCTAGGCATACTCTGGGGAGAAGATGTTTTGAGCATTTCGTTTTGTTATTTTGTTGATAAAAATATTGTCTCTTCTTTTTCTTTTCAATTATCTCCAACTTCTCAGTAGGCCATGGCTCATCGCCTACTTCCACGCACACAAGGCGCCATTGTTTTTGGGATGCATTTTGGCTGCCTATAGGGTGTATCCGAGGGTGTAGCCTATGGCGCAAGTCTAATCCACCGTTTGCTTTTATTTGTTTTCATTTTCTAAATATTGTTTTTCTGCCTTATACTATACTAAATTTTCCCATTTTTTTTTTTTTAATATCACTTTTGATAAGATTCTCGTTAAAATAGGTTAGAGTGTACCGGAACTTGAATTGATAGATCAAGAAATATGTTCCCTATAAATATGATTAAATTATTTAGGGAAGTCTGTTACTGAATTGGGTTTCAGAAAGTTTATAATTAAGTCCCAATAATTCCAAAGGAACAGAAAAAAGAAAGAAAGAGAAAGTAATAATGGTGAATTATTTCCAAAATAACAAGCAATGCAATATACTCAATTTTGTAAACAAATAACTTTATTTTCAACAAGCAATAAAAAGGAGGTAACAGGAAGATGACAATATACAACATCTTTGAATCGACATCAGAGACTGGAAAAACTACAGGTGTGCCTTTAATAATTAATATTAATAACAATAACATAAATATCAACTCCTCAAAGAATGTAAGATGCAAATCTCCAGACATGCTGCTTATGAATGAATAATGAATTAGTTTGTTTATAATGTTTTATCACTTTATAGCACAACAAAACTGCATTTAAGCGATAGCCTTTAAATGCCGGTTCCTTAAGCTGGAGTTCAAATCAGTGCATTTTCTATTTCCTGAAATTTGACTCCTATTTATTATGATAAAATTCAGCTTGTTTCCTTCCGTCAGCCGCAGCGCCACCTACAAAGGCAAACCGGTTGATATCGTCTAAGATCAAGGTGTAATACAAGAAGTAATTTAATAACGAAAGCACTAATCTCTTAGTGGATTCTGCATCCGACAGATTATTCGTACATTTTTGCACGTTTTCTAACGAACTGCAAGGTTTCGGTATTATTTTAATCATAAATGAATATGCTAACATGACAGGAGCGTTGTAAGTTCTAATTCATTTCTAATTTCTGAGTTCTAATTCTATTCTAATGCAGAATGATTCCGCGCATGTTCGAAATCGCGTGGATGTGTCTAGAGCTACGCTAAACTCCAATGAAGCTCCTAGAGCCCTTCGAGAACCACGTCCGGCGTGTATATAAGAGCTGACCTGGCCTGGCACGCGTTTTTTTACAACTTTAAGGTTATGCCATTTAGTCTCTGCGACGCGCCAGCTACCTTTGAAAGACTGTGGGAGATGGTGCTCATGGGACATATTAGAACGGAAAGAAACAAATGGGCCAAGATCAACTTGGGCAGAGAATTCTCCACGTAGCTACACGTACATTTGAGGTGAGAGAAACGAACACAAAATACACCCCATTTAGAAGATCTCAATAACAGGAACATTTCCTCAAAGTATCACATGTACATGTACAGTCAAATGGGGTGTGTAGCAGTACCCCCGCTTTTAAAAAAATTCTCCTTCTTTTTTTTGTGAAAAAAAAGTTCCAAATTTAGCGAAAAATGCACTCCCAAAAATGACTTTTTGCAACGAAGACGGACTTTCTCATCGGCAGGGTCAAAAACCGACCGTTCTGAATGACAATGCCATAATAACCAGGAAGAAAAAACGGAGCAATGGACGCTCCCAGGGCTTCATCCTAGCACCACTGCAGTTTAGTTCGCACATCGCAGACATGCCTGAATCAAAAAGCGGGAAGCTCGAATATGCAGACAATTGGATAATAAAGCTACAACAACTAAACTTCGACGAGACCAAATCAACTCTCCTGAGGGCCCACTTCTCTGAGGCTCTTGTCAAATAGCCCACATACATACGAGGCTCACATCTAGTCGTCGGCATTCCACGCTGATTGCTAAACCTATCCTGTGTATTGGTTTAGTTTGCAGCGCCCAGTATATAGACCGATTAAGACTTTCAGTTGTTGCCTGTTGAACTCCAATAGTTCTTTGGTTCTTTTGTTCGACGTGCCCTGTATAAAGGCTTTCGAGTGGTCTAGTCTTGGTAAGTTTTGCCAGCGCTTGAGGACTTCCTTCTCAGCCAAAATGCTGGTTGTGGTCCGATAAATTTGGAATCGGCACCTTTCCTAGTCAGAGAGTCTGCAAGTTTGTTCTCTCCATATCCAGCATGGCCCGGAATCCAGATCACAGTCAGTCCGTTGCTGTATGCTAAGGAATTCAGAGTTAATTGACAGTTTCAGACCAACTTTTACTGGCAGTGGCTAGAGTTAAGGGCTCTTAAAGTCGCTTGACTGTCTGAAAATATCTTTATTTGTCTACTTTGGAAATGAATCGTTTCCTGCATCCACGCACAGAAATAGAAATCAGCTCTAACAACAGCCTTGGAGACACTGCATGGGTACCAAAAACCCAACCTGGGGGCACACTACTGAAACTCTTGCTAAATAGCGCATATGCATATAAAGACAAAATGAATTTACAATTGAACGAAACGATGAAATTCATAACGGGCGTCATTCATACTGACTAGCTACCAATCGTGAGACACAAATTTTCGATAATCTGCAGGCAGAGGAAGGCTGCTCTCAGAAGAGAACACCATGAGGTTTGCAACAAACCCCAAATATTTAAGCAGGTTGAATTACGGGAACTGGACAAGGTAGCATGCGATCAACGAGCAAGAAATCATTGAGAACACCAAGGCAACTTTCGGAGGGCAGATTGGATCTACTGAACCTCGTTGGCAGAATAATGGAAGGAAGGGTTTTACCATGGATCAGAAACTCTTGTAGGCAATTGCTATTCTGTGACTTGATACACTTTACCACTGAAGTGTGGAATCAAAACTTTTGTTAGGTTGCGGGCAAACAACGCATTCTCTGTTAGGGCCTGAGCCAAGCCCCTATAAAAGGCATCAAGACATCGTCAAACCGCAAATAAATTTTAGTATAACAGAAAAATGTATAGAAAAAGCTAAAATTTTTGGCGATTAGATAGAGCTGATTTGGTACAGTGAGGCGATCAAATTCCTGTATCACCTAGGGTACCTGACCGACACTGAGTCATATTAGTCAGTGTCGGTAATGCAGGTACTCTAGTTCACCTCTGTTTGACCTACTGAACCGACAGGAGAACATAACCCCCCCTGAATGGTGTACTGAGCCGTCAGGAACCTCCATTATAACCCTTGCCCTCCTATCCTGGCGCATTGAGCTGACCAGACTCGCAGACTGTCCTGTTTAACGCACTGAACCAATACATAGGGTGATAAAAAAAAAAACGGTGCGACCAAACCCCCTGAATGATGCATTGAGCTTGAGCCCCTAGAAATATCTCTCTCCAGCCTGGTCGATCGATCGGACATTTCGGTTCGTTGAAATCAAGAATGGTCCGAGTGAACAGCACGATGGGACTGGTTTTACGATCATTGGTAAATCGTCATTTTCCGATAACGGCAGGTTATCGGTTAATGTTTCCCTAACTAACTATAGCTATCAGGCAGGCGACAAACAAGCCAATAAGACACGACGATCCGCACCAGTTATCTCAAAACATATTAACTCGGGAAAATATTTCCAAAATTAGTGCTATATTTTGTAAAGATAACCAAAAATATTCCGAAAAATATGAAAATGATGCGAAAATGTATCATAATCTAGCGGCTAAAATTAATTACGAATTCTGCTTTAAAAAACATTAAAATTTCTACGTATATAAAGTTAGCAGGACAACTTGCTCAAATGAGAAAGTTACTATAGCGGAAATTTGTCGCTAATTTGTCGCTAATTATTCGCGATGAAACTAATTTTGTCGCTGTTGTAGTTTTTTTTTAACCAGGGTGTCCTGCTAAGTTGATATAAAGTTAGCAGGACAACTATAACAAAAAAATTATTTAACATTCATAAACCATCTAAAATTACTTAATCCTTTTGTCGCTAATTAGTTGCGATGGAATACTTTCAATTACATTATTTTTTTTTAAATAACACGTTGCTCTGCTAAGTTTATATCAAGTTAGCAGGGCATCAGTGTTAAATTTTTTTTTTAATTATAATAAAATACTTTTAGACATGTAGTTTTTTTGTCGCTAATTAGTTACATAGAGACAGAGTTCGTAGCTATAAAAAAAACTTGAAAAAAAAATCTTGAATGGAAAGTCATTTTTAAAAATTTTTAGTAAAAAAAACATTTCAGTTTGATTTATTTGCACCTTTTTTGATTATGGCGCTATATATTTTCATTAAAAAAAAAAAAACATTTTATTTCAGAGCGGACGAAAATTAGTAAAGACACTCCCTAAAATCCCTTTGCATATCAAACATTTTGTTTTTTTTGTGCAGGAATTAGCCTCTAGGGCTGTTTGATTTTTTCGCTCCTTTTTGGATTTTGTCGCTTTTATATTTTCATTAAAAAAAAATAATAATTTCAGAGCGGACGAAAATTAGTAAAGACACTCCCTAAAATCCCTTTGCATATCAAACATCTTGTTTTTTTTGTGCAGGAATTAGCCTCTAGGGCTGTTTGATTTTTTCGCATCTTTTTGGATTTTGTCGCTTTTATATTTTCATTAAAAAAAAAAATTAATTTCAGAGCGGACGAAAATTAGTAAAGACACTCCCTAAAATCCCTTTGCATATCAAACATTTTGTTTTTTTTGTGCAGGAATTAGCCTCTAGGGCTGTTTGATTTTTTCGCACCTTTTTGGATTTTGTCGCTTTTATATTTTCATTAAAAAAACATTTAATTTCAGAGCGGACGAAAATTAGTAAAGACACTCCCTAAAATCCCTTTGCATATCAAACATTTTGATTTTTTTTTGGTGCAGGAATTAGCCTCTAGGGCTGTTTGATTTTTTCGCATCTTTTTGGATTTTGTCGCTTTTATATTTTCATTAAAAAAAAAAAATTAATTTCAGAGCGGACGAAAATTAGTAAAGACACTCCCTAAAATCCCTTTGCATATCAAACATTTTGTTTTTTTTTTTGTGCAGAAATTAGCCTCTAGGGCTGTTTGATTTTTTCGCACCTTTTTGGATTTTGTCGCTTTTATATTTTCATAAAAAAAAAAAAATAATTTCAGAGCGGACGAAAATTAGTAAAGACACTCCCTAAAATCCCTTTACATATCAAACATTTTGATTTTTTTTGGTGCAGGAATTAGCCGCTAGGGCTGTTTGATTTTTTCGCACCTTTTTGGATTTTTTCGCTTTTATATTTTCATAAAAAAAAAAAATAATTTCAGAGCGGACGAAAATTAGTAAAGACACTCCCTAAAATCCCTTTGCATATCAAACATTTTGTTTTTTTTGTGCAGGAATTAGCCTCTAGGGCTGTTTGATTTTTTCGCACCTTTTTGGATTTTGTCGCTTTTATATTTTCATTAAAAAAAAATAATAATTTCAGAGCGGACGAAAATTAGTAAAGACACTCCCTAAAATCCCTTTGCATATCAAACATTTTGTTTTTTTTTTTGTGCAGGAATTAGCCGCTAGGGCTGTTTGATTCTTTCGCACCTTTTTGGATTTTGTCGCTTTTATATTTTCATTAAAAAAACATTTAATTTCAGAGCGGACGAAAATTAGTAAAGACACTCCCTAAAATCCCTTTGCATATCAAACATTTTGATTTTTTTTTGGTGCAGGAATTAGCCGCTAGGGCTGTTTGATTTTCTCCCAGCTTTTTGGATTTTGTCGCTTTTATATTTTCATTAAAAAAAAAAAATAATTTCAGAGCGGACGAAAATTAGTAAAGACACTCCCTAAAATCCCTTTGCATATCAAACATTTTGTTTTTTTTTTCTTGTGCAGGAATTAGCCTCTAGGGCTGTTTGATTTTTTCGCACCTTTTTGGATTTTGTCGCTTTTATATTTTCATTAAAAAAAAAATAATTTCAGAGCGGACGAAAATTAGTAAAGACACTCCCTAAAATCCCTTTGCATATCAAACATTTTGTTTTTTTTTGGGCAGAAATTAGCCTCTAGGGCTGTTTGATTTTTTCGCACCTTTTTGGATTTTGTCGCTTTTATATTTTCATTAAAAAAACATTTAATTCCAGAGCGGACGAAAATTAGTAAAGACACTCCCTAAAATCCCTTTGCATATCAAACATTTTGTTTTTTTTTTGTGCAGGAATTAGCCTCTAGGGCTGTTTGATTTTTTCGCACCTTTTTGGATTTTGTCGCTTTTATATTTTCATTAAAAAAAATAATAATTTCAGAGCGGACGAAAATTAGTAAAGACACTCCCTAAAATCCCTTTGCATATCAAACATTTTGTTTTTTTTTTTGTGCAGAAATTAGCCTCTAGGGCTGTTTGATTTTTTCGCACCTTTTTGGATTTTGTCGCTTTTATATTTTCATAAAAAAAAAAAAATAATTTCAGAGCGGACGAAAATTAGTAAAGACACTCCCTAAAATCCCTTTACATATCAAACATTTTGATTTTTTTTGGTGCAGGAATTAGCCGCTAGGGCTGTTTGATTTTTTCGCACCTTTTTGGATTTTTTCGCTTTTATATTTTCATTAAAAAAAAAAATAATTTCAGAGCGGACGAAAATTAGTAAAGACACTCCCTAAAATCCCTTTGCATATCAAACATTTTGTTTTTTTTGTGCAGGAATTAGCCTCTAGGGCTGTTTGATTTTTTCGCACCTTTTTGGATTTTGTCGCTTTTATATTTTCATTAAAAAAAAATAATAATTTCAGAGCGGACGAAAATTAGTAAAGACACTCCCTAAAATCCCTTTGCATATCAAACATTTTGTTTTTTTTTTCTTGTGCAGGAATTAGCCTCTAGGGCTGTTTGATTTTTTCGCACCTTTTTGGATTTTGTCGCTTTTATATTTTCATTAAAAAAAAAATAATTTCAGAGCGGACGAAAATTAGTAAAGACACTCCCTAAAATCCCTTTGCATATCAAACATTTTGTTTTTTTTTGTGCAGGAATTAGCCTCTAGGGCTGTTTGATTTTTTCGCACCTTTTTGGATTTTGTCGCTTTTATATTTTCATTAAAAAAACATTTAATTCCAGAGCGGACGAAAATTAGTAAAGACACTCCCTAAAATCCCTTTGCATATCAAACATTTTGTTTTTTTTTTGTGCAGGAATTAGCCTCTAGGGCTGTTTGATTTTTTCGCACCTTTTTGGATTTTGTCGCTTTTATATTTTCATTAAAAAAAAAAAATTAATTTCAGAGCGGACGAAAATTAGTAAAGACACTCCCTAAAATCCCTTTGTATATCAAACATTTTGTTTTTTTTTCTTGTGCAGGAATTAGCCTCTAGGGCTGTTTGATTTTTTCGCACCTTTTTGGATTTTGTCGCTTTTATATTTTCATTAAAAAAAAAAATTAATTTCAGAGCGGACGAAAATTAGTAAAGACACTCCCTAAAATCCCTTTGTATATCAAACATTTTGTTTTTTTTCTTGTGCAGGAATTAGCCTCTAGGGCTGTTTGATTTTTTCGCACCTTTTTGGATTTTGTCGCTTTTATATTTTCATTAAAAAAAAAAATTAATTTCAGAGCGGACGAAAATTAGTAAAGACACTCCCTAAAATCCCTTTGCATATCAAACATTTTGTTTTTTTTTTGTGCAGGAATTAGCCTCTAGGGCTGTTTGATTTTTTCGCACCTTTTTGGATTTTGTCGCTTTTATATTTTCATTAAAAAAAAATAATAATTTCAGAGCGGACGAAAATTAGTAAAGACACTCCCTAAAATCCCTTTGCATATCAAACATCTTGTTTTTTTTGTGCAGGAATTAGCCTCTAGGGCTGTTTGATTTTTTCGCATCTTTTTGGATTTTGTCGCTTTTATATTTTCATTAAAAAAAAAAATTAATTTCAGAGCGGACGAAAATTAGTAAAGACACTCCCTAAAATCCCTTTGCATATCAAACATTTTGTTTTTTTTTTGTGCAGGAATTAGCCGCTAGGGCTGTTTGATTCTTTCGCACCTTTTTGGATTTTGTCGCTTTTATATTTTCATTAAAAAAACATTTAATTTCAGAGCGGACGAAAATTAGTAAAGACACTCCCTAAAATCCCTTTGCATATCAAACATTTTTTTTTTTTTTTTGTGCAGGAATTAGCCTCTAGGGCTGTTTGATTTTTTCGCACCTTTTTGGATTTTGTCGCTTTTATATTTTCATTAAAAAAAAAAATTAATTTCAGAGCGGACGAAAATTAGTAAAGACACTCCCTAAAATCCCTTTGCATATCAAACATTTTGTTTTTTTTTGTGCAGGAATTAGCCTCTAGGGCTGTTTGATTTTTTCGCACCTTTTTGGATTTTGTCGCTTTTATATTTTCATTAAAAAAAAACATTTAATTTCAGAGCGGACGAAAATTAGTAAAGACACTCCCTAAAATCCCTTTACATATCAAACATTTTGATTTTTTTTTGGTGCAGGAATTAGCCGCTAGGGCTGTTTGATTTTTTCGCACCTTTTTGGATTTTGTCGCTTTTATATTTTCATTAAAAAAAAAAATTAATTTCAGAGCGGACGAAAATTAGTAAAGACACTCCCTAAAATCCCTTTGCATATCAAACATTTTGTTTTTTTTTTGTGCAGGAATTAGCCGCTAGGGCTGTTTGATTCTTTCGCACCTTTTTGGATTTTGTCGCTTTTATATTTTCATTAAAAAAACATTT
Source organism: Malachius bipustulatus (assembly GCA_910589415.1). NCBI lineage: Eukaryota > Metazoa > Arthropoda > Insecta > Coleoptera > Melyridae > Malachius > Malachius bipustulatus. The sequence goes on along the minus strand of OU342638.1, from coordinate 20,130,838 downwards.
AATTTCAGAGCGGACGAAAATTAGTAAAGACACTCCCTAAAATCCCTTTGCATATCAAACATTTTTTTTTTTTTTTTGTGCAGGAATTAGCCTCTAGGGCTGTTTGATTTTTTCGCACCTTTTTGGATTTTGTCGCTTTTATATTTTCATTAAAAAAAAAAATTAATTTCAGAGCGGACGAAAATTAGTAAAGACACTCCCTAAAATCCCTTTGCATATCAAACATTTTGTTTTTTTTTGTGCAGGAATTAGCCTCTAGGGCTGTTTGATTTTTTCGCACCTTTTTGGATTTTGTCGCTTTTATATTTTCATTAAAAAAAATAATAATTTCAGAGCGGACGAAAATTAGTAAAGACACTCCCTAAAATCCCTTTGCATATCAAACATTTTGTTTTTTTTTTGTGCAGGAATTAGCCGCTAGGGCTGTTTGATTCTTTCGCACCTTTTTGGATTTTGTCGCTTTTATATTTTCATTAAAAAAACATTTAATTTCAGAGCGGACGAAAATTAGTAAAGACACTCCCTAAAATCCCTTTGCATATCAAACATTTTCATTTTTTTTTGGTGCAGGAATTAGCCTCTAGGGCTGTTTGATTTTTTCGCATCTTTTTGGATTTTGTCGCTTTTATATTTTCATTAAAAAAAAAAATTAATTTCAGAGCGGACGAAAATTAGTAAAGACACTCCCTAAAATCCCTTTGCATATCAAACATTTTGTTTTTTTTTTTTTGTGCAGGAATTAGCCGCTAGGGCTGTTTGATTCTTTCGCACCTTTTTGGATTTTGTCGCTTTTATATTTTCATTAAAAAAACATTTAATTTCAGAGCGGACGAAAATTAGTAAAGACACTCCCTAAAATCCCTTTGCATATCAAACATTTTGATTTTTTTTTGGTGCAGGAATTAGCCGCTAGGGCTGTTTGATTTTCTCCCAGCTTTTTGGATTTTGTCGCTTTTATATTTTCATTAAAAAAAAAAAATAATTTCAGAGCGGACGAAAATTAGTAAAGACACTCCCTAAAATCCCTTTGCATATCAAACATTTTGTTTTTTTTTCTTGTGCAGGAATTAGCCTCTAGGGCTGTTTGATTTTTTCGCACCTTTTTGGATTTTGTCGCTTTTATATTTTCATTAAAAAAAAAAAATTAATTTCAGAGCGGACGAAAATTAGTAAAGACACTCCCTAAAATCCCTTTACATATCAAACATTTTGATTTTTTTTGGTGCAGGAATTAGCCGCTAGGGCTGTTTGATTTTTTCGCACCTTTTTGGATTTTGTCGCTTTTATATTTTCATTAAAAAAAAAATAATTTCAGAGCGGACGAAAATTAGTAAAGACACTCCCTAAAATCCCTTTGCATATCAAACATCTTGTTTTTTTTGTGCAGGAATTAGCCTCTAGGGCTGTTCGATTTTTTCGCATCTTTTTGGATTTTGTCGCTTTTATATTTTCATTAAAAAAAAAAATTAATTTCAGAGCGGACGAAAATTAGTAAAGACACTCCCTAAAATCCCTTTGCATATCAAACATTTTGTTTTTTTTTTGTGCAGGAATTAGCCCCTAGGGCTGTTTGATTTTTTCGCACCTTTTTGATTTTGTCGCTTTTATATTTTCATTAAAAAAAAAAAATTTAATTTCAGAGCGGACGAAAATTAGTAAAGACACTCCCTAAAATCCCTTTGCATATCAAACATTTTGATTTTTTTTGGTGCAGGAATTAGCCGCTAGGGCTTTTTGGTTTTTTCGCACCTTTTTTTATTTTGTCGCTAATACATATATTTTCAATAAAATGCATTTTGGAAAAACGAAAACCTGAAAATCAAGATTTTGCAAATAACTTGGTCTGTTTCCCTTCTAGTTGTGGAGATTCCCTATTAAAACATCTGAATTCAACTGTAATCTGTTTTTTATTTATTTCTTGGCATATAACAGCAATTCAGGGTGCATAATGTAATCTTTTCCGACTATGTTTGCTTTGTTGGCAAAATTTTTATGGATTCGGAGGCGTATCTGTGCACTAACCAATTCTCGTCAAACTCTCGCCTTCCTATAAAATTTATGCTGTACACAAGTACTTCCTTTTAAATGATTACCGATCTGAAAATCTCAGAAATCGCAAGTAATAGTATATTGTGAAACAAGTGCGGAAAAGAAAAAATTTCTCACGAGTGTGAAACAATTGTGACACAAGACGAAGTCGAGTGTCACAATTCACACGAGTGTGAAATTTCTTTTCCGCACGTGATACACACAGTACTTTTCCTACGACCACAATTTAACAGATTAATTATTTAACAAATTTAACACATAAATTATTTTTTCTGACAATGCTCTGCTTTTATGCCATTTTCTCCAATTTATGAAATGTTTATAAGCAGATTCGTATTTTTCTCTCGAAATTACAGGTAGCAAATTTAAATAACCTGCTTGTTTTCTGACTTCAGGTGGTGTATTTTCTGCTTCAGATTCCGATGAATCAAAATCCATTATAGGTACCTAACTAAAGTTTATTTTTTCAGACTACCTATATAGGTAGGTATTATTTTCAATTCTACCAATGACTTTTTAATATTACTATTATATACTGTTAAAAAAAAAGTAAATTTTCCTACGACCACTATACAAAACACTACTTTGCGCATCGTTTTTTGTGCGCAAACTAGCAGATTTCTCACGTATCCAAAACTGTGCGACAAAGTGACATAACGCATAGCCAAAAATCGTTTCCGTACAGTTTTAATGTAAACAATAGTGATGGGCGGTAACTGAGAACTCAACTGTTACTTATTGTTAATGGAATAACTATTCATTTAAAGCTTCAAGGTAATAAAATAAACACAAATGGGATAACATAGAACCCGACAAGACTATAAAATATACTCATTATTCTCTTGTGGTAGTAATTATTAAAATTTACGAGTTGATCGCTAATAACAGCATTCGTAGCGTTCAAATTCACGAACCTGATCGTGAAAATAACTCGCACACCTCTATTAAATTCCATCGACGACGCACAGCGCCTGCGTTGTGTAGAAGTTGCATATCAATGATATACTAACCTCTCTTAAATCATTGTTATTAACTACCACGTCTCCATGCTCCACGTCACTTATTTTTAGTTTATACGGAGTCTAATAATAAATAATAGTAATATTGTCGGTAGAATTCAATGATTTAACAGTATATAATAGTAATATTAAAAAGTCATTGGTAGAATTGAAAATAATACCTACCTATACAGGGTGTTCTACAAGCTCTATGACAAACTTTGACAGATGGTAGGTTGCTTGATTTTAAACATATTTTTTTTAATAAACATGGGTCCGATTCGTTTTTGTTTAGAAGTTACAAGCATTTAACCTTTATTAACAATCAACAATAAAAATTTAAATTAAATGATAATCACAAAACTTAAGACTATAAAAATTGTTCGAAATGTCCACCCTCAGCTTGAATGCAAGCCTCACATCGACGAACTAAAGATTCGGTCACTCGAAGAATGAGATTTGGATCATTTCTTATTTGGTTAGCTGCATCTTGAATTCTTTCAAGTAACTGCTGATGGGTAGCGATTTCAACATGGTAGACCAGCTGCTTCATGTGTCCCCATAAATAAAAATCCAGAGGATTCAGATCGGGAGAACGAGGTGGCCATGATATTGGACCTCCTTGACCTATCCATTTATTCGGGAAATGTTCATTTAGCCAAGCAGCAACTTGTCTTCCTCTATATGTGGTGGTGCACCGTCATGCTGATACCACATATTAGTGGTGTATATTTTATAAGTGTACATTGGTTGACATAGTGTCTTAGTGACATAGCGACTTAGTGTCACTTCCTGGTTGACTGAAAAAATTATGATTCTTTAAATGCTTGTAACTTCTAAACAAAAACGAATCGGACCCATGTTTATTGAAAAAAATATGTTTAAAATCAAGCAACCTACCATCTGTCAAAGTTTGTCAAAGAGCTTGTAGAACACCCTGTATAGGTAGTCTGAAAAAATAAACTTTAGTTAGGTACCTATCATTATAATGGATTTTGATTCCTCTGAATCTGAAGCAGAAAATACACCATCTGAAGTCAGAAAACAAGCAGGTTTATGTTCTTTGAATTTGCTACCTCTAGTTTCGAGAGAAAAATACGAATCTGCTTATAAACATTTCATAAATTTGAGAAAAGGTCATAAAAGCAGAGCATTGTCAGCAAAAATAATTTATGTGTTAAATTTGTTAAATAATTAATCTGTTAAATTGTGGTCGTAGGAAAAGTACTGTGTGTATCACGTGCGGAAAAGAAATTTCACACTCGTGTGAATTGTGACACTCGACTTCGTCTCGTGTCACAATTGTTTCACACTCGTGAAAAATTTTCTCTTTTCCGCACTTGTTTCACAATATACTATTGTCGCTCTGCATTTGTTGATGTTTTTAAACGATTATCGATGTTGTGCCTTTACTCAGTTGAGTGTCTTTACTAATTTTCGTCCGCTCTGAAATGAAATGTTTTTTTTTTAATGAAAATAAAATAGCGACAAAATCCAAAAAGGTGCGAAAAAATCAAACAGCCCTACAGGCTAATTCCTGCACAAAAAAAAACAAAATGTTTGATATGCAAAGGGATTTTAGGGAGTGTCTTTACTAATTTTCGTCCGCTCTGAAATTAAATTTTTTTTTTTAATGAAAATATAAAAGCGACAAAATCCAAAAAGGTGCGAAAAAATCAAACAGCCCTAGAGGCTAATTCCTGCACAAAAAAAAAACAAAATGTTTGATATGCAAAGGGATTTTAGGGAGTGTCTTTACTAATTTTCGTCCGCTCTGAAATTAAATGTTTTTTTAATGAAAATATAAAAGCGACAAAATCCAAAAAGGTGCGAAAAAATCAAACAGCCCTAGAGGCTGATTCCTGCACAAAAAAAAAACAAAATGTTTGATATGCAAAGGGATTTTAGGGAGTGTCTTTACTAATTTTCGTCCGCTCTGAAATTAATTTTTTTTTTTTTTAATGAAAATATAAAAGCGACAAAATCCAAAAAGGTGCGAAAAAATCAAACAGCCCTAGAGGCTGATTCCTGCACAAAAAAAAAACAAAATGTTTGATATGCAAAGGGATTTTAGGGAGTGTCTTTACTAATTTTCGTCCGCTCTGAAATTAAATGTTTTTTTTTTAATGAAAATATAAAAGCGACAAAATCCAAAAAGGTGCGAAAAAATCAAACAGCCCTAGAGGCTAATTCGTGCACAAAAAAAAAACAAAATGTTTGATATGCAAAGGGATTTTAGGGAGTGTCTTTACTAATTTTCGTCCGCTCTGAAATTAATTTTTTTTTTTTAATGAAAATATAAAAGCGACAAAATCCAAAAAGGTGCGAAAAAATCAAACAGCCCTAGAGGCTAATTCCTGCACAAAAAAAACAAAATGTTTGATATGCAAAGGGATTTTAGGGAGTGTCTTTACTAATTTTCGTCCGCTCTGAAATTATTTTTTTTTTTTTAATGAAAATATAAAAGCGACAAAATCCAAAAAGCTGCGAGAAAATCAAACAGCCCTAGCGGCTAATTCCTGCACCAAAAAAAAAACAAAATGTTTGATATGTAAAGGGATTTTAGGGAGTGTCTTTACTAATTTTCGTCCGCTCTGAAATTAAATGTTTTTTTTTAATGAAAATATAAAAGCGACAAAATCCAAAAAGGTGCGAAAAAATCAAACAGCCCTAGAGGCTAATTCCTGCACAAAAAAAACAAAATGTTTGATATGCAAAGGGATTTTAGGGAGTGTCTTTACTAATTTTCGTCCGCTCTGAAATAAAATGTTTTTTTTTTTTAATGAAAATATATAGCGCCATAATCAAAAAAGGTGCAAATAAATCAAACTGAAATGTTTTTTTTTACTAAAAATTTTTAAAAATGACTTTCCATTCAAGATTTTTTTTTCAAGTTTTTTTTATAGCTACGAACTCTGTCTCTATGTAACTAATTAGCGACAAAAAAACTACATGTCTAAAAGTATTTTATTATAATTAAAAAAAAAATTTAACACTGATGCCCTGCTAACTTGATATAAACTTAGCAGAGCAACGTGTTATTTAAAAAAAAATAATGTAATTGAAAGTATTCCATCGCAACTAATTAGCGACAAAAGGATTAAGTAATTTTAGATGGTTTATGAATGTTAAATAATTTTTTTGTTATAGTTGTCCTGCTAACTTTATATCAACTTAGCAGGACACCCTGGTTAAAAAAAAACTACAACAGCGACAAAATTAGTTTCATCGCGAATAATTAGCGACAAATTAGCGACAAATTTCCGCTATAGTAACTTTCTCATTTGAGCAAGTTGTCCTGCTAACTTTATATACGTAAAATTTCTGGCGTCAGTAAATCAAAAATCAGAGCAGATGATCAAAAAATATACGTCAAAGTCAGACAAAGCGCACAGTGATAATAATTAATTTAGGTAAAATAATCAGAAGCAAAAAGTTCTTCCAATTAACCTTGGACCTATATAAAACTCGAATGTATGCAACGTGCTAATTTTTATCATCTTCGACCATTAGTCTTTACAGTAATTATTAAAATGATAACCTATAATTATCTTATAATAATAATTTAATTTATAGCAATTATTAGGGTATTAGGAAAGATACAAATAAGTAAAGGAATTACTGAAAGCTCAGTGATTTCGAAACATTTTTGGAAATCAGTAACTTTAACAGAACTTGAAGGAACAAACAAAAATTAGTTATGTTACGCTAAGTCAAAATATTCGTCATTTTATGATAATATAGTCATTAATCCAGCTAGAGTTATGCAACAAGCAGCAATACTCAAGATATTGAACTTTATGTCGCTCATCACTCATTAGGATACTTCCAGGAGAGTATTTTTATAAATTACAAAATAATATTTCTACTCAGTACAAAAATTGTTTAATTTTGCCGAAACGCCCTTAATAGACGTCAAGACGGCATTGAAATACATGAGGAGATTTTCAGGCAATCTTAAGAACAAGAAAAAGGCAAGGAAACTTTTCAGAATGGCTGAAGACCGAGAAGCCATTTCGAAGTAATCGCCAAAGTTCGGGAGATCGAGCTGGCACATGACGTCGCAAATTAGGTGCATCGGGCAAGGGAACACCCTGTATATACAACCGCCTAAATAATAACGATCTTGGGGTATATTGAACTTAAGCACCAGAGGGGTCTCAACCTTACTCAATACAGAATCTACTCGTAATATTATATTTTGTTTGTATCGATCAGGGCTGTATTGAAGCTTCGAAAGTTACCAGGTTCAATTTTCAGCACGATTAAGATATTATAAGGTGAACTGACGGGAGCTTTAAACGGTAGCAGAAATCGTCACGTTACCCAGGTGTGTTGTCGCAGTCAGTCGCAGTGTTTAGTTCTGCCGAGCGCTTCACCCGGGCAAGTGCTAAGCATAAATTATTCTCACATATTCACTGATGATAAACGTCAGAAACTAACCCGTAGATTATTGTATTCCATAACAGTTTTTCATTTCTTCATTATAATGATTGGACATCCTGCAGGGGTAGAAGACTTGCGCGCCAACACCGAGAAGTGAGATACTTGAAAAGAGATAAACTATTTGAAATGCACTCTTCTTGTTGCTTTTGCTGTAACTAGTAAACGGCCTCTCTCACTCGCGAGTGCATTTGGTTAATATTACCTATTTCAAGTAAATATTAGGTCGATTTTACGTAAAACGGACGTCGAATTTACCTATTTTAGTAATATTGACTTGACTTCATAGTAATAATTCCCAAATATGTCGACGAATTTACGTAATATCTACTCTCACTTTGGTCGAATCGACGTAAATTTAACCTAAAATGCTACTTGGGGCTCTTCTAATTTTATTAATATTTAAATGTTGGTATGCCAACCGATGAAATATTATCCGTGGTACTGGTAGTTTCATCGCATCAACGTCTACAATTAGGCACAACACACTTTCTACCTATTTTTGCTAATCACTTACTCAGAAAAAAATAAAATAGAGTAGCATGACATCCTGATATTAGTGGCAATTTGCACGTGTAAGAGCAAGAGGTCAGAGTCCAGCTGGAGTGACTCTCTCTCTCATACACTGACTATGAGGTTTTCATCCGACGCTCGTCACTGTTAAAATACAGCGCCCGTTCGCTTACCTTATTTATCTTTCACTGTGGTTTTCAGTAAGATACCAACAAGAATGTCCCTGTTGCTATAAGTATCCGAGGAGCAATTTCTGGCAAACAGCTGACTCGCTCGTCCTATCGAAACGATTTATTATGATGGCATAGAAGGGCCATAGCAGTCTTTTTCGGTGAGCAAAAAATTGGTAATTCGAAGAAAAAAGTTCTAATTCGAAGAAAAAAGTGTGAATTCAGAAATTTCCATTCATTTATATTGACGAATAAGTTTACAAAATATCAAGGTATCAGTAGCCTGGCGCCAAAACATTATGATCAAGTTTAAGGACGTGTATTCGATTCCCGAAAAAGTCGATAAGATTTTTTTCTTCTAGAATCTAGAATATTCTACACATAAAGTCCAGATCATATGGGAATTATTTTTCCTTCTCGTTCAAGGGAAGTTTTGATTTCGCTAACTTTGAAAATTATAGCAAACGACACGCCCACCAGCTGGGACGCGACTTTTGTAATTGTCAAAGTTGAAATTTTTCGAAAATAATTACAAAATTATTTTCAAATAATCATTGGTTTTCAAAATTTTTGAAAATGTCACGGGAAAAAGTTGTTTGATAAAGTTGAAATTGGAAAATTGTCAAAGATCTGCATTCGATTTTCTCAGATAATTAAAAAATACAATAATAATTTATATACAGGATGTCCCCGTTGAAATAATTAAGTAGGTAGGTGTCAAGTTCCGCTATTTACGCAAGCGCAACCATTTTGAAAATATTTTTATTGAATATCTCATGGGGAGGCCTATAGCAGTGGACGCAAATGGGGTGATTGATGATGATTGAAATAATCGGAGTTCGCCAGTTACCTCGAAATTCCGTGAGCTCGAAAAGCCGGGTTTCGACTTGAAAATTTTTCTGGGGTGGAAGGATTCTGGAGTGGGCCAGGCCCACCTTTGTTATTACGCTCTTGAGCTCAACAAAGGTGTCTTTCTAACAGTTTTTTGTTTTACTCAGGCTGCTTAATTAGTGAATTTTTACAACAAATCAATCTTTTGAATAAACAAATTAGTTTTGCATTGCTCTAGATTTCAAAAATGTCCACTTTGCTTCAAAGTTATGTAGTAACTTTGCTCATTAGTAACTATCTTATAGATCACTATTCTACTTACAATTATAGCATTGTTTTTAATGAATTAGATTGGAACTAATTTAATTTTTTCGCTCATTATTATATTACAAAAAAGTACCTCTAAGTATGTTATATAATGTATATAATACATAACACCTTCTTTTGCTGTACATTGCTTATATGTCACCAAAAAAGCTCTTAAAGAATTAACAAATCATATACCATTACACAAATTTTGAAATTTATTGTTTAATAACCGTAACACCTAACTAAATTGTACTTATTTCCAATTAGGTAGGTATTTCTTTGAACAGTTTCAATGCAGCTGCTCCAATTACTGGCACCGGCACTGGCATTGCTAAACACGAAACTCGAAGACCCGGTATCGACTTGCAGCAGTGACTAAAATAATTATTAGTATCATTGGTCGTCTGCAATAAAAATTCTTTAAGGATCCTGTTTGTTGAAACAACTTTAAATTTGAATTGAAATTACTTCGATTCCAATGATCCTACACGTACCTGAACCGGCATGGTTCATGCATCCCCTTCTACGAGAAAATGTTGATCAATAAACAGCATAACTTGGTTCAAGATAAGTTGAATAAGGAAACTGTCGCTTTTATTCGTTTTATCCGGCTCGAAGGACCATAATTAATTCCTTCGGGTTCTTATGCAAATAAAACCAAGTGAACTGTGTAGTATTAGTATTATCAACGGTAATAGCGTAGAGAGGACATAGAAATTATTTTCGGGGAGAACTTGAACATAAAATTGACAATTCGAAGAAAAAGGTGAGAATTCGAAGAAAAAGTCGCTTCTGCGGATTTCTCATTAATAATAAGGTCACTGCGGGCTCTCGTCTCATCTTAGTATCACTCTACTCTACAGGGTGCTCCAGAATAACTATTCATAATTTTGAGCCAAGATAGGGGTCATCAAAACAAAAAAAGTTCTATAAAACATGCACCGGGTGTTCTGTTAAGGTTGGCCACCAGTCATTTCTTGGAAACAATTGGTCCTAGAGCGTCAAAATAATAATATTTAGAATTTAAGTGACAATATATTAACGATTTGCAAGAAACATTTATTTTACTCTTTTTCCTCTGCCGCACGAATTCCCCCTTACAACTTCCCATTGAGGAAATGCGCCATTAAAGACTCACCCTGTATAGACATCCAAATGTACCCACCCTATTGGTACCTAAATTCTTTGCCACGTTATGGTCATTTGAATTTGTCACAGCTACAAACATCTCAAAGAAACGGAATATTGTTATCTATCAAAACAAACTAATAAGTATTTACTATCCCCTCAGTACAGCATGAAAATTATTAATAATTAATAATTATCAGTACCATTATAAATATTACAAGCTGATAAAAAAATTGATATCTGCTATCACGTTCACACGACCATCGCAATAGATAGATAGGCAACCAATAATTTAAAAATTAGTTTCGAAACTCATCAGGTAGGTAAGTCACAACAATAAATAACAATAAACATAACTAAGATACAGGAACACCTAAAACCTTGTAAAAGTAAATACGTGTACAGGGTGACTAAATTTCCATGTTTTAATAGGGGTATGAGGGAATCTAAGCATAATTGTGATAAGGGTCGATCTTTTTACTCTCTTGTAAAATGCTTTTAAATTTATCTCTCCCATAAGCAAAGAGATACAGGTAAATGGCTAAATGGACCGCGAATCTCCGATCTCTTTTTTTTATCGTGAAAATTAAAATTGGATATTTGTTTTCTTTCCACTCTCTCTCTTTCTCTCTCTCTCATTTACTAATGAAGCTAGAAGGAAAAAATTACACATTTGAGACACTTTTTAAAACGAACAGTGGCGTAGCAATTTTTCCAAACAAAATTTCAGAATTCCATCAGTTTTGACAGTAAGTTATAATTTTTCAAATGGAAGTCATAGTAGGCTTTGACATCATTGGAAAGACTTTTTTATTACTATATACGTATATCATTTCGGGTCGATTTATTCATTTTCGTTGGTGCACCCTCTCGCTATGCGATTGCTGATTCTGTCGAATCAAAAGCTACCCTTTGGATTTTTCTTTGTGGGGTCATTATTTCAAATTGCGAGTGTACGCAATAACCTGCATGTGTGAACGCAACAATCGTCTTTGCTAGCAACGCAAAAGTTACTTTATCCCCTAGAATTTCTACATATTCAATAGTTAAGTGAGAAAATCATTGCATTTAGTTTTACTTATTTCGTAAAAAAAAACTTTTATCATCAAAGTAATGCCCTTGGTACATAAATAACCAATAATTTTATGTGTCACTTATGACCCTTCGTGTCATTTCAAATTCTTAAAAGGGTTGCTAATGTATTTTATATGACATTGATCCTTATTTAAATCTATAACGACGTAGTTGCGGGATTTTCCGAAAAAATCGTACTTTTCAAAATAAGGGGGAGCAAATTTTTGATTGTATGAACCTGTATGTATACCAATCGATTTACGCAGCTATCACTTCTAAATACTTTAATCTTCAATATTTTTGCCTCACCCTACCATAATAGAGGCTGTCCCAAAAATTTTTATCAAACTATCTTAAAAAAGCAGCGTTGCCAAAGAGTAAAACAGAATACACCTCGGGCTCATTTCAAGAAAATGAAATTATACTCTCGTCAAACTTTTATTTCCATGGTTACACATGACGACAATAAAGCGTAAGTAGGTATGGTAACGAATATTACAACAGTACCGTAGTCGAAATGCCACGTTTCGGGTTGAAACGAATATTTTTTGTGGCATAATTTGACAATAATTGTCAAAATTTATCCGTTGCTTGAATTTACAAAAATCGCATGCCATTGCATTCAAAATAAAGTTAGTAGTCCTGGCGGGGAAAAAATACTAGGGGGGTAATTAAAGAAAAAAGAAACAAGTAGGGGATGTAGGGGATCATTACTTGGGAGGGGAGGCTTGAAGTTGTATTAAGAGTTGAGCCTATTACAAGTGGAGAGGGATTTTTTAAATAGTCAAATTTCTTTTGTGTCTTTTATGAAATAATGAGGATATCCTTTGATAAAAAAATTTGACACCCTGTATACATAGTTTCTTTCTCACCCTGTATATATTACTTATACATATGAATAAAATTAACATTATTGTTTTAATAGATAAGAGAGAGTGGAAAGATGAAAAATCGAGTTTTTGCAAATATACTGGAAAACAAAAGACGATAGCCAATTTTAGTTTTCACCGTTGACGTTTTCCCAACAAAAAAAAAATCAATAGGATGCCCATTTTTCTGTATCTCTCATAGCTATGGAGATTTCCTATTAAAACATTGAAATTTGCCCACCCTTTACACCCTTTACTCTTCCAAACATCGGTAGAAATCAATCAATAAAAGCAAAATTGCTGAAAACAAATATCAAAAAACTAATGGTCCAACTTAAAACGTCAGGACTTTATCAAACGATAGAAAACGTTAACATAATGCCAGTTTCTCTAATACACTTATAGCCGGGAAAGCTTCCTTTTCAAGATACAGAGGGCGTTGAAGTTTTGGGAAAAGAATAACGTTTTGTGAATATTGTCAAAACGGCTGCTTTAAAAAAATTGAAATTTGGCACGCAGCATGAGCTAATAAGTTACTTTCATGATTTACGACTTATGGTGATAAATTGCGAAAACCACCGGCGGAGATATGGGTATGCCATCGCTCCTTTTCAAAAAAAAAAAAAAATTGACGCCACTGACTCTATGGTTACTGACTCAGTTTACTCAAGAATTTATGATACCTACCCTTTTCAGATTACATTGATCACATGATCACATACTATTACTCACCATAAATCAATCATTCTACCTGTCATTTCCATATTATGTAGAACTATATTTTATTTAATTAAGGCCTGGTCATTAGTTTTTTTGATATTTCTTTTCAGCGATTTGATTTTATTAATCGATTTCTATCGATGTATGGAAGAAAACTCGATTTATTTTGGCTACTTTATCACTAAATTAGAAGAAATGAGTAAAAAAAAACGCTGATGAGTACCAAAAACTATACAGGTACCAAACATCCTGTACCTAGATTTTTAAAATATCTCTATTCCTTGGATTTTTGGCAAAGGTGTTAAAGGCGCTTGTAAAATTTTCGAACTTTGAAAAAAATAATTTACCGAAATATGAAAATTAAATTTTATTCACTTACCTCTAAATCCATGTACGATCTTGTAGAGCTTCATCATAATGTCACTCATCGCACTAAGTATTACCAAAAACTTTTGCAAAAGCCACATGATTTTTTAAATAAAATAACCCTCCAAACTTTATTTTAAAATTTAATAAAATATTTACTTTTATTCGGTAAAAATAATTTATTATTATTGAACTACGCGTAATCGTGTGCTACTCCCGAAGATTCGAAAAAGCATCCAATTCTACAAGAAGCATAACTACTATAATTAATTGTCCTCTACTAACTGCACTACGAATTCTACTACATGAACTACGGGCCGACAATGAGATAAACCGAAGGATGTACCAGAAATTATAGACATAAGAGTTACGTCTTGATAGGGTATCACTGTTTATTCTATACTGAGTTGATAAAGTGCTGTAACCTTTCAACCCCAATTTGTAATTAGGTACCATTTATTTATTATGTTTCCATTTAACCGAAACTTACTTACTGACTTAACTAACTGGTGTATTTTTGTAAAAGTACCTGATGACTTTTGGAAATTTTGGATTTTAATGCGGTATAATAACAGATTTGCTACTAATTGTAGGAATTTTAGTAGATTTAACTATGCAGGTATAGGTAGGATAGGTAATTGTAAATAATTATGGGGAAACCGCTCCTATTTTAACTTGCATTAGTATTATTCATATTAACAATAATAACAATGACCAGGTGTTAGAATAATTATTGATGAACCATGCACTTTCATTCGTTGTGATTTATTTTTGTACAATTTTTTACAAAGTATAAGTAAAGTCTGTACACTGAGAGTTGTCTGTTGTGATAACTAAGGATACATCATCTCGTTATGTTTCTTACTCCTTCTATTGCATTGCATAGTCAATCGAGTTAAAATGGGACGTATTGTCAGAAATACGTTTGAATCGTCAGCAATTCTAAAAAGATGAGCGAGAGTGAGACGGAAGTATCGACTCGCGTCTTGATACGCTTAGATTGATACGATATTACGATAAGATTGTCGTCGCTACTATCAGTAGTGTCAGTGTCAGCGGTAAATATACTAATAAGGTTTGTCTTGTGATTTGAAACGTTTTTAATACGAAATTAGCAGAATTGCCTGTGTCCTGTGTTATTGTCCTGTGATAAACTATGAGTAACTTATTATAAATGCTCGAATGCCTAAAAATCTATTTCCTAGCTTTGCCTGGGAAACGATTGAACTCCCTAGTACGTGGTCTTGTGGTTAAATTGCTGGAATATTTTACTTGCAAATAAGAAAAGGGAGGTGTTATTCTTTCTTTTAAACGGCAACCAGCAGGTAGGTGACATGATATTTCTATCATGATGATAACAATAATTATTATGATTCTTATTTACTTGCATTATATAATATTTGTTATCAAAAAGTTGCAAGGCACTACTTCGTCAATAACTTGTCGAAATAATATATTTGTAGGATATTCATTATTCCTCAACACACGCCACTGACACGAACTGCGATACCACATCTGGTTCGACTTAGAAATAAGTGTACGATTCAAATCGAATTAAATGAAATTGTTTAGTCAGAATCAGTGTGGCATGACAACGGACAACTCTCAGTGTACAGAGAGTAGTTACTTACCTACCTATCTGAGTCTCAGAATCATTATTGCATCGTTCAATTAAATTGATTAACAAAATTCAACTATTAACGTCTGTTTAAAAATTTTGCAAATTGGGCAGCCTTTCCGTTCTTAGCTGATCTTATTGCTATAATCAACTCCGATGTTAAGGTTTGATTTTAGTATTGGTCCGATGTTAGTATTGGTTCGTTGCCATAATATGTTCTATGATGAGCTGGGATTCGAACCCAGACGTGGCGTGGCAGTGAAAATTTCAGTTCAATTCAGTTGAAAAGTCCCCAAAAATGGATAAAGAAATGTGTCTATTTTGACTGATTTTCTACCGACGCCACTGGCAAACTAATAATAATTTTGCCAATTTTTTGGCCTAAAAATAAGCTTGGGTTAAGTTCTTTTTATTTTATCAATTTGATTGAAAAATTATGTTCAGTTTCGCATATATTGGTGTTAACACGTTCACTGCCAATGGACGCTTAAGGCGTCAGTATAGGACCTACGCCTGAGTGCCGCTGACGCTTTTAAGCGCCCACAAGAATATGTTGCTAAATGCGTTGTAATTCAGTCTGTACTGCACCTACGCTCGTAAAGATGTAACCGGCAACTGACTGAAAGTAATTCCAAATAATTAACCACGTATATTATTATTATTAGTTTTATGTGATTCACAGTAGATATACAAAATGGCGGAACAAGAAGCACAACCAGAGCCTTCCGATACGAAAAAGAGAAGGATTTATAAAACATAAAGTGATGAGGAACTGTTAACAATATTTAGAAGAAAGTGAATACGAATTTGGTGAGTAAGAATCGGAAGACGATGGCTGGTACCCTGCAGAAGAAGACGTCTTAAAGAGTGAAGTTGAGTGAGGTTGCAGAAACAGAAGATATGCATGTTTTCGGTAATGAAGAAGATGAACCTGCACCGGTAGCGATAAATGAGCCTGATGTTCAATGGAAGGAAGATCCAGGTCAGATGCAATCGTTTCCTTTCACAAAACGGGAAAGTTTGCTTATTCCCGCTGCTGAAAATACACATGGGTTTGTTTGGACGGCTTGTAACGGACGAATTACTCCAACTTATTGTTGATGACACCAACATCAATGCTGAGAGTATATTCCTGAATATAAATACAAAGGAAGGATCTAGGATATCCTAGAGGTAGCTGGGAACCGCTAACTCTAGACGAATTCCCGATTTTCTTGGGTAGCCTTGCACTTGAGATTGTAAAACTTCTCAGATTACGAGATTACTGGTCACGTGATCCTTTATTTAAAAACAAAGATATCTCCATGATCATGGGCCGAAACAGATTTTTTTTCATCATCCTGACCTGACCTGACGATCGATTGTATAAGATATAATATGCCGAATCGTAGATTTTTTCAACAATCGAATCTCAGAAGTTAAATCAATGGATGAATCAATGGTTACCTCTCTGGAGGGTCGGGCTGTCTTTCAGACAAAATATTAAAAAAAACTTGCGCATCAATCGCATATAAATAGTGTATTTTTATACGATTCAATTTTGAATAATTTCACCGCTTTTTAAATTGGCTTTCTGAAATTTTCCATACTCAGGTCACATTAGCGTAGTGGTTTACTGTGAGAATTGCATTTCATTTGGTTGTAAATAAAACGGATTTTAAAATTTAAACACAATTAAAAAATTTGTCAAAATTTACCAATTTGTCCCTTTTCCCATGCCCGCCACTGGCTAACTTTATTTAAGAAATATACTCTTTTACACTGCCTTTAAAATCGAAAAAAGTTTCACGAGAGTTTCAAAAATCGAAAATTTTAAATTTTAGAGAAGTAGGTACTTAAACAGCAGGTAAAAAAATTCGAATATCTCCGCCATTTTTCTTATTTAATTCTTGAAATTTCGGAAGGTTGAAGGTTATTAGTATAGTTTGTTGTTACTGTGCAAATTTCAGTTCAATTTCTTCAAAAATATAATATGTTCATAAACGGTTATAGAAATTTAGCCATTTTTGCTCTTTTCCTACCCACGCCACTGGCCAGGGTTGGCAAAATCCGTGTTTTAAATTATTTTAAACAAAACACCTGTTTTTTATTGTTTAAAACAGTTTTTATTGTTTTAAACATAATTTGAGCAAATGTTTAAATTCCATGTTTTAAACATAGTTTAAAACATGTTTAAAATGTTTTAAACTTGTTTTTTATATGTGTGTAGCTGCCCTTAGGGGAATATTTAACAACAATCTTCAATGTCAAAATTCATTTTCAGGTTTAAGAATTTTAACCGCAACCAAAGAAAAAGAGAAATAAGATATTTATTTTTAATTTTTATTTATCATCACATAAAAGTGAAGCATACTGTTTCTTTTGAGAAAACGAAGATATTTATTTTTTATTATCACTTCAACATAAAAAAAGTGAAGCGTACAGTTTCTTTAATTTTTACCTTTTTTTATGAGATTTTATATGAGTTGCTTTTAATGCTTAAAGCTAATAATATTCAGAGGAAGACCAAAAAGGTTTAGTTCCACTATTAGGATTAGGTACTACATATTAGAAAAACTTGTGATACCAACCGTCAAAAAAATCCTTTATCAAATTTTTTGTTTTAATACCTTATTTCTGCAATCCTGCTATACTACAGCACTGGAAAACTACTATGATAATAGTAAAAATAAAATGGATACGAGGATAAACCCAATATGTTTTTTATGTTTTAAATTCAAGTTTTAAACAGTGTTTAAAACATTTTGTTTAAAACAAGGTCAAATCTTGTTTTAAACAAATCAATTAGTTTAAAACTGTTTTAAAACATTTGTTTAAAACACATTTGTTTTAAACTGCCAACCCTGCCACTGGCTAAATAAAAAAATATTGCAAATTTTGTTGCATTACCTCAAATTTCAAGTAATTTTCAACCAATCTTGTTAACTTTGTTAAATTTTTTTTATCTTGCTGATATTAAAAAAAATGCAATTTTTCCGAAAATTTAAATCGCCGCCATTTTGAAACGGCACGATCGATTTTCCTCAAATGCAACACAATACCACTCCTTGTACTTAAATATCTTACCCCCACAGAAATTTCTATCTCCTACCTTTAAAACTCTTAAATATCTTACCCCCACAGAAATTTCTATCTCCTACCTTTAAAACTGCGCCCAAAAACCGTGCCATAAGGACGTTTTTTTTTGGAAATTTGAAGGGACATCCTGTAGAAGTAACGTAACTTTAGGAAATTTTTTTTAATGAAAATCAAACTTCATCCCAAAGTTTGAAAAGAGTAAAAAATTTCGTTCACTAATCTTGAAAGATGAAGCTGTAAGAAAGTTTTTAAAATTTATAGGAAAAGAACATCAGGTAAAAAAATCGAATATCTGCGCCATTTTTTTACGTGATTCTCAAAATTTTCGATGCTTTAACGGTTACAGTTTTTTGCTTTTGGTTTTCCTCTTTTGTCAATTGCTTTTCCTTATTTGTCAAATGATTTTCTTATTTCTCTATCTATCAACTTTCACTTTATGTCAATTGCTTTTCCTATTTACGCGCAGTGACAGTATCATAATATTGGAAAAGCAATTGATAAAAAAGGAATCTTATTTGACAGAAGAGGAATTTCAATTGAAAAATCACGCACTGACGTTTAATAAAAGGGAAAAGCATTTGACAAATTAGGAAAAGCAATTGACAAAAGACGAAAACCAAAAGAAAAAGACTGTATAAGTATAGTTGTCTACTGTAAAAATTTCAGTCCAATTCCTTCAAAAATTTGTTCATAAACGGTTATAGAAATTTAGCCCTTTTTATCCTTTTTCTACCCACTTTTTTTCCGCATATTTATTATATTTTCGCATATTTTCGCATATAAATCGTTGTAAGTCGCGTAAAAATAAAAAATATCGATAATCGTATAATTGCTCGTAGATGAGTAGAATAAACAATGATAAATCGAGGGGATTCCAGATAATTCTCTAGTGTTGCCAATGTCAAAAAAATCAAACATAATCAATCCATAGGGCTGATGCATCTTTTTCACGAAGACTTATTTTTAGAGTTTATGAATGGGAAAATGTTTTACGCAAAATAAGAAGATCATTTTTGCATATAAATCGTAATAAATCGCGTATAAATAGAAAAAGTCTCGGTAATCGTTTAATTACTCGCAGATGAGTAGAATAAACAATGATAAATCGAGGGGATTCCAGATAATTCTCTAGTGTTGCCAATGTCAAAAAAATCAAACAGAATCAATCCATAGGGCTGATGCATCTTTTTCACGAAGACTTATTTTTAGACTTTATGAATGGGAAAATGTTTTACGCAAAAGAATATAATTTTTGCATATAAATCGTAATAAGTCGCGCATAAATAAAAAAAAGTCTCGGTAATCGTTTAATTACTCGCAGATGAGTAGAATAAACAATGATAAATCGAGGGGATTCCAGATAATTCTCTAGTGTTGCCAATGTCAAAAAAATCCAACAGAATCAATCCATAGGGCTGATGCATCTTTTTCACGAACACTTATTTTTAGAGTTTATGAATGGGAAAATGTTTTACGCAAAATAAGAAGATCATTTTTGCATATAAATCGTAATAAATCGCGTATAAATAGAAAAAGTCTCGGTAATCGTTTAATTGCTCGTAGATGAGTAGAATAAACAATGATAAATCGAGGGGATTCCAGATAATTCTCTAGTGTTGCCAATGTCAAAAAACAAAAACAAACAGAATCAATCCATAGGGCTGGTGCATCTTTTTCACGAAGACTTATTTTTAGAGTTTATGAATGGGAAAATGTTTTACGCAAAAGAAGATAATTTTTGCATATAAATCGTAATAAATCGCGTATAAATAAAAAAAAGTCTCGGTAATCGTTTAATTACTCGCAGATGAGTAGAATAAACAATGATAAATCGAGGGGATTCCAGATAATTCTGTACACAATTTCCAATTTATTATTGAGGTAAAAAAATCGAAAATGAAATCCAATTCACCTTTTTATTTCATGGAATCTATAATAAGTCCAGTCAAGGAATGAGGTGTAGAGTGCGTGAGCAGGTAACTAAGCGATTCCTTCAGAAACTTGTTCAGGGGGCTTAGGTTGTTAACATACCAAAAGTCCTGACTCCTAGGTGACGAGCGGGGGGGAGGAGGGGGGGGGTAAAGGTATGAATTTTGGGTTTTTCGCTTATATCTCGAAAACGGTGCATCGGGGAGAAATATTTTCAGATAATAAAATGGAGTTCTTAAAATTATCTAAAACTTTTATATCATATGTTTTTTTCTAATTCCTAACCGTTTTCGAGCTATACCCTCGGAAAAAGTTGAAATTTACAAAAAAAATCAATTTACGTCAAAATATTCATAAACATTGCATCATATTGTCTAAACCTATTCATAAACGAAAAGTATGAATAGGAAAGAAGTTGTAGATTTTTAAATTCCCTTTTAGAATATATATACATATGCTGATTAATGTCCAACCCGCCTAAAGTTACAGCTATATTTTAAAACTTGTATAGCATTTTGCAATTTTCAGAAAATTTGTTTTTTTATCGTATTCTTAACCCACAACCTTTGTTCGTTCATCTAATAACATATATGGCCACTTATAAGCAAGTTATTAAATAAAGTAGAAAAAATAATGATGATGACAAATTTCACACTTTATTCTACAGATAGTTTCGTTACACCAATACAATAATAATTGTAAACCCCATTGTTCTCAATATATTCCTAATGTTTTACTCTCAACTTTAAAAGTAATCAAATTTTCATCCTCTTTGAACTTGAGGGCCCAGGCAATGATTGTTCTTCCATGGCATCTTCTTGCTCAGTAGCGGGTGGCTCTTGCTGAATGGCCTCTACATCGTCTTCATCGTCCTCATCGTCAACAGGCACACTGTTTAGGCACTTCCCTTGACAGTGGAGGCACGCTGCAGAACAGGTGAGCATCGCTTTTCGGCAGCCACATTTTCCAATTACACAATCCTTGGTGCAGCGGCAAAATATAGTTTTCAGAAGAACCTCTGGTGCTGGTAGATTTTCCATTGTAATTGCCACCAGGGTGTCTCCTACACGTTTCCACCCCCAATCTTGAGGGGGCAGCTCATTACCGAGCTACTGCTGCACTTGGTGGTAGGTTCGCCGAGAGTGCTGTTTAGCTGCATTCTCTGTTGGAGGTAGGGAGCTGATTTCAGGCTTCATATTTGCCACTGACCTCGTAAACGATTGGAAGCGGTACTGGTTAAGGGAGGTTTGTTTTTTTGGCGCCTTATACCACTTCAGAAAGCACATCTCCCCAGCCTTTTCAACCTGGTCGTAAGTAGAGGAGGCGTTAGAAAATGTCATTGCTGCTTGCTGGATGATTTCTGACTCCAAGTACAATTTAAAGAAGCCCACCTTGCTTCTCCTGAAAGTAGCAGAAGTTGTGTCGCATCCGGTAAATGAATTTGAACAGGATGTGTTCAAATCTACGGTGCTGCATCTCTTGGGTGAACAGTACTATTGTTTTGGTTTTCCCTCGTCCGGGTTTCAGCATAAAGATATCTCGGGTCGCAGGAGTGGAAGCAATCAACAGGACAGCAAGGTCTACATCCTCACCAACGACAGCCACAGAGTTGTGAGTGGATTGTTCAACAGCAGTCTTCACGGTTAGGATGTCAGCGTCATCGGTAGCCTGAAGAGTATGTATCCCTTTCTCCTGCAGCTTTATCTCCAGTAAGGAGATGAAGTTAGTTTTGTTGGTAGGATTTGATAAAAAATCTTCCTGTTTACCATAGGTATTTGTGTGTCCCATGTCAAATTGATGTCGGCTGACCTTTTTAGTCTGTAACGACGCATTTGTTCTTGTGATTTAGTGCTATTGGCTGTGTTTGCGTACCCATCAAACACCACATATTGGCCATATTGGCAATGCCCGATCCTTGCGCGATAACTTTACGTCTGCAAATGTCAAGTCAACTATTGAATTCATAGCCCTTTTACCAACTCGAACAGCATCATAACATGTTATCGTGGCATTTCCGACAACTCCACTCGAAATTGACATGATTTGAGAGGTTTCTGGGAAGGGAGGATGAGAATCAAACCACTGATTGAGTTTGACAATGTCTTCTGCATCTTTACTCTTGCGAGCCTGTCCAGTGTCCTTGTGTTGTTCACTTGAAGTGAATGCGTGACTCCAGAAAACTCTTCAAGCGAAGTGCATATCTCATGAGTTGCACTCATACCAACTAACCATTTGCTGAGTACGTTGTGTGAAACACCTCTGCCTCCAGTTATGCCTCCTCGGCTTTTGAATGATCGCATCAACGTGGTTTCAATTGTCATATCTGACCATACGCCTGACCAAAAGCGATCAGAGCGTCGCATAGTAAAATACCCGCTGGCTGCTGTTTTGACGTAAATTGATTTTTTTTGTAAATTTCAACTTTTTCCGAGGGTATAGCTCGAAAACGGTTAGGAATTAGAAAAAAACATATGATATAAAAGTTTTAGATAATTTTAAGAACTCCATTTTATTATCTAAAAATATTTCTCTCCGATGCACCGTTTTCGAGATATAAGCGAAAAACCCAAAATTCGTACCTTTACCCCCCCTCCTCCCCCCCGCTCATCACCTAGGAGTCAGGACTTTTGGTATGTTAACAACCTAAGCCCCCTGAACAAGTTTCTGAAGGAATCGCTTAGTTACCTGCTTACGCACTCTACACCTCATTTTGGGTCATTTATTGACTGGACTATAAATAATTGTCGTTAATAAATGTCGTTAGATTTATAACCATTATCGTTAGTTGAATAGTCGAGTGAATAGTTATTTATTGTAAGGTAGGTAATGACACACGTTAATAATAATAACAGAACATAATTCGTTAGGTATGATTATTTGTCCTTCGTTATTCGATTATAACGTAGCCCGAGGCAGTGGCGTAGCGAAGAAGGGCGCTACTCACAAAGGGGCGCCAAATGACCCGCAAAACTAAAAATTGCTTGATAATTTTTATTTTTATTTAATTTATTTCTGGAAAATATATTTTTAATTTAGAGTCAGTGTAATATCATGAATGTTAATTCGTAAATAAAAAGGAAAAAATTATTTATTAGTAATTTTAGTTGTTATAGTTTCTACATTTATCAGTGTACATCCGTTTAACTAGTGGGAGCCATCCTATACGCATTTCATATAAAAAAGGGCGCATTACTTTCAGTGGTCCATATAGGCCATAGGCCCCAAATATCTTAGGACGGCTCTAGCCTGTACACAGACTACCCGCGGAACTCCGAACCTGATTCAGAAAAATCTCTTCTAGCTTCTTCTATCTCTTCTAGCTTCTAAAATATTTGGGAGTAGTTGGGAATAGTTGGGATTACTTTAATAACTAACTATGTGATTTTTTTTGATGGAATTATTCTTTAAATTGAGCACCCTCCCCTCTTAAAATTCATCAAAAAATCTGCAATTGACTTATCTGTATTAATTAATGTAACACCATGTGCAGGTACTTATAATAAATTTTTAACAAGGGGTCTAATTAATTTGAAAGAACGAAATCGTTTATAACGAACATTCGGTTATAACAGGACGTGGATTGACCCGTTGTTCTTTGCTCAAGAGGTGCTAAATTTTTGTATCAGGTTGGTCATATGAATTTCAGACTTTTGAGCTCAACAAGTGTATCTACCAAAAAATTAGTTGAGAAAATATTTGTCAGAAATCTCTTCAGAAAAATTAAAATGGGAGCATTTGTTTGAAAACGTTTATCATTCCCAAATTTTTTGCTCTGATTGTAGGGGATGATAACTTTACACTTCCTTTTTTTTCAAAGTAAATTATTGCTCAAAAATCAGGATAGTAAATCATAAAACTTTCAAAAAATAATAATAGTAAATAGAATCTGAATAAATCTCATGCCACAGAATAGGTACAATCAGAATATAAACTTCAATAAAAATACCGAGTTCGCGCATCTACTCGGCGCATATAAGAGATCCGCCATGATTTGAGATGAGCTTTCATTAGTTTTGAATGCGGGCCCACAGAATAGAGTTGTACCTACTCTGTGGCGGCCCTGCGTTTCTACTCTGAAGCAATGGCCGCTAAAGGTGTGGCTTGTCTCTAAAAAAGATCAAAGGCGCCGCCGGCGAGTTTATAGCTTCTGATTGTATCTATTCTGTGCTCATGCGCTCAGAAACACAGAAACATTCAGTTTTTATAAAAATTAGGAAAGTCTGGCAGCTCTTGCTCTATACGTTCTTGCCCCCTTCCAAAATTTTCTACTCAGATCTGCTTTTTATAATTTTTAATGTATCAATTGCAATATATGAAAAATGAATCCTACCTTTTCATTGATGATTAAAAAAATATTCAGCATGTCGCCTGGTATGGACACCTCGTACTTCAACTAAAATCACTTTAAGCGTTTCACGACTTCACCAACTCACCAACATACAGTTAAAGCTGGGTTTATACAGCTTTTTTTAACCGTAAATTTAGGATTAATAAGCTGTTAAGATTAAGTTCAAATCAACCATTCCAGTGTTGGAGTTTACACAAATTTAACTTTAGTTTTTAGCCATTGTATAGGTACCTACTAAGATTCGGCGACCTTGAAAGTTCCAAACTTTTAACTTAGCCCTAATTTAACTTCAATTTTAAGTCTTAATGCCGATGTTCATACGTCATAATTTTTATATTTGTCATTATGAGAGAATTATGATGTGTAAACATTACATAATAATTGTGTATTCGTATAAACACCAAATTACTGCTGATGTAAAAAAGAAACTGCTTTTAAAATTAGGGTTAAAACTACCTACTTACTGCAAAATTCAACTTGTATAAACCCAGCTTTTGAGAAGAAAACTTTAACACAGATGAAAAGTTAGAACAAACTATCATTCATTTACGCGTTCAAACGAAGCTAAAACTTGATTAGATCCCGAAAGAGACGAGCAAATTGCAACGCGAAAACTCAAAACAGTTAAAACTCTTATCAAATCTCCGAAGAAAAAGAAACGAACGTAACGAAACTGGGATGAAACGCGAAAGTCAAAGCACCCTTCAAGTTCAAACATAATTCAAAATATTGATTTCCCGGATTATCCTAAAAACTACTTCGCTCCTCCATTGCGCATATTCAAACTTCATTCCTGTTTGTTGTTGAATTGAACCATTTATTATCATGAATAATAATTATTAGGAGGTATTTATGATCGTTTCTAATTAAATAATTACATAATATAGATGCGAGATAATAATAATTCTAAAACGTTTAATATTATTGTTACAAATGGACCGAAATAATAAATATATACAGGTGTCCGGAAGATGGTAATTCTACTTGATACAATATTGCCAAAAGTATCTATAATTTTTTTTCGAAAACTCACAAATAAGAAAGTTATAAGCCTCCAAAGTTGATTTTTTGAAATCAATATTTTTTTATAACTTTTTTTCTAGTGTACGGATTTTCTTAAAATTTGACACACTTGCGACTGATGCTGCTTTGCATCCTTGGTCCAGTTAGATTTGAAACCCTCGAAATCAAGAAGCCTTAACTGCTATTGACCTTCAAAAAAAGGCCTATAACTTTTTCCGTAATATTTTTTTCTGAGTTTTGAAGACGCACAATTGAAGAAAATGAAGAAATATTCGGAAAAGGTCCTCTCGTCTATCATGATAAAATGACCTGTTTCCGAGTAAAACTGTTTTAAAAATTTGCTTGCACTAAAATTGATCACCATCATAAATTAATTATGATCATTCTGCAACAATACCAAAGCATGCTTTGGAAACAGCTGCAGGGTTGCCTAGGAAACAAGACGTTTGCTTTGGATTTAATTTTGACAGCAATTTTTTTTTATTAATATTATTTTATTATTTAAAAAAAAAATATTAAAAAATTAAAAAAATTTATCATTTCCAAGTCTATTTATATACGAATGTTTGTGTTTTGTACATACCTAGGTAACCCCTACAGCTGTTTCCAAAACATGCTTTGGTATTGTTGCAGAATGATCATAATTTAGGTACCTATAGTCTTTCTGAACATCCTCTACAACAATATTTATATATCGTGTCCGTCATTTCGGGATTAGCCTGTAAATATAAATATAAGATATAAGACATTGCGTTTAACCTATCTGGGTAGGTGGGTTTTGGAAAACCACTTTTTCGTGATATATGGGAGTCAAAATCGGTGAACATTTGATGATTTTGGGTGATTTTCCCGCCTATTAATTAAGATATGTGTGTATCACTGATTAATCGGAATAATTTTGTAGTTTCGGTAAATTTTTATCATTCCCACTCGCATAATGCACCATAATTTGTTTATGTCATTCCATAATAACACTGCCTACGTATCTTTCTTTCTTTTGATAAAAAAGAAATGAATTTAAATGCATTTTTTTAAATTCAGTTCACTGAATCCGGTTACTTGATTACTTGAAGATACTACGAGTTTCTGTCCTATTTGTCCCTTATCTTCCTTATGTTTTCCGCTCTAGATTCGCAAATTTTGATTGCGTATAAATGAAGTGCGATATATGATGTAATTTGCAAAAAGTTCTTAAACTTACTATACAGGGTGTCCCAGCTTATTCGAAGCGGTCTCTGTAGGCCAAACGATGGACTTTTTCGAATTTTTTTTTGAAAATTCAAGTACAGAATCACAATCTCTATCATTTAAAATTATTTTGGAGTATACAGAGTGTTCCATATGAGAGTGGCATATATCAAAGTTATGTTTTTTTAAATGGAATGCTCCTATGTTATTACATTTTTAGATTGCCTGAGAATAGAAAATAAGATTGGCTTTTACAGTTGGTGTTTAAATTCAGAAGTTTTTTAGTTAATATAAACAAGTGAAAATCGTCATTTTTCAAGTTCAAGGCCCTGTACAACGAAAACGGCTAAAGATAGAGAAAAACGGCTTACATGTCCCTATTTTAACTTTTCATGTACTATTGTATGGTATAGAAACATTTGTACTTTCTTTGATTTTTTTATTTGGCGACGCGTGGAGAAATCTCAGATTTTTCAAATTTTTTATCACCCTGTATAAATATTTCATCCACATCATAGGATAGTACATGAAAAGTTAAAATAGGGACATGTAAGCCGTTTTTCTCTATCTTGAACCGTTTTCGTTGTACAGGGCCTTGAACTTGAAAAATGACGATTTTCACTTGTTTATAACTCAAAAACTTCTGAATTTAAACACCAACTGTAAAAGCCAATCTTATTTTCTTTTTTCAGACAATCTAAAAATGCAATAACCTATAGGAGCATTCCATTTAAAAAAACATAACTTTGATATGCCACTGTCATGGGACACTCTGTATACCCCAAAATAATTTTAAATTTTGGCCATTGTGATCCTGTACTTGAATGTGCAAAAATTTTTTGGAAAAAATCCATCGTTTGGCCTACAGAGACCGCTTCGAATAAGCTGGGACACCCTGTATACACGGTGATTCGCTAAAAAATAGGTAACCGTAACCCAACATCATCAAACACCGCCGTTATTTATACAGGCTGTTCCAGTTTGTATGTTCATGACTCCGGCAAACGGTAGAATACGTAAAAATAATTGTATTTTTTATATGTATAGTTTCGCTCTAGAACGCTTCATTTTCGAGATAGAGAAATATTTTTGGTAGGAAAAATTAATATTTTTCGAAATATTTTAGAAATACTTTACCCAATGTTGGTGAAGTTTTGCAGTTTCATTTGCTGTTGTAATTTTAAGGGGGCTAATTTAGTCCTTGATATTAAAATTGTCAAGTCCAGTTGGCGTCCTGGGGAGTACCTCAACGAATATTATTTTGAAAAAACTTCTAAAACACTTCCAATGACTATTTTTATTTTATTTTTCAGATCAAAATTTTTTCAATAAAGCTTATATTCTTGTTCAAAACTATTAATATGGTTGGGCTCAAAATATTTAAAGCGCACCTGTTTTGAAAGTATTTTTTAGATGCTTCTCGTTATGTAATACATACCTATAATTCAAGTTTGTACCTACTAACAAAAAAAAATCGAGTTAACTATACAGGGTGTTAGTAAAATAAGTGCGACAAACTTAAGGGGGTGACTCTACATGAAAAAATAATGACATAGTTTACTATACAGGGTGTCTCTGAAAGGTGCGGAAAAAAAGCTACCACAAATTCCTGAGGCCTAAATAAGCCGATCTAACCCAATTTATCTCCGTCCAAAAGTGGATGATTTCGGAGATACAGGGTGTCAAAAGTTCAATTTGGTTTCCGTTTTTCTTAAATAACTTTTTTAATAATTGGTGTTTTTTCACAATATTCGGCTGAAGGGGCTTTTGTGGGGTGAAAAATTAAAAACTGCAATCATTTTTATTGTAAAATTTAGGGGGCGCCACCTGCGGTACCTTGAACACATTCAAAACGAACTATCTTTTTTGGGCCACTCTGTATTTAACTTTTAAATAAAAATTCTTATTCTTCAACGTCTTTTCCCAAAAAAAGGCATACGTGGTAAGAGTTGATTTGAGCAGCCGTTTCTGAGATATCTGGATTTAAGAAAATCACTACGTGCATGGCCAGGCCTAAGTAAGTAGTTATTAGTAATTATTGTAATAATTGAACACAATTTGAAGCGAAGGCATTGAATTAAAATTATTTTACTTAAAGTGCCATACCAGGTTTCAGGTGTGAGCTACCTCTCACATATGCCTGTGGTGCGCGTACTGTTGAAGTTCACTCTTTTGGGGCCACCCTTTTTTTCGGAAGAGTCCGAAAGGCACTATTTGAGAAGTATTACGAGGCAGAGTACTATGCGGTGCTTTTCCATTGCCTTCCACAAGGTGCATCCCGATTTTGGCTCGAGTAGCACAACAAATACTTTTCGGCTGCTGGTGAGTTTCGAACCAAGGTTTACCGGCTGGTGGACGAACGCTCTATCCACTACACCACGGGACCCACTTAACGAATTTACATCAACGAGATCACTGTCACTATAAACCAAGTAAGTAATTGGTGTCAAATCGAATCTAAAAAAACAATTCAAGCATACACTGGAATAATTGTCAAACAATTTTCAAATTTACTTTAGTAATGGCCGTACGCAGTATACTAATGAAGAAATGAACGATATGTTATTGGTTTTTGGATATTGCCAAGGAAATGGTTTAGAATCTTGCAGATTATCAGTGAACGATTTCCGAATCGTCGTTTACCAAACAATAAAACCTTTAATGAAAGACGTCTTCGTAAAACAGGTAGGTTTACGCCTGTTTCTATTAATTAAGGTCGTGCACGTACGATTAGAACTCCAGAGGTTGAGGAAGATATTTTAAATAGGATTGAAGAAAATCCTAAACTCAGCACCAGACGATTGTGCTTAGAGCTAGGTGTATGCAAAGATACTGTTACAGGGTGACCAGAGAATAATTACTGCACCCATTTCATGTTGAACTTTTACCCCATGATTATGAACCACGTCTAGCTTTCTGCCGGTTCATTTCCAAGAAGAATCAGGATAGGAACTTTACACAAGGAATTTTATTCACAGATGAAGCCTGTTTCACGCGGAGTGGCATAACTAATTTGCACAATGTACCGGGTGGGCATTTAAGAATGAACAGCGGCCATATCTTGGGAAATATTGATCCTACAGTTTCAAAATGAAAATTTTCCAGACATAAGTGACTATGCGAAATGCAATGAAAATATTTTCAAGATGGTCGCACTTCCGGAAATACCGGAAGTTGACACCTACTTCGTTATTTTAACGGGGACACCCAGTAAAATATTATATTTTTTAAATGTCTGAAGAAATCGAATACAGGTGGTTTTCACCATTGGAATTTAGATTGAGCGGTTTATGAGTTATAAACAAGTGAAAATCGCAATTTTCCAACTTCAAAGCAGTGTAGAACTAGAACGGCTCAATATATCTAAAAACGGCTTACATGTCCCTATCTTAACTTTTTACAAGGTATCATACCATGTGGTTTGAATTTTTATACAGGGTGATGAAAATTACCAGATTTTTCATCACCCTGTAGAAAAATCTAAACTATATAATATAATACCTTGTAAAAAGTTAAGATAGGGACATGTAAGCCGTTTTTAGATATATTGAGCCGTTCTAGTTCTACACTGCTTTGAAGTTGGAAAATTGCGATTTTCACTTGTTTATAACTCATAAACCGCTCAATCTAAATTCCTGTGGTGAAAACCACCTGTATTCAATTTCTTCAGACATTTAAAAAATATAATATTTTACTGGGTGTCCCCGTTAAAATAACGAAGTAGGTGTCAACTTCCGGTATTTCTGGAAGTGCGACCATCTTGAAAATATTTTCATTGCATTTCGCATAGTCACTTATGTCAGGAAAATTTTCATTTTGAAACTGTAGGATCAATATTTCCCAAGATATGGCCACTGTTCATTCTTAAATGCCCACCCGGTACATGTCTATGCTGGAGAAAATCCTCATGCGGTTAAAGTAAGCCATTACTTATCAAAAGTAAGCCATTATCAGCATGAGTTTAAGATCAATGTGTGGGCAGGAATCATAGACACTTTCATAATTGGTCCTGTCATTTTACCACCTCGACTTAATGGCGAAAATTATTTGGAACATCTGCAAACCGAATTACCACACTTGTTTGATCCCCTGCCCTTGGAACTTCAAAGATGAATGTGGTTTATGCATGACGGTGTTCCTCCACATTTTTCGATAAATGTACGTAATTATTTGAGCGAACAGTATCCAAATAGATGGATAGATAGAGCCAATGATGCACCCACAAGTTGGCCAGCTCGATCGCCTGCTATGACACCGATGGATTACTTTTTATGGGCAACTTTGAAAACCCTTGTGTATTCTAGGCCATAGTAAATAAGCAAGAAGGTTAATTAAGGAGACGTATTGAAACCGGAATGGACGTTTAGAAAAATGATCACGAAATGCTCCAAGAGTTCAATTTAATTTTTTAAAACGTATAAATCTTTGTATACACGAAAATGGAGATCATTTTGAACATTTGATAAAAGCATTTTTTTTAAATAAAATTAAACTAAATTTTTGTTGTTGATAAATCTCTTATTGACTGTTTTAACTAAAGTACCTATAAAGTTAAATCCACATTTATGTACCTAGTCATTTTTTTGTAGCTTTCAGTGACAGTTATTTTAATTCAATGCCTTTGCTTTAAATTGTGTTCAATTAATACAATTACTTACTTAGGCCTGGCCATGCACGTAGTGATTTTCTTAAATCCAGATATCTCAGAAACGGCTGCTCAAATCAACTCTTACCACGTATGCCTTTTTTGGGAAAAGACGTTGGAGAATAAGAATTTTTATTTAAAAGTTAAATACAGAGTGGCCCAAAAAAGATAGTTCGTTTTGAATGTGTTCAAGGTACCGCAGGTGGCGCCCTCTAAATTTTACAATAAAAATGATTGCAGTTTTTAATTTTTCACCCCACAAAAGCCCCTTCAGCCGAATATTGTGAAAATACACCAATTATTAAAAAAGTTATTTAAGAAAAACGGAAACCAAATTGAACTTTTGACACCCTGTATCTCCGAAATCATCCACTTTTGGACGGAGATAAATTGGGTTAGATTGGCTTATTTAGGCCTCAGGAATTTGTGGTAGCTTTTTTTCCGCACCTTTCAGAGACACCCTGTATATAAACGTATGTGCGGAAATGCTTCGTTTATTGTGCATTTTTTGACAGGCAATTAAGAATTTTATGTTCATCAGTGGCGCGCATACGGGTAATGATCTCAATTTTTTTGAATAAAAAAAATGATGTTTTTTAGAAAACAGATAGTATTTGCGAGTATTTGACCAAGAGCACCTTTTTTATGTAGAAAACGTTGACAGTTTAAAATGTGCTTCCACAATGCCAATTTTTTTCAGTGTCGAAGAAATTAGGGGCAAAAAAATTTCAAGCAACCCGAAAATCTCCGCCACTGCCATATGAAATAAATTTAGTCAAAGCTCAAAAAGTAAATAATATTAAAAATGATAAGATGTGTACAAAAATTTAGTTTTAACTATATCTGAAAAGGTTCCTGAGAAATCGTCAAGAAACTGAAAAAAATATTTTTTCTTGACTCGAAAAAGGTAGATTTGCGAATCCATTTCAATAGGAATTTTTTTTCATATTTTTAAACGAGCTATCACATCCTAAAGTCTTTTGCACATATTATGAATCACCCTGCTATATTCCTTTTATAAAGACCTAACACTTACTTCTTCGTTCTTGAACTCTCGCATTCATGGAGTTTGCACTGTTTGCAGATTTATTAAATTGAATTTTGTGATACCTACCTATTTTAAGGGTTAAGTTTTATTAAATATTTTCCTATTAAAAATACACTAAAACAAATTGGTATTTACCATTTTTATTTTCTAATTAAAGAGTTAATACAAAGAGGCAAATTAGAAAACGTTGCCGATTTTCAAAAAGCTCCAGAAAATTAAGGACTTAGGTATATACTTTTGAAAAAAATTAAAAAATAATTTTCCACCTTTTTATCAGGAATATAATAATAATAATAATAATAATAATAATAATAATAATACCTCTGTCAATAATATTGTTAAACAGGGTGAGAAAAAAAAATCTGAAAAAAAAAATCAGTCTTCTAATTGCTGAAATATCCTGAAAAAAATTAAAAATCGAGATTTCTTATTTCTTTGGTCATCTTATTTTTTCATTATTGATAATTATTAATTATTGTATTTTTTCTAGGTTAGCATAAGTCTTTAGAGCTGTTAACTTGAAATTTAAAAAACTTCCAAAAAGCCGACCAGATCCAATATAATTGGATCTATAATTATTATTGCCGATTTTTTGTTCTTTCTTAAGACCATTACATTTTCTTCATGTCATTCGGTATTGAAAAATTCAATTTAATCAAAAATCTAAGAAATTTAAAAAACATTCAAAATTTTTGTCTATTTTTTTGAAAAACAGAAGAAAATATTTTCAGCGAATGACGTCATAAGCAAAAACCATACGGTAATCAATATGACGTCATTCTAAGAAAACAATTTTCTTTAAAAAAAGAGAATAGAATTACAACTTTTTATAGAAACCCCTGTAGTAGGAATACAATAATTAAAAAAGAGAATAGTCAAATAGCACACGTATCCAATTATATTTCAAGAAGTCCGAACCTGTTTTCACTATTCTTCATCGATACGGTCTTACTTTTAGGCAGATATAATATTTTGAGTAAATACCTGTACCTGTCAGAGTCCTTTTATGTAAAATGTATACCTACCACTGTGTACTTACACCCCTATAATCTACCATAAGTCAACTTTTCTTAAATCTTTGAACGACACAACTAACACTGCTAAATGTCACCATAAATTTATGATTTATGGTTAGATCATAATTATTATTGAATTTTGGCAAAGTTATTTAATATTTTATTATTTCGTTTCTAACTTATAAATAAAAACAAACAGCAACCAAAATTATAATGTTAAGTGATTAAGAACAGAGTGTAAGAAATCATTAAATGGCAAGGTAGAGTAGAAAATTGCAGTTTCTCAAATGGATCTTCAAAGTGCGCATAATGTTAATATGATGTCTTTAACAAGTTAACCGTTAACTGTGGTATCAAAAGTCTTCATCGATATTAACATTGTTATCAATAAAAGATTTTAAGATTTTATATTGATCCCAAAAATGTTTATCCTTGGTTTCATTTATTTTAATTATTGTTTGTTTATAATAACATTGTTCATATTTTAGGTGTCTTTGGATTTCTATGATTAAAAAATTTTGTTTGTAGAAATTTCCAGAGAAATGTAATATAGACCAATTTCATCCAACTCCATGCAAAGATCTCACGTGGCGTACTGTCGCTCTAATTCCAGTACCAAATTTTCAGTAAATGGGAAAGGGATATTTCTCTTATTTAAACTTCTGTGGTATTGGAAAAACCATCAGTAATGCCAGGCTGTAACAACTAGAATAGAAGAAGAAAACAATCTGATGGAGATTCCCCATACATATAATTCTCTTTATTACTTATATCTATAAATACAGTAATAACATAAATAGAATAATTTTTTAGTATAGACTATGTCCACGCTTCACAGTAGCTATTAATTGGCAATAAAATTCCAATATATTGTATATAAATAGTCCACTTCAAACATGCCATCCTTCTCAAACAACAGAATGTCGTTTCATGATATGTTGCTTCAGAGAATAACTTCTGTTACAACCGTACGGACAATATGGACATTTCAGAGCCTTGTAACCTAAAACAGTTGAAACAAAACATTAAAAGCTTGAGCATATTATATCTTACTTAACAAAATATAACAATAATAATTAACTGCAATTAAATTATAAGTCTAATTATTAATTATTGTTGCAAAGTAATTGAAGCTAGTAAGGAACAATCAGCCTATCAGTACACTAGTAAGAATAGTTTTAAAGGGATTAGTTTGACCTACCTATCTTTTTATTACATGTTGAATCTTAAATGACTAACAGCGGGTATTATAAAGGTTCATTTAGTTAACGGGCAGATTTCTGTGGCCATTTCTGAAGAAGGTATCGAGTCTAAGTGGAAATTTTTCAAATTTATCTATTCTTAACAGAAAGTAATTCCAAAAATGTTAATAAAAGTCATTTGAAGTTGATATTAGCTTTAAAAACGAGCACAGAAATCTGCCCATTAGCCTAATGAGCCTTTATAATATTGGCTGTGAGTAAGTTAATAATTTAATTGGTAGATAAACACCATACTGCACAATATGAGATAATTACTTTTGGATATACTTAAATGTATTAAATAAATAGAAACTTTATTAATAAATAAATATTAGTACTGTGCGCAATAATGTAGTTAAGATTACATTGTAAATAAATAAGTAATCAACAGTCTTATTTATAGAATGACCCCTTAAAATGGAAAACCCAGTACTTACAATATTAGAAATTGCCCAAATTATTATGCATTTAACAACAAATCTTACCTGAATGTGTCCGTGAGTGCAATTTTAAAGCGTAACTGTTCTTGAACGCTTTACTACATTCAGAACATTGAAATGGTGTCTCGTCACTATGACTTTGTGAATGCGCTCTCAGATGGCTCTTCTGTGTGAAACCTTTTCCGCATTCGCTACACAAGAATGGCTTCTCGCCTGCAAACATTTGATAATAAAACTAAACAATAAAAACAGCATGGAACTATTTCAAAAAAGACGAATTATAGCATAGTATGTAAACATTAAAGAAGTGTGTTTATGGAACATTTGACAGTTCCTTGTCATATCGACACTCGTTGAAGTTTCTAGACTCTAACTCCAGAGTGATCTCGGTCTTAGCCTGTCAAGATATTTGTTCACGAACATGACCAGTTCACATCAACTGCCATGGCATAAGGAACGCTTTTGACAAACTCTGAGTTCTCGAGCCAGTAAACAGTAGAGTTTAGAGTGTTATTATTACAAAAGATGACAGTCAGCTGTTTAAATTAAGGCTTAAAAAACCTTAAATAATGTCAATCAATTATTTCATTCAACATTCTACGAATTTCGACATAAGATTTTAATTTTTTTGTATTAATTTGTTGTGTCAGCTCTTCCCAAGTCAGAAAATATCTCTAGATTCTGGCCAATTGAATTATATTACAAACTAAACATGATGATTGCTTCTTTTCAACTCAACAAGCAGTTGGAATAATTCCCTAAATTTTTAACCTCGGTCTCTTTGGCAAGCCACGCAATTTGAAGCTACCAATAGTTGTGATACTCCTTTGCCAGTTTGTGTTATAAATTTTCTGATATAGTTTCAAAGTTTACAATAATCTGATCTTCGAAAATGTCTTCTCAATTAAAAGAATTAAATTGTAAGTGCTCTATTTCTCTTGTCGTCGTTTTGGTGACACACACCCTCCGGCACCATCTTTGTTTTCTCTCATAGAGAGACGAGGTTGATCTTAGCGAATATCTGCATTGATCTTTCTTTATGTATTTATTTGCCCAAGTGGCAGCTTAGTCAAGAAGTTTAAGAATTGGTAGTAACTTCTGCAGGGTCAAAGCTCAGGCTTTCAGGATAATTAAAAATAATTTCATATTCAATAAATTCAATATCTACCTGAATGATTTAACATATGTAGCCTCAATTCGGCCTGCCTGCAGAAACGTTTTTCGCATAACGTGCACTTTATAGGCCTCTCACTGTGGATTCGCATGTGCAGATTCAAGCTGGCCAACTGTTTGAACCCCTGTAAAAAGCGTATTTATTAAAAATTTATTTAAAAAAAGAAAGTTACAATTTCTTACTTTACCACATACGCTGCAGATGTTGGGTCGTTCCCCTGTATGCACTCTTTCGTGCTCGATCAACTGCAATTTATTCAAACAGAGTTTGCTGCAATAAGAGCACCTGTAGTTGCCCTGATTTTGATGGATCATCAAATGCGCTCTCAGTCCTTTTTTACGCCTGTAAAGTGTAGATAAATAAAAATTTTCTGATTTTTTGGTGAGAAAAGAAAAATTTAACTTACAAGAACTTTTTACTGCATAGGTCGCAGGTGAATTCTTCCCTTTCTTTCGGTTCGTCAGGCTTGGAATGACTTTCTTTCATATGTTTTGACATGTTTCGGAATGTCTGATTGCATTCTTTGCAGTAATTATGCAATGTCATCAACCTGATGAAAGAAAGACAAATATGTTATTAAAGGGTAGGTCTTTCAATTTTTTTCAAGATGTCGCAGGTGTCAATTGTCAGTTTAACATCGTGTTAAAAGCTTTATAAGGACACAGCTTCACAAAAACTGTTTTTTAAATCATGCAAAAAGGTTGGAAAAAATCCAAAAGTCAATTTATAGCCAAATTGTTGATTAAAATAGGTGCTATGATTTCAGTATAAAATAAAAGCTGGTTTGAAAAAGGCACATTTCCTTCTGTATACATTGTGTGGGGGGGGGAAGTTGGAAATTGTCATTTCTTGTCAGATTTCAGTATCTTGGTTATAGTAAGAATTTCCTTGCCTGTTACTATAAAATCATAAAAAAAAGATTTCTAATTATTTTACAAGTGTGCTCTTAAGAATGCAACAAAAGCCTAGAAATGTTTTTGGTAATGAAGTATTTAACATAAGACTTTCATTAGATAAAACTTTTCTTGTTTAGTTATAGCGAATTCGAGTTGGCTGCACTTGCTCGGAGCGAGATCGATCTGTCTCTGAATCAGTTCTGCCCAGAATTCTGCTCCAGTCCGGAGCAGAACTTTCGCATTTCGACTCTGTATGGAACCGAACTGTGTCAGGGCAGGCCAGAACCAGAGCCAGAGCCAGAGCGCCATGCACCGGTGCAGTGCAGTGTGCAATCCAGTTTCCCTCGAGTCTGAATTTTCATTATAGCCTTCTACCTATCCCTATCCTATACCTATCACGGTTGTTTGTTGTTATGATGTTATTCTTATTATAACAGAGTCGTCGAACTACAAGGCGTGATCCATTTTAATTATTGTAATAAGTTGTAATTCATCATACAATACGTAAAATGTACTTATCCACAAATTTTTGGTTTAAGGAATTACTAGGAATCAGTAAGGAATCAGTATTTAACTTTCCCGCTATTTCTAACCTCTAAATTTACGGGAGTGCACCGTTGCACCGTCAAATTTGACAGTGCAGTTTATTTTGCTCCGGGACAGTTCCGCCATACGACTCGAACATATTTTCCTATGCACTGCCAGAGAGCAAGTGTAACTCGAACACAATTACGATATGCACCGCTAGAGTTCACTTTAACTCGAATACGATTACGAAAAGCACTGGAACGGAGTCCTACAAATCGAACACGAGATTCCGTCTCGGTGCGCACCCGGAGCAGAAAAGTGCAGTAACTCGAATTCGCTATTAGATGTAACCTTGAAAAAACTGACAGATAACGCTGGAAAAGTATTGTAAGATGTCAAAGGTGTCAATTATTTCCACCTCAACGTTTCCTTAACAATTTTATGGGACAGTGGAACATGTTTATTTGATCTAGCAAGAAATATGAGTGAAAGTGATTGTTTTCTTCTCCAAGGAGCCAAAATTTTTTGCCACCCAACCTTTGTAGATTCTGACAATTTTGCCACTTTTTCCTTCTAAACTTTACTTTTTTGGGTTTGGAAATGTTGCATAATTTAATTAAACATCAGTTTTGATCAGTGCTTTAAATTAAAGCTAGCAAAAGTGAAAGCTTTAGTTCTGGAGTTACAAGTCTGTGAAAAAGGAAAATCCCTGAAAAACAGTGAAAAAAGGAAAAATACAAAAATGGTAGTGACAGAAAACAACACTAGCTCATTAATTGGAAAGATACAAGCAAGCCTCCCTGTGGGGTGAATTTAGTATGTGAAAGTCACTGTCAAAGTCAAATATTAACTTGAGAAACTTTTATAAAATTCAAACATTTTAATAAACAAAAATTTGTTACTTATCAGCCCAAAAACTTAGGCTCAGGAACTTCATTAACTATTTTGCAACAGTTACTACTCCAATCACTTACTCAGCGATGTCCTCATTTGATTTCAGTTCGAAATTAAGGTCGACTCCCATTAAACCTTCATTGTTGCTTTCTTCCTCTTTCTCTTTTGATTCTGAACTGCATCGTGCATCGTTTGCATTTTCGGAATTACTTGAAGCGGCTTTCTCTCCGATTTCTTTCGATGTTATTGAATTACGATGCCGTCTTAAATGGTACTTGAGGCAACGAATAGTTTGAAAACTTTTATGGCAAGTTTTGCAGGTGAACATTTTCACACCTAAATAAAAAGAAAATGTTTATTATCATGTGATACATTTTGATGAATTGAGATATTGTTTAGGATTTAAGAAAATGAAGGGTTCTTTAAACTCGGATCTTGAATGAATTCATGAAAAAGGTGACGTTTAGAAGTAATAACAAACAATGGGTATGTATGTTTACAGAGCCAGTTATATAGTTTGTAAATATATAGTCATACAACTAACCTGCATGTAATTTGAGATGTTGCACCAAATAATATCTTTTCACAACCTTCAAACAGAATTTACATTTTCCAGCATCTTTCAAGTGTTGCTGGGTGTGCATTTCATAATCCTCATCTATAACTTCATTGCAAAAAGAGCACCAATTTTTTACATGGCTGAAACAATCGAATAAGTCATCTCACATACATTTTATAGATAGAAGGTCAATTACTTACCTATGCGCTAATGTTATATGAACAGAGAGATTTTTAGTGGTGTTTGATTCATAAGGACAGAAAATACATCTAGTGTGAGTGTTCTGACTTTTCTGTACCTCTTTAATCGCTTCTACAACTTCCGAAACTGAAAAATTCTTACACTGAGACCATTTAATCGATTTTGAGACCACATTTTCCGTTTCGCTGGCCATTTCATCATCATTTTCCTCAATTTCAATATTGTGATCATGATCATCGATGTCCAAAGGATCACATTCATTTTCCTGCTTCACCTCAAAATCTTCATCTTCGATTTTGTCGAGCAAGGAATTTTCACCATCTTTGATATTGTCAGGGACTTGTTCATTTTCCGTATAGCAGTTCTTATGGTTATTCTGTAAATGAACCGTTAGATGGTAAACATTATCAAATATCTTGCAGCTTGCAGAAATGCATGCAGCTTGTAAAGGATGACCGATAATGCCATCCATGTTTATAATGGTGCTTTCAGAAATTTGAAAGTGTCCTTTAATTTTTCTTACCGTAAATGTGCTACAGATCTTCTTGATGTATTCGTTCGACTGGAAACATTGTTTTTGGAAGTTGAAGCTGCTGAAGAGCTTGCTTTCACATTCACTGCACAGCTGGCATGGAATTGATTCCTTCAGTTCCAACTAAAATTATTTGATTCTTTTAGATGATTGAATGAATGAAAGAATACAAATAGGTACCTTAGAATTTGTCAAAGATGTAAACATGTCCAGAATGTTAATTGTATCTTGGGTATAATTATTTAATAAGGATTTCATGTTGTAGGATTTTTTCAAACATATCCTGCAGAGTTCGTATAACTGTTCATTTCCCGGGATGTTCATTCTTTTACTCACTATTTTCTAATTTTTTCACGAAAAATCTTCGGTAAATATCTAGATGAGCGGCATGGGTATAGGGCGAAATGGCTTATACTATCGGATAGCTCGTGTCTCTAGGAGTATCAAGGTACCATTGAATTTTTGCGCCGGCAAGTAATAGTCGAGATATAAGGCCTTAAAGTGTCATCCTTGCCCTAATACGTGTATTCGTCATATGATTGCGCTCGACGTGCTCGAACAGGAAACGCTCGATTGTCGTGTGCCCGACGGATAAGCGAGCTGCCTGTTCGCGGGTATAATGTTTGAATACACGTATTAGGGCAAGGATGAAACTTTAAGGCCTTATATCTCGACTATTACTTGCCGGCGCAAAAATTCAATGGTACCTTGATACTCCTAGAGACACGAGCTATCCGATAGTATAAGCCATTTCGCCCTATACCCATGCCGCTCATCTAGATATTCACCAAATCTTCTTTACATAGCTTCGTTTATTTAACAATGCAAATTGCAAATTCAGGCAGATCAAGTATATTATTATTAACATTCAATTCAAATCAAAAACTCTGATAAAATTTCCAAATTTTTTTAAAGTTCTAACCTAACTTATAACAGCTGAAGAATTGACACTATTGACAGAAATGACTATAATAATATTAATAGAAGATAAGGATCCTGCTAAAACGACGATAAATTCGCATGCGCATTACTTGTTTACATGGACTGCCAAATTGGGGTCTTAAAAAAGTCGATTTTTTTACACGACGTTGACGATACAGTCACTGACACCAAATACACTAGGTAATGTATTTGCTGACACTAATAATCTAGTGAACAGGTTGTTGCCATTATGATTTTTCAACAACTAAAAGGGTATTCACGTTATCTTTGTACTTTTACGGCTTACGAAATCGTTAGAATATAAAACATACGGAAGGACTAGAATGTCAATAATTAGTCGTTCAGGTGTACGCGACGGAAACGGCCATATTGAAAACATTTATAGTACTTATTCAATGGTTACACATTAACAGTTGTCAATGTGGACATTTGAAAGTGTATTTATTTATTTGTAACAAGTAATGTTACTTGTCTTGACCAAACGACGATAAATTAAAATTCAGATATTACCAAATACACTAGACTATTATAATACGTCCAACTTCGACTGAAAACCGGCAGCGAGGCGACACTAGCGAACCTGGCGGCTCGAGTTTGGCTAGAGTTGTTCTACTGGGATTTGGTTTCCTATTCGCGGCTTGGGCGCGACAACTCGTGACACTAGATGGCGCTGCCATAGCGGCTGCCTTCGAAATGCATGTAAAATTGCCGGAGTTGGACGTATTATAGTCTAGTGTATTTGATATTACTTTCTATTTCATCAGTAAATTTCTGGTGGTCGCAGCTCGCAGCTGTTTGGACGGTATAGTCTTCCCCGGATGTTCACACAAAACCTTCGTATATTTCAGGCTGCCAATCAGAAAGCGTTAATTTTTGTGTGAAACTACGAACTGTCATAAAAGTCTACGAAATCCTGTGATCGCCATACCAATTTATATGGTTTATATTTATTACGAAATCGTAAAAGTACAAAGTACGAAGCACCTCGTGAATACCCTATAACTAGTATGGAGATCACCGGATTTCCTAGACTTTTATGACAGTAGTAGTTTCGTACAAAAATTAACGCTTGTGTTTTTACCGAGACTTTCACTGCGTAGAAATAAAAAACCTTCGTATTTCAAGCAGCTAATCAGAACCGTTATTGTGTAAAACTACGAACGGTCATGAGTTTACGAAATATCCAGGCAAACTTTTAATAAAGAACATCCGGAAAACAAACAGCTGCAAGCGCCAAAAGGGGTTTGAATATGGCGGAGTGGTGCTCACAACATAACAGATTCAAACCAATATATATTATTATGGCGTTACTTAATAGAGTTATTTAAAATTGGTATACTTATGACTACATAAGTATACATTAAGACTAAAATGACATTATAGTTCTTCCGTATATTTTATATTCTGATGATTTCGTAAAAGTACGAAAGTACGAAAACCTTCTTGACCGCCGTACTACTAGGGAACCTGTATTACTGACACTGACGCTTACTAGGATATCTCATTCTTATTCTCACAAAAAGTTGGGAATGTCAAATTTAACTTCAAAAACGTGAGATTTTCCATGAACGTACAACTCGCGTATTTTAAAATAATGATAAACTTTTGCTGCGTTAGAGGATGTTCTAGCAATAAAAAGAGGGTTTTCTACTTGTTGGCGTTGCCTAAAGGTAAAGGTAACTCTCTTAAAATTTTAAACTCATTTATAGTCCTTTATTAATACTAACCTGTTACTGGGATTTTCTGGAGAAAAAATGCACACAGCCCCATCCACAGACAGTTATGATTGCAGAAAATATTGCAGAATTTCCGTATTCCTGGAAGTTTGTCAGGTAAGATCTATTTACATCTTGATGAATCTTATATCATGTGAGGGTCTTATAGGGGTATTAAGATCACACTGCCGTTCGGTGTGTCTACCAAGACACTTTTTCTCAGTAACTACGTTAGATATCGTATCGAGTTAAAAATTATACCTACTAGTAAAGTCTACAGCTTCGTAGATCCTTTAAATCCGTAATATGTTTTTAATACCAACTGAAAAGACGATTTCTCGATTTCAATTCGCGTTATTTATTATATTGTTTCATTTTTCAAATTTCGATTTTCCCACGTGATACCTACGCTTGTGACAAAATGTGCCAAAAATATGATATCCAG
The DNA here is from genome assembly GCA_910589415.1 of Malachius bipustulatus. NCBI lineage: Eukaryota > Metazoa > Arthropoda > Insecta > Coleoptera > Melyridae > Malachius > Malachius bipustulatus. The sequence goes on along the minus strand of OU342638.1, from coordinate 20,087,908 downwards.
CTGTCCAAACATAACCGTGGTAAGTAAACGTCAACGAGTGAATGCGATACCCTAGTACGCGTTACGCCGTGTCCTAGCTGCATCCGGGTAATGCGTTGCGTGCGATGCGGGGAACGCACGCAACGCAAACTCGCACGAAATTTTGAGTGTGTCATAACTGAATGCGTGCGGTGCGGGCGAGAAAATGGTTTCCAATCCAACTATTTCTGGTGCAGCTTCAGATTAAATACGTTTTAATTTGGAAGCCAGTAGGTTGTTGGAGCTTGAAAGACTTGAAAATCACAGAAAGAAACATGTTACTTAAGAGAAAGAAACAATAAGACGCAAGTAATCTATAGAAATAGGTATAGATTTGATAGATAGATAAATAGCAGGTAGGTTAAATATAAAAAGGTCTACAATAGAAGTTAATAGACCTCATACTTACTTTAAAAGCCTAAATTCGAGACATTTTCACATTCCCAGTGTACCTTGACTCTTGTTCTTGTAAAATAGATTTCTCTTATTGCACAAAATGTTTCGCTTTGGCACGAAGGCAATCGAAATTAAAAAAATTTCCTGCCCGCCGCAAAAATCGCAAGATTTTGACAGATGAAAAAACTAAATATTTCAATTTAAAACTGCAGCTAGGACGCGGCGTTAGTGTCGGTAATGCAGGTTCCATAATATTAATGTCAACACTGACAAGCGACAGCGACAGTTTTCGAGTTTTTGGAATTGAATCGATTCAATTACTGAATCGGAATCGGCAAGCGACATCCCAACCACAGTATAGAGCCAGGCAGTAAGGACATAGGCCGATTTTGACTGGGACGCGCATGTCTCAAAATCTACTCCTTTTCAAAATGGCGGCGCAATAACAGCTGATAAACGTCACAAGCAAACGTGGTAACCAAACTTTCAAATTCAAATTCAATCAAACTATTCGGTAGTTAGTTGTCGTCACAGGAACACGTACTGATTATTTATTATTAAATAACATTAAATAATAAGTACCATGACCGATACTATAGTACGAAAAGGTGATGCTCTGCCTCCAATAATTATTGTAGGTCATGTTCTGCTGTTGTGGTTGGGCTAAGTTTTTTCTCATTTCCGAAGGATCCAGAAAGGTAAGTAAAATATATTTCCTTGTACTCAATTGTTATTTTAAAGAATGGGAATATAATCAAATTTTTAAAATCACTACCATGAACAGATTTGGGTGTACCCAGATATGACACTGAAGAGTGTTCTGAATGAGTCCACATATGTGTGGTTACCTTATATTATTTTTACGGGATTAATTTCTTGTAGATGCAGAATATGGACCATTAATGCCGGCAGGAAGGACTTCGTGGTTAAAGGGCCCGAGTATTGCAATAAAAATTGCAAATTGTGTGGCTGGCACTTCGAAAACATCATGTTTCTCAACCTGGAGAGAACGCGGTTACATGGACATGCGGTGTCTACAATATTCACCTGGAAGTCTGGTTCGTACTTGAAATGTATATTTACCTTGATTCAGATTGCGTAATTATTTACCTTCACTAGACTGTGATTACATTAGGGGGGGACAAGTGCCGATTTTTTCAGGCAGGAAGGGCCCCCGATATTCATGATTATTGTAATTTACCATTAGTATTCATTTTAAATTTTCGCTCACAGACAAATCAGGAGAAAGTCAACCTGGTGGCACAGTAGCAGAACAAGCAGAGCAGTGTTCTACAATATTCACCTGGAAGTCTGGTTCGTACTTTAAATATGTATATTTACCTTGACTTAGATAGTGTAATTATTTTCCTTCAATAGACTGTGATTAACATTAGGGGGGGCGAGTGCCGATTTTTTTCAGGCAGGAAGTACCCACGATATTTATGATTATTGTAATAATTTACCTTTAGTATTCATTTTAAATTTTCGCTTACAGACAAATCAGGAGAAAGTCAACCTGCTGGCACTCCATCAACGTCGGCAGTAGCAGAAGAAGCAGAGCAGTGTTCAACTGCAACGGTCGACACTCAGACTCCCAGGTGTCTTTCTACATACACACCTCGGAAGGTGAAGCTCCGGAAGCAGCTACAAGCTATCCGTAGGCGGACAATAAGCGAGACATCGAATGAAGATCTTGAAGACCTTGAACCGTTTTTTGAAATGTGCGACAGATTTTTGCCAAGTAACCTAGCTAATTTTGTTAAATTACAGGTTTTATTCATAATTGAAACTTGTTTATTTGTTTTAACTTCATGTTATTAAATTATAATTTAAAATGGTACTTGCACGTACCTTTCATATATTTCAGTTGAGTATGTGTGATTTCTATTTCCTAAACTATCATGAAGAATTTCTTTGGAAAATCCTTGCAAAGTCTTATGTTAATTGTAAATATTGAAAACATGTAATATGTAGACAAAATTTATTATTATGATTATTAGGAACGGTTTCAATAAAATATTTCATTCTTTAATTAATATATTTTATTTTTATTGTTTACCTGCATTTGCATTCCTTACACCTTAAAAAAATACCGTGGTCCCGTTGCACAAACGTTTAATTACAGATCTGCCAGATAATTACTGATTTTAAAATGCCCTGTATTATCAAAATGTTGGTCTGATATTGCTGGAAATGATTACCTATACTCCCTTTTCGAAGAGTTAATTACTGATAAAAAACAAAAGATCATTCAAAATATTCACCATATTTTCAAAATTTGCAATTTAATACGATCTTACAGATTCAATCTCAAACATAATTTTAATTTTTCAAAACTTTGTCCAAGTTGCGTTTTCGTCTGCCCACACTACATACATATAGGTACGAAATAAAAATACAATTCTCTAAAAGTTTTAAAAACAGATTCGTAAAATAAAATTTTAAACTTGAAAATTTTTTTTTCTATGATTTTATAACCATTAGTTGTCATTTTCTGTAACTTGTAAATTATCTCGACTCATAATGATTTTCAGCAAAGCCATAATTCAATTGAAATTGGCGCGCATCTTTTGATACCTACTTCGCAAACTCATGAAAAGTTACCAAGTAAATGTTCCAATTTAAGGAGGCCATACCAATGTAAAAGTAATTCTACTCCTTTTCAAAATGGCGCAAGGTCACCCAGATTGACTACATGAGAACAAAGGAAAATCGGCCGTATGTCCTTACTGCCTGGCTCTATACTGTGTCCCAACCAAACCCAACCCAACTCCCAACAGTCCCAACTCAATTGAATAATAATAAATTAAAACAATATTATTCGTTATTCAATATTCATTCCCAATTTCCCAGTTTATTGAGTTTATCTCCACGGGTAGCTGTTTTATTTAATTAATTCACAATATAGCGACTTTTTAAAAATAAAAATGGTTAGCTGTTCAGCGTGTAGTTGTATCCGAAGGAGGAAAAATAAAAATCCGGGGATTTCTTTCCATCGGTAAGTACTTACCTCTTACCTATACCTACTTATTTTTAATAACTTTTATGTAGGATGAACTATGAAGTATAACATTCGTAGACGTCTTTAGCCGTGCTACAGAAGAATAACACAACAAACTTGTGTCATGTTAGCCCCTACAGCTTGCGCTTTGAATTCGAACACTTCTCGGACAGTCATAGATTGATCAAGGGCCGTCTTGATACTATATGGCTGCAGAATATGCTCCCTGCTTATACACTGCTTAGAAGAGGAGCGGGAAGCCCTGCAGGGAAGCTTTGAACGGAGGTTAGCAACAAAGAGCAATTTGTGTCATTGTAAAGAATTAGCTTGATAACATACACAATTGCTGACTTCAGAGTATTTGGTGGCAGTCTCTAGAGGCTTAAGAACAAAATGACATTAAATTGAATAAGTAATTGTAGGCTAAGCAGGTGTATGATCCCGAACAAGGGTTTTATTCAACATCCAGATACCTCTGGATGAAGCATGTGAATTACATGGATATAGGGGCTTCCCTGAGAATTTTTTAGAAGCAACTGACTAATCTTAGACTATATTAATAAATATATGGACCAAGACATAAACACTGTAAAAGTGTTCCGACATCCCTCTCTCTCCAAACAAGACTGTTCAAAACAATGAATGCCAGATCAATAATGAAACTGGCACTTACAATAAAAGAGCGCAACCTCTCCAGTGTTATTGGTGGGCAATAAACATCGATGGATCCCTTATACCCGTTTTACTTTGCTACATCTGGCAACATGAATGTTTACATCCTGTCAGACCGTTTGTTTACATCAAACCATAATAAGAGTTCGTGTTTTTCAAACAGTGCTAAGTTCCTTGTTGTTTATATTTTCAGCTCTAGCTTTCACTCGTTTTAAGCTTTAATAATTAATTTTTCAATTAAGTTAAAAAAAAATGGCGAAAACGTGTTCTGTTTTTGAGAAAACTTCGAAAGAAGGTAAGTCTATCAGTTTCCTACGTAAGCAACGCAAAGCCGTCAATCAAAACAAAGCATACATGGTCATGGGCGTAGCGTAGTGTAAGTGTTTTATCTTTTAATTTGTGAAAACAATTATTGTTTGACAGTTTTTTTTCATTTTCGAAAGCATACTGAATACCTACTGAATACTTTGAAAAATGCAACTTGGAAAAATTATTCCATTTAAATAAATAAAAAATACTGACTTTTTGAAAGTACATTACCTGCTATTATTATTGTCAACCTCTAATTTAAGATAATCAGAATATGTAGAGGGGGAATAATATTCAAACAATATCATCAAAGAATATGAAATAGAAGACTTTGACCCGGTTGCACGAACGTTAAAAAAATTCCAGATTATTACTAATTTTAAGTTGCAAATTTTTAAAATGTGGTGAACTTTTTCCATGATCTTTCATTTTTTATCGGCAATTAATTCTTCTAAAATTGAGACGAATTCACTCCCAGCAATATCAGAACAAAACTTTAGTAATACAGGGCATTTTAAAATTACTAAAATTAGTGATTAGGTATCTGACATAATTTTCAATTAGGTTCGTTTAATTTATTTTTAGAATAAAATCAACTAAATATGTAAGAAATTGAAAAAATATTTTAGGTACCTACTGATGTATATTGCTTTCCGACTTTCCTATCGATTTTTTATTTGCTAAATATTGTTATTACCTTTTTGTACCTTTTATTTTGTATAGGTAGGTATAAGTATACAACGTGATTCTTTTAAGGCGCCCATTAGAATATTTTCCACTTCTAATTGAGCTAGAGATCTAAAACTTGTAGCCTAGGTAACATAAACAACTACGAGTCAAAATGAAATATTAGCAAGATGGCGGCACATTTAAAAATGACGAAAGCAATGGCCATCTTTGTTTTTTTTAAATGGGACACCCCATATATTAATGCATTTTCAGATTGTCTGAGAAAATGTAATAACAATGGTGCTTATAGTTGTATTTTAAATTGAGTAGGCTATGAGTTATAAACAAGTGAAAATCGTGATCTTCCAACTTTAAAGACATTTACCACAAAAAACGGCTCAAGGTATCAGAAAACGGTTTACATGTTCCTATCTTAACTTTTCATCTGGTATCCTACTGTGTAGTTGAAATGTTTATACAGGGTGAACAAAAATCTGATAATTTTCACCACTCTGTATAAACATTCCAACTCCATAATAGGATACCTCTTTAAAAGTTAAAATAGGGACATATAATCCGTTTTCTGATATCTTGAGCCGTTTTTGTTGGAAATGGCTTCAAAGTAGAAAAATTTCGATTTTCACGTGTTTATAACTCATAGCCTACTCAATTTACACTGTAACTATAAGTACCATTGTTATCACATTTTCTCAGACAATCTGAAAATGCAATAATGTATGGGGTGTCCCTTTTAAAAAAACAAAGATGGCCATTGCTTTCGCCATTTTTAAATGTGCTGCTATCTTGGTAATATTTCATTTCGACTCGTTATTATGTATGTTGCCTAAATTCCAAAATTCAGATTCCTAGATCAACTAGAAGTCGTACTTTTTCTAATGGGCGCTTTAAAAGAATCACCCTGTATATTTTCTTAATTTAATATCTATTAGTATTCCCATAATTTATGTTTTTTGTAACAAAAACTGCAAATAAAATAATAATATTATGAATATTATGATCATTATTATAATTTATGTAATTATTACATTTCCTATAACTGAACTCGAGCGCGCCATCACTGCCGTTGCGATCTGTTGTTTACGTTTTACGTCGTTCCCCTTACCCCGCCAGATGCAGCATATGAGTGCGAGAGAGAATATCAACAAACCAAAACTGATTTCAAGCTAAGATAGGGAAGGCGCAGTCCATATTTATTAAGATAGTCTAAGTGACTAATACATTACAAGTGAAATACATTAGAAATTGTTGGGACACTTATGGGCCAGGACGGTCCTTAAGGTCCACTCACAACTGGTCAAAGCATAGGTGACCACAAAGCATGTGGTGGACAAGTCAACCTTACATCCAAGACCGTGGGGACCGGGCAACGTGGTACCAGTTTTGAGTACCACGGCTAACAAGGCTCTGACAAAACATGGCACAAACCGTAAACCGCTAGGCGGCACAACGACCCCTGAGGTACATCACTGTCGTGACTTGCCTCAGGGTAGTGACGCCAGGGGCACGGGGGCTTGGCTTAACCGCCTGTCCGTGTGGATGAGGACCACTATAAAAACCTCCCCAACTCCACGGTATTGTGCGCACCAATGGATGCATGGTCGAGGGGGAGCTCGACAACTAGCGACCAACCTCGGGGAACCTGGCGCACCCCGTTGTATGTAGCCTGCTGCGTCATTGGGGTTATGGCGCAGTATTTTTATTTCCCCAATTCTCGTGGGACCAGAATGGAAACCAGAGAAAGAACCAAACAAACCACTGAGGGACTTCCACAAGGAGAAACCTCAGAACTTAGCATAGATTCACATGATGTGGCAGGCCCCCAAAGCCATACCACCCTGGAACCTATGCAAGTAGAAACACACAGCTGTGCGGACTCGCAAGGAAGTAGGAGCGCTACAAGACCAGCGAGTACGACAGCTGCACAATCACAGGACACTGCCACCTAAGAGTGCACCTACATAATAAGCTGGGGATATACAGAGAAGAACCAGTTTGTAGACTCTGTAATGAAGAAGATGAGACAGCTTCTCATGTGATATTCGAGTGTCCAGCACTCGCACGAACACGCTATGAGTTCCTGGGACCACTCAACCCCGGGAGCCTGTAAGCGGAAAAGACCTTGGTTAGCGGACAGCTGAACCTTGTCAAAGGAACGGAGCTCTTCTAACCAAGGAAAATCTAAATGTGAGAAATACAATAAGCCCGCTGGCTTCAGTGTTTGGGACCACATAGACCATCTCTCACATTTAGTTAAAATACCAAATACCAATATGGGCCAGGACAACTCATTATCTTACATCAGTCATGTGAGTGTACAAAGGGGTTTATTCTGAAGCCATATGGAAGCCAAATCAAGATAGCATTTTGCTCAATCTATGACTGTCCCTGAAGGGTTTGAAGTTAAAGCTTAAGATGATATGTTTTGGGACTAAAATGACCCAAATGGCGTCACATATTTATAAATTGTAGGTTAATTGTTATTCTTACACATAATATGCCACAAATTTCAGTAGTTTTACTTGATGACAATTATTATATTTGCACCATGTTGGATTTTATTGATTGTTTTTATTTCATAATAATAGTTACTGATATGCTATTGTTTTTTTTAGCTTTCCGAAAAAGGTGGAAATAAGAGACAAATGGATTAAGTTTGTGAAAAGAGCGAATTGGAAGCCAAATTCGTTCAGTGTTTTGTGTTCACAGCATTTTACTGAAGAATGCTTTGATCGGTCATCTCAGCTAATAGTAAGACTCCACCCCAATTCAGTTCCTACAGTTGAAGTGCTTCAACTAGAATATGTATGTATACTTTATATAAAACAAAATATGAAACATTTCTGTAATGTTATAATCAATCAAACACGCACATAAGAAATAATTTTAGGGGATTTTTTTTATGTTTGTTTTACTTTTTAGATAGGAAATAACATCAGATCCAGATCGAAGAAGTTGTCTGCAAAAATAGAAAACGGTTGTCACGTGTCGACGTCCAGCCCCCGTTCATCATCCCCTGCCGAAGAAGAGGTCACATCGAACCTTCTTGACAAAATAGAGAGTAATAATAATTGTGACATGTCGACGTCGAGATCCTCTTCATTACTCATTCAATCTGCTACTCCTCAGAGAATAAAACTGGGGTCAAATAACTTACTGAAAGAAAATTCCCGTGAGAGGCTTATGATAGCCAAAATTCAAGATTTGTCTAGGAAAGACATTTTGAAAAGCGCAAAAATACGTGAGCTGCAGAAGATTGTGTACTATCAAAAAACCCAAATACTTTCATTAAAAGCCAGAATGAATAAAATGAACAAAATCGTTGCACTCAAGGAAGAAAAAGGAAGTATTCTTCTCGAGCATTGGTAACAGTGAGGATATTATCAAAAGACTTTCCAATAAAAATCTAAAGAAGACTGTAACTAAAGAGTTAAAGTTTTAAACTTCGGTGAGGGTATTTGCTGTGACGTTGCATTTATTTTCTCCTGAAGCATGTCAAGATGTCTGGAAAAAATTTCATAAGTACTTGCTGCATGAAAAAACACTTCAAGTCACCAGTCAAAACCAGAATAAAATCTTAATATACTTTTGTTAAAAATATACGTTCTTTTACCCTTTATTCTATCTGTGTCACTATTTCGTAGAAACAATTTTTTTTTTGTATTTCAATAATTTTACATTTCTACTGTCTCCAAACAAGTCTATCTAAAATAATATTGTCCATAAAACCCTCACTGGAGTAAATTATTGTTTCATATTTTAACATAAAATACATGGAAACTTATTGCAAAATAAGGGATCAAAATACTATTAAACTGTTTATTGTTTTTCTTCCAAATCTTTTATACTTTGTTGGTCAGTTCAGCTAAAGTGGTCTTGTGGTTATTCATGATAACAAAACACAAAACTGCAAGGTTGCCAGTTTTCAGAAAATTACTCAGTTTAGGCGCAGAATAGGTACAATCAGAATATAAACTTCAATAAAAATACTGAGTTCGCGCATCTACTCGGCATATAGAAATCCGCCATGATTTGAGATGAGTTTTCATTAGTTCTCTCTTTCCTATTCGAAGGGGCCCACAGAATAGAATTATACCTATTCTGTGGCGGGCCTGCGTTTCTACTCTGAAGCAATGGCCGCTAGAGGTGTGGCTTGTCTCTAATAAAAATTCAAAGGCGCCCGCGACTGATAACTGACTGATGATATTATTCCAGAGTAAAAGATATCATAACTCAACAGACAACCAGTATCCCTTCCACCACTATTATCGAAATTTTCTGAATAAGAAGTCTCAACTCCTTCCTGATGTTTTATACTAAAAAACCTGACCTCGTAGTTCATAACCTTAGACTAGGTATACTCTCAGGATAAGTAACATGTGTCAGAGCTGTTTTTAGCGATGCGCCGTGTTGGTTCCTGCGGATTGCGTTTCAACCGCTTGCGACGTTGATGTGTACGAGAAAATGCAATGGTTTAAGACACTATAATAATTCAATAATTTCCTAATAATACCATTATAGTAACTATAGAAGCTGTTTTTACTGTTGTATGACTGTAGGTACTTAAAGGAATTCCACCCCTAAACGGGCAACTGAAGCAATAATTCGAAAGCTCGCCGTAAGAGGGGTGTAATAAGATGCCTAGGAACCTGTATTACCGACACTGACGCTTCTGTATTACCGAAATTGACGCTTACTAGGGTAGCGCATTCCCATTCTCACAAAAAGTTGGGAATGTCAGATTTAAGTTTAAAAACGTCAGATTTTCCATGAACGTGTACAACTGTCTAAAAAAAACACATAAAATGTCGTAATCAAGTCAATTTATTATATTTTCTAAAATTTAAATTTAAAAATTTCATAAAAACAGCATTTTACGACCATTTTATTATATTAATAGTTTTTAAAGTATTTTTAAGTTTTTACATGTTTTTTACATTACGAGTGAACAAGGAACGAATCGCGGCCTTGAAACGTTTCGTTTTTTTTAAACCTTTTTATAAATAATAATTTCAAATAAGAACCCGATACCCAATTAAATAAGACAGAAATTCAACTGTCTAAAAATTCACATAATTTGTTATTTTCCGCTTATTTTAAAAAAATGGTAATAATGGTAGATTGATTAGCTTTTCATTGCAAAATGCTCGTTTCGTAGGTAAGAAATTGTTGGATATTCTAAAACATTGATAGAAAACTCTATACTTATTGTGGTCTTTATATTAACCGATTTTTTTAATCAAACTAAAACATTAGGATTGATTGTTGATTGATATCATAATAATTAGGACAACTTAATTCAAACAACGAAGGGAGTCTCGTAATGACATCAAATAACGAATCATGAAGGCGTGGGTGTTGATCATGCGTACATTACAACATACTGTGTACCGCTGAACACAGCAACAGACTGAATTTTCGAATTGCTGAATGCAGCAGAATAAATTTTTTGTCAACTGTCAATGTCAAGTCGATTGAAGAGTCTTTAGTTGTCTTCTTATTCCTTATTTTCTAATTTTTCTATAATTTTTAATGTTTTCGTTTTTCGTTTCCGAAATACCAAATAATGAGATGATAAGATAAATAGAAGTTTTGGGGAATTTATTTTAATTTGTAGTAATTATTTGGAATCTTAGGACGCTCGCTGCAGATAAATAAATTCTTCGAACATGGCATATTCGGAAATATTCAGGCACTTCTTTAAATTAAAATTTATGTGGCCCTAATAACAAGAGAAGTGGTAAGTTTAATATTACGAAAAATGGAATAGATCCTGGGAGCCTATCCAAGGCATATTGCGGTATAGTCCAAGGCATATTGCGGTATAGTCCAAAGCTCTGTAAATGTTACAGAGCGAGAAAAGTTTGTCCTTTGTTGTGACGTTTTATTAACAAGTGAAAAGCACAAGGAATCAATACGGTATACAGTGTGCGTTTACCACCCAGACCGAATTGTGACAGTAACGAAAGAGGAAGAAAGTAAACCGAAGCAGACCATGGATCCAGCTTCAGACGTATAATAGACGGTCCGTTCCGAAGAATTCAGGTAAAGAAGTAGGTACGGCTGGCTAGTAGAATCCAAAAAGAAAAGGAAGAAGAAGAATAAATATGGAAGAGGAAAAACTACCAGAAGAAAGCTTGAAGAAGCTCTGCAGAGCTTGTTTGCGAAATTCCAGTGAAATGAAGTCTCTGTTGTCAAGTTCTTTGGACGTTATCAACATATTCGATATGTACACATTTGTAACTAAAATTCAGGTTCGATTTCATCAAAGTGTCCTGTTCCATTACATTAATGGATGTTTTTTTCCAGCTGGACATTAATGAAGAAACCCCTTCCTGTTTTTGTAACGTGTGTGAAGAGAAACTGATTACCAGCTACAATTTTAAAAATATGTGCTTAAAATCAGATGAACTTATTAGAAACCATATTTCACAGGTAAAAAAACAGTTTTCTGGCAGTTGATTGGAGGCTAGTAATCCCTGGGCATCCAGAATTTTGCAATGGTGGACTTTTGCGTCCTGAGACTCCTGAGTTCCCCTCGATTAGCCCCCTCAAATTTATCTGCTCATGTCACGGTGAAATCCTCTGGTCATTGGTCATTGTTAGATTCTCTCTCTCTCTCGTAGGCTGTTAGATTTATGGTACATATTTCATCAACACCCTGTATATACCTACAGTTCTGTTCAAATAAATCTGGGTCAAATTTTTTGTTGTGTTGTGTTTGTGGCTTTCAGTATGTTAGTATTGTAAATTGATTTCATTACATCTTTTGGCGATACTCAAGAAAAGGAAATTAATTACAATTTATGGACGTAACAAGAGGTAAGAGTAATTTAATCATAAAGAATCCAGTTACAAATGAGAAATGTATAATTTTTTGAAGGGGTCGTTTATTGACAAATAGAACTAGAATGTCATTTTTGCTGACAGCATGGAAACATTATTCAATTTATAAGCCACATCTACACTAGAAAACTAAAATTGTCACAGATTTATTTGAACGGTACATTGATTTTTACATTCTGTTATTTACAAAAGCAACATTGACCGAGTGCGTTGAAAATACTTAAACATCAGATAAGGAATTTGATTTATGATAAATGTGATTTTTATCGCCGCAGGTTATAAAACTGGAACCTCATCTAGAAAATGAAAGTGACACTTTATTCGAAAATGAAATGCAACATCCTGAAGATCCGTTGAGCTGCAAAAATGAGAATTGTAACGAACATTCTGAATCCGTAAAATCAGACTTTGAAAATTTCGTAACATGTCAAGCTTCAAAATTGATTGAAGAATGCACGTGCAGTGATTCAAGAGATGGGCAAAGTGAAGGGTCTGTTACAAATGAATCTAACAACAAAGAAGAGTGTCATATTTGTCACAGAAGGGTGAAGAAATCGGGGTTCGTTCAGCATACAAGAAGACACAAGGGTAAGTGTTCACTGTTCATAAAAAATATTATAACGAAGCAACACTGGCAAAATATGATAACTTTTCTGAAAGAAACTGCCTCAGAAATCAGCCCGTTAACATAATGAGCCTTTATAATACCCACTGTTAGTCTATTTGCTCTTTTAATTATTTTTATTATTTTTAGGGCTTAATCAAGTAATTTGTGATATTTGTGAAAGAGTATTTGCTAATAAAAGGTGCTTGAAAATTCACATGCTCTCACACACCGACACCGGTAACAAAAGACACGAGATAAACTCAGAAGTCACAAGAAAAAGAAAACGCGCAAAAATAACCGATGTAATTGAAGAATTTAAAATACACAAAGGAGAAGAAAACGCTTGTGATGAGTCTGAATCTGAACTGGAAAAAAATTTGGACGATGATGAAAAGATAAAAATAGCACAGTCTGACCTGGAAGATTCTCTAGCAGCGTCGGTTTGGAAAGCGGCTGAAGAGTTTCGGAAAAGTCAAAACGTTCACACCAAGTGTTTGTTTTGTAGCTTTGAAAGCGACAGAAGCAAATGGCTTGCGATGCATATGGCTAAACGACACAGGTTTGTACATTTTGTGTACTAGGAAAAATGTCTCAGTGTTGCCCATTTTAAAAGCAACTGATCTTAAATTTGTATCATTTTCTGACTGTGGACTCTCACTTAATCATTCTGGGAACCCCAGAGACGATTAAGTAGTTGTGGTGGGCACTTGAGCTCATTAATGTCTCTGTGAATCCCATAATAGAGTATGTAACTGTTACCATAGAGACTTCAAAAACTTCACAGCTTCAAATTTTTTGTATACTTTATTTTTATTTATTTGCAGTATTCTGACAAATATATTGCACCAGTCTCTGTAAATAAATACTTTTTAATCATTTTTGAGCTACCACTCGCAGTAAAATAATGAAAATTCCACAAAATTTAAAGTAAGTTAATAGCTAAAAATTTACATCTGACTGGGGACTCTGTTTGGGCACCCCAGAGACGATGAAGTAATCAAAATCATCTCTGTGAATCCCATAATGGAATCCACAATCAGAGTGACATTTTTAACTGTCAACAACACTGTTGTTTCAATAAACCAGTTACTACTTTCAATATTGTGAAGTTTTTGGCAGTTAATTAGGTTGTTATATTTTGTGCTGAGCACTTGAGCTTTACCATCTCAGTGATTCCCATAACAGAGTTCACTATCCGATTTACATTTGTAACTGTTGCCATTGAAACTAACTGTAAATTGATACTTTTAAATCATTTTTTAAGTGACCATTGCCAGTAATATAGTGAAATACTGAATAACTTAATAAGCGTGTCTTCTTTTAATAAATTATAATATAATTTTAGAGATATAAAGAATTGGTGCTCTTCTTGTAATGAAGCGATTGAAGAAAACTTTGAAGAACATCTGGACATTCATTCAAACGAAAGAGTTAAATGTCAATTTTGTCAGTCGGAGCTGAAGAAAACATACTTTATTGAACATCTTAAAATACACGCAGGTGAACAATCAACGAATCATATTTTTAAAAATGTTATAATTATTATCATTGTAAATTGTATTTCAGGATTTTCAGGAGTGGAACCGTTGATATGCAAACTTTGCAATAAGAAATTTGCACTGATGAGGCATCTGAAAGAGCATTTACATCGCCACACTTACAGTAAAAGATTAAAAAAAGTTGAGAGGATAAATAAAACTAAAATCGCTCTGAAGTCTCGAAAAAATCATAACCCAGGCAAAGACGTGGAAGACTTAAGGAGAGAACGAGTAAAAAGGAATTTGTCAGAGAAAAACTCTGAAAATGAAATTGAAAATGAAGCGAATTTGGACTTGAATGACATTAACATTGATGAAGTTATTCAGTAAGTCAAAAATTTTGAAAATTATCGTTACACTGAACTCTCCAGTGTTTTATTGCAGTTTTTCAAGTGTTTTAATTTATGCACACTTCACTTTTTATTTGCATATCTGAAAAACATTGGTTTTTGTAGATATTTATACAGGATGTCCCCCTACAAATTGTGTTACTTTAGAATCATTGTTTCTTAAATTAACACAATTTAAATTTAGATCAATAACACTAAATTATTATTTTTGGCTCTCAGGGTAAGGTGCCATATGAATAAAATCCGGACAAAGATAAAAAAAAAATTATGAAGGTAAATTGGATTTAGGCAAATTCTGTGGATTTCCTGCATATGATTACTTTTGGTTTGATTTTCAAAGGTGCTTGTTCTGAATGTTTTTATCATCGATCACTTCTCTTAAAATGTAATTTTGTTTAGAAAAAGTAACTCTTTCTCACTGTAATGTATTTATTGTTTTTCAGGACAGTGATAAAGACCAACTATTGCAGAAAATGTAACCGAAAGTTCATTAATTTGGCGAGACATATGGAAAAAGTCCACAAAGTGAAACAGAAATTGACAGAAAAGAAAACTTTCAGCTGTAACATATGCGGAAAGACTTTCACGTGAGTAACTTTTCGTGACTTACTTTGATCAAATGCGAGTATTAAATGAACTGCCAAACTTAATCGCAGACGCAATGGAACGTTAAGACAGCACATGGTTCGTCATTCAAAAGACGGGGACTACAAATGCTCGTATTGCAGTAGAGTGTGCGGCAACAAGTGGCATTTGCAGCAGCACGAACGGATTCATACCGGCGAAAGACCTCATATATGTAATGTTTGTGGAAAAGTAAGAAAAGTTGAAGATCGGTCGAAATGCTATCAGTTCTTGTAGCAAGTTTTTTCAGGCTTTCGCTCAGTATGGGACTTTGTACACTCACATGAGAACCCACGAGGAAAGGCAAAAGGCTTGCCATTTATGCGATAAGAAATTCTGCACATCGGCCGAACTCCGATTACACATTTTAAAACACACTGGTAAGATTTGTTTTTATCTGTGCATCATAGCAATTTACAATAAGTTTTTTTAGTTGTTTAACACTGTTGTTTCAATAAAACAATGAAACAATTATTACTTATAATTTTGTGAAGTTTTTGGCTCATACGAGTACTTATTTATTTATATTTTTGTGGTGAGCACTTGAGCTTTACCAACTCTGTGGTTCCCAATCATATTTACAATTTTAATTGTTACCATTTCAAAGACATCAAAAACTTCACAATATTTGAAAGAATTGTTTTATTGAAGTGTTGCAAGCAATATTGTTGTCAATAGTAGAAAATATTAATCTGACTGTGAGTTTTATTATGGGATTCACAGAGATCTTGCTACTTCATTGTATCTGGGGTTCCCATAGTAAAATCCACAGTCAGATTGAAACTTTTAATTATTGACAATACTGTTGTTTTACAAGAAAATTGACAATATTGTTACCCTAGTTATTTATTTATATTTTTGTGATGAGCACTTGAGCTTTTTCATCTCTTGAGGTTCCACAGTCAAATTGTTATTTTTAACTATTGATAACACTAGAACAACTACTGTTGTTTCAATAAAACGATTACTTAAAATGTTGCAAAGCTCAAAGACTCCACAACATTTGATTTGAAAAAAATGAAAAAGTTTTATTGAAGCAGCACTGTTGCCAATAGTTGAAAATGACAATCTATGTGGGGAGATTGTCACTCTGTTATGGGAATCACAGACATGAGCAATAGATTGTGATTTTTTTTTGCAAATTCTACAACCTGTTGACTTGTGCTTGTACACATTATTAATATAAATTATACAATGCTTAATAAAAACTAAAATCAACTAATCATCAATATGTATTTAAATTCTGTTTTATTTATTTATTTAAAAAAATGTTTTATGTTTTTTTAAGGAGAAAAACAATTTTTATGCACCGAATGCGGCAAAGGTTTCTTCCAAAAAAGCCACCTAAACTCTCACGCTCAGATTCACAGTGAAGAGACACCATTTAAATGTGATCAGTGTGGGAAGGCTTTTAAAAGGAGTTCATCTCTTAAATTTCATCTCATGGCTCATTCAGGTAATTGTAAAAAATTAATTGACACTTGCCGGGACATATTATCAACTTTGTCTTATGTTTTAGGTTATAAGCCATTGCAATGTCCGCATTGTTCTTACGCCTGCATCAAAAGGTATAATTTGAAGCAACACATGAGAAGACATTCTGATTCCTCGTCCAACGATCAGCAACACGTATGTCAGATCTGTGGCGGTTCGTTCACTACAAAAGTATCGCTACAGATGCACATGAAGTCTGTACATAGTGCTATACTATGATTATTGATGCAATTTATTTCTTTATCGTGTGTTTATTTGAGCTTTTGTACCTAAAAAGTTTTTGGTTTTATATCTTATGATAAATTGGTGAGGTACTTTCTGTGATAATTATAATTAATCTTTCACCAGTTTGATTGTTTTTACTGAACTGTGAAGTGTGTATATGCTATTCAAAAAACCATACTTTTTTCATTGGTTTATTTATTGATTTGAATTGTTCGTTTTGGTATGCTTTATTAAACTTTGTCCTTTATATGTGCATAAGCATAATATTATGACGTGTTCAAAAATTGTATAATTGTTAAAATAAATAAAGGAATATAGAACCAATATATTGCAACTAAGGACCACTGGTGAAGTATTCTGGATTCCTATTTGTTTATGTTATTGATCAAATTTCATATTTATTTATTTACATTCTTTCTAATGGTAAGCCATTAATGACATGATAGGATTTTCTACTAAATGCCGGAATGGTTCTTCGCATGTTCCAGATCGCATGGCTGTGTCTAGAGCTATGCCAGTGAAACTCCTAGAAGACTTCGATGGCGCTTCAGGCATCTATATAAGCCTTGGCTGTAGTCAGTTCAGTTTAGATTGGAGCCCCATACAGTAAAGAATAAGGAAGAGAGTTAGTTGACATTGTTTTTCTAATGGCCGCCACATTGCTTTTGCATATCATTCGGGATTATAAAAGTAAAAAATGAAGGAAATCTATCAAAATAAAATTTCAAATCACTAAACTGGTAAAACTTGAGACAAATTATATACATCAGTGTATATACAGGGTGTCAGTTTTTTTTTTTTTAGCAGGATTTTAGCAGTTTATAGTAGACCTGTTTTAAGGAATAAAAGTTCCTATAAACATGTGTCCGGAAAAGCTTAGAAAAAAAGATACAAGGTGTTGAAAAAAATTTCACTTTTTGCCGCATAACTTGGGAATTTCTCAATATTTTTTAAATTTACACCAAGAGGTTGTTTATTATAATTTAGAGTACGCAAAACGAAGAAAAACACGGGTGACACACTTTTATTCCTTAAAACAGCTCTTCTGTAAACTGAAGTTCTGCAAAAAAAAAAAACTGACTCACCCTGTATAAATATATAAAAATAAGTATACAGGGTGGGCCACGGTATACGAAACGGAAGATTATGGCTGTGTCTCTGGATTTTAGGATCTTTTTATTTTTAGAGTGGATAGAGACCCGGAAGAGGTACGTTTTAAAATTATATTCATAATGTACAGGTGTCCCAAAAGCATAAAACATATCAAAGTTATGTTTTTTTAAATGGAATGCTCCTATGTTATTGCATTTTTAGATTGTCTGAAAAAAGAAAACAAGATTGGCTTTTACAGTTGGTGTTTAAATTCAGAAGTTTTTGAGTTATAAACAAGTGAAAATCGTCATTTTTCAAGTTCAAGGCCCTGTACAACGAAAACGGCTGAAGATAGAGAAAAACGGCTTACATGTCCCTATTTTAACTTTTTATGTACTATCCTATGGTATAGAAACATTTGTGCTTTCTTTGATTTTTTTATTTGGCGACGCGTGGAGAAATCTCAGAATTTTTCAAATTTTTTATCACCCTGTATAAACATTTCATCTACATCGTACGATAGTACCTACATGAAAAGTTAAAATAGGGACATGTAAGCCGTTTTTCTCTATCTTCAGCCGTTTTCGTTGTACAGGGCCATGAACTTGAAAAATGACGATTTTCACTTGTTTATAACTCAAAAACTTCTGAATTTAAGTACCAACTGTAAAAGCCCATCTTATTTTCTCTTCTCAGACAATCTAAAAATGCAATAACATAGGAGCATTCCATTTAAAAAAACATAACTGTGATATGTTTTTTGCTTTTGGGACACCTGTACATTATGAATATAATTTTAAAACGTACCTCTGCCGGGTCTCTATCCACTCCAAAAATAAAAAGATCCTAAAATCCAGAGACACGGTCATAATCTTCCGTTTCGTATACCGTGGCCCACCCTGTATAAGTATGTACATATTATTATATACAGGCTGTCCAAAAATAGCATGTACCTCAACTTATATGCCCACACTACCTATTTCAAGATACAGCCGGTCAAAGTTGAATTTGTGTGTAAGAGCTGGACATCCTATCTCATACGGTTCTCGATATATTGGCAAAAAAAAACTGAAAAAAAATCAATTTTCACTGCCTGTATCTTGAAAAGTCTATTTTTCATGTAGAATTGCTTCCTTTTTTTTAGGTTCATGCTATTTCCTAGGACCTGTGTATAAGTAAACTAATTTACAAAAATCTGAAGTAGATAATTACCTACCCTGCAAGTATTGGGCCTCTATACATGTGGGCTTTTAAAATTTGTTTTGACATCGGCAAGCGTAGTCAGGGAGATGGACATTAATATAGAAGGGAGAATACGGGCATAAAAGACGTTTGGTGTCCGTGATTCTCTGGGTGTTGAAGTCGTAAGACGTAAAGACGAATAGTGAAGACGTTAAAGACGAATAAAGACGTTAAAGACATTGTTATTGTCTAATCGATTTTTCTAATTTTTAATAAAGTGATGAATTGGTTAATTAAAGTTATTGAACAGTTCTTTAGATCTTGTCAGTAACCCACATACATACATAGACAAATAATTATTGCCTTGTACGATTATGTTGAGTACTGAAACTTTATGCATAGGGAAATTGTTAGGCTCTACTTCAATGAGTTACCATGGATACCTCCTTCAGTGTTGATGTTGCTACCAACAATCCCACTGAAACAGTTTACCTTAGAAACTCGATTGAAATTAGCCTGTATATAGTCTCGAGTACTCCCATGGTATATTGATGGATTTAAAGGTTGTTTGTATGTACTGGACAAACTTCTTGAAATCTTAAAATTAAATACATCGAACACAACACAAATTTTTGCAGACATAGTTGTTCTGACTAATCAAACTTTGCTAAACAGTAAACACAATAATTCGCTATAATTATAAACAATTAGATGTCTTTATTTCACAGTTACTATAATCATAACTTATTAATTTAACTACCGTTATCATTTCTTGGTTACATCAATAAAATTATTCGAATTCAAAAGAACATTACTAATTACATCAACAGGCAACAGTAATTCTTCAGCTTTTGTTTGTATGGATTGTTAATAATTAATGAGAAAAGGAAATTCATTTTACATAGTTGCATCTTGGACTTAGTGCTCCTTATTTAGCTTCTCGTGACTGAGTGAATGGATTTAAAATGCCGGACAAGGTCACTTTTAATTTTAGTTACATACTGACATTCGTTACATTTATACACGTTCACTACTTTTTGATGTTTACGTTTATAGGGTGTGTTTCTAAATTGCTCAACGTTGGACAACAAGTCAACGAAGTCAGCAGTCAGCTGTGGAGCTGTTGAGTTGGATAGTTGAGTTGTTGACCTGCTATTTAGAAACAAACTGAAATGATGGATGACGTCTTACAGTTGACATTGACATATTGATCACAAAATGAAGTCGAAGTACCTAATTATTTACCTAAACAAAAAAAATTAATTTGAATTTTATTGCTGGTATAAATTTGATTTGGTTTTCTTTATTGTTTGAGTTGAGTGCTTGAGTAGCGTATGAACATATTTAGCTGAAGTAAAATCAAAAGATTATTAAATGAAATGGAGTCGTATCTTTATAGATGTGATTCTTGCGGGTTGGAGAGCCCTGATGACGAGAGTATCATATTCATATCATCTGATTACTGCTCAACAATAAATTAAGTGTTGATAAAATGTTGACACAAGCAACCAAAAACACCTTATTCTTAACTTCTTGCGACATTTTCAATCAGTTCTCATAATTTATTTTTATTTGTATCAACACAAATTACTTTAACCTTCAAACGCTATATAACGCTAATATCCACGAGTTTACGATCACGTGTCGTTGAGTACCAACTCAACAACTCAACAGGTTAATCCAGCGTTGACTTCGTTGAGTCAACGTTGACTTCAAACAGTGATTTAGAAACAAGAAAGTTGACTGCTGACGTTGAGTCAACGTCAGTCAACGTTAATTTAGAAACGGTTTGTTAGCATTGTTGCTCAGCGTTGGCTATTTAGAAACACACCCATAATGTTGGGTCAAACAATGTTTATATTTTGTTTCAAAAGAACATTGCTCACACTTGAACACGTCTCCTTCTTTATGTTTAATTGTATGTGTGGTAAAATTGGATTTTACTTTTGTTTCATACGAGCATTCTTCACATTTGTACACTTCTGCATCCTTTGAATGCTTATTGTTATAATGACTCTGGAAAGCACTTTTATATTTTGTTTCATACTGACACTCCTGACATTTGTACACTTCTGCATCCTTCCAATGTTTATATTTATAATGCTGAGCGAAATAATCTTTTCTCTTTGTTTTAAAAGAGCATTCTTGACATTTGTACACTTCTGAATCTTTTGCATGCACACTTTTATAATGCTTGGTAAAATGACGTTTATCTTTTGTTTCGTATGAACATTCCTGACATTTATGCACTGTGGCATCTTTTGCATGTTTTATTTTATGATGTCGGGCTAATTCACCTTTATGTCTCGTTTTAAAAGAACATTCCTGACATTTGTACACTTCTGAATCTTTTGAATGTTTACATTTGTAATGTTGAGTCAAAGTATCTTTCCTTCTTGTTTCATACGAACACTCCTTACATTTGTACACTTCGGTATCTTTTGAATGTCGATGTTTATAATGCTTGACAATGTAATTTTTAATTCCACTTTTATACGGACAATAATTACATTCATACACCTGTGACCGGTGTTTATGTTTACGATTGTAATGCATGAGAAAATTGGTTCTCGTGTTTGTTTTATAGGGACACTGCGCACAGTTAAACTTTGATTCTCTTTCGCTCTTACTTCCAGAAGATTGCAACTCATTTTCTTGAACAGAGTCAAACCGATCGAGTTCGTCCTTAAATATCCCAGCATTACTACTTCCCCCGATCATCTCCAGCCTTGGTTCATGTTCTTTAATGTCAACCTCTTCTTTTATTTCATTTTTTAATTTCACTTGATGAAAGTCATATGCTGGTGAGTCTTCAGGTTCTCGTTTTATTGAGCAAGATAGAAAAATATTCTCAAAATCATTAAACTTATTATCATTTTCTAATGCTTCGGTTTTGATAATTTTTTCCTGATATTGACGGGGACACTTCTCCTTAGCTTCATTGAAACTCATGATGTTAATTTTAATTTTTCTTCTTTCAAATGACTCTTATACGTAATATAGATAGGTCCAAATGTTGTTGCACAATAACAATAAATATCCCAAAACCAGACCACAGAAGAACTATTGTTAATTCTTGGTATAGAGTCAGTTCTTCTGTGACCCTTTTATCCCTTTCTAAAATTGACTTGTTTTGTTTGTTGTCCTATGTTGGGTATTTGGTATTTTAGAAACCTGTCCGTCTTTTTTTCTTTTCATATTCTTCAATCTTCAATAATCCAAAATCCAGTCATCATTCTTTGTTTATCTTTTGATTTTTGAGAGTAGTGGTTGTGTTGTGGTTTACTGGTTTTTAGTTTTGTTTTTGGATTGTGTTGTTCAATTATTATTTAATTAATAATAACCAATCAAGTGAGCGATTATTGTAATGTAAATGATAAATTGGCTAGGGAACCTGCATTACCGACAGTAGAGTAACGCATTCTCATTCTCCCAAAAAGTTGGGAATGTCAAATTTAACTACAAAAACGTCAGCTTTTCTAAGAAACTGTCTAAAAATGCACATAATTTGTTATTAAGTCCGCGTATTTTCTAAAAATGGTAAATTTTTGGTGCGTCAGAGGATGTTTTACAAGGAGGTCTTCCTACTTTTTCGCGTTGCCTAAAATATGTTCACGAGCTTCTGCATCCGGTAAATTTCTATAAAATTTGCGACATTTACCACGTTCCGTTTTATAATTTTGCGGCGGTAAATTTTTCAGTTATGTCTTTAATGATAATTCGGGAAAGTATTTCGGTAAATTTTTTAATTTACCTCAAATTGGAACACGTTTTTTGTAAAACAAATTTTTTGTAATTGACATTATTTATGTCCAAGCTAAATCATAGATATCTATGACTAGATGACGAAGTTCCTACTCTGTTCCGTACTAATACCAACAAAAGTGAGGCATGTGGCAGCCATTTTCTATGAGGGCAAAAATGTAGAGTTTCGTCGAATTACGTTAAAAGTATTGTATGAAATTATTATTTATAGTTAATTCTTTGAGTGTAAGTTTAAGGAATGATCTGTTTAAACATGCCAAATTCATGTGCGGCTAGCGGTTGCACGAATAGGGCTCAAAGTGGAGGACCCTGCAATTTTTTCCGTGAGTAATAGAAGTATGACTATAATATGTTTACATTTATTCATTTATTTTTTTATTCACAGATGCTGCATACTTTAGACTTAAGTAAAAGTAACTGGTAAACTAAAGGTGTGCGCAGACATACGGGAGACTAAGGCGGGAGCGGAATCGGAGGGAGGGATTTTTAAACAAAACAGATAAAGCAACATTGCAGGCGGCATGCCGGCGCCGGCATGTTGTAATTTTGTTATTATCCTTTTTATTAACACCCACAAGGCGTGTTATGTGAACGCACCCACGGAAGAGACTTGATGTTAATGACGTTCATACTTAGAATAGTTTGACGCTTGACATTGCGCATGCTTCACGTCGTTCCTGCAGCCCATTGAATAACTCTCTTTCCTTGTCTAGTTAGTACAGCCCATTGAGCATTGAGCCCATACATACACCATGTGTAATGGCACTTGGCCCTTAATTGTATTGTATTCGTATTCTATTAACAATCTCTGATTGATACCGATAAATAAGTAATAAAACGATAACAGTGAGAATAAGATGATATAAATATAAATGTGTAGTGTAATAATAATAGTAAATAATAACTGCAACGAATAAATCGTTGAATAACTGGAAAGTGGGCAATAGGTTAGGTATCATCACCCATCACCACAGCCTCATGTTCAAAGAAAAGTCATGAGTTTAAATGACAGCAATAATTATTATTCTCCCGCTCAACATCAGCAGGTGGAGAAAATGATCATCAAAACGGAATACTCAGATGATGATCAGTTTATGGAGTCCGAGGAGGAGGACTTCTTGCTGCTCAACTCGGCGAAGTTGAAGTGTGAAGATGAACAAAATGGTCGCGGGCCGTCTTCTGGATTATCTAATTTTGAGAACACCTTTGAGGCAGCTTTTCCAATAAATCAAGAACCTGAAGAGGAACACTCATCGACGTCGGCCTTGAAAGAAGAGATCGACATCGAAGACCATAAACTGGAATGGGAACTGTTGACTGGGAGTCGTGGTATCGTTGGAATTTCTAAGGATCCGTGTGAGTCTGTTCAAGAAAGTAAGTCATCTTCTGAAAGTAAGAGCGGAGGAGAGTTGAAGTATAACTGTGCGCATTGCGCATATAAAACAAATGATAGATCATATTTCATCGTGCATTATAAAGTTAAACATTCGACTGTAGCAGAAATGTATAAATGCCAGGAATGTTCTTACAAAACAAAATATAAAAGTGCTTTGACTCTACATCATAAACGTAAACATTCCGAAGATGCTAAAATGTACAAATGTGAAGAATGTTCATATGTGACCAGAATTAAAACGTATTTTACCAACCATTATAAATGGAAACATTCCAAAGATGTTAAAATGTACAAATGTGGAGAATGTTTATATGAAACAAGAAGGAAAGAACATTTGACCCAACATCATGAACGTAAACATTCAAAAGATGCTAAAATGTTCAAATGTCAGGAATGTTCATACATAACAAAATATAAAAGTAATTTGACTCGACATAAATGTAAACACTCTGAAGATGCTAAAATGTACAAATGTGGAGAATGTTTATATGAAACAAGAAGCAAACAACATTTGACCCAACATCATAAACGTAAACATTCAAAAGATGCTAAAATGTTCAAATGTCAGGAATGTTCATACAAAACAAAATATAATTATGCTTTGACTCGACATTTTAAATGTAAACATTCCCAAGATACAGAAGTGTACGAATGTGCTGAATGTCAGTATGAAACGAATATTAAAATAAACCTTGTCCAACATTTGAAGTCCATTCACTCAATCAGAAGAAGCTAACAGGTATAAAGTAAGAGTGTTCTTACTTTTATCCAAACAAACCAATGAACATTCATAAGGAGACAAACTGAAGTGTTTTCAATGTTTGGAGTGTCATTTTTTTTGTATCAAATCAACCTAAAATTGAAACAAATTATAAAGTTCGTTCACCGAGTGTGGACGTGCATCGCGATAATAAGTAAATATCAACAAACTAATAATTATAATAAATTCATCTGGTGGTCATTTAATATTAAGATGGCACCAGAAACAAGAGCACAAAATAGTGATGTTTGTTGCAGTAATAGCACTCTTGGAGGCTACTTGCAGAACTGAATTAGTTAAATTAAAAATCCAAATACAGTATGACACTAGTGACAGTGAAAGTGCGCAGAACTTCTTTTCAGTTCCGTTCCCTGATGACCACATGACATTATTTTTACTTTTTACTCGTAAATCTACCTGTAATATTCCTCGAGTAGTTGAAATTATATTTACTTGTAATACGTATTTTGGATGGAAAGTACTTATGAGTAAAAACTTTTTTTTTTATTCGTAACAAAAATACGAATAAAATACTCTAGTACATGGCCAGCTCTGTGTATCACTAATCAAGCCAATGATTGTAATATGTTAATAGATAATAAATAATATAATAACGGATAATACAATGATATTGTTGCATTATTTATTAATTTATTTTCTTGAAATCAACGGAAATTCTTAAGTTATAAAATAAGTTAAATAAGTTATTAAGTTATTATACAGGGTGTTGATTTTCAAAGCGGGCCATAGGGGATTAGCATTGCGAGAGTGGTTTTTGAGGATTCCTGCTCGCCGTTTAAACTGACAGAAATGGTTTTGGTATCAAAATGAAGCTAAAATTATTGCGCATAACGCTTGACATCAGAAATTAATTTAATTTCACGTTGTTTTCTAAAATTCTTCAGTAAAAATTCAAGTAATTGTTAATGTTTAATCACAAAACAGCATGCCTTGCCTAAACAATAATGACGTTTCTAGGTTTTGACAATCCAATAATAAAACTTTATAAGTCAGTAGGTAATAATAAAGTCTGGTTCTATTTAACCCTCCTGCTTGTAACTGGCTACACTGTAGTAGGTTTTAACCATAAAGAAAGACTCTTTCTTGGTTTGTATAACCCATTTTTAAATAGAACCAGACTTTATTATTACCTACTAACTGACTTGTAAAGTTTTATTATTGGATTGTCGAAACGTAGAAAAGTCATTATTGTTTAGGCAAGGCATGCTATTTTGTGATTAAACATTAACAATTACTTGAATTTTTACTGAAGAATTTTAGAAAACGTGAAATTAAATTAATTTCTGATGTCAAGCGTTATGCGCAATAGGCTAATCAACGGCTGAAGATAGAGAAAAACGGCTTACATGTCCCTATTTTAACTTTTCATGTACTATCCTACGATGTAGATGAAATGTTTATACAGGGTGATAAAAAATTTGAAAAATTCTGAGATTTTCCACGCGTCGTCAAATAAAAAAATCAAAGAAAGCACAAATGTTTCTATACCATAGGATAGTACATAAAAAGTTAAAATAGGGACATGTAAGCCGTTTTTCTCTATCTTCAGCCGTTTTCGTTGTACAGGGCCTTGAACTTGAAAAATGACGATTTTCACTTGTTTATAACTCAAAAACTTCTGAATTTAAACACCAACTGTAAAAGCCAATCTTATTTTCTCTTCTCAGACAATCTAAAAATGCAATAACATAGGAGCATTCCATTTAAAAAAACATAACTTTGATATGTTTCATGATTTTGGGACACCCTGTACATTATGAATAATATAATTTTAAAACGTACCTCTGCCGGGTCTCTATCCACTCCAAAAATAAAAAGATCCTAAAATCCAGAGACACGGCCATAATCTTCCGTTTCGTATACCGTGGCCCACCCTGTATAATAAGTTATTATATAAAATAAGTTAAATAAGTTAAATTCTTAAGTTATAAAATTCAAAAGTTATATCCTAAAGTTTACATAAACCTTTCAGTATTTTTTGCATATCTATACTTCTACAGGGTGATCAGTAACTCGCGCACTCAGAGCATGCTGCGGTAAACTTCACTTTTTAAGAGTGGTAAATTTTCTTACTAGTGTTGTAAGTTCTTTTTTTTCCATAAACATGACCGTTTCTATATAAAAAAAGTGGCAACGCTGCACTGAACATGTGAATAAGTTCGGGTTAAATGGTACTTTTATTATTTTTATTTCCATAGCAATCAAGAAGGCTTTTGAATATTTTATATTCTAAGTTGAGTTTAGGCGGTTGCCAAACTTCAAATTTCGTTGAGATTTAGGTATGTTATCAATTTACAACATTCTCAATTCCTCTGTAAAGAGGTTTTGTGAAAAACAATAATTGATGAATTATATGGTATCCGTTCCAGACATTACAGTACTTAACCTGAATTTTTCATTAATTTTTATCATGGTTATTGAAAAAATTAGCTTTGAACTCGGATGAGGGAAACTCTGTAACTTGAAAACCAACCATTGGATTCAATTTTTTTGCAGAATATCCGTAATTTTAATGGTCTCTATATCGCCCTGTATTCGGAGTGCGCGAGTTACTGATCAGCCTGTATATTGCTATCGCCCGTAAGTGGAAGTGCCACGGACACAGTGGGACAACAGTACCTCGAGACGGCAAACGACTATCTCTATCTGTTTTTTAGAGTACCTCGACCCGTTGTGCACAAGCGTCTTTTAAGAGGAATTTTGAAACAACACGACAGGTTGTAGTACCTATAGTAAAACCAGAAATATAACGAAACGGAATACCTATTATTGAACAACCTCATTTTCATCATAAAAGTGACCCCCTATACTAATCTGCTGCTCTATTTAATCTGTTTTTTAATGCAAAAAAAGTCAACATTAATTAGACTCAAGTAAATAAGCCATTGACTGACATGACATGACAAGCGAAACATAATTTGTTACCAATTTGAAACGTCATAACTACTAAGCATACTATTTCTGTTAGAGTTGTTATTAATAAGCAATAATTACTAAAATGGCAAATGCACTTCACAAAGGATCGATATTAACAAATTCACAAAAATGGTAAGACAGCTGAGTTTTTGGAATTGCCAAATCCCGAGAAATATTATGCATGTTATAGGCAATCTGTATAATCCGGTATTGTATACAGGGTGTCCGGTAAGTACCTCCTAATCTCTCGGGAGCATATAGGGGAGGTCAAAAAAAACCTAGTCTGTCATAAAAAAAAATTTCCTAAAGTGTCCCCAAACGGAGATATGAAGCCCTAAAAGGGTGCCTGGCAATTTACTTTTTTGGCTCTAACTTTTGAACCGACCTGTATAATTGGATGAAATTTTTATTTTATATAGAGGCCACAAAGAGCCATCAGGCCATATTAAAGTCGTTGTTTGATGTCGTCAGGGAAGTCAGGAGCGGACTTACCATCATACTCGTTGAGTCAAAATTTTGACAGGTGTCACTTTACAGAGCTAAAAACTATTTTTTTGAATAGTCTAATACTTCATCTTTATAAAAGGTGCTCTTAATTTATTTCGGTAAAACTGGTTTAAATCGGTTTTTATCAGGTAAAAATCAGGTTCTTATTGATAAATCTACCTACATAATGGATTGCTATTGACGGAACTTGGTCAAAATTCGCATAAAAGTCGATTTATCTTGAGAACCGCTAGTTTTATCGAAATAAATTAAGAGTACCTTTTGTGAAGATGAATGACCAGTGTATTTAAAAAATAAGTTTTCAGCTCTGTAAAATGACACCTGTCAAAACTTTGACAAAATGAGTGTGGTGGTAAAACCGTTCCTGACTTCCTTGAGGACGTCAAACATCTACTCTGATGTGGCTTAATGAGTCTTTATGGCCTCTATAAAAAATAAAAATTTCATCAAATTATACAGGTCGGTTCAAAAGTTAGAGCCAAAAAAGTAAATTGCGGGGCACCTTTTTAGGGCTCCATATCTCCGTTTGGGGACACTTTAGGAATTTTTTTTATGACAGACTATGTTTTTTTCACCTCCCCTGTATGCTCCCGAGAGATTAGGAGGTACTTACCGGACACCCTGTATAATACCTAGGCATTGTATACATTGCCTAAAACGTCCAGGCAATGTGTGAAATACGATTCATTTCATACATTGCCTAGACATTGTATAGAATACCGGCAGCGCATTAGGCAATGTGTATAATCAACGATAACGGGCAGTGAAACGCGTGCGGGGCGGAGAAGTAAACATGCTGCAACTCGTTTGTTGTAGAGATGAGCAAAACTGTGATTTTGTACCCTACTAATAAGGGCTAATCTTAATTTGCCCTCCAATAATTCGTATTCGTATAGGTATAAAGTAGTTGTTTAGATTTTTTTTGTTACCCAAATAAGTAGGTAGGCACCACTTATTACAACAGGTATAGGTACTTCCATTGCGCAGTTAGGTACGTGAATAACGCTTTCCTGATTGTTGATATCATTATGTAAAGGGACAGTCAAAGTAAATGACCTGACCTGACCAATTTGTAAAATATGTATAGGTACCTACTTAATTGTTTAAAAACTCTATTTCATATATTGCCCATGGTTCAACGGGCATTCTATACAATGCCTAGCTATTGTATACATTACCTAGGTAAAGTATGAAATAGTTTAAGAAATTAAAATAATTTCATACATTGCCTGAACGATCCCGGTATTGTATACATTGCCTAGGTATTGTATAGAATCCCTGCACTATACACGTTGCCTATAACATGAACATAGTTTCCGCAGCCTCTGTAACCTTTAAGCCTTGTCCACACTGAAAGCAACACATAGGAACATTTTGTTTATGTTGCTTGTTCCTGGAACTTGTTTCTGAATGTTGCCAAAAGTTTATTTAAGTTCCTCATTGTTTACGGTTGCAGCAACAAATGTTCCTATAAGTTGCTTGTTTCCATATTTAGCGGCAAAGATCAAAGAAAATATAGAAACATTGGTAAACATTTTTTGTTTCTCAACGGTATTTTTATCAGTGTGGACACGTTGTTGCTTGTTCCCAAAGCTCGAAACTTGCGTCGTGAAGCCGTCGCGTAGTTGCCGAAAACATCAGCTTTTAACTTGACTTTATATAGCAGCTCGAGATATAACAGCTCTATTATTATAATAGTTCGTATCTTCTTTTTGAATTAAAGGTGAAATTTTGCACAGTAACCGTTCCAAATCAGTACTACTCATATGACAATTTTTTTTTAAATATCCATTATCTTTCTTTAATGAACTTAAAAGGAGTATACCCATACAGCACACCCAATAACGATTACGGTGTGTTTGCATTGTGACAATGTATCTAGAAGCAGACACAAGGTGACACAATTTTACGATGTAAATGTGCTACGTTTACACACCTTAGGTACATAGGTATGCACAAAGGTTAAACGTCCGCCTCACAATGTAGTCACAGTATTCCATTTATATATACACAAAGTAAGTGATCTACAATGTGTCATCGTATGCTACCAGTGATTGTGTATTATACTTGCTCTGCATACACATTGTATTTGTCCTATTAATTTTGAATGTAAATGTACTATACCGTGTATATGTAGCACTTTCGTCCCGTGTATATACACACTCTACATAAAACTATACTTTTCATGAACTAGGGTACTTCAGGGAGATAAAAGTTTTGCAGCCTGACTTTTCGTATTCGTATTTTACCAATGAATTTATTGATTGTTACCTATTATCTTTGTTATTTTGGGAACGAAAGGTCGGACTGCGAAACTTTTATTTTCCAGAAGTATCTAGCTAGCTCAAGAAAGGTAGTTTTAAAATTGTTCCATTTTTCCTTCCATATATCTTATGTCGTTAATGTCTTTATGGAAGTTCTGTATTTCACTCTATAGGTACCTATATAGTTACACTATTATAAAACATTATTATTTATGCAAATAAAAACAGAAGTAGGAATAAAACACTGGAATATTACAAAATTTTTATAAAAATATCAAAATCTGTCAAAAACAACATAGTTAAAATGCAAAAATATATAGGTATTATACATCGGCAGTCTTTGCGGCAGCCCTCTTCTCAGCCATTCTCCTCTTTTTTTTTAATTTTCCCCGATCGTCACCGCCTGTAAATACAAAATATTTCAGTGTTGAGGGACGAGAATTTTCATTAATTTTCTGCAATTTAAGCAATAATAAAAAGTCCGTTATGTTATAAATCATCAGAAACACTATCACTTGCAGATTGTTTATACATATTATGCACAGTGCTATTACTTTTACGTGGTGTATACACAAAATTTAATAGCTATATAGGCTCTTTATATGCCTGAAATTTTGTTGGAAAAATGTATGGAAGTCGTTAAATTTAAAATTTCTAACAATCCAAAATCCAATACAATTAAGGTACATAAAACTTATAGGTAATAATCCAACGCGTATCTATGGATGTATGAACGGTAAATCACAATATTCTAATAACGAATGTTTATACAACGTAAAGATCGTTTCATCAAAATGTTATTAATTTTAGGTACAAAAAGCATACAATAATATTAAACATTAAACGTTTCAACATCAATAATAATAATCCTATATAGGAGTAATAACGTATTTAAAAACCTTTACTTACCTCATAAAATCCTTTTCAAGCTGCACACTCACACAGAGAACACTTCCGAGCTTCGAAATGAAATTAAAATGGCTGCTGGCACTGCTTTGCTTTACCACTCTTTTATAGAAATGCGTGAACACATGGTCGGTGTGCATACGATGACTCTTATGCGCGCGCATGTTTGAGCACCAATGTAGACACAACAATACACAACTATGGAGTGTATATATTGTTTTTTGTATTATGTGTAAATGTCGCACGTTTACAGGGTGTGTGCAGTAGACACAAGATACACAGTCAGTATGCATACACCAATCTGCTCGAATGTAGACACAACGAAACACAACTAAGGAGTGTATATATGGTGCTTTGTATTATGTGTATACGACGCATTTTTACATGGTGCGTACAGTAGGCACAAATAATATTTAAAGCATCACAGATACATATGACTTATACGTTGTGGGTATCATGTACGGACGTCAAATTTCATCATTTAAATAGTTATTTTTTACGTCATATAAAAATGTTTTGAATCTTAATTGCATACAGTATACAATGATTAGACACTGTATCACATAATTATATCGATATAAAAATTGGTGTATCTCATTTGTGTATGTCATTACTAGATCAATAATTCGATCCACATTAACGTCTTTTGTTCCTCAAGTGTTTATCTTGTAGAGACGTAATTTTATTTGGACGTGCTGTATGGATGACACCATGTGACTTTCTGTCTAAAAGACTAGCTAAAAAAGTATTATAAAGGCTCATTAAGTTAACGGGCAGATTTCTGTGGCCATTTTTGAAGAAGGTATCGAGTCTAAGTGGAAATTTTTTTAAATTTATCCATTCTTGACATGAAAGTAATTACAAAAACGTTAATAAAAGTCATTCAATATTAGCTTCAAAAACGAGCACAGAAATCTGCCCGTTAGCCTAATGAGCCTTTATAATATTGGCTGTTGGTCTAGTCCAACATTTACGGACTCGTTTTTTGTGTTTTTGTAAAATAATCACAATTGCAGCTGCTGCTGCCTGTAAATATTCTTCGTCGTACCATATTGTTTAGAAACATACACTGGTGTAGACACAACGTTTCTTGTTGCAGCAACACAACGAAACATTCACAAAACTGAATTACCTTGGTGTGGACAAAATGTTTACGGAACTTTTGCCGTTGATGTTTCGCGGCAACCAACAACAAAATGTTCCTCTGTGTTTCTTTGGTGTGGACAAAGCTTTACTCGCCGATGCAGGTGGAGATATAACAACACTAAAGAGACACAGGGGTTTTGGAAATCCACATCGGTCGTGGAAGGCTACATTGACTAGTGAATTAAAAATAAAATGGATACAGCTCAAAATATTGATTTAGATATAAACTCCGTATACCTTCTTTCAAATTTACTCATTGCTCAAATTGCAAACATTACAATTAATATAAATAATTAGGTAATTCTCAATAGTTTTAGAAATAATTACTATCACAAGTATCTTTAATTTTTGGTTTTGTTAATGTCAAATAAGTTATGGTAAATAAAGTTGTTTAAAATGAATTTTTGGAATCAAAGTTAATAGTAGTCGTGGACAAAGTATAGTATTCTACTCGCATATAATGAGCTACTATATGCTCGTATAATAATATACTATTATGTGGATGTTTCAATCCATAATAGGTACTTATAAGAATTAAGAAGTATTTGTTTATTTATAAATTATAAAGGTCTCATGAATTTTAAAATATTTCGTATAGTCTTTCACGAGGGTACAGTAATTTATTCGCGGTATTATTATTAGTTTTTTTTTCTTGCGATCGCATCGACGGTTCTGTCGCAATATTTCATAAACGGTGGTGGATGTATTTATTGACAAGAATATTTTACATTTATTTTTTTCTTAGACTTACCTTATTTTTTATTTAGATGGATTCCACCGAGTCAAAATTCTAGGGGAACGATTGGCAACAAGACTGATTAGGTTGGTTATGGTGATAGTTGTTACTAAAATAGTCACTGGAATAGTTACTAAATTAATTTGGGTTATGTCGATTAGTTGAAATGTCATTTTCTTTCAAAATTTAAAATTAAAAAAAAACCTATAAACGCAATTTTTTGAGGTAAATTTTAGAGACTTGTAGAGATAAGTGTAAGTACCTTACACTTATAGCTATTTACAAATTATAAATAGCTATTTACTCTTATAAATCTTATGTATTTAGGATTAGACTGTTTCCTTCTTAGTTTTCTGTATAAAAATGTTGAAATTAGAAGATCTATTATTGACAAATAGAGGTACTTACATTATTTAATAATTTTTAAAAAATTTCTCAAGGAATACTTCAAGGAATTTGTTAAAACTGTATTTTTCTTAATCTGGAGAAACATCTTTCAATCGCTAATTGTTTATAGCATTTGAAATAAATTTACCTGCCTCAGCATTTTAATAATTTTGAATTGGATAATTTATTAGTTTGTCAATTTGACAACTTCAACTTTTCAAGTTTCTTAGCGTTTCGCTGTGACTAGAGTAACGACTGAGGACCCAGACCTAGTTTTCGCAAAACGTCATTATCGCTTCTTTCGGATGAATGATTTTAGCCGTTTTCATTGTAAATAGATTTGAATATTGAAAAAATGTCAATTTTCACTTGTTTTTAACTCATAAGCCACTCGCTATTTAAACGCTAACCGTTTAGGCTATTTTAATTCGATTTTTTACAAAATTAAAATGTAATAATATACAGGGTTTCGTGTTTTAAAAATTACGTTTTTTGTAATATCTCATGAAATAGACTTTCAATTGTTTTTCTGTTTCACCACTGTACCTAATACCATGCAAAAATTCTTCACTTTTGCCAATTTAACCGTCTTCGTAGCTCCAATAATAACGAAGTTAACAATGGTTAACAAAAAAAAGTAAGAAATTTCATCACCCTGTATTAGTGATGTGGATTGGGTATTTACCCAACGGGTAGGTAAATATAAATTGGGTATTTACCCGAAGGATATTTACCTACCCGAATAAATACCCAAAGTAATACTACCTAAGTGCGCAAAATTTGTTTAAGTTAAATCTTAAATCTTAAGTTATTATGTTTCATGTTTGTTATATTTGTTTGTTAAAGTTTATACACCCTTTCACTACACCAAATTATGAGAATATAAATCTTTTTTTTAGATCATCTTCTTATATAGTCATATACCTACTTATTGCTTTTGACAATTTACAGGAACATATTATAGACCGAAAATAGCAAAGACATGATTTGAAATTTCACAAAAAAGGCACAATCTTATTTGGTACCTAAACCTAACCATACTTGTTATATGACTGTTATATAACATGCTTGACCAAAATGATATATTTACCCACTTTTGGGTAAATACCCTGGGTATTTACCCGATTCTTACCCCAAAAAATAAATACCCGGGTATTTTACATCACTACCCTGTATACACATAGGTACCTATTCACTTCATGATTATGGAGACTTGATCACTATAAACATAAACAGTTGTTGAATATCATATTTTCAATTCCAGCAATTTTAACCGAGGGCTAATTTCCAAATTATCTGTGCGGGGTCTTTTGCCACATCAACTTCAGCAAAACCTTTTTTAGAATTAATTATTACTGTAGGTGTTACTTTCATCTTCATCATCACTCATCAATTCTTTAACCATGATGTTATTAAATAGGCTAACAGGCAAGTTAAAATTTAACGTGCCATTTATAATTCACTTTGAAAATAATATATAAATTCGTAATCATAATTGAAAATGCTATCTAATACAGGATGTTTTAAATCTACCCTCTACCCTTCAAGTTTTCCGAGATCCCCATGCAGTTCATTCTTGATCCCCATGATGTTTATTCTTTATAGGTAAGTACATATCGAATTCATATCCATATCTAGTTTGAGTATCACTGCAAAAAATGTTGAATTCAAACATGCTTAACCTACAGTTTTACTCATGACTGCAACTGTAAAAATCATTCTTATTGGATTTTGATTTTATCAGGAAATATGAAGAACAATAATATAAAGGGTGTCCTGCTTTAAAAAAAAAACCTTCACCTTCAATGGCCTTGAAATTGGTCAAGGTCAAAGTCGTTGGTACAGTCAGATGACCTCCATTGTCCCGAATAACTTTTGTCTGCACAATTTTTCCTGGAATGCTAAGATTAAAATGACTTGCCCTGTATAATAAAAAAATGGCCGGTGGTGTGATGTGAACGAAAATAATTGAAGAATAAAACTTCAGATACCTAAAGTTATACAGTGTTTTACTTCCCAACAGGTACAAAAATTCAACATATTAATATTTGAATGAATCCTTGTACGGCTCAGTGTATTGGACCGTATACCTAAAAATAACTTTACAAATTGCAGTTCACTAGCATAATCAAGGTTTAACATAATATAATAACAATAAAGTTTAACATAACATTTATAATGTTGAGCAAAGTTACATTTTTTATAAATTCATGCATCTTTTGAATGTTTATTTTTATAATGTTGGGACAAAGAACTTTTATATTTCGTTTCAAACGAGCATTCCTCACATTTGTACATTTGCACTTCTTTTGCATGTTTATATTTAGAATGCTGGGTCAAACTACTTTTCTTCTTTGTTTCATATGAACATTCCACACATTTGTACACTTCAACATCTTTGGAATGTTTATATTTGTAATGCTCAGTCAAAATATCTTTCCTCCTTGTTTCATATTCACATTCCTGACATTTGTAAACTTCAGCTTCTTTTGAATGTTTATATTTATAATGTTTGATGAAATTACCTTTAATTTTTGTTTCAAAAGAACATTCTTGACATTTGTACACTTCAGGTCCTTTTGCACGTTTACTTGCAAAACGGTTAATCCAATTACTTTTAATTCTTGTCTCAGAACAATAAGATTCCTCACATTTGTGGATGTCAGCTTCTTTCGTATGTTTACATTTATAATGTCTGCTCAAATCATATTTAAATCTTGTGCCATATGAACATTCCTCGCATTTGTACACTTGACCTTCTTTAGAGTGTTTACGTTTATAATGGGTGGTCAAATTACTTCTCCGTTTTGTTTTATATGAACATTTTTCACATTTGTACTCTGTTGCATCTTTTAAATGTTTACGCTTATAATGTGCAGTTAAATTATATTTTACTGTTGTTTCAAAAGCACATTCTTGACATTTATACATTGCAACTTCTTTTGGATGTTGAAGCTTAGAATGTTTGCTAAAATCCTGTTTAAATCTTGTGCCATAAGGACATTCCTCACATTTGTATAAAAGTTTCCTTTGTTTTGCATGTTTACGCTTATAATGTTGAATCACATAGCTGTCCTCTGTTGTTTCAAACGAGCATTCCTCACATTTGTATACTCGAGCTCGTACTGAATGCTTGCGTTTGAAATGATTGACAAGGTAAGCCTTAATTTCAGTTTCATATGAACATTCAGCACATTTAAACATTTCAGATTTTTTTTTGTGTTTCTGATTATAATGGTCGATGTAATGAAGTTTCTTGTTTGTTGTAAAAGAACAATAAGAACAGATATACTTTGTCTGTTCTTCGTTTTCGCTTCCTACAAAATGACTCACATTTTCCTCAATAACAGAGTCACATGGATCCAGTCCATCCTTGAATATTGCAGCATCCCTTGTCCTTCCAATCAGCTCCCATCCTAGTTTATGTTCTTCAATGCCAATCTCAATCTCTTCTTTCGATTCCAAATCTCCTGCTTGCACTTGATGCACGTTATCTGCTCCTGAGTCTGCAAGTTCCTTTTTTATAGAAACAGATGGAAAAGTATTCTCAAAATAATTGTACAATTCCGGAGATTGATCACAGCTTGAGTCATCTTGTCCATTTTCACACTTGAACTTTGCAGAGATGAGTAAAGAATCAACAACCTTATCACCTTCTACTGCTTGGGTTTTGATAATCTTTTCCTGATGTTGAGCACAATACTTCGTATTAGTTCCATCTACACTCATGTTGTACAAAAATAAGGGTAAGGCACGTCCTGTTACTCTTGTTGATCTTGTAAAAAGCCCAAAAATAAAAATCAAAAAACATAAAACATATTCCAGTTTAATGAAAAATGACCAATTGACACAGAAACCAAAAGAGGTATGAGGTATGCAAGGATTCTGTTGAGGAGTTGAGGTATGAGGATGAGGTTTGAGGTAAGCCTGATCTCGAGTCTCGACTCTGACTTCTGACTTTGGACTGACGTGAAGTGAGCCACCCACGAATCCAAGCCTCGAATTTCATAATGTTCCCATGCACTTTCGGGCTTACGCTGATTTCGATGTTATCGAGTTACAACCAGTGAGTAGGAAAATTAATGAAACCTGATTATTTGTCGTGTTCGCAAATGAAGGATGCATGATACAAAATAAATAAACAAGGGTGTGTCAGCGCGCATGCGCGCAGCTTGTGACGTCAGTATCACCACACTGACGTTACATTTAGTAGCTTATTATTTCGACGTTTGAATATGTTCCAGTAATTTTAATAAGTTAGACTTCAGTACCTGACTGTCTAATGGCAAAAATAGTTTGCAGTGCGCAAAGTGCGGGTGAGAATCACGCGCAAGAAAAACGAAAGGCAAAGAGATATCTTTTTTCAGTTTGCAAGCATATAGGCAAAGGCAATTATGTATAAATGATTTGTATCGTATCACAGTAAGCACCAGCATTTTTCATTACACTCCACAAATGTTGACTTCCACCTAAAATATTTTAAATTCTTCCCTTAGAGTTTAGATTACAATCACCACAGTGACGTCATGCGCAGCGCGGAGGAGTTTTCAGTCTCAGGCTGACATACCTTGTGTCTTGTTTAGTATAGTTTATAATTTATATCATGATGGGGATACAGAGGGGATATGAATGAAGTGATTTTCGAAATTTTTCTGCAGGAAGACGTTTCCAGAACTGCTACGTCACACAACGAGTGTGTTCTACATTCTATTTTTTATTTAGATGGACTTGTCAAACAGCTGTCAAGTTGGTACCCTGTGCAATCTTTAAACAGTAATTTTCATATTGTCGGACGGTAGCCTGTTTTCTTGACCTAGGCAAAAAATTTGCGTTGTGACTAAAGTAACGGTAACATTCCCCAGTTCGGGTGTAGGATATGACGTCACCTGCAGAACATGTTTCTTTGTTGTAAGTTACACTGTTATAAAAACGCAAAATAAAAAATTCAAGTTACTCTATTTTCTTTGAAAATAGTCCTTTTTTAGTAGTTATTTAATTTTTGAGGATAAATTTAACTGTTGCTTTGGATTAACTATATCTATAATGGCTTCACTAATCACTTCGATGGCGAGAAAACATCACGTAAACCTTCAGGGTAAAACACGACAACTGACAATAATGAACACGTGAACGACTTTAATTTTGGAACCAGAACCACTTAGCCCCGCCCTGTGACGTCACACTGATGGCGTCTATACGCCTGCCTGGCCTGGCACCTTTCCTGGCACTGACACGACATTTATTTTATTGTGAACGTACCCCATGACTGTCTGTAGTGTCAATACTGTCAGCTGTCAGAAATCGCATCGCATCGAATTCATCAATCCAATCATCGACTGACTTATCCTTTTCCTTTATCCATCACTCCATCAGTCCATCACTTCCAATACTTCCATCCATCAGTGAAGTGATGGGCGACGGCGCAGGGCGCAGCGCTAGCGCCTAGCGCTTTTGCTATTATTATTATGTTAGAATTTCGATGTGACTGATAGAAATAAATAAATTATTGTTGTCAACTAACTTTTGTAAACAATTTTAATAATGGATCAAATGAAAGCTCCGAGAAATTTTCAAGAGCACTGCAGAGCCTGCTTGCAATATTCGAGCGAAATGAGATCTCTGTTATCAGCTTCTCGAGAAGTGGTAAACATTCGGGCAATGTACACTTCTTTGAATAATTTCCAGGTGAGGAAAGTTTGTCACCAAAGTGCTGTCTGTGACCCAACTGTTTTATAAATTTTGCAGCTTGAAATAAACGCGGGGACTCCCGCGAAAATTTGCAGGATTTGCGAGGAGAAACTGACTGCCGGCTTCAATTTCAAAATACAATGTTTGGAATCTGAAGAACGTATCAGAAACTACAATATTCCACTGGTAACTTTATTACTAGAGATCATAAATTCAAGCTCTACTTGGAGCCATCAATTATTTATTTACAGCATGTCTGTCCCTGTTACTTTTTGTAGGTAATTGGTAAATTTAGCTTGCAATAGTAGATCCCACGCCCCATCTACATAAAGTTAGCTAGGTACATTTGCTTCTAGCGACACTGACATCTTAAAAGAAGTTACAGTGGTCCCACTTTTGCAGGTCATAACATAAAGTATAATACACCACTAGAGATTAACGATTTACATTATCAATGTAGAGCAGGCGGGGATACATTTACCTGGTCGTTTCTCTTTGTAAGGTTAAAAACAGTGAAAACTTTTCGTCTTTGAACAAAATTTGTACTGTACACCATCTTGAACTTTTTGTATATTTTGCAAAAGGAAGCCAAGGTCGCTTTTTAAATCCTAAGCATGACTGTTCACGATCACGAAGTTTGTCATATTTGTTTGGTAGGGATACTGAAGTCTTAGAATGCCTTGAACTGTGAAAATTTTATACATGGTGCTGAAAAACACGTTGGAAAAAATCAACACAAAACACCATCATACGATGTGAGATTTCAAAAATGAAAACAAAAAAAGTATGGCAACATTGCATTGAATTTTCAGGCCAGAGGACACAGTCTGCAATCTCTTTTTAATATTGCTATTCTATGGTTGCAGTTTGCAGTCATACCTACTTGTCAATTTGTCAAAATTCAGCTGTTAAGAATGTTAATTCCATTTTGACTTCTATGATAAGTATTTCACTTCTTAGGTGAAAATATGCATTAAGTTTCCATAAATAAATGAATTCCTTTAAGAAATTGTGTAATAATATGATGATGCATTAGTGCATAATGTCAAATTGTGGTGACAATATTAGAACTGTCATTCAAAAACCAAATAAACCAAAAACTACAAACAATGAGTGCAAAATCATTGCA
The DNA here is from genome assembly GCA_910589415.1 of Malachius bipustulatus. Lineage (NCBI taxonomy): Eukaryota > Metazoa > Arthropoda > Insecta > Coleoptera > Melyridae > Malachius > Malachius bipustulatus. The sequence goes on along the minus strand of OU342638.1, from coordinate 20,047,246 downwards.
AAGCTTTTTGCTAAAATCAACTTGCTGGTGCCAATGTTGCCAGTTGTAATTTTTTTCCCATCTCTGGTTTTTATGTATTTTGAAAATGAATTTAATTGTGTTTAACCACCAATTTAACACATAGCTTATATGTAACATTTGCCTTAGAATTTCATTTTATATTTCAATTTCATAATAATTTTGATTTGTGCATGGGAAGTTAGAATTTGAAGTTGTCTTGAGGAAACTTCATATCAAAACAATTAGAGTAGGATAAAATTGAAAATAAATATAATATTCATCTTTTGAAGTACTCAGTAATATGTCATTCAGTTTTTCCACAAGTATTTCAACACCTTGCAGTTGAAAATTCAGAGAGGACATTTTACTGTAGGAGGACTGACTTCGAGGTATCGTTTGCAGCAATTAGAGTTGCAACAAATATTCGGCTACTATTCGATATTGGCCTATTTTTTACTATATAAAAATTAAGGATTTTTATTATTTTCGATAAAGTAAATATACACTGAAGGCCTTTTTTTAGTTGTCATTTAATCCAAAGTCATAAACCTTTCAAAAAGATCGATTTCGAATAAAACTAGTCAAAAATTTTGGCCGAATATTCGGCTATTCGGCCTCGCTCCTGGCCGAATATATCATTTATTTTGCCAGATGTCCGGAAAATATGCGCAAAAAATTAAGGGGGTGATTCTACTTGATGAAATATTGCTAAAAGTATCTATAATTTTTTATAAACTCACAAATAAAAAAGTTATGAGCCTTCAAAGTTGATTTTTTTAAATCACTATTTTTTTATAACTTTTTTTCTAGTGTACGGATTTTCTTAAAATTTGACACACTTGCTACTGATGTTGCTTTACATGCTTGGTCCAAATTAGACTTCAATCCCTCGAAATCAAAAGGCCTCAACTGACCTTGACCTTCAAAAAAGGCCTATAACTTTTTTCGTAATATTTTTTTCTGAGTTTTGAAGACGCACAATTGAAGAACATGTAGAAATCTTCGGAAAAGGTCCTCTTTGTCTATCACGATAAAATGACCTGTTTCCGAGTAAAACTGTTTTAAAAATTTGCTTGCACTAAAATTGATCACCATAAATTATGATCATTCTGCAACAATACCAAAGCATGCTGTGGAAACAGCTGCAGGGTTGCCTAGTTATGTACAAAACAGAGACATTCGTATATAAATAGAATTGGAAATGATAAAATTTTAAAAAATTTTAATCATTTTTTTTTAATAAAATAATAAAATAATTTTAATAAAAAAAAAAAAAAAATACTGTCAAAATGAAATCCAAAGCAAATGCCTTGTTTCCTAGGCAACCCTGCAGCTGTTTCCAAAGCATGCTTTGGTATTGTTGCAGAATGATCATAATTTATGGTGATCAATTTTAGTGCAAGCAAATTTTTAAAACAGTTTTTCTCGGAAACAGGTCATTTTATCGTGATAGACAAAGAGGACCTTTTCCGAAGATTTCTTCATGTTCTTCAATTGTGCGTCTTCAAAACTCAGAAAAAAATATTACGAAAAAAGTTATAGGCCTTTTTTGAAGGTCAATGTCAGTTAAGGCCTTTTGATTTCGAGGGATTCAAGTCTAATTTGGACCAAGGATACAAAGCAACATCAGTGGCAGGTGTGTCAAATTTAAAGAAAATCCGTACACTAGAAAAAAAATTATAAAAAATTGATTTAAAAAAATCAACTTTGAAGGCTCATAACTTTCTTAATTATTGTGAGTTTTCGAAAAAAAAATATAGATAGGTACTTTTGGCAATATTTCATCAAGTAGAATCACCCCCTTAATTTTTTGCCCATAATTTCCGGACACCTGTATACTATTCATTGCAGTACTAGCAGTGATTCTGGGTAGGTATTGACTGGTCGTTTTTGTATTCTGTTGCTGATGTTGATGCAGTGAAGCTTTATCAAGGTTGGCTCAAAGTTTTGAGGCCAATTATTATAGTCCTGGGAGGTTTATCTTTATTGAGGGGTTAAATTTAAACGTCTAAATTAATTATCTGAAAGTACTTATCATTGTGAATAAAACAGGTGGAAGTTCGAATATAGGAAGTTCCCAACCGGGGGGAAAGTTTCCCGAGTGGAGGGGGTCCAGGGACTGTTGAAGCTAAATTTTCAATTTGTGATGTCATTTTTTTTTCGTAGCTTGGTGTTATTTCTATCTTGGTGATCTTCATTTTGAAAAAAGTACCGCCACTCCAAATGAAGTGGCATCACACAAAGATGCCACCACTCCAAAGGCCACACCCAACAGTCACTCTTGCAGGGTGCATTGGCTTCTCTGTAACTAGGTGTAAATTTTTGGAACCCCAAATCCTACAGTTTTATTAACATGTTCTCCAAAATTAAGATGAGCTTAGTTTTTTTGAAAAGTTATTTTTCATGTACTTATCTTGAAGGTGGTTTTTTGTGTATGTGTGTATATCCATTTCATAAGTCTATTAGCATTTTAGATAAAAAAAAAATAATTGATGGCCAATTTACTTTTTCCTAGTGCAATTTTTGAAATGATTTATTTTAATAGGCTATGAAAATTGAGCCCGACTCGGATAATGGGGCTTCTGATATTGAATACGATTGTCCAAGTGAAAGCAAAAGTAAACTTAAGAGAGAACCATCGTACGATGATGACCACAGCGAAAGCGAAGACTTGGGACCTAGAAGATCGGAACTGGAGAAATTTCCGGCAGATCAAGTGAGGGAAGCGATCGAAGAACTGAAAAGAAAAAACGAGCAAAAGTTGAAGGAACTTCGGCAATGCATCATATGTCCGGGCACTTCAAACTTCATTTCGAATGTGAAGGGACTCAGTTTGCACATGTCTGCATCTCACAGGTACGTTCTGTCAAATATAAGTCCAATTATATGACTGATATTTATTATTTCAGTGATATTAAAAATTGGTGCTCTACTTGCAATAAATTAATCGATGGAAATCTGGAAGATCATAAAGATAGACATTCAGAAGAAGAAGACACTTGCAAACTTTGCCACAAAGAACTAAGAAGGAAAGGTTTATTGCATCACCTGAAGCTGCATGCTCACGCAGGTACTTTTAATAATGACTTTAATTGTCAAATAACCTCGAGGCACTCTTTTCAATTTTAATTTTAGGAGATGAATTTGTTTGTAATATTTGCAAGAAAATTTTCACGCAGAAGCATTATCTAGATGCGCACCTAAGACGTCACAGAACAGACGAAAACACCGAAGCTCTGATGAAAGAAAAGGGTGAACTTCTTTCCGCCGTCGACAAAAGTAGAATAATTGACACCAGATCTAATGACTGTAAACAAATCGACATGATAGCGAACGAGGCCGCCGAAAAAATGCTGCTAAAAGATGAATGTAAAAGTGAAGGTGAAGAAAATAAAGTTTCAGGAGATTCTAAAAGTACTCTGGCTGCCAGGGCTTGGAAAACTATCGAGGAATTTAGAAGGAGACATACCGAGTGTTTGTTTTGCACCTTCAAGACCGATAAAATGAAATGTCTCGTTTTACATGTCGTTAAATCACACAAGTAAGTCGTTAATAACAGTATTGCGGTTTTAATTTTTTCAGTGCATGAATAAAAATGACTTATTTTGGAAAATGAGGCCTGAAAATGTGTTGTTTCGTTATTTAAAAAAAGAAAAAAAAATTGGTTGACCTTTATGCAAGTGTGGTGTCATAATACCATCAATGTGCAAAAGTGACCCCCTCAAAAGTATCCAGCTGCTCCCATCTATTCCAACCAAGATGAGGTCTCTCTCTAAACTTCAAGTATCTCAGTATACATAGAAGAGTTTATCGCCTATAATCATCATATAATAATCAATACGGGTAGTGTTGTAGTTTACAGGAAAATAAAGGTGGAAGTGAAGAAATAACTTAAAAATTAAGTGTGAAATTTGTTAACATTGAATTTAATACTATCAGAAATAAAATGCATTCAAGTAAAATAAATTGTATAGATGAAAAAATTGTAGAATACAAAGAAAAAGAAATATAAGAGTGAAAGATAAACTAATTAAATAATTTGAGGCAAAAATTTATATTGTTGATGAAGGAGGTAATGAAAATACTGTCAAGAAAAGCTGCAGCGATGCACTCAAAGATAAGACACAGATGGTCGCAGTGAAACCAAAGAATGATGAAAAAAAATTGTATAATACAAAGAAGAAGAAATAAGAGAAAGATTTCAATATAAGCAGAGAAGAACATGATTTAAAGAAAAAAAATTGAACAAAATATTTGGATATGAGAGAAAGTAAGGAAGAAAGTAAAATATTGCATAAAAAATATGAGAGTTAAAATAAAAAAAACCTTAATGTGACAGTGGAGGTAGATGGGAGAATTATATGTTGCAAGGAGGGTGTATAAATTTATGGATTATGTAAATGTGATCCAGTGTTATAATTGCTGTAAATTTGGACATATGAGTAAACATTGTAGAGGCGAAAGAGTATGTCCACAGAATGCTAAAAAAATTCACAGAAATAATGAATGCAAACATGAGACAAGAGAAAACATGTGTAAATATGCCAATGCATATTAAAATACCACCAATGCAGCAGATACATTGGTGGTAAAGAATTTGAAACATACAAGGTGGTCCTAAATATCATGTACATACAGAAAGAGGTAATTCTTTGGCGTATTTGATGACTAAGTATTCATATAAACCTAGATCCGTAAACGCTTCGTTAGTTTTTCTTAGTTTTTTCTTAAAATCTTGCAGTTTTTGAGATATTTAGTTCAAATTTGGAACACAGGTCTCACTGTAGGGTCAACATCTTTGGTCCGGCCAAATGGTTGTGAGAATCTACAGGGACATTTTTTTAGAAGATTTTTAGAATCTTTTCATAACTTCGAGCATATTGTATAATATGATCTCTAATGTGAAATCACTAATAACCTAAATATCAGTGCTATATTAACATAAGATATATTTTGATTGTTTTTCAGGGAGATTAAGAACTGGTGTTCATCGTGCAATGAAGTCATATCCGAAAATTACCAAGAACACAAAAATGTACATTTGAATGAAAGGTTGAAGTGTCCGTATTGTCCTTCAAAAGTGAAAAAGTCTTACTACGTCGAACATCTGAAAACTCACGCCGGTGAGTCATCCAAACTCTCGAGGGTCAATGTACCGTAAATTATAAAGTAACCTTTTTCAGGCATTGAGAGGTTGAGTTGCGAGCTTTGCGGTAAGAAGTTTGCGGCCGTTAGACTCCTAAAAGCCCATCTGAAACGTCACGTTCACGGTTCGAGACTTAGAAAAGTGGTAAAACGTAAAAAGGTCTCTTCCAGGTCCAGAAACAAACAGGACTCGGCCGACGACAACGATTCTGATTCCGATTCGAATTCCAATTGCAGGGATTCTGATGAAGACGATGATGCTGATAAGGTCGAAAAAGTTATCAAGTTAGTCGAAATTTACGCAATTTATCGTTTTCGTGAATTAAATTTTTAAAATTTTAGGACCATAATAAAGCTGGACTACCGAAATATACCGGGTCACGTAAAAAACCCTTTCCAGACACAGGTCAATCAGTTCAAACGGTATCCGTGCAATATTTGTAGCAAAAGATTCACGTGAGTTTATCATCCATTTTTTTAACTTTATATACACTAGAGTTGACCAAGAATGTCCAAGAAATTAACTAATAGGGAATTTTAATATAATTATTATGAGTGGTGAGCCTTTTCAAATAAATAGATTTTTCATGGCTCGATTATAACCTCCTTATAACCTATTTTTAAATAAAGTAAGAAAAGACGCTGCTTAGCAGTCAACTAACTCAAAAGAATCAATAATCTCAGCAGTGTACACATATGGATGACAAAGAACAATAATTGAAGTAGAGCTTAGGAATATTTATTAATTACATTTACTTTCACAACTATCTGCTCTCGATCGCTTTGCCCGCTCATGCATGTAGTCGCCTCTAATGGAACTAAGACAGTTTTCTACTTGATTTGAAATAACACGATTTTTTTTTTAATTCACGGCCATGATAACAGAACATTTCTAGAAAATTCCAAAACTATAATCATTCAAGGACATTTTAGAATGATTCAGAACATCCTGGAACATTCTAGAAAAACCTCGAACATTCCAAAACATTGTTGAATATTCCAGAACATTCTATAAAATTTCGAACGATTCTAAAATTTTCCAGAGTATTCTGGGATATTTTAAAACATTTGGGACATTCTGGAATATTCTGGAACATCCTGGAATAATACTGATAGTAATAATGAATTTATATTTAATAAGTACAATAAACCGGAACAATTCCAGTCTAGAACGATTGTTAATATTCTATTTTCTGTTCTGGAACATACTAGAACATTCTCAACTATTCTAGAGTATTTGTTAACATTCTGGAACTTTCTAGAACATTATAGAGCGTTTTCAAGATTCTTTAACATTCAAAAGGATTCCAGGATATTCTAAAAGATTAAAGACACCATTCCAGAACATTCTCGAACATACTGAAACATTTTAGAACCATCTTAGAACATTCCACGATATTCTGGATTATTTTAGAACAAACCGGACTATAATGAAACAGTGTTCTACAATAAACCGGAACGCTTCCAGTCTAGAACGATTGTTAATATTCTATTTTCTATTCTGGAACATACTAGAACATTCTCAACTATTCTACAGTATTTGTTAACATTCTGGAACTTTCTAGAACATTATAGAGCTTTTTCAAGATTCTTTAACATTCAAAAGGATTCCAGGATATTCTAAGAGATTAAAGACACCATTCCAGAACATTCTCGAACATACTGAAACATTTTAGAACCATCTTAGAACATTCCACGATATTCTGGATTATTTTAAAACAAACAAGATTATTCTGAAATAGCGTTCTAGATCAAACTGGAAGAATCCAGTCCAGAACGTTATCTAATTATCTAATAATGATCTAATTGAATATTCTGGAACATACTAGAACATTCTCAACTATTCTACAGTATTTGTTAACAGTCTGGAATTCTCGATCATTCTGAAATGTTTTATTAGAACCATTTTAGAACATACCACGATATTATTGATTACTTTAGAACAAACCGGATTATTCTGAAACATTCTTGAACAAACCAGAACATTCTAGTCTAGAACGTTAGGACATGTACATGCCTATGTACACTACAGGGCATTAGCTATTTATTTAGTATACAGGTACTAAATAAAGGATCATCATTATCTATGTTTTAATAATATTTGTTTAATTTCAAGGCGAAATACAACACTAAGGATGCATGTATCCAGGCAGCATACTTCGAGGCGACAGAAGAGCATCTATTTTCCTACGAAAGAGGAGAGAACTCATGGATGCGACGTTTGTGGAAAATTTTTCACGTAAGAGTGCCTGCAATTTATTTACCAAACTGTGTTTCTGACAACTTTTGTTCAAGTAGTCATGTAATTGGAATGTCCATTTGTGTCGTAACTAATTTAGCTAGAGAATAATAAGATGAAAAAATTATTCACATCTAGAGATGTAGGTACTGAAAATAATAACTGAACAAAAGAATAAAATTTCAAAGGACTATAAAGGTCTTCACTGACACCGTCAAAATTAGAAAATAACCTCATTTTTGGGTATTTTTGTAGCTAACTAAAATACCTGTAAAATTAAGTCTTACATGATCCACTCTATGCCATTTAAAAATTTTTAAGTTAACAGGGGTTTTAATGTCATCTTTGACATTTCAGTTCTGTGTATAAAAGTAGTAAAATCCATGCTATTGAATGCAGTTTTTGTACCAAAGTTCTACATTATTCGACTCACTGATACTGCATCCCAGTACCTACTGGTTTCGGTCAGATGACCTTCATCATCAGGGGTAAAATTGGGAGAGTTCGAAGTTAAGAGGTGATAATAATTGTCCTGAAAGGCTGTTAACGAGTCCGACTCACCCCATGTAGCGAATTTAAGTTAGACAGAGCTGTGGTTTTTGATTAGTTCAGTCCTCTAGTTCTCAGATAAAACCTGGCCAAAGAAATTGAATGTTCCCATCTTACCTGATCAAGGGCCTGACTCGCCCCAGATATTTGAAGTCGTTTTGTGCCATTATGCGTGCGATCATTCAGAAACTCTTCAGGACAATTTTCACCGCTTTACTTCAAATTTTATCCCTGGTGATGGTCGTCTGACCGAAACCGGTAGGGTACTCGGATGTTGTAGCATTAATAAAACTGAATAAGATTCCAACTTTGCTGTATCTTTTCATCATGGCTACATAGGGGATTATGACGCACTTTTTAATGTTTTGTCCACTAAAATTGGAAGAGCGCTTGGATGGTTCAATGACGTCATAGCCTCTCCATCAATAATTATCCCCACCCTCGCAGCGATCGGTCCTTCGATGATGTCATAGATTCTTGAGTCAAATGCTGAGTCATGAGCGATTGGTGTAGAACCGGATGCCAAATCCTCTGCAGTTTCATTTATGCCTCCTTTCTTATGAAATTATTTGTAGGTTTATAAATTTCAGTTGCCTATGAGCCGGTTGTTTATCTTGTAATAGATTTATCATCAATCAGTACTTATCAGTAATTATCGATTTGTATTATTTTTTTTTACATACAGCCGAAACAGGACTTTAAAAATGCATCGAGCTCGACACACCAAACAGGAACTGATGATGGCCGAAAAGATGGCGGAAAATTCCGACAGTGAACAGAAAGTAACGTCCGAAGAGAAAATAACATACGAATGTCACACTTGCTCTAAAACATTTACGTAAGTCAACTAAAGGAAGTTTTTTATTATATTTTATACAGATTACAATTTTTGTTTCAGGAAAAAACGTTTGCTGGCTTTTCATATGACTCAGCACGCGAAAAAAGATGCCAAAAAAGTCGAACACAAGTGTTCTTATTGCGGACGAGTGTGTCAGGGGAAGGCGCAGTTGAAAGAACATGAAAGAATTCACACCGGGGAAAAACCTTACATATGCAATGTGTGTGGAAAGGTAAGTTGGGTTTCAACACTAATATCTCTTCTAATTTTACTGTTACCTTTTTACATGTTGCTAAAATTACTATAAAAAAAATTATAAGAGTATGTCTCCTAAATTTATATCTCATTTATCTTGATCACACGTGTATACATACAAAAGCAAGCTCTGCAAGCTTTGTGTTGGGGTATAAAACAAATTTTCTATCAGATAATGTAAGAAATTTTGAAATTAACCAATTTCTCTTATTTATTGCAACACACTATCTATTTGGTGATATTTAAATTTAGGTGAATATAATGCTACAAGAAACTAGATGAAAGGTTTAGAAATTTGATATTATGATAGAACAGTTCAATACTCAAGAAAGCTTTGCTGCTGACTTCGAGTATATTCTTCCGGTAATAACATTTTGAAGATCCACATATGCATAAAAATAAGCGGATCTGACAACGCTGCTTTTTTACAATAGAGAACGGGCGATTTTAAACAGTTAACAGATCAACCAGTGACATCTATGTTTAGGGAATTTTGTCTTTTTGATGTCAGTTAAGTTTGGAATGCTATAATAGCCAATATAGTGAGGACGTTTGTAGTACCCCACCTCCCCCCCCCCACCCGACCTTAAATTTTTAACTGAATGAGATAGCACTTTAACAAAAAAAAAAAACTAAAACAAATGTCATGAAGAATTTTACTACTTTTTGACGTAACATTGACACTACTGTTGTCAAATGTTAAAGATGACATTGCAGTCGCTGTCGACTTCAAAATTTTGAGGGGCATGGGAGTCGCGTGAGACCTCATTTTAAAGGTATTTCAATTATTATCTGCACAAAAATTTGGTTAGTTTTAAATTTTTTAATAGTCGGTTCAGAATTTAAAGAGGGTGGGGGGACTATAAACTCGTCTAAATATCAAAATTGATAGCTAACATAATTTTTGTGTAGATAATTGAATTACCTTTAAAATGAGGTCCCGCATGATCCCTCCCCCATGACATTTGAAAAATCTTTGGCATTTGACAGATCAGTTTTATGTCAAAAAGTAGTAAAATCCGTGACATTTGATTTAGTTTTTTTTACCAAAGTTCTATCTCATTAGGATCAAAAATTAAGGAAGAGGGCACTATAAACGTCCTCACTGACACAAAAAGACTGTCAAAATCGACAACATAATTTTTGTGCGGATAATTGAATTACCTTTAAAATGAGGTCCCGCATGACCCCTCCCCCATAACATTTGAAAAATACGAACTGCAAGGTCATCTTTGACATTTGACAAATCAGTCTTATGTCAAATAGTAAGAATATTCATGACATTTGATTTATTTTTTTTTAACTGAAATTTTAAAAAGAAAATAAAACTCCATGACAATAAATTTTCTCTATTAGTGTTTTTCTTGGCTATTCTTGCAATCTTGCTTCTCTTTTTATATTGTGATGTGTCTTTCACAGGGATGTCGACAGAGAGGAACGTTAACTACCCACATGAAAATACATTCAGAAAAGCAAGTAGGGTGTCATTTATGCGAGAAAAAGTTTTGCACAACTGGAGAACTAAGACTGCACTTATTGAAACACACAGGTAGACTGTACGTCTAATTATTATTGTGGTTTATGTAATTATAATTTTTTGCAGGAGAAAAACCGTTTTTGTGTAGCGAGTGCGGGAAAAGCTATACAAGAAAAGCTCTCTTAAATGCTCACATAAGAATTCACACCGGGGAAACCCCCTACAAGTGCAATCTCTGTGGGGAATCATTCCGTCTTAGTAGTACTTTGAGAAGTCATCTATTAACTCATACAAGTAAGTAAATATAATGTTTCTTTTATATAATTTTTGTTCCATTTCTTGGATTAGGTTTTTATGATTCAAAATGCTTTAAGAGAATAGAATGTTACACCGAAATTCAAATTTTCTACTTTTAAATTGCCGCATTTGCATTTCTAAATCCAATCAGTGAGTGAAGTAAGCTGACACTCTTTTATATCACAGCCTACTTTAAATGAATTATTTTCTAAACATCCCTTGTTATAAATACCTAACTAAAATATTTTCCCCTCTTTCAAAAAATCTTCTAAGCAGTGGAACTCAAAAATATATTAAACTTAAATATCTCATTGCATATTATTGTGGTACATGAACAGTTTATTTTTTCAGATTATAAGCCTCTTCAGTGTCCACATTGTTCTTATTCCTGCAGGAAAAGGTACAGTTTGAAGCAGCACATGAAGAGACACTCGGTGCCCTCGGCAGAAGAACAGCAGCACGTCTGCCAAGTTTGCGGATACGCTTTTAGTACGAAAATATCCTTGCAATTGCATATGACGTCTGTGCATTATACTATTCTATGATAAAATGTCGGTCTTGATTTTGGTGCAAAATACGTTTTAGTAAGATCGATCCAAGATCAAAGCATCACCACTTTGTTTTCCGATAGGACCTGTCTTATTTAAGTGTATTTTTGACTGGAGTACCTTCACTTTTATCTCATTATTTAGAGAAAGGAAAGTCAATAACGTTTCTGAACGACACAGCGCTAATGGTATGATAAGGACAGAGACATCGATGTTTCACTGGTTATTTCCAGCTCATCAGTCTGACATATTATCACCACCAGAGGAGTGTGCCGAACAGAAAGAAAACCGACATACTTACGCATATTGATTTGTCGGAAACATAAAATTTTCTTAGAAAGGAAAGTATTATCTCTTACACTTATAAAATCACTACTAAAGTCTGCAAATGTCTTTATTGTCCAACACAAGTACAACTTATAAACTTATAACCTCTAAATCTAAATAATCAATAAACAGCTATCCTCTTGTCTCCACTTACAGATATTACACCACTTGTTTAGGTATACTTCACAATCCACTATACAGGGTGATCCCGAAATGGCGGACACGGAATACAGGGTGTTGTAGAGGATGTTCAGAAAGACTGTAAATTTAAAACAAAAATGGGTTCCTCGGCTTCGTTACCGAGATATAGGGTGTCCTTTTTCCAAACTTTAAATCGAAATGGCGGTTAAATTTAAACAACCTCCACTGGCAAAGCACATGGTTTCACATAACTATAACGATAGTGTTTGCTTTTTATTATTTTTATTATCGGGAATGGATTTACAGGCATCCAAAGTTTACCTTTTCCCCGAGTTCAACAAAATTTTTCAATGTGGCATCGTTGTTCGAATTAGAGATTTTGAATAATATTATCGACTATGTCGTATCCGCGCAACGATTATTGTTTTAAGCTTTGTTGTGTTTCCATTTTATATGTTTCCATGGTAACATTCTATCTGGGTATTGTAGACCTACACATTATTTTTCTGCCTGAAAAAGGGTCAGCGCAGTGTTGTGACTTTATTTTCTACAAAAGTGGTCATATCTTCTTAAGGGAGCCATACTTGAGAAAACAGTAAATAAAACTTAGAATCTTTAATCCACAATAGATGCTGTGGTGCTGTCCGTGTCCGCCATTTCGGGAACACCCTGTATAACACCACTGGCTATTACTACTACTGTTTTCCTCTTATTCTGTATACTTCAGACTTCATTTCCAACATCCAAGTTACTACTGACTCGTATCCAACCACACGGCGATTCTTATATAGTCTCCTGACGCACCGTCGAAACCTCTGGCATGACAATAGGCACATTCTCGTAGATTGTAGAACTCACGCTGGCCGTCAATGCGTCATTCCTGGGATGTGACTGGAATTGTCGGCGAAAGTGTCATTTCCATCATAAAAATTGAGGAAGTAAAGAAGTAAGAAGTAAACAAACAAATATGAGAGTGGTCTCGTTATAATACATTAAAGAAAGATTTCTTTCTAATTATTCAAATATTTTATGGTCAAATTTTAATTTGCTGTTGTAGTCATGTCTTACTCTTTACAGTGAAATATAGGTAAAGGTATCTTACAGTTGACTTAGAGTAAAATAGAGTAAGAAAATAATTCAAATTTTAGAAAGGATAGATGCTGAATGATTGAAGTGTATTGTTTTTAATTTATTTTGTAGTTTTATGTAGAATATAATAAAATGGTATAATTATTTATAATATTGTGAATAAAGTAAATGCGCATATATTTATGTGGAATGTGAGAAGTGATTCGAGTTTTATTTATTAAGTTGATAATGAGGTGGTGCCCCATCTTGTTGAAACCAAATATCCCCGAGACATGTTCCACAAGTTGGAATGAAATAATCTCTTGCAATAACTGCAAGTAATGAACCAGTGGAAATGAAAATAAAAAAGGATTTACAATTTTTTCTCAAATACCTGTCCATACATTTAGTTTTCACCTAAAATATATTATAATGTTGTTGGCGAGGGGGAATTCACTGTCCATTTTCTGTACATATGTTTGGCATTATTCGGCATTATTCATAAAATATTCCAATAATGCCATCAATCCATATTAATGCCAGTGTAAATTACAGTAATGCCAAAAATGAATAATAATGCCCACACAATGAATAATAATGCCGAGCAATGAATAATAATGCCGAGTAATGAATAATAATGCCAAGCAATGATTATTAATGCCGAGTAATGAATAATAATGCCAAGCAATGATTATTAATGCCAAGTAATGAATAATAATGCCAAGCAATGCGAATTAATGCCAAATAATGAATAATAATGCCAAACAATGATAAAATGAGCAATACACCACATTCTATTATACGGGGTGTTTTGTAATTGAATGTCAATATTTAAGGGGGTGATTTTTGGGTCCATTTTAAGAAGAAAACTTCATAAGAACGTATGTCCTAAGAGTCTTAAATTTTGAGATACAGGGTGGTAAAATTTTGTTAAATAAATCATTTTTTCGTAATATCTGTAATACCGCTCGGGATATTTTAATGAAATTTCGTATACAGGTATTATGCATCAAGGGGCATTTTTTCATGTACCACGTTTCATTTTATTTCCACTAGTGACGATGGTGCACGATCGTGCAGAATTTTACCTGCATTTTTAGCAGACCATTGATGGTACGCCACTGATTTCTGTTCAAATAGAAATCATTTTTGGAATCCCCATTCATTTCCAAGCAAATTTGATTACTTACCTTTTTTCAGTCCGAGGCACGGTTTTCGCCTAAAAAAATAAAATCTGTTTCTCTACATGGTCACAAGATTGTTGTTAAGATGACAATAAAAAGTATAAAAATATGCAGGTAAAATTCTGCACGATCATCACTAGTGGAAATAAAACGAAACGTAGTACATGAAAAAATGCCCCTTGATGCGTAATACCTGTATACGAAATTTCATTAAAATATTCAGAGCGGTATTACGAATTACAGATATTACGAATAAATTATTTATTTTAATTAAACTTTACCACCACAAAGTTTAGACTTTTAGGACATATGTTCTAATGAAGTTTTCTTCTTAAAATACACCCAAAAATCACCCCCTTAAATATTGACATTCAATTACAAAACACCCTGTAGATTATGCTGGAGATTATGCCAGCTTATACTGTAAAGTGATAAATATTTTGCGTGTAAACAGTAAAATTGCGTGTTTGAAAAATCGACATCTTGTGAACTATCCAATGCTGTTCCGTCTCATATAACAATAGTTTAGCGATACAGGTCATCTACATAGGCACTGGTAATATCGAGGGTACAATAATTATTAAAATGCTTCAGCTACTATAAAGAAAATATTTATTAATTTTGTTAGATGTTACATTAATTAAAGGTCTACATTTTAGTCAATCTAGTCAGAATTATTTTCAAACTTTTTCTTCAGCAGTTTATATTTATTTTTAATTTCCGACGTTTCGTGGCTGCTGATACTAAAGGGATGACTCCCTTTAATGTTAATTGGGCCATGAAATATAAACTGGTTTTCTACCGATTGTATATCGACTGAACTTGGCCATTCAAAAGAGTTTAAATTAAAATGTAAAAATTTTATTTTGGACTCTTTTTCGTTATAATTTAAAATTCTGCCAATATACCATCGGTTGGTATAATAAACAGCGTAGTATTTTTCTACATTAATTTTAACTTTTCTCATATGGGACACTCTGTATACTCCAAAATAATTTTAAATTATGACCATTGTGATTCTGTGCTTGAATTTTAAACTTCCATCGTTTGGCCTACCGAGACCGCTTCGAATAAGCTGGGACACCCTGTATATATATCCAACGATTAACGAGTTCTCGAACGAGTTATTAACGAAAAAAATACTTTTTTCGCCAAAGGGGTGGTTTTTTTTACAAAAAACTGATTTTTTTGTATATGTGTTCTATAACCTCTCCACTAACAATATTATTGAAGGAAAATCTTAGATGAGATTTTTTATGAAGTTTGGGTACATTTTTTACGTTTTTTACATCGTTTTTTACTTTACCGATTGGATTAAAATATCATAATATAACGTTTTTTATCGTTTTTTGTATCCTGTCCTAGTTTAAAAATAAAATAGATATATGAATTTAGAATGACACTCAACTTCAAAACGCATATTAATATTCAAATAATCACCGAACGAACATACTGTTTGGGAAGTTCTCGGGGAAGTTTTAAAAATATTTCTAACGCAATGGCAGTTATACCAGTTACAGGAGGAAAAGTTTGATAAGGTGTATTAAAATGAAAAATTTCTATGAACAATATTATTAAAAGATATACCGAACTTTTACTACTCACCTTCTTGAAAATTAACAGCACTTCACACTATGTCACAATAAGAGATTAAGGTACAAACGAGGGTAGCCGCAAAGAATAATGTGTCATCAGCGCCAAATCTAGGACTAATACCGAGACAAGTCCGGTAGTCTATAGAGTAATGTCCAATAATGCCAAACAATGAATAATAATGCCCACACAATGAATAATAATGCCGAGCAATGAATAATAATGCCAAGTAATGCTTAATAATGCCGAGCAATGAATAATAATGCCGAGCAATGAATATTAATGCCGATAAATGAATAATAATGCCGAGAATAATGCCAAGCAATGACTAATAATGCCAAGCAATGCGTAGTAATGCCAAACAATGAATAATAATGCCAAGCAATGCCAATTAATGCCAAATAATGAGCATTATTAATGCCGCTATTTTGTACATGTATTGCCAAGAGTGAATTCCCCCTCGGTTTTTGGTTAATGGAGAAAGTTTATTCGGCTTGCTTCAAATGGCACGATTTAGGTCTTGTGTTGTTTTTAGTAGATAATATCGTTTGTAAGTGAACTGTTGTGATGACGCTCCTAATCTTAGAGTTGTGTTGTTAATGTAATGGTAATAATAAGATTTTATTCCACCAATTTAAAGTATACAAGAGAATTAGAAAAACAGTAAGGTCTACAAAATTAACTAGTGGAAAGACAAAGGCCAGCAAAATTAGTGCATCACTGCTCTCCCTAACCTAAAGTAATATAACAAACAATTACTAAATTTAAAAGTATTTATAAGCTAATACATTACAAACATGATCAAACCCCATAGTACATAGAATTGAAGGAGACTAAGGGGAGATCTATTTGGAGCCATGTTATTAGACCTCGCATCATAAATTCCATTATCGGCTTTGTGGAGACATGTTCCATTTTTAATGCATTTTATAGACTATTAGTAGCTAAAGCTCAAATCCAAAATAGTAGTCACTAACTGACATTACTGAAAAAGCAATTTCAGTGAAGCGGCACGCAGAAACTGATGTTTAGAAGAAAATTTTCTGCTTGCGGCTTATCCAAAATAGTTTTTTTTAGTAATGTCAGTGTGACTACTATTTTGGATCTAAGCTATAGAGAAAAACATCTTCCCAGCTATTTGAAAAATTGCAGTTGTGAAACTAGTTCCAAAAGTTTAAATTCTTAGCCACTTTAAAGATCTTGGACCTTCTTTAATTTTCTTTATATTGAAAATGCACATACACTGCAGGGGGATCCCTGTGAGAAATAAAATGTTTTAATATTACTTCCAGAAGAGGTACTTTACCTGCACACATGTCACATAACAAAAAGAATGCTCCTGTCAAACACCTTATTAATAGTACGATTTTCAAAATTTCATATTAATTTGTTGATCAGACTTATGTAGGTATACCTATTGGTGTATAGGAAAAACCTACCCGATTTATCAAAAAAATAAAGCTTAAGTATCTACCCTGTAGATACTTAAGTCCGGTAAGTACCTCCTAATCTCTCGGGAGCATACAGGGGAGGTCAAAAAAAACCTAGTCTGTCATAAAAAAAAAATTCTTAAAGTGTCCCCAAACGGAGATATGGAGCCCTAATAGGGTGCCCCGCAATTTACTTTTTTGGCTCTAACTTTTGAACCGACCTGTGTATTTTGATGAAATTTTTATTTTTTATAGAGGCCATAAAGACTCATTAATCCATATCAGAGTAGATGTTTGACGTCCTCAAGGAAGTCAGGAACGGTTTTACCACCACACTCATTGTGTCAAAGTTTTGACAGGTGTCATTTTACAGAGCTGAAAACTTATTTTTTAAATACGCTGGTCATTCATCTTCACAAAAGGTACTCTTAATTTATTTCGATAAAACTAGCGGTTCTCAAGATAAATCGACTTTTATGCGAATTTTGACCAAGTTTCGTCAATAGCAATCCATTATGTAGGTAGGTTTATCAACAAGAACCTGATTTTTACCTGTTAAGGTAAAATGTTTAGCATTAGTAACTTTTTAGTGTTTCGCATTCCTAAAAACCGATTTATCTCGAAAACCGTCAGTTTTACCGAAATAAATTAAGAGCACCTTTTTTAAAGATGAGGTATTAGACTATTCAAAAAAATAGTTTTTAGCTCTTTAAAGTGACACCTGTCAAAATTTTGTCTCAACGAGTATGATGGTAAGTCCGTTCCTGACTTCCCTGAAGACGGCAAACATCGACTTTAATATGGCCTTATGGCTCTTTGTGGCCTCTATAAAGTATTTAAATTTCATCCAATTATACAGGTCGGTTCAAAAGTTAGAGCCAAAAAAGTAAATTGCGGGGCACCCTTTTAGGGCTCCATATCTCCGTTTGGGGACACTTTAGGAAAATTTTTTTTATGACAGACTAGGTTTTTTTTGACCTCCCTTATATGCTCCCGAGAGATTAGGAGGTACTTACCGGACACCCTGTATAATATAATTTATAGATTTCAGCTTGTTTATATTGTTATAATAATAATAAACAGATTGGTTAAATTATAAACACATTATAAAGATTTTCTTTAATTATTTATCTTCATCATACATGGAAATTCTTCACAATTATTGTAGAGTTTAATTTATTTTTGATGTTTATATTTCTATAATGCTGAGTCAAATGATCTTTTCTTCTTGTTTCATAAGAACAATACTCACATTTGTACACTTTCGCATCTTAAGAATGTTTACGTTTAAAATGTCTAGTCAAATAAAGTTTAACTTTAGTGTTAAAAGAACATTCCGCACATTTGAACACTTCCGTTTCTGTTGAATGTTTACATTTATAATGTACAGTCAGACAACTTTTATCTTTTGTTTCAAAGGAACATTTCAGACATTTGTACACTTCTGCATCTTTTAAATGTTTTGTTTTAAAATGTTTAGTCAAACTACTTTTATGTCTTGATTCAAAAGAACATTCTTGACATTTGTACACTTTCGGTTGTTTTGAGTGCTTATATTCATAATGTTTAGTAAAATGACTTTTAATGCTTGTTTGATATGAACATTCCTGACATTTGTATTTGTACACTGCAGCTTCTTCCGAGTGCTTATATTCATAATGTTGGGTAAAATGACTTTCATTTCTTGTTTGATATGAACACTCCTGACATTTGTATTTGTACACTGCAGTTTTTTTCCAATGTTTCCATTTATAATGTTGGGTCAAATTACCTTTCCTTCTTGTTTCATATGAACATTCCTGACATTTGTACACTTCTGCATCTTTCGAGTGTTTACATTTATAATGTTGGGTAAAATTATGTTTATATTTTGTTTCAAATGAACATTCCCGACATTTGTACACTTGAGCGTCTTTCACATGTTTCCTTTTATAATGTTGGGTCAAATTATCTTTCCTTCTTGTTTCATATTCACATTCCTGACATTGGTACACTTTCACATCATTTGAATGTTTACGTTCACAATGTTTAGTTAAATTAGTTTTACATTGTGTTTCATATGAACACTCCCGACATTTGAACACTTCAGTTTCTGTTGAATGTTTACATTCATAATGTCGGGACAATCCACATTTCCATTTTGCTTCATAAGGACATTCATCACATTTGTACACTTTTGCTTCTTTTGCGTGGTTAAATTTATAATGTCGGATGAAATAATATTTGCCTTTTGTTTTATAGGCGCATTCGTTACATTTGTAAACTTGTGCACACGGTTCGTGTCTGCAATTGTAATGATGGACGTAATGATTTTTCTTGTTTGTTTTATATGGACAGTGCGCACAGTTGTATTTCATCTCTCGTTCGCTTCTACCTTCTGAAGATTGTAACTCATTTTTTGCAATTGAATCCAATAGTTCATGCCTAAATATTCCAGCATTGCTTGTCTCTCTGATCAGTTCCCATTCTAGTTTACGTTCTTCGATATCAATTTCTTCTTCTTTAAATGCCACATTGTCTGCTTGCAGCTGAACGTCGTGTTGCAGGTCTTCAGGTTCCATTTTTATAGAGTAATGAGAAAATTTGGCATCAACAGAGTTTAATTCAATGGAGAGGTGGCATTTGGAATCATCTTCTTCACCTTCAGACTTCAAATTGAAGAGTTCTGTGAAATTATTTCTATAATCTTCAACTATCTGGGTCTTGTCTTCTTTGTAATCTGCTTCCTTTGAACTCATGATGCTCGTTTTTTTACAACTTTGAAATTAAATTCAATTTTACTACAGAAGGTTTGTTCTTCACTATCACCTGTGCTATCACTTATCACTTCACTTATTAGATTTAACAATAAAAGGAAGGTGGAGGTGGAATTTGGAATTCTGTCTCTTAGATCTAGAAAGAAGTAATGTATAGCTATACGTTTTACGTTCACGCTTTAAGTGGTTCTTGTTTATATTATCAGTATTTCTTAATTTTAAACATCACCATAACAATTACAATTACAGAGTTCTATAAAATCAAAATCAAATCAAGAAGGTCACCATCTCCAGTCATTAGTAGTCC
This sequence comes from Malachius bipustulatus, assembly GCA_910589415.1. NCBI lineage: Eukaryota > Metazoa > Arthropoda > Insecta > Coleoptera > Melyridae > Malachius > Malachius bipustulatus. Next base: position 20,027,092 of record OU342638.1, on the reverse strand, counting down.
AGTTACAACTGTTACAAGATCCAAGATCGCAAGATGGAGATGGTCAATATCGATCGATCTTAGACAAGGAAAGAGAGATAGCGAAGGTCGTCGTCTTTTTTTCTTCTTTTTCTTTTCTCCCAACTAGTGCTACAGTATAGAGTCAGGCTGAGTGCCAACCAGTACACTGTCACTGTACACTATTAACACTCTCTGATCATGATGCAAATAGACGTGCAGCCTGTGACGTCAGTCAGGTGACATCTACATGAGACTCGGCAGTGGCAGTAGTAGTAATGACTAATGATGAGTAATGAAATGACGTAAAGTCGCGATTTAATAGCTTATTTCGATGTTTGAAGATTTAAATTACCTAGTTTGATTTGAGTATCTGACTGATAGCAAAACTGGTTTATTTTTTTTAGTTTGCTAGCATAGACAAAGGCAATATAAATGATTTGTATCGTATCTCCGTATATCAGTAAGCACCAGTATTTTGCATTACACTCCACAAATGTTGATTTTCACCTTAAAATATTTTCAATTCTTCCGTTAGCGATCGGAATTCAATCACCACAGTGACGTCATGCACAGCGCTGACGAGTTTTCAGTCTCAAGCTGACATATAGGCGCTTTTTCTTGTTGCCGCAGTTGCTCACAAAAATGAACTATTTCAAAATGTTGAAACATTGCAGGTGTTCGTTAATTGAATTACCTAATATGGGTACCAGACGTTTATTACGTCTAACCTCGTAACACAAAATATATAACATGTACAAATTTCTTACTAGAAATCATCATCACATTTATTATTATATCGACCATTTTATCGACATCCTAAATAGATATTGTGTTGATTAGATTAGAATTGCAGCAATCTTTTTCTATTTTGACCTTTTACGTTTCAAAACTAGAGATTCTACTGGTTTGAAACTGTTTTAAAACCATATTGAACCAATTTCAATTCTGACGTCATTAGCTTAGCACGAAAATGATGTTTCGAAATCATAGAAATGGTTTAAAGCCGCCCGCTGCAACAAGAAAAAACGCCTCTGGTCTCAGGGTACGAATATTGAATAAGTAATAGCAATGGAACACTCGCCACTCGCGTTTAATTATATCCCAACTAGGTTTTGCCAAGACACGCCTCCTAGCTCTTCCATTGGTTATTGTTAAAAAAATTTATAATCGCGCGCGTACTTTTGAACTGGTAGAGGCATAACATGATGGTGTTACATAAAGGTAAACCACTCATTACTCAAGCAACAGCCAACATCGAGTTTATAGATTATATTTCCACAGCTTTCATTTCAACTTTCAACCTTATTATTGTATGAAAACAAACAAGAAGTACACACCATTATCAAGTTGACGTTATTTATACCGATCTCAGTAAAGCTTTTGATAGCGTTAACCACAAGATACTCATTCAGAAGCTGAACCGCTTTTGTCTGCCGGGGAGCATAATCCGAGTCCTGGAAAACTACCTACACTACAACTGCGCTTCCAGTTTGTAAAAGTCAGAGGTAATGAATCTCACACTTTTCACTATACTTCGCAGGAGTTCCCCAGGGGGCCATTCTGGCACCGCGTCGCTTTATTATGTTCATTGATGATGTAACACCGTTGTTCCCTGAAAACTTACTTCTGTATGCCGATGACTTGAAAATGTTCCGGAAAATAAAATCCCCTGACGATGCGCTGTGCTTGCAGGATTACATTAATCGGCTCCACTATTAAGGGGCTTATCAAACGATCTAAAGTTAAACATCTCTAAATGTAGTGTAATGTCGTAAATGACATTCCACAGGAATAAAAACCCTCTTCATTGTGTTCATTAGTTATAATGTGGACGGTTAACATTCCGCCAAGGGTGGAGCTGATTCGCAACCTTGGTGTTGTATTTGACACCGGGCTCATATTTGTTCCCCATATCGAAAGCGTTGTCAAGTCTGCACGTAGATCGTTTGGATTTATAAATTGAAACTACAAAGATTTTTCAAATTATGACAACCTTATCACGCTATATAAGAGTCTTGTCCGATCCAAACTTGAATACGGTTCAAGATTTGATCACCGGTCTACAGTATACACATCGACACTCTTGAGACAGTTCCCACAAAGCTTACTACTGCTTAGGTTTGATCTGAAAAGTCCTGAAAATCGTAGACAATGCGCTCAGATGGTACTTTTGTAAAATATAACCAATGCAAAGATAAACTGCCCCAGTCTACTCCAACAAATCTCTTATAAAATGCCTAGATTTATGACTCTGAAATGCCCTTCCGTTTTTATCTTGATATACACCTCGCACTAGGTCTCTCCAGTCATCGCTGCTTCAATCCATGTGCTGACTGTATCATGAATTTCAGGATTCAATTATTGATGTATTTAATGCCAGTGTTATAAGAATAAAAAAATTCTTTTTAAATTACTTAAAGTAAAGTACATAATACCTAGCAGATATACAGGGTGTTCTATAAGCTCTATGACAAACTTTGACAGATGAGAGGTCACTTAATTTTAACCATGTTATTCCTAATAAACATGTATCCAATTCGGTTTTGTTTATGAGTTATAAACAAGTGAAAATAGCAATTTTTCATTTTGAAAGCAGTGTATACATCGGAAACGGCTTATATGTCTCTACCTTTAACTTTTCATATGGTATCCTATTTTGTGGTTCAAATTTTAATACAGGGTGATAAAAATTAAAAATATATTTTACATCACCCTGTATAAATATTTCATCTACATTATAGGATAGTATTTAAAACGTTAAAATAGGGACGTATATGCCGTTTTCTGATATCCTGAGTCGTTTTTGATGTAGGCTGCTTTCAACATGAAAAATTTGCGATTTTCACTTGTTTATAACTCATAAACAAAAGCGAATCGGACACATGTTCATTAGAAATAACATGTTTAAAATTAAGTGACCTATCATCTGTCAAAGTTTGTCATAGAGTTTATTTATAGAACACCCAGTATAATATGTTTTACTTAATTTGCATCGGCATCATTTTTAAATGTTGCCTTTGCTTTTGTTAATTGTATATTATGTATCATGCAAAATTGTTAACTTTTGTATATCCCACCTAATTAATGGTCTCTTGCTGCAGAGTGATGGCAACTAAATGAATAAATTTTGGCAACACTGGCACCAGCAAGTTGGGAAAGTTGATTTTGGCAATAGTCTTTCAATGTATTTGCAATCAAGATGATATAATTAATTCCCTCTCGCAAAAACGTGGACTCCTCAAGTCTGTTGCGACACCGGAACTCGAAGAACAAGTTATGAACACCGTAGAAACAAACCCTGGTTTGCAGTGTATAATAGTATAGTCCGATAAAGTTTAAAAAGTCATACGTATCGATTAAGAATACACATCATTTTGATTGTTCGATTTATTTTGTTTCATTTGCGTGGTTCTCATAGAAACCGTCAAGTTTGTCTAAACACTCCATCCCGCATAAATAAGTATACGTCAACATTGGTTTTGAATGAGAATTAAATTAACAGCACAAAGGATATAGAGTGTCATTACGTGAATAAATTTTCTGTAGTTGTTAGTGGCTCTCAAACTGACGTAAGCGGTTCAATTCATTGTTTGAATGATTCCTTCAATAATTTACGCTCGTTCACAACTTGACATTTAACTGTTTGACATTTTCTGGTGAAATGAAAAATATTTATTCGGACAGTTACCGTGACATCACATCTGACTTTTTAAACTTAATTGTACCATAATACCATTAGAGGTCAAAAAAAACTTCCCAATATAATACCTTATTTGATTTTGAGCCGTATTTGGAAAGAAAATTTCACAAAAAATGGGTTTATAATATTACCACTGTGATAGAGCCACCATAGTATGGGGTACTCGGGGTTGGACTTTAAATTGCACAAAAATAATGTAGACATTGTTGAAGGATTTTAGAAACATTTATTGTTTGTTTACAAGAACACCATATTACATTTTAAACGACAGAGATAAGATATCATGCTATCTTTTCTCAAGAATGTTTAACATTTTTTATCTTTCAACTTTAAACTAAAAAAGAGGTCTGCTTGTTTAATTAAACTTTGCAGTTTTTATAATTAACAACTTTTGCTTTTCTTTTGAAAGTCCATCCTCATTCACTATCAGGGTTGCCAACCCTCCAGGTTTGACCCGGAGCCTCCGGGATAATGATAGTTTCTCCGGATTCCGGGTTAATCTCCGGAAAAGTTAATAAAATAAATTTTGCCCCAGAAAAAATGAAAGCTGCCAACGTACACAAACAAGTCTTCCACTCTTGAGTCTTACAGCCAGTGTTATAAAGGCCATCAAATTGTTTACCGGCAGATTTTTGGGACCGTTTCTAGAAAAGGCATCGATTGTAGGTGGGAAATATAGCAATTTCGTGACTCTTGGCATGAAAGGGATTACAAAAATGTTAATGAAAGTTATTTGGCGTTGATGTTAGCTTTAAAACTTGTATCAGAAATTTGCCCGTTATCTTTGAACCTTTATAATACTGGCTGTTTAGACCTTTGGGCCTCAGCGACGTGAGTGGAAAATTCAAAACCCGATCCTACTTTCTACTCCCTCCGAGCGAATAAACACGCCGTACTGATTGCATTGATTAGCGATTACAAGAAAACTATTTGGCGAGCGGGTAACAAAAAAAAAACAAAGTTCTCTAGAAATAAGATAAAATGAAGAATTTTTTACTTTAAAAAAAACTTTGTACCCCCCAGACCCGCCCGGTTGGACCCTACATACGAACTGTCACATTTTTATTAACCACATCTCCGAATTAAAATCTACCAAACCTGAAACCATTCTCCTCTTTCATAATCTCCGCGTTAAACTTCTGCTAGAGTTGGCAACCCTGTCCACTGTGGAGTTTTCGTTGACATTGTTAATCAGTCCAGATTTTTCCTAATGTATCTCTATCATAGATGGAAATTCTTCACAATAATTATTTTACAGTTCAATTTATTTTCAATGTTTATTTCTACAATGTCGAGTCAAACTACCTTTATGTTTAGTTTCAAAAGAACAATCCGGACATTTGAACACTTCCGACTCTGTTGAATGATTACATTTATAATGCTGGGTCAAATTATGTTTCCTTCTTGTTTCATACGAACATTCCTGACATTTGTACACTTCAGCTTCTTTCGAATGTTTGCATTTATAATGTCGGGTCAAATGTTGTTTCATTATTGTTTCATAGGAACATTCCTGACATTTGTATACTTTCGCTTCTTTTGAACGTTTGCCATTATAATGTCGAGCCAAACAACTTTTAACTTTTGTTTTATAAGAGCATTCCTCACAGTTATACACTTCCGCATGTTCATCATGATTATGTTTATAATGTCTATTCAACTCACCTTTTATTCTTGTTTCATATGAACATTCCTGACATTTGTACACTTCAGCTTCTTTCGAATGTTTGCATTTATAATGTCGGATCAAATGATCTTTCCTTCTTGTTTCATATGCACATTCTTGACATTTGTACACTTCTGCATCATTTGAATGTTTACGTTTATAATGAAGAGTCAAATGTCGTTTAACTTTAGTGTCGAAAGAACATTCCCGACATTTGAACACTTCAGTTTCTGTTGAATGTTTACATTTATAATGCTGGGCCAACTGTTGTTTCCTTTTTGTTTCATATGAACATTCCTGACATTTGTACAATTCAGCATCGTTTGAATGTTGGTATTTATAATGTTGGTTCAAGCTACTTTTATTTTTAGTTTCATGTGAACATTCAGCACATTTGTACACTTTTGCATGTTTTGCATGGTTAAGTTTATAATGTCGCATGAAATAACGCCTACCTTTTGTTTTATAGGCGCATTCGTGACATTTGTAAACTTGTGCACACGGTTCGTGTTTGCAATTGTAGTGATCGATGTAATTACTTTTCTTGTTTGTTTTATAGGGACAGTGCGCACAGATGTATTTCATCTCTCGTTCGCTTCTACCTTCTGAAGATCGTAACTCATTTTTTGCAATCGAGTCAAGTAGTTCATCCCTAAATATTCCAGCATTGCTTGTCTCTCTGATCAGTTCCCATTCTAGTTTGCATTCTTCGATATCAATTTCTTCTTCTTTAAATGCCACCTTGTCTGCTTGCAGCTGAAAGTCACACTGCAGGTCTTCAGGTTCGCTTTTTATAGAGTAATTAGGAAATTCCGCAGCAACAGGGTTTAATTCAGAGGAGGCGTGGCATTTTGTATCGTTTTCTTCACCTTCGGATTTCAGATTGGAGAGTTCTGTGAAATTATTTCTATAATCTTGAATTACCTGGGTCATGTCTTCTTGAACTTGGTAATCTGCTCGGTTTGAACTCATGATGCTTGTTTTTCTTACAGCTTTAAAATTTTATTTTACTGACCACTTGAACAAGATGGAATTCCGCCTTGGCTCGGCATAGAGAAAGCCGTGATCTCCAATCTCAATACGTCCAATTTGATAAGATTAACGATTATGTTTTATGTTCTAAATTCTTTCTTATTATTCGATCAGAGCACTGGCACTGGAGAGGAAAGCAGAGGCAGACATCTAATGATCAAATCTAACCTAAAAAAACAAAAGCGCTACGAGTACGCGTGGTACGCGTTACAAGTTACAAAACAACTTTTACTAACCGAGTGACCGCTACCCGCTACGTACACTGCTACATCGAGGGAACCTGTATTACCGACACTGACGCTGCGTTAGTGTCGGTAATGCAGGTTCCCTAGCTAGACCCTCAGAGGAAGGTTAGTGTCATTTTCGTCGGTCGTCTCTTTTTACATTGTACTCATTGTAGTTACTTTCTCGCGTTAAAGTAGTTTACGTGATTCGGTTCGTTTTCAGTCGAGATTCACAACTACTGTCATTGACGTGCATTTTAATAATTATTAAAAGTATCTATATTTAAAAGTTTATCTGATTACAGTCAGTCGACCGAGAAGAATAACGAAATGATCTAAGTCTAAGTGTTTAATTTAATTTTCCTGCGGATGAATTAAAATTTAACGAATGGAAAATGAATATGAAGCAGCTCAAGGAATTTCTTCTAAGTAATTTAAAGAAGACAAATTTGGCAGGTATTTTTTGAATTATTAATAAATCTGCATAAAAAAATATTCCAGACTCATTTTTAGTAGTAATATACAGGGTGTTAAGAAAAAGGCGGATAAACTCTTTAGTACATTGGAGGGGGCACTCAGTAAAGTCCGGGAAAAATAATTTTTAAAAATCCAGACCTACATTTGAAAAGATACAAGACAAGCAAAATATTGAACAATAAATTTGGCAACGTTTAACACGATAACTGCTGATATTTGGTAATTTCGTCAAATTTCTAACAATGTAGGTAGTTAAGGTATCAAAACCGTTGTCACCAAATGCTTTTTTCAGCATCTTGGAAAAGGAAAAAAAACTTATTACATTTTCCAAGCCAGTTAATACAACTTAAGGATTTTTTTTAATTGATAACGATTAAAGTACTCTTTTAATTTGTATCTGTAAAATCATAGTTAAAATAATTTACATTGTTAAGTGATCCCGTGTATTATTTTTTATAACGCAAATTTATTAATTTTGAAATAAAAATTTATCAACAATTATTAATAATCTTGTAACCGCCAATCACTTGTTATGCCTATGCCTCTGTATCCGTTCCGTTCAAAGAAGAAAAAAGAGTATAGAAAAGAGTATAACAGAAAAGTTATATACAGGGTGTACCAGCTCGATTTAGACAACGGTAAGGGCCGTGTAGCTAGGTCTCGTCAAGACGAAACGTTTTTTTATTTGAAGTTTTTGGATTTCGACCTTCGTTGCGGAAATATGGCCGACTTCCGGTTTTTAGTTTTTTGGCTCCAGTTTCGGCATTTTTAGGTTCTCGCCCAAACTGAAACTAGTTTTGGAAACTCCTTAGCTTCAGTTACAACTTTCATATTGAAGTCAAGGTTCTATCTCTGTTGGATTCAAAATGGCGACATGCCCAATACTTTAAATTTTAAGTCTTTGAATCAATTCAAATTGAATCAAATTGAAAAATTAAGATTTTGAATCCAACAGAGATAGAACCTTGACTTCAATATGAAAGTTGTAACTGAAGCTAAGGAGTTTCCAAAACTAGTTTCAGTTTGGGCGAGAACCTAAAAATGCCGAAACTGCAGCCAAAAAACTAAAAACGGGAAGTCGGCCATATTTCCGCAACGAAGGTCCAAATCAAAAAACTTCAAATAAAAAAACGTTTCGTCTTGACGAGACCTACACGGCCCTTGCCGTTGTCTAAATCGAGCTGGTACAAAAAAGCCTGTATAACAAAAAAGAAAAAAGCTCGGCCGGTGATTGGCTGCTGCGTGACGGATGTTCGTTGGACAGGCGGAAGTGATATTCTTTCAGTTGTGTTCTGTCTCTGTCTGGCATCGTCCGCCATATTGGTGGTCCATTCCGGTGGTTACCAAGGATATCACATATACTCTTTCCTGACTTTTTTACTTCTTTGGTTCCGTTCGATGTTTACTTCGAAGTCTTCACGACATACCGTGTCGCGTGTCAAGTTGGATACAGCGAGTGACTGATAAAATTGACGTTTTTAGCTAATAGCGAATTCGAGTTACTGCACTTTTCTGCTCCGGGTGCGCACCGAGACGGAATCTCGTGTTCGATTTGTAGGACTCCGTTCCAGTGCTTTTCGTAATCGTATTCGAGTTAAAGTGAACTCTAGCGGTGCATATCGTAATTGTGTTCGAGTTACACTTGCTCTCTGGCAGTGCATAGGAAAATATGTTCGAGTCGTATGGCGGAACTGTCCCGGAGCAAAATAAACTGCACCGTCAAATTTGACGGTGCAACGGTGCACTCCCGTAAATTTAGAGGTTAGAAATAGCGGGAAAATTAAATACTGATTCCTTACTGATTCCTAGTAATAATTCCTTAAACCAAAAATTTGTGGATAAGTACATTTTACGTATTGTATGAATTACAACTTCTTACAATAATTAAAATGGATCATGCCTTGTAGTTCCACGACTCTGTTATAATAAGAATAACATCATAACAACAAACAACCGTGATAGTTATAGGATAGGGATAGGTAGAAGGCTATAATGAAAATGCAGACTGGAGGGAAACTAGATTGCACACTGCACTGCACCGGTGCATGGCGCTCTGGCTCTGGCTCTAGTTCTGGCCTGCCCTGACACAGTTCGGTTCCATACAGAGTCGAAATGCGAAAGTTCTGCTCCGGACTGGAGCAGAATTCTGGGCAGAACTGATTCAGAGACAGATCGATCTCGCTCCGAGCAAGTGCAGCCAACTCGAATTCGCTACGAGTTACTGCACTTTTCTGCTCTGGGTGCGCACCGAGACGGAATCTCGTGTTCGATTTGTAGAACTCCGTTCCAGTGCTTTTCGTAATCGTATTCGAGTTAAAGTGAACTCTAGCGGTGCATATCGTAATTGTGTTCGAGTTACACTTGCTCTCTGGCAGTGCATAGGAAAATATGTTCGAGTCGTATGGCGGAACTGTCCAGGAGCAAAATAAACTGCACCGTCAAATTTGACGGTGCAACGGTGCACTCCCGTAAATTTGGAGGTTAGAAATAGCGGGAAAATTAAATACTGATTCCTAGTAATTCCTTAAACCAAAAATTTGTGGATAAGTATACATTTTACGTATTGTATGAATTACAACTTATTACAATAATTAAAATGGATCACGCCTTGTAGTTCCACGACTCTGTTATAATAAGAATAACATCATAACAACAAACAACCGTGATAGGTATAGGATAGGGATAGGTAGAAGGCTATAATGAAAATGCAGACTGGAGGGAAACTGAATTGCACACTGCACTGCACCGGTGCATGGCGCTCTGGCTCTGGCTCTGGTTCTGGCCTGCCCTGACACAGTTCGGTTCCATACAGAGTTGAAATGCGAAAGTTCTGCTCCGGACTGGAGCAGAATTCTGGGCAGAACTGATTCAGAGACAGATCGATCTCGCTCCGAGCAAGTGCAGCCAACTCGAATTCGCTATTACATATAGCGAATTCGATTTTATTTATCGATAATTTTGCTCCTGGACAGTTCCGCCATACGACTCGAACATATTTTCCTATGCACTGCCAGAGAGCAAGTGTAACTCGAACACAATTACGATATGCACCGCTAGAGTTCACTTTAACTCGAATACGATTACGAAAAGCACTGGAACGGAGTTCTACAAATCGAACACGAGATTCCGTCTCGGTGCGCACCCAGAGCAGAAAAGTGCAGTAACTCGAATTCGCTATAAGCTTGAAAGGTGACAAATGACGTTTGAATACATAGACTCGACTCTACAGGTTTCGATTTTCTGATCATGTGCAGTTGGGGGTTGGAGTTGGCATTTGGTTTGGGTCCGTTCCCGTCAATCTCAATTATCATAAATCATAATGCTGCTAATACTTATTATTATGATATTTTATACAGGATTGCTCACTAATGCGTCAAAGTAGCTTTACATAGAATTCTAAATATGAACAAAAAAAACTCATATGCCGCTCCATCAAGTACGATTTGCCCTACTTTTTAAAAATATTTTTGTAATATAAGGTGGTCCTTGTATAAAATCACACATCAAACTTTATTATTTCAGATGGGTGGTACTTTTTTTTCAAGTTTTGGATGGAGATCTAATTTCAGAGTAAAATGACATCTATGGTTGCCTGTACCAATTCTCCCGGTTTATGCGCGCTATATCAATTTTTTTGAAAAAAATTCAAATGTTGCCGTCCAGAAAACTAATAAAATCAATTTCGTTTTTCATTATTAAAAATTATCGCATCATGCACCAACAAGGAGACACATGAAGGTGTTCAAATATCTATTGGGTTTAATTTTTTATACAGGATGTTCAAAAGCCAGCTACAAACTTTGCGGATATCGAAACGATTTTTCTTGTTTATTTTGAATACAACACCCTGTATATTATTATTATTATTATTGACGTCCTCCTTCAATTAACCTATTACAAAATATACCTATACCTAACTCTCATAAATAAGAAGTTACAGTAATTTCTTTGGAAAATATTATAAAAAAAAAATTTGAACTAAAATTGATAATCAACAACAAACAAAAACATCAAAATACTGCCAATATAATCTTACAGATTACAAAAATTTATAACAAATGGTCAAACTGTCCACCATTATGCTCAATTTTGAGGTCTTCTTCAAAATGCCCTTCTCACTTCAATTTTCAACGTCTCAATTGTAACCCCATCAAACGATTCTTGTATTTTCCATGTCGAGTCTTCTGGAGTAGTAGCAGGCATCTGATAGACAACATAAAAAAAAAACTCTCTCACATAAAACATAATACCTACATAACACATAAAACTTTCGCACAGCATGTGTAGTATGTTGTTCCTGACTGATGGGACATGCTGATGGGTCCATAATAAGGACGAAACGGTACCGTCTATATCTTCAGTTTCACCTCACATGCTGTGTGAAAGTTTTATAATTCGTTCTGTAAAAGGAACCTATACTGGCAAATGAATAATTGAACCTAAATCACAAAAATTCTCAGATATTATTAAACTGTTAACAACTTTTACGCAGGGTGATGAAAAACTCGCGTGGAAAATATGAATGACAGAGAGGACTCCAGTGAAAAAGAATATATATCTACGTTCATTTTTGTTCTAGCTTCTCTATTAGTTTCCTGGATATTAAATTTCCCTAAGACAACTGCAAATCATAATATCTCGTGTATAAAACAAAATTATTATGAAATTTAAATAAAAAAACAACATTTTAAAGCAAATAGTTATTAGAACGGAAGCTATGTGTTAAAATGGTGTGTCTTAACGCAATTAAAATTATTTTCGGTCATTATATATACATCCGCGGCTCCTACAGTTTCACTATGGCACCTATATAGGGGTGGGAGGACATACCTATAGTAACACCAGGAAGATATTAATTTGCTTTGCAAATGAAAGATAAGCGAACAAAAGGGCATCAAAATTAAGAAGATCTTCCTGAGTGCGGACCTGTTTAGAACAGCGAAAATCACAATAACCATGCAAGGTCAGAGTGTCGAGTGGACGGCGGAACTCGTAATATCAACACCAGAGCCGGTCTGGTAAGATACGCAACATACATGGCATGCAAACAAAGTCGGAATATAATAGCGAGGCGATGACGCGTATTTTGGAATATAAATGTAAAATAAATGCAAAATTCAAAATAAAAACTGTGCTACTGTTATTCTCGAAGATTTTCCTTGCCCTGAAAGTGAAAAAAAAAAATAGAAATTCGACCGTAGTGCCAAAGAGGCCTTAGTGGTGACCTTGATATTAGTTTGCAATGGCTGTTTTTAGCTTCTTACCCACCCAGCACCCCTATTTCGCTCCTCGGTCCCGAAAAAATTGATGAAACGTTAGGAGCCGCGGATGTATACAATTACCAAAATTAAAAATATATTTTACATCACCCTGTATAAATATTTCATCTACATTTTAGGATAGTATTTAAAACTTAAAATAGGGACGTATATGCCGTTTTCTGATATCCTGAGTCGTTTCCGATGTAGGCTGCTTTCAAAATGAAAAATTTGCTATTTTCACTTGTTTATAACTCATAAACAAAAAGCGAATCGGACACAATCTTTATTAGAAATAGGTAACATGTTTAAAATTAAGTGACCTATAAATAAGCTCTATGACAAACTCTTACAGATTATAGAACACCCTGTATAATTATGTTTTACTTAATTTGCATCGGCATCGTTTTTAGATGTTGTTGCCTTTGCTTTTGATGTTGTTAATGGTATATCATGCAAAATTGTTAACATTTCTATATCCCACCTAATTAATGGCCTCTTTGCTATAGAGTGATGGCAACTAAATGAATAAATTTTGGCAACATTGGCACCAGCAAGTTGGGAAAGTTTAGTTTGGCAATAGTCTTTTAATGTATTTGCAATCAAGATGATATAATTAATTCCCTCTCGCAAAAACGTGGACTCCTCAAGTCTGTTGCGGCAGCGGAACTCCAAGAACAAGTTATGAACACCGTAGAAACAAACCCTGGTTTGCAGTGTATAATAGTATAGTCCAATAAAGTCTAAAAAGTCATACGTATCGATTAAGAAGTATTAATCGATCAAAAGAACAATCAAAAGAAGAGTCATCCTTTTGATTGTTCGATTTATTTTGTTTCATTTGCGTGGTTCTCATAGAAACCGTCAAGTTTGTCTAAACACTCCATCCCGCATAAATAAATATACCGTTATGAAAAATTAGGTTCACCTAATGATTTCAAGTTTGGATTTGATTTGAAGATTGTAACAAATAAAAATTATTAGTATTTAATAATTGAAAATGTCAAAAATAAATTATTTGGAAGCACAAAAGAGAAGAACAAAGAGATAGCAACGAGAACGTAAAGAAATCACCTATTCTCTATTTTTTTATGTTCACCATAATAGGTAACTTCGTTATTATTGGAGCTATGAAGTTGGTTCAATTAGCAAACATGAAGAATTTTTGTCGCTTATTACAGTGGTGATAAGTTGTCGTGTCATGACAAAAGGTTTTCACTAGGGGAAACGGCGCCAGAGATGTCCGACTGTGGACTCTCTGATATACCGTATCATCTGTTGTCGTGGACACGCCTCACGGACAGAGAAATGCGGGGGTCTGGGCTTAATCGCCTGAACCAAGAGGAGACAACCTCACTAAAAAACCTAAATCCTAAGGCGGGGGTCCAGGCTGATGGGATGCGTGACTGGATAGATGACCAGCCCCTACTGGATTCAACCTTGGGGCACCCCACTGTATCAATCCCCTCACCTTTGCATGCGGGGCTCTGCATAGGTGGAACACCCTTCCCTTGCTACTCGTGGGATCAACCATGGTAAGATCAACCGATAAAGGTAATGTCACCGAGGATTCATCGGGAACCTATATGAAGAGCCTATGCTCATACAGGGGGCAAGCACCCCAACACAAGAAGACCAATGACCAGTATAAGCACAGCAAATGTCACCAGCATGGCCCAGTTCAACGCTCATCATGCTAGGGGTGCATCAGCCGTCATAGCTCGGGCGTTCGACAGGTCATGCCTGGGTGTTGTGCTTATACAAGAACCTTGGACATACAAGGGGCAGGTAAGGGGCCTACCACGAAAGGATTGCAAGACAATTTGGGATATCAGAAGTGATACCCCAAGGGCCTGCATCCTGATAAGAAACAACATTAAATATGTATGTCTCTCAGAATTCATGACACGGGACCTTGTGCCAATCCGGGTCAACATCACCGGAGGCACACACCGTAGCATCATAGTAGCATCAGGGTACTTCCATGAGAAAACATCAGCACCTCCTATGGAAGTCCAGAAACTAGTCGAGTACTGCAACGGGCATGGGCTACCGCTCCTACTCGGCAGTGATGCCAACGCACACAACATCAGCTGGGGCAGCAAGTATACCAACAAAAGAGGTGAGCAACTGCTTGAATTTTTACTTGAATCCAATTTAGATGTACTGAATGTGGGGAACACACCCACTTTTGTAACTAAAAGGAGTCAAGACGTAATAGACATAACGATCGGTAGTCCGAGCATATGTCAACTGATCAGAGACTGGAGGGTATCTAACGAACCCTCACTCTCTGATCACAGAATAATAGAATTCAACATGAGGGGACTCTGGCAAGAGAACACCCTCATTAGAAATCCAAGAAACACCGACTGGGACACATTTCACACCAGCCTAAGAGAAAATATAAAACAAACAAATTCTAGAGTCAAAAACCATCTAGAATTAGAAGCAACATTAGAATCTCTCAACGGAGCGCTGAAATATTCATACGAATCCAGCTGCCCCATTAGAGAGAAAAGAAATTGTAGGAAAACTCCGTGGTGGAACGAACACCTATCCAAGCTCCGGGCAGAAGTTCGAAGGCTTTTCAATAAAGCCAAGCGCGATGGAGACTGGCAGGGCTACACGGCGGAACTGACAACCTACAATAAAGAAATCAGGAAAGCTAAACGGAAGAGCTTCAGGGACTTCTGCAGGGATATCACCTCAACACCTGAAGCATCCAGACTTCACAAAGCTTTAGCGAAAGGCATTGCTCAGGGAACAATGTCGCTCAGAAAACCTGATGGGAACTACACAGAAAATGAAGAGCAAAGAGCTCTACTTCTGCTAGAAACTCACTTTCCAGGCAGTGCACTGAAAGTAGGGACCGAGGAATCGTTCGAATCTGGTAAACCCACGAAAGAAGATTGGGAGGTCGCGAAAACCATCTGCACCTCCGAAAGACTGAAATGGGCAATTGGCACCTTTCAACCATTCAAATCACCCGGGGTGGATGGCATATTTCCGGCTCTTCTGCAAAGAGGACTGGAGGATCTCATGCCACACCTGGTAAGAATATTCAGAAGCAGCCTGACTATGGGATATATATACCACAAGCCTGGAGGAAGGCGCAAGTCATCTTTATTCCTAAGGCAGGAAGAAAGGACACCTCTCTCCCGAAGTCATTTAGACCCATCTGTCTTACCTCCTTCTTACTAAAGACGATGGAGAAAATCATTGATAATCACATCAGAACGGAAACACTGAATAGGGGACCACTACACCCAAGCCAGCATGCATACAGAGCGGGCAGATCGATAGAGACCGCCCTGTATGAGCTGACAGAAAAGATTCAGGACACTCTGGAGTACAAGGAAACGGCCATTTGCGCCTTTCTGGACATAGAAGGAGCATTCGACAACACCTCTTGCGATGCTATCAAGAAAGCCCTAACTAAAAAAGGCATTAACAGCACAACATCCCATTGGATTCAACAAATGCTGTCCACAAGAATAATTGGAACCAAAGTGGGCGATGACACCATCCAGGTGAAAACAACAAAAGGATGCCCACAAGGAGGGGTGTTATCCCCCCTCCTATGGAGCCTGGTAGTAGACGAGCTCCTCGGGTTACTCACCGAGAACGGCATTACCTGCATCGGGTATGCCGATGACATCGTCATCATGGCCAGAGGAAAATTTGAAGGAACACTCTGCGACATAGTACAGAGGGGGGTTAAAGATAACCTTGAAATGGTGCCAGGAAATAGGACTCAACATCAATCCTACAAAAACTACACTGATACCATTCACAAGAAAAAACAAGCTTCCAAACCTCAAAACCATCGACTTAAATGGAGTCGAGTTAGAATGGAAGGAAGAAGTAAAATATCTGGGAATAACACTGGATAAGAAGCTAATGTGGAACAAGCACTTAAGTGCAACAGTAAGTAAGGCCACATCCGTACTCATGGTGTGCAGGAGAATGGCGGGGAATGCATGGGGTTGTAACCCATCCATTTTACGCTGGATGTGCACCATGCTAGTGAGACCCATCATCACATACGGAGCGGTCGTCTGGTACAAGAGGACCAAGCTAATAACAGCGAGGAAAACACTCGAGAAGATCCAGAGACTTGCATGCCTCTGCATCACAGGAGCAATGAGAACATGCCCAACAGCAGCGTTGGAAGTAATTCTAGATCTCATACCACTGCACTTAGTGATTGAGAGAAGTGCCGCAGAGGCTCAACTCAGAATGTCAAGAATGGGGATCAGGGGGGGACTACGGACCGAGGGGAATCAACCCCTGAACATCTGTAAAAACCTCCTGATAATGCCAAAAGACAAAACTGTCAAGAAATTCAGCTTCAAGAGAAACTTCATCATGGAACTGTCTACGAAAGAAGAATGGAGCAACACATCCATTCACACTCTCAAAGAAGGTACAATAAGATGGTACACAGACGGCTCAAAGGCCACCGAGGGAACTGGGGCAGGAGTATATGGGCCAGGCACCAACTACTCCGAGCCGATGGGAACATCCCCAAGCATACTTCAAGCGGAACTGTACGCAATAGAAGTATGCGCCCAAATAAACCTCGACAGAAACTATAAAAATAGGGAAATAGCAATACTGACAGACAGTCAAGCAGCCATAAAGACGCTGAGCTCCCCTATCATCAGCTCAAAAATGGCATGGAACTGCCTACAAAAACTCAATAAACTAGGCAGAGAGAACAAAATTCACCTCAAATGGATACCAGGACACACTGGGATTGAGGGAAACGAACGTGCCCACTCATTGGCAAGAAAAGGAGCATCGACACCCTTTATAGGACCAGAACCATTCTGTAGCCTTGAAGACACGTTCTTCAAGGCAGAACTTCGGAAGGAAGAAGAAAAACTGAGAGAAATCCATTGGAATAACCTCTCAGGATTGAGACAATCTAAGGAGCTCCTCGGGAACTTTAACCGAGAAAGGTCAAGGAAACTCCTGACCCTCAACAAAGAAAGTCTCAGAATGCTAACAGGATTCCTAACAGGTCATTGCAAGCTCAATGAACACCTGAGGAAACTTGGTATAGAAAAAGATGGTGTTTGCAGACTCTGCAGGGAAGAAAACGAGACGCCTCGTCACCTATTGATGAACTGCGAAGCACTAGAACGTGAAAGAAACGATGTTCTGGGTCAACACCAGCTCAACGGGGGGGCTTTGCCCGGCCTTGATCCCCTTCAAATCCTGAAATTCCTAAGGGAAGCGGAGTTGGAGAGGCTGCTTCAATGAAGGGAATATACTCCAAAGGGGCAGAGAAGAGGGGGCACAATAGATCTATAATAGGTCGCAGCGCATCTGACACCCTCAATATCAATATCAATATCAATCAAATACAGTGGTGAAAACAGAACAATAATTGAAAGTTCACACGTCAAGAGATATTCCCAAAAACGCAATTTTGGATATAAAAATAGGAATATCTCATAACGTAAACTTTCAATTATTGTTTTTCTGTTTTCACCACTGTAATATAAGCGACAAAAATTCTTCATGTTTGCTAATTGAACCGACTTCATAGCTCCAATAATACCAAAGTTACCAATGGTGAACAGAAAAAATAGAGAATAGGCGATTTTTCATCACCCTGTATACATATTTACTTCACGCTCATAGAGATTTTTTATCGCCATAAACATGCTTGAATTTCAGCAATTTTAACCGTGGGATGATTTCCATTTCATCCGTGCGGAGGCCAAACTCTAAAAATTCATAAAATCAACTTAGCTGGCAGATATCTACAGTTAGGCGAAAGATATTAAGCTGCAATTTTTATAACACCTTAAGAATATAATTCTCTTTTCCAGTTTTCCACTATGTAAAAATAAATATATATCATTCTATTAAATTTTTTTAAGAAAAACCGCCATATTTCTATACATGTCAAATAACGCCCTCTAGCGGTTGCGGTGGTAAAAAAATGAAAAATTCGAAAAATTTAGTCGACAGAGGAAAAAAAACGCTTTGTAACGAGACTAATCTTGTTGAATTCCGTTGAGGTTAACCGGAATAATCGACTGTTGAATAAACAAAATTTTGACGTACTCCCACCACTTTATTTTTGAGGTTATGACAAATAGTTTCAAATAAAAAAAAATCTAAATTATTTGAGGATTAGACTACATGTGTTTTAAATACACCCTTAATTGAAAAAATACGGAGAAACTACCCGTTTTCCATTCTGCCATGACTATTTCGCCCCCTAGCGGTAGTTTTAGAAGCTCAAAAATATTTTCCAGCGATTTTTTGGGGTCACTTATTTCCTCCTAAAAAATTTTACGCCAAAGCTGTATGACGAGCCGTTCCTGAGATATGGTAGGCGTCCATTCTTAGATGCCCACCCGGTACATACCTACCATAATACCATTAGAGGTAAAAAAAAAACTTCCCAATATACCTTATTTAATTTTGAGCGGAAGAAAATTTCACAAAAAATGGGTTTATAATATTACCACTGTGATAGAGCCACTGAAATAGAGTATGGGGTACTCGGGGTTGGACTTTAAATTGCACAAAAATAATGTAGACATTGTTGAAGGATTTTAGAAAAATTTATTTTTTGTTTTTTTGTTTACAAGAACACCATATTACATTTTAAATGACAGAGATAAGATATCATGCTATCTTTTCTCAAGAATGTTTAACATTTTTTATTTTTCAACTTTAAACTAAAAAAGAGGTCTGCTTGTTTAATTAAACTTTGCAGTTTTTATATTTACATAACAACTTTTGCTTTTCTTTTGAAAGTCCATCCTCATTCACTACCAGGATCAGGGTTGCCAACCCTACAGGTTTGACCCGGATAATGATAGTTTCTCCGGGTTATTATTATATTTTGCCCCCCAAAAAAATGAAAGCTGCCAACGTGCACAAACAAGTCTTCACTCTTGAGTCTTACAGCCAGTATTATAAAGGCTCATCGCCAGTATTATAAAGGCATCAAGTTATTTACTGGCAGATTTCTGGGACCGTTTCTAGAAAAGGTATCGATTGTAGGTGGGAAATATAGCAATTTGGTGACTCTTGGCATGAAAGGGATTACAAAAATGTTAATGAAAGTTATTTGACGTTGATATTAGTTTTAAAATGGTATCAGAAATTTGCCCGTTATCTTTGAGCCTTTATAATACTGGCTGTTAGACCTTCGGGCCTCAGCGACGTGAGTGGTAAATTCAAAACCCGATTCTACTTTCTACTCCCTCCGAGCGAATAAACACGCCGTACTGATTGCATTGATTTGAGATTACAAGAAAACTATTTGGCGAGCGGGTAACAAAAAAAAAAACAAAGTTCTCTAGAAATAAGATAAAATGAAGAATTTTTGACTTTAAAAAAAACTTTGTACCCCCCAGACCCGCCCGGTTGGACCCTACATACGAACTGTCACATTTTTATTAACCACATCTCCGAATTAAAATCTACCAAACCTGAAACCATTCTCCTCTTTCATAATCTCCGCGTTAAACTTCTGCTAGAGTTGGCAACCCTGTCCACTGTAGAGTTTTCGTTGACATTGTTAATCAGTCCAGATTTTTCGTAATGTATCTCTATCATAGAGGGAAATTCTTCACAATAATTATTTTACAGTTCAATTTATTTTCAATGTTTATTTCTACAATGTCGAGTCAAACTACCTTTATGTTTAGTTTCAAAAGAACAATCCGGACATTTGAACACTCCCGATTCTGTTGAATGATTACATTTATAATGCTGGGTCAAATTATGTTTCCTTCTTGTTTCATAGGAACATTCCTGACATTTGTATACTTTCGCTTCTTTTGAATGTTTGCCATTATAATGTTCAGTCAAACAACTTTTAATATTTGTTTTATAAGAGCACTCCTCACAGTTATACACTTCCGCATGTTTATCATGATTACGTTTATAATGTCTATTCAACTGACCTTTTAATCTTGTTTCATACGAACATTCCTGACATTTGTACACTTCAGCTTCTTTCGAATGTTTGCATTTATAATGTTGGGTCAAATGTTGTTTCATTCTTGTTTCATAGGAACATTCCTGACATTTGTATACTTTCGCTTCTTTTGAATGTTTGCCATTATAATGTCGAGCCAAACAACTTTTAACTTTTGTTTTATAAGAGCATTCCTCACAGTTATACACTTCCGCATGTTCATCATGATTATGTTTATAATGTCTATTCAACTGACCTTTTAATCTTGTTTCATACGAACATTCCTGACATTTGTACACTTCAGCTTCTTTCGAATGTTTGCATTTATAGTGTCGGATCAAATGATCTTTCCTTCTTGTTTCATATGCACATTCTTGACATTTGTACACTTCTGCATCATTTGAATGTTTACGTTTATAATGAAGAGTCAAATGTCGTTTAACTTTAGTGTCGAAAGAACATTCCCGACATTTGTACACTTCAGTTTCTGTTGAATGTTTACATTTATAATGCTGGGTCAACTGTTCTTTCCTTTTTGTTTCATATGAACATTCCTGACATTTGTACAATTCAGCATCGTTTGAATGTTGGTATTTATAATGTAGCCTCAAGCTACTTTTATTTTTAGTTTCATGTGAACATTCAGCACATTTGTACACTTTTGCATGTTTTGCGTGGTTCAATTTATAATGTTGGATGAAATAACGTCTGCCTTTTGTTTTATAAGCGCATTCGTGACATTTGTAAACTTGTGCACACGGTTCGTGTTTGCAATTGTAGTGACGGATGTAATTATTTTTGTTGTTTGTTTTATATGAACAGTGCGCACAGTTGTATTTCATCTCTCGTTCGCTTTTACCTTCTGAAGATTGTAACTCATTTTTTGCAATCGAGTCAAATAGTTCGTCCCTAAATATTCCAGCATTGCTTGTCTCTCTGATCAGTTCCCATTCTAGTTTATGTTCTTCGATATCAATTTCTTCTTCTTTAAATGCCACATTGTCTGCTTGCAGCTGAAAGTCACACTGCAGGTCTTCAGGTTCGCTTTTTATTGAGTAATTAGGAAATTCGGCAGCAACAGCAACAGGGTTTAATTCAGAGGAGGCGTGGCATTTTGTATCGTTTTCTTCATCTTCGGACTTCAGATTGGAGAGTTCTGTGAAATTATTTCTATAATCTTCAACTATCTGGGTCATGTCTTCTTGAACTTGGTAATCTGCTCCGTTTGAACTCATGATGCTCGTTTTTCTTACAGCTTTAAAATTTTATTTTACTGACCACTTGAACAAGATTCCGCCTTGGCTCGGCATAGAGAAAGCCGTGATCTCCAATCTCAATACGTCCAATTTGATACGATTAACGATTATGTTTTATGTTCTAATTCTAAATTCTTTCTTATTCGATCACAGCACTGGCACAGAAATTAGTCTATTCTGTGGCACTGGAGAGTGGAGACTGGAGAGAAAAGATGGAGAGATCTCTAATGTCTAATGATCAATGCAGTGCTGCCAACCCGTGAAGACTAAAATGCGGTAGATTTGGACGTGAATTTCGGTAGATGTTGCCAAATTTCGGTAGAACAAAGAATTTTTTTTAAATACAGTCAAATTCGGGTTTTTATTATCAACATACCGAACTATAACCGCAATTGAAGTTAAATCCTGCGTTCTGCAGTCGAAAATGTTAAAATTTCCTTGTTCTTCACAATGCTACTAAAATAGAGGGCAGTTTACCATGTGTGTAAATAATGGGATTCTTTATTTGCTTTGTTGATAAAATTACCTCCTATTAAGGTACCTTATATTTGCAAGACTTCAGGTAATTGATAATAATTTTTAATCAGATTATTTAAATTACATTGAAATATTTGTCTATTGTATACAAATTATCATAAAAATATCACGTTTTTTGATAAAAAATGTTAAAACGTAAATTTTGGTAGATTGAGCTTGTCATCGGTAGATCGGTAGACAAGTTCAAATTGGGTTGGCAGCACTGGATCAATGATCAAATAAAATCTAACCTAAAAAAACAAACTACTATTAGCTTCGTTCGCGGATACAATCCAGAACCGGTTCGGAATCAGTTTAGAACTATTCCGGATTGTCGTAGAGCGCATGCCTAAGTGCGAACTGGTTCAGGATTTTATTTCACCGCGAACGAAGCAGGGACCGGATGAGAACTCCGAACTGTCAGATGACGAATGATTCCGTCTAACCCGCAGAGTAAGGAATGAGGCACTAAAAGTTCTTATTTTATGGTCAACAATTAATTCAAAATTTAACCTATATAAAGAATAAACGCTTTGGGCCTTTGTCACAGTATAGTTTATCTGTGTATTATGAAAAGATCTTTTGTGTAGCAGTACCTAACCACACAAACCTTTGCGATTGTTTTGTTTTACTGCTATCGGATACGGTAAATTATTTTTATAATGTTATTTATTTTTATTGTATTATACGTCAATAAATAATTATATTGGAATAAAAAAGTGCGAATCTGAAAGAGGTAAATACTTTGAATAATATCTACTTATTTTATTATACAAATCATCGACATCAGAGCAGAATTACGCATGAGCAGCGGAACCGAACTACTAGTTCCTGCAAAATCCCAGAACTGCTAGAATCGGTTCTGAACCGATAATGAACCGGTTCGATGAGTACCGCGAACGCAGAACTGTTAGTACTGGTTACTAAAAATTCAGAATTTATGCACCGCGAACGCCGCTTTTCTCACTGCGCATACGCAAGAGTTCTAAACCGGTTCAGAACTGTATCCGCGAACGAAGCTAATAATGAGCGCTACCTACGAGTAGTATGAGTACGCGTGGTAGTGGTACGCGTTATAAGTTACAAAACAACTTTTACTAACCGAGTGACCGCTACCCGTTACGTACACTGCTACACCTAGGGAACCTGTATTACCGACACTGACACTGCGTTAATGTCGGTAATGCAGGTTCCCTAGCTAGACCCTCAGAGGAAGGTTAGTGTCATTTTCGTCGGTCGTCTCTTTTTAAGTTTTTACATTGTAGTTACTTTCTCGCGTTAAAGTAGTTTACGTGATTCGGTTCGTTTTCAGTCGAGATTCACAACTACTGTCATTGACGTGCATTTTAATAATTAATAAAAGTATCTCTATATTTAAAAGTTTATCTGATTTACAGTCGACCAAGAAGAATAACGAAATGATCTAAGTGTTTAATTTAATTTTCCTGCGGATGAATTAAAATTTAACGAATGGAAAATGAATATGAAGCAGCCCAAGGAATTTCTTCTAAATAGTTTAAAGAAGACAAATTTGGCAGGTATTTTTTGAATTATTAATAAATCTGCATAAAAAAATTATCCAGACACATTTTCAGTAGTAATATACAGGGTGTTAAGAAAAAGGCGGATAAACTCTTTAGTACATTGGAGGGGGCATTCAGTAAAGTCCAGGAAAAATAATTTTTAAAAATCCAGACCTACATTTAAAAAGATACAAGACAAGCAAAATATTGAACAATAAATTTGGCAACGTTTAACACGATAACTGCTGGTATTTGCTAATTTCGTCTAATTTCTAACAATGTAGGTAGTTAAGGTATCAAAACCGTTGTCACCAAAAGCTTTTTTAAGCATCTTGGAAAAGGAAAAAAAACTTATTACATTTTCCAAGCCAGTTAATACAACTTAAGGATTTTTTTTTTAATTGATAACGATTAAAGTACCCTTTTAATTTGTATCTGTAAAATCATTGTTAAAATAATTTACATTGTTAAGCGATCCGTTTATTATTTTTTATAACGCAAATTTATTAATTTTGAAATAAAAATTTATTAACAATTAATAATCTTGTATCCGTCAATCACTTGTTATGCCTATGCCTCTGTATCCGTTCCGTTCAAAGAAGAAAAAACAAAGATTGACTGCTGCGTGACGGATGTTCGTTGGACAGGCGGAAGTGATATTCTTTCAGTTGTGTTCTGTCTCTGTCTGGCATCGTCCGCCATATTGGTGGTCCATTCCGGTGGTCACCAAGGATAACGCATATACTCTTTCCTGACTTTTTTACTTCTTTGGTTCCGTTTGATGTTCACTTCGAAGTCTTCACGACATACCGTGTCGCGTGTCAAGTTGGATACAGTGAGTGACTGACAAAATTGACGTTTTTAGCTATGAAAGCTTGAAAGGTGACCAATGACGTTTGAATACATAGACTCGACTCTACAGGCTACAGGTTTCAATAGACGCCGTCAGTGTGACGTCACAGGGCGGGGCTAAGCGGTTCTGGTTCCATACAAACAAACCCTTCACGTGGTCATTGTTGTCAGTTGTCGTGTTTTTTCCTGAAGTTTGACGTGATGTTTTCACCCCCGCCTGCGCCAATTGCCATTGTGCCATTGAGATCGAAGTGGAAGTGATTAGTGAAGCCATTACTGAAGTCATTAGTGATGCCATTAGTGAATTATAATTAAGTTAGGTACTTATTTAGTTATAGTTTATAGTATACGTCTGTCGGTATTTATTTATTGATTGAGTGGTTTGATTTGGGTGTTCCCGTAAAATTCCAAGTTTATCCTCAGTTTGTTTTACGAAGAAACCAAAGAATTTTCCAAAGGTGAAAATGCTGTAGAATCTGGCCATGTTGAGAGAATGGAGTTCGAGGCCGAACTGTAGTAGTAAAATTTTAAATTTGAATTTGTCGCCGTTGCTACTCACTTCCTGGCAGTAGTAGGTTGGCAAGACTGGGTGAGACGCACGCATTGCGTTGGTGACGGTGACTGTGACAGGGGGCAGTTCAATTATTATTATGTTATGTTATGTTACGTTAAGATTATGATATGAATGAATATTAGAAGTATTAGAATTAGAATCAATTTATATTATTCGGGAAATATATCACCATTTAAAGAAGAGTGTATTATTATTAAGCTAAGAAGTCTTCTATAGTTATCAGGTGTGGGGTATGGTATATAGTAGGATTAACTTTAAAAAGTCAGATGTGACGTTACACTAACCGTCCGAATTAATATTTTTAATTTCACCAGAAAATGTCAAACAGTTAATTGTCAAGTTGTGAACGAGCGTAAATTATTGAAGGAAATCATTCAAATATGAATTGAACCGCTTACGTCAGTTTGAGAGCCACTGACAACTACATAAAATTTATTCACGTAATGACACTCTATCCTTTGCGCTGTTAATTTAATTCTCATTCAAAACCAATGTTGACGTATATTTATTTATGCGGGATGGAGTGTTTAGACAAACTGGACGGTTACTATAAAAACCACGTATATGAAACAAAATAAATCGAACTATCAAATGGATGTGTATTCTTAATCGATACGTATGACTTTTTAGACTTTATTGGACTATAAGGCGGTTGGGTAAAACGAAACATAACTACTTTGTTATATGGGTTTGGCTTTGGAGTGAGAGACAAAGGCAAAATGGCGGACGAATTTCGAGACGCCGTGGACGCCGTGAACGATGAAGCTGTTCAAGCACCGCCAGCAGGACCAGGACAGCAGATAACAGTTGACGATCTGATAACCACAGCAGTAAGAGCCGTTTTTATACACCAGCAAACCGAACGAGTTGCAGGTGTACAAGTGCAAGCCCAACCTCAAGACCCGAAACCCTTTTCCAATGCTGAAATTGCCGCTCTCTTACCTGAGTTTTCAGGTGAAACTGATGCCAAAATTTGGATTCAACGTATCAATGCCGTACAAGCCACGTACCAGGTACCTGAAAGAAATATACAATTGATTGCAGTAGGCAAATTAACAGGCCAAGCCAAAGCATGGTATCACTCAAAGGTAGATTTAATCACCATGTCCTGGGCAGAATTGAAGGACGAAATGGAAAAAATGTTTTCTTTTCGAATTGATCGAATATCTTTAATGAAAAAGTTTGAAGCTCGTAAGTGGAAACGAGGCGAGAAATTTCCAGTTTACTTCCATGAAAAGGTCACCTTAGGGAATAACGTGTACCTCTCTGATGAAGAATTGATCGAGTATATCATCGATGGTTTCACAAATGAGACACTACAGTCACAGGCTCGCATGCAAGATTTCAAAACGTTAGCTGACTTATTACGTGTAATGTCAAATGTGACCCAAGTGGAAAGAAGCAATACGCAACCAGTGGCATCTTCATCCAGAATGTCTTATTCAGGTACTCCAAATAGTACGAACAGAAGAAAGTGTTTCAACTGTTATAGTTTCAATCACCTAGCAGAATCCTGTCCCAAGCCGAAACGAGAGAGAGGCAGCTGTTTTAATTGTGGGAAGTCTAATCACCAGGTGAGGGATTGCCCTGATAAGAAGATCCATAGACCAGCGATGCCAGCATCATCACCGATAGTAAGAATGCAAGCTGATTCAACAATGGGTGTGATTGAGAAGGAACAAGCCGTGCAAGTTTCCAAAAACAGAGAAGCATTCGAAAAGAAGCCATCATGTTCCTATGAAATTCCTGTGAAGTTTAAGGCCGAAAATGAAGGTAATGAATTCGAGCTTATCCTAAATGCAATGGTGGACACTGGGAGCCCCATCAGTTTAATTAAAAGCAATTTTTTACCTCCTAGTTGTATTGATATTAGCACCGAGACTATTGACAAAAAGTATTTTGGAATTAATAAGTCTGTTCTAGACATTATAGGTGTTTACTCTAAGACCGTTATTATAAATGATTTGATTGTACCTCTACAATTTTTTGTTGTCAGCGACTGCACAATGACTTACCCTGCTATTTTGGGCCGCGATTTTCTGAGTCTACACAATTTTAAAGTTTCATTGAACGACAAAGAAATCACTTTAGAGAAATTGGACGATGACATTCAAAATGAACTTTTATTTATTGACATAGACAGCAATTTTGAACAACCTCTTAGTATAAACCAAAAATTAAAACCTTCTGTAGTTCACGAAGTTGAGGAAATGTTTGAAAAGGAATATTTAGAAGTTGAGAGACCTGCGGAACCTGAGATAAATTTTGAAATGAAAATTATTCTAAAAAATGAACAACCAATCTCATTTAGACCTCGTAAACTCTCTGTTTTTGAGAAAAATGAATTACAAAAAATTCTTAATGAGTTGACTGAAAATAAAGTTATAAGGGAAAGTAATAGTCCTTATTGTAGTCCGATTGTTTTGGTGAAAAAGAAAAGTAATGATTTACGCCTTTGTATAGATTACCGGGAAATCAATAAAATTATGATACGAGACCACTTTCCTCTTCCTCTTATAGACGATCACATTGATTTGCTAAAAAATAAAAAGTTTTTCACAGTTTTGGACTTGAAAAATGGATTTCACCATGTTAAAATGGCAGAAGACTCCATAAAATACACTTCTTTCATAACTCCATTAGGACAGTGGGAATACTTACGTATGCCATTTGGTTTAGCCAACTCTCCATCTGTTTTCATGCGCTTCATTAATGCCATCTTTAGAAACTTAATCCGAGAAAACAAAATTTTAGTATACATGGATGATATACTCATAGCCACCGAGACTCTGGAAGAACATTTTTCTATCCTTTCAGAAGTTTTCACATTAATGACCAGAAATTTACTTGAGCTCCGACTCAACAAATGTTCATTTTTACAGAACGAGATCGTGTATCTAGGTTACTTAATTAATAGTGAAGGCATAAGTCCTAGTGTGGAAAACATACGCGCTCTAACCAGTTACCCAGTACCTAGCGATAAAAAACAGGTGCAAAGATTTCTTGGACTTGCTTCCTACTTTAGACGTTTCATAAAATCATTTTCTCTAGAGGCCAAACCTCTTTCAGCCAATATTATAAACGCTGGTTAAGGAAGATAACTCGGAGTTAGTCCCTATCTGCCAGTTAAAAGAGCAACAGGTGTATTATAAAGCTTTTTCCAGCTCTCAAGGTTAACTTTTTAACTGTCAGATAACTTTAACTCGGAGTTTGCATAGATAACCTTACTATTCGGTTTTATAAAGCTATTTTTATCTTGGTTAGGTTAAAGTAGCCGGTTAACTTTGCCTATCTGGCCGATAAAGTTAACCGTCAGATTTCCGCCGGTTAAAGTGGTAAACTGGCATATTATTTTGTTGAATATTAAGGTAATTCTTATTGGATCTTAGTTTTTATAGGTTTACATCCTCCCTAATTGATAAAATTTTGAGTGTGAGTTTTCTAATAATGAAATAATTTCAATGTTAACTTCAAAATAACTTTTAATAAGTGCATAATACATAATAATATTATTATGGATGCATTTCAATCTGCTGATATGAATTAATTTTTTTTTTTATTCATTTATGGTAGGTAGGTATAATAATATAAGTAAATAGAGAATTAGTAAAGAGCATATCAACTGCCCTAGTTAATAAAAAGCCAGGTTACAATTTCACAATTATTATTATATCACTTTAACTAAAGGGTAGGTAGGTATGGGTAGGTAGATTGATTCATCAAAAATCGATATTGAGATATGAAAATTAAAGACTAGACACTTCTTCAATCTATTCGACAATAAAACAACAGAAAATTGAAAGCTATAAATTTATTCAGTTTATTACAAATTAACGATCAACAAATAGGTATAGGTAGGTACATTTTATAAACCCTTCTTTTTGTAAATAAATATGTACCTACTTAGGTAGCAGGTAGGTACTGACTATTGACTGCTTTCAACCAAGTTAGGTTTACCTACTTCATTTTAATAATTTTTGACCTGGAATAGCGCTGGTCTGAAACTGGAACCGACGGCCGACGGACACGGGTGTACACTGCTGGGGCACTGGACTGGGTTGGGCGGACGCATTAGGCAGAGGCAAAGCCCTGGCCGTCTCTTATTTCGCCTGACATTATTATTTACGAATTATTATTATTATAATTATGCAGTCTTCAGTCTTCCGTTGGTCGTTGATGAGTGTTAAGTAGATTGATTTGATTAGCTTCTGGAAAACACGGCTTGAAAACGCTCACTGGTTTTATTGTGTCGTAGACAGACGATCCAACTTTCACACGATTCAATTTTCACTTATTATCACTCGCTGTGTGTTGAAATTAATATTGATTACAAACAATAAAATACATAACGGTAGACAGTAATATTAAATGCTGATTTGATAAAATGTTTATCTTCTAAAACCTAACCTTCTTGTCATAATATAATACGATACGAATGAAACGAAAACGAATTAAATTCAGACCTGTCAGATTTAAGCCAACCGACGACGTTTCTTATTTATTTCAAGTGTCACTCACGTCATTTCTTCAGCGTCAATGGCTGTTTTGGCTGTTTCGTTGACATTCGTGGTGAGTGGACGGTTAAATATGGCCGACTTCCGGCGATAACTAACCACGAGCTAGGCTCGGGGAAATCTTGCTTTATAATACGCACGCGGAAACTTAACTCGGAGTTAGTGTTATCTGCCAGATAACTAACTTTCTACTTAACCAGCGTTTATAATATCGGCTGTTTATGATTTAATAAAAAAAGATTCTCAGTTTAAATTTGGTCAACAGGAACTTTTCACTTTTAACAAGTTGAAAACTATGTTAACAGAGGCACCTATTTTAGCCATTTATTCACCGAACTTGCAGACAGAGTTACACTGTGATGCTTCTTGTTCAGGTTATGGAGCAATATTATTGCAAAAACAAAAGGACAACTTATTCAGACCTGTCTTTTATTTTAGTAAACGTACCACTGACACCGAATCAAAAATGCATAGTTATGAATTAGAACTTCTGGCAATTGTAAACGCTTTAGAACGATTTCGAATATATTTGCAAGGGATACACTTCAAGATTGTTACCGATTGTAATTCAATAAAATTAGCCCTTAACAAGAAAGAAATTAATCGTCGTATTAATCGATGGGCATTAACCCTACAAAACTATGACTATGAATTAGAGCACCGAGATAATACTCGTATGAGACACGTAGACGCTTTGAGTCGTGCAAATAGTGTATTGATTCTCGAAGAAAATACTTTTGAACAAAATTTGTCTATCGCTCAGAATTTGGATTCTGATATAAGAAATATTAAGAATGAACTTTTGGTTTCAGAAAATAAAAACTTTGAACTTAGGAATGGTTTAGTTTACAAAAAATTAAAGGACCAAAAGAAAACTTTATTTTACGTTCCGAAAACCATGGAAGACAAAGTCATATTTAACTGTCACGATACGTTAGGCCATGTAGGTATCAATAAGACATGTGAGTATCTGTCAAGAGTATACTGGTTCCCTGATTTTAAAAATAAAATTAGAAACTACATTCAGAACTGTATAAAATGTATTTGCTACTCTTCTGGTGGTAAAACAGAAGGAGTCCTGCTGTTTCGTCCTAGGCGAATAATCGATTCGTATTCTCTAAGACACCACCGTTTCCTACCCCTTCCTATCCCTTTACACATAAAGAAGGAAAAAGGACACCTGACTGGAGAGACCACACGAAGAGTCGAGGTTTAACATCGAGAGAGGAGAGAGCTCGACCAAGAGTGCCGTTCGTACCAGACTCGTCGATGCTGGTGTTACGAGAACGGGATACCTAGTTCTTTAATTAAATAAGGAAGCGGTATAAAGTAGTGGAACAATCGTGGGTACCTACATAGTGAAGCAGAGTGAACAATAATAATAGTTACAACATCTCGCAAATTAAAACAAGTGCCCCTTTAGTCGGACAAGACACAAGGTCAGTAATTTCGATAATTATTAATTAATTGTGTTCCTGTCAATCATTGGCAATTATAGCCTGGTCCTTCCCTAAATTTTGATCCTGTCACCGTGGCGATTTGTCATTACCATCGCGGCATCGAGCCGCATTAATTTAGCCCCCTTTCAGGATCGAATCGCGTCGTTAATATTTCGTGTTGCTCTTTGACGCGGAGTTAACATTTTTTTGGTCCTTCGAGCCGGATAGGAAAGCTCGTGGAAATATAGTTCATTAATTGGTTGCATCATTTGTTTGAAATTAGTTTCTCACTCACTGTGTTAAGGTAGCCTGTTTGTAGGTCAAAGGATTCGAAATAGTCGATCCAAAGGACGCCAGACGGCATTTTCACCCATTCCACTATTTTACTCCATTCTACCTCACTCCACTTCTTCGTTCGTTGCAGGTGTTCGTTTTAAAAACTTCTGTAAATATAGTTGAAATATTTTCTCTCTGAATTCGCAGGGCAGAATATTGATTTTGTATTCACGGTATACTGGGTACACTCGGTATCTTAAGTATTGTTTTTGGTGAATTCGAATTCAATAATTTATTTTCAACTCGATTTTAAATAAGTAACTTTCACTTGGTTAGGTACTTATTTTTGGTATTGCTCATCGTTCGTTGTTGTTGTATTTTTACAGGTTTTTAACGAATAACCCTTTTTCGTTGTTACAGGGAAAATATTGATTTTTGTATTCACGGTATACCTACTGGGTACACTCGGTATCTCAAGTATTGTTTTTTGGTGAATTTCAAAGTCAATTTATTTTCAACTCGTTTTTAAATAAGTAACCTTCACTTGGTTAGGTACTTATTTTTAGTTATTGTTCGTATTTCGTTGTCGTTGTATTTTTTACAGGTGTAAAAAATAACCCTTATTCGTTTATTGCTTTAGTGTTTTGTTGATACTCTTTAGCAAAATGTCCAACACTTTGGTCGGAGCAAACGCTTCTGTTTCGAAGTTTTTGACTCGTTTGAACTCGATTCTGACAGTAGTTTCAGCACCCATTGATGAAAAGTCGCGTTTTATTGTCCTGGCTGCATGCGACAGCGCTTCAGATTTGTACAATCAGGTGCAGGAGGTTGATAGAAATATCCTGATTACGGTTGAGTCGGCAGATAAGAGTGCTTTGGTCGTAGATGTGTCATCGGAGATTTGGAAATCATACTCGGGACTACTTATCGAAGTTGATTCGGTTTATTTTCAGATTAGAGCGGTTCAATTGTCGTTGGAATCGACTCAGGATACGGTGGTGAAATCACGTCATGGTTCGAGTGAATCGTTAAATAGTCGACAGTCTGGTGCTCCCGCGCTACCCCCCTCTGCAAGTTCACATGTGAAATTGCCTCGTATCGGTATACCTACTTTTGATGGTTCGTTGAGGATGTGGTCGGTTTATTATGATTTGTTTAGGACTTTGATTCATTCGAATGATTCGTTAGCTCCAATTGAGAAGTTCCAGTATTTAGTTTCGACTTTGTCAAAGGAACCTCTTACCCTTGTCAAACATTTACCACTGACAGATGACAATTATGTGATAGCTTTCGATACTCTTGTCCAAAGGTATCAGAATGAGCGAGTACTTGCGACGTGTTATTGGCAGGCGATTTGTAATGCTCCCAAAATAACGGATTCTGATTCCTCACAATCGCTTCGTGAATTGTTGAATACCTTTTCAGAAAATATTACAGCTTTGGGTCAGGTCTCAGGCGTCTCTCTCTGGGATTTCACTTTGTTCAACTGGTTGCTACAGAAATTGGATAACGCTACTCGAAAGCGTTTCGAACTCCAATTTGCATCTGAAGAGTTTCCATCATATCAGGATTTGCACAAGTTTTTGTCGTCACAGTGTCGTGCATTAGAATCATCTTTGGGGAATGACCTATCTCCGTCTGCAGTCGTTGGTAAGCGGAGTAGCGTCAAGTCTGGTGGAAAAGTGGAATCGAGGAATTCACATGCATTTTTGTCAACGTCGAGTGCGTCTTCATCGAAGCAGTCGTGCTTCCATTGTAATGGAGAACACCCGATCTCGAATTGTCGTTCTTTTTTGAAGTTGGACCCGCGCAAGCGTTTTGAGGCTGTGAAGGCAGCGCGCTTGTGCCTAAATTGTTTTGGCCCTTCACACTTGGTGAAGCAGTGCCCCTCTTCTCATTCGTGTAAGGAGTGTGCAGGTCGGCACCACTCTTTATTACATTTCGTTAAACTTAGTAATTCGGATGGAGCAGCTTCTCATCGAGTTGAGCCGCCTCCAGTCGCATCCACGGTTGCCATGTCTTCTCTCCCATCCTTTCAGGATGTTCGTTCTCGTTCTCGTAGCAATACTACGGTTCTTTTAGCAACCGCATGTATTGAAGTTCAAGACAAGTGGGGCAACTATCAAGTGGTTCGTTCTTTAATTGACTCTGGCAGTCAGTCGTCTTTTATTACTGATCGGTGCCGCAAGCGTTTGGGCTTGCACTTGAATCGATCATCAACACCTATTTCTTGTTTGGGTCACGTGACCTTGGGATCGGCCCAGGGATCATCTGATTGCATTATTCGTCCCGTTGGGATACCATCACCTACTTTTAAAGTAAGTACTTTGGTCTTGCCCAATATTTGTGGAAAACTTCCCAGTGTTGACATTTCGCCATCGAAGGCGCTTGATAATTTGAAGTTAGCGGATCCTAATTGGTACACGCCTGGTTCTGTCGATGTTTTGCTAGGAGCTGACATCTTTCCCAATATTGTTCATGGTGGTTATTTGTCGGGCAGTGATAACTGTCCAGCCGCAATGAACACGACGTTTGGTTGGGTTCTTTTGGGAACCATTTCGTCGAAGGTTGCGGGCGAGGTTCAAGCTTGTTTTGCGTCGGTAGATTCGACCCTTGAAGAGACTCTTAAGGCATTTTGGAGAGTTGAGGAGGTGCCTTCAGTTGAGGTTTGCTCTAATGAGGAACAAGAGGCTGAGTCGTTGTTCGTTGAGTCTCATTATCGAGAAGAATCAGGTCGTTTTGGGGTATTGTTGCCATTTAAGGATAGCAAAGAGTTGCCTATCTTTAATGATTCGTTGAATGTCGCAGATCGTCGTTTGCTCGCTTTGGAGAGACGATTGTCGAGGTTGCCTCACATTAGAGACATGTATGTAGAGTTTATGAAAGATTATTTGGAGGCTGGGCACATGTCGTTGGTGCCATTGGAGTCGGAATCTGCAAACTCTTATTACATTCCGCATCATTGCGTTTTTAAAGACCCTGGTGTTTCGATGTCTTCTGATGTGTCTTCGCTCGCCCCAGTATCGTCGAAAATTCGTGTCGTGTTCGACGCCTCGGCCAAAGCATCGAACAATCTTTCGTTAAATGATACCTTGTTGATTGGTCCGAAGTTGCAAAATGACATCACTAGTGTTTTGCTTCGTTTTCGAGAGAACAAATTCGTGTTCACTTGTGACATTAGGCAGATGTATCGGCAAATTTTAGTTGGAGATTCACATCGACAGTATCAATTAATTCGTTGGCGTTTTTCAGAAAAGGATCCTATTCGAAGTTACAAATTGAACACTGTAACTTATGGTGTTTCGTCCTCGCCATATTTGGCCATTAGGTGCTTGTTACAATTAGCTCAAGAAAATTCTGAGAAGTTTCCTCTCGCTTCGAAAGCCATTCGTCTCGGGCTTTATGTCGATGATTTTGCCATTGGGGCAAATCAAATCGAGGAAACCTTGGAGTTGAGAAATCAGCTCATTTCGCTATTGCAATTGGGACAATTTGAGTTGCGGAAATGGTCTGCTAACAATCCACAATTGCTTCAGGATCTGCCGGTTGAACATTGTCAACAGCAGTCATCCAACTTTGATTCGGAATCGGACTTTTCGGTGAAAATTCTTGGCCTTCAGTGGCAATCGGCTACTGATTCGTTTTCGTTCATGGTTAAGTCCATAGATTCACCTTGTACTAAGAGAAGCATTCTCTCAGAAGTCGCTAAGATCTATGACCCGTTGGGTTTCTTGTGCCCATTGACCTTTATGGCAAAACGAGTCATTCAACATTTGTGGTATCTCGGGCTGGATTGGGATGAAGATCCACCAGCTGATGTTGTCGAAAAGTGGAATCGATATAAGTCCACTCTTCATGTTTTATCCAAGTTGACAATCCCTAGGTGCTTGGTTCCCGAAGGATCTTTCGTGTCGTGTCAACTGCACGCATTTTGTGATGCGTCGACTGCAGGTTATGCGGGTGTGGTGTATTATCGTTTCGAGGACGCCGATGGCAATGTGCAGGTTCGTTTCGTTACTGCCAAGTCTCGTGTTGCTCCGCTCAAACCACTCTCCGTTCCACGGCTGGAATTGTGTGCCGCAGTCTTACTATCAGATCTCGTTTCGTTCGTCCTTGAACAAGGTCCTCAATCCATTGTTGTTGATAAGGTTTTCGCTTGGAGTGACTCTTCGGTCGCTCTATCCTGGATCAAGTCGTCTCCACATCGGTGGAAGACTTTTGTTTCGAATCGTGTCGTCCACATTCAGGATCGAATTCCTCCGGATTGTTGGAATCATGTACGTTCAGGTGACAACCCAGCGGACGTCGCGTCTCGGGGCTTGTTACCAGAGGAGTTAGTCGGGGCTTCCGCATGGTGGGCGGGGCCTGAATTCCTCAGATTGCCGCTGGAATCTTGGCCAGCACTCTTTCCCATTGCTCCCACTTCTGATGTTGAACTGGAGAAAAGGAATATTGTTTTGTTCGCTACGATAGAGATTTCGGATGTCGATGTTCTGTTGAAAAGATTTTCTTCTTTGAGGAAAATTCAGGGTATTATCGCTCGTTGTTTTCGTTTCACTAACAATTGTCGTGCTGTCAATAGGACCACTGGTGCATTGAGTGTCTCTGAGTTGCATGCTGCTCTCATGCACATTGTTAGAATTGTTCAATCTTCGGTCTTCTCTTCGGAATTGGAGAAAATTCGCTCTGGTAAACCATGTGCCAAGTACTTGCAGTCATTGTCGCCCTTTATTGATGATTTCGGTATTTTGCGAGTCGGGGGTCGACTGTTGCATTCGGGTTTAGCATTCGACGCTAAATATCCCGCATTGTTGCCAGGAAGGCATAGGTTGGTTGAACTTTTGATTGATCAGATACATCGAGGTAATTTGCACCCAGGAGTGAACACTACTCATTATCTCCTTCAACAAAATTTTTGGATCCTGTCTGCTCGTAGGGTCATTCGTAGTTATTTGTCGAAATGCAATCGTTGCTTTCGCACTCGTCCCCTCTCGTTGGAGCCTCCCATGGGGAATTTACCTGTCGCTCGTGTCTCCCAATTGAAGCCTTTTAGTTGTGTCGGGGTCGATTATGGGGGACCCTTTCCTATTGTCTTGTCGAGGTATAGGGGTGTCAAAACTTCTAAAGCCTATTTATGTTTGTTCGTATGTTTCGCGACTCGCGCGATTCATCTCGAAATCGCTTCTGATTTATCGTCAGAGACTTTCCTGGCAGCTCTTAGGAGGTTTGTCGCTCGCCGCGGTCGCTGTAGTGACATCTACAGTGACTGTGGAACCAATTTCGTCGGAGCTAACAAGGAGCTCAACTCAAATTTGAAAATCGCCGCAGAAGGGGAAGGTATTCGATGGCACTTCAATCCACCCTCAGCTCCACACTTCGGTGGACTGTGGGAGAGCGGTGTTAAGTCCGTCAAAACACACATGGCCCGTGTTATTGGTGGTCAAATTTTGACTTATGAGGAGCTGAACACCTTCATCGTTCAGATCGAGGCCGTCTTGAATTCGCGCCCCCTTTGCCCCATTAGTAGCGACCCCAACGATCTATCCGCGTTGACCCCTGGTCATTTTCTGACCTTGGAACCTCTGTCGTCGGTGCCGGATGTGAACTTGTCACATCTGAAGATTTCTCGTCTTTCTCGTTGGCAATTGGTGCAACGGATGCAACGTGATTTTTGGACACGTTGGAGGGCTGAATATCTTCATAATTTCCACCAGAGGAGTAAATGGTCGAAAACCCATTTGTTTGAGTCAACGGATATCGGTTCGTTGGTGTTGATAAAGGATGAATTGTTGTCTCCTTTGAAATGGGCTCTAGGAAGAATTGTTTCTCTGCACCCTGGTGCGGATGGTGTCGCCAGGGTTGCCTCGGTTCGTACGACCAGAGGTCTTTGTAAACGACCTCTGGTCAAACTTTGCCCGTTACCTAACCAGTAACGGACTCAGGGAATTTCGTCCCTGACTTGTCGTTTCGTTTCGTTTCGTTTTTGTTATTGTCGTTAATTTAGTTTTCGTTAGTTTCGCTTTTGGTTCAATTTTCTGATAGCGGAAAATTCCTCCGGTAATTTTGGTGGGCGGTATGTTTCGTCCTAGGCGAATAATCGATTCGTATTCTCTAAGACACCACCGTTTCCTACCCCTTCCTATCCCTTTACACATAAAGAAGGAAAAAGGACACCTGACTGGAGAGACCACACGAAGAGTCGAGGTTTAACATCGAGAGAGGAGAGAGCTCGACCAAGAGTGCCGTTCGTACCAGACTCGTCGATGCTGGTGTTACGAGAACGGGATACCTAGTTCTTTAATTAAATAAGGAAGCGGTATAAAGTAGTGGAACAATCGTGGGTACCTACATAGTGAAGCAGAGTGAACAATAATAATAGTTACAACATCTCGCAAATTAAAACAAGTGCCCCTTTAGTCGGACAAGACACAAGGTCAGTAATTTCGATAATTATTAATTAATTGTGTTCCTGTCAATCATTGGCAATTATAGCCTGGTCCTTCCCTAAATTTTGATCCTGTCACCGTGGCGATTTGTCATTACCATCGCGGCATCGAGCCGCATTAATTTAGCCCCCTTTCAGGATCGAATCGCGTCGTTAATATTTCGTGTTGCTCTTTGACGCGGAGTTAACACCTGCATAATATTCCGAAAGGAGATAAGCCTTTCATCACTCTACATGTGGACCATTATGGACCTCTTGAAAAAACGCCAACTCATAAAAAATATGTTTTCGAAGTTATTGACAGTTTCACAAAATATGTTAAACTTTATGATGTAAAATCTACGAAGACTTGCGAAGTTATACATAAACTTCAAGAATACTTTCAAAATTATAGTAGGCCTTTACGCATTGTCAGTGATAGAGGCAGTAGTTTCACTGCAGTTGAGTTTGAGGAATTCTGTAAGGAAAATGGTATCATTCACATTAAAATAGCCACCGCTTCACCAAAGTCCAACGGTCAAATTGAAAGGACAAATCGTGATTTAACTCCAATGCTGTCGAAGTTGGCAGAATTCAAAAATAAGTGGAATAAATACTTACCTGAAGTCGAGTACACAATTAACAACACCTATTGTAGATCTATTGGTAATTGTCCTTCCGTCTTACTATTTGGTGTTAGTCAGAGAGACAAAAATGATCAATTACGAGTATATTTAGAGTCAGAATTTGAAAGTGATAGAGATTTAGACGAAGTTAGGCAGAAAGCTCAAGAACAAAATCTAAAAGTTCAAGAATATAATAAAAGATATTTTGATGAGAAACACAAGATACCACATAAATATGAAGTGGGCGATTATGTTATGATAAAGAACGTAGACGTAACACCAGGGCCCGGTTGCTTGAACGCTTATCATAAATGATTAACCGTTAACGGTTAATCATTTCAGATAATAACTCAATAATCATCCGTTAACGGACCATCATTCTCTTATCAAAATGTAACGGTTTGCTGTGATGATTAACCGTTAACGGATAATCATCTCAAATTTGGGTTGCCCAAACGATTATTATCTGTTGATAAGCCGTTAACAAACCGTTATTGGCTTATTATTGTGAGTGGAGGTTTTTGGGCAATTAATGAGTAATCATTTTGACAGTTGAGCTTAAAAATTCCAAATATAAATTATTTTTGCAGCAAAATCAATTTGATTATCTTATTTAAGCTAGTTTATTCAATTTATAAGTTAAATTACTGCTTTTAATTATTAGTTTAGTGTGATTTGTTAGTTAAATTCATTTTATAGGTTAGCTTTTTATCTTATTCAGTTGAACTGCAAAAGGCAGTAAAAATTAATGAAAATCTGAT
Source organism: Malachius bipustulatus (assembly GCA_910589415.1). Lineage (NCBI taxonomy): Eukaryota > Metazoa > Arthropoda > Insecta > Coleoptera > Melyridae > Malachius > Malachius bipustulatus. The sequence goes on along the minus strand of OU342638.1, from coordinate 19,988,017 downwards.
ACAAATCAATAATTTATGAAGAACTACTATTAGTATATAATGGAATCTGATTTATCAGACCTCTCTGATTTGGAAAATGAACCTCCGAACAGACTTCCAGCACCAATAATTCAAAGTAGACTATTTCGAGACAGAGCAAATCCCTTTGAATTGTATGATGAACAAGAATTTAAAGAGAGATTCAGATTAACTAAAAATACAGTCAACGGCTTACTAAACACATTTGGAGCACAACTGGAACCACTAACTAGAAGAAATAAGTCAATCGACTCAAGAACACAAATACTGATTTGTCTCCGTTTCTATGCCACAGGAACATTTCAACGTGTGATTGGTGACCACATTAATGTTCATAAGTCGACTGTTTGCCGCATAATTAAGAAGGTCACTAGACAAATTGCAGTATTGTCTAGAGAATACATCAAGATGCCAACTTCGGAAGCTGAAATTTCTCAAGTGAAAGTTGGTTTCTACGGCATCGCTGGATTCCCTCGGGTTGTAGGCGCTATAGACTGCACCCATATTAAAATACAATCTCCTGGTGGTGACAGAGCAGAGTTATTTCGTAATCGTAAGCAATATTTCAGCATCAATGTTCAGGCAATCTGTGATGCTGATTTAAATTTGCGACATTTGATAGCTCGTTGGCCAGGGTCCGTGCACGACAGCACTATATTCAATGATTCCCCTCTTCCTGCTGAATTTGAAGTGATGCATTATGGGAATGGTTTATTACTCGGAGATAATGGTTATGCCTGTAAAAATTATTTGTTAACCCCACTGTTACATCCTGTAGGACCAAGCGAAGAAGCTTACAATCGAGCTCATATTTCGACTAGAAATTGTATTGAACGCTTCTTCGGAGTATTGAAGAGAAGGTTTCCATGTCTGCAGTCAGGCTTAAGGCTTAAGTTGGAAATTATCCCTGAAGTTATTGTAGCTTGTGGGGTGTTGCATAACATCTGCAAACAACAAAATGACATTTTTGAAAATGAAATTGAAGAGATCTACGATGATGGTGAAGAGATCGAAAATGAACTTTTAAATCGCCATCATAATAATGCAAATTACGCAGTCAGGAACGCTTTAATAGCAACTGTATTTAATAGATAATCTTGATAAAATATTAGTTATTAATTGTGCAAAAGTGTATTATTATGCAAAAAGATATGAGAAAGAAAGATTAAAGAATGAGATCCTAGCGTGTTTAACCTCGAGTGAAACTTTTTTCAAAGTCTTATTTACAAAAAAATGCAATACAAAATTTTATTAATACTAGAATTATTTGACTTTATTTTATCAGAAATTTGAAAGTTCCTATCAGACGTTTTATTGATATTTTCAAAGTTTGATAAATACATAAATAAAAGATTCTGTTGGTTATGAATAAAAGTAAATTAATAATTATATTTAATAAAACACGAATGCTTATGGACTCATTTTTTTAATTTCTAATTTTAATTTTTTAATTGTTAACATGTTAATAATTTTTTGATCTTTGCCATCGTTTACAGCATTAAGATACTTTTGTTTAAAATACAGCTTTCTGTACATTTCTGCTGTGTAAACAGGTTTTTTAAATTTTTTAACTCTCCTTTTCTGCTTTGGGGGCTCGGGCTTGGGTTTGGGCTGGGATTCAGATGTGGGTAAGGGCGCGGGTTCATCGAAGGATTCAGCAGGTGTGGGCTCAGATTCGCAATCTAAATCAGGAACTTGCTCAGGCTCAGGATCACAAGCACCACTACCGATAAAAGCATCTTCGCCTATCGATTATAAAAACTATTATAGTAGGTAACAAGTAACATGTAAGAAGTTAGAAACATATTTACAGAAATACTCCGCAGCTTGATCGAAAGGGTTTGAGAGAGGCTGAACTTGCCCTTGGAGTTCGGCTAATAATTTCTCCTGGGTATTTGTCACAGCGACATCAGCTTTGCCCCCACCCGTTTTCAGTATCTCACACTTTAAATAACAAGTTTTAAAATAAAATACTCTTTTCATTTATCGTTCAAATTGAAATAGTCATTACCTTAAAGGCCGCTGCTGCAGCTTTCGCAGCGCGTATTTTTTCTATGTATTCTTTTTGCTAAAAATAAGGATGGTTAAGCTTTAAATAATTATCATTCTAAAGGGTTTAACATGAATGCATACATGTCCTACCGCAACATTTTTTCGAATTTGCCTTTTAATATTCTCATATAAAACTTTCAACTGTTTTACGTCTCTAATACTGGATTCGGCCGAGCTGTTGAAAGTTTCCCTAATAGCCTTCCAAGCTTCTTCTTTTTTTCCTACATAAGCGGCCTTCGTGCATTTATTTTCAATGATATCTTTATGCCTGTGGGATGGAAAATTTGAAGGATTAAAGTAAATCAGGAAGCAAGACGAGGAGGTTTTCTGTGAAAACTGAAAATGTGATATGTTATGAGAAATTTGTCCATATTTTTTTTAAAGGCAGTATTTGAGGTTCAAAGGAAAATTTCACATCACCATGTAATATTAATGAAAATTCATAGTTATTATAGTAAATTTAAGGTAGTTTCTTACTGTTCTACTAGCGATAACAGAATCTGCTTCTCATTTTCCGAATAATTTTTTCGTTTCTTAATCTCCTCCATTTTCCTAAAATTATTTATAAGAACATCATTATTTTCTCATAACAGCGTGTACTTATTCCAGCTAATTGCCTGATACCAAATATATTCAAACTCAGTGTATTAACTTGCTAGGTTCCTTAGTTCTAATATAGAAGACTATAATAATATAATACAGGCAGGAGGCAGGCAACAAATAATTTTTATCTCTTTTGTAATTACTTGTATAAATAAGAGGAAACACAGTCGCATATTCGTAATACCTACCTATGTAGGTAGGTACCTTAAGCAATTTTATATACCTTCATTCCTTTTCAAAACTTACCCAATAGTTAATTAACAATAATAAATCAAAATAAACTTGAAGAATAAACTTTCAAAATAACAATAATAAGCTTGAATATTTGCATCAATTCATTTCATTCTAAATTGTTTGAGGTTATTACTTTATTCTTCTTCTTCCACTTCTCTTCTCACGATATATGGTCTTAAAATGCTTTTTGGCAAGATTCTTGATGTTTACCAGTTGACTTATGACATTTTACAATTAAATTTGACAGTATTACGGATGTTGCCAGATCATATGAGTAATCAATGGCCAATCATATGATTAATGATTAATAAGATATTTATTTGTTTTGGGCAACCCGATTTTCAATGATGGTCCATCATTTTTTGATTAACCATCATATGATGAGAGATTTAATAAGCGTTCAAGCAACCGGGCCCAGGTGTTAATAAAAAGCTAATCCCTAAATACAGAGGTCCTTATGAAATCAAAAAAATTCTGGGAAATGATCGTTATTTTATTACCGATGTTGAAAACTTCCAAATAACTCAGACCTTTTGAAGGAATTTGCAGTCCTGATAATATGAAATTGTGGTTGCATTAAATTTACTTATTTTTCCTATTTTTAACAAGTTTCCATTATTTGACAATTTCTAGATTTTTATAGTTATCAGTACCGATTAGTATAAAATGATTACCAATTAATGACTATTGTACATTATCTACTTATAAAAGCTATTTTTGAATTATGATGAAATTATGTTAGAATTATGGCAAATTGTATTATGTGTAATAACATTATGTATTATGTATAACCATTATGTAATTGGATTATTATGTGTACCAATCAAGTTGTGATTTAGTACTTATGTATTGTGTTGACTATTATGCCATCGTAAAATTATGTTAGAATTAGATGAATTTGGGTTGTATCCTATGTTAGAGAAAATCTTTTGAATTATGAAAATGTAACTATACTTATAGCTTCTATTTGTATGATCGAGACGATCAGTAGTCAGGTTAGGCCGAACTGTAGTAGTAAAATTTTAAATTTGAATTTGTCGCCGTTGCTACTCACTTCCTGGCAGTAGTAGGTTGGCAAGACTGGGTGAGACGCACGCATTGCGTTGGTGACTGTGACAGGGGGCAGTTCAATTATTATTATGTTATGTTATGTTACGTTAAGATTATGATATGAATGAATATTAGAAGTATTAGAATTAGAATCAATTTATATTATTCGGGAAATATATCACCATTTAAAGAAGAGTGTATTATTATTAAGCTAAGAAGTCTTCTATAGTTATCAGGTGTGGGGTATGGTATATAGTAGGATTAACTTTAAAAAGTCAGATGTGACGTTACACTAACCGTCCGAATTAATATTTTTAATTTCACCAGAAAATGTCAAACAGTTAATTGTCAAGTTGTGAACGAGCGTAAATTATTGAAGGAAATCATTCAAATATGAATTGAACCGCTTACGTCAGTTTGAGAGCCACTGACAACTACATAAAATTTATTCACGTAATGACACTCTATCCTTTGCGCTGTTAATTTAATTCTCATTCAAAACCAATGTTGACGTATATTTATTTATGCGGGATGGAGTGTTTAGACAAACTGGACGGTTACTATAAAAACCACGTATATGAAACAAAATAAATCGAACTATCAAATGGATGTGTATTCTTAATCGATACGTATGACTTTTTAGACTTTATTGGACTATAAGGCGGTTGGGTAAAACGAAACATAACTACTTTGTTATATGGGTTTGGCTTTGGAGTGAGAGACAAAGGCAAAATGGCGGACGAATTTCGAGACGCCGTGGACGCCGTGAACGATGAAGCTGTTCAAGCACCGCCAGCAGGACCAGGACAGCAGATAACAGTTGACGATCTGATAACCACAGCAGTAAGAGCCGTTTTTATACACCAGCAAACCGAACGAGTTGCAGGTGTACAAGTGCAAGCCCAACCTCAAGACCCGAAACCCTTTTCCAATGCTGAAATTGCCGCTCTCTTACCTGAGTTTTCAGGTGAAACTGATGCCAAAATTTGGATTCAACGTATCAATGCCGTACAAGCCACGTACCAGGTACCTGAAAGAAATATACAATTGATTGCAGTAGGCAAATTAACAGGCCAAGCCAAAGCATGGTATCACTCAAAGGTAGATTTAATCACCATGTCCTGGGCAGAATTGAAGGACGAAATGGAAAAAATGTTTTCTTTTCGAATTGATCGAATATCTTTAATGAAAAAGTTTGAAGCTCGTAAGTGGAAACGAGGCGAGAAATTTCCAGTTTACTTCCATGAAAAGGTCACCTTAGGGAATAACGTGTACCTCTCTGATGAAGAATTGATCGAGTATATCATCGATGGTTTCACAAATGAGACACTACAGTCACAGGCTCGCATGCAAGATTTCAAAACGTTAGCTGACTTATTACGTGTAATGTCAAATGTGACCCAAGTGGAAAGAAGCAATACGCAACCAGTGGCATCTTCATCCAGAATGTCTTATTCAGGTACTCCAAATAGTACGAACAGAAGAAAGTGTTTCAACTGTTATAGTTTCAATCACCTAGCAGAATCCTGTCCCAAGCCGAAACGAGAGAGAGGCAGCTGTTTTAATTGTGGGAAGTCTAATCACCAGGTGAGGGATTGCCCTGATAAGAAGATCCATAGACCAGCGATGCCAGCATCATCACCGATAGTAAGAATGCAAGCTGATTCAACAATGGGTGTGATTGAGAAGGAACAAGCCGTGCAAGTTTCCAAAAACAGAGAAGCATTCGAAAAGAAGCCATCATGTTCCTATGAAATTCCTGTGAAGTTTAAGGCCGAAAATGAAGGTAATGAATTCGAGCTTATCCTAAATGCAATGGTGGACACTGGGAGCCCCATCAGTTTAATTAAAAGCAATTTTTTACCTCCTAGTTGTATTGATATTAGCACCGAGACTATTGACAAAAAGTATTTTGGAATTAATAAGTCTGTTCTAGACATTATAGGTGTTTACTCTAAGACCGTTATTATAAATGATTTGATTGTACCTCTACAATTTTTTGTTGTCAGCGACTGCACAATGACTTACCCTGCTATTTTGGGCCGCGATTTTCTGAGTCTACACAATTTTAAAGTTTCATTGAACGACAAAGAAATCACTTTAGAGAAATTGGACGATGACATTCAAAATGAACTTTTATTTATTGACATAGACAGCAATTTTGAACAACCTCTTAGTATAAACCAAAAATTAAAACCTTCTGTAGTTCACGAAGTTGAGGAAATGTTTGAAAAGGAATATTTAGAAGTTGAGAGACCTGCGGAACCTGAGATAAATTTTGAAATGAAAATTATTCTAAAAAATGAACAACCAATCTCATTTAGACCTCGTAAACTCTCTGTTTTTGAGAAAAATGAATTACAAAAAATTCTTAATGAGTTGACTGAAAATAAAGTTATAAGGGAAAGTAATAGTCCTTATTGTAGTCCGATTGTTTTGGTGAAAAAGAAAAGTAATGATTTACGCCTTTGTATAGATTACCGGGAAATCAATAAAATTATGATACGAGACCACTTTCCTCTTCCTCTTATAGACGATCACATTGATTTGCTAAAAAATAAAAAGTTTTTCACAGTTTTGGACTTGAAAAATGGATTTCACCATGTTAAAATGGCAGAAGACTCCATAAAATACACTTCTTTCATAACTCCATTAGGACAGTGGGAATACTTACGTATGCCATTTGGTTTAGCCAACTCTCCATCTGTTTTCATGCGCTTCATTAATGCCATCTTTAGAAACTTAATCCGAGAAAACAAAATTTTAGTATACATGGATGATATACTCATAGCCACCGAGACTCTGGAAGAACATTTTTCTATCCTTTCAGAAGTTTTCACATTAATGACCAGAAATTTACTTGAGCTCCGACTCAACAAATGTTCATTTTTACAGAACGAGATCGTGTATCTAGGTTACTTAATTAATAGTGAAGGCATAAGTCCTAGTGTGGAAAACATACGCGCTCTAACCAGTTACCCAGTACCTAGCGATAAAAAACAGGTGCAAAGATTTCTTGGACTTGCTTCCTACTTTAGACGTTTCATAAAATCATTTTCTCTAGAGGCCAAACCTCTTTATGATTTAATAAAAAAAGATTCTCAGTTTAAATTTGGTCAACAGGAACTTTTCACTTTTAACAAGTTGAAAACTATGTTAACAGAGGCACCTATTTTAGCCATTTATTCACCGAACTTGCAGACAGAGTTACACTGTGATGCTTCTTGTTCAGGTTATGGAGCAATATTATTGCAAAAACAAAAGGACAACTTATTCAGACCTGTCTTTTATTTTAGTAAACGTACCACTGACACCGAATCAAAAATGCATAGTTATGAATTAGAACTTCTGGCAATTGTAAACGCTTTAGAACGATTTCGAATATATTTGCAAGGGATACACTTCAAGATTGTTACCGATTGTAATTCAATAAAATTAGCCCTTAACAAGAAAGAAATTAATCGTCGTATTAATCGATGGGCATTAACCCTACAAAACTATGACTATGAATTAGAGCACCGAGATAATACTCGTATGAGACACGTAGACGCTTTGAGTCGTGCAAATAGTGTATTGATTCTCGAAGAAAATACTTTTGAACAAAATTTGTCTATCGCTCAGAATTTGGATTCTGATATAAGAAATATTAAGAATGAACTTTTGGTTTCAGAAAATAAAAACTTTGAACTTAGGAATGGTTTAGTTTACAAAAAATTAAAGGACCAAAAGAAAACTTTATTTTACGTTCCGAAAACCATGGAAGACAAAGTCATATTTAACTGTCACGATACGTTAGGCCATGTAGGTATCAATAAGACATGTGAGTATCTGTCAAGAGTATACTGGTTCCCTGATTTTAAAAATAAAATTAGAAACTACATTCAGAACTGTATAAAATGTATTTGCTACTCTTCTGGTGGTAAAACAGAAGGAGTCCTGCATAATATTCCGAAAGGAGATAAGCCTTTCATCACTCTACATGTGGACCATTATGGACCTCTTGAAAAAACGCCAACTCATAAAAAATATGTTTTCGAAGTTATTGACAGTTTCACAAAATATGTTAAACTTTATGATGTAAAATCTACGAAGACTTGCGAAGTTATACATAAACTTCAAGAATACTTTCAAAATTATAGTAGGCCTTTACGCATTGTCAGTGATAGAGGCAGTAGTTTCACTGCAGTTGAGTTTGAGGAATTCTGTAAGGAAAATGGTATCATTCACATTAAAATAGCCACCGCTTCACCAAAGTCCAACGGTCAAATTGAAAGGACAAATCGTGATTTAACTCCAATGCTGTCGAAGTTGGCAGAATTCAAAAATAAGTGGAATAAATACTTACCTGAAGTCGAGTACACAATTAACAACACCTATTGTAGATCTATTGGTAATTGTCCTTCCGTCTTACTATTTGGTGTTAGTCAGAGAGACAAAAATGATCAATTACGAGTATATTTAGAGTCAGAATTTGAAAGTGATAGAGATTTAGACGAAGTTAGGCAGAAAGCTCAAGAACAAAATCTAAAAGTTCAAGAATATAATAAAAGATATTTTGATGAGAAACACAAGATACCACATAAATATGAAGTGGGCGATTATGTTATGATAAAGAACGTAGACGTAACACCAGGTGTTAATAAAAAGCTAATCCCTAAATACAGAGGTCCTTATGAAATCAAAAAAATTCTGGGAAATGATCGTTATTTTATTACCGATGTTGAAAACTTCCAAATAACTCAGACCTTTTGAAGGAATTTGCAGTCCTGATAATATGAAATTGTGGTTGCATTAAATTTACTTATTTTTCCTATTTTTAACAAGTTTCCATTATTTGACAATTTCTAGATTTTTATAGTTATCAGTACCGATTAGTATAAAATGATTACCAATTAATGACTATTGTACATTATCTACTTATAAAAGCTATTTTTGAATTATGATGAAATTATGTTAGAATTATGGCAAATTGTATTATGTGTAATAACATTATGTATTATGTATAACCATTATGTAATTGGATTATTATGTGTACCAATCAAGTTGTGATTTAGTACTTATGTATTGTGTTGACTATTATGCCATCGTAAAATTATGTTAGAATTAGATGAATTTGGGTTGTATCCTATGTTAGAGAAAATCTTTTGAATTATGAAAATGTAACTATACTTATAGCTTCTATTTGTATGATCGAGACGATCAGTAGTCAGGTTAGGCCGAACTGTAGTAGTAAAATTTTAAATTTGAATTTGTCGCCGTTGCTACTCACTTCCTGGCAGTAGTAGGTTGGCAAGACTGGGTGAGACGCACGCATTGCGTTGGTGACTGTGACAGGGGGCAGTTCAATTATTATTATGTTATGTTATGTTACGTTAAGATTATGATATGAATGAATATTAGAAGTATTAGAATTAGAATCAATTTATATTATTCGGGAAATATATCACCATTTAAAGAAGAGTGTATTATTATTAAGCTAAGAAGTCTTCTATAACTTGAAATAATTCGTGGAACGTTAATTCTTTTTTTAATTTACAGATTGAATTGAAGGATGATTATCTCATTGGGAAAAGTATACTTGTTGTTGTCCTAAGGGTATAATAAAATGCCATCACATTTGCAGCACTTTTGAAGTTCTACTAATGAGAGACCTCATTAGAGCTTTGATGTTTGACGAGACAACTTCCATCAGAACTGGCAAACCTGTAACAACGTTTGTTTGTATGGAACCCTGGCCGTTGGCCCCGCCCACTGACGTCATCACTGTCGGCGTCTCTTCTGATCATGTGCAGTTGGAGGTTGGAGTTGGCATTTGGTTTGGGTCCGTCCGTTCCGTTCAATATCATAATGCTAATAATAATTATTATATTTTATACAGGATTGCTCACTAAATGCGTCAAAAGTAGCTTTACAACTAGAATTCTAAATAACAACAAAAAAAAAACTCATATGCCGCTCCATCCAGTACGATTTGCCCTACTTTTTAAAAATATTTTTGTAATATAAGGTGGTCCTTTTATAAAATCATAGCATCAACTTTATTATTTTCATCCCTACATTTTATTTTCAAGTTTTGGATGGAGATCTAATTTTACGCCGCGTCCTAGCTGCATCCGGGGACTGCGTTGCGTGCGTTGCGTGCGTGCGTTGCGGGGAACGATTAAAATAAAACACATGCAAAGCAATGGGAGTGTCCTCAGTAGACGCGTTTGCCCGCAAAGTCGTACGATAAAACGACACCGCAACGCACGCATTGTTTTAAATTGAAATATTTAGTTTTTTCATCTGTCAAAATCTTGCGATTTTTGCGGCAGGCAGGAAATTTTTTTAATTTCGATTGCCTTCGTGCCAAAGCGAAACATTTTGTGCAATAAGAGAAATCTATTTTACAAGAACAAGAGTCAAGGTACACTGGGAATGTGAAAATGTCTCGAATTTAGGTTTTTAAAGTAAGTATGAGGTCTATTAACTTCTATTGTAGACCTTTTTATATTTAACCTACCTGCTATTTATCTATCTATCAAATCTATACCTATTTCTATAGATTACTTGCGTCTTATTGTTTCTTTCTCTTAAGTATAACATGTTTCTTTCTGTGATTTTCAAGTCTTTCAAGCTCCAACAACCTACTGGTTTCCAAATTAAAACGTATTTAATCTGAAGCTGCACCAGAAATAGTTGGATTGGAAACCATTTTCTCGCCCGCTGCAGCGTGCCTTGCACGCTACGTTTTCTTTTTCAAAATTTTGATTCTCGATTTAGAATATTTTTATAAAGTTCAGAAAAGTTATGATTGACTGTACATTTTCGCTGATGTAAGAGGCTGTATTAGGCAAAGATCACGAACGAACACCTGACAGCTATTAAGAAATTCTTGCTTTTGTTATTTGAGTAAGACGTAGAAAACATGTCTGGTCGATTTTCTGTCCCGGTTCTGGGTTTTCAGAGTTTGAAAAGTATATCATCTTATGCGAATTAATTTTCCGCGTCTAACGAGACCACTCTCATCTTGCTACTCTAGATTTCCGATTAGTTATCCAGATAAAACCTAAAAGATTATTTCTTTGGGTGTGGGTTAAAAAAACGGTAAAAGATAGTTGAGGGGACCCATAAAAAAACATAAACAACTTGCGTTTCGTTCCAAGACACGACAAGCCTCGGAGATATGCGGATTCACGATTGTGAAATTTAAGTTTGAATAGAGGGAAAACTAGAGAGGTTGGTCGTACTGTCGAGAGTGTGCCGACATATAAGGCGAAAGAGCCGACACCGTCGCGTGCGAGTTTTAAGTGTTGCATACTGTCGATGATGAGATTTGGAGTGGAAAGTGGGTCAACATTTTCGATTAGACGATGGTTGGGGCGCATGAGTGGCGTCACCCCAGAAAAACTATAAGTAAGGGTAAGAGGACGCGTTAGATTCATTTTTGGGTCTTAATTCGGGAGATCATGTAGCCTGCCTACAAGTTCGTAAATTAGTATTAGTCCCTTGTGTGAGTATATAGATATTATTATGGTGAAGTTGTTTCCGTGAAAGATGCAGTCTTACGTGAGTAATCTTTTGGAATTTAATTTTGGTCATTATAACTAATGTTCGCTTTCTTGTCTTTACAGACAAGGGACGTAGTCTTGGACGTAGTCTTGGACGTAGTCTTGGACGTGAGTTTGGACGTAGTTTTGAACGTAGTTTTGAACTTTAGTTTTGATTTACTTTTGAGCTTCAAGTTCTAGAATGATAGGTCCCGACTTCCAATTTTGATTTTTAACTACTAATTTCCGATTTCCAGTTTTTGATTTCGATCTTTGAATTTCTAAGTTTTAACTTTTGATTCCTGAATTTTAATTTCGAACTTCTAGTTCTGAGTTTTGAGTTCCAACTTTCAATTTTCTAATTTACACGAAAGTTTACATAAAGATTCGATCATGTGGAGGCTTATGTAGGTACCTACCTAGGTAGGTACACTAGCCTGTGTGAAAGGTGATATTTGTAGAAGCTTGGAAAAATCAAGAAGAGTGGTGGAGTTTAGTTTGGAGGCATGGAAGGTTTCATCAGGCAGAGGTTCTCGCGCTTTGATATTTGGTCGTCCCAAGGTAGCAGGGGGAGCAGTCCAGCTCATCCGGCACCTGGAGCACCAACCAAGGGGTGCTAACACCAGTGCAAAGGCAGTTCCAGCAACCATGCCAGCCTAGTCTTTGATCATCGCGCTTAGGTTAGAGGAACCTTAGTTCGTCATTTTTTTTGAGATGGAGTTTTGAAGAACAAGGTATGTCTTTATGAGTGAATAAACTTTTGCTATTTTCCGATAATCAAGAAAATTAAATAAATTCAAGTACAGTGTTTAATTGATTTCATCACCTATGACTTTCTAAGTGAATTTGATTTTTGATAATATGTTATGAACTTTTATTGTGGTCAACAAGTGACTAATGTAATGGTTATGTGTAAAAATAATTTATTAAATTTATCGTATGTGTTTAGGATTTCGAGTTGGAGATGATCATTTTCTAAATTAAATTTTGAATTTCAGATTTTGTAGGTAGATACCTGTTTTTATATTGAAACCTTTGCTTAAGATAAATTTAAATTTTTGAGAAATAATCTCTGATCTAACTCCAAGTTCTATTCAGAATCATACCTATGTGTTATAGTTTAGAAATTGTTTAATAGAATTTGAGCTTTGGAAATTTTTATCTGAACTATTGAAATGATATAGGTACCTATCTTGAATTTTAATCATGTAAGTTTGATATCATTGGTAATAAGGTAATATTTATGTTTGAATATTTGAGTCAGGATTACTGATTTTAATTATCAAATTGATTGTTGATATGTAAGATCTATTGGTGATTGCCAGTCTATTGTACTGATGATGAAATTGATTTTAATAAATCTTTGTATTAAAATTCAACAATTTTAGAGTTTTGAGTATCAACCCTCCTCATGTTCTTTTAAATAATTTATTCAATCAGTAGAGTAACATCAAGAATAAGGTGATATATTCTGGTATATTTTGGTGAGGTTTATCATCTTTTTGTTATTGTTTGTAAAATTGTTAGGAGTTACTACGGGTCCAGTCTGGTTCGGTGAATGCTGGATTTTCCAGAGGAAGGCCACATTTATCTGTCCCGGGCTGGATAATCACAACGAACATTTTGATTAAGTTTGGTTTTGATTTGATACTTTGGAAATTTAGACGATCACTTTTCAAAATTTAAAGTTTATTTTTGTTTCGACATTTAGAATATTTGGGTGGGGCATTCCAAATTTGATATGTTCCACTCGACAGGCCAATGTGGCTAATGTTACAAATTTGCCTAGTCACATTGAGATCTGTCAATAGCCACCTCCTTCCTTTCGGGGTTAAGGTAAGTGAATTATTATTTTTTTTTTATTGTTCAACTTTTTGAGTGGGAGTAAGCGAGGGGGAGGAAGGCTCCAAGCGGTGCGTGACCAGGATAAATCAATCTCCTTATTCTTTTTTCGAAAACTTTCTCAAACTTTGAGAAGAATTAATGAACATGAGGTGTTGGTGTTTTAATAATTTTTGAGAGAAAAACTTTTTCAAAATTTAGACAAGTAAAGACAAATACCTTTCTTAGTTGCGTAAAGTTTACAGATGGACTAAAACCAAAAGGTAAGGTTTGAAATTTTCAACGAAGGACTTCGAGGGAATTCAGACCTGTGGTATTTGAGTTCGTGTTGTTTTCTTTTTGACGTTTCAGCTTTTTAGGTTCCAGCCCAGACGGTGTGGTAAACCTGAAGATGTGGTTTTCGAGTTCGATAATTTTTTAATTTTTCAGCTTAGGTGGAGTTACAGATAGAATCAGCAACAATCTGATTTTTGAAATTTTGGTTTTGGATAATTCTGTTAGGTCAGGTCAAGTCAACTAAGAAAAGGAACGACAATTTTCGTTTTCTTTGTTTCAGGTAAAGTTGGTTGAAAAGTCTTGTTTGAGAATTTTGAGGCAAAAATTTTTTTTTTTGAGATAAATAGTGAAAATGGATTTCATTGAGGAAAATACTACAGTCGGTTTTGAGGTCGTTGATCTCAAGGTAGATGAGATTAAGTATGAAATTTTATTAAGAGGAGAAGTTCCACATTGGAACGGAAATTATAGGCGTACACAATTAAGTCAACTTTTGAGAATAAATGGAGGAGTCACTGTGACTATCTCTCCTTTTGATTTTAATGAGGATTTGAGTCAAGTTTTGGATTCTATTTTGGATATGACTGAAATATTGCACGATGAGGTAATTATTTCCCCTCAGTCTAATGTAGCTAGGAGATTTTCTTCGAGGTTAGCTCATTTGTTAGGAAGAATAGACAGGATGAAGGTCACTTCCGATGTTCAGACTGCTAGTCGAGATCAGGTTAGAGCAGATGCTCTACGATTGCGAGGCGATTTTAAGAAAAAAATTGTCGGTGAGGTAGTCAGTTCAAGAACAGAAATCCCACAAAGATCGCAGGCCTCTCTTTTAGATCAAGCATTTGATAGGTTATCTTGTCATAATGCTTCAACTACTCATGAAGATAATCTTCATACGGTTTCGAGAGTCCCTTCGAATCTTCCAGAAGATCTATCGTTAAGAAGGTTAGGCTTAAGAAGCCATAACACCAATCCGTTTTTAGATTGTGATCAGGTACCCTTTGACTATGATAATCAGGCACATTCGAGCAGTTTTGTACCCCCAGTGAGAAATCCATCACCCACTTTCTCACAGTTTAGTCTCAATTCTCAAGTCCCATCCATCCAGTTAGTGGCGCCTATAGATAAGGTCATCCCGGTGTATAAATGGGGATTATGTTTTACTGGTAAAGAAAAGGGAATTGAAGTTATAAAATTTTTAGAAAGAGTTCGTGAACTTAGTCAAGCTAGGGGAGTCCCCCTTGATACAGTTTTTAATAGTGCAGTCGATTTATTTAAGGAACCAGCTCTCTCATGGTTCCGAAGCATTAAGTATCAGTTGAGGTCTTGGCGAGACTTGGAGGCGAGGATTGGTAATACTTTCATCCCTCCAAATTACGATGAAGAACTCCTAGAAGAGATTCGTTCCTTTAGGCAAAGGAATAATGAAAATGTTGTTACGTTTATTGCGAATTTAAGGATGAAGTTTTCACATCTTCTTAATCCAATTTCTATTCCGGAACAGTTGAAGATAGTTAGGAGAAACCTCCTGCCCGATTTGAATTCGAAGTTATGTTTGATCGATCTGGTTTCTTATGAGCAGTTGGAATGTCTATGCAGGCAGATCGCGAAGAATTCGGTGATAATGAGTGGAGTAGAGGGTAAAACCCGTGTAGGTCGACCCCAAGCAGCACCTGTGGGAACGACAGCTAGGGAAGCGAAGGAAATCCCAAAGGTTAAAGTAGAGACCCCTCGTCCACCTTTTCCTCCCCGAAGATTTGCGAATGCCCCAAATCAGTCGATGAATAAGTCAGACCGACCCCCAGTCAGCTCTTTTTCCTGTTGGAATTGTGACCAGGCGGGTCATTCATTTAATTTTTGTCCACATCCACTTGAGAAATTTTGTTTTTCGTGCGGTTTGAAAGGAGCAATAGCGCCTTCTTGTCCCCGATGTCATCATTCAGGGAAAGATAACCAGGAAGCAGTTGAGTCCAAAGACGTTAAGAAGGTGGTGGATTGTCCAGAAACTCGGGAGTCGAATTTAGGTAAAGAAAGTTCTAAGGCAGATTCAAAAAACGAGTCGGCGAGAGAAGATTTTGGCGCGACTTCCCTCGAGTTTCGAAGACGCCAACCAGGTCCAGAATCAGGTGCGATTCCGAAGAGACGTTAGAATCGAGACAGGTGAACTCGAACCTTTCTAAGCAGATCAGTCCAGTTTTTGAGAGTAAAGATGCAGATAATAGACCGTATATCTCTATTGAGTTGGAGGGTTTTGAGATTCTAGCTCTAGTTGACACTGGGGCAAATATTTCCATCTTAGGTGCAGGAACTGAGTCGATTTGGGAACTATTGGAGTCCAATCGAGTTGTTAAAGATAAATTACCACGAGTGACCGTAGCAAACGGACAGCCACAAACAGTTCTAGGTACTGTAATTTTGCCTATTTGTTTTGAGGATAGGTTGATTGAGTTAGAATTTACAATTATCCCTACTATATCCCACGCTGTTATTTTAGGTTCTGATTTTTGCAAGCAGGTTGAGTTGGCTATCGATTTTAAAAATCAAGTTTTCGACATTACATTACAGGAGAGACTCCAAATTTAGGTACTTATCTTGAGGAGTTGTCAGAGGAACAACAGTTGGTTTTAGATAAAGTGATAAAGCAGTACGAATTACTTGCTTCGAAAGCTCCCGGTCGTACGAGTGAAATTACACATTTCATAGATACAGGTTCAGCTAGACCCGTGAAGCAGAGGCAGTACCCTCTGTCTCCTGCTATCACCAAATTTTTACATCAAGAAGTAGATTCAATGTTAAGAGATGGAGTTATAGAGGAAAGTAATTCAGCTTGGTCAAGTCCTGTTTTGATGGTTCCAAAAAGTGACAGTACCTACCGTATGTGTTTTGATGGTCGTAAGATCAATGAGTTGACTGTTAAGGATTCCTACCCACTACCGTTAGTAGATAGTATTTTGAGTAAAGTAGCTGGGTCTACTTATCTATCTTCGATTGATTTAACAAAGGCGTTTTGGAATATTCCCTTGGAGGAAACCTCCAAGCCCAAAACGGCGTTTCAAGTTCATGGTCGAGGTCTTTTTCAGTTTAAGGTTATGCCTTTTGGGTTGTGTAATGCCGCACAGACACAACAACGGTTAATGGACCACCTATTTAGGGGTACTAAGTTTGAAGATCGAGTTTTTACTTATTTGGATGACATTATTTGTGTGTCCAATTCGTTCGAGGAACACATTGCTCTTCTTGCTGAAGTGTTGGAGATTCTCACTAAAGCCGGGTTGAAAATCAACCTGGATAAGTGTAAGTTCTGTAGAGATTCGTTATCGTTTTTGGGTTATGTGGTAGATAGGAAAGGTCTAAGGACCGATCCAGGAAAAGTTCAGGCTATTGTTGATATGCCATCACCTAAAACTACCACCGAAGTTAGAAGAGTAATTGGAATCCTCCAATGGTATCGAAAGTTCATCCCTAATTTTTCCACCGTGTCTGAGCCAATTACATCGCTTATTAAGGGTCGTAAGAAACACACTCCAGTTATTTGGACGGAAGAAGCCGAAGAGGCTTTCCAAAACCTTAAGGAATTGTTGGTTTCAGCTCCCATTTTAGTCAAACCGGATCCCAACCTACCTTTCTTCATTCAGACGGATGCAAGTGACGTAGGGGTGGGGGCCATTTTATATCAAGTTAAGGATGATTTTGAGCACCCTATAGCTTATGCTTCTAGAAAGCTTCTCAAGACTGAGAAGAAAAATTACACGGTTACAGAGAAGGAGTGTCTTGGAGTTATTTTTGGTATTGAAAAATTTAGGTGTTATGTCGAAGGCACAGAATTTACAGTTGTTACTGACCATGCCAGCCTACAATGGCTGTATAAAATTAAAGATCCAGTCGGCAGAATTGCTAGATGGACAGTCAGGTTGAGTGGATTTAAGTTCAAGGTTGTTCATCGTCCCGGTAAGAATTTGGTAATGGCTGATTTTCTGTCCAGACATATTTCTTTGATTAATGTTAAATCTTTTACGCCAGACACCTGGTATGTTGAGATGATTAATAAAGTCCGCTGTAACCCAGCGAAATTTCCAGATTTTGACGTTAAGGATAATATTTTGTATAAACATATTAGGCCAAAACACGACATCCAGTCCAATTTTTCAGACTGGAAAATAGTAGTTCCAACTGAGAATAGGAAAGAGGTTTTTGTTGAGTGTCATGATCATCCGACTTCAGCTCATTTAGGTATTTCAAAGACGTTGGCAAGAATTTTGGAAAATTATTATTGGCCAGGAGTAAAGGAGTCAGTGAGACGTTATGTTAGATCATGTGAGACTTGTGGTGCCCACAAATCCACAAATCAATCTCCAGCTGGTTTAGGAGGAAATCAGCGTAAAGTTAACTTTCCGTTTCAGTCTATTTCTTTAGATTTTATGGGACCTTTCCCAAGATCTAAATCAGGAAATACCCAATTGTTAGTTATTACTGATTCTTTCACCCGATTTGTTATAGTAAAACCCCTTCCTAAGGCTACTTCAGCCAAGGTCGTGAAAATTTTGGAGAGAGAAATCTTTTTGGTTTATGGAACTCCAGAGGTCGTGTGTTGTGATAATGGTAGTCAGTTCAGGTCTAGAGAATTCAAAGAATTAATGAAGAAGTACCAGATTCCTAAGATCTGGTATAATCCCAGTTATCACCCCCAGGTTAATCCAACCGAAAGGGTGAATAAAGTTTTGGGGAGTGCTATAGCGTCATATATTAAAGATGACGATCACCGAACATGGGACGAACATATTTTCGAGATTGCTCAGGCAATTAATACCTCGGTACATGAGTCCACAGGGTACTCACCCTCTTTTTTTGTTTTTGGACGTTACACACCAGTGAATGGTAGTTTTTATAAGGATGTTGATTATAGTTCTTTTGACCCAGTCGATTTCTCCAATCGACTTAAATGGCAGTCCGAAGTGAGCAAAGTTCCTAAACTTTATCCCCAAATCCAGGAGAAAATTAGAAAATCTTTTGAGAAAAATGTTAAGAGGTATAACCTTCGTAGGCGAGAGGTTAATTATCAGGAAGGTGATAAAGTGTGGAAGAAAAACTTCGTTCTTTCCAAAGCGGTTGATAAGTTTTCTAAGAAATTAGCTCCGAAGTATGTCCCGGCTATGATAAAGAAAATTAAAGGTACTGGTAAGGTTGTTGTTCTTTCAGATCTGTCAGGAAAAATCCTGGGAGATTTTCACGTAAGTGATATTAAACCATTTGTTGAGATCCAGAATAGCCAGTGTTAGTGTAGAGCGCGCTTTAGGGGTGACCTAGTTGTGTTGTATTCAAGTTGGCGCCCCTAGTGTAAAGCTCCGTTCACACGCAAAGGCGAAATACATCCTATTTGTTTTTAGTTTGAGAATTTAGAAAGAATTCGTTTAGTGTGTCAATAGTAAGTTTTTCAGTAAATTTAGTTACGGTTTTGGAGAAAAAGTAAAGGTTGTTTAGAGTCAGGAGTCTTTGTAGAGGTTGAGTCGAGTTTAGAGAAAATCCTTTTATAGGTACTTAGGTTAAAATAATTTGAGACTGGTAACGTTAGCGTACAAATTAAATAAATTTAGCTAACCTACCAGTAAATGTTGTTGAGGTAGAGGTTGAGTTACACTTTAGTCATGGCCAGACTAATTTGTAAAATATTTTTAAACGGTCGCGTTAGAGCCCCATGCAAATAAGTGAGCTACGTGACTAGGCGTTGGGTTGAGTTGATTTAGGTGAGTTCTTAATTGAAAATTTCGAGTTCTGTTAGAGTTGATAATTGGCATAATCTAAATATAAATCTGAGCTGTTATCATCCTAACAGTAACTTTCAGGAACGATCCGTTGAGTAGAGTTGAGAATTGAGGTAGTTATAAAACTTTTAGGTTGAGATTTTTAAGAAAAAGCTCCTGATGATAAAAATCTTTTCCATTCCTTTGATTAAGGTTAAGTCGAGTCAGTATTTTTAGCTAGAGTTTGAGATTCAATAAGTACAGTTAGTTTAGATTTAAGAATTCTTTCAGTTGACACATTATCTCGAATATCTTTAATGGTGTTTAATTTTGGCGGAACAACATTAACCGGGTGGTTAATGAGTTATGATTGGAAATTAACTATACAGATTTTGACAAGAAATTTTGAGTTTTAAAGGTCTCTTCATTTGTAAGAACTTTTCAAGTTTGCTCTTTTGAGAACATTTGAGTAGTGTGACAGTTAAAAGTAAAAATCTTTCTCTTTGAAAATTTTTATTTCCTTAATAATTGAGATAGAGTTCGTTGGTAGGTAAAACCACATATAGGTCCAACGTTTGAGATTTGATTTTCTTTTTGAAAATTTTATTCTGTAATAATTGAGATAGAGTTCGTTGGTAAGTAAAACCACATATAGGTCCAACGGTTGAGATTTGATTTTCTTTTTGAAAATTTTATTCTTTGAGATAGAGTTCATTGGTAAGTAAAACCACTTCATAGGTCCAATGATTGAGATTTGGTTTCTCGTTTGAAAATTTTCTTTAGACAATGACAACATCTTGGGGTTATTTTTGGTACTTTCCACCCTGGTGTTACCTAAAGAGAAAGTATCCAGCCACTTTTGAAAATAGGTCCAGTGGCTGATTTCTTGTATATATTTCTATACGCTCCTTTCCTTTCCTTTTTCGCCGTTTACGGCACACATTTAAGTTCGTCTTTAATCTTTTTCTATCTCTTTCAATCTAAATTTATAATAATTCATATCTTCATAGCGGGTGAACGAACCACTTTGCAACATATACCATTTCGACATTTAATCTCTTTAGCCCTTTTTAAAGTAATATATGCATAATACGTTTAAGAAGCAACATTGCACATATAAGGCATGTTCCTATATGCCATCCCTTTTTGGGCCATAATTTATAACATCCATTCTAATTATGAATGGCGGTTATCCTGCCACCAGATCCATGCCGGTAAAACTTTTCGATTTGTTGGTCGAACCTCAACATCTATAAACGGTGTATCCTGCCATTAGACCCGTCTCGGTAAATGAGAATTCTCTTGGACTTCTCCATCCATTTAAGGTTGGATCCAATTTCTTTTGGTCCTTCAAATATTAATTCAGTTTGGAGAATTATTTCCTAGTTCTTTTAAGTAAAGTAGGGACTTTACTCCCTATATTTTGACGTCAAGTTCCACCTTAGTCAACATATCAGTATAATTCTGAAGGTCTAACACATTTGTGTAAGTTTTAGAGTAATGAATTGAAGTTGAGATAGTTTTGAGTCTTTGAGTTTAGGTGTCTGGGTAAGTCTCGACGGGTTCTTGAGTAAGAATGGCCGCACAGTTCCAGTACCACTTTGAGTCATTCAGTAGAGAAATTTAGTGACGTAGGTCTCAGTAGAGGAAAATCTTGGAAAATTAAATCTGTCTTACTACTGATACTTAGCGTTCGCGTTAATGAATTTAGAGAAATAAAATCCGAGTTGGAGTTTCAGAATTTCATCTATTCTTGTGCTTTTGATAACCACTTGACTGAATCTTGTTGAATAATTTGGACGTTTTTGGAAAACAATTTTGACATTTTTGAGTATAGATAATTTAGATATCCCGATTTTGACATTTTTTGAGTATGAATATCTTCGATATTTCGGTTTTGACATTTTGAGGTATGAATAATTTTGATTTGGAGGTATCCAGATCAAAATACTTTGAGTATGAACAATTTTGACATTTGACCCGATTTAGACGTCTTGGAGTTTGAGGTATAAGTAGAACTCTTAGATTTAAAATTTCTTTAGGCTTTTCTATGTAGAAATTTAGTTTTGGCTTTTTTAGATTTCTCTATGATTTCCTTTGTTAGGAATCATATTTCACTCCAAAGTCGTTAGGACGTTATTCTTAACTAACTAACGATCAAGGAAACCTTTTAGCTTTTGACGTTAAATCTCTAGTCGCAGGGAAACGCACTAGAGGGGTGTATTTTGGCATTTCCGGCCTCATAAGCGGAGAATTGCCCTGTCGTCTAGTCAGCTGCTTAGCCCCCAGCTGATGAAGTAGGTGGTATTGTCTGGCGACATACCGACCATAGGGGCCGAATCTTTATGGCTTCGTCATCCTGGCAGTATTGCCAACTCACGAGTTTCGGTCACTGAATTTCCTTGAGGTGTTCAGGCAGACCCAACTCCTTGATTTTTTTTGTGTGTAGGACGAAGTCGGTAATCGATTGACGACAGCCGGAGTTTCTCTAATGGAGAACTCTGTTTCACATAGTTTTAGTTTTTTTTATGGATGAGTATGGTGGTGGAGGTTATTGGTTCTGGTATAGTCTGTTCAACCAGAGGTTAGGGAAAATATTTAGCTTTCTTTTGAAAAATCTTTAGTTACAAGGTAGTGTACTAGAGGGGTGCATTATGTCATTTCCAGCCTTATAAATGGAAAGGGCCTGCCGTTTAGTCAGTTGTGGAGCCCCCGACTGATGAAGTAGGAGGTATAGTCTTGCGACATGCCAACCACAGGGGCCAATTATTTGAGCTTCGCTACATAGGCAAATATTGCCACCATAAGAGTTTTGTCTTTTTGAGTCCCTTTGTGTTCTCATAAGACTCAACTTATTTTATTGAATTATGTGTAGAGCGGAGTTAGTTTCCGAATAACGGCAGTCAGGTTTTCCTTTTGGGAGCCTGTTTAACCTAGTTTTAGTAACCAGAGTCCTACTGGCGGTTTTCGAGGTCAGGGCTCGCCCATATTGCTTTGTGTTTGAAACATGGAGTGTTTAAAACTTGTTCTTTCTGTCTTTTCTCTCGGTTTGTTGGGATTTGTTGATTGTTGATTCGAGAGGAGTTCTCTCGGAAAAGTTTCTTGTGGAGACTTTTCCTTCCTTTTTACAAGGGGGGGTGTGCAGCGTGCCTTGCACGCTACGTTTTCTTTTTCAAAATTTTGATTCTCGATTTAGAATATTTTTATAAAGTTCAGAAAAGTTATGATTGACTGTACATTTTCGCTGATGTAAGAGGCTGTATTAGGCAAAGATCACGAACGAACACCTGACAGCTATTAAGAAATTCTTGCTTTTGTTATTTGAGTAAGACGTAGAAAACATGTCTGGTCGATTTTCTGTCCCGGTTCTGGGTTTTCAGAGTTTGAAAAGTATATCATCTTATGCGAATTAATTTTCCGCGTCTAACGAGACCACTCTCATCTTGCTACTCTAGATTTCCGATTAGTTATCCAGATAAAACCTAAAAGATTATTTCTTTGGGTGTGGGTTAAAAAAACGGTAAAAGATAGTTGAGGGGACCCATAAAAAAACATAAACAACTTGCGTTTCGTTCCAAGACACGACAAGCCTCGGAGATATGCGGATTCACGATTGTGAAATTTAAGTTTGAATAGAGGGAAAACTAGAGAGGTTGGTCGTACTGTCGAGAGTGTGCCGACATATAAGGCGAAAGAGCCGACACCGTCGCGTGCGAGTTTTAAGTGTTGCATACTGTCGATGATGAGATTTGGAGTGGAAAGTGGGTCAACATTTTCGATTAGACGATGGTTGGGGCGCATGAGTGGCGTCACCCCAGAAAAACTATAAGTAAGGGTAAGAGGACGCGTTAGATTCATTTTTGGGTCTTAATTCGGGAGATCATGTAGCCTGCCTACAAGTTCGTAAATTAGTATTAGTCCCTTGTGTGAGTATATAGATATTATTATGGTGAAGTTGTTTCCGTGAAAGATGCAGTCTTACGTGAGTAATCTTTTGGAATTTAATTTTGGTCATTATAACTAATGTTCGCTTTCTTGTCTTTACAGACAAGGGACGTAGTCTTGGACGTAGTCTTGGACGTAGTCTTGGACGTGAGTTTGGACGTAGTTTTGAACGTAGTTTTGAACTTTAGTTTTGATTTACTTTTGAGCTTCAAGTTCTAGAATGATAGGTCCCGACTTCCAATTTTGATTTTTAACTACTAATTTCCGATTTCCAGTTTTTGATTTCGATCTTTGAATTTCTAAGTTTTAACTTTTGATTCCTGAATTTTAATTTCGAACTTCTAGTTCTGAGTTTTGAGTTCCAACTTTCAATTTTCTAATTTACACGAAAGTTTACATAAAGATTCGATCATGTGGAGGCTTATGTAGGTACCTACCTAGGTAGGTACACTAGCCTGTGTGAAAGGTGATATTTGTAGAAGCTTGGAAAAATCAAGAAGAGTGGTGGAGTTTAGTTTGGAGGCATGGAAGGTTTCATCAGGCAGAGGTTCTCGCGCTTTGATATTTGGTCGTCCCAAGGTAGCAGGGGGAGCAGTCCAGCTCATCCGGCACCTGGAGCACCAACCAAGGGGTGCTAACACCAGTGCAAAGGCAGTTCCAGCAACCATGCCAGCCTAGTCTTTGATCATCGCGCTTAGGTTAGAGGAACCTTAGTTCGTCATTTTTTTTGAGATGGAGTTTTGAAGAACAAGGTATGTCTTTATGAGTGAATAAACTTTTGCTATTTTCCGATAATCAAGAAAATTAAATAAATTCAAGTACAGTGTTTAATTGATTTCATCACCTATGACTTTCTAAGTGAATTTGATTTTTGATAATATGTTATGAACTTTTATTGTGGTCAACAAGTGACTAATGTAATGGTTATGTGTAAAAATAATTTATTAAATTTATCGTATGTGTTTAGGATTTCGAGTTGGAGATGATCATTTTCTAAATTAAATTTTGAATTTCAGATTTTGTAGGTAGATACCTGTTTTTATATTGAAACCTTTGCTTAAGATAAATTTAAATTTTTGAGAAATAATCTCTGATCTAACTCCAAGTTCTATTCAGAATCATACCTATGTGTTATAGTTTAGAAATTGTTTAATAGAATTTGAGCTTTGGAAATTTTTATCTGAACTATTGAAATGATATAGGTACCTATCTTGAATTTTAATCATGTAAGTTTGATATCATTGGTAATAAGGTAATATTTATGTTTGAATATTTGAGTCAGGATTACTGATTTTAATTATCAAATTGATTGTTGATATGTAAGATCTATTGGTGATTGCCAGTCTATTGTACTGATGATGAAATTGATTTTAATAAATCTTTGTATTAAAATTCAACAATTTTAGAGTTTTGAGTATCAACCCTCCTCATGTTCTTTTAAATAATTTATTCAATCAGTAGAGTAACATCAAGAATAAGGTGATATATTCTGGTATATTTTGGTGAGGTTTATCATCTTTTTGTTATTGTTTGTAAAATTGTTAGGAGTTACTACGGGTCCAGTCTGGTTCGGTGAATGCTGGATTTTCCAGAGGAAGGCCACATTTATCTGTCCCGGGCTGGATAATCACAACGAACATTTTGATTAAGTTTGGTTTTGATTTGATACTTTGGAAATTTAGACGATCACTTTTCAAAATTTAAAGTTTATTTTTGTTTCGACATTTAGAATATTTGGGTGGGGCATTCCAAATTTGATATGTTCCACTCGACAGGCCAATGTGGCTAATGTTACAAATTTGCCTAGTCACATTGAGATCTGTCAATAGCCACCTCCTTCCTTTCGGGGTTAAGGTAAGTGAATTATTATTTTTTTTTTATTGTTCAACTTTTTGAGTGGGAGTAAGCGAGGGGGAGGAAGGCTCCACCGCACCGCACGCATTCAGTTAGGACACACTCAAAATTTCTCGTGCGAGTTTGCGTTGCGTGCGTTCCCCGCATCGCACGCAACGCATTACCCGGATGCAGCTAGGACACGGCGTTAGGGAACCTGTATTACCGCTTTACTAGGGTAGCGCATTCTCATTCTCACAAAAAGTTGGGAATGTCAAATTTGACTTCATAAACGTCAGATTTTCCATGAACGTACAACTGTCTAAAAATTCACATAATTTGTTATTAAGTCCACGTATTAAAACGCATTTTTCTCAGTAACTACGTGTTAGATACTAAAGTCTACAGCTTCGTAGATCCTATAAACCCGTAATATGTTTTTAATACCCACTGAAAGAGCATTCATCGATTCCTATTCGTGTTATTATTTTGTTTTATTTTTCAAACTTAGCTTTTTCCACTTGATACCTACGCTTGTGACCAAATGTGCCAAAAATATGACATCCAGCTGTTCAAACATAACCGTGTTTAGTAAACGTCAACGAGTGAATGCGCTACCCTAGTAAAGCGGTACTACAGGTTCCCTATCTAATTTCAGAGTACAATGACATCTATGTTGCCTGTACTAACTCTCCCGGTTTATGCGCGCTATGTCAATTTTTTTTTGTTAAATTCAAATGTTATTGCGGTCCAGAAAACTAATAAAATCAATTTCGTTTTTCATTATTAAAAATTGTCGCATCATGCACAAACAAGGAGACACATGGTGTTCAAATATCTATTGGGTTTAATTTTTTATACAGGATGTTCAAAAGCCAGCTACAAACTTTGCGGATTTCGAAACGATTTTTTTTTGTTTATTTTGAATACAACGCCCTGTATATTATTATTATTGAAGTCCTCCTTCAGCCTATTACAAATATACCTATACCTAACTCTCATAAATAAAAAGTTAGAGTAATTTCTTTGGAAAATATTATAAAAAAAATTTGAACTAAAATTGATAATCAACAACAAACAAAACCATCAAAATACTGCCAACATAATCTTACAGATTACAAAAATTTATAAATGGTCAAACTGTCCACCATTCTGCTCAACACACTTTTGAGGTCTTCTTCAAAATGCCCTTCTCACTTCAATTTCCAACGTCTCAATTGTAATTAACCCCATCAAACGATTCTTGTATTTTCCATGTCGAGTCTTGTGGAGTAGTAGCGGGCATCTGATAGACAACATAAAAAAAAAACTCTCACATAAAACATAATACCTACACCTACATAACACATAAAACATAATACCTACATAACACATAAAACTTTCGCACAGTATGTGTGTAGTGTGTTGTTCCTGACTGATGGGACATGCTGATGAGTCCATAATAAGGACGAAACGGTACCGTCTATATCTTCAGTCAGTTACACCTCACATGCTGTGCGAAAGTTTTATAATTCGTTCTGTAAAAGGAACCTATACTGGCAAATGAATAATTGAACCTAAATCACAAAAATTCTCAGATATTATTAAACTGTTAACAACTTTTATGCAGGGTGATGAAAAACTCGCGTGGAAAATATGAATGACAGAGGACTCCAGTGAAAAAGAATATATCTGCGTTCATTTTTGTTCTAGCTTCTCTATAGTTTCCTGGATATTAAATTTCCCTAAGACAACTGCAAATCATAATATCTCGTGTATAAAACAAAATTATTATGAAATTTAAATAAAAAACATTTTAAGGCAAAATCGTTATTAGAACGGAAGCTATGTGTTAAAATGGTGTGTCCTTAACGCAATTAAAATCATTTTCAAAACACAAAAATATAGAGGTGAGAAAAAATTCCAACTGGCAACATTGGCACCAGCAAGTAGAACTTGAAGAACAAATTATGAAAACCTTAGAAGCAAACCCTGGTATGCAGTGCATGATAGTACACAGTAACCATTAGAGGTAAAAAAAAACTTCCTGATATACCTTATTTGATTTCAAGTGTATACAAGTCGATACATATTCGATAATATTATTCAAAATCTTTAATTCGAACAACGATGCAACATTGAAAATTTTTGTTGAACTCAGGAAATAGGTAAACTTTGAATGCCTGTAATTCCGTTCCCTATAATAAAAATAAATAAAAAGCAAACACTATCGTTATAGTTACGTGAAATCCTGTGCTTTGCCAGTGGAGGTTGTTTAAATTTGACCGCCATTTCAATTTAAATTTCAGAAAAAGGACACCCTATATCTCGGTAACGAAGCCGAGGAAACCATTTTTGTTGTAAATTTACAGTCATTCTAAACATCCTCTACAACACCCTGTATACCGTGTCCGCCATTTCGGGATCACCTGTATAGTATGGGGTACTCCGGGTTCAGGGTTAGTTTTCAAATTGCACAAATCAAATAATGTTCACATTGTTGAAGGATTTTAGAAAAATATATTTTTTTTTACAACAACACTATATTACATTTTAAATGACAGAGATTAGATGATATCATGCTACCTTTTCTCAAGAATGTTTAACATTTTATCTTTCCACTCTACACTAATGTCCGTATTCATCAAACTTCAAAATATAACTCTGGGGTTATATTTTGAATTTTGTGACAGCTGATTGGTCTAATGCTCAAACCCTACGAACGCTACGAATTTTGAACCAATGACATGTTCCAAAATATAACCCCAGGGGTTAAATTTATTGATGAATACAGGCCTAAAAGAGGTCTGATTGTTTAATTACGCTTTGCAGTTTTTATAATTAACTTTTGCTTTTCTTTTGAAAGTCCATCCTTATCCACTACAGAGTTTTCGTTGACACTGTTAATCAGTTTAGATTTTCTTTAATTCAAAATTCTTCTCAATTGTACAGCTTAATTTATTTTTAGATGTTTCTTTCTATAATGTTGATTCAAATGATCTTTCCTCCTTGTTTCATAAGAACAATCCTCACATTTGAACACTTCTGCATCTTCTGAATGTTTACAATTATAATGTCGAGCCAAAAGACTTTTTAATTTTGTTTCATATGAGCATTCCTGACATTTGAACACTTCTGCATCTTTATCATGGCGTTTATAATGTCTGGTCAACTGACTTTTTAGTCTTGTTTCATAGGAACATTCAGGACATTTGTACACTTGAGCTTCTTTCAAATGTTTGCATTTATAATGTCGGATCAAATGATCTTTCCTTCTTGTTTCATATGCACATTCTTGACATTTGTATACTTCTGCAGCATTTGAATGTTTACGTTTATAATGAAGAGTCAAATGTCGTTTAACTTTAGTGTAGAAAGAACATTCGCAACATTTGAACACTTCAGTTTCCGTTGAATGTTTACATTTATAATGTTGGGTCAAATGTTCCTTCCTTCTTGTTTGATATGAACATTCCTGACATTTGTACACTTCAGCATCGTTTGAATGTTGGTATTTATAATGTTGGGTCAAGCTACTTTTATTTTTAGTTTCATGAGAACATTCAGCACATTTGTACACTTCTGCATCTTTTGCGTGGTTAAATTTATAATGTTGGATGAAATAATATCGGCCTTTTGTTTTATAGGCGCATTCGTGACATTGGTAAACTTGTGCACACGGTTCGTGTTTGCAATTGTAGTGATGGATGTAATTACTTTTCTTGTTTGTTTTATAGGGACAGTGCGCACAATTGTATTTCATCTCTCGTTCGCTTCTACCTTCTGAGGATTGTAACTCATTTTTTGCAATTGAGTCAAATAGTTCGTCCCTAAATATTCCAGAATTGCTTGTCTCTCTGATCAGTTCCCATTCTGGTTTACGTTCTTCGATATCAATTTCTTCTTCTTTAAATGCCACATTGTCTGCTTGCGGCTGAAAGTCGCACTGCAGGTCTTCAGGTTCGCTTTTTATAGAGTAATTAGGAAATTCGGCAGCAACAGGGTTCAATTCAGAGGAGGCGTGGCATTTTGTATCTTTTTCTTCATCTTCAGACTTCAGATTGGAGAGTTCTGTGAAATTATTTCTATAATCTTGAATTATTCGTCTCTTGTCTTCTTTGTAATCGGCTGCCTTGTTTAAATTCATGTTGCTCGTTTTTCTTACAAGTTTAAAACTTAATTTAATTTTGTTCAACAAGGGAGATGGAATTCTGAAAACTGTCTTCTAGAAGAACCACAGAACTACAACTCTTGTTCTTAAGAAGAACTACAACTACTACAAAAGGTCTTTCCTTCTTTTGTCTTGTCCAAGTTCTATCCCTATCCTGACCTGAATCCTCTATCTCTTCTCTAGCAATGAATTACGATTACGAACGATACGTCGTAGTGTATATTTCATTGATCCCTAGTACTGTAGTAAAGTACTCAAGTACTAAGTACTCTACTCTAGTAAACTGATGAGTAAACCGTAAACAAAATAATTCTCTAACCTAAAAAATTATGTCGCCAGTCGCCATTCGCCACCATAACTC
Source organism: Malachius bipustulatus (assembly GCA_910589415.1). Classification (NCBI taxonomy): domain Eukaryota; kingdom Metazoa; phylum Arthropoda; class Insecta; order Coleoptera; family Melyridae; genus Malachius; species Malachius bipustulatus. Next base: position 19,958,386 of record OU342638.1, on the reverse strand, counting down.
GAAAGTCGAAACTTGTTTTTTATTCGATCTCGATCAAGGTTCATGAACGAACGGTTACAGTAGTGATTCGATTACTCGGAAAACCATCTAATTCGAATCGAAGTTCGTGTTCTTCAATGTGACGTCACTGGGCTAGAACGGTTCTAAATAAATAAACCGTTCACGTGGCCATTGTTGTCAGTTGTCGTGATTTAGTTGAAATTTTAAGTTCACGTGGTCCTGAAGTTTGACTTATTGAGGTTGTTTTTAGGCATTGACCAGCGATCGCCATCGATTGAATAATTGAACTAAATTAAATCATATTTTAGGTTCCCGTGGAGCTCGAGCAATCGGTCGGTAGTTTAATTTTTATCACTAAAAATTCCGCATTTTTTGTAATCAAAAGTTTACAGTGAAATTGGCAACTCTGAAACTGTCAAATGCTTGTTTATTTGGAACCCTAATAGCCGTCTGCCCTGCCGTCTTCCTTATTTTGTTTCTAAAGAATATAATCCCAGGTAACAATACGTGACGACAAAATTTTAGACTTCACGAAATCGTGACGAACGGTCGAATAACGATATTTTTATTTACAATCTTTAAAAAAACGGTGGAAATACATCGTCAAAAAAAGTGCTATCGGAATACGATTTAAATTTTAAATAAAACTTCGTCAGAAAACAAGTGAAGTCAAAACGTAACGAAAACGTCGCGAATAAATCGTCAACTTTTCAGTTTGTTAATTATTTTAAAAGAATCTTTGAAGTTTTTAAATAAAACTTCGTCAGAAAACAAGTGAAGTCAAAACGTAACGAAAACGTCGCGAATAAATCGTCAACTTTTCAGTTTGTTAATTATTTCAAAAGAATCTTTGAAGCTTTTAACTAAAACTTCGTCAGAAAACAAGTGATACGTCAAATGTCACTGTCAGTTTTCTCTTTGTAAACAACATGGCAGAATTCAGCGGAAACGGGATAGGAGACATATATTTGTAAATTAGGAAGTAGGAAGTACCTCGTGTCTCCAATAGTTAAAGAAGTTTTTTGGTTACCTCAGCAAGAGACTACCTACTACCTATATACTGCAAGTTTTTGCATATTGTTACTACCCTAAAAAACGTGATCTTTATTATTATTCTGCACTTCCCAGGTGGACGACGTCAAGTTAATAGTGATATTTTTAGAAGTTACCTCGTGTCTCCAATAGTTTGAAGAAGTTTTTTTGGTTACCTCAACAAGAGACTGCCTATATACTGTAAGTTTTTGCATATTGTTATAAATAATTGTCTTGTATATCTATAATCCTGTTTTATTAAATATTTTAGTAAATTTTTTAAGGTAATCCTGTTGTTTAGCCTTCCAAAACACCCCTCACATGCCCATATTCCACTTTTTCCACTCGCGTCGCCCACAGCGTTGCCGTACGCAACTCGTTACAAATAATATTTTAAAGTTTATAATTTTAAAGTTAATATTTTAAAGACACTTCAGGACACATTATGTTTATAAATTAACTTTTCTACTTAAGTTTGGTTCAGGAACCTTGAAATTACGGCCTATCAGTAAGTATAACATCCTGTATGTGAGAATATCGTGACTAACAAGGTCTCGTTCCTCGACCTTGGCCTGCCGGCGGCGTCGGGCCTTCGGCCCTCCATGACGGGCCTTCGGCCCGGTTTGTCAATAGATCGCCGTCAAAGTTTGAATTTTTCATGTTTTTTTCGTGTTACCTTTTTTTCTATGTCGCTACACGGCACTGTGATCAGTAGATTCCGCGTCGTAGTTAAAATCTGCCATTCATCCCTTTTTGTGTTATTTTTTTCTATATCGCTCCTGAAGGACCAATATGGGAACTTCCGAGCCCGCGCGTAGAAGTTAGATTCGCGTCAAAGTTAGTCACGCATTAGTTTGACAGTTCAAGTTGGTCGTAAAAGAGAGAACAGGTCGCGAGAAGCACGGAATTTTTTTTGACAGCTGTCAAATATGTCAATGCGGTCTGTGGAATCAACAAAATGCCGAAATAAGTTTTGTTGAAAAGAGAAACAATTTTTTTAAATGCTCTTGATTTTTACATTTAAAAAATGACAGTTTTAATTTTAATTTTGCAATTTTCTCAAATGATAGTCGTAACCTGAAGTCTCTTCTTTATGTCAAAATTAAAAAAGGCCGCCATTTTGATTCTGAAAATTCAAAAAAAAATTATTTCGCGTGTTCGAAACACCCATTTTCCACTATATTACTATATAATTTGATTTTTGAACGCCATTTTCTCCGAAACTATGCAAGAAAACGAAAAAGGCTCTTCGGTTCTAGATTTGCAATCACTTCATGATGCCCTTTTGTGAATTTCAGCCGTTTTTATTATTTTTTATTTTTTAAAAAATCGAAGGGTGTAGGCCTATTGATTGGCTTGATCGAAAATTCTTTCGTTGTTTTCTCTGAAACGCTGCAACTTTTTGACAGACGGTATCTTCCGGTCGATAGAGTTCGTCGATAAGAAGCGTAACGTGAAATTGCGATCGCGAATTTTTTTTAAATGACCGCTACAGACGCTTTTGAAAATTTTCAAAAAAAAAATTTTTAAATCGACTTTGGCGGCTTACAGCTGACAGACGGTTGTCTCGATTACAGCAAAACTTTGCATTTTGGAAGAGCAATTTCTTAGCTACACGCCGATATTTTTGCGATGTTCCCCCGACCCAAGCAGCCAAAGTTACGTTAAAAAATGTGCGAGCGGAACAATTTTCCGTTTAAAATCTCGACCATTTCAATGAAAATCAAAGCAAAATCAATGAAAATCATCTATAGTTCGGAATTTTTTTTCTCTGCAATTTTCGTACATCGGGATTCGGGGATCATTTTTGCGGTGTTGTGGAAGAGTTGCTCTGTCGGAATTTTCAATTTTTGTCGTTTAAATTCCCAAAATGGCGGCGCTGTGATTTTTAGAAAATAGCCGATTTTTACTCGCGATTTCTCAACTTTGGCGTTTAAAAAGTTCCAGTTTAGATTTTTTTTCGACTTTTTTTCAAAACCACGTACTAATTTATGGTAATGCCTTTATTTTGACACTTCAAAAAAAAAAATTGGATCGAGACTTTTAACGTCACTACGATTTTTGTTATTGGAAAAAATTACTCTTATTCGGAGTTTTCAAGTTTGACATTTTTTAAGTGACATTTTCGAATTCGCTGTTATTTTTTCACCATAGCCAGAAGAGAATCGCATGTATTGCCTTTATTTTGACACCGACAAAAATAGTTCAATCACGATTTATACCGTCACTATAATGACATTTGGTAAAAGGAAAAACTTTTTTTCTCAATATTCATGAACTTGACGTTTTAAAAAAATGACAGTTGCAGTTATCCGGGATAGCTCTTGCACCAATATGTTATTGCTGCACATTTCACCTTTACGACGATACCAAAATCTGGCCGCCATCTTGATCCTTCGATTTTAATTAAGTTTTTTCGTGTGCAAAAACTCGCGTTTTTTCAACTTTTCGATTTTGATGTTTCAAGCGTGACAGTTCGATTTGGTTTTTCGAAAATATTTCACCGGATTGTAGTGGCCGGGAGTCTTTTCGTTACGTTAAAAATACAAAATGGCCGCCATCTGGATTCTTCGAATCGGAAAAAATTATTTCCTTCGGTGGCGTTTACGAAATTTCCGCATACGTAATATGACATTACGTTCTTTACTCTATTTTTCACGGCGCATTTTTCAAATTTTGAAAATAATTATCAGTCCAAATTATTAGTGAAACACTAATTGTACATCGTAATTAATTGTAAAAACAATTATTTACAAAATGCATAAGATAAAACAGAAATTAATGCATTTCCCGAACAGGAACCGCGCATTTATTAATAATTATGGTTAGCTATAATACCTACCTGACCATTATAATAATACTATAGTCCAATAAAGTCTAAAAAGTCATACGTATCGATTAAGAATACACATCCTTTTGATAGTTCGATTTATTTTGTTTCATATACGTCGTTTTTATAGTAACCGTCCAGTTTGTCTAAACACTCCATCCCGCATAAATAAGTATACGTCAACATTGGTTTTGAATGAGAATTAAATGCACAACACAGAGGATAGAATGTCATTACGTGAATAAATTTTATGTAGTTGTCAGTGGCTCTCAAACTGACGTAAGCGCTTCAATTCATTGTTTGAATGATTTCTTCAATAATTTACGCTCGTTCACAACTTGACAATTAACTGTTTGACATTTTCTGGTGAAATTAAAAATATTAATTCGGACGGTTAGTGTGACGTCACATCTGACTTTTTAAAGTTAATCCTACTATAGCGGGCGAACGAAGCGACCGAGCCAGCGCCCGGCAGGTCAAGACACGAGGCGTGCCCGGTGAATCGCGGGGAACGCATAATTGAAAATTTCTAAAAATGGTCATATCTTGGTTATTAAATGACCAATTTGGATAATTTTTTCACAATCATTTAAGTTAATTAATTGTCGTTGCGACTGTCCTTTTAATTTTTTCAATCGTGCATAAAGAAGACGAGAAAAAAAATAATAAACAATTAATTTATCGATTTTTTAATAAAAATAAAAGTGTAAGCTAATTTTCGAGCAGCGAAGAAATTTTTTATTTTTGGTTTAAAGTACCTACATAATCGAGATGAACTGAAGCCAAAACTTCAAATTTAGTATTGGAGAAAAAAAATTTGACAAAAGTTCAACTATGTCGTCAATCGAAGATGTTATATTTGAAACACGCCTGAACAGTTTCAATGACCTGCCAAAGTTTTTCCGAATTTTGACAGTTTTTCCAACGGTTAGGGAAAAAAACTATCTCTATCTTTTTTGTAGATAAAGGACGTCTCTATCATAGAGCTTTGTTATTTTTTCGATTGATCGACAATATTTCGAAAAAAAATCGAAAGCATGCGTTAAAGAGTAGCATTTTGACAATTGTTTTTTTAAAGAAACGATTCCCGCTCAAAAACCAGGAATTTTTAGGAAAAATGTTTCGCATAATAAAATAGCATTTAAAGAACTATTCAAAAAAGGTCTGACTCGATTTTTCTCTAGGATGCACGGTTTTCGAATAAAAATTTTTTTTGTGATTTTTTGAAAAAATGACAGACTTTTTTGTTTTTTCGAATAAGTCGGTTTTGGCGACATTTCACGTAAAAATCATTATTATCTTTTTTGTAGGCAACGAACGGCTCTATCTTACTGTTTTATTGTTTTTTCGATTGGTCGAATAAATTTTGAAAAAAATTCGAAAATATGCAAAAATCGTATGTTTAATTTTTTGAGGGCCGATTACCGCTCACCTAATCATTTTTTCGAAAAACGATCTTTACAAAGTTTGTACGTCCATTCTTTCCCTAAGTAACTGCAGTAGCAGAATCTCTCCGCGATGTACCGTTACCGAGAAAAATTCCTATATGTGGGACGTTACAAAAAAAAGTACGGCCCTGAAAGAGGGCCTTAAAATTCTCGAATCCGGCCCATTTTCAATAGGTCGTATTTGGGGTTCCCGAACTTTGTCTCTACCAAGTTTCATCCCGATCGGTGCAACTTTCGGACACTTAGAGTGTTTCCTAGGTCGTTCCCGAAAAAAACCCGAAATTCCCGAAAAAAAGACTCTTCCCGATAACGGATCCCGCTCATTTTCAATAGGCATCGTGGGACCGTGCGCCTGTTCAATCGAGCCAAATTTCAACTTTCTACGACGAAAAATGGCGCCTCTAGAGTGTTTCCTAGCAAAACGCACAGATACACAGACATTTTTCCACTGCAGGGGCGCGTATAGTTCCTCGAACATCGGCTACGCCGGTCTCGGAACAACAAGTCACGTGTTGTGATCATAAGTATTCACGTTTTTATAACCTCAGTTAGTTGATTTACGTGCGATTTTCGTAGGATGTCAGTCACGGTATTTTTCACGTTTTTGTCACGATTTTTTCACGACACTGTCGCGATTTCTTTACGACTCTGTTGCCCGTATTCACAAACGATAATTTCCTAAATAATTACGTAATTATTTAAATGAGTGAGATGGAGATATGCAGTTTTTTTGCAATAGAATGAGATGGGGATAATTGATTACGTAATTATTTAGGAAATTATCGTTTGTGAATACGGGCATATTACTGCTATTTCTCCACGAGTTTCTTACGATTTTGTTAATCGGTAAAGTGAATTTTTTTTAACGATATCGTCAATGTTTCGTAACGGCTGCCCAACATTCAAAAGTGTGGTTGGCGTGACCAATTCGGAAGTTAAAATTAGAGCGGTTTTATAACGTATTATAGTCGTAATTTTTTTCACGAATTCGGGATCTCGTCTAACTCACGACAGCTAAAAAGGTCACATTTTCAGTTGCGTTTTCGTCACGAAATGTTACCTGGGATATGCGTAAATTTCGTAATGTTTGAATACTTTGAGGCCTAATCCTATGTGGACGGATAAATCACCTTCTGATTCTTGGGGTTTTTCTATAAAACGCCTGCTGGTTCACTGGAAACTGATTAATAATAATAATAATCTAAAAATTCTTTTTTTCTGTAATTTTTTCAGAGTTATTTGCTTTTGACTACTTCCCTCTTATTGAAGAGAACCCGGTGTTATGTGACTTGTCACTTATTAGGTGAAATCGTAGCTATACACACGCTTACAGCATCTCAACCAAGCGACAACGTCTGCGGTGCACGATCCAGCAGATGATTGCTGGGAATGCCTTTTGTGTTAAAATACTTAAAATTATTAACAACAATTATTTTTATTTATAACAAATGGTTTTTCCTTTTCCCCGTAAAAGACTTCCCACGTTGAGAAAACTGGTTTATGAAAATGAAAGCATCTTCTGTAAAAACTGGACTATATTTATGTGAACAAAATTTTGTAGAAAGCATTTGCTGAAATTATTAAGTATACTTGTATATATTAGCTGCTTTCTTTCGCTCAGCCACTTTGAATCATGGATCCTGAAAGTTGAATCCGGATCACTGAATCGCGGATTCAATAGGACCGTTTCTTATCGCGACGAAAGAACAGCAAAGGGAAGTGTAAAGTTGATTCGAATTATTATTATTGTAAGATTATTGGAAAAAATTGCTAAAGTCGAATTATTAAAACGAAATAATAATTAACAATAATAATAATAATTTTTAATTTTTTTATTTATAATATTTAAAAATGGCACGAAATGGATGTGGTAGGTATACCCGTATGTATACCCAATAAATAACCCATCATAATATTCTAAATGTAAGACTATTCCATTACTTTCGAAAATGTACATGAACAAAATGAGAATAAACAAACAAAAGTATGAAAACGTAAACATATTCTTAGGAATCTTAGGTTACGTTTTTCGGATCCGGATCAATCCGTTCCGATCCTAAAATTTCTACGATTCGGAGGGGTGAGGGAATTACGGATCGCGATCCAAATCTGGTAAAGAGTGGGGATGAATCCGTTTACGAAAGAACACGCCTGTTTGAAGCGTTATAACGCGTTCGGATCACGAATTTACGGTCGAAAGAAAGCAGCTATTGTGTACCTATTAAGAATACAGGAGTTTTATATTAATTCCTCGAAGCTCGAAGTTTATTTGATGAAGTGGCGCACTTCAATCGTAAAAATAATTTTTCAAATAATAATTAGGTATAAATTTAAATTTGAATATCCCGCGCTTACCAATGATATCCCCGGTTGCCCAGGGTGTCGCTACCGTCGCAGGTTACCTAGAGTCTAACATTCTATTATATTATTTTATTTCTCTATGATGCTAACTTTTGGTTTCGGGTTTGGTTTGGGTATTTATGTGGTTCGATGTAAATTGTCGGAGTACTGAGGACTGTGACTGAGGTAAGAAAGAAAAAGAAGAAAGAAGTAAGAAAGAACTAACCTAAAAAGCGAGAACAATAATAACAGTCAATAATATAATATTGTAATATAATATTGATAATATCAATAATTTTTAGTAAAATGGAAACAAAGAATAAGTGCACAAGTTACACTAAACTATGCAGAGCCTGTTTGAAAATATCAAAATATATGAAATCTTTATTAACTAGCGATTTAGAAGTCTTGGAAATTCGAAATATGTACACATCCGTTCTTAATCTTCAGGTAAGTGAGGAAAAAAAAAAACAAATTGTGGTACCAAATCGTAAATGGGAATGAGAGAGAGAGTGTGTGGACAATTTAAGGGCTCCAAAGAACAAAGAAGAACCCCCACGTCAGGGGGTACCTATTATAATGTACCTTCATGAGTATAAATTACCATTGGGATGGCCTATTGATTATTTGACGATTTTTGGAAATTTTTCCTTGCCCTTCTCGAACGGTTCATTAGTTTGGGACTGGCCTCAATAATGAGCGGTGATGCAAAGAAGTAATTCGCCGGTGCGTGTTTTTACCCTCCCAGCACCCCTATTTTCTCCGTGGTAGTGTCATATGCTTATTGTGCTTACCCCCTTTGCTTCATATCACCCATTCCGTTGACGAAGGCTTTCCCATGTTGATGTTTGGTCCTTTTATCCAAATATTTTTTGTATTTTTCCCTAACCCATACAGGGTGTCCCAAGATTTCTTTATCAAGGGATATCCGCGTTATTTCAAAAAATAAACAAATGAAATTCGGGAAATTTCAACCATACCCCTAAGGCTTTGCAGCTGCACCCTCAATGCCTCTTTACGCCTTTCCACCCCTAAGTAATCATCCCCTACTTTTTTTTTTCAAATGACACCCCCATATTTTTTTTGCTCGACAGGATTGTTGACTTCTTTCTGAATACAATGTCATACGATTTTTTTTCAAATCGTGACATATCTAGCACGCCGAAAACAATAAAATATCAAAACAAACGAGGGTTGTCAAGGAGTTATAATTGCTTGTTTTTTGTGTTAATGTTTCCTTCAACCACCTTAACTAGTAATCACGGTGTTACTGGTATAGGCGTTAATAATAATAATTGCTTCTGTGATTTTAATGTCATATTAAATGTTAATTGAACCCTATGCTGCAACAACGTTGTAAGTGCCAAAAGTAAATTTTGCGGGAAGTCGGAATAAACATTTTTTTGTGAAGCAATATAATATATCAGCTTACAAACATTAATATATTAATATTAATTAATGAATATAAGTAATTAATATATTAATGTTTGTAAGCTGATATATTATATTGGTTCACAAAAAAATGTTTATTCCAACTTCCCGCAAAATTTACTTTTGGCACTTACAACGTTGTTGCAGCATAGGGTTCAATTGTTATTCCTTGACAACACTCGTTTGTTATATTATTCTATTGTTTTCGGCGTGCTAGATATGTCTCGATTTAAAAAAATCGTATGACATTGCATTCAGAAAGAAGTCAACAATCCAGCCGATCAAAAAAAATATGGGGGTGTCATTTGAAAAAAAAAGTAGGGGATGATTACTTAGGGGTGGAAAGGCGTAAAGGGACATTGAGGGTGCAGCTGCAAAGCCTTAAGGGTATGATTGAAATTTCCCGAATTTCATTTGTTTATTTTTTGAAATAACGCGGATATCTCTTGATAAAGAAATTTTGGGACACCCTGTATATTAACTTGGCCCCGTGCTGTATTTTTTGGTACACCTAGGGTCGGCTCTGGGCCAATGTATTCAGCCGAGGATCCGCTTATTGCTAGCTCATCAGCTTTTTCATTGCCTTTGATATTGTTGTGTCCTGGACTCCTGGCCTGGCACCCACATCAAGGTTACCTTGTTGCGTCCTGCCAGGCTTTCGAGGTTTTCACGGCATTCCCACTGTAGTCTGGACGTTGTCTTGGGGTTTTCTATTTCTACAGCCTTTAAAACCGCCTGACTACTTCAAAGCTCTTTTGGAATTTAAATTTTGGCCCCTCCCATTATCATTAAATGGAGTGGAGAGAGGTCTACATTCTACAAGGACTTCCATTGCTGCAGTTGGAGTTGTTTTTATTGCCCCCGTTATTCCAAGGCATGGAAGTGTTTCCACCTTGCTAAGCTTGTTTATCACAGTACCTTGTTGCATCTTTGTTCTCCATTGCGAGGAGTTTTTCTAAAGTCTTTAGTAAAAAGTAAAAAGTCTTCCTAATTCGGGTCGAGGCTTTAGGTATGTGTTTCCTGAGGATCAAAAATAGCCTCTGGATCAGAAGGTGTGGTCCTTTCTGCAACATCACTGGGTAAACGCGGTTTGTGAAATGTTATTACCAAAACATTTCACAGGAAATTTTCAATACGGCAACGATATTAATTAAACTTGCAGTTTAACTTTTCAATTACAGGAATGTTTATTTTTCAGCTAGACATAAAAGAGGGAACCCCTTCTCAAATTTGCGAGGACTGTGAAAGTAAATTACGGGATAGTTTTAAATTTAGAGTGCAATGTTTTGAGTCTCACCAACAAATCAGAAATTTGCACTTTCCAGAGGTAAAAGCGTAAGTTTGTGCACATAATACTGACTGAATACTTAATTCATAGAAAATGGCATGTGTTTGCCAATTCCTGCTCTCTAATTAAAGCAATAAGAGAAAAACTTAAATACATTTATACATCCAGTAATCCGGACATATCGCTAATTTGAACATACCCCATTTAATTATCTGGATTGGTAATAATTCTCTAATCGTTTCACTATGAAAATGACAAATTTGATGGTAAATATTTACATCCACGTGTCCTAAGTTTCATCAATTTTTCGGGACCGAGGAGCGAAATAGGGTGGGTAAGAAGCTAAAAACAGCCATTGCTAACTAATATTAAGGTCACAACTAAGACCTCTTTGATACTATAGTCGTATTTCTATTTTTTTCTTCACTTTCAGGGCAAGAAATATCTTCGAGATTAACAGTAGCACGATTTTTATTTTGAATTTGGCATTTATTTTGCATTTCCATTCCAAAAGCGTGACATCGATCACTATTATAGGCCGGATACATTATGAGTGAGCTTGGGGACTTATGCCGGTACTGGAGCGCGTGGATGATGAGTCCGGCCCGCTCTGACGCACTGGCCTTGCAAGTTTATATGTGTATATATCCTGTGCGGTTGAGGTACCCATCAGGCGCGTCCCAGGTGGCGGATAGGGAACGGCCTTACAGTGATCAAGGTTAGCAGCGGTGATAGAGCTGCCGCGGACCACCTCCCCCAACCTAGTTGTAGTGTCGTGACTAAAGGTCTGCACAGGGGTTATAACGATGCCGGAGAACGTTCGAAAGTGGACTCTCCGAAAGACCGTAAAACTCTGTTGTCGTGGTCATGTCTCACGAACAGAGGAATACGGGGGTCTTGGCTTTACCGCCTGGACCAAAAGGAGACAACCTTTAAAAACCTAAATCCTACGGCGGGAACCCAGGCTAAAAGGATGCGTGGCTGAATAGTAGATCAGTTCCTACTGGATTCAACCTCGGAGAAGTGGCGCACCTTCGAAAATAAATGCCTACCATACGTATGGAGCTCTGCGTATGGTATTTCTTTAATAGCTCCATTACTCGTGGGAACCATATGGACCAAGAAACACCTAATTCTAAACGGGAAGGGGATTCTCAAAAGAAAGACCTACCCAAAAAACTCTCAAGAGCCGCTCGAAGGAAACTGAGAAAAGAGTTGAAACTACAAAACCAGGGGGAAACTGGAGAACCTAGGAAGCTAGGGTTGAAGGTGAACCCCAGTGTAGTAAAACCCGGGACCAGCAAGGAACCAGAAGGTAACCAGGAGGAACTCTCAATTGTCGAGGACAAGAAAAGGACTCGCTCGGAAGAGAGTACTCCAAGATCGACACAGCCTGAAAAACATAGGAAGGTGGAACCCTCCACCTCTTCTGCAAAGGCTGTAACGGATATCCGAATGGCAATAATACCACAAGGATATCCAGAAAATATTCTGAGCAAGGATCAGTCGGACCTTATAAGGGCAGCACTGATCCAAGCAGTAGACAACGTAAAAGAAGGAGAACCTGCACCAAGGTTCTCAAGAGTGCAGCTTAGAGGGGACCTTCTCATGGCTTCCTGCGCTGACCAGGCCACAAAGGACTGGCTGGTGCAGGTGGTCAGGGAAATGGAACCCTGGTCAGGAGCGAAACTTAGCACTAAGGACGTTCCGAAACCTATAAGAGCACTAGTGTGGATACCAGGGACCCAAGAGGAACCAGAAAAAATCCAAAAAAGACTGGGAATTCAAAACCCAGGATTAAAACCAGAAACGTGGACCATAGTGAACAGGAAACCTGACACAAAAGGCCAACAACTAATTTTCCTCATGGGAGAAAACCTATGGGAGAAAATAGAGCAGCTTCAATGTAGACCTTACCTAAACCTAACTAGGGTGCTGTTCAAGCGACTAGGTGGGTAAAGGGGAGAGGGAGCAGAGAAGATAGAAACAGAATAAGTGGGGACTGAAGAGAAACCCACTGAACCGGAGGGAGGGGAAACCCAACCTGAATAAGGTAAGGTGTTCAAATTTCTACAAATTAATATCGCAACAATATGTAAGAAAGAACTTATTGATATTATACTGATTCAGGAACCTTGGATATCCAACGGGGCCATCAGAGGTATCAATATGGCGGACGAGTGGGAACTAATCAGCCCAGGAGGACACCATCCAAGAACTTGCATCTTAGCAAAGAAAAACATACATTTAATGCCATTATGGGAGCATACTACAAGCGACCTGATGACAGTAAAATGGAAAATTAAAGAGGAAGGGAACCAAACCGAGGTAATACTCGGGTCTGCGTACCTCCCCTTTGATCAACCGGGACAACCACCGACAAAGGAAGTGGAAAGACTGGTCCATCAATGTGATGAGAAAAAATCCACCTTTTACTAGGATGCGATGCCAATGCACACCACATTACATGGGGGAGCACAGGAACTAACAAAAGAGGTGAGTCACTTTTGGAGTTTATAACTAGTAATAATTTAGAAGTGGCGAATCAGGGAAACGAGCCTACCTTTGTAACTATGACAAGGAGAGATGTAATAGACATGCATCACTATCGGCACTACCTAAATGTGCAATGAAATAAGAGAATGGCTCATATCAAACGAGCCAATTGAGAGGGATCTACAGAAACCCAAGAATCTGTAACTGGGATCTCTTTAGGGAGACACTAGGACAGGGGTTGGGAGAATGCCCGTCTAGAATAAAAACCCCAATGGAAATAGAACTGATGAATGAAATCATCAATACAAAAATAAAGCCTATGAAGTCAGCTGTCCTCTAAAAAGGAGGAGAGTTAAGAGGGAGACATGGTGGAACCTGAGACTCTCCTTTCTGATAAAACATAGGACATTTAACCGGGCCAAAAAAAAAATGGGGAATGGGAGACGTACGAAATCTCACGCCGGAACTACCCATAAAAAAGGCTGAGGAAGATTCCTGGAAAGGGCACTGTGAGGAGATCGAAAGAACTCCAGAATGTGCCCGGCTTCAGAGAATGATGCAGAGGGACAATCAGAAAAAACTGGGTTCACTGAAAAATACACAGGGAGAGTATACAAGTACCAAGGGGAAGATCTTCTAGAGACACACTTCCCGGGTAGTAAACACATCCCTGAAGAACAATACAAGCACAATGCACACCTAAATGTACCAAACATAAGGGGATCCAGGGAAAGCTGGAAACTGGTAAAAAGGGTAATAGGGAAAAACAACAAAATAAACCTGAGGTGGACAAATGGACAAAAGGACACCAGAACAACAAAGGAAACAAAAAAGCGGATCCGCTTGTAAAAAAAGGGATCCAAACTACCTTTAATCAGAAGAACCAACTTGCTGCAAAGCCTACAGCGAAGTCACAAGGGAAATAAAAGATCTCCTGAAGAAAAAACATAGTTCCCATTGAAATGAAGTAGGTGGACTGAGACATTCGAAGATATTTATCAGAGAACTATCAGAGAATAAAACTAATGAACTAAAAAAGCTGAGTAACCACCAGCTGAGATGGGCAATTGGACTTCTAACAGGACATTGCCCATTAATGAAACACCTCAGAATAACAGGAGTGAAAAACAACCCAGATTGCAGGAGATGCGGGGAGGGGGAGGAAACCCCATATCACCTAATGTGTGAATGTCCATCAGCACTAGAGGGAACTAGACTTCTACTATTTGGGACTGAAATGGCAGAACCAAAAGAAATAGAACATCAGTCATTCGCTTATAGAACATAGAACATTAGCTCGTCAGTCCCAGAGACGGGACTGATGAGCTAATTATCCAAAAGGGTACAATAAGCGCAAGCTTCAGTACGAGGGCTTTGAACCCCACCCCAAAGTAATGCAGGACCGGACTCCCTAGACCGATTTTTAGTGCCGTTTTTTTTGCTAACCATGCATTCCTCCCCCTGCTCTCCCTCTTGCTCATTTGCAAAGCAAATGAATACCTTCCTGGTGTTTCTATAGGTACACCCTCCACCCCTGTATAAGTGCCTAGTGAAACTGTAGGACACCCAGATGTAAATAATGATCAATTTGATAACAAAGAAATGTTTACAAAATATGAACAAATTTTGCCTCTCATGGTTTACAAATTAATTCCATCATGCTGTAATGTATGATGCATACATAAATAGCTTCAAAAGATTCAAGAAACTATGCATTACCTAATTCGATCTGATAATGTAAAATAAAACATTTTAATAATAACATTCATTATTTAATGATGATTTTCTAGGTGAAACAAGAACTCGAATTTGATGAAAACGAAGAATATACCACTGTAGAAGAATGCGAAAACAAGGAGGACAAGCTGGAAGAGACTTCCAATGACGATATCAAAGATTCATTTCCACTGGAAGAAATTCAACCAACTGGTCAGAGGAAGCTGGAAAACTTATGTACAAGTGAGGACCCCATTGAAAAAAGAAGCGGTAGCAATGATGAACAGGCTGGAGAAGTCAAACATTGCATTCTCTGCTATAAAACCATTACTTGCAGTAGTGAATTACGCCGTCACATGCTGCTTGTTCATAGGTAATGTTATTAATTATTATTGTTATAAGGTTCCTTATTTTTTTAATAAAAGGTATCTACCAACAGTGAAGGATAATTTTAATTTATAATAATTAGAAAGAATTAGTGGTGAAAGGAAAGTGAAACTGCCTACTCTAAATTGCCGGTGCATTTATTGAAAAAATTCAAACAAGTGCTTTGATTTTTTAAGGGTCAAATTAGGGGATTTCCGACTACAAAAAAAAAAGCAAATTAATGAAACTTTATATTTTTCAGGCAGAATCGTTCCCTAATACGACATGAAAAATCATGTAAAAGAAACACGAAGCCGCGCGAGCTCAGATGTTCCTATTGCAGCAAAGAATTTAAATATAAAGACATTCTTAAACGTCACGAACTTATTCACACCGGGGAAAAGCCGTACATCTGTAATGTTTGCGGGAAGGTGAGCTGCTTCAGTTGAAATTTATTTAGTTTCCACTTCCAGTGATTTTATTTGTAGAGATGCACTCAAAGAGGCACGTTAACTACGCACATGAAAATACATTCCGAAAGACAGGAGTCTTGTCATTTATGTGATAGAAAGTTTTGTACTAATGGTGAATTAAGATTGCATTTGCTAAAACATTCAGGCAAGTTATAAGTTTCAGCACTACTTACATGTGAAACTTCTTATTTGCAAATCACTTTTGAATTTTTTGATTCTAGCTGATTATGATTTCAAAAAACTTTTTAGAAACTTACAATTTAAATAATAACTTCAAAAACAAAGTTGCTTTTAGAATGACATTTTTTCACCCATTTGTAGGATATTTTTTGAGTCTGGTAGTAATTTCATGTAAATGTATCAGTATTGTAATGTATTTTCCATTAAAGGGTTCATCTATAGAGTAAATTCAGACTATATATTATATATATTCGTTTGAAATTACAAATTGCAGTCTTACAATTAACATGTTGTTTAGTTTATTAAATTACATATGATTGGTTTCGTCGATCATGGGGAAAAGAACGATCTGTAGGATATTCTGATGCGATGTTGACATCATGGTGAAGCATTTGCTTTGAGAGATATAGTCTAGGGAAAACCCCAATAAAAAAAAAAAAAAAACCTAGACACACCATCCTGTTGAGATTGACTAATAATTATTAAGAATATAATTATAATAATTATATAATTATTATTATTGAGACTATTAATTATTTATTTCAGAAGTTACAATTTATTTTACACACTATATTAGTCTATTTATTTATTTAAATAAATACTAATAAATGTATTTATGTTAATAATTTTGATCCAGTCAAGTGAATCATGATTTTGTAAATGTGAAGCAAATGATTAAATAGTTTATACCGTTTTAATGACACATTTTGAATGATTGTAATTTTCAGGAGAAAAACCATTTTTATGCAGCGAATGCGGAAAAAGCTTTTACAGGAAGTCTCTACTGAACAATCACGTTAGAATTCACACCGGAGAAACACCTTACAAGTGCAGTATCTGCGGCGAATGTTTCCGTTTGAGCAGCACTCTCAGAAGTCATTTATTGAAACATAAAAGTAAACAATAATAATTCTAACTCCGAGATTCCCATTACTATAATAGTCTTTTATATTTCTTTCAGATTATAAGCCTCTTCAGTGTCCGCATTGTTCATTTTCTTGTTGCAGAAAATTCACTTTAAAACAGCACATGAAAAGGCATTCTGATTCTCCTGTAGAAGAAACCCATGTGTGCCAGGTATAAACAACTGCATGTGTTCTACAGTTATATTTTATTTTATTTATTTATAATAATTATACTACATCCCAATAATGGCTGTGCCAAATAAAGGGGGCGTCGAGAGTAGTGTAAATTATTGACTGTTTCTCCATGTAAAAGACTCTTACACTAAACTGTTAGTTTACACAAAATGAGCTAGATATAATTTATTTATTTATTTATTTATTTATTTATTTATTTATTTAATTTATTGTCAACGGGCGAACCCTTGTATGATTTACATAAATTTTGTACATACTTAGTATTAACAACAACAGCAACAGTAACTAATAGGTATACAGGGGCAGATCTAGTCTGTAAACATTCAGCAATAAGTCCCCAAACATCTACGAATCCAGCAACAACCATCCAACAATGTCATTACTTTCAATAATATTGAATAACTATAGTTTTAAGATTATTCTTAAATTGATACAGGTTTTCAACAGATCTAAGCCAAAGTGGTAAGCTATTCCACTTGCGACAAATCCTGTTAACTGATGAGTAATGTACATAGTTTCTTTCAGAATGTACTTCTTGCAGTTCACGAGCATTTCGTAAGTTGTATAAAACATTTCTAGGTGTGAACAAGCTTACAATATCGGCACAGTTAACCAAAGACAGTTTGACCCTCTTTATAAAAACCAAATCTTCGAAGACATGAGAAGATTTCAACGAGCACAACCCAAATAAGCAGGACACCTCAGTGTAGTCATGCTCGTCAAAAGCCATCGGGATACCCGATTTAAAGGCAATATATCTTAAAAATTTATGCTGAACTGAATTCAATTTCTTAACATTCGTGTCATAATGTGGAGACCAAATTATTGATCCATACATCAAGATAGGCTTAACAAGGGCCTTGTACAAGTAGACTATTGTATTTACATTGTTAAATTCCTTGGTAGATCGTATTACAAATCCCAACATATTAAATGCCTTTGAAACGGCTACATCTAAGTGAGTGGTAAAGTCAAAAGATTCCGTAAAAACGACGCCAAGGTCCTTTTGATGCTCAACATATTCTAATTCCATATCATCTAACTTATAGCAAAATCTTGATATACTCATAGAGCCTCTAGTAAAAGATAACACTTTGCATTTTTTACAGTTAAGAAACAATTTATTAACATTTGACCACTCCCATATCGTATTCAAGTCTTTTTGAAGACATACTTGATCGTATAGAGAATTAATTTCGAGAAAAATTTTTATGTCATCTGCGTAGATTAAGATTTTGGCAATCTTGACTTTATCGGCTACATCATTTATAAACAAAATAAATAAAAGGGGTCCTAAATGGGATCCCTGAGGAACACCTGAGTTAGCGATAAATGTGTCTGAGTGATTACCTTTAATATTTACTTGTAATTCTCTACTAGATAGATATGACTTGATCCAGTTCAAGGTAGAACCCTTTATTCCAAAAGTAAAATTATAAACTTTGTAAATAATTATACAGGGTGCATTCATTCGATTTAAGAAATGGTGTGAAGATATGTGGATTGCAAGAATTGAAAATGTAGTCTATTTATATTTACAATGAAATAACCACTTCATCTTCTTAATTTCACTTGCGTCTTACTTCCTTAATTCTCAGTATTTAACACAGCTGAACTCTTCTCTCGATAATTCACTCTCAGAATTGGACCGTCTTCTCTCTGTACTTCACCAACTTCTATTCTAGCTCACTTTCACTAGCTTTCTGATACCACTGTCCAATTGATCTTAATCTGATAGAAAACTAGACCCCACTGTTCACTTATTATTAGGCTTCTCTCTAATTATCCAAGTGAGCTGCCTCTGATAACATCCCAAACTGTACTGACTGATATGCGTCTAAGTAAGGGCTATAGAAGTGTCAACAAGCACTGTCATGTCAACGAGCTCGCTAGAACAACTTTTCAGTAAATTATGTAATTATCTGTATTCCTTATAATTAATTATGAGTGGGTATTAGGGTTTCTGATTTCTCGACTTATTTTTTTCTCGAGACTCGAGAATTCTCGACTAGTAATTCCCGGGAATTCTCGGATTTTCGAGAAATTACAAAACTTTAAAAAATTTAAAAATTACTTACTGAATGCAAAATAAAATTATGCTTCTTAATAATCTTAAATCTTTATTATTTTTTTAGTATAATTTAGTCTTGTTTAAATGATTTTTTTTTCTTCACAGTTTTTTAAACGAATATAACTAAACTAAATAAAAGTTCTCTAAATAAATAAAAATGATGTTCTCTGTGACAACCCTAGCACCTCTAGTCTGACCGAGATTCTATCTTCACATGGCTTCCAACTATGCATCAGCAGTCCGACTAGGGTCACTAATACCTCCGCAACTTGCATTGATAATATTGCAATTTCTGGAGTACTAAGACTATTCTGCAGCAACACAATACCTACGTTTATTTCTGACCACCACGCACTTCATGCTACGCTTCGACTTCCGGACTCGGCCGGTGCCCACGGAAGCGGCAGTAATCCCGTGGTGAGATGGAAGAGGGACATAAATGACCCCCTGCTCCTCGCTCAGTTTCAAAACGAGCTGCTAAACGTTGACTGGCAGGATCTTCTGGATGCCCCCGATACCAATTCCAAATACTCCTGCTTCGCTAACACTCTCTCTTATTATTTTGACTGGTATTTTCCTCTCAGAAAATCACGAATTCGTGATTCTGGGCTTACCAGACCTCGATGGCTTACCCCAGAAATACGTCAACTTTATGACAGAATAAATTTCCTAAATGAACTGAAAAATACATCCAACGAGCAGTTCAAGTGCCAGTTAGCCAGCCTTAAGCGAAAGTTCGGGTATTTGGTGAGACGCGAGACCAGACGTCGCAATGACATATATATCAGCGAATCCGAAAATCCAATTAAATCTGGATGGTCTCTCATAAACAAACAGTCAGTCGGCAAGCAAGTCTCGGAAGATCGAGGAACTTAATTGTCAAAACTCAGTCAAGACGGATCCTGGAGAAATTGCTGAGATACTCAACAGCGTATTTCTTTCAAACAACTCTCCCACCGTCAGCCACACTCACGGATCCACTGTGCCTGTTGTCGTCTCTTCGTCATCTTTCATGTTGTACCCTACATCACCTGGCGAAATTATAAGGCTAGCATCCAGATTTAAAAACAAAAAGTCGTCAGGTCTAGACGAGATTCCTTCCTTCATTGCGAAGTATTGTATATCTGAACTTGCGCAACCCTTATCGGAAATTTATAACAACTCCTTTGAGACCGGCGTATTCCCCGATAAACTCAAGACAGCCGTGGTTAAACCCATTTACAAGAAGGGCGACGTCAAAGACCCAGACAACTACAGACCAATCAGCTTACTATCCGTGTTTGATAAAATTCTCGAATCCCTCGTCTCCTCGCGTCTTCTTGACTTCTTAAATAAGACCGAGACTCTTTCCCGCTCCCAACATGGTTTCCTGAGGAACAGATCAACTGAGACGGCTCTAATACAACTTACTGAGTACATCTCTGAGGGCATGGAGGAGGGCATGCGAACGGCTGGATGGCTTCTGGACCTTTCCAAGGCTTTCGATAGTGTGTGCCACGAATGCCTGCTTCGGAAGCTGGAGAGCATTGGTGTTCGCGGATTGCCCCTAAAGTGGTTTACCAGCTACTTACGGGAAAGAACCCAGGCGGTACATCTCCCTGCGTCTGATGGTCGATTTGTGAGATCCCACTTTGCTCCAATCTTCTCAGGAGTACCCCAGGGTAGCGTACTCGGCCCGCTTCTTTTCCTTATTTTCATTAACGATTTGGGCTCCTCAATTTCTTCCCCCACCTCTCTATGTGTTAATTATGCAGACGATACAACCATCCTCATTAGGTTGAAAACAAACGATCTCACTGAAATAATAAAATCAACTAAACTTCCATTAGAAGCAGCATCTTTATGGCTTAGAGAAAATAAACTAAGACTGAATTTAACAAAAACCGAGTTGATTGACTTCCATTCTTGCCGTTCTCGCCTTCCTCCTTTACCGCCCATCCCAACCGTTAGTACTGAGATCTCTCCTACGCGGGTTGTGAAATTCTTGGGCTTTTACATCGATCAAAACTTGAACTGGCTGACTCACACTGACCACTTGTGCCGACGCCTTGCTAGCTCCTGCTTCCTTCTGAAACAACTCCAACACACTGTGTCTCATAACGTTCTTCTCTCCGCATACTACGGACATTTTTACAGTCACATCTCCTATGGCCTGGCCGTATGGGGCGGATCACAGAGTTCTTTACGCAGAGTTTTTCTTCTGCAGAAGAGAGCTATCAGGATACTGGCAGGCTTGTCCATAGATCAGTCCTGTAGGGGTCACTTCAGGCGTCTCGGTCTCCTCACGTTGCCTGCTGTTTATGTCTTCTCTCTTCTCAAACTGATTTACAAACATCAAGCCAAACTTGATCGTTTCCGATTCACACACCATTATCAGACCAGGCTTAATCTTTTCAAACTACCAACTCACCATCTCACTTCCACCGAAAGGACATTCACGTACACGGCCATAAAATTCCTTAATCACTTCAGGATAGACCCCGCAACCTTTGGATTCTCTCAGTTCAAGGCACATCTCCGAAGTTATCTCACAGACCTGGAACCCTATTCTACCATGGATATTCTGTCTTCCTCCCCCCCTTCCTCCACACCCTTATTGATTCATTAACCTAGCACCTTGTCACTAGGATATGTATAATTGTAAACGACAATGTAGTGTATACAATGACTAGCATTAGATTCTGGAAATTTTCCTTTATTTGTTCTTCTCAATTTTCAATTTTCTCTGATGCATTTGTGATTGTGATCAATGTGTTATAATGCCAATCGCTTGCGTATGACCTTTTGATTACGCAGGCGAATTTATGTGTACTACTGCGGTTTGTTCTTTGTTTTGTGAATTATTATCATTTTTTGTGATTTATTATTATTATTATTATTATTAAAGACAAATATAAAACTTGTCACTTCCTTCCTGAGATCCTGAGGTAAGTAAGAATAATAATCACACATTCTTGAAAATTAACAATGATACCTAAAGAATCTTCACATTCATAAAAACAAAAAAACAATAGAACTTCTAATCGCAGTCTTCTAATTAAAAACAAAAAATTAATAATAATCATAGAATTAACTAAGGGACGGGAATACAGGAACCCCCCAAACAATAATAACAATCAAAATCAGCTAACGTGCAGTCGTGTGGTGCATGGGAGCGGACGGCACAAGCGCAAATAGCGCAATCAAGACGCAAGACGCGGTTTCTCGATTTCTCGACATTTATTTCTCGTCTCGAGCAAGACTAAATTTCCCGGGAATTCTCGCTTCGAGAATTCTCGATCAGAAACCCTAGTGGGCGGTATGCATTATGCAACTAACCATACTTCAAGTATTAGTAGCAAGTAGAGATTATAAAGGTGGTCACAGACTGATCATGTAAAAAAATAAAGCCCAATACATAACAATTTTTGAATTTGGTATATGGCCGATTAAAAGTTTTTTCTTTTTTTTTTGTTCTAGTTCCAACATTTTCAAGTTTATGCTCAAAGAAAAGCTAGTGTTGGAAATTCCTTGTCTTCGGTGATGACTTTCATATTGAAGTTTACTTTCTATCTCTGTTGCATCC
Organism: Malachius bipustulatus; assembly: GCA_910589415.1. NCBI lineage: Eukaryota > Metazoa > Arthropoda > Insecta > Coleoptera > Melyridae > Malachius > Malachius bipustulatus. The sequence goes on along the minus strand of OU342638.1, from coordinate 19,936,050 downwards.
AAATTGGCAGCAAAGAACAATTGGACAAGCTGCCATTTTGGATCGAACAAAGGTAGAAGCAGGACTATAATCATGAAAGTGATAATTATTATATTATGTATATGTAAGGAGTTTACAAAACTAGCTTTTGTTTGGGTGTAAACTTGAAAACACAGGTACTGGAACCAAAAATGAAAAACTGAATCTGTCATATTTCAGCCATAGGCTCCAAAAATAATAAAAAAAATTTCATCTTGGCGAGATGTACATGCCATTTACTCTAAATAAAGTTGATACACCCTGTATATATTATTATACCAAGAGGTAGACAATTACGATTGTTGATGTGACATGCTGATGATGAGCTCTAATAAGAGCGAAATGGCCAGCCATGTCTTCAACAGTGTTTTTGTCTGCTTTTGGCTTGAATCAGTATTATCTACGAGCCCTAGAACCCAAACAAACTTCTACTTTTTACTTAATATGTACTTTGGCTCGAATAGTTCTCCACTTTGCTGTAATTATTATTATACATACCTACATATTAGGGATGTAATGTCTACAAAGCACTGTTTTTTTTTTCATGTTAAAAAAAGGAATGATATTAATAATAACGCTGGCTGTTTCTATTATATGTGGTAGTTATGGTAGTTACGTAGTCGCCTATTCAATTGACTACATTGTTATTATTGTTTATTATAAACAACTGATATTATAGAATAATATGAGATGTCAGTGTAATATGAAACGTAATTAATAGATTCTTCCTTAAACGGATTATATTATTGAACATCCCCTACATCAGAAGTGGTCGAATTCTCACGCGAGTGTTTTACGTGTTTAAGTTTTTCACAGGATGGGTAGATCTAAAAACAAGAAGAAACGTCGGCATCGTTCATCCTCATCATCAAGTTCAGAAACATCTTCGAGCGATGAATCCAGATCGTACACAAGGTCTAAAAGATCCAATAGGAATAGGAGGAATACTGAATCGGAAAGAAGCTATACCCCAAAACGTAAGGTAGCTGAAAATAAAACTGATGATGACACATATCGTCGTGATAAGGTTAGTACCAATGAAATTTATTGCAAAGAGCAACAGAACCCGGTAATGACGATATCATCAATAATTCCCGAGTTTGACCCTGTTAAAATGAATATTAATGATTGGTTAGAGATTATAGAACATAACATTAATACGTATAAATGGTCAGATACCTACGTAATTTTTCAAATCTTAAATAAATTGAAAGGTACCGCTCACACATGGCATAAGAGTTTCATTGAAGGGGAAAAGGGTTGGTCTCAATTTTCATGGGAAAAATGGAAGACTATCTTACGCGACACTTTCCAAAGTACTCGAAGTACCTACGAACTTTTTATGAACATAGCCTATCATAAGCCCGAGGAAGGTTGCTCTCTGTATGAATTCTAGTTTGATCATTTGGCCAAAATAAACAAACTTCGCTTGAATTTTTCCGACGCAGATAAGATTTCCTTAATAATACGGGCAATTGGCGATGATAACATCACATCCGCGGTAGAGGCTTCTGGTATCAAAGACCCCAATATTTTGGCAGGATATCTCAAAAATAAAATTTATCAAAAAAAGCCTCCAACTACTCAACATAATGAACTCAAAGATTTTCATAATAAAACTTTCCCTAATAGACGTCCAAGACCTGGCTATGATTCATTATGTAAATCCTGTGGGAAAAAGGGTCCTGACAGATCCACGTGACGAAATGCTAAAGTTACAGTAAATATTATCTCAATCTGAACGGTGTGTTTTCAAGAGTTTAAATAAATTGGGCAAGGCTCATAATATTTCACTAACTATCGAAGTCACAACCGATAAGCCAGTGTATCGCCGACCGTATCGCTTGAACGATCACGACAAAGGTATTTTGAGAAGTACCATCCGGGAACTCCTTGACGCCAAAATTATTCAAGAAAGTGACTCACCTTACTCCAGTCCAGTCTTGCTTGTCAACAAAAAGGATGGAGACAAGCGAATGGTAGTAGATTATCGAGCTTTAAACAATGTAACAGTGAAAAATGAATTCCCGATGCCAGTAATTGAAGAAATAATTGATAATTTAAATGATTATAAGTACTTCACTACACTTGATTTGGCGTCTGGCTACCACCAAATCCCTATGGAACCGACTTCTATTCCATTGACAGCGTTCTCTACTCCTGAAGGTCATTATGAGTTTCTACGGGTCCCCTTCGGCCTGTCAAACGCTCCTTGAATATTTCAAAAATTTATGAACAATATTCTCTACCCCTTACGTCAATATAACATTATTCCATACTTGGACGACATTCTTATTCCGTCAAAATCAATCGAATCAGGTCTCAGTATGCTGAAGAAGGTTCTGAAATTACTCGAAGAATACGGCCTCACAGTTAAACTGTCTAAATCTGTTTTTCTAATGGAAAAAGTAACTTATCTTGGATATGAAATCTCTTTCAATCAAATACAACCAAGTAATAATAAAATTGAAGCCGTTCAAAAGTTCCCTTGTCCAAAGAATATTCATCAATTACGACAACTATTAGGACTGATAGGTTATTTCAGAAAATTTATCCCAAATTTTGCTAGAAAGACAGCAACACTTACAAATTTATTGAAAAAAGATGCGATATGGAAATGGACTGAAAATGAAACAAAACTAGTTGAAGATTTAAAAAAAAATCATTATTTCAAAACCAATACTCTCTATTTACAATCCAAAACTGCCAACCATCGTATACACCGATGCTAGTAGAGAAGGATTCGCAGGAATAATTGTACAAAAATTTACAGAAGGTGAAAAACCTGATGCGTTTTTCAGTAAACAAACAACTGAACAAGAAAAAAGATCATTCGTTTGAGCTCGAGTTGTTCGCGATAGTGAAGACATTACAGAAATTTAGGTACTACTTAGCTTCAGCTGAATTTACCATAATCACTGACTGCAGTGCTGTCAAGAACGCGCTAAGTAAACAGTCTATAATTCCAAGAATAGCTCGCTGGGTACTTTACTTACAAGACTTTTCCTTCAAAATTGCACATAAAGCTGGATCGCAAATCCAACACGTAGACGCACTTAGTCGCAACTTCGATCAACCTATAGAATCAATGTCGATATCTCTTATCACAGAAACAGACTATTTGCACGAAACACAAAATCAGGATAGTGATATTAAGAACATCAAAGAAATACTCTTAAGTGGTGATGAAAATAGAAATAAAGACATTTTCAAAAATTACGACTTGCGTGGCAATAAAGTGTATAGAATGACAAATGTTGGACGAAAATGGGTGGTGCCAAAACATTGTAGATGGCAAATCGTTAGGGTAAACCATGACGAAGCAGGTCATTTTGCATTGGAAAATACTCTCTACCGAATAAAAGAGAATTACTGGTTTCCAAGAATGAAAAGATTTGTAAGGAAGTATATTTCTGCTTGTCTACCTTGTTTATATCACAATGACATCGGTGGAAAGAAACGAGGATACCTCAGTTCAATACCAAAATATGCAAGACCGCACCATACTCTGCATATTGACCATTTAGGTTCATTTGTTGTCACGAAGAACTTAAACAAGTACATTTTGACAATCATTGACGGATTTTCAAAATTCGTGTTTATAAAAGCAGTACCAGATACGTCCGCAATTCAAGTAACAAACAAACTAGACGAAATATTTTCAATATTTGGTAATCCGAAACGACTAATAGCAGATGCAGGTAAAGCCTTCGTATCGAATCACTTCAAAAATTACACCGATCAGAAGGGCATTCAACTATTTATCAACGCAGTTGGGTTGCCTTGAGGTAACGGTGAAGTAGAGCGAGCGAATAAAACAATACTTGATGCTTTAGCAACAATGGGTGCAAGCACTTCTACCGATAACTGGGATGCCTGTCTCATCAAAGTTTAGCAAGGCATAAACAGTATGAGGCACAGAATAACTCAATTTCCACCTGCCGAACTGTTGTATGGCTTTCCGTTAAGAAGGGACGGCAATCGTTTTGAAGCCGATGAATTTAAAAAAAAAAAAAAGTCGATGTAACGACAATACGGACAAAGGCAGCTAAAAGGCTGGAAGATTACAGATTAAAACAGAACTGCAGCTTTAACAAACGTAGACTACCACCGAAAATGTTTACCGTTGGAGATTTAGTTCTGACTAAAGTCACAAGTTTTCCCGCCACGGGTAACGAAAGCAAGAAACTTCTTCCGAAGTATAGAGGTCCATTTCGAGTGGTTGAAGTATTGCCAAACGATCGATACAAAGTAAAAGAGGACATCCATTCTGAACGTTCAAGTCGATCTTATGAAGCGGTTGTGGGCATTGAGCATATGAAGCCCTTCAACTTTCAAAAACGTTACGAAAAAAAAAAGGACAATACACAAAACAGCGCCCTCTGATGGCAACAGTGTCCTCTGATGGCAATAACTTAGGTCAACTTGGAGTTTGATTTATTTGTCGTTTTCTTTGATGAAATCAAAGAGTATTAATAACTGATATGTTTAGTACTATGTAATTTAAAGTTAGTTACAGCGCCCCCTGATGGCAACAGCGCCCTCTGATGGCAACAGCGCCCCCTGATGGCAACAGCGCCCCCTGATGGCAACAGCGCCCTCTGATGGCAACAGCGCCCCCTGATGGCAACAGCGCCCCCTGATGGCAACAGCGCCCTCTGATGGCAACAGCGCCCTCCGATGGCAACAGCGCCTCCGATGGCAACAGCGCCCTCTGATGGCAACAGCGCCCTCCGATGGCAACAGCACCCCCTGATGGCAACAGCACCCCCTGATGGCAACAGCACCCCCTGATGGCAACAGCGCCCTCTGAAGGCAACAGCGTCCCCTGATGGCAACTGCGCCCTCTGATGGCAACAGCGCCCTCTGATGGCAACAGCGCCCCCTGATGGCAACAGCGCCCCCTGATGGCAACAGCGCCCTCTGATGGCAACAGCGCCCTCTGAAGGCAACTGCGCCCTCTGATGGCAACAGCGCCCTCTGATGGCAACAGCGCCCTCTGATGGCAACAGCGCCCTCTGATGGCAACAGCGCCCCCTGATGGCAACTGCGCTCTCTGATAGCAACAGCGCCCCCTGATGGCAACAGCGCCCTCTGATGGCAACAGCGCCCTCCGATGGCAACAGCGCCTCCGATGGCAACAGCGCCCTCTGATGGCAACAGCGCCCTCCGATGGCAACAGCACCCCCTGATGGCAACAGCACCCCCTGATGGCAACAGCACCCCCTGATGGCAACAGCGCCCTCTGAAGGCAACAGCGTCCCCTGATGGCAACTGCGCCCTCTGATGGCAACAGCGCCCTCTGATGGCAACAGCGCCCCCTGATGGCAACAGCGCCCCCTGATGGCAACAGCGCCCTCTGATGGCAACAGCGCCCTCTGAAGGCAACTGCGCCCTCTGATGGCAACAGCGCCCTCTGATGGCAACAGCGCCCTCTGATGGCAACAGCGCCCTCTGATGGCAACAGCGCCCCCTGATGGCAACTGCGCTCTCTGATAGCAACAGCGCCCCCTGATGGCAACAGCGCCCTCTGATGGCAACAGTAACATCTGATGATAACCGCTCCCTGCTATGGCAACATCGCAGTCGATCGAAACAGTGCCCACCGATGGCAAAAGTACCCTTTGATGGTAAAAAAAATGGCAAGTGGTAAGGTAAGAAATGGCAAGTGGTAAAGTAACAAATGGTAAAAAAAAAAGAATTGATGGTAAGGTAACTTTTTGATGCTAATAATAGAGCCCACTGACGGCAATACGACCCGTTATAAGGGAGATCCAAAGTAATATATGATTTCACTACCACCTCACTGTTGTAATTAATAGATTACGACAGAAACTGTTCTCATATCGAATAATATGTAATTCGATATTTTTTCTCTGGGTTCTAAAAACACTATTAATTTAAATTTTGATTGTTGCTCTCTGTTACAGAAATCTCTTCTTTATACCCAGAGCGCCTGAGGACAGTCGCTAGCAGGATGGCCGTGTGGTAGTTATGGTAGTTACGTAGTCGCCTATTCAATTGACTACATTGTTATTATTGTTTATTATAAACAACTGATATTATAGAATAATATGAGATGTCAGTGTAATATGAAACGTAATTAATAGATTCTTCCTTAAACGGATTATATTATTGAACATCCCCTACATATATCATGTTATTTATTGTCTTTAATTAAAATTTGGTTGAATATTTAATAAAATAATACATTTTTCCATCTCAGATACTTTGTTTAATGCATCCACCTCCCATCTCTCCAAGTTTGGGATCAAATATTAAATTTGTGAAATTTACCCTAAAACTTGACACCAAAATCCATTTCTTTTGCTTTTGCTTATTGATTTATTGTTAATTTGACAGCTTGTCACCAGGATTATTTTATAAGTGATTAAGTTCCCATAACGTGAAACCATATAAATTAAAGTAGATGAGGTTACAGGGTGAATCAATAGGTAAGAGATCAGAAGACTGATTTCCAAGCATACAAGATAAAACAAAATCTCAAACGCGCCCTCCCCTTCCGATATCCTATTTCATTATCATTCTGCATCACTCAATGGCCCAATATCGCTGTATACCATACAACTTTGTTGTTTAAAATAGGACACCCTGTAGTAATATTACTACATTTTCAGATTGAGAAGATTTAATAAGGGTGGTTGTTGCATTTGAAGTTTGTGATGAGCAATTTAAGTTATAAACAAATGAAAATGACTTTTCATTTGTTTACCACTCACAAATGGCTGACTAGTCAAATTCTCATAGAACTTTAACTTCAGGAGGAGTCTCATCTCTCTAGGGTTGACATAGTGTCTCTACAGGGTGTTGAAAAAATCGACAACACAATGGTATTGTGTTGTGGGAGTTCAAAAATCCATCTCCATTTCTTTCTGAGATGTCTTTATAAAGTATGGTAACATTACAAGTAAGAGACAGTCTGAAATCTCTTTTTAATATTGCTATTCTATGATTGCAGTCGTACCTATTTGTCAATTTGTCAAAATTTAGCTGTCTTGAAAATTTGATGATGAAATTTGATGAACTGATGTGTCATTATGTCTAATTCTGCAAAAATATGATGCATTAGCGCATAATGTTAAGTCAAAAAAACCAAAAACCACAGACAGCGAGAATGCAAAACCATTGAATTGAATTGAACTTTCCCAACTTGCTGCTGCCAATGTTGCGAGTTGTTAATCTTTTGTCACTTCTATTTTTAATTTTTTATTACTCACCGATGTTTTTAAAATTAATATAAGTGTGTTAAGCCACCATTTTAACACATAGCTTCTGTACTATTGTAAACCTTATAAAATCAAGAGAGAAAAAAAAAATGAAACACTGGCATAATAAAGATGTAATATTGTTTAGGTAGAAAATGTAATTCGACACTAGCCTTAAGGCAGCAGGGAACACCCACTGAAGCGGACCCTCGATCCAATGCAGACTGCCCATCCAGGCACTCAACCAACCTGGTACTTCACCCACTTCAGGATAATGTCCTTGTTTTCGTATCCGTATCATACTATAAATGGTGATCGGACAGCCAGAACTCGTAGAGCGGTTACACTGTTTGCCTTAAAATGTAATTTCTTATTTAAATTTCATAATAATTTTGATTTGTGCATGGAAATTGAAGTTTGAAGTTATGTTAGGGAAGTTTTTTGTCTCGGAAACTAGAGTAGGTATAGCTACATATAGAACAAAATTAAAGCTGGTATATTATTTTTCAAAGTAACGTACCAATAATTTTTTCCACGAGTTTTTCAACACCTTGTATACCTTTTGTAGAGTTGGTACTGTTGGTTTGATAATCACCAACAGAAATGCTACTACCTGTTGCTCCTCAGGTCCTAGTCCTTGAAGTAATGCTATTCAACGGTTTTATTTATTATAGAGGGTGTTTCATGAGAAAAGGGAAATATTTAAGGAGGCAATAGTATGGGTCGTTACAAGTAGATATGTTTGTATAAACATAGGTCTGGAAATGCATATTTTCCAAGATACAAGGATTTTTTACAGAAACTTTTATTTATTTTAGGTTGCCGACTGTTAATAAGCCGTTGACGCTGCCACCGTCTGTGGTTCAAATCCCAGCTCGCATGGTTGTTTATGTTCATTAAATTAAACATTAAGCTAATAACTCGATCTCGCAGCCAAATTACCAGAGACTATATCTTACCTACACAGTTAAGATCTAAATGATCTTAAATATACTTAACCCAATATACTTGAAATTTGACAGTTTCATTTGCTGCAGTAATGAGCTAATTTAGCCTTAACTAGGTTAAAATTTTTAAGTCAAGTCCCGCGGGGAGCACCTCGATAAATATTGTTTTGAAAAAACTTAAAAACAGTATCCCAATGTTTTATTTTTTTTGTCAGATTAAGAAACTACACGTACAACTTATTTGTTAATTAAATTTATTTTGTATCTTGCTTCATTTTCGAAATAAAAAGCACTTTTTTGATTGTCACCGCACAAAAACAAAACAAAAATTATGGACTAGCAATAACTGGGATGTACCTACCTGTAAATTTGCTGCATATCAATAGTATAGTGTAGGTTTAGAAATTGTGACAAAAACTGTTTCAATGCAAGCCGTTAAAAAAAATTAACAGGTACATCCCAGCTTTGCTAGTTTCAATTTTTTTATCATATGTAAATTTTTTTTTAATTTTTCATGAAAATTATCAGTTTTTTCATCACACTGTATAACAATGTTATCCGCACGATAGGATACCACGTGAAAAATTAAGATAGGGACATATGTAGACCGTTTTCTGCTGTCTTGAGCCGTTTTTATTGTAAGCTGCTTTGAAAATGTAAAATGTCAATTTTCACTTGTTTATAACTCAGAAGCTATTTGGTTTAAACTCAAACTGTGAAAACCATTCTTTCTGAATTTTCTCAGACAATCTAAAAATGTAATAATATACAGGGTGTCTCTTTAAAATATCAACATTGTGGCAATTTTTCTAAATAAGCGGCAACGTCGTAATGCCGAAAATATTTTAGATCGATAGAGCACTAGAGCAGAGCCAATTATTCAATGACTCGTTTCCCGTAAACGTCTAAGGTACAATCGACTGTGAATCACCCTGTATAATCAACAAAAAAGTTTTGTAGTCGCTTAATGTGACAAAAAAAAATTAAAAACAAAAGTAGTTAAGGCTCTATAACAGCCAATATTATAAAGGCTCATTATGCTTACGGGCAGATTTCTGTGCTCGTTTTTGAAGCTAATATCGACGTCAAATGACTTTTATGAACATTTTTGTAATCACTTTCATGTCAAAAATAGATCAAATTAAAAAAAATTATAATTTTTTTTCGAAAACTCACAAATAAGAAAGTTATAAGCAAATACGCTAAAATAATAATACCGGACACTCCTATACCTATAGCATTGCAACAGGTTGCGTCCATTTTAGCAGCGCCTCCAAGCATGAACTGGGGACACTAAAAATTAAATTTGGTGAAACATAGCGGGAGTTTTAAATCTCAACGCTGAATAGAAAAGCTCTTAAAATTAATTAGACGGAATAGACGGAGGAAATTGGGACGAAGAATTATAATACAACAATAAACAACAAATAAGTTTTCAATATGTTTATTATATTAACAATAATTAACTACTATTACACACAAATATTATTAATATCTTTAGGTAGGTATATTTCAAAAAGATTGAATCGCTATTTATATACCTAAGTGTGAGCCTTTATTTGCCGCAATTCCAATAATGTGCTTCCTTGCAGCTTTAAAGGTCTATTATTTGCTGGATTAACAAAATTTTCCTCTTTGAAATGACCAGTACAAAATAATATGGTGAGAAATCGGCTTCGACACTCCACACTTTTTCAAACTTTCGTCACTCATCGATGTTATTATAACCTATTGCTTGTTCCTATTTCCTTCAGCATAGTTATAAAATATTAATAAGTTTATTTACGCGTCTTCTAAAGTTAACTTTATACATAATTCTTTATTCCTGCTTGGAATACCGTGGAAAGATCTGGACATGCTTGACAATCCATAGTCGGAGCAACCGCACACAGCACACATCAGCACATATTTTCCAGACATAATACCTATGTTCACTTTAATACAGCGGTACATTATAAATGCCTATTTAACTGGTACCCAACAAAATTATCCGCTGATATAATGCTTTGAGAGTAACTTTAAATTGAAATTATACTTGAAACTAAAACGTTCAATTACTAATGACAAATTATTAATAATTATGATTGACTGCAGCTGTCAAAAACCGTGAAAAGTTACCTAACTTTGAATTTAAAAACAGCTTTAGTGTCCCCAGTTCCTGCATGAGGGCGCTGTAAAAATGGACGGAGGTTTTGAGAGGAAGTGTCCGGTATTAATATTTTAAGGTATTTGTTATAAGTATAAGCCTCCAAAGTTGATTTTATTAAATCAATATTTTTTTATAAGTTTTTTTCTAGTGTACGGATTTTCTTAAAAATTGACACACTTGCCACTGATGTTGCTTTACATCCTTGGTCCAAATTAGACTTGAATCCCTCGAAATCAAAAGGCCTCAACTGACCTTGACCTTCAAAGAAGGCCTCTAACTTTTTTCGTAATATTTTTTTCTGAGTTTTGAAGACGCACAATTGAAGAACATGAATTGAAGAACAATATTCGGAAAAGGTCCTCTCTGTCTATCACGATAAAATGACCTGTTTTCGAGTAAAACTGTTTTAAAAATTTGCTTGCACTAAAATTGATCACCATAAATTATGATCATTTTGCAACAATACCAAAGCATGCTTTGGAAACAGCTGCAGGGTTGCCTAGGAAACAATATGGGTGCTTTGGATTTCATTTTGACAGCAATTTTTCTGTTTTTATTAAAATTATTTTATTTAAAAAAAAATATTAAATTTTTTTTAAATTTTATCATTTCCAAGTCTATTGATATATGAATGTCTCTGTTTTGTACATAACTAAGCAACCCTGCAGCTGTTTCCAAAGCATGCTTTGGTATTGTTGCAGAATGATCATAATTTATGGTGATTAATTTTAGTGCAAGCAAATTTTTAAAACAGTTTTACTCGGAAACAGGTCATTTTATCGTGATAGACAGAGAGGACCTTTTCCGAAGATTTCTTCATGTTCTTCAATTGTGCGTCTTCAAAACTCAGAAAAAAATATTACGAAAAAAGTTATAGGCCTTTTTTGAAGGTCAAGGGCAGTTAAGGCCTTTCGATTTCGAGGGATTCAAGTCTAATTTGGACCAAGGATGTAAAGCAACATCAGTAGCAAGTGTGTCAAATTTTAAGAAAATCCGTACACTAGAAAAAAAGTCATAAAAAAATATTGATTTAAAAAAATCCACTTTGAAGGCTTATAACTTTCTTATTTGTGAGTTTTCGAAAAAAAATTATAGATACTTTTGGCAATATTTCATCAAGTAGAATCACCCCCTTAATTTTTTGCGCATAATTTCCGGACACCCTGTACTAAATACCTTCTTCAGAAATGGCCACAGAAATCTGCCCGTAAACTTAATGAGCCTTTATAATATCTGCTGTAAGTAATTTAGCCTCTCACTAGACCACTAGAGCAAACGAAACTGCTGAATTTCAACAATATTGGGTAAAGTATATGTATTTAAGATCTTTACGAAAAAGACGATTTCTTAATAAAAGTATACCGCCCTGTATCTTGGGAAATATGCATTTCCGGACCTAAGTTTATTTGAACATTTCTAATTGTAATGACCCATACTATTGGCCCCTTAAATATTTCCCTTTCCTCCTGAACCCCTGTATAACTTCAATTTAAAGAAATAAAACAAAGGTAGGTCTGATTTTGATTTATTTTCTAAAACAATCGACATGAAGACCATTCTTTCGTCTTTGACAAGTTAACACTCAATGATAAAAGTTATTTTTAATAAGACACCTAGTCAAAACGATCCTATATTGTGATGTGCCTAGAGCACATTATAATGAAGTTTTGTGAAAATTCTCTATACTTTAGCTCGTTTTATCTTACAATGGGTAATTGTAATTGTTCAATTTAACAAATAAAAATTAATCCAATTGATAAAATTGAAATAATACACCATAGGTATTGCAAAAGTTATTTACAAAAAAAATTTTTTTCAAGGTAACAATAACTACCAATAATTCTGATTCACAAGATCAAGATACAACTTTCTAAGAAGTCTATCTACATTATTGCAGTTTCAATTTGTCATTAATTTACTCTGTCAACTATAATAATAGCAGACAGAGTCAAATAAATGTGTGTATTTGAAAATAAAATCTTGTCGACTGTAACATGAAAGCAGAGTTATGCAATTTGAGAGTCGCTTTATAATTGCATTGCACATAGTCATTTAGTCGTACTTTACAATAATAAATAACTGTATTATTATACAGGTACGAGAAAGTTCAAATACTTGAGATTCTTAAATATGACAATCGTACAAAATGTCATTGTCTCACTGTAATCGTCTACAGTAGAGACCAAACAATCCATTACAAAAAAACACTATTAAAAAGGTTCACAAAGTACTGGTATGTTCATAAGTATTATAATTTGGATTATCATAAATATTGAAAGATCTTGATTCCCATTCCTGCTCGTTTGAGTCGAATTCATATAAACTGAGTATATTTCGTCTAATTTTATTCAGTCTTCTTCTACGTGCCATACAATAAACCTGGAATAAAAAAAATGGTAAACCACCACAATAATAAAGCACAGTTTAAAATAATAATTCTTACAATAGCCGACAATAACATTATTAGCACAATTACAACGACAGGGACAATAAGGAACTTGTAATCGGGTGACTTCACCGTGGGTTTCACTGTCACGGGAGCAGCAGTGGTCGTGTTGGTGTTGGTGTTGGTAGGATCCAAAGCATCGTCTAGTTCTAGTATTTGAGGAATCATCGTCCACCGATTCTTTAGTCATTTTGTTAGGCAGAAAATGATAATATGAACTATAGTTCCTATAATTCACCAAAATTCCAATCTTTCACAGAACATGAATCACATAAAATTACTGCATGGTCAGGGTTACTTCACTATAATGATGCATTTTAATTTACTTTTGAAAGTTATATAATTTGGAAAACACTTCGTAAATTATTATATAAACATAATCATTTAAATCTGACTTAATCCTACAGCAGGTACTTTATTTTAAAATTTTATTTTAGTTTAGCAGGTCAGGGTCTATACAGGGTCATTCATTAGAATAGGAATCTGAGGATGGAGGATGAGGAATCATTTATTTTCATTTCATTTAATCATTTCGAAAATACGATTAGCGAAAACCAAAAACCAAATCGTTAAAAATTCGATATACGATGCAAATTTTTGGTTCTTCTTATTTAATCTGCGTGCACTGGTTTCAATTACTACGCTATTTAGGCAGCAGATTTCTAAATTTTGGATCCCCCCCAACCCGATTCACATTATTATAGATATTTGATATTTATAATATAATAAATCAAGTCATCTCTGCCTAGTAACTATAAACAAAAAATACTCTTGATAATAATACGTGCAGCTCTCCGCTATTTACTTTATAAAAAGACGGTCAAAAAAAGTAGCGTCATCTGCTGCCTGGTACTGTAAACTACACAAAACCAGTGTAACTACGACTCCGCCTGAGAGTCGTCCGTGGCGTTTCGCTGGTCCGGAATCGCCTGGAGATCGGACGGATTCCTCGGGCGCCAGATTTTTACTGAGGGTTTACTCCCTTGGGAAGATGTTCTCGCCAAATCTTCCCACTTACCTGAGTCGTAATTACAATGGTACTGCTATAGTACCCTTGTCCCAGGGGTAGCTCTGTGGAGAAACGGAAAGTGCCAGGGGTCGGTTGAGGTTACCACCCTAAAATAACTGTGTTCGGCAAAGCGGGCTTTAATCGCTTTCCGAAAGCATTGGCACCCCCGAGGAGCCAAGCTGTAGCGAGTGATTGTCAGTTTAAAGGATACTTAATTATTAATGCAGAACGGATGAACATTAACACCACAGAATTCAACTTAACAATTTTTATTATTAATTTATCGGAGTAGGTACACAATGAGCAATAATAATGAATCGGTATGAATGAATAAATAATAACAAATCGGTCACGGAGCACAGCGGTACGTGAGGGGCGGTTGCGACTAATAAGTAGGTAGGTATACACGTCGGAATGACGAACGGCGGTTAAAAACGGCCTGGATCGGTTTAGACAAAAAAGAATAACTAGGCGGGCTGTTCTCGGCGGTTATGTGAGTAGTGCGGCCACGGTGATCTCAACTACGCATTCGGAGGGGAATCGGCACGATTTTGGCGGGACGCTGCTCCGCGAGCACCAGACGCCACCCCCAGCCCACTGATCCACCCTTGCTATGCCAGGCGATGGACCGTGAACCAGGAGCGAAATCCTTGTTGCTCACAACGTGGAAATGAAGGGGTTATTGAGGGAGCCCGTTGTTCCGCGGGTACCAGACACCACTCCCGGCGCACTGATCCACCCTTGCTTTGCCAGGCGATGGACCGTGAACTAGGAGCGAGGCCTTTGTTACCCACAACGGAGAAGGTAGGGGTTTATCGGAGGAACCCGTTGTTCCGCTGGCACCAGACACCACTCCCGGCGCACTGATCCACCCTTGCTATGCCAGGCGATGGACCGTGAACTAGGAGCGAAGCCTTTGTTACCAACAACGGAAGGAGGAGGCGGTTTGATGAGGGCCGGAGCGATGGGAGTGAGGGGAAGAAAAATATTGACCGCAGCAGTAATACGTTAATTGCAACAGCACCTACCTTTTACTATTATTCGGCAACTGGTCTAGGCTCTCTATCTTCTATTAACGCAGGTGCACTACTAACAACGAAGGGTACAAATCAAAATAACTATAATTATTGCACTCGGGCTTCCCGGTAGGTATCTAAACTCAGGCGGCTGACTATTTAACGCACTTCTTCTCGGTAGGAGATCAGACTTCGGAATTCCTTTTTTCAAATCACGGCCCCGGTTTATATAGCGACCACTATCGGTTCCTGGTGAGATAGAAATTTTCGAGAACATTTTCTTCGTAAAAAAGGTTAATTTAAACTGCTATCTGCGGCCCGGTGCATTTCGGCGTTTTTATAATGCGATAGTGGTCGATAACTTGCTTGAATTTGAAGCCAACTGCCTCGATTTAGTTACTTTAAAAATCAGCCTGTGCATAAAAAATTAATGGAATTAAATGAAATCATGAAAATTATTAGTACTTTGCTGATTCAAGGTACCTACCTACCAAACCCTATTTCTGTACTATTCACAAAAACTTAACTGAATTAATAATAACTTAAACGGGGTGGTCCTACCTATCTACCTATGTCGTTGGAATGATCTTTATTTATTGAAAAGAATAGAAAAACAGAAAAAAAAAATAAAATAGATGGAATCGGGGTAACACGACTTCATTACACCAGATATTTGATAATTTTTATTGAACCTTCTTAATTGTTGAATTTTTGTCTTCTAATTTATTAGGGTTTCGGTTCTTGGATAAAAGTATTTTTTTGTCTGGAGAAGGAGGGAAATATCACGGTACGTTGCAAACATATCTTTCTACCTTTATCTCGTCCGATGTACTTCGGGTCCTACACGCATGTGAACACGCCTACAAGCCATCAAATTCGAAAGCCTGACTCTCGTGACGCTTGCGCACAACGGGTTGAGGCACTCTAAAAAAAAACAGATAGAGATAGTCGTTTGCTGTCCCACTGTGTCCGTGTGGCACTTCCACTTACGAGACGGGTTACAGGCGCTATACTGAAGTTTCAGAATAGTAGGCACTAAGTTCTTAGAAATATTACGGACTTAAAGTAAACACATTGTTGCCAGCTTTTAATTCTTGGTGTTTTATCATTTTGTATTTTTATCATTCACATGCAGGTAAATGGTTGTAGGATAAAAAATACTGTGTTTTATTTGTTGAGTAATTTTTCTGCTATAATAATTTCACAACATCGATATTTAATAGCAAAAGATGTAGAATTTCAATGAGGTTCGGTCCCTTAAAATATAATATATGGCAACATTACAGCAGTGTCAACAAGTACAAAGGATAAGCAGATCCAACTTGTAAGGTAAAGTAAGATGGATATATATCGAGCATGCTGCCAGTCCGTCCAAGGCAGCTCCGTATTCAGTGGCGTATCGTTCATGCTATTTTCGTGAGGGGCTGCAATATAACATTTATCGCTCCTTTAAATCCTTAATATTTTATTTTTATGTTTATATTTGCTGAATTATTGAAGCATCACAAAAATTAAAAAACGCATGAAAATGAATGAAAAAGAATTCGCGGCAGTGGAATAACCTGAACAAAAAGAAAAGTTGTTTGTTTTGGGCTGTTATTGGATGTCGATCGGGACTTGTATATTTTTCTCTTTCTGTTTTCTGGTTGTCAGAAAAGAAAAATTAATATTACCGGGGGAAGAAGATTCTCGACTCTCGGGAACAACAAAATTTTGAATATTTCATATTGTTCATAGACAATCTGTGAAGTAATTAAGAAATACAAGCTAGAAAAAATCAATATCTTACTAATTTGTTAATAATTAGTTATTAGTTAATTATTTGGTAAAATAATAATACAATAATGATTCCTGTTTTGGGAATGAACTGAGTTCCAGGATACAGAAAAAGTTTAACTATAAGAAATTTACGGAATTACCATCCCGGAAAAACCCATACCCGGTCGACAATAAAGTGCATAATTAGTGGGGATAGCTTGGTTGCTTTAAGGGTCGCTCATCAGATTTCCTGTCTGAATCTTATTTCTCAGTTCTCACTGTGGTGTAAACGGGAAAGAAGCAAGCTTCTTTGAGTGCCGAAGTGAAATACTGTTTAAATTTAAAGTTGTGAGCAATATGGAAGGCGAGAGCAGCCAAAGTAAACGTCGTCGTACGAATTTATCTACAGGAGAAAAAACTATTATATACAACGTGTATTGTGGACTCCGTGAAAGGAATCAAAGTATGTTGGTAAACGATGTAGTTGCTTTGTGTAGTGATTTAACCAAAGTGTCAACTAGGAGTGTACACCGAATCTTGAAAACTTTCAAAGAGTCCAAAGGCGGAACAGAAAAGGTAGCTGAAAATATTGAAACAAGGGGGAGAAAACGCATTGACATTGATGATGACATAAAATACGCCGTTCGGAGAAAATTTCATTCGTTCTTTTTCCGAAATGAAATTCCAACATTAAAAGCAATCGCTGCCGAAATCAATTCGGATGACGCAATGCCGAAAATATCGCGACGTGTCTTATTGCGGACATTAAGACAAATGAACATAAGGCATATGAAAAGGCAGAGAAAAAGTCTTCTTATAGAAAGAGAAGAAATAATTTTGTGGCGGAGAAATTATTTACAAAAAAATCGAGAGTATCGTCGTGAAGGGAAGAAAATATATTTCTTAGACGAAACTTGGCTGAATCAAGGTCATACTGTTTCGAAAATTTGGCAAGATTTGGAAATAACAAGCCGTCGACAAGCTTTTTTTGAAGGTTTTTCCACAGGACTAAAAGCGCCAGCGGGCAAGGGGCGGAGGCTCATAATAACTCACATAGGTAGTGATTCGGGTTTTTTGGAAAACGGATTGCTACTTTTCGAATCGAAGAAAACTAGTGACTACCATGAGGAAATGGATGCGGAAAAATTCGAAAGCTGGTTTTTAAAAATTTTACCAAGCCTTGAGCCAAATTCGGTCGTGGTAATGGACAATGCTTCCTACCATAGTCGACGATTGGAGCCATCGCCAACAACTGCATGGCGAAAAGGTGACATCATTAACTGGCTGGCTCAAAGAAATATACCATTTGATGACAACATGTTAAAAGTGCAACTATTAAACATCGCAAGGGCACAAATACCTCATTTTAAGAGATATGCTGTCGACGAATTGGCTCGCGAGTGCAACATCATTGTACACCGCCTCCCTCCTTACCACTGTGAACTGAATCCTATAGAACTTATTTGGGCTCAAATAAAAAACCAAGTGGCGAAACAAAACGTGACCTTCAAGATGGATGAAGTGAAACGCCTGCTAGCTACTGCAATAGGAGATGTGACGGCTGAAACATGGAGAAACTGCATCCGACATACTACAAAAGAAGAAGACAGAATGTGGGATCTAGACACAATAGTTGATGTTTCGGTTGAGCCATTAATTATCAACTTGAACGATAACGGTGATCGGGATAGTTGTCCATCATCCGACGATTTTTCTTCTGACGATGACTAAGGTACTATTTTTTTCCTATTTTCTTTGCTATTTTTATTTTTGCTATATGCTATATTATTTACTATATGCTATATTATTTGGAAGTTTACAATTATATTTCTCAATAAATTCATTATTGTCTGAACCTATTTTGATATTTTGCGTCCGCCACTGAATGCTCCAACTGAGCGCTTATACGTCACGACCACTTCCGAGAACTTAGTGCCTACTATTCTGAAACTTCAGTATAGCAATATAGAAGTATTAGACATTTATGGGACTTGACATGTTAAACATAACCTTTGAATGTCTGTGGCGTTCTTTTGCTCTATTCGATATAAGATTTCTGATCCGATCAAACGAATCATATTTATTTAAAAAAAATGATTCGAAAATTGACATCAAAAGAACATGCATTTGTCGGATTTTCAAATTTTTCATTTAGAATAAAGGAAGCTGCGCATGTTTTTTTTCCTGATTATATTAATCTCGTTTTAATTTTTCAGTTTTTTTCAACACTTTTTTATAATTTTTTAATGCACTTTTTTGTGTTAAAATAAAATTTGTCATGACTTTTATTTGAACTTTCAATGTGGCAGGTGGCTTCTTGTTCATTTTTTCTCATGGGCGTAATTTTTGGACTGCCATATTTTTGAATAAAGTTGTTTTTCCTTTTTCTGATTACATAACGATGTATAAAATTTATGTCAATCCTGAATTCACTTTTTAAACAAAATTTGTAAATTTAATTAAGTATTATTTTGATTTTTTCAAAGTGCGTTTATTTGAAACAAAATCAACATTGAAATAAAACGCTTTTATCTAGGATCTGAATGACCCAAATTGAAAATTACACTAAACGATAAATTTGATAAATAGTAAGCGTTAGTGTCGGTAATGCAGGTTCCCTAGAACGTAGCGACTGATGATAGTGGTAGCGTAGCAGTAGACGCTTCTCGTGAAACTCTTCTTCTTCTTCTTTATCCTCTTCCTCTTATGTTTTGTTTATTTTAGGGTTATGTTACTTAATTTAAAACTTAGGAAAGGCGAGAAGCGAGAAGAGAATTAAAAAATCTGTTGTCTTTGCTGCTAAGTGTTGAATTAAAGTAAAGAAATCGAGACAAATTAGGTAAGCACTCATTTGTTTTATAATATCCCATCTTACTCCAATCTATATTTCAATTTCATTAATAATTCCGGTATTTCCATTATTATAATAATGCATGTAAGATGTAAGTATTTTGAAATTCTTATTCCTTATTAGAGTCAGGTCAGGTGGGCTCTGACCTGTTGCTCTTACACCTGGAAATTGGCATTTTCAGGATGTCATACTGCTCTATTTTTTTTTATTTTCTGAATAAGTGATGACTGATGAGCAAATATGGATAGAAAGTGTGGTTAAAGGCCTTATTACTTCACCGCCGGCAATATAAGAACCAATTACATTCAATTTCTCTGCTGGGTGTACTGTGTGAGCTAGGAACTGACCAATGAACATTCGATTTCTCCGCTGAGTGTAATGAATCAGCCGGGACCCTTCCCTATATCCACGTCATTCGACTGACAGCAAGATATCCGGAGTGAATATATTGAGTTCACTCTGAACAGTTGCTCACGTATTGAGTCAGCCAGAGCCCCCTTTTTCCCCATCTTCACCCTTTACTGTCATCGGGAGTGTATTGAGCTCTCAAAGCGATACTGTTCATGGAGCACCTGGAGGTACTCAGAATAACGTACGACTTCCCAAGGGACGCTCTGTTAAAGGCACTCCCAGAACTGCTGAAAGGGGAGTCGCTCCTGTGGTTCAGGAACAACAGGGACGACTGGGATAACTAAAACCCCCCTCCTTCGTTGACAAATTAGTTTAAATCTCACCTTCTATAATTCCCTTAGTTTCCGATTAAGCCCAATATCTAATAAATAAAGTAAAAAGATTGTTAAAGATTGAATTATGGACCATTCACAGTTAGTGTTGAGATAAAACAAACATAAAGTAGGGTCCTTTCACCCCATGGACCTTGGTAGAGCTTGAACACATAAAAATTTGAATAGGGCAGGATGCACAGAAACTATAATAGTCAGGGTATTTTCCGTCTTGTGAATTGAATGAACGCTACTACTTGAACAACTAATGCATAGTAGCGAGGGGGATATAATATTTCAGGTATCCTCCTGCTGTGATTATTGAAATAGTGTTTACGTCCTTCTCAACCATTGGGCTAATAATATTACTATAGCCCAATTATAATTCTAAATTCTAAAAAAAAATCCTCTTAAAATTCCTTCATTTTAAACACGTATGGTTATTGAAAAATACAGAAAGTATATCTTGGTTCAAGGACTATAACTGAACATCATCCCCTTTTGAGACATTATTAGTGTGAAATTTTGAATCTACACTGTAGTAATTTTGCAATCCACGAGTGCCATTGCCCCACTCTAGCTAGCCGTCTTGTGTATTTTCTTTTCTTATAAAGCGGGGCGCATTATTTTTTGTAGCCTAAGGGCGCTGAATAACTAAAGACGGCCCTAATAGTGCTGTGTAAATTTTAAAGTTACTGCTAAAAACGTATCAAAAATCCAGTCGCTCTGAAGTCGTCTCGATTGCTCCAGATTTACCTGTGAACATGAAAAAAACCGACGGACTTCTCTCATTTATTATTATTTTTTTTTATACTTCTTTCAAATCTCTACCCTTTATATTAGATTTCATAAATTCAATTCATTTAGAAATGAAATAAAGAAGTAAAAAAATATTAATATTTTCATACTAATATTCTAGTAATATTATAGTTTGTAATATCCTTTAATTTGTAGATCAGAGAAGAAGACGAAGGGAACCTGAATTATCTGCATAAAAATTACAATGAAGCGACTTTCAGAAGAACGTACAAGACTGGTTTTTGAAAAACTGGCCAAATAGTAAGTGAATATGGCACGTATTTATTTGTGATTTGATGCTCAATACAATAATAATTGGTTAGTTGATGTTGAGGAAACTGAAAGGATTTAACTGAGATTCATAAAAAATATCCATTTAGTCTAAAATATTCACTTATTTCAAACACTTACTGAACGAATATTTCTGAAGCTTTGAAGAATCACTTCTCTCTAAATCTGTTTCATAAAATGTTCATTATGTTGCTGATTTTAGTTTAAGAACGCCTCACCAATGGAAAGTGGTGTAGCAAGATTGTCAAGGGCCTGGGTTCATATTTTTTTACAGGCCTCTCAAGTTCCAACACTGCTGGAGTGTCTTGCTTACTGATTTTACATGAGGTTTTGTTTTTAATTTACCAATTCTCAAACAATGGTATCATTACCTGACTAACAAGATCTCTGGATCTTTAAGTTTATTATTTTTTTTCTCTGGGATATTTTTTCAATAGACTAAGTTTTTGCTTTTACTTTACTTCAAATAAAATGAGGGAGACAACATGTTTTGTCAGATAAAATAAAGATGTGTGTAGTATAGTAAAGCCTTTAGATCCTTTTTTTTTTTTTTAAAAAAAAAGAGGGAGCATTGGTCTTAACTGTGTAGGTAAGACATAGTCGCTCCACTCTGGTAATTTGGCTTCGAGACGAACTCATTAGCCACAGACACTTCTATATAATATATTTCCTTATAAACGTTCGATCGCTTGTTTTACTTTTCACAGACATTCGAAAATGAATCTGAAAAGTAAAGCGAGCCGAGGTGAGTTTCGAACCCGCGATCTATGGCTTCGTGAGCCAGCGGAGTACCACTAGGCCACGCAAGTCACTCTTTAGATCCTTTAGACAAGCTATTTATTTCTTATTTCTACGAAGAAAATACTAGCATTCTATTAAAGTCTAATTGTTTATGTTTCAGTATCGGAGCGAATGTCAAGCTTTTAATTGACAGACCAGATGAGACTTACTGTTTTCGAGAACAAAAAGATCGAGTCTATTATGTTTCAGAAAGAATACTGAAACTAGCAGAAACAATTCCCGCAACCAACATTGATTCTGTGGGTACTTGCATTGGGAAATTCACCAAAACCAACAAATTTAAATTACACGTCACTGCTCTGGATTATATTGCACAGTATGCACAGGTAAGAGAAATTTTTTCTCCCCATTACAACTTAGTTGAAATATCAACTAACAATCTTCTGTCACTACAAACAATTACTGTTACTGTTTCTGAGAAACGTTCACATTTACAGAATAAAATATGGGTAAAACCTGCAGCCGAACAGCAATTCTTATATGGAAATAATATTTCAAAATCAGGATTGGGAAGAATCAGTGAAAATACGCAACAGTATGACGGTGTTGTGGTTTACTCGATGTCGGAACTACCTTTAGGGTTTGGGGTTGCTGCAAGGTCAACAGCAGATTGCAAACACGCCGATCCGATGTCTTCCATTTGTTTTCACCAAGCTGATGTTGGCGAATACATTAGATCAGAAGAAAGTTTATTGTAGTTTTTTTTGTATGTAGAATTTTCTATTTTTTAAATTATATTAAGTTTTAAAAATAAATAAGGTTTTTCCTTTTTTGTCTCCAAGCATCAAATTCTTATACTCCTTATGAAGATTATTTCCAGTTCCATAGGGTGTTAAGAAAATGACGGATAACCTCTTCAGTACATTGTAGGGGACACTCAGTCTAGTACGGGAAAAATAATTTAAAACTTTGTTTTTCGGTATTTGCAAAAACTAGATGATTTTACAGTTATAACAAAGAACAAAGGGTATTTTAATCGTTATCAATTTAAAAAAATTGCTTAAGTTGTATTAACTGGCTTGGAAAATTTAATAAGATTTTTTTCCTTTTCCAAGATGCTGAAAAAAGCATTTGGCAACAACGGTTTTGATACCTTGACTACTTACATTGTTAGAAATTAGACGAAATTACCAAATAGCAGCAGTTATCGTGTTAAACGTTGCCAAATTTATTGTTCAATATTTTGCTTGTATCTTTTAAAATGTATCTCTGTTTTTTTTTTTTAAATTAGTTTTCCCGTACTTTACTGAGTGTCCCCTCCAATGTACTGAAGAGTTTATCCGTCATTTTCTTAACACCCTGTATAGAGTTATTCACAAGACAGGCGATTATGGCTATGTCCGTTGATTTGAAGAAAATTTTATTTTTGAAAAGGATACAGCCCCCTTAAAGGGACATTTTAAAGTTATATTCATAACGTACAGATTGTCCCAAAAATATGAAACATATCAAAGTTATGTTTTTTTAAGTGGCATGCATTAAATGTTATTACATTTTTAGATTGCCTGAGAAGAAAAATTAGACTGGCTTTTACAGTTGGAGTTTAATTGAGTAGTTTTTGAGTTATAAACAAGTGAAAATCGCAATTTTCGAAGTTCATCACAGAGTGAATATTGGAAAACGACTTACATGTTCCTATCTCAACTTTTTATTTCCAGTTCCATTGTACAGAAACATTTTTTGTACTGTTTCAATTTTTTGTATTTAGCGAATTTAAAGAATTTTCAAAATTCGTTTTGGTACTTTAAATTAGCGAAAATTTTGAATTAAACAAAGATCACTCTCACTCGACAAGTGTGACATCATGATTATGCTTCTACATCTTCAGTTAATGGTTCAATTAAAGGTGTACTTATAAATGTACAGAAAGAAATAAAAGTTCGTCTTTACAAATTCATGAAAGAAAATGTTCGCGGTTCCCTAGTACAGTTATTTTCATTAAAACAGTAATTTCGACCAGTGGAACAGACTTCCGGTTGATGTGATTGCTGTTCACTCAGTAAAGTCATTAAAAATACCTTATATAGTTAATTTATTCATTGTTGCATTGTAGAACATTGTACCTACATATTCGTAGCTGTTTATAGGTGTGAAAAACTTGTTTTCCATTTTATTTAGATCAATTATTAATGGTTAATTTATTTGATGATAAGGTAATTATTTACATCCGCGGCTCCTAAGTTTCATCAATTTTTTCGGGACCGAGGAGCGAAATAGGGGTGCTGGGTGGGTAAGAAGCTAAAAGCAGCCATTGCAAACCAATATCAAGGTCACCACTACGGTCGAATTTCTATTTTTTTCTTCACTTTCAGGGCAAGGAAAATCTTCGAGATTAACAGTAGCACGATTTTTATTTTGAATTTATTTTGCATTTATATTCCAAAAATCATTGCATCAATCCCTGTGGACTGGACATGATATATGAAAGCGGATATTGCGCCAGTCCGGTACTGCACGCTTTGTAGCGCTTGAAGTGGGTACTTCCGTAATTCGCGGTATCTACTCGCCGCCTCTTGTCAGGACCGCACTCTCAAAACCGTTTTTTTTAGGCCGTTTTGTGGCTTTCCCTTTCATTTGCAAAGCAAATGAATAATTTCCTGGTATTAATATAGGTATGTTCTCCACCCCTATATAGGTGCCATAGTGAAACTTTAGGAGCCGCGGATGTAAATAATGACCGATGATAATTTTTGTTTGTCTTTTAAGTTTTGGGTAAAAAAAATGTACTAAGTAGTTTTTTTTAATTTTTGGATTATACTACACATTCTACATGATTAGGGTTGCTTAAATAATTTGCATTTTTTGTTTACTTTCGTTGTTTGTTAACACGTTGACGACGGAACGAGCCCAAAACGGCTCGTATCGGTTATGTCTGATGTACGGCATACAAATCGTGCATCCTTCACCAACTTACGACGCTCATAATTCCGCTATCTCTTACCACACCGCGCCGTTGAATGTAGCTATGGATAGAGCATAACATGAGTATGACGTGGGTACCGCGAACAGTGTGCGGGCCTTTTTCGCGCCGTTCCGTATACAAGTTATATTTATTACTTATATACGGTACGGGACTTTTCTGGCCCGTTTCTCGGTCTTTTCCATTTGAGTTTTAGTATGATATTGACCATAGATGAACATAGGCCATAATTATAGTTGTTTATGAGTCTGTACATCATTTTTTTTATATGGAAAGCCGAGGTAAAAGAATTGTAAAGCCGGTATTATTTTAATTTTTCCCCAAAATACACGATACGGGCCTTTTAAGGTTCGTATTCAAATTTTTCTCTTATAACAACCATACGGGACTTCCAAGACCCGTCCTGACGCAACCGAATGTTCTCTTGTACCTAACAATGCGGTACGTTACCGGCTTGCATGCCTTAGTTCCGTATTTTTCGGATAGATGACACTACACTCATGCTTTGCATCCGAGCCTTAAAAGGCCCGTACGGTAAATTAAAATGTATCGGTACGTGTCCTTAAAGGCCCGTATCGCTCGAATGAAAACACCATAAACATCGCTGCCGTCGTCAACGTGTTAATACATAATAGCAGACAAACAAAATTTTTTAATTCATCCACTGTTTTTGAAATTAATTTATTTATAATTCAGAAAAATCAATTTTGCAAATCACTTTATAGAAAACAAACTTCAAAAAACTTCAACAGCAAACAATAAAATTGAATTACTTCATCATTGTAAACATTACTTTAAATTAAGTTTTTTTGAATCTCTAGGAATCCACAGACCACTTGCACTAGCTTTTTTATGTGTAAATTTATAATGTTTTGTTAAATAGTTTTTAATTCTTGTTTTGTATGAACATTCCCGACACATGTGCACTTCTGAATCTTTTGCATGTTTACGTTCATAATGATTGATTAAATACCTTCTCGTTGTTGTTTCAAAGGAACACTCCTCACATTTGTACACTTCAGCTTCTTTTGAATGTTTATAATTATAATGTTTAGTCATGTTACTTTTATCTTTTGTTTCATATTCACATTCCTGACATTTGTACACTTTCGCTTCTCTTGAATGTTTACATATATAATGTTTGTTGAAATTTCCTTTAATTTTTGTTTCATAACCACATTCCCGACACTTGTATACTTCGGCATCTTTTGAATGTTTACATCTACAATGAGGAGTCAAATCACCTTTAATTCTGGTTTCATATGAACATTCCAAACATTTGTACACTTCAGCACCTTTTTTTGCATGTTTACATTTATGATGTTGAATCAGACACCTTTTCCATTTTGTTTTATATGAACATTCCTGGCATTTGAACACTTTACAATCTTGTGTATGTTTATGTTTATAATGAATCACAAGGTTACCTTTAATTACACTTTTATACGAACAGTCATTACATTCATACACTTGTGACTGGTGTTTATGTTTATGATTATAATGCATGACAAAATTCTTTCTCCTGTTTGTTTTATATGAGCAATGAGCACAGTTAAACTTTGATTCTCCTTCGCTCATACTTTCAGCGGAATTCATCTTATTTTCTTGAAGTTCTCGAACAGAATGACACTGATCAAGTCCATCTTTATGACTACTCCTCCTGATCAGATCCCACCCTGGCTTATGTTCCTCTATATCAATCTCTTCTTTTAATTTAAAATTTTCTGTTGTCACTTCAGGTGACTCTTCAGGTTCGTTTTTTATCAAGAAAGGTGAAGAAGTATTCCCAAAATTGGTCAATTCAGGAGACGGATCGGAGCTTGAATCATTTTGTCCAGATTCACTCTTCAACCGTAAGGGGATGATGAGTAATGCGTCATCATCAAACTTATTATCATCCCTTGTTTTGGGTTTTATAATAATTTCCTGATGTTGTTGAAGGGAACACTTCCCTGCTTTGACTTCATTTAAACTTAGACTCATGATGAAAACTTTTCTTCTTTCAAATATGCTTCTTCGGTCTTATTGATAAGCTCCCAAATATAGAAGAGAAGGTAAATACGATCATAAAAAATAGTGTATTTTTATGAAAAAATACACTAATAAGACGATAATAGAAAGAGACTAAAATAAAAATACTAAAAACTAAAATATTAATCAATCAATCATAACATGAATGAATAACAAACATGATACAACCAATTAGGGTACCTGTATTACCGACACTCGTTGACGTTTACTTAACACGGTTATGTTTGAACAACTGAACTGAATGTCATATTTTTGGCACATTTGGTCACAGGCGTAGCATCAAGTGGAAAAAAGCGAAGTTTGAAAAATGAAATATAACACGAAATAGAAATCGAGGAATCCTCTTTCAGTGTGGGTATTAAAACCATATTTGGAGTCTATAATGGTCTACGAAACTAATAAATAATACTTAAAAACGGTCTTATTCACACAGAAAAACAGAATGATCCAAGTACCTATCTGAGTTGGGTATTTAGGAACGCACCCTTAGGTTTTTAACTATATTGACATTGACAGCTAACCTTCTTTTTCGAATATCGAGTCGATAATCACGGACGGATGGATGAAGTATGGGTAGTTTTTTTTTGTTTTGAGGGTGTTGTCATTTTCAATTAATAGAAGAAGAAATTTTACAAAAAAATTTACAATTTTTGGTCGCAATCTCAATTACGAATTACAGTTCCCGAGTGTAATACCGAGATGCATAAGCCGTTACCAGTTATTTTTATTACTTCGTAGTATTTATCTCTATTTATAGCGTTTGTCCTTGAATAATATCAAAAACATTGCCTACGTTTGTACGTTTGAAGTTGTTCATTATAAGAAGTAGGTACCTACATAATCCTCTTATAATATGCATGGCTTTATCTTTAATATGCCAATGTTCGTAATTCATCAAAAAGCCCAATCGTAAGAATCCGGGTCAACTGATCAATGGATGTAAAATTAACGATCCTCGTATTAATGTACTAGCAATAAGTGTAATACATAGTTGCAGTTGTTGGTGTATTACTTACTAAACTACTACCTGCAGTTAGGTACTGGTACTGGTACTAGTACTAGTCTAGTACTACACCATCACCTATCAGCTGATGGCAGATCTACTTATCAAATAATGAAGTTATTGATTTTATAACGTTCTAGTTCTAATGATTTTCGTTACATTTTTTTCAAGTTCTCTTTCCATTTCAGAATAACCTGCAGTGGATGTAATAAAGTGTACCTACTGAATGTAGAACTTCACACTTTGATATCCCAATTTGAAAGACTTCTCTAGGATGACCAGTGCACTAGGCCTTATTAACGAATTTTAAGATTTCCCATCAGCTGTTCGAGAAGAAATTCCGATTACCAATCCAGACTGGAATTTGAAGAGTATAAGAAACATCCCAAGTTCGTACGAAATGAAAAAATTTCAAAAGTATCCCCAAAATCGAAGTCGATAAAAGCGAGCCGCTGCCAAGCTTGCAATCCTGACAATAATAAAACCACGGGGCAATCTTGTCCAAAGTTTGAACCAGGACAGTAAGTATTCATTTTACTTTCATTACTGGGGGCTTCCAAAATTCTAATTGAGTTACCTCTCATCAAGGTACATTGCGACACTGCAGGAAAAACAAAAGTTGAGACACCAAAAACTCCCCCATATGCCCCCATGAGCCAACTGTACTCTTAAATCGTTTTTGATACCTAATAATCGGTTTTATTGGCTTTCAGGGGTAATAATTCAACAATACCACGCAAAGGCAGCGAATCAAGCACGACCAGCAGCAAAAGCGGCAGTCGTGGCGTCATCCATGCATGGTCTCGATCGTTAACCCGCCATCCATCCAAGCCATCTTCTCATCGACGGCAGTCTTCGAGCGCTTCCCTGCGCTCATGCGAACTCGGGGAGGAGGCTCTGAAGACTTGTTCTGTCACTGCGGCCTCCTCCCCGTTGCTTTCTACTCCCAGGACTTCCCAATCCACACCTATCAAAGTCAACGTAAGTGAGGTTTTCGATAAGTTGCATTCCGGTTAACTGGTCTACCTATGTGCAATGTTATAATTATCGTTTTTCATTAATTTTGAAATTATTACTAATTCATAAACGAGTTGACTAGTTAAAAACGCATTTAACATTTATAAGAACTTAGAGCTAGATTCAGATGGGAAAAGTAAGGATCGATCGTAAAGATGTTTGTCTTAAAGAAGGAAACATAAAAGAATTTTTTAGTTCCACAGACCGACTACCTCAAGTAATCAGCTACCTTCAAGACATCGATATGTTTTCAAAATTATAATTACACTTGGTCACTGCCATGTAAATATCTGCCTTTAACAATAACTTAATTTCACATATTGTAACTGTGTCAATGACCTCCTGCAGCTGTCGAGACACTTGAAGCTTAAATTAAAAAAAAATGTTTGTGCCCTTCAAGAAAACCTAAGGGACATTAAGAGACAATCTCAACTGCTGTTGAGAACAAAATGTGACAGCTGTTGACATTTTGACATTGAAAACTGATATAGCAACAGATTTTGAGGAAAAACTTTTAGGAATACAGCCAGGGTTGCCAATTCTAGCATAAGCTTAACCGGGAGATTTCGAAACAGGAGAATGGTTTTGGGTTTGGTAGATTTAAATTCGGAGATGTGTGTAATAAAAATGCGACTTCAAATGGGATCGGGGGGTGTTAGAGGGCATGAAGTATCCTCGAGGAGAAAAGGAGGTTTGGGGGTCCTACCCCGAATTTTTTTAAGGGTCCGAAATTCTTCATTTTTTCGTATTTCCAGAAACTTTTCTTGGAATCTCTAATCAACGCAATCAGTACGACGTGTTTATTCGCAAGGAGGGAGTAAATAGAAGTAGAAACGGGTTTTGACTTTTGCACTCACATTGCTGAGGGCCGAAAGTCTAAGATTTAGACTTTTTTGGATTTAATGTGAGTGGGCCATTGTGACACCTCCACTGCGACCGAAGGTCTATTGTGGCTCACATCTAGTCGTGCTGGTGCTACATTAACCCCATCAGGTCAGCCTCTTTGAGGAAGCTGACCATCTTGACTGTTGTTAACGTATCCAGGTCCTCCGGTGTGAGAAAGTCTCTCCCGAAGGTTTGTAATCTGGTCTTTCCCAAAGCGGGACACTCACATAGGATGTGTTTTGCTGTTTCGTCATCATCCAAGCACAGGCCGCATTCAGCGCTGATCGTTGAGCCCATCCGGTGATTCAGTTCTTTCCTGTTCAGCTCCAATAGTTCTTTGATCCTTTTCTTTGAAGTACCCTTTATAAAGTCTTTCGATTGGTCCAATGGTCCAATATTGGTAAGTTTTGCGCCAGTGCTGGAGGACTTCCCTCTCAGCCCAGTTTCGTATTGTTGTTTTAGCAATATCTGGTGGTATGCCAAATGGTGAAAGTCTAAAAGACTCAAGAGTGAAAGACTTGTTTGTTAATCGTCTGGAACTCCCAAGAGTTGCTTAGTAAAAGGACCTTATAGCGGACGAAAGCAAAGAATCAAAATGTTTCATAAAAGAAAGGTTGTTAAAAATAAGGTCCCTGAATTCGACAACTCTACCAAACATACTGTTTAAAGAATAAATAAAATAAGAGTATTATTTTTCAGAAAGAGAAAGAGGGCCCTAAAAGTTTGTCGGTATATTTACGATACACCCTGTATACTGAAAACAGGCAGGATAAAAATATCAATAGCCTTGCATTAATGGACCGGATACTGGCAGAAAAAGAAATAAATTTAAGGAAAGTAAATTGAAGAAATATCACAGTGGGAACAAATGAAAACTCTGTAGCAGTTTTTTTTTAAGAATTAATAAAAAGAGAAAAGTTTAATTTTTCAACAGTTTCATGTAAAAATATTGCAAATAAAATAATCACACACCATATGGGAACTTTTCATCCTAATTTCTTGAAAAAATTGTTGATTTAGTGGTTAGTTTCTGCATTGAAAATGATGTAAAAAATAATGACATGCACATGAACAGTCACGTGACATTTTTAACTGTGCAATTAGATTTTTTTTAATTATAAAAGCTGGCTGTTTTTACTTTATAATAATAAATACAGGGTGACTTATTTTAATAAATCCACAAGGATAACTCTGAAGGTGTCATAGATAGAGGGAAGTGTTGCAAATTAAAATTATTGTAGGGTTGTTTGGCTTTCACCAAGGGATCAAATTTTAAGGTCAAACTGTTTTTTTTCCCAATAGAACTACAGTAGAAGCTCGATTATCCGGATCGCGATTATCCGGAATCCGCTTTATCCGGAACAAAATTGATTTTTAAAACCGCCGCTTTATCCGGAACGATCGTGGTCCGTATCCGAAATTTGAACGAAAAATCAAGTCATCCGCGTTATCCGAAACGCGCGCCTTCAAATACTCCGCATTATCCGAAATTGTAATATGTACATATACAGGGTTATTCACGGTATACGCCACGGAAGTTTATGGCCTTGTCTCTGGATTTTTGGATCTTTTTATTTTTGGAGTTGATAGAGACCCGGCAGAGGTACGTTTTAAAATTATATTCATAATGTACAGGTGTCCCAAAAGCATGAAACATATCAAAGTTATGTTTTTTTTAAATGGAATGCTCCTATGTTATTGCATTTTTAGATTGCCTGGGAAGAAAAAATAAGATTGTCTTTTACAGTTGGTGTT
The DNA here is from genome assembly GCA_910589415.1 of Malachius bipustulatus. NCBI lineage: Eukaryota > Metazoa > Arthropoda > Insecta > Coleoptera > Melyridae > Malachius > Malachius bipustulatus. The sequence goes on along the minus strand of OU342638.1, from coordinate 19,904,407 downwards.
TAAATTCAGAAGTTTGTGAGTTATAAACAAGTGAAAATCGTCATTTTTCAAGTTCTAGGCCCTGTACAAGGAAAACGGCTAAAGATAGAGGAAAACGGCTTACATGTCCCTATTTTAACTTTTCATGTACTATCCAATGATGTAGATGAAATGTTTATAGAGGGTGATAAAAATTTTGAAAAATTATGAGATTTCTCCACGCGTCGACAAATAAAAAAATCAAAGAAAGTACAAATGTTTCTATACCACAGGATAGTACATGAAAAGTTAAAATAGGGACATGTAAGCCGTTTTTCTCTATCTTGAACCGTTTTCGTTGTAACAGGGCCTTGAACTTGAAAAATGATGATTTTCACTTGTTTATAACTCACAAACTTCTGAATTTAAACACCAACTGTAAAAGCCAATCTTCTTTTTTCTTCCCAGACAATCTAAAAATGCAATAACATAGGAGCATTCCATTTAAAAAAACATAACTTTGATATGTTTCATGCTTTTGGGACACCTGTACATTATGAATATAATTTTAAAACGTACCTGTGCCGGGTCTCTATCCACTCCAAAAATAAAAAGATCCTAAAATCCAGAGACACGGCCATAATCTTCCGTGGCGTATACCGTGAATAACCCTGTATATAGATATGTACACAAATATGTATGTTTTTATTTGATTACGAAGATTTATTACTATGTTGAGTTGTTTTTAACAATAAAAAGTCATGTAACTTACCTGCCTACATTATTTTATATATTCGTAAAAAACTCCGTATTATCCGAACTTTCACTTATCCGAAATGGGTTCGGTCCACATTACTTCGGATAATCGAGCTTCTACTGTACCTAGCTTTCGTTCAAAATATTAAAAGTCTTGCAAAATTATTTATTCTCTAATACAACTATAACTTATAACAATAATCTCCAAATAGTCCAAATCTAAATAATCAGCTGTTTCTCTTATTTACACATACACTCTTTCACTTGTCACTTGCCACATGATTAAAAAACTGGATGAAAACCAAATTTTTATTAACCCTTAGTTGGTAACATACTTTTTTTCACTTTATAAGTAACATCCGTCTCTCAGTCAGTGATCATATTACAGTTCCAGCATTATAGGTAACATCCGTCGCTCAGTCGGAATAGGTATTATAATAATATGTATAATTACATATTTATTCGAATGTATTCTAGTAAACACAAATATATTTTATTAAAACAAGACTTATTTCATTTTTATACATTTTTTTATATATTATACCTTTTCATTCACCATACTTTCGACCAATAGCCGACTGAGAGATGGACTGAAATATATCGTTCTGAGTAACACCCGTCTCACAGACGTATTTTCGTGAAGGTGACTATGGACTTTTTGGCAACCAACTAGAACATACCTAATACGAAATTTTTGTACATTCATTCGTTTGGATTCAGCGCAGCATCAAAACTTGGCATCCGCCTCAGAGTCGGATGTTACCAACTAAGGGTTAACCTTGTTTTAAGGGTCAAGTTTTAAAGTTATTTTAGGATTAAAGCATTATTATTTTTAAACCTACCAACTACTTAAGCGTCCCTTGAATTGAAAGGATAAAATAAATTTATATTTAAGGGCGTGGTAGGGGTCATTATGACTTCTGAGACTTTTGAGGGTCAAGATTTTCATTTCATTAGACTATTTTAATTGTTGCTACTGACAGTGTTTATTTTAAAATAATTGTCCTTTGACTTTGGAATGACTTTAAACTTGACCCCCAAACCAAGGTTAGGGTCACCTTTATTAAACCTACAACATTGATTAAGAACAATTAAGGTTTGTGTCCCTGTTTAGTCGTTTGTAAGAAATGAATGAAATGGAACTTTTACCTTAATAGATCAAGGGTCATTGTGACCTCGAGTACTGAATGTGAAATTTTCACTTTACTTTAATTTTACTTGAAAAAATTTAATTTTACTTTAAGAACCTTCTAATTTGACTCATGGGTCAAAGTCACTAATAGATCGTCCTGTACCTAATTTTGATTTGAAACATTTCTCATTATCTACAGCATTTTCAGAGTTATCCTTTTGGATCTGTAAAAATGAGTCGTATTTGGTTTATTTATGTAAAGGGCGACTAAATTCTGCAAATAGAAAGAAAAGACTACAAATAGGCAATTTACATGACAGGTGACAGTTGGAACAAGTAAAGCTAAAGCAATTTGTTTGGAATTGTTGCAAAATTTTAAGTTAGAAAAATGGTCAAATTTTTTGGGAGAAAGAGGATTTTGCTGTTTGGATAAAGGAAAATATGAAGAAAGATAATCTGAAGTTATGTGGATATTCTGAGAATAGTGTCAAACAATTAGGCGATGAGACAGCTGTAAGTTTGATTTCGCTCTTTGGGAAACTATCCCAAGGAATTCCTGGGATGCCATTTTGTTTATAATGGAATTGAGAAAACGTGACAACCTGTGGTATAAGAAATGTCACATTGATGACAAGCTTATGCAGGGAAGGATGTTACTTGTATTAAATTTTTTTTTTTTTTGTTCTGAACACTGTACAATAAATAATTCTTCATCTCTATTTAGAAACACTGGCACTGCACATTATAGACCTGATACAATAGCTCAGTTCTCTCTCTGTAGCGGTTTTTTTTTTCTAGATCCCGTTATCTCAACCGTCAGCTCACCTTCATTGTGACGAACTCCAATACATAGATCAGGCTACATCACCGTCAAACGTCGAGGCCATTAAAGGTTATCGCACCATCGACTCTAATGACATCAACACCACACAGTCCAGTAACTCGTCTCCCGAAGACGAGGTGTTTTCCACCCCGCCGGACAAGCTGAAGCCGAAGCCTCCCCCCAAGTCGGTCAATGGTAAGAAGAAAGGAAAGAAGGACAAGTCGAAGATGCCGTCTCTCAGCGTCGGCGTTTCGCCCGACGGTCCGAAGGTGGAACGAGAGATCAAGAGTCTCGATCACGAGGAACACAAGGAGCTGGTCACGACGACCAAGACCCTGACGCATGACGTGAAGATTATAACTACCACCACGAGCTTGAATAGGTATACGTTTATGAAGATCAAGGACGACAGTGATAAGGAGAACAGTGTACATAGAAAGGAGAGGACTCACAGCTGTTCGTCCATACCGTACGATAACATCATCGAGAATCTGGCACCGTTTCGGAAACAGTTCGTTCAGTTGTTTCACAGCAGCGATGATAACGGATCGAAGATCGATAAATATCTGAAAGTTGGTGAGTAGTGTTGTAGATTCTGTTTTTTCAGGTGATCATGTTTGATTTGATTGACAATGAAATACAATAGCAATGGCTTTTTTGACATAAAATATGCAGGGGGTTTACAAAAAAAGGTGGCCCCTTTGCTATGTATGGGTATCTGCACAAGATGCTTCAACAAATTTTTTTACTAACCTAACTCCACTTATTTTTCATTGTTCTGTCTATCCTAACAATGAGCCACCTTTTTTTAACACCCTTTATAAGCGATCAAGATTAAATCTTCTAAACTGTGATATTTTTGAATTAGGTAATCAAATGAAATTGAAATTATAATTATTGTCTCAATGGATGGTAATGGTGGTGCTTTTTTTCAACTGAAGCATTTTTTTTCACATTTGACATTTTAAGTGCAAATTTAATTTAAAATATAACACTTCAACAAAAGTGAGAAAATAGAATAAAATGTAGGATACCAACCTTAATTCCTTAAGACCTTAGGAATTGAAAATGAAGTTATTAAATTTTTTACCACATTTTTATTAAATCGCTTTCTTGTCTGTATGTCTCGTCTGTCTGCACAACTCTTGCAATCGATTTGTAACTAACTTCCCAAAGAGCTAGAGACTGGAAACTGGAAACATAGCTCAGAACTGGATGACAATTTAATACTAACTCGATTTCTTGCCCGTCTGTATGTCTGCCTTTCTGTCTAACTTAAACATAGCTTAGAACCGGATGAGATGTAACACTTAATCGCTTTCTTCTCTCTCTCTCTCCTCGAAGAGCTAAAGACGTTGAAACATAGCTCAGAACTGTATGATAATGTAATACTAACTCGCTTTCTTGCCTGTCTGTCTGTGTAAAAAAATTTAAAGGTCGGAATAATGTAGGTATCTGGGGCCATCTGTGATATCTCATGTGTAGTAGATATTGGTTTCAAAATTTCACACACACGTTACACATTGTAGATTGTAATGGGAGGCCTTCTGTAGGTGTGCACTGCGACCTGTTGGGATCTATTGTGCCCCACACATACACATACACACACTTACAAAACTAAAAGGTAGAAAATAATTATTTAAACATTTTTTTTACATAAAATATACCACATTTTTAAAACATATGGAAAAGTATAAAATTATTTTTAGTAGCTTTGGAAATACCTGTAAGATTTGAAGCGATTAAAGGGAGCAAATTGTGTAGAGAGTAAAGTTGACTTCAATTAGTAAATCACTAAAATGCGCTATCAATAGGTATTAAAAATTATATTATTCTTTATAATCCGTGTTAAAAACATGATATAATAATAAAATATACAGAGTGTTGAAAAACTGTGGAAAAAAACTAACTTTTTATGATACAGTATTGTGGGATATCAAAACAAAAAATTCTACCTTCATTTGTTTTCGAGATATAGCAAACAATAATTAAAAAAAAATGGCAACATTGCATTGAATTTTCAGGTAAGAGAATGCAGTTTGCAATCTCTTTTTAATATTGCTACTCTATGATTTCAGTTTGCAGTCACACCTGTTTGTCAATTTGTCAAAATTCAGTCATATTGTTAATTTTGGGAATTGTTTGAGAAATTATTAAGACATTGGTTTTCCCTTATGTGGCCACAATAATTATTATTCTTTAAGTATGGAAGATTAATTTTTCATCAAAGAAAGATAAAATTTTTCCTAAGAGAGAATCTAAAGACTAAAGATTACTCATGACCAGCCTGAAAACGAAAGTACATGAGACATGACCTACCTAGACTGGAAAGATATTATATGAATGACTGTTTGGTAGTGTTGTTGATAAATACTAATAACACTAACACTGCAAGTAAATGTTGTAATTGTTTTATCTTGTTTTGTGTCCTAGACAGATAACAAACACACACACTAGATTATTAAACAATGAGTGATTAACAACGTGGTATCTCATCTGGAGGAGATAATCTATCCATTAGACTGTTGCTGAATAATGACAAAATTATTCTGTTTATTAAATATTTTCTTTCGGCTATCTATATTCTTTATTTTTCAGTACCTGGACTTGTTTGAGTTAGTTATTGGGTTAAGATGATTTTAATTCTTCACTCACACTTGTGCATTTGTTATGTCTTCACATTAAAAAATGTTTTCGTGCAGTGGTTTTTTTTTAAGTCATGTTGATCAGTAGTATCATATTATTAAAAAAATGTTAATAAATTTTGTTGATCTTTATTGATTGAGGCCTTTAAGGATGATATTCGTTAAGTTTTGGTTCATTCATCATGTGAGAAGTTAATGAATGGTGAGGGTTTCAGAGACAGATTGGTAAGTATTGATTGTAAAAATTCTTGCTTCCTCTGCTAGGTTCTGTTTTGTTGGTTCGAATACTTGCGGGAAATAATCAAGAAATATCTAGGTAGATTAAACAAAAAGAAGAGTTGTTCAATGGGATGTTATAGCTCGTAGTTGGATAATAATTGCAGAAGAACTCTTCACGGACCTGCATGAGTATAATTGAATAGGAAATTTTCTATATGACAACGATACAAGACAAGAAACTGAGTTGAGTTATGCAGCAATTTCTGAATGGAATATTCCGATTTAGCTTGCTCTGATCGATTTATTTACAATATTTTTCCATTGATTTGTCCTATCATATGTATACCAGATCTATTTAAATAATGCTTGAGGTCCTGCTAGTAACTTTCTCTAGAAACCTGTGATATTTATAATGTCACATTGCTTTCTGATTGTCGAAACTAGAGCAACTTGATTTTTAAGGAATCTTTTTAAATTCAATAGCAAAGCATAATGGACACAATCAGTGGTTGGTTGAATTTGATGTTCCTCCCATCAGAGTCCATCATTTATATGTCAACAACAATATACGTAACTTCAAATTCAAATTTAAAAAAAAATTAATTTCATTATTATCCATCACTTTTTTTAGTCAGTGCAAAGGTAATGGCATGGAAGGCGTCACTGATGAATCAATTAGAAAAAAAAAAATGTTTCCACAATGTCCTCATATTTCCATCAAGTAATATAAAGAACAATAATATTTGCAGCAGTGATGCCATCAGGTGGCTTCACTAATGATGATGATGAATTTCAGAACACACCCTTATCTCTATGTATAAATGAAGTCTGACCGACTTGTCATGATGACAAGTTACATATTTTGAAATGAAGTTTAGACACTGCTAAAACATAAAATATTTTTACTTTTTACCAAGGCTGCATTCAGAAACATTCTGTGTAACTTTGCAATAAGTAATCGATGTATAACCTGATCATTTTGAACGACTGTTTTTTAGCTTATTTAAAAAATAAATTTATTCCTGTTTAACTCAATTCACTTTCACAATACATACTTCCATAAATCAATAGTAACCTCAAAATGAAATAACCACTTAATCTTCTACTAAATACTCCATACTAAACATAGCTCTAAACATATCTGGTAGCTCTTCTCTAATAGCGAATTCGAGTTACTGCACTTTTCTGCTCCGGGTGCGCACCGAGACGGAATCTCGTGTTCGATTTGTAGGACTCCGTTCCAGTGCTTTTCGTAATCGTATTCGAGTTAAAGTGAACTCTAGCGGTGCATATCGTAATTGTGTTCGAGTTACACTTGCTCTCTGGCAGTGCATAGGAAAATATGTTCGAGTCGAATGGCGGAACTGTCCCGGAGCAACATAAACTGCACCGTCAAATTTGACAGTGCAACGGAGGGAAACTGGATTGCACACTGCACTGCACCGGTGCATGGCGCTCTGGCTCTGGCTCTGGTTCTGGCCTGCCCTGACACAGTTCGGTTCCATACAGAGTCGAAATGCGAAAGTTCTGCTCCGGACTGGAGCAGAATTCTGGGCAGAACTGATTCAGAGACAGATCGATCTCGCTCCGAGCAAGTGCAGCCAACTCGAATTCGCTATAATTCACTTCACAATTGTACTGCCTCTAATAACATTCAAAACTACTCTCCACTGTTCACTGGCTTACTAGACCTCTCGCTTTCTCTTCTCAATGTCTTTATATGTCAGTGATATTCTCTACCTCTGTCACTGATCTTCTCGAACGTAAAGTAGCTCTGTCGTGATAAGTCTCAGTTCATTCCAGAAACTGCTGGAAAGGCTGTTCTCCTAGACCATCATTAACACTGCCATTGCCAATGAAATTATTTCATATGACTGCATTCCAGAATCTAACAGGAGCTGATGAATGGAAATGAATAGAAAGTTCATGCGAATGGAAGAAGAAGAAGAAGAAGATATTTCATAACCTCAGTTCTCAAGTTATAAAATATAAACGCATCCACTGAATTCTCACCTCGTAGCAGCATAGTCGTAGAGAAAATATTGTCATCTACTCGTGAAAAATAGTCATCATTAATCGATCATCCTAGTGCAATATTGTTATTTATATTTACAACAAAATATAGGAAAAATAAGGTTGTTTGTATTTGTTTCTTGTTTATATATTTTATTCTTATAAATTAATTTAGGTTATATCAACAGAAAGACTTGATACTGCTGACAGTTGTGTTGACAATGGGTTGTCAAATGGTTGTTTGTACTCAGTAGGTAAAAGTAAAGTTTTTCAAGAGATCCTTTGCCCTTTTCAGTACTTCAGAGTGAACTTCTGAACATAGCCGCAGTGTGAATAGAAGAAAGGAATAAAAAAATTAATTTTAGTGATTTGATGTGAGATTTTGAGGACTAATTTTTATTGCCATTAAAGGCGAGGTTAAAATTTCCACATTTACCTAAAATTTCTGACAAAATGGCCCGGACATTTTGTAAAAGTCCGGGAACACTCCATCCAATTGCTGTGATTTATATGGAGAGAAGCTCTTTTAATATCTTGTAAATATCCCTTTGCCTGGTCATTTCTTTTTGGGAAGCTTTTTTCTGCTGTAGATTGATATTTTTGCTCTCCAAAAACATTTAACCTAACCTAAGGCACTTCTGCTGCAAGGACCTACAAATTTCAATGTCAACACGACTCGCCTGATGCAGCAGCTCAAGCCAATGGACCATTTTGAATGTCGACAAATCTTTTGAAAACAATACAAATAAAAACATATAAAAAGGGATACAAACGACTTTCTAATTGGCGTACAAGAATACTTTCTGAATTACATATTATGTAAAAAAATGGTTCAAAAATAATCGAGAAAAATGTTTTAAGAACTTAATTTCTTTGTTTTTGAAAAGTTATTCTCTTTGCTTTTGCACACTCATTTAAACTCACTTAAATAAACTGCTCTCATAAGGATTTTAAAATTTTGACACCACGAGGACCAGTTATTAGCGACATTTTCCTGTACTTGCAGAAATGGTACCTATTGAATAACACAAGACAGGATTCAGCTTTTCAGGATAAGAAATTACTCACAAGAACAGCAAGCAAGCAAAATGACTTCCCATTTCAATTTTACATTGGAACTATTATATTTTGAACACCCAACACCATGTTGTGATAGTGAGTGACACTAAATAATTCACATTCACTTTGATGTTATGAAATAAAATACATAGTTACAAGAATACGCCATTTTGTGTCCCTGTTAAGTAGGTGTCTTGACGTTGATTGAAAGTCCTTCATTCAATCAGGTGAGTGCTACTGCTTCAGTGAGCGGCTGAGAATTTCTACAATCAAACTGAAACTATACTTGAAGCAGCACAGCAAAACTACAACAAAACCCTTTATAAGTATTGTTGGTTGCGGAATGCATATTCTGAACCCACCCAATATTTCACGACAATCGCGTCATTCTTGTCATTTCGGACCATGTCAAAGTCAATTAGCTACTGTCTTGCTATTGATCAATTATTGTGCTGGTGCATCAATTAAATTTGTATCATAATGTAAAAGTAGGTTGGAAAATATTACTTATTACTTAGATGAAGGGTATTTCTGATCATAATTATTTAAAGTAACTCATTCTTTTTAAATGTGATCAATCCTTGATGAATCATTAAAATTTTCACATTTCTTTGATTCTATTAACTTGAACCAGGACACATAACCTTTAAATGTCAACTGAGACAAGCGACAACGATGCTATAGGGATTCAGTAGCAGGCAAGAGACAGACAGAGCTGCTTGTTGCTGTCGCATCCATTAAATTGAATTGAAAACAGAAGCTTTCTTCTTGAGTTCTAGATCTTTGGGAAATCCATACACCCTGCTTCACCCACATAAATGAACTGATCTCCACCAACAGCGGCGCCCTACCGGTGGAATTTATTAGAACTGCTCAGAATAATCCTCATTCCACAGGTATTGTCGCTGTCGTCTGTCTCTGTCGTATATTGTTTGTCTCAGTTACCTGTCGTTTGTCTCAGACTCCTGTCATTGTCGCTTAGCTAATTTGTAGGTAGATTTTGAATAATTGTAATGGACATTTTAAGTGAGAGTTACCATTTTATTTATGATATTGAAACTAGTATTGAAACGGAGTAAAACTGAGAATGAGTTGTTGTAAGAAGTCTCTCTTTAGTTATTTTTGGAAGAAAGTTTTTTGCCCTAAAAGAGATACAATTTTTCATGAAAATTAGTGAGGTATCTGGATGAGAAATGCAATGGTGCCAGATTTCAGTTCGAGGCTATGCTATTCAAGTTTTTTTTTTTATCTGAGATTGTAGTTGTAGAGATTGAATAAACGTATTATTGTGGATTACTTATTAGTTACTAGAACCCGTGTCACTGGAATCAAATGCAATTCTAGCGGCAGCTGTTTGTGAGTGTACTGGGTGCACCTACAAATATGAATAAATTTTATATCATAAAATATCGAAACAACCATAGCAGTTATTTCACTGAAACTCTTCCATATTCAATAATGGTGTGAGTTGAAAAAGAAATATTTTTCTGGTTACATAGGACTTTTTTATCTCTAGTATCATAGAAGATATCACTGGTGACCTTATTTGAAATTACCCCCTGTATACGTCGTTTTGTTTGCATGACATGTAGTATTTTGAAAATGTTACAATTAGTAATTAAAACTCGATGTAATGGAGTTACTTTACATCCCTGTCGTCACTTTTTGGGACATATAAGTCTCAGAGCGACACCTGTTGGGTCATCTCACGAGAGAGAGAGAGAGTAGTTGTTTCGGAAGCTATTAGAGATAGGTTAGTTGGAGAGTGACCAGAGACAGTAGACAACTAAAAGAGAAGAGTTGTATTTAGACTAATAAGTGAATGTGAATTTTGACATGTAGAATAGACAGATTGAAGGACTTGTGACATATTTTTTTAAATTTTAAAAAGAACAAGGGGAACTTTATGTTGAGGTTATGCAAAAGTAAATAAATAAGAAAAAGTGAAAATTGTTATTATAAACTAGTGTACTTAATTTAATCTGTTATGAGTAAAGTGAGAATTACATAACAATATTATGTTCCATTATGATTTGGGCTTTTGATACATTTTAGCAAGATGGATGCCATGTTTGCTCAATCCAGAACAAATAGGTGTTCGTTCACAAACTTCACTAATCCTTTGGAGTCGATTAGGAGAACTAGGATTGATTTTCTCTGAAGATTTGATAATTGTAACCATGGATGGGACTTGGATTCATCGGTATACCCCAAACAAACCAACAAATAATGAAAACAGTGAGTTGGTCATTATGGTATAATGTAAAAAAGCTTTTGTCCATGACTTTTATACAAAACAATAAGTGCCACATTTTTTATACTCAAACTGGGAGATTTCTCACGTACATAAAAAGTGACATACGGCATAGGCAAAACCCTTTTCGTACTGTTTCATAATCATTGACAGGTGAATGTTCTTATTCTTCTTTTGCTTTTTATATTTGTCAATGGCCTTCGTATTTTTAATTTAGCCAGCTACATTCTTCTCGAAAGTTAAATAGAATATAAAATTGATTTTTTTAATGCTACAAGGAAAATTACAGTGTGATCTGAAGAAAGGCGATCTTCACAAAGTTCTCACTCATATGAAATGCAACGTTTTCACACTCGTGAGAAATTAGCTATTTTCCACACTTGTTTAACAAAATAATATTGTTTATTGATTGCTAGTACCTAAAAAAGGAAAAATCAGCCAATACAATGCAACATGCAAAACTTTTAAGTTGGAAAAAACCGTCATTGTTTCAAGGACAGGGCCCCAGATCACACAAATGTCACTAATGCAATTGCACAAGAAAAAGTTGAATTCAATTTTGAAATAATTTCTCATCCACCTAATTCCAAAGATCCATTTGTCATCAAAACCTTAAAAAGTTTTTACCTGGAAGACAGGTGTACCAGAATAATTATTATTGTTCATAATTTTTTAAATATAAATTTTATTCTTTATTAGGTTTTCATTATGTATTTTTGTATTTTATGTACATCATGGTTTTCTCACCCTTTATACAATATGGCACATTAGTCTTTGGGATGATGTAGGAAATAAATATCTAAATAATTTCCAGGCCTGATACGGTTGGACTACAAAACAATTGTTTGTTTTTCTGTAAACATGTTTCCTAAAATGTCTGGTTTTCAGGGTACAGGGTGTGAAAATAAAAAAAAACTTATTTTTTATAATTTTTATAAATATCTGATAGATCCTTCTGCCGATTTTGCTGAAATTTGGCAATGTTGTTCGTAGCGATAAGACACAAAGTTAGCACTAACTAGGTGATAATTATGAGTTCCAGCGGCGTCCCGTGGGTATTCTCACGAATAATATTGACAAAAAAATGTATGCCACTGACTTATTTACAAATTTTATATTTTTGTTCTGGTTAAGCAGCTAAAAATACAACTTTTTTGTTTCCTGATATTTTTTGTATTCTACTTCCTTTTTGAGAAAAAAAATGCATGTTGAAAAGTTTATAAAATAAAATCAATTTTTTGACATGCATTGAAGCGGCTTTTATTTATTTTTCTAGAAAACAAAGTAAGATACGAAAAAATATCAATAAACAAAAAAGTTAAAATTTTACCTGTTGAACTACAAAAAGAAAAATGTCAAATTTGTAAACAAGTCATTGGCGTACATATTTTTGTCAATTTTGTTTTTAAACTTTAGCATTTTAAAAACCAAACATTTTAGGACACAATATGTTTATAGAAAAAAACAAAACAATTGTTTTGATGTCCCCTATCATGCCTGGAAATTATGAACAGTTATTGTGGGACACCTGTATAGACGTTTTTTTTTGCAAGCCTTGAAAAAATCGAATCCTGGCAGGTTCTTTTATTTAGGATTCATTTTACTTCTTTTTTTTTAATTTTTTGAGTGAAAACTGCAATATTTCCGCGTAAATAGTAAAAAAAAAATGGAAACTATACAGGTTGAGTCAAATTCCAGCTACATCATTGGGATCTTGGAAATTAGAAGAGATATGGACTCGATTAAATTGGGGCAAAGTTGCTAAGCTTAAAGCTCAATAATAATCTGAGAAAAATGTTAGTTATGTTTGATAGTTTTTGACAAAAAAGTGAAAAAACTGAAACATTTTAAATTTTAAATTCCCATCTAGTTGGTTTATTTGTAAAGATATCAAAACACTGAAAGCTTATTCTCACTTTTTATTTGCTATCAAAAAATTGTAACAATTTATAAAATAAAGTAAATAAATTAATAAGCAAATTAATAATAAAACAATAAATAATAAACAAATAAATAAAATAACAACATATAAAATATGTAATAACATTGAGGGTTACACGTTTCGAATTCCTGCTGTTCATCATCAAGTTAATTTTTTTAAATATGGACCGAAAATTATTTTCTTGATTTTGAAAGGAAATGGTGTCCTTATAGTTTATTCTATTCAGTATTGTTTTCCTTTTCTGACATTCGAAATGTAATAATTATTAAAAAAAATTTAATATTTAATAATAATATGGTTCTGAATTAAAAACAAATTAATTCTTATTTTCATGACTATACTTTTGTATTATTTATTATAAATTTTCTAGAACCATGTTATTTTTTTTTCTTTAATGACATTTCAAATGTCTGAAAAGATCAAGAAAAAAATTCCAGGTCTGTATTTAAATAAAATTAGTTGATGATGGCAGCGGAAATTCGAAATATGTAACCGTCAATGTTATTACATATTTTGATTCCAAAGTGGTCATGAGAATGTGATTTCAGTGTTTTGATTTCTTTTCAAATAAGCCAACCAGATGGGAATTTAATTTCAGTTTTTTTTTCACTTTTTTTTTTAAACTATTGGAGATAGTTAAATTTTTTCTTAGATTATTATTGAATTCAGCTTAAATGAGTCCGTACCTCTTCTAGTTTCCGAATATCTCAACGATGTAGCTCGAATTTGACTTGACCTGTATAGAAATAAGCAAGGTTCCAAAAAAGTCCTTGAAAAAATGAATTGGCCCATTATGTTTTCTGTTATTTTTGAAAATATTTAAGAATGTCATTTTGACATAACAAAATTAAAGATGAATGACTCGTGTGAAATTTTCACACGAAAACATTTTATTATATTATAATCATTGGAATTTTAACTTTCTTTGCTTCTGTTCAATTTACTCTTAAACCCTTCCGATGAAATCATGTTGGTAAGTCTTTGTATCTTTTAATTATCATGACCGTTGTTATCTTGCATTATATTTCTAACGATTTTTGCAAGTAAATTACAACAAAATCAGTATAAATTCTTCCAGAACCAGAAGTGAATATTATAGTGAATCTCTTATTGGTGCATTATAATAATTTATAACTTCATAATCATATAATTCATTGGTTTGTTTTTATTATGCTAACACTAACACTATAGCATTACTTTAAATTATTAATAACTCCTTTGACCCCTTTGTTTTTTAAATATTGGATTATTATATTATGCTTGTGTTTCTTAGAGAAAATCAGTGGTTAAACAAACAATAATTCTTTAGATGATAAAGAGACATACGTTTGTTAGGGAGCTTAAAAAGAGTATAAAGTTTTTTCCAGTTCTGTAAATATCATTTCTGCTGTGGGATATAATTCATGATAAGCTCGATTACTCACAGATATCATGTAAATAATGCACATTTTCATTGATTAAACATTACACATGAGAAGCGATTTATTTAGCAATAATAATTACTACAAAATTCGTTATCTATCATTCGCTTGTTGATGAAGTCTAAGTTTAGCTTCCTATTATTATTATAACGTAGAATTGTTTTTATTCAAATCGTAATTATTATTGGCGATTTTTTCTTCAGTTATTATAATGATTGTCAAAAATATCGCTCACAAGTTTTAATTAATCTAAACATGATCACTATTATTATCCATTGAGAGGTTTAAGTGAATTTCTCAAATGCTATGCAGAAATTTAAAGGGTATTGTTATAGTTTAGAAGAAGTCGATTTTTCCTTAATAAATTGTGTGAAACGTTCCAGATTCCCGAGCTAAATTTAGGAATGAAGTGAGAGAAGCCGTAGATGAAGTCTTGAACGGGATTTTTGAGATGGCCGTAGATATCATACAGAAGAACCAGTTGAAACTCGAGAAAACTCCAAAAGACATAGACCATTTAACAATCGATTACAAACCTAGAATAAGATGCAACACCGGTGAAGTAATTACGACGTTGTGCGGCCCAAAACTCATCCAAATGTCTTCCGCCGATAACCTCCTCGACGCGAAAAACTTCGTCGAGGAGTATGAAGAGTACCACGATTCCTGTTCGGAGATCCCGGATTCCGCGATAGTCGTCAGTCAGGTCGTCGAGGAAATATCGGGAAACGTCGAACGGGTGATCTCCGAGAAGCAGAAAGCGCGCAAAAAGAAGGACAAGTCGGTTAAGCATGGCGGCGTCACCTGTCTCATCCCGGTCGAGACCGACTCGAACGCCGAGGATGAGACTGAACCGCAGAGTGATATGAGATTGTTGGAAGTCGGTGCCATGTATAACATACCTAAGAATCTGTTTGCCAATACTGAAATGACTGAGATAACTGAACAGACGATAGACGCTTTCCATAGGAACGATGAGAACGCCGAGAATAGCGCAGAGTTGATCGAACAGGCGGTCGTGGTCAACTTGAAATTGAAGAATGAAGGAAAAGTGGAAGACGAGGATGATGTTTACAAGCCGATAGCTGTCAGTCCGGATGGCAGGTTCTTTAAATATGAAGAAGAAGTAAGTAAAATATTTAATTAAGTATTTATGCGGAAAAAATTGTAGGAAGCGAATTTTGATAAATTAACACAAAAAAAACTGTTATGGAAGGGTAAAGCAAATATGACGAGAAAAAATTAAAAGCATTTATAGTCCAATAAAGTCTAAAAAGTCATACGTATCGATTAAGAATACACATCCTTTTGATAGTTCGATTTATCTTGTTTCATATACGTGGTTTTTATAGTAACCGTCCAGTTTGTCTAAACACTCCATCCCGCATAAATAAGTATACGTCAACATTGGTTTTGAATGAGAATTAAATGCACAACACAGAGGATAGAATGTCATTACGTGAATAAATTTTATGTAGTTGTCAGTGGCTCTCAAACTGACGTAAGCGTTTCAATTAATTGTTTGAATGATTCCTTCAATAATTACGCTCGTTCACAACTTGACAATTAACTGTTTGACATTTTCTGGTGAAATTAAAAATATTAATTCGGACGGTTAGTGTGACGTCACATCTGACTTTTTAAAGTTAATCCTACTATATGAGCTAGGTACATAAGAAAATCAATCGGACAATTCCGACGCAAGGAAAATTAAATTCAGATTTAGGCAAATTATTTTCTATGAAATAGAGACTAGCTTCGACAAATGTAACTTTTAAAGTTACTCAGTGTCAAGATTTGTTAGATATTGATCACAAAATAATGCTACATCACATACAAGAAATGGTTGCTTAAGGGTAATGTATCAAAATATAAGATGCTACTAAAAAAAAGATGGGATTAAAAAACAAGAAGAAATTGAAATAATAATTATTATTAAGAAAATTGATATTGACATTCAACTGAAACTTGGTTTAGGTGGAAACTGAGTTTAGGTGTTCGTTGTATCTAATTTCTAGGTTTCTACAAGTTTGTCCTATATAAAATGAATTACAATGAGTATAATCTATAAATTCCAGGTTTTTGTGATTTAGATAACTTTTCTTTAGCATTCAGCAATATAGAACCATTGCTCATAAAATATTTAAATAAAATATTAAATGTAGTGGTGTTAGAAATGATCCTTGATATTTGTGTTGAAATGTTTCCAAAGTACGTTAGTGATGAATATTTTTTACTTTGAGATGAGTGAACTGGTCATTTTAAGTATTTATCCTCCTTTCGGATGTAGAATTGACAATTTTATTGATTTTTTTGATGAAAAGATATATAATTTCAATCGATACAATAATTGTAAATGTCTAGTAATTGGTGATTTGAATGGTGGTGATGACAAATAGGTACCTACCCAATACGAAGATGTAATATTAAAAAAAGTTTATTTGATCAAATTATACAAGGTGATTTTTAAGTTAAGGGATTCCTTTTAACACCCTGTAGAATTCATTAAGGCAGTCACTTTTTCAAACCACTTTTACTGATCAAATCAAGATCTGATAGAAATCCAAAAGTCAAGTCTGATTGGAAGATTTTTTTAATAGGTACTTTTGTTTCAATAAATCTCACTTCTGTAAATTCATGAAATTGTCTATGTTAGGAGAAAATAGGTAGTTTTTAGGCCAATGAAATTCTTAGTTTTTCTAGCCTTTGTTTTTTAATTTAACTTACCTACCTTTTAATTGAGTTTTTTAGTTAATTTCCTGTTATTTTAGTTGTGTTTCCTAGCTAACCTTCTGTAAGTATAGAAAAACTTTTAGAAAAAGATAACTTTGTTTATTACAGTAATTATTATTGATATGAGTGATCTTAATATTGAAATTGCAGATCCATATTTAAAACTTTCAAAATATTAAATAAATAAATATAAAAAATAGCGATACAGACAATAAGGAATTACAGCACAAGTTAAATTTAAAAACAGGTACTCTCAAAATGAATCCATTTCAATACTGTGCTCGTGCTAAATGTTGGGCGCCTTTAAAACAATTTGACCAGCTCTTTTACAAAAGACTCTTATGAGTTCTAACAAAGATCACTATCTCAGTTCACATGGGTTATGTGAAACCCTCAAATCAAAACGATAACCCTTTTAACTTTAACATTTATAAACAGTGCTTACCATACAAACATAAATATTAACTTAATAACAAACTCAGTATATGTTTCTTTCTTCTGGGCCCTATAATATTATTCCATCGGTACTTGGTATGCATTATGATTCTTCTTTAAATTGGTTTTATGTTACCTCCCTTCAGGAGTCTAAGAAATTTGTCCAGTATTGTTGCTATTTCTCTTGGAGAATTATCTTCACATATAGTTTCAAATTCTTGATCTAATAGATCTTCTAGGACTTCTTCAATAATACTCGAACGTTGGCTTTTTCTAACGCCGACGCCGCGTTCTCCTGTCTACTCTCTAGTATTACCGACTGAGTCCCTAACAACAACAACATGACTTTTCAACAGTCTAAAATGGACTCCTGTAACTTGGCGTTTTTACCCAGGACTGCAACCCATATCGAGTCCAATACCCAGAAATTGGATTAAATAATTTAAGAGTAAGAGATATTTCTAACTCATAAACTTAAAAAAAGAGAAAATTCTAAAGCTTGGAGACGAAAACATTTAGAGATGAATAAAACAACTAAACTATTATTTTAATCAAATAAAAAATATCTAGATAACATTATATAAAAAAAAAAATACAAAATATAACAAATTGGTAAAATCTTAAGAACACAGTTAAAAAGACAATGTGGAATATTATAAACACACTCTTTATAATAATATTAATAAAAAATACATCAAATGAAGGAGTTAAATAAATTGAAGACAACAATGGTGTAGTATTAAACAATTTAAGTAAAATTAGCAATTGTTTTTATTTTTTTTTTTGCGATATCTCAAGAACCGTTAGAGCTGCAGGCTCCAGCATTTATACAGATTTTCATATTAATAATAGCTTTTTTTAAGGCTCCAAACTAATGTTCTAAGATATTCCAGTGGTGGAGATTTTAGGGTTGAATAAGGGTTTCACCCCCGTAAGTTTTACGGCACTGGAAAAATTGTCATTTTGAGAGCAAATTTCAAAGCGCAAATGTTTTTTACACAAAAAAGTACTCTTCGTCAAAAGCTGTAGAAGCCACCGTTCTCGAGAAAAAAAGACATTTTAAGATCAAAAGCGTACAGAATTCAACACGAACAAAAAATTTATTTTCAAAATTTTCCATACTGTAACATGGCACAAATTCAAATTTGCACCTATTTTTCTTGTGCTTGTAGCCAGATTGTTTTCAACTTCGTCTAGAATAAATACATAATAAATAAAATAAAATAAATACATTTCTGTTTCTGTTCTTGTTGAATTTTGTACGTTTTTGATCATAAAATGACTTTTTTTCTCGAGAAAGGTGGCTTCTACAGCTTTTGACCAGGAGTACTTTTTTGTGTAAAAAAACATTGGCACTTTGAAATTTGCTCTCAAAATGACAATTTTTCCAGTGCCGTAAAAGTTAGGGGGGTTAGGAGGGTGAAACTCTTACGCAACCCTAAAATCTCCACCACTGGCTTATCTTAGAACATTAGTTTGGAGTCTTAAAAGTAGCTATTATTAATGTAAAAATCTGTACAAAAGCTGGAGCCTGTAGCTCAAACGGTTCTTGAGATATCGCAAAAAAAGTAAGAAAAAAACATATTTTTTTAACACCCTCGAAAACAGTGCGTTTGTGGACCCATTTTAATAGGAACCTTTTTTTTTAGAATAAGTCGTAGAATCACTTCCTTTGTTTTGTACTAGTTGGTAGTTAACACCCTGTATACAAAATTGGGTCATTATTTACATCCGCGGCTCCTATTCACCATGGCACCTATATAGGGGTGGAGAACATACCTATAGTAACACCAGGAAGGTACAACATACCTATAGTAACACCAGGAAGGTATTCATATGCTTTGCAAATGAAAGGGAAAGCCACAAGACGGCCTAAAAACACGGTTTTGAGATGAGAATGAAAGTACGGACCTGGCAGATGCCAAGATTACACATCGAGTCTACGGGATGTAAGCACTTGAGAACAAAGCCTAGCGCTTCGAAACGAATTCAGGCACATACTTTTATATCCGCTTATTCATATCGTGAAAAGACCACAGGGATTGATGTTACGATTTTTGGAATATAAATGCAAAATTCAAAATAAAAACCGTGCTACTGTTAATCTCGAAGATATTCCTTGCCCTGAAAGTGAAAAAAATAGAAATTCGATCGTAGTGTCAAAGAGGCCTTAGTTGTGACCTTAATATTAGTTTGCAATGGCTGTCTTTCGCTTCTTACCCACCCAGCACCCCTATTTCGCTCCTAGGTCAAGAAAAACCGATTTTCTTGATTTACTTAAAATAATAAAATTAATTTACATTTCAACATTCAAACAGTTAAAAAAAATTAATTCCACTGGCGTAGAAGTTCAAAGTGTGTGAAACCTGAAAAACCCATTATCTACACCAGTGAATTAACATCATGAGTAATTTTGGTATTGCACTTTTTGTCCCATAAAACTGACATTATACCAAATTTCATCAAAGTTGCTTCAGCGGTTTAGCTTTTATAGTCAAATAACAATTTCAGAATTGACACTTTGGCTCCTCTAGTCTAGTGGCACTACTATGTTTTATTTTTCAACTGAAAAATTAACAATTTCTTTTTTTTATTAAGATGTGCTTAGTATTATGATTCTTGTTTCTTATTATTTTTAGTTGAAGTTTCTAAGGACCATAAATAATAAAAATAAAATTAAGTTCTTAATTTATTTTTACAGATTGGCAGAGGTTCTTTCAAGACGGTTTACCGTGGTCTAGACACACAAACGGGTGTGGCAGTAGCGTGGTGCGAGTTACAAGAGAAGAAACTGAATAAAACGGAACGGCAGCGGTTTCGAGAGGAAGCGGAGATGTTGAAGAAACTACAGCATCCCAATATCGTTAGGTTTTACAATTACTGGGAATCGACCGGTGCTAAAAAGAAGAATATCGTGCTTGTGACTGAACTGATGTTGAGCGGAACTTTGAAAACGTAAGTTCGAACACCTGTAAAGTTCATATTTTTTTTTTTATAAGTGAATTTTTCCCTTGTAGGTATTTGCGTCGGTTCAAGAAAATTAACCCTAAAGTATTAAAATCTTGGTGCAGACAGATTTTGAAAGGACTGGCATTTCTCCATTCTCGGTCTCCACCGATTATTCATCGTGATCTGAAATGTGATAATATTTTTATTAACGGTACTACCGGCTCTGTTAAAATTGGCGACTTGGGACTCGCCACTTTGAAAAATCGGAGTTTCGCCAAATCGGTCAGTCACGACATTTCAGGTTGTCGTTTTGTAAAATTCACGAGTTTAATTTTTTTAAGGTGATCGGAACTCCCGAATTTATGGCCCCCGAAATGTATGAGGAGCATTACGATGAAGGTGTCGACGTTTACGCTTTCGGGATGTGTATGCTCGAGATGGCTTCCAGCGAGTATCCCTATTCTGAATGCACCGGACCTGCTCAAATCTACAAGAAAGTTATATCTGTAAGGATAACTTAATTTTATGTATATCTTTGTGCCGGTATTATAAATATTTAATAAGTTGAGCGATTGCCCATCTGTAGGGTGAGTTTTTTTTTTTAGATGTTCTAACAGGGATCACGAGATGTTTTCACAAGAAACTGAAAGGTATAAAGAAATTAGGGAAAATAGCGGGTGTAGCTTATTGAGCCCAGCAGAATGCTATTTTTAAAATTTTTCCAAAAGTAAAGGCCAACTAAATATTTTAACGGATATTTTTCTATTGAAAAGGCACATGCACTGCAGGGGAATCCTTGCTTGTCACTTCTCTAGGTCACCAACTGAACTGTTTCTTATCATATTACAAACTACTCTGACTGTTCGTTCATTAGCTTTCTGGTAGCACTCTCCATTCTCCAGCCGATCTTGCTCTGTTAACATCCCAAACTTACTGTGCACGGAACTGGCACTCTTTATATGAGACTGATAATGTCAAGTAGTTCTGTCGCCATCTCGACTCTGGAGCCCTCTAGCGGTTGCAATGGTAAAAAAAATGAAAAATTTATAAAATACAATCGACAGAAGAAGGAAAACTCTTTGCAAGGAGACTAATCTTGTTAAATTCCGTTCAGGTTAACGGGAATAATCTATATTTCCTTAATTAATTAAGGAAATTAATTTCCTTAAATCAATTTCCTGGAAATTTTTTTTCTTGAGGCTGTATGATGCTTAATTTCTGAGATATTCCCACAATTTATTGTTTACAATTTATTTGACATATCTGACACTTGTGATATCTGACCTAACCAAAGTCAATAGGTAAATAGAGAACTGTCATAACTAAATTGAACTTTGAGCTGTTCATCAACGTATCACCTTCTCAGTAGACTTACTTATGGTATAGTTTACTACTTGGTAATAACATGATTATCGCCATGGGAATAGAAAAAAATATTTTGAAAGAAATAATTTGAGAATAATTTTTATTCAAATAAGACTTGGACTTACCAACCGAAGTCACATCAACACACAGTAAATAACCGTACATGTTGATGTAAATAAAGTTGGTAAAATGATGTCATCCATGACGTCATGACCATTTTGTCCAAAAAGAAACATCCTGCAGGTATTCCTGGTAATGGTACATTTGTCTAGTGTATAGTGTATTCTCATCTATTTAATAACATCTGTACTTTCACCACCATCATTTTT
This sequence comes from Malachius bipustulatus, assembly GCA_910589415.1. Classification (NCBI taxonomy): domain Eukaryota; kingdom Metazoa; phylum Arthropoda; class Insecta; order Coleoptera; family Melyridae; genus Malachius; species Malachius bipustulatus. Next base: position 19,882,374 of record OU342638.1, on the reverse strand, counting down.
GTTACCCTGTGCAGGCGTAATATGCTCTATAGTCTGTTAAGTGAAAAATTATTAAAGTCCACATAATAATGTGATTGTTTATAGTACCGGCTACTGAATATTGAAAAAATACTGTCAGTAAAAAATAAATCTTTTCATTTTCTCAATTTTAATCATAGGGAGTGAAACCGGCAAGTTTTGAAAAAGTGGAGAATCCGGAAGTGAAAGATGTCATCGAGAGTTGCATCCGGCCTAGGAAAGAGGACCGCCCGAAAGTGAAGGACCTTCTCAATCACTCGTTTTTTGAAGAGGACGTGGGATTGAAAGTTGAAGTCGTCTCGCAGGAAGAAAATAAAGTCGTTTTTCGCCTGAGAGTGATTGATCCGAAAAAGAGGACGCACAAGCATAAGGAGAATGAAGCCATTCAGTTTGAGTACGACTTGGCGACCGATAGATTTAATACCATTGCAGAAGAAATGGTGAGCTAGTTTTAATTTTTCGGGTGCTATTATTGTGTTGGTATGTAATTTTAAGGGTGGGACTGTAACTTATGGTTGTTTTGTAACTTAATGTGGGAGTTGTTTTCAATAGTCAGATAATACAGGGTGCCACAAATTAGTAGGTCAAGGTCTTAGCCACAGATTGTTTTGCACAAAAATAGTGGAACTTTCCTCATGTCATTTTCAAGCTACAGGGTGTCAAAGTTAAATTTCTTGAAAAAGATTTGCCTTAAAACAGAAGTTTAAACTCTTTCTTTTAAAATTTAACTTTGACACCCTGTAACTTGAAAGAGGGACGCTTAAGTGAAAAATGGCATGAGAAAAGTTCGACTATTTTTGGGCAAACAATCTGTGACAAACAAGAGTTTGATCTACTGATTTGTGACACCCTGTATATTGGAACTCCATCAAAATTCACGAATCTTTTTAGAGATTTTGACTATTAATTGTCAAATGGCTCAATTGACACCTGACAGAGTTCAGTGTTATTAGCAGCATTGGATATTGTGACCATAAAAACAGCCACATCAACAAAGAGATGCTTGTATAATTTTCAAGATTTCGACAAAGTTTGAACTGTCAAAACTTCACACCAATTTGATCACCATCAATAATTTGATAATGTTTTTGAATTTCTGACCTATTACCCGATTTTCTTTATAGTTTAATCAGATTCATTTTAACCGAGGGTGACTTTTCATGTAATGTTTGATTTCTTGATAGATTTTGACAATTTTCAGTCAAATGTCTCTCTATTGACACCTGTCAGACTTCAGCACTGGATACTGCGATCATAAAAACAACCCTATCGATAAAGAGAAAGAGGCTTGTATGATTTTGCAAGATGTTAACAACAGTCACCTGTCAAACTTCACACCATCTTCTTCCCAATTAACAAGTTAGATAATTTCGACATTTATGGACATTTGATTTCATGTGGCATCCCTACCCCAATGAATGTGGTAACAATCTTGTTCAAACTTAATTTTAGGGCGTCTATGGTGTTGTCCAAGTTTTTGAAACTGAACCAGATTTCTTTATAGGTAATCCTGACTTTTAAATCCCCCCCTCCTCTATCCTGGGATCTATCCAGAGGAACTTTCGGGCGTGGTAATGCTCTGCTGTTGCCCCAGAGAGAGAAGAGTCGTTTCCTGTGTTGCGTTTTGTCCAAATACTAAACTCTCTTCAAGTTAATTACAAGCACTAGAAATCGCCAGAATATCAAAATCTGGCCAAATCATAGAAACACATGAGGCTGGCTGTATGCACAAGGGTGTCCAAGCCATAAAATTAGAATAATAAGAACAATAGAGTTTATTGCCTTTAGCTTTTACCAGCTATTTAGCCAGCAGTTTTAGTTCTTTGGTATTGAAATTGTTTTTTTTTTAGAGCAATTAAATCCCTTTTTTAAGATAATTCAGAAAGCAAATGTAACCAATCGATCTAAGAGATAAAATTATAAATTTTGTTAGTATCCATTGATTGTCAATAATTTTATATTCTATTTTATAAAACAGGTATCAAAGAAATTTTACTAAAATTTACTAAAAAACCAAACAGTAATTAACAAAATGTGACACAAGGTTTATTTGTTCACATGGAAACGCTCACAATTTGAGTCTAGTTTTGTTGGAACTTTGACACAATTAATTTTGAAGGTTTGAATTCTCTAAAAGGATCTAATAAAACCTTTACAGGTGTATGATTTATATTAATAGCGATACTGTCTCGAAGGAAGTAAGTGTATCTAAATGTTTGTGTATTATAAAAATAATTAATAATTCCAGGCAAAATCAGGCATCATATTTGAAGATGATGCCAAAACGGTAGCGCAGCTGTTGAAAGGCCAGATCGCTCAGATTACTAAAGAAAGAGAACAACGCAACAAGGAACAGGAGGCCCTGCAACAGCAGCTCCAGTACCAGCAGTATCTGCAGCAGCACGTCGAACATCAGATGAGCCAATCGGGCGGCAACGTACAGCAACAGAAACAGCAGACTCAGCAACAGAACTATACACAGCAGGTCAGTTTCTCTCTCATTGCTTGCTTCTTCCAATTTCCTTTACTAAAAGAGATTTACTAACCTTTACATTTTTTTTCATTTTGATTCTTAAAAAACATAAATAAGTGACATTCGTGGTGATTCCAGGAACTAACTGACACTAATATAATTTCAGGGTCAACAGCAGTTTGGTCAGGGTCCGCAGCAGATGCAGCCGGAACCGCAAATCCAGCCTCAGTACCAGCAGCAACAGTCTATCGACCAGCAGCAGATAACATCGCAGCAACAGTCACAGCAAATGTCTCAGCAGCAGCCGCAACAGCAGCAGATGCCTCAGCAGCACTACCAGCAAGATCAGGGTTATCAGCAGCAGCAGAGTTATCAACAACAGCCGCAGCAGAGCTATCAGCAGCCACCCCAAGATCAGGCACAGTACTTGCAGCATCAGCAGCAGCAGCAGCAAGAGTACATGGCTCAGATTCAACAGCAAACTCCCGACCAGTCGATTGTGCAGCAGTACTCTCAGCCCCAGCAACAAGGTCAGCAGCAGGGTACCATCGAAACTCCCACGGCTACCATGATCCAACGACAGAACTCTGTAGAACCGGTGCAGATGGTGCACAAGCCTCAGCAGCAGCAGCAGTATCAGGGCTACATAATAGACGGGCATGCAACACAGCAGGGCGAGTACATTCCAGAGCACAAATTGTCTAGTGTGTCACAGCCTGAACTTCTGCACGCTGCACCACCTCAGCAGGAGCATCGATTGAGCGTGGATACTCAGTTGGACATGCACGGGCAGGCGATGATTCAAGAACAGGTTAGTTTTGGTTGTTAGTCTCTTGTTCCTCGATTAACCGTAGGTACTCTATTTCAGCATCAGCAGATACCGAAATCCTTAGATCCTCTGATATCTCCTGCCTACCAACCTCCTCAGAATTACCAACAGCAGCAGTCTCAGTATTATGAACAGCAGCAACAAGTTCCATATCAAACTCAGCAAAGCTACCAACAGCAAACATATCCTTCCAATCAGCCAGACTTACAACAACAGTATGTGCAGCAGATGCAGCAAGTCCCTCAGCAGCAAAATGTTGTAAGTAATGCAAAATCTTATTCAATGGTTTCTTTCTAATTTTATGGTTTTGCTTTGCCAAGGGCTATCAACAGCCTCAGAATTACCAGCAGCAAATGTCTCAGCAACATCCCCAGATGGCAGGACAGCAGCAGCAATTATCGGTGACCCAGCAGTCACCTTTAGGAGCCCAGCAGGTTGTCCAACAGCATCCTCAGATGCCACAGTTGACTCAGCAACAAATGGTTCAGCAGTCTCAACAGCAATCTCAGCTGAACCAGGGTCCTTCTCAATTGCCTCCGCAATCTCAGATGGTTCAGCAGCAACAGATGAATCAACAGCAGCCGCAGATAATCCAACAACCGCCTCAGATGGCTCAGCAACCCCCTCAGATATCTCAACAACCACCGCAAATGACGCAGCCACCCCAGCCGATGACTCAGCAACCACCGCAGTTGGCCCAACAAATGTCTCAGCAGCCTCCGCAGATGCCCCAGCAGCCGCCGCAGATGCCGCAGCAGCCTCAACAGATACCACAGCAACCGCAACAGATGCCACAGCAACCGCAACAGATGCCACAGCAACCACAACAGATGACTCAACAACCGCAACAGATGCCTCAGCAACCCCAGCAGATGCCTCAGCAACCGCAACAGATGCCTCAGCAACCACAGCAGATGCCTCAGCAACCCCAGCAGATGCCTCAGCAGCCTCAACAGATGTCTCAGCAGCCTCAACAGATGTCTCAGCAGCCTCAACAGATGCCACAGCAAAATCCACCTATGACCCAGCAGCCACAACAGATGACTCAGCAGCCGCAGCAGATTGCTCAGCAACATCAGCCTCAGATAAACCCGAATCAATCGCAAATGCCTCAGCAGCCTCCTCAGTTGTCTCAGCAAGCTACCCAGATGCCTTCGGCGCAGCAAATTCAGACCCCACCTCAGGTCTACCCCCAACAGGGTCCCGGTTACGGTCAACAGCAACAGGGCTACCAGCAGCAGTACGATGTGCAACAGCAAATGTACCAAGGGGGGACCCAGCAGCAGCAGTATCTCGAGCAGGTGACCCCTCAGTTTGTCCATCAGCAATCCGTTGACCATCCACAGCAGGGTCATATACAGCAATACCAACAGTATGTGGGACAGCAAGTGGCCCACCCCCAGGGATATATGGAGCAGGGACAGCAGATGCATTCACAGGTGAGGAGGTGATGTTAGTTTTGTTTCTTGCGGCAGGATTTTAATAAATAACGTCTCGTATCACAGTCTTGTTGAAGTAAACTGGGGTAGAGCGGTCTTTTCTTGTCTATTTTGTTTGTTTGAATACTGAGTGTACTACAACTCTGTTCTTAAAGTCATCTCTTCTGCAGACTCCTGCATCAGAGCACGTTGCCATTCAATCCATGACCGAACAACAAATCCTTAACTCTTTGGGAAACCTCCGCCTCCCAGGTGATGTTCCCCCCATGAATCTGGCAGAGCTTCAACTGAAATTGGCTCAGCAGCACTCTCAGCAACAGAACAAAGAGCAGCAACACCGCATATCAACTACTTCGCTTCCTCCCTTGCCGACATTCGAGACCCAGATGGATCACAGAAGGTTGTCTACTGTATCTCAACCGCCCAGCTCCCATGATTTTCTCCAACAGCAGGTCATCACTCAGGAGATGTCTCAGAGCTTACATCAGTCACAGGAGTATCTTCTAACTCACCAGCAGGTAACGCTTTTCATTACTTACCTTCAGCAATTATTGTAATGGAAAACAATCGATTTACAGATTGCATATAATATGTCTGCCGATATGCAAGCGACGCAAGAAAATAAGTTTACCGATCTCTCGGCCGATGATCCTCATTCTGAGCCACCGAGCGAAGAATCGATCGAAGAGAAGCCGAGACGGAAACGGGTGCAATCCTTCAAGCATCGCCTCATTGTTCAGAACGTCTACCCAGACGGTACGGTCGAGTGTCAGCTGATTTGCAGGCAAAAGACCATCAGTTTCAAGTTCAACCGCTGCGACACTCAGCCGTCTGACATCATCGACGGTCTGGTGAAACAGGAGCTTCTCAAGCCGGGCCCGTATCCGACTTTGACGGAACAATTGTTTAGGGTTATGGAGCAATTGAAGATTAACCCGGATAAAATACCGGATGTGATACAGGGAAATATGCTCAAGGTAACGTTTCATAAATTGGAGAAAATTCATTTTGAACATCGGAGAAAATGATAAAATTATTTGGTAAATTTTTTTGCATTCAAAATTGTTGCTCTATTTGTCACCAAAGGCTTTTCAAATACATTTAAATCGTTTTTTTTTTTAATTACCGTCTTGAGGGAAGTAAAACCATATTTTTACAAAAGGTTTTGATAAATTACATTCTACATCTTCAGTGCTATAAAGATTTTGATGTTGCATTAGAAAATTGATAATTTAACTTTGTACTGATTAACTAATTTTTCAAAAATATTACATGCTGCTATAAAAGGTGAGACACGCGTCTCTTACTAGACCTCCTCATAGAAAAACTCATCGCAGGCATCGCTCAGTAAGTATTTTCAATTTTGTGGATTTCTTTTTTTTAACGGTGGCTATAAATTGGTTTTCTACGACTATTACTCTTGAACGAGCACACTGAGATAACTCCGGATTGTAATGTTTTTAAGTAAGCTCGATTTTCCAGTCTGGATTGTAACAGGTTTTAAATAAATCTAAATTTGTGGAACTCCTTTATCAGATATAAAATTTTCAGCTTTAAAGTTTCACACGCTGCCTTCTTATTCCTATGCAATATTATTTCTAATTTGTTTACAATATTTATTAAAAAATACATCAAGATGACACATCTTCTCTTAAAGTTTATTTTATCAACGCTTACTTTTTGTGATCAAGTTTTGTTCAAATCTTCTCTCCTCGTCACAAAAAGTTGCCCTCTTTGTCATTTATTTTTAAAATGATTCATTTACTAAAATGTTGGCTTACAAATATGAATTAGAAGGATTTCAACCTTAACCTGTTTATTTTTTTAACAGAGAGATGATACGACTGGTCAAATTTTCGCCAAAATCAACGATCCGATCGTAAGCGGAGGGGATGACTTGCACGGTCTGAAATCAACGCTCGCGGAGAAATTGAACCAGAACTTACCCTGCCGAGAAAGTCTGAACAGCAGCGGAACCGTTTCCAGAAAAACGAGCACCACCAGCGAGTACACTCCCGAAAATACTTACACCAAGGACGCGAAATCGCAATTCATAAACCAGGAAGCGTTTTGTGCTGAAAGCGCCGCGACCGAAATCCTCGAACATCCCACTTTCGCAACTCCCGAACAGAACGAAAAAAGCGAACCACTCGAAGTTAACAGAGACGTTCAGGATCATTCAGACGCCCTCAAAACGGAGCTGAACAACAGTCTGAAACAGAAGGAAGTGATTCTGGTGCCCGGCCAGAAGATAGACGTCAAGGTGTTCATTTTACGACCGAATTCGATTATCGAAAACGAATCTCAAGAAAACGAGTTTGCCGATTTGGAGGCCGACGTGGAAAAATCCGAGTTTGAAAGACTGAAAGAGAATGTGGAGCCAATACAAGAGGTCAGCGTTTCTGATGATAACACGGAAAACACGCAAGATGAAGAGAAAGTTGAAACAAATCTGAACGTGAAACAGAGAAAGATTTCTAGATTTTTAGTAAGTCCCGTTTTGTCTGGAAAATTGGATCTGCCAAAAGATTTTAATGCGGAACAGCAAGAAAATCAACCGGTGGAAGCTGTGACGACAGTTGAACAGGCACCTGCGACGCCCCATGCAGAAGCTTTGCGTAAAAATTCGGCACCGCTTGAATCGACCAAAAATTCACTGGAATTAGAAAAAGCTGTCGAACAGAAGATAAGCGTTTCTTCGCTGAAAGAAGAATCGACGAAAGAAGATATCGGTCCTGTTTGTGGACCCGAAATGATCAATACGCTTGAACAGCTCAAGATCAGTCTGGATAATCTCAAACACAGCGGACACCCCAAAAAGGAGAACATCGAAAATGACCCCAAGAAAGTTTCCTCTTCCATCGAAGTGACAACTCAAAAATCCACCACCACTACTTTCACTCAGCAAATACCGCAGCAGCAAAATCAGTACGCCGCCGTTCCCAACCAACAAACCAACACCTCTTACCAGCAAGTAGTCCAGCAAGTTACAACGACGCAGCAGAATATCTCCTCTTCGTCTTCTCAGCAATCATTCAGCACCACCGTTTTGCCTCCTCAATCAACAGCTTCACAGATGCCGATACCTACTTCACTGCCTCCCCAATTTGTTCCCGGCACCGGGCAGCAAATGTCCGTTCCTCACTCCGTTCAAACCCCCATGCCACAATCCCAGAACATTCCCACCACTCAGCTTTCATCCTCTTTACCGGTACCTATCAGTATTCCACCGCAGCACGCACAGCAAGTTCAACAAATAGCAAACGTGACGCAGCAAGTGCAACAACTCATGTCCTCTTCCTTACCCAATCAACAACAACAGCCCGGCCCTGGTATGACTCAGCCGCAGCAAGTTGGAGGAACAAGTCAGCAAGTAGGCGGGATAAATCAACAGCTGCCCCCTCATTTGATCAATAATAATTACGGACAGCAGATACCTCAGCAACCGGGAATGGTTCAACAGCAGACACAGATGTACCAACAGACTATCACTTTGCAGCAGAACACGCAGCAGCAACCGCAGAACATGGCGTCTTCATCCCCGCAGATGATGGTGGGGTTGCCTCAGCAGGGCGACAAGAGCGTCGGCGGTTCGTACGCCTGTGCCCCCGTGGCACAACAAATGCCACAAGGTGGTCAGGGGTACCAGCAGCAGCAGATACCCAGTTCTGCTTCGATCCCGAACCTCTTGTGTCAGCAGTACGGCGGACAGCAGGGCGTGGACGCAACTAAGGTGCAGGAGAATTTGAAGAACTCTGTAGATTCGTGAGTATCTGATTTGTTAACTGGTCTGTCGATGTATTGAATCCATTTTTTTTGTTAATAGCGGATCTGCGAGAGCAAGTCAAGCGTCTACGCCACAAATGGACGTTAAGTACGACGTTCATCTTCAGAACTTGCAACAGAAACTAGCACAGGTTACAGTGAGTTGAGATTTGAGAGACGGGTAATCTCATTTAAGTCCGTTTACTTTTGTTATAGGCACCTTCGAGTCCGCAGACGAGTACTACCATCGAATTGACGAAGATCACAGAAGTAGTGTCCGGTGGACCAGCTAAGGTATTTCCATAGTAGTGGCTTTTTTTCCATACAACATTTCTCTTTTTTCCCCGCACAGCTTCATCTGGAATCGACGAGTGCCCCGGTGAGCGGTCACTCCACGACCGAGATACTGTCGCCCGTTCAGGAATTGGATACTCCGCCTTTCGACAAAGATACAAAGGCGAAACTTTTATCCACCCTGAACACGGAACTCAGCCGGATAAATTCCCGTGCGGACCTACCTGCAGAACCTGTATCGGACGGGCAGGATTCTTGCAAGGAGCCCGCTCTGGCCGTCGATCACCTACAGCATCACGAGGACGGAATGCGGGAGAGGAAGGTGTCTCGGTTTAAGGTAGGGAAGGTCGTTGAAATTATTGATTCAATTACCTGGTCTTGCTTAAGCGGTGAGCTATATGTAGAGGAAAAGAGGAGTAGTTATTAATTTTTTTTTGTTATTCAGGTGAGTGTTGTGGCAGAACCGGACAGCACTAAGCTGGTGATTCCGGAAGGAAGGCATCAGGATATTGCGACAGAAAAGCTGTATGAAGCTACTGACGATTTAACGATTAATGCAGAAGTTAAAGGACCCGATTATAAAGCTGTCATCAATGATACGTTTGAGAGTCTTGCAACTTTACTCAGCTGCCCGGAGAATTATATGCCTACACCTCAGCCAGGTCAGTTTATATTACTGTTTTTTATTTTTATTTTTTTCAATCTTCGTAATGTACCTTTTGTCTCAGCCAAGTCAGCTATGATGTTACATATTTTTATTTTCAATTTCCTTTCTGCACATTGAGGTAGAGGGAAATAAAAAGCACAAAGCACAAATTTTCACTCTCTAAAGAGGCACCAGTGCCGGGTGAGTGGTCGTGGTGACTAAACTAAACCACGATGGCGCAAATGATAAGTTATGGGAAATGAGCTCTGTCCTGTAAAGTAGGGCTGTGCTTTTTATGAAATTTTGCTAATCGGTTAACCAGCACAGTTAATCGAAGATTAACCTTGTCCATTTCCAGCAGTAAAAACCGTATGTCTATAAAACGCTGTTATATCCATGTCTACCCTGGAATTAACCGGGCCGCTAAATCCACAATCATTTCATATTCTTTAAAATTTCAGGGGAGGGAGAGAGAGACCTAATAATCACCAATGATCTGGCCAATCAGGTTTTAATCAGTTCCATTTATCTCCATGTAAAACAATCTATTTTTAAATTCTATAATATCACTCATTCAACATAAAATACCACAACCATGGATTTAAGTGGGCGAATTAGCTCCACAGTAGACATGGAAATAGTAACCGATCATACTTGTTTACTACGGTCTTTTCCACTTGGACATAAACCAAAGAGATAAATAAATACTGACATTCGTTCCTTTATTTATTATGAAATAAATTTAATAGTTTGAGAACCAAAACCACAATCATAAGAGAACATGTTGTGTGATCTATTTTTGTCGTCTCTTGCAGTGTCGCTCTCTCCTGGTTAAGCCTAAGTGAGAAGTTTCTTGTTGGAAATTAAAAATTTCCTTTTCCTGCTGTACAAGGGCACAATGAGTGAATTTGACAAATTTCTCCTAATTCTTTTTGTAGAAACTATTCCAGTTTGTCAATTTTGTACAAAAAATTTGTATATATACAGGATGTCCAATAATAAGTGGGCAATCTCTGGGATTTGGGTAAATTTAGTAAAAATAAATTAAAAAATAGCTATAACGTTTGTTCCTACAAGACACCCCTGGAAAGATATTACCCCTTAAAGTTGAGGGTTGAAAATTTATTTTTTGCAATAACTTTTTCATTAGTTGGCTGATATTTTTGAAATTTGTCAGTGTAATTTGTGGTAATAAGGAGTCCCTTTAACATCATGTAAATTAAAATAATTATCAAGTCCAGTGGTGTCAAGGGGGGCACCCTCACCAATATTATTGCAAAGAAAAATGTACACCAATGACTTTTTTAAAATTTTGTTATTTTTTCAGATTTAAGAACTAATTTTTTTGTCTCTTGAGCTTTTTTTATATTTTGGTTTGTTTTCGAAATAATAAAATAGAGTCCACTTAATTTCATATCCCTGAACCACCAAGAAATATGGGGAAAAAATTATAAAATAAAATTCGTTAGTTTCGATCACGGTGTAAGATAACTAAGGTGTTGGAACAAGACTCCCCAGTGCGACCCGATATCGTCACGCTACATCTGTTTTACCCATTTGTTTTGTTGCTCTCGCTCGCAGTGGTTAGTTCTGCCGTACTCTTCTCTCGGACAAGCGCACAAGCGCTAGCATAAATGATTCACGCATATTCGCTGATAAACGCGTGCTTTTGTGTTCTAATTTTATTAATATTTAAATGTTAAGATGTCATTCGATGAAATACCCGTTATACAGGGTGTTCTACAAGCTCTATGACAAACTTTGACAGATGGTAGGTTGCTTGATTTTAAACATATTTTTTTAATAAACATGGGTCCGATTCGTTTTTGTTTAGAAGTTACAAGCATTTAAAAAATCGTAATTTTTCAAGTTCAAGGCCCTGTAAAAGGAAAACGGTACAAGATAGAGAAAAACGGCTTACATGTCCCTATTTTAACTTTTCATGTACTATCCAATGATGTAGATGAAATGTTTATACAGGGTGATAAAAAATTTGAAAAAATCTGAGATTTCTCCACATTTAAAAAAATCAAAGAAAGTACAAATGTTTCTATACCATAGGATAGTCCATAAAAAGTTAAAATAGGGACATGTAAGCCGTTTTTCTCTATCTTGAACCGTTTTCCTTTTACAGGGCCTTGAACTTGAAAAATTACGATTTTTCAAATGCTTGTAACTTCTAAACAAAAACGAATCGGACCCATGTTTATTAAAAAAAATATGTTTAAAATCAAGCAACCTACCATCTGTCAAAGTTTGTCATAGAGCTTGTAGAACACCCTGTAGTTTCATCGCATCAACTTCTACAATTAGGCACATCACAGTTTCTACCCATTTTTGCTTATCGCTTCTTCAGAAAAAAATAAAATTGAGTAGCATGACACCCTGATAATGGCAATTTGCATGTGTAAGAGCAAGAGGTCAGAGCCCAGCTGGCAAGACTCTCTCATACACTGAGGTTCAGGTTTTCGTCGCGCGCTTTACTGTTGAAATACGTGCTTCGTTCACTCACCTATATATCTTACACTGTGGTTTCGATGTTAAAATGTACTTAATTTAGTGCTTATTTGTTGTTGTTGTAACATATTTTTGATAAAAAGTAATACAAAAAATTATTATTTCCAAAAGAAAATTTTCCCCATGTTTCTTATGCTTGGTCCAGGGATATGCAATTAAGCGGACTCTATTTTTTTTTTTTTTTGTAAACTAATCAAAATTCTAAAAAACTCAACAGACAGAAAAGTTGCATTATTTATTTATTTTTTATTTATTTATTTATTTATATAAAATGGAATACAAACGGGACAAACCCAAAATAGTATTCACTATTGCTAATTGATGTGAAATTACTTTCATAAACATAACAAAATTAATCAATTATTTAATAACTAATATAAACATAATTATAACAAATTAAACTGACATACAATAACAAGTACCGTTAATGTGCTACCCAAAAAAAACCATTTAAACGAAACAAATTGACACAATAATAAATTATTACATCAATTATACCTACTCAAACATTTTTTATGTAGTGCTTCAATGCACGATCGAGTTGAGAAGGTGAGAGGGCGAAAACATCCGCCCCAGAGAGACCACATAATGTATTGCAAGTTCTCAGGCAGCGATTTAGAGGAGAGCTCTGATAATAATTTGTGGCAGATGCATTCAAATAAAACACGTTCTTAATTCTAGTGTTATGCATGGGTACTGTATAGTGCAGAAATGCAGTGATGTCAGGAGAATCAACCAAATTATTAATAATTTTTGAAATAAACTTGGCTTCCGAAAGCTTCCGGCGATCTTCAAGTGAATACAAAGCAAGTTTTTTCACTATCGAGTTTTGATCACCCATATTATTAAAACATCTTTTTTTGACAATTTTGACAAACCGATTCTGTATAGAATTTAGTTTATCTATGTAGGTAGAATAGCATGGACTCCATATAATCGAGCAATAGCCCAATAAGCTATTAACAAAAGCCATATACAAAGAGCGTAAAGCAAAAGGATCCCTGAAACCATAAGAGGCCCGTGTTATAAAACCCAGCATTCTGTTAGCTTTTTTTGAGACATAATATATGTGCTGATCAAACATCATTTTGGAGTCAAAAATAATACCAAGGTCCTTTATACTATTAACCCTATCAAGCTTGGTCTGACCTATTGCGTAGCTATTTTCTATTATAAATTTATTGCGTGAAAAGGTGATGTGCTGACATTTTTTTAAATTTAAAGGCAAACGGTTTTTTTCACAGAATGTTTCTAATCGTTTGATATCTTGCTGTATTAAGGTACTATCCCCAAAACATTTTATCGAATGAAAAATTTTTAAATCATCAGCATACATTAGAAATTTAGCAAATTTAAAGCATTCTGAAATTTTGTCTATATAAATATTAAACAATAAGGGTCCCAGATGGGATCCTTGTGGAACGCCAGAAGTAACTACGCGAAAAGACGATGTACAGTTGCCCAGTCTTATAGCCTGTGACCTGTTAGACAGATATGAAGCAAACCATCTCAGAAGACTGCCGTGGACACCGGTCCCAGCAAGCCGCTCTAGCAATATATTATGGCTTATCTTATCAAACGCCTTGCTAAAGTCCGTATACACAGCATCTACCTGAGTACCTTCATTTAGATGTCTCAAAACATACTCTGAATACAAAAATATTACTTGCATAATCTGAAAAATATCAAAATTTAAAAAAAGTCAGTGGCATACATTTTTCTTTGCAATTATATTGGTGTGGGTATCCCCTGGACAGCACTGGACTTAACAATTTTAATCTACAAAGGGTTAAAGGGGCTTCTTATTACCACAAATAACACTGGCAAATTTCAAAAATATCCGCCAACTAATGAAAAAGTTATTGCAAAAAATTAATTTTCAACCTTTAACTTTTATTTTTACTAAATTTACCCAAATCTGGGAGATTGCCCACATATTATGGGACACCTGTATACAGAGTGTCCCAGCTTATTCGAAGCGGTCTTTGTAGGCCAAACGATGGATTTTTTCCAAAAACTTTTTGCACATTCAAGTACAAGATCACAATGGCCATAATTTAAAATTATTTTGGGGTATACAGAGTGTCCCATATGACAGTGGCATATCAAAGTTATGTTTTTTTAAATGGAATGCTCCTAGGTTATTGCATTTTTAGATTGTCTGAGAAGAGAAAATAAGATTGGCTTTTACAGTTTGTGTTTAAATTCAGAAGTTTTTGAGTTCTGAAACAAGTGAAAATCGTCATTTTTCAAGTTCAAGGCCCTGTACAACGAAAACGGTTCAAGATAGAGAAAAACGGCTTACATGTCCCTATTTTAACTTTTCATGTACTATCCTATGATGTGGATGAAATGTTTATACAGGGTGATAAAAAATTTGAAAAATTCTGAGATTTCTCCACCCGTCGCCAAATAAAAAAATCAAAGAAAGTACAAATGTTTCTATACCATAGGATAGTACATGAAAAGTTAAAATAGGGACATGTAAGCCGTTTTTCTCTATCTTAAGCCGTTTTCGTTGTACAGGGCCTTGAACTTGAAAAATGACGATTTTCACTTGTTTATAACTCAAAAACTTCTGAATTTAAACACCAACTGTAAAAGCCAATCTTTATTTCTCTTCTCAGACAATCTAAAAACGCAATAACATAGGAGCATTCCATTTAAAAAAACATAACTTTGATATGCCACTCTCATATGGGACACTCTGTATACTCCAAAATAATTTTAAATTATGGCGATTGTGATTCTCAAATAATGTGATTCTCAAATAATTGAATTTTCAATTTTTTTTTTGAAAAAGTCCATCGTTTGGCCTACAGAGACCGCTTCGAATAAGCTGGGACACCCTGTATTTAGCAGACTATAAAACAGTTAACTGGTAGTAAAAAGTCCTAACCAGTTACAGTGATTGCAACCGGTTAACCATCACAGCCCTACAGTGTAAAGGAGTAAAATTTTATAAAAAAATTAAACAATTAAAATGCTACCAAATTAAGTCAGCTAAAGTGTTGGTTTGTGTTGACTATGAAAATACAGGAAGCCTGGAAATAGCATGTATCTAGAAAAGGAGATGATTGAAAAAAAAATACTTTTTTTCCTAGAAACTTGGATGCCCAAATGGTCCGTTTAAAAGATAACGGTGGTCAAAGTTGATTTTTTCAGTTTTTTGCCAATGTCTCGAGCTCCATTATGAGACACAATATTCAGCTCTTATGTCCATATTTTGTGCTCATTAACTCGCTTGTTTTCACTGTAAAATAAGAGGGAAACAGAGGGAAACAAAAAAACAACCTTATCAGAAGATAATAAGAAACCAAGTGAGTCAGGTCCTGGAATCAGTACAGGAACCTGCATCAGATGCAAAAAAATAACAGCTGACAACTTCAATGTCAGCTAAATATCTGAAAATGTTGTACAAACAATGATGTTAATAGACCAAGAGGCGACTTCCAGACCTTAGTTATTTTATAAAAGCTGAAAGTTTCTATACGCATGTCCCCAATACAGGTAGGAATAATGCAGCGACTATAAAGTTTGGATCATCGTGGCTTTGGCAGGTAACAGCTGAAGAAGGTGTATTAAATCACTCCTCAAATTCTTTGAAGTATAAATATAAAATTTCTGATCAGTCAGAAAACTAAAGCTCCAACGATTCATGTCTATTATAGGAAATTTTTCACCAATTTTTGCATTTCCTACATACCCTTCAAGTTTAAAAAATTTGAACTTTGTACTTCAAAAATTTTGAGGAGTGATTTAATACACCCTCTTCAGCTGTTACCTGCCAAAGCCACGATGATCCAAACTTCATAGTCTCTATCATCGTTTCTACCTGTGTTGGAGTTCTGGATGTCTCTTAATAATTTCAGCTTTTATAAAATAACGAATCTTGCAGTCGCTCTTACTGTGGGTATTATAAAGGCCCATTAGCTTAACGGGCAGATTTCTGTGGCCGTTTCTGAAGAGGGTATTGGTCTAGGTGGAAAATTTTTCAATTTATCTATTCTTTACACGAAAATGACTACAAAAATGTTAATAAAAATTGTTTGACATCGATATTAGCTTCAAAAATGGTCACAGAAATCTGCCCGTTAACTTAATGAACCTTTATAATATTGGCTGTTAGTCTATAACGATTGCGAAAAAAAACCTTTTCTTACATCATGTGATACAACAAAGATCTTCGCCAAGTACTGATTTGTTCCAGATGTTAACTTTACGATCAACATGGCTGTCTTTTTGTTAGTGTTGATGATGAGTTTACTTTTGTCTACTATTTATTATTATTATAGTCCTTTATTTAGCAAAAAATTGCTATTGTCTTACAGAATCTTACAAAGTCTTTTAAATTTTTAAATAATAATACAAATACAAACCTACAATTAAACATAATACAACAAACAGAATACAACAAAGACAAAATAAACAAACAAAAGTAAAGATTTGGCTACATCAGTTTTTCTACATCAGTTTTTCTACATCAGTTTTATACATGTCTTCAGATTTTTTATTCATTTTTTTCCTCAAATATACCCCACAAGACAGCAAAGACCCCAGAGCATCCATCACACCACACTCTCACCCTTCGTCCCTGCAAGCAGCAAGTGTTTCTTTAACGAATGTTTAAATTTATGAACGTTCTTTTCATGTTTAATATTATCTGGTATTTTATTATATATCTCCAAACCTACTCTGTGGAGGAGTTCTTTCTTTTCTATAAAAACATTGACTTGTAGTTGTGCAATGCAAAAAAAGAGCCAAGATTTATCACATTAAAAAATATTCTTATGTATAAATTTAGGGAGGAGTGGGGGAAGTTCCAGAGATGTTTTCCAGAGAAGTTCCAGTTTTGAAATTTTAAAAGTGCATAAATTCCAACAGAATTTAATACAAACATGTGAATATTGTAACAATCTTGAACTTGAAAATGTTCAAAGGTCAGGTTAAGTTAAATTATTGTTTTTTTTTTTCAAGAATTCATTTCAAAAGACAGTTGAAAGTTAGAACATAAGTTTGATGTTCAGTTAAAAAAAAATTAACATTAAGAGGGTTGTCATTTTTATACCCTTTTTGACTTCGAGTTTGCTTTGAAAAATTCATGATTATTCCTACTTTTTTACATTTATTTGTTTTATGTAATTTTAATTATTTGTTTAATTAAAATTACAATTAATAGTTTCTAAAGCAATTTTTTTGTTTATTTTTCAGAGGAGTACAAGAGCGTGCCAACGAAAGCAAAAGTGAGTTTAATTTCTTTATTAGCATTCAAAATAATCGTTGTTCCTTACTAATAGAGTAATTATGTTTGTCTTGCTTGTTGTTTAAAATTATGTTTCTTTAGTTATCATAGTGTTGATTTCTCTAGTGCTAGTCTAGTGACATTTTTTTTAGAAAATCACGTGTTTAAATTAATTTCATTTCAAATTATAAGTACTGGTACTGGTACTGCCTGGTGTCTGCGTGATTTACTAATTTATTTTGTTGTTTTTTTTATGTTGGTAGTTAGTTTTTTTTTATCTTATAGCAGCATGCAGTTGGCGAAATCCCTTCAATTATTGGCACCACATTGTTATCACCCCTTAACAACATTGCACACTGTACTAATCTCACAACATCACTCGGCACTTCACCCAACAAGTACACACCCTTGAAAAAGTCCCTCTCCTACGTCGATCTTAAAAAAGAAATCGAAACAATAATGCCCATAAATAAAAAATTGCAAGACAACTGTAATCCTCGTAAATTATCCGGAAGTAGGCGGATGTCGAAGACTTTCCGGGAGTATCCTCAAATCGTAATACACCCGCCCGTCGAAAATATCACCTCGAGTCTGCCCGATATTCATCACTCTCTAGCTCTACCGAAAAGACTGCAGAAAACGTCTGAAATTTATAACGTTAGCAGCATGAATGTGAGTTGTCCGGATCTGACGGATGAAATGTTTTTTAAAGATCCGAAAGAGAGTAACTTTTCTTGTAGTATCGATAGCTTGAACGAAGAAAATATTTTTGAATTATCAGACGTGGAAGAACCTAATTATCTGTCAGATGAAAATGTTACTCGTGATTTGAAAAGTTATCATTTAAAAAGTTCCGTTATCCGTCTCCATGACAAAAAGGGGAAACCTGGAATGCCTCACACAGCACCGATTCCGATCAACAAATCCAATAAAATAAATACGTTCAGTTCTCTCAAAAGCACTTCAAATAAATATACGCACGGCGCTATACCGAAGCATGTAATGAAAGAAAGTTCCCCTCAAGAAATGATTCGACACAACTGGAAATTGAAGCATTCGTCCTCGATGCAAAATTTAATGAAAGAACCTCTGCCGCTAAATCAATCCAGCGAAGATTACTACCACACGGTTCATTCCGGACAGAGGTGGTGCTCTTCTTCTTTCTGCGTGCCTGATTACGACTCGGACTATGGTCAACATAACGCAATGTGCTATCATTCTTGCTATAAACTGGAGCATCCCGATAATGTTTTCCCTTGCGATTTGACGAATCGGTTCTGTTTCTCCAATTACAACTGCTGTCTCTCATTACACCGAAACACTGTCAGACGGTCCCGGACCCTGTCCCAGAATGAGGTAAAGTGCTGCTGCGGTAGACGCAGGTGTCAGACAGTGGTGCCAATCCAGCGATATCTGGAGACTTATTTCATTAGGACGGTAAGATACTTTTCATGGTCGGGGGCTAGCTGTCATGTCTGTACTCTTTAGTCGGTGGTGGTTAACTTAACGCTTCCTAGTGCTTCGCATGTGTCTTAGTTATTTCGAGATTAAGGCTGTCTGCTAATTTTTATTATATTGAGCTGATGTTGACAATAATTTAGAGTGTTCTGGAAAGGCTCTTAAGAATGCATGTCGGTTGTTTGATGGAAAGAAAATTATTATTTTCCTACTCCCATGAGTCCCATGACGATATCGTGCTGTTACCAAGTAATGGACTCATTTTTGTAATAGGTTTGTGCTATTTGTGCAATGGTGTCGATTTTAGTTTCACAGAAAATGACATTTTTCTAAAGTCAAAATAACAAAAAAAAAAATGAAATTTTGAAAAATAAAAATGTTTTGCGGTCTTTTGTTAGATATTCATCAAATGTAATGTCAGTTATGATAGTTGAGTTTCTATACAGGTGGCCAAAAAGTGTTAACTTTAAATTTCAACTGTTGCTCATTTTTCTCAGTGTTGGTGCTTTATGCAAAATGTCAGCTGCGGTCTCGGCTTTTATGGATTAAAGAAACAGAACTTTACTATTTATGTCTGGTATGGTAAACATTTACCACACTATTTACCAATTTTAAAACAATAAGAAAAGGGTAATGGTATGATTTCAGTTCAAGTTGCTCAGTTTGTCCAGTACCTACAGTTGAGATTTGTATGAGTGTCGAATGTGTGAGTAAAAATGATTACATAATAATAATTCGATGGACCAGGAAAGCGAATTATTAGCATTGGCTGTTGTTTGCTTCAACCACATGCAGATCAAGATCATCTGATTGAGCAGATTTGACTCGAGTCAAGCTTCGTGGCTTGTGCAAGTGAACGATTTTGTTTTGGTAAATTTAAAAAAAGCTGAACATTTCATTAAATTCTAGCTTTACCATTATATTTATTCATGCTATTTATTCTGAATACAATAATTTAATCAGTCTTGATTGGTTGCAACAACACCAAAACGCACAATCAATTTTTCCCATCACACTGACAGTATACTTTTTAATATCAGAACAAAAAAAAAAAAACATTTTTCATTGTCAAAGCTCAAAGCACTGTGAGAGTTAAATTTTGCATGAAATTTTTTCTATTATTTCCCAATAGTAATGTCTACTTTTCTCTTCTTAGGAGGAAACTTTTGAAGAAATGCTCAATCGACAAAAAGCTGAACTGAACGCCTTGATGGAGGCACACAGGAAACAACAGTTGGAGTACATGGGTGAGTGTTTGTGATAATTATTATTGTTCAGGTGCATGTGAGGACTTGCTTGGTCTAGAATTTTTATTTTGTTTTGTATTGTTACAGAGTACCATAGAAAAACAATGGAAGGTAAGATTTTGGAAGTGACTGCTAACACTTTTGACAAGCTGTAGTTTATCGTATTTTACATTGTGTCATTGATTCCGATCCTGGAAAAGGCAAGTTTGTATTTAATTCTGAACTTTTGTGGAAATTTATTAGCACCAAAAATACCACTAGTTATTTGTCTAAAATTACCATAAAAAATTCAAGACATGATAATTGAATAACCAACTCTAGTGGTTTTGTTTGTGATATAGCGGTTTTAACCATGTTTGCTTGGTTTATAACGTAATAGAGAAATGTAATTTTAATTTTTTGAAAAATAAAATTGACTGTCATCTTTGCATCTTTTCTGACAGCATGAAAACAATGAAAAATACATTGTTCAATTTATAAACCACATTTACATTAGGAAATAAAAATTGTTCCAGATTAATTTGAACAGAACAACTGTACAAGTAACTTGAATAGTATTTTAATGCCTTTCCCATGAAATATATGACGCACTTTACTGGTGTGAATATTTTTTCAAAGCAGGCTTGTATACACGAGTAAGGTCTGGAGCAGTGAAAGGGTTAAACTGTAATGTTAATGTTAAACTACAGTGTAGTTTCGTTAATCTGAGTTAAGCGAGACCTGAAAGCTCGAAGCAACAGTACTCAGATTAAAGAGACTACACTGTATGTACTGGGGATGTTCCAAAAATTCGATTTCGCAGTGATAGAAATAATCTTTGTTAGTACCTACTAGTAGAGTATTCGAAACTTCCCTAGTATGTGAGTAAGTCTTTTAGCAAAAATAAAACAATAATTCTTTTTTTTTTACAGAGAATAAGAAGATATAAAGAGTCGTTTTCGTTTTTTAATGGGATATTAAGTGAGAAGAAAGGCTGTATTATTATTGTTTATATTGTATAATAATTTAACTAGTTATTATTGAGTATTATAATATAAAATATTTCAGCTGTTTCGAGTTTTTCTTTTTACTGTAACTGGTTCTGAAATGTACACCATATGATGAATAATGGTATGTACTAGACTAGAGGATAAGGTATGAAAAATCTTCAAGTGTTAAATTGGCCAAATAAACTTTTATTTCACATTTTATCAGAAATAATACTAAATTGTAAAAATGATCCCGCAGAATCCTTATGGAGATTGGCTTCCGGTCAAATTTGTTGTAATTTTGAAGATCGGTAGTATTCGATGAGCAGATCAGAAGTCTCCGTGGGCTTGTTCTTGGAGCTACAAAAACTTGTGTTCTCGAGATACCTCTGAAGATTGATTTTTATTCTCATGACTCCTTTGCATTTATGCATATTATATTTTTAAATATTGCCTCCTTTTAGGTCTGTTAAGACATTTTCGAGAAAATCAGGATAAAGTTTCCAATTTATGGTGCCATATCGTCATTGCATTTCATTTGACAACCATGCTTCATAAATGAAAAACTTTGTGGCACATCAATAGTGTATTTTTTATAAATTCGCGTAACTTTGAATATTTGCGTTATTTTATTAAAATGTACAGGGTGGGCAAATTTGGATGTTTCTATAGGAGATCTCGGTAACTATAAGAGCTATGGAAAAATGGATGGCACATTCTCGATCGCTTTTTTTGAGAGGAACTCAATGGTGAAACCCGGAACTCGCTATCTTCTTTTGTTTTCGAGCTATAATGAAAAATACGATTTTTCACGATATCGATAAATGTCGATATCTTTCTTGGTTTTCAAGTTAGAGAAAAGATATTTGCACATTCTTGAGGCACTTTTTTGAGTAGAATGGAATGGCCTTAACAGATTTTGAATATCTTTTCTCATTTTTCGGTTATAACATAAAGTTGTATTTTTTTAAATGGAAGTCATAGTGGGCCATGAACTAATTAAATAGAGTATTTTTTTCTCTTTGCAACGATATATAACATGCGTGTTAAAAATTTATGAAAAGTTACATTTTTCAAAATAAATTGAATTTATCTAGCTACCTGAGATTTTTTTATTTTTATTTTGACTAGTCACCTAGTGGGCGTGAATGTCATTTAGAATAGTATATGAAGACGCCTGTCAAAGCCAGTTCTCTTACATTTTTGAGTTAGAAAGTGACTGTTTCGCTTTGAAAAAAGTAAAATTTAGCTGTTGACCAATGAAACTTTTTATATGTTATGTTAGATTGCTTTATGCAAAATAGTTACAATTCTGATATTCAGAAAGAGAGACAAATCCACATATCAATGTCAACAAATAAATATAACAATATGGTGTGGCCGTGACAAGTGACTGTGGTGGCCTTCAACCACTCAAAAATAGATTTGTGGAGTTGTCTACTCTCTGGATAACGATTAAAGTATGTTTCGGATGCAATATCAGAATTGCTGTTACATACTTTGAATAAAGCATTCTAACATATCATACTTTTCGTAGTTTTCATAAACCAAATTTGTGATTTTGCAAGTGAAACGAGCACTTTCTAACTCAAAAACTGCGTAAATTGGCTTTGACAGGCGTTGTCGCACAATTTTCTAACTGACATATTCACGCCTACTAGGTAAATAGTTGAAACTAATTTCTAAGGTACCATGATAAATTAAGCTTATTTTGAAAAATGTAACTTTTCATAAATTTTTAACACACATGTAGGGATGCAACGAATGCCGATTTTTGCCGAATACCGAATACGAATATTCGGCCATTAGTATTCGGCCGAATCCGAATATTCGGCCCGCCGAATATTATGGTTTTGAGAAATTTTTAATTCCTGGTGAGTCCACAGTGTCAGCTCGAACAGGCTTCTTTTCTTTATCTTTATTTTATTTGAGGGTTGCCCAACTTGTCCATAACCAGTTTTTTACATGCATCTTTCAGTCATTCATGTGCTTAATAGGTTGGATTTTAGGTACCTAATAAAACAATAAATTCTCGGAAAGGAACCGTTTCAGCCCTATTGTTGGGTGATTTTTATTGACTTTATTGACTGTTTCATTTTCATATTGAAGCTCGAGTTTAGGCAAAACAATAACAGGGTATCAGAGGAATATTCAATCCATTTTCAGTAAATAATCAATTATTCTTAGAAGTAGGTACCTGGGTACTTTATCTTTTTGTTACTGTTCCTGTCATTGAAATTTCAAGGGAGTAGGTAAAGTGTAAGCAATTTCTATAAGTTCATCAATTTCCCCCCTATAATAAAACACAAGAGGAACAATGTTATTAAATTTGTTAGATTTCAAGAATGAATAAGAAATTTCTAAAATTCAAAAGGTGAAGTGTGATTTATTATTGATTTATAGCCCATTAACGTCAACACTGGAATCTGATTCATGAAGTCATCCCATATTTCCATTATTGTTGTTTGTCTATTTTGGTGAAATGGGTAGATATGAACTTTGTCCTTTTCTTTTACGATCTACTAGCCTTTATCCTAACCATTGAGTAAGTGGTTTGTTTACAAATTGAAACCCACTCGAAAACAGGAATTCTTTTAAATTTTTATACAATCATGAAGTCTGCGTTCTGTGTTATCTCTGATTTTTATTTCATAATTTCCCTGAAGAGTCCCTATAATTAATACCCAATTGATGATAATATAGGAATATTATTGTGTAGGTATAAATTAGTATTTTTCAAGAGGAAACCCGCTAAATTATAGGTAGGAGATGCTGTAATTAAAGTGTAAATTCCTCGATAAATTCCGTCAATGCTTGAAAAAGAGTCCTATTCAGCTATAAAAATATTCAGGTAGATAGGTAGTCTATTGTTAAGGGATTAACTGTGATGAACAATAGATCCAAGCCATTATTATTTACGAGTTTCCTAAAATGTCTTGAAAAATATGTAGGTACTTCCATTCATAAAAACTGAGACATATTCGGCGAAGATATTCGGCGACAAATATAAATATTCGGCCGAATAGAATATTCGGCAAAATGGCCGAATATTACGCTCGCCGAATAGTTGCCGAATATTCGTTGCATCCCTACACACATGTTATATATCGTTGCAAAGAGAAAAAAATACTCTATTTAATTAGTTCATGCCCCATTATGACTGCCATTTAAAAAAATACAACTTTATGTTATAACCGAAAAATGAGAAAAGATATTCAAAATCTGTTGAGGCCATTCCATTCTACTCAAAAAAGTGCCTAAAGAATGTGCAAATATCTTTTCTCTAACTTGAAAACCAAGAAAGATATCGACATTTATCGATATCGTGAAAAATCGTATTTTTCATTATAGCTCGAAAACAAAAGATAGCGAGTTCCGGTTTTCACCATTGAGTTCCTCTCAAAAAAAGCGATCGAGAATGTGCCATCCATTTTTCCATAGCTCTTATAGTTACCGAGATCTCCTATAGAAACATCCAAATTTGCCCACCCTGTACAGTTGCGGTGTGGTCATCCAAATGTGAACAGCAAAATTTAATTGTATAATTTGGACTTTCAATCATAAGCCCTGTGAAAAATATGTCCCAGCTCATTCAAAGCAGTCTCTGTGGTCCAAATTATGGATTTTTTCAAAAAAAAAATTTGCAAATTCAAGTACAGGATCTCAATGGACATAATTTAAAATTATTTTGGAGTATACAGACTGTCCCATATATGACAGTGGCATATCAAAGTTAAGTTTTTTTTTAATGGAATGCTCCTATGTTATTGCATTTTTAGATTGTCTGAGAAGAAATGTTATTGTCTGAACAGTGGCGTAGACTGTTCAAAATTTCAAATTATTTCAATCAGCCAATTTTTTATATTTCAAAAATACGATTTTTTTCTTAAAACTTTAACACCCTGTATTTTCTTAACGAAGCTTTTCCCGAATATAGTTCATAAAGCAATATCATATTATTTTTCGATTCTCTATCGTTCCCTGGAGTTAACAAGATAAAAGCTGAATCACTCTGTATAGTTTATTTTTTATTTAGATGGACTTGTCAAACAGCTGTCAAGTTGGTAGCTTGTGCAACCTTTAAACAGTAATTTTGATATTGTCAGATGGTAGCCTGTTTTCTTGACCTTGACAAAACATTTACGTTCTGACTAGAGTCACGGCAACACTCCCCGATTTGGGTACAGGCTATCACGTCACCTGCAAAACATGTTTCCTTGTTGCACTGTTATAAAACGCAAATTAGAAAATTCTAACTCTATTTTCTTTGAAAATAGTCCTTTTTAGTATAGTTAATCATTTTTTGAGGATCACTTTAACTGTGTTGTTTGGCATGACTATTATCTAATGACGTTTTAGGAAAACTAGGTCATCTATGGTCCCTGAGTCGGTACTCTAGTCACAGCGAAACGCCACGGAACTTGAAAAGTTGAAGTTGTCAAATTGACAAACTGAATCATTAAATTCAAAATTATTTAAATGCTGAGGCAGGCAAATTTATTTCAAAAGAAAGAAAAGAATGATTAATCGAATGCTGTAATCAAGGAGCATTAACTAAGAGAGGGATTATTGTAAATGGTTAAACTGGCAACAGTACAGCGCCCTCCTCCAACCTGGCACTCCAACTAACTACGCCTGGCACTCATGGTTACCATGGATAATATAAAGAACAATAATACGAAATAATCAAAAGCTAAAATCACTCGTAAGTGTAAGAGAAATGTTACGTGTCAAAAACTTTGAGGCTACTTAAAAACTTCTGACACTTGGGCTTTACCATAGTTATACGATATTTATTTATATTTATTTATTTATTTTATATTGTATGTAAATGTAATATTTAGTATAAGGTTCTCTACAAATAACTAAACTTTATGATTAAATAATTAGAATGTAAAAAATATTCCAATTATTATTTAATAAAATGTTATAAAAAAAATCCATGGTTTATTGACTTTGAAACAATAGTATTAGTATTTAATTGACATTTGTGTAAAGGTTAAGTATAGGACCGGTTTGTATGGTTTGTGTGCCGGCTAAGATTAGTTCTTGCCACTTGCGAGGTTGGAGGAGGGCGCTATTTTGTTGCCAATTTTAGGGAACCTGCATTACCGACACTAACGCTTACTAGGGTAGCGCATTACTTGTTGACGTTTACTTAACACGGTTATGTTTGAACAGCTGGATGTTCAAAATCTTGAGCTACTGCATCCATCGCCCATTCGCAAAACGCACGTCTTTTCCCGAAGTCGTTTTCCTGTAGTGCTTGGTGTAAATGTATCCGATAGGGATGGAATCTATGTCTTTTTAAAATTCTATTAACACTTGTTTTAGAAATGTTTGTAGTATTGTCAATACTTCTTACACTGAGATGCAGATTTTCAACTACTTTCATTAAGACGGTCATTTCATTCTCATCATTTGTAACAGTCTTATGTCTTACATTTTTTTCAAAAGTAACACTTCCCGTTCTGTTGAATCGCTCTTGAAGTCTTTTAAATGACTCAACTCGTGGATGATTTCTTTCGGGATATTTTTGAGCGTAAACTTTACTTGCCAGTAAACAATTTTTATGACATTCTCCTAATATGTAAATCATTTCGACTAATTCGTCTTTGGTGGGATTCATTTTAGATTTTAATCTTGAATTTCACTATGACTAAAACTTTGATCGACTGTCTATATGTTTACAACACTTTGACAGTTCTAATTTATTGTTGAAATCTCTCGTTTGTTTTTTGTTTGACGTTTCTCTATTTTTTACCACTCTTTAAATTCACGATTTCAACTTTTGTTACATTAATTCATTAACCGTTAACTTTAGGCATAACATATCCATATATCATTAGAAACCGAGTGAAAAACTGATTTCAAATATGCAATAAAATACAGGGCGTCCCATTTGAAATAACGAACTTATGACCATTTGAAAGTTCCTATGTTTGTAGCAGATTTTAGAGCACCATGTATACTTTTTTGGGAATGTATTTGCAGAGGGTTAAGCAACGTCAACTTTACATGTATTGACAAAATATCAGCGCAATATTGCATTAGGGTTGAAAGATATGATATGTTTTGTAGGAAGCTGCAACTGTCAAAATTTTCATAAAATTGAATATAACTCAAAAACGGTTACAGATAGGCATAAAGAACCCTAATGAAACTGTGCTCAGAATTTACCCTTGATTCGATAAATGTGAAAATATATAGCGCCTACCATTTAAATTAAAAAAGTTGTTATCTGTACAGTACAGGAGTTATGGGACAACCTGTATAGTATAAAATAATTTCCGGAGATGCGCTGTTGCATGTTATTTAATTTAGAAAAAACAACTTTTTTCTAGCTTCAAACGTAAAGCTACCAGAGAAGAATCCCGCACTAATGGGACCCGGTATATATATAATATATAATGTAGAGCCCATTAAAATTAAGGATATTCTGCAAAAAAAAATTGAATCCAACGGTTGGTTTTCAAGTTACAGAGTTTCCCTCATCCGAGTTTAAAGGTAATTTTTTCAATAACCGTGATAAAAACTAATGAAAAATTCAGGTTACTGTAATGTCTGGAACGGATACCATATAATTCATCAACTTTTTTCCACAAAACCTCTTTACAAAGGAATTGAGAATGTTGGAAAATGATAACACACCTAAATCTCAACGAAATTTGAAGTTTGGCAACCGCCTAAACTCAACTGAGAATATAAAATATTCAAATGCCTTCTTGATTGCTATGGAAATAAAAATAATAAAAGTACCATCTAACCCGAACTTATTCACATGTTCAGTGCAGCGTTGCCACTTTTTTATATAGAAACGGTCATGTTTATGGAAAAAAAGAACTTACAACTAGCACAGTATAGAGCCAGGTCAGGTCAGGTCAGGTCTAGGGATGCAACGAATACCGATTTTTGCCGAATACCGAATACGAATATTCGGCCGAATCCGAATATTCGGCCCGCCGAATATTATGGTTTTGTGAAATTTTTTATTCCTGGTGAGTCCACAGTGCCAGCTCTAACAGGCTTCTTTATCTTTATTTTATTTGAGGGTTGTCCAACTTGTCCATAAGCAGTTTTTTACATGCATCTTTCAGTCATTCATGTGCTTTATAGGTTGGATTTTAGGTACCTAATAAAACAATAAATTCTCGGAAACGAACCCTTTCAGGGCTATTGTTGGGTGATTTTTATTGACTTTGTTTCATTTTCATATTAAAGCTTGAGTTTAGGTGAAACAATAACAGGGTTCAGAGGAATATTGGATCAGTTTTCAGTAAATAATCAATTATTCTTAGAAGTAGGTACCTGGGTACTTTATCTTTTTGTTACTGTTCCTGTCATTGAAATTTCAAGCAAGTAGGTAATTTGTAAGATTTCAAGAATGAATAAGAAAAAAAAAATTCTAAAATTCAAAAGGAAGCCTGATTTATTATTGATCTATAGCCCATTAGCCTCAACATTGGAATCTGATTCATGAAGTCATCCCATATTTCCATTATTGTTGTTTGTCTCTTTTGGTGAAATGGGTAGATATGAACTTTATCCTTTTCTTTTACGATATACTAGCCTTTCCCCTAACAATTGTATAAGTGGTTTGTTTACAAATTGAAAGGACCCACTTGAAAAAGGGAATTCTTTTAAATTTTTATACAATCATGAACTCTGCGTTTTGTGTTATCTCTGATTTTTATTTCATAATTTCTCTGAAGACTCCCTAAAATTAATACCCAATTGATGATAATATAGGAATATTATTGTGTAGGTATAAATTAGTATTTTTCAAGATACGAAACCCGCTAATGCTAAATTATAGGTACTTGGAAGATGTTGTAGTTAAAGTGTAAAATATTCCGTCAATGCTTAAAAAAGAGTCCTATTCAGCTATAAAAATATTCAGGTAGATTAGGTACCTAGTCTATTGTTAAGGGATTAACTGTGATCAATAACAATAGATCCAAGCCATTATTATTTACGAGTTTCCTAAAATGACTTGAAAAATATGTATAGGTACTTCCATTCATAAAAACTGAGACATATTCGGCAGAGATATTCGGCGACAAATAGAAATATTCGGCAAAATGGCCGAATATTCGTTGCATCCCTACTTACAACACTACAGTAAGAAAATTTACCATTCTTAAAAAGTGAAGTTTACCGCAGCATGCTGAGTGCGCGAGTTACTGATCACCCTGTAGAAGTATAGATATGCAAAAAATACTGAAAGGTTTATGTAAACTTTAGGATATAACCTAATTTTCGTTGATTTCAAGAAAATAAATTAATAAATAATGCAACAATATCATTGTATTATCCATTATTATATTATTTATTATCTATTAACATATTACAATCATTGGCTTGATTAGTGATACACAGAGCTGGCCATGTACTCGAGTATTTTATTCTTATTTTTGTTACAAATAAAAAAAAAAGTTTTTACTCATTAGTACTTTCCATCCAAAATACGTATTACAAGTAAATATAATTTCAACTACTCGAGGAACATTACAGGTAGTTTTACGAGTAAAAAGTAAAAATAATGTCATGTGGTCATCAGGGAACGGAACTGAAAACAAGTTCTGCGCACTTTCACTGTCACTAGTGTCATACTGTATTTGGATTTTTAATTTAACTAATTCAGTTCCGCAAGTAGCCTCCAAGAGTGCTATTACTGCAACAAACATCACTATTTTGTGCTCTTGTTTCTGGTGCCATCTTAATATTAAATGACAACCAGATGAATTTATTTTCCACACTCGGTGAACAAACTTTATAATTTGTTTCAATTTTAGGTTGATTTGATACAAAAAAAATGACACTCCAAACATTGAAAACACTTCAGTTTGTCTCCTTATGAATGTTCATTGGTTTGTTTGAATAAAAGTAAGAACACTCTTACTTGGTACCTGTTAGCTTCTTCTGATTGAGTGAATGGACTTCAAATGTTGGACAAGGTTTATTTTAATATTCGTTTGATACTGACATTCAGCACATTCGAACACTTCTGCATCTTGTGAATGTTTACATTTTTTATTATGTCGAGTCAAAGAACTTTTATATTTTGTTATGTATGAACATTCCTGACATTTGAACATTTTAGCATCTTTTGAATGTTTATGTTTATTATGTACGGTGAAATAACTTTTAATTCTGGTCTCATATGAACATTCTACACATTTGTGCATTTTAGCATCTTTGGAATGTTTACGTTTACAATGATCGGTTAAATCATTTTTAATTCTGGTCTCATATGAACATCCCCAACATTTATACATTTCACCATGTTTGGAATGTTTACGTTTATGATGTTTGGTCAAATACTCTTTCCTTCTTGTTTCATATGCACATTCTTGACATTTGTACATTTTAGCATCTTTGGAATGTTTATTTTTATGATGATCGGTTAAATCATTTTTAATTCTGGTCTCATATGAACATTCTCCACATTTGTACATGTTGGCATCTTTGGAATGTTTACGTTTATGATGTTGGGTCAAATTATGTTTAAATCCGGTCTCATATGAACATTCTCCACATTTGTACATGTTGGCATCTTTGGAATGTTTACGTTTATGATGTTGGGTCAAATTATGTTTAGATCCGGTCTCATATGAACATTCTCCACATTTGTACATTTTACCATCTTTTGAATGTTTACGTTTATAATGTTTGCTAAAATTAGATCTATAATTTGTTTTATATGCGCAGTGCGCACAGTTATACTTCAACTCTCCTCCGCTCTTACTTTCAGAAGATGACTTACTTTCTTGAACAGACTCACACGGATCCTTGAAAATTCCAACGCTACCACGACTCCTGGTCAACAGAGCCCATTCCAGTTTGTGGTCTTCGATGTCGATCTCTTCTTTCAAGGCCGACGTCGATGAGTCTTCCTCTTCAGGTTCTTGTTTTATTGGAAAAGCTGCCTCAAAAGTGTTCTCAAAAGTAGATAATTCAGAAGACGGCCCGCGACCATTTTGTTCATCTTCACACTTCTTCAACTTCGCAGAGTTGAGCAGCAAGAAGTCCTCCTCCTCGGACTCCATAAACTGATCATCATCTGAGTATTCCGTTTTGATGAACATTTTCTCCACCTGCCGATGTTGAACGGGAGAATAATAATTATTGCTGTCATTTAAACTCATGGCTTTTCTTTGAAAATGAGGCTGTGGTGATGATACCTAACCTATTGCCCACTTTCCAGTTATTATTTACTATTATTATTACACTACACATTTATATTTATATCATCTTATTCTCACTGTTATCATTTTATTACTTATTTATCGGTATCAATCAGAGATTGTTGATAGAATACGAATACAATTAAGGGCCAAGTGCCATTTACATTTACAATAAAGTACATAGATCAAGATCATCATTCATCACTCATCAGACACTTAAGTCACGTTAAGATTAAGAAGTAGAACCAAAGAGATAGAGAGAGGAGTTAATCTGTAGTAAAAAATTGGCAACAAAATAGCGCCCTCCTCCAACCTGGCAAGAACTAATCTTAGTCGGCCCACAAACCATGCACTGTAACCCAGTACACAAACCAGTTCTATATTTAGCCTTGACACAAATGTCAATTAAAAATTATTATTTATTTCATAAAGGCAATAAATAACAGAAATTTTTTAAAACATTTATTAAATAAAAATTGGAATATTTTTTACATTTTAAGTAGTAGGTAATCATAAAGTATAGTTATTTGTGAGAACCTTAATTAAACTAAATATTACATTTACAATATAACAACTTAATATAATTTCAGCAATGGTTAACATAGCGTGTAGCTTTACCTTTCTATTAGGTGCTTTTCAACTTCATTGGTCAGATCCTCCAGATCTGAATGTTACGAAATGCAACCTCTGCTCTTCTCACGATTAATTTCCATATTCTTCACTCTTTCATCTTCAGCTCCTACCACCGTTCTTTTTCTGCTGGACTTTTGATTCAATGAAAACCTGCATTAAATTATAATTTCGAGTTTTTGACACGTAAGATTTCACTTACGATTGATTTTAGCTTTTGATTGTTTCGTATATTATTGTTCTTTATAGGAATTTATCCATGGTAACCTTGCATGCCTGGCCAGGGCTAGTTAGTTCCTGCCAGGATGGAGGAGGGCGCTGTACTGTTGCCAGTTTATCCATTTACAATAATCCCTCTCATAGTTCATACTCCTTGAGTAGAACTGTGGGGTTATGGCAATGGCAAATACACTAGATAGTGCAGCTTCCACTGAAAATTGTCACCGGAAGTTACTGTCGCCCAAGCGGCTCGATATCTAACTAGCGTTGATTTGAAATGTCAATTTAATTGAACGAAACGTCAATCTGACGTTTACTTTGCTTATGATTTATAAACTTTTTGACTAGTAGTTTATTCTAATTCTAATTACAAAACGTTAAGTGTTGCGAATAATTGCGTAAAGCCAAGACAAGATAGATGTATTGGCCTATTGTCATCGGAAGACCTAAATTCCTTAATGGTTTTGGTTAAATATGTACAAACGAGATGCTTTGCTGAAAGAACTGAGCCAATTGCAGCAATGTAATCTGGCTCCGTCAATTCGAATTTGAACCCTTTCTTGGATGAAAAAGTTTTGATTCGCGTTAGAGGAAGGTTGGTGAATTCTCAATTTGATATGGATAAACATCATCCAATTCTGTTACCGGCAAAAAATTGGTTAACGAAATTAATATTTACAAGGGAACATTTGCGTTTGTTGCATGCTGGTCCGCAACACCTATTAGCATCTGTGCGAGAGCGATTTTGGGCAATTTCGGGAAGATATACGACAAAAAGAGTGGTTCACGAATGTGTGAGGTGTTTTCGTGTTGCGTCAAAAATAATAACCCCAATAATGGGTAATTTGCCAGCTTGCAGAATTAATCCTTCTTACCCGTTTCAAAATACTTGGGTGGACTATGCTGGTCCAATAGAATTTAAATGATACGAAGGGAATGATTGCTTGTTTATATGTATGGTGACCAAAGCTGTTCATATTGAACTTGTTACAGATTTGTCAACTGATTCGTTTATTTTGGCTTTAAAGAGATTTATTTCCAGTAGGGGAAAGCCTTCCAATATGTATTCGGACAACGGGACAAATTTTAGGGGAGCAATAACCGAGTTAGACAAGTTGAGGGTTTTTGTATTAAAAAATAAAGACAGCATTGTTGAGTTGAGGCTGACAGGCGAAGGAGTCGATTGGCACTTCATACCCCCCGGATCACCTCACTTCGGAGGACTTTTTTTCGTCTCTGACATTTGAAGAGATGTATACGTTACTCGTACAAATTGAGGCCATCGTGAATTCCAGACCTTTGTCACCCCTCTCTCACGATCCCAACAATTTAAATCCTCTTACTCCCGCTCACTTTTTGGTGGGAAGAAGACTATTGTCACTGCCAGATCCGTGTATTTTGAAGATTCCAGAGTCTAGATTATCGTGCTTCCAAAGAGTTCAACAACTCCAACAGTAGGTTTACTTAAAAACTGACGACTTATTTATTTGCTTTGAAACCAGTCGAGTTATGCAAACGAAACTTGGTGGGTTAAACAGTGGCACGCATACGGGTACCAATTAAAAATATTTCAACAAAAATGCAATAAACATCGAAATAAACCACTAATTCACCTTATTATTACTGCTGCTGTATTGTATGTAGGTGTCACAAGTCTGACGTCATAGGCTGCGCACTGACATGTTTGTATAATAATTATATATACGTGTTTTCACGAGTATTACTCGTACCCATACACCTGTCTGTGCCAAAGTACTTATGAGTAAATACTTACGAGTACATTTTCTGAGTTTCGTACTCGAATTTCAATTTATTTACGAGTACTCTCTCAAGTACTCCTGCCTAGTTCTGCGTCAACCCCAACATTACCTATATACCAAAAACTCTAGATAATTTTATTATGTCTGTGAATATAATTATTTATATTACATCCGTGCTTTTCATATCCGGTGTCTTGTGTAGTTAGCGATCGAGGCGTGTAGATGGCGCTCCTTTTCATACTTCTCTTTTATTTTATTACATGTAAATAGCGGAGAGCTGCACCTATTATCATCTAATGTATTTTACGAAGGCGTGGAAGGGCCCAAGGATTCTGTATAGTGTAGGATAGCTCGATCCGATGAAAGTTTCTCCAACGGAGTGGGGGTGAGTGACGTCACGGAAGTGCTGGTTACATATTTCAAGCATTGCTGCGGTGTATTTTATTAGTCATTTTGTGAATCTGTTGGACTTTTTTTTACTTTTTAGTCAATATAAATAAAGGCTAAGGTCTGAGACTAATTCCTCGATTATTATTGTTTGCATCGCAGACGGTAACACGTTACATTTTATCTGAAATTTAATTTTATAGGCAACTGAAGTCAACAGTTTATTTATTTCCCGAGAGATGTAGGTATGTATTTAGAGTACCTACCTAATTGTTGCATATTTTTGGGAAATTCTTTGGGAAGTCTTTCTAGGCCAGTAAAAGTCTGTAATAATAATTCAAAGCTAGCAATGTTAATACTTAATTGAAATTTATTTCTAAAAACTTTCCACTTAAAATATGTGTTATTTTGATTTTGTTTCCTAGGTAACCGATTTTAGGTAGGTATTCGATTTTTTTATTGTTTACCAAAATCAGTTTCGCAAAGTATGTATACAGGGTGCACTATATATCCTCTATATTTCTATCTCCTGAACACTGATAAGAGATGCAGGGTCGGTTAAATTAGAGAAAAGATGCGCAATTTTATGGTCATCTCTAATCCGTCAAGTCATACAAGATATCTGTTACCATTCCTGAAATATCCTGAAAAAACTGAAATATCGAAATTTCTTATTTTCGTCATATCTTTTTTATTATTGTAAATTTATGAATAGTTTTTTTGTGGGCTTACATAAGTCGCCAAGAGCTACCGATCTGACGTTTCAAAAATTTTCAAAGCCGACTAGATCCCAAGAGTTTTCATTGTCTGTCAACTTTTGTTTTTCTTATGGCCGCCATATTGTTTTTTTATGTCGTTCGGTATGAAAAAAATAATGGAAAACAAAAACTTCAAAAAATAAATTTCAAAAATTTTTGTTCTTTTTTTTCAAAAACTTTTTTGACCGAATATCACAGAGAAATTAAAAAACCATAAGGCAAGCAGTATGACTTCATATTGACTTATTTCAGCTTTTTTGTTTTTCTTCGAAAAAATAATAAAATTTTTGAAATTTTTTTTTTAATGTATTTGGTTTCTATTATGTTTTTATATCGAACGACATAAAAAAATAATATGGCGGCCATAAGAAAAACGAAAGTTAACTGAAAACTCTGCCCTTGTTTATTTATTTATTAGTCGGTTTTGAAAATGCGGCTTTAAACCTCAGATGGCGACTTATGTAAGCCTACAAAAAATTATTTATTAATTTCCAATAGCAATAAAGATATTCAAAAAAAAAGAAATCTCGATTTTTCAGTTTTTTCGGGATATTTCAGCACCGACGGAAAATTAAAAAAAAGTTCAGATTCTTATTAATCATCAAATTTAGCATCTTCCACTCTAATTTAACTGATCCTGTATGTTAGCGTTTACGAGATAGCAATACAAAGAAGGATATATGATGCACCCTGTATAGTTGAATTTATACTATAGGTCTGGACTTTAATTTTTTTAGCTTCTGCAAAGTCTGTATCTAGTTTATTTTTGAGTTTTTTAATTAAGGAAAGTTATTTGAAAAGTTCCTGACGACTTCCTCATAATACTGACTGCAAGATCATACTTAATTAAATATAATTTGGTGATAACCATCAGTTACTTACCTATATTATTTGTAGTTAAGTACTACTGTGATTTATAAGTTTGGTGGGTAGGTATAGGTGATTAAAAAAACCTACAAAGTTTTCAAAATTTATAAAAATACATAATAAAATTCCATAATGCGCACAAACACTTTCTAAACAATTTATAATATAAATAATTTAAAATATAATAATAATTGTTCCTTATATTCAAACAGTCACATGTTCATTTACCTCCTATAATATTCGCAAAATTATTTTTATTTTATATTTTTACCTCTTCTGTAGATTCTAGAGCTATTAAAATACAAATGATCCAGCCAGCACGTGCAACAGTAATAAAAAAATCAGGTAAAAACGCACAATAAATGAAGAATTTACAGGGTGATAAAAGAACATATCAATCGGTTACACACAGTGTGCATGTAACTGTTTATAATAACGTTTTATAATAATTATTCTTACCACACTAAATTAAAATAGGGTTGAAAATAACACAAAGACACTTTCATTGTAGTTTTACACAGGTTTTTGCACAAAAAAAAAGCTCTTTAGCAACACTTCCGCACTGTCAGCACGTGCTTTAGATACAAGGTTCGCGGGCCCAGCACTCCTCTGACGTCACATCAGCCTCGTGGAGTGGTGGGACGCGACAACATGAGTAGCATAGGAATGGAGCAATCCTATAGTTATATACAGAATCCTTGGGAAGGGCCATGTGAAGTTTTATTTTTATAATAGACACTTGCTCTGTCTACTAGACAGATGATCTGTCTATTAGACAGATGATCTGTCTACGAGACATATTATCTGTCTACTAGACAGATGATCTGTCTAATAGACACAAGATGTGTCTAGTAGACAGAGCAAGTGTCTCTTATAAAAATAAAACTTTACATATGGCCCTTCCACGCCTTCGTAGTATTTGGTTATGGTGTATGGGCAGCAAATGAGCAGTAGGAACGACGTGAACCGTGCGCAATGTCAAGCGTCAAACTACTTTAAGTATGAACATCATTAACGTCAAATCTCCTCCGGGGGTGCGTTCACATAACACGCCTTGTGGGTGTTTTGTTTAAAAATCTCTCCCTTCCGATTCCGCTCCCGCCTTTGTCTCCCATATGTCTCTATATTTATATTTCTAAAAATTGCGTTTATAGTTTTTCGGATTTTAAATTTTGAAATAAAATAACATTTCAACTATTCGACATAACCTAAATAAATATAGTAACTATTCTAGTGACTATTTTAGTAACAACTATCACCATAACCAACCTAATCAGTCTTATTTGTTGCCAATCGTTCCCCTAGAATTTTGACTTGGTGGAATCCATCTAAATAAAAAATAAGGTACAATAATGGCATACAGACAGAGATTATGACGCCCTCTGTTTTCGCAAAACGTCATTAGATAAAGTCATGCTAAATAATGGCAAGTTCTTTTATATCCATACGGCGTGTCATTATTGTGAACGCACAACTGCTGGTTCATATTCATCGATATTCGATACTCGATAGTCGAATCAAAGTCGAATAAGTCGATAGCAAATGGATAAATAAAAAATAAATAAATAAATAATAAATGAGGGACTGCCGACTGGACCAAGGATTCTGTATATAAATAACGTTGGGACTGGACTGCTGTTTTCTGTTTTAGTGAAATTGAAAATTGCGGTTTTGGTTGTGGTTGTATATATAAAAAAAATGTAAATGAATAGATAAAAAATAGAAGAAAACACAACAGACTTTACTGTCTTTAGGTTGTATTGCTTGGAAAATGGATCATTTCAGAGGAAATAATATCAAAGACCTCTGTCGAGCATGTTTACATACAGTAACTGAAAGGAAAAGTTTGTTATCCAATTCATTAGAAGTCTTTAATATTCGTGAGATGTACATGTCAGTAACGAATGTTGTGGTAGGTTGTAAACTAAATCGTATGCTGTCTTTATTTGTATTATGAAAAATGAAAGGTATTTATTTATCTAACAGGTGGAGATAACGGAAGCAACACCAAAACACTTCTGTAAAGAATGCAAAGATAAACTCACCATTAGTTTCAATTTCAAAAAACAGTGTTTGCAATCAGAAGACATCATCAAGAACTACCTCTCACAGGTAAAGCTTCTCAAGCATTAAACTTTCTCAACATAGAATAGTAGTCAGTGGCGGGAGGGCTGCAGAATCCCTAGAAAAAATCCTTGCTACGCCCTTGTCCATCAGTCAGAGATTCTACAAAGTGAGGGTTGAAAACATAAATCTTAAGAGTAATTTAAGTTCTAAAGTTGCAGCTTGACAAGTATGACTTTTCTGTATCTGGAACTTCTGGATTCACAATACGCACATGCCAGATTGTGAACATAAAAGTTACCAGTAGTCAGTAAGAGACAGAAGGACAATCCACCACTGATATTATTATGTAGTTATGCACAATAGCGTGACCTAGTGCTATTCTGCATCTTTACTCTTAAATTTAGTTGCTAATAATGTAAAATTGTTTATTCAGGAAATAAAAATTGAGGCTGAGGGTAAAACGTGCAATGAAGAAGTGTTGGGAGGATCGCAAGTCGCAAACGATTCGTTAGATTTTGTAGAGGAAAAACATGAAATTGCCGCCCCGAAGTCGAGAAGATCCAAAAAAGAATTTACGTTGGCAGAGGTATTGGGTGCAATCGATGAAATTCAAAAGAATCATAGTGACATTAAGAAATGCATTGTTTGTCCTGAAATTAACACCTTTTCCGGATCCGTCAGGAGTCTTATTTTACACATGGCCAAAGCTCATAGGTATGATTATGATGGTTGTGTTTAATTAATTATTTATTTAATTCATCGTTTTTTTTTACTATTAATTATTTTTTTCTTTTAACTGAATTCCTGTTAAGGCAAAGATTGTATGATTATGCTTGGGAGGGAAGGGAGAAATTTATACATGTAACACTAAACATTTTGATTTTAGTAATATATCAAATTGGTGTTCGACTTGTAATGAAATAATCGACGAAAATTTCGAAGATTTCGAAGACCATAAGAATGAGCATGACAGAACAGAAGGGCAGTGTAAATTTTGCAACAAAAGGGTGCGAAGAAGGAGTATGATAGAACATCTTAGAACTCATACAGGTATACTTTGTGCTATTTTATTTTCCTCAAGATTCCTTGATGTTATCTCAATACTGAAAGAGGTGTGACCTTGGCTTATTTTAGGACTCAAAGTTGATATAAATAAGTGTCAAGTGTCCCAGTTTCCTTTGTTTTAAAGATGTTCATTTGAAAAAATTGTTTGTAATACAGGTCGTAAAGTAACAAAGTTTTCATATTTTTTTTTTACAAATACTTGCACCCCAATCTAGATATTTTTGTGAAATTTAGTGAACATCTTCTATATATCTAGAGCAATTTTATAATGTAGGTAGTAGTGGCATTCGTGCACAAAACGTTTTTGAAAAAAAGAACACCACTATGTCTTCTGAAATAGATATTAATTTCTAGTCAATACGGTCTGCAATATTTCCGTAATTTTTTCACTTACACCATGCAGTTTTTTAATTACTTTTAGGCACATGAAAACCATTTTTTGAGCCCAATTACCCCTCGAAAGGGAAAGTCACAAGTTGTGAAACACCTTGTACATATACCTTGTATAGCCTATAGCGTCTCGTTATCAGTTAGTTAGTTTAGTTTAGTTATATATTGAGTGGGTCGATTAGTGACACCTCCACTGCGACCACCACTGCTTTTTAAAAAGCTAACGACCTTAGATGGTGTGAATGTATCCAGGTCTCTTGGAGAGAGGAATACTCTTCCGAACGTTGAGTGCCTGGTTCTTCCCAAGGTGGGGCAGTTGCATTAAACAGGCTCTGCTGTTTCTACATCCTCCAAACACAGGCGACATTCTGCGTTATCGGCTAGATTCATCCTGTGTAAGTGATGGTTCACTTTGCAGTGTCCTGTGTATATGACTATTAGGGCCCTTAGGTTAGTCCTTTTAAGTTCCAGTAGCTTTTTAGCTCTGTTTCTCGATGGTCCCTCAATGAAGGTCTTCGAGTGAGTTAATCCTGATAGAGTTTGCCAGTACCGAAGTACCTTATTTTCCGCCCAGGTGTCTATTGTTGTTTTGGCAGTATTTGAGGCTATGCCAACAGCGGGTTCTGGTTCTGTAAATTTGGATTCGGTTCCTCTTCTGGCCAGAGAGTCGGCTATTCTCCAAGGCCAGAGTGACCAGGAATCCAGACCAGAGTCAAGTTATTGTTTTTAGCTATCTCATTGAGTGCTGTTTGACAGTTCCATACTAGTTTGGAGTTGCAACGAATGGAGCAAAGGGCTTTCAAGGCCGCTTGGCTATCTGAGAAGATTTTAGTTCATTCTTATGTTGTCTTATGTCATTTAGTTCATATTCTTATGACCGGTTCTATTCCTCTGGAATCTCGTTATCAAGTCGAAATTTAG
Organism: Malachius bipustulatus; assembly: GCA_910589415.1. Lineage (NCBI taxonomy): Eukaryota > Metazoa > Arthropoda > Insecta > Coleoptera > Melyridae > Malachius > Malachius bipustulatus. Next base: position 19,842,227 of record OU342638.1, on the reverse strand, counting down.
TCTAAACGACCTGTCTGAAAAAGGAAATAACCCTTTTCTTGTATTTTTCGATCACTTGAAAATTGCCTAATGTATTTCTATGGTGCCTTGATAATTATAAACCACTGGGTGTCCTAATGATACTTTGGATCACCGGAACGTTACAGACTGGTGTTTTGCTTAAAAGAAAATTGGATCATTTTCTACAGGACCATATTGCTGATATCTGTAAAAAATTTACATGGAAAAAATAAATACTTTTATAGAGGTGTCCCATAATATGTGGGCAATCTACTGGATTTGGGTAAACTTAGTAAAAATAAATAAAAAAATATCCATAAGATTTATTCCTATGAGACCCGCCTCCAAAGATATTACCACTTAAAGTTAAGAGTTAAAAATCTATTTTTTTGGTCGATTTTGATAATTTTTTTTTATTTACTATATCATACAAGTCCATAAAATTCAAGAGGCAATATGATCAGCAAAAATTGAAAATAAGTGATTATTGATTCGACTATAGTAGGGTGTTCCATCGTATAGAATTCTCGGAAAAAGTACACTTTATAATTAAATTTGAGTATTTTATTTGTGACACATTCATGAATAATTTAATTCTCTATAATCTGGTCTAATCAGCATGTTTGTAGTGAGCTTAATTGGACCCCCTTTTGCAATAGGGAACCAACTGACATTCTGCGAAAAAATGAGATAATTTGTATTTCTAGTTCAACTAGGGTTCTAAACGTTTTGCAATAGAGGAGCCAAGTGTTGGAGCTCTGCTTACACCATCTATTGATCACATGCACCAACTGAAAAATTTAGAAGGCATGTAGGTACTACATTTTTACTACATCAGTAATTTCTCATTTAACTCAGTTGTATTTCTGTTGGTTGGTTCCCTATTGCAAAAGGGGGTCCAATTAATCGTACAGTCGCGAAAAACTAATTAAGCAACAAAAAAAATCTGTTTTTTTTTATATCAATAAATTCTAAACATCGTTAGAAATCCACCTGTGAAATTAGAAATTGAAAATTTATAAAGCAAATGCCATTAATTGCAGATAATGTCAAATCAGGCAAAATCAGACATAATTTATGATGATTTTTGTTTGTAAAGCTATTAACTGTGGTGAAAAGTACAAAAGATGGTCAAGTGTGCTAGTTATTTATGATGACTTAGTTGAAAATAAACATTTTGCATTCTCCTGTACAAAGGCGGACTCCGATTCTTTGAAATAGGGGTAGAAACTTTTCTTCAGGTATAACAAAGCTCCTTGTTCACAGCATGTGACTAAAGTTGTAAATTGTTGCTGTAGTGACGGGTTTATAATCATAATCATAAACTTTATTTCGATTTTATGTCCAAATTTGATGGCAAATTACTCAATTATGGTTAAAGATATCGATTAACAAATTACTGTTTCTTATAGAAGAAACTTTTTTCTACAAGTGTATGAAAAATCATAGAAATGCGTTTAGTATTTTGATATAAAATCGAAAGTCACATTTAATTAATTTACCAAAAATGATTACATCATAATATTATAGTAGGTTTATTGTAATCCAGGTATTTAAATTTTCATATAAAAATTTTAATTAGAAATACCTTTTTTCGCGAGAATTCTATATGATGGGACACCCGGTATGTATTAAAATTTTCATATGGAAACTGATTACATTTTTTATTAATCACCAATATCCTCCAAGTTTCAATTTTTTTATTTGTGGAAGTAACCTCTATTTCGGAGTACATCCAATATTCCAACCAAGCTCGATATTTGTCCATTCAATTCACATAAAATAATTTTTATACAGGGTGTATCATACATATATTGACTAACTTTTAGGAGTAGTAGGGGGCGTCAAAGCAAACATTTTTTTTCTCATAAATATTTCTCCAAAAACACTTTGTTTTCGAGATAAAGGATGTTAAAATTAAAAAAATATATAACAATTTTTGGTCGTGTAAATGTGAACCGATTTTGATGAAACTACATGAGCAATAAACAAAGATCTTTAATTTTGCTATTACAGGTTTTGTAGGTGTCTTCCAGTGGTGTAGATATTCGGGGTTTTGTCTTTTTTCCCCTTTCCCTCCTTATCTTTTACACCACTGGCTTTATTGCAAACACATAAACGTTATTCAATAGCTACTGCATTTTGGAACAAAAAATATTCATTAATTTTTTAATACGGCGCACCGGTTTTGATATATTTGAAGTTTTCTAAGATAATGTTTGGCCATTTACATTGCAAAATAATTGATTTCATTAAAAGTTATCGGACAGAATTTTTATGCAAAATGTTATTCTTAATATGTTTTATGTTTATTCATCAAACTTCAAAATATAACTCTGGGGCTATATTTTTTGACAGCTTTGAATTTTTGCTTATATTTTCGCTTTGAATTGAATTTTCTGACAACTGATTGGCCTAATGCTCAAACCCTATGAACGGTTTGAATTTTAACCCAATGACATGTTCCAAAATATGACCCTAGGGATTATATCTGTTGATGAATACGGATCTTAATTATTAGTGATAGTGCCTGAGGGAACTTCAAATATGTCAAAAACGGCGCACCGTATGAAAAAAAAAACTGGAATACTTTTTCGTTCTAAAATGCAGGAGCTATTTAATGACGTTTTTGTATTTTGCAATAAAGTCAGTGGCGTAAAAGATAGGGAGGGAAAGGAAAAAAAAGACAAAGCCCTTAATATCTACATCATTGGAAGACACTACAAAACCTGAAATAGCAAAATTAAAGATCTTTGTTTATTGTTGTTCATGTAGTTTTATCAAAATCTGTTCAAATTTACATCAGTTATAACCAAAAATTGTTATATATTTTTTTAATTTTAACATCCTTTATCTCGTTAAAAAAGCGTTTCTGGACAAATCTTTGTGAAAAAATGTTTGTTTTGACGCCCCCTACTACCCCTAAAAGTTTGTTGGTATATTTGAGGCGTTGGGAACTACAGGTGTCCGGAAATTATGCGCAAAAAATTAAAGGGGTGATTCTACTTGATGAAATATTGCCAAAAGTATCTATAATTTTTTTTTCGAAAACTCAGAAATAAGAAAGTTATGAGGCTTCAAAGTTGATTTTTTTAAATCAATATTTTTTTATAACTTTTTTTCTAGTGTAGGGATTGCCACTGATTCTGCTTTTTTAGACACATTCTAGCCACTGATGTTGCTTTGCATCCTTGGTCCAAATTAGACTTGAATCCCCCGAAATCGAAAGGTCTTAACTGCCCTTGACCTTCAAAAAAGGCCTATAACTTTTTTCGTAATATTTTTTTCTGAGTTTTGAAGACACACAATTGAAGAACATGAAGAAATCTTCGGAAAAGGTCCTCTTTGTCTATCACGATAAAATGGCCTGTTTCCGAGTAAAATTGTTTTAAAAATTTGCTTGCACTAAAATTGATCACCATAAATTATGATCATTCTGTAACAATACCAAAGCATGCTTTGGAAACAGCTGCAGGGTTGCCTAGGAAACAAGGCGTTTGCTTTGGATTTCATTTTGACAGCAATTTTTTTTTATTAAAAAAAAAGGTTAAAAAATTTTAAAATTTTATCATTTCCAAGTCTATTTATATACGAATGTCTATCTTTTTTACATAACAGCTGCAGGCAACCCTGCAGCTGTTTCCAAAGCATGCTTTGGTATTGTTGCAAATGGTGATCAATTTTAGTGCAAGCAAATTTTTAAAACAGTTTTACTCGGAAACGGGCCATTTTATCGTGATAGACAAAGAGGACCTTTTCCGAAGATTTCTTCATGTTCTTCAATTGTGCGTCTTCAAAACTCAGAAAAAAATATTACGAAAACAGTTATAGGCCTTTTTTGAAGGTCAAGGGCAGTTAAGGCCTTTCGATTTTGAGGGATTCAAGTCTAATTTGAACCAAGGATGCAAAGCAACATCAGTGGCAAGTGTGTCAAATTTTAAGAAAATCCGTACACTAGAAAAAAAGTTATAAAAAAATATCGATTTAAAAAAATCAACTTTGAAGGCTTATTACTTTCTTATTCGTGAGTTTTCGAAAAAAAATTATAGATACTTTTGGCAATATTTTATCATGTAGAATCACCCCCTTACTTTTTTGCGCATAATTTCCGGACACTGTATATTGGCCAATTTTGTTGGCCAATAAATCTAAATATAATTTTTGTGCCACTATAGTTTTCAACGCCTCATTTATGATACAGCCAGTATATGGGACGGATTTACTTTCAACCAGCGAAATCTCATGTTATGTGTTTTATTTCCAGAGAGATTGTGAAGCAATAAAACAAATTCTTTTAGGTGTAAATGATGCGTTGTTGGTTTGTGACGTGTGCCAGAAATCGTTTTCAAGTAAATGGTATCTGAAGGTCCACTTGAAAAGACACGGCAAGAGATTGACCGAAAAATTAAAAAGGCAAAAATCTGCCAGTATGGCTGAAAATAATGAGAGCTTATTGAGTGATGTCAACTGCGTGAATGAAGAATATGATTATAAAGATCTCTCCGTAAATTTGTTTACAAAAGGTGGCAGCAGTGTTCATGAAAGTTCAGATAATTCTGCGAGCATTGTAAATAATTCCAGAGAAGAGAAGGAAATAAGTAACCCCTCGGATACGTTGCAATGGAAAGTTGAAAGGGAAATGGAGATGTTCAAGGAAAGAGAAAATAATATTGAAGCGTGTCGAATTTGTCTTCTGGAAATGGGAAGTGATAATCTTGAAGATCATATGACTGAACAACATAGGTATTATCATTATTATTATTATGACAGAAATGTATAGCTAATCCGTTTTAACTACTGATCCTACATGAAATTTACCATATTCAAGTTATTCAATTTATACCCTCCACCCCTCCATCAACTATTTATTAACATTGGTACAAAAATTAAATTCAATAGCAAGAATTTTTCTACTTTTTGACATAAAACTGATGTGTCATATTATGTCAAAGATTTCGAAGATGCTTCAATCCCTGTCAACTCCCAAATTTCAAACGATTATGGGGGATCATGTAAGACCTCATTAAAGGTATCCTAATCATCTACACAAAAATTATGTTGTTTAAAAAAAGTTCAATTTGAGAATCTGTGTCAGTGAGGATGTTTATAAACAACCTATTTTTGAAAAAATAATTAAACTAACTTTAAAATGAAGTCTCTTATTTTTTTATCTAATTTAATAGTTTTTGCCAAAGTTCCATCTCATTCGTCTCGGAATTTAAAAGGTGAAAAACTCTCACTGACACACAGAGGTACCTTTAAAGTGAGGTCTCACATTACCTTACTATGCCATTTGAATTTTGTTAATTATTGATTTTGTGCCATTTGATGTGTTACTTTTTGTACTAAAGTTCTGTCTCATCTGGTTCAGATAAATAATATACAGGGTGTTTCATTAATCAGTGCAGGAAATTCAACTGGAGATTCCTTGCTGAATTTTAAGGGGGGTTTGTCATAAAAAAAAACGTTTTTCTTAAAGCCTCCCCTAAGAAGTTACAGCCCCTTAAAGTAGGGTAAAAAATTCAGATTTATCGATTTTTTCCTGAAATGACTTGAAATAAAAAAGACGGCTGGGTATTCGAATACTACTACCATGAAGCCTCCATAATTACATAATTTTATGCACCCTTGTTCTCTGCAAGGGTGTGAATCATACTACTCCTAAAGTTTTTTTTCCAGAACTTTTTTCCTAATATTTTTATTTTATTTTTAAATTCACACTTTGGAGGGCCAGTTCAATTGGAAAAAAATTTGTCTCTTAAAAATTTCACAGAAACTCGATACTTTTCCACTAAAGAAATAAATTAAGCGGACTTACATAAATTATAACAGTGTGATTTTAGATACAAATTTATAAAAATATGTAAATATGTAAAATATGTAAAATATTTATAGGAATAAATAAACATTAAATAACACAAAAAACATAATTAACAATAAACACAATCAATTTAATTTAAATTAACAATATTTCGTTAAGATAGTGCTCAAAATGGGTACAATTTTCGTGAATACATGCCCTTATTTTATTTCTTTAGGGGAAAAGTATTGAGTTTTCGTGAAATTTTTAAGAGACAAATTTTCTTTTCAATTGAACTGGCCCTCCTAAATGTGAATTTAAAGATACAAAAATTATTAGGAAAAAAGTTCTGGAAAAAAACTTTTAGGGGTAGTATGATTCACACCCTTGCAGAGAACAAGGGTGCATAAAATTATGTAATCATGGAGGTTTCATGGTAGTAGTATTCGAAAACCTAGCCGTCTTTTATTTATTTCAAGTCACTTCGGAAAAAAATCGATAAATGTGAATTTTTTACCCTACTTTAAGGGGATGTAACTTCTTAGGGGATGCTTTAAGAAAAAAACTTTTTATGACAAACCCCCCTTAAAATTCAGCAAGGAATCTCCAGTTGAATTTTCTGCACTGATTAATGATACACCCTGTAATTATATAAAATTATTAATCTTTTACCATTTTCTTTTATTTTTTTTTTTAATTATTTTACCATTAATCTTTTATACTATACAAGGATTTGGTGGATCCATAATTATTGGGATTGTTCTGAAGATCTTCCTGACGAGAAAATCTTCATAATTATTTTTGAGGCATATTTTTTCCATCCACATTAAAGAATCCTTTTAAAAGCATCCTGTGTCTATATTGCCTCAGTTTAATTTCTTTCAATTTCTTCTTGAGTTTGTTAAAAGATAACTGAGAATTATGTTTTCTTTAAGAAATTCCCTCTTATTTTAATTACATTACAGTATTTTTATTTTAGCCACATAACCAATTGGTGTTCTTTGTGTAATGCTCTGATAGACGAAGATTTTGAAGGACATACCAACAGTCATATAAAAGAACATGTGATTTGTAGAATTTGTAAAGTAGAAGTGAAAAAAATTGAATTGGTAGAACATTTAAAAACTCACGTTGATAATTTGAGTTTTTGTTTAATTACGAACGAAGAAGAACATTTGCAACAACAGGACGAACTAAAGGATCAAGAGAAAGAGAAAGTGGCTGTAACTTCTTTGAAGAATCAATTGAACGACCAAATATTAGATGAAGATACGAGCTTTGAAATTGACGACAAACACAACTTTATCAGTCTGGAAGAAAATCTTCGCCCCTTTACTACAAAAACTAGTCAGCAATCAAAGAAACAAGCCAAAGGAAGTAAAAAGTTTAGATGTAATATTTGCGGAAAGGTGTTTTCGTAAGTTCAAGCTGTATATTATATAATTCTTGTTCGTCTTTAATTCATATTTCTCTTGGTTTGGATTAAATGTTGCTTTGGTCAAATATATAAAATTTCTTGCAGGCGGCAGCGCACCTTACGGAAGCACATAGACATGGCTCATATAAACGAAGGTGATTTCAGATGTTCATTTTGTAGGCGATTATGTCCAAGTAGACCTCAATTGATAGAGCACGAAAGGGTACATACTGGTGAAAAACCTCACATTTGTAACACTTGTGGAAAGGTATGAAAAAATACTTTTAGCAGATTAATAAGTTTAGGTCAACCTTATCTAATAGGTGCATTCATTTTCAAGGGTTTTGCTCAAAAATCAAGCTTAGCGACCCACATGCGCATTCACGGAGAAAAACGAATCGCTTGCACTCTTTGTGACAAAAGATTCAATAGGACTTTTGAACTGCGAGTTCATATGATGAACCACACAGGTGAGATTATTTAATTTTCTTTTATATCGTATCTGATTATCGACGTGTTCAATGTTTCAGGGGAGAGACAGTACTTATGTACCGAATGCGGTAAAGGATTCACGCAAAAGAGTCATCTAGACTCGCACCTTAAAATTCACAGCGACGAAACACCTTTCAAGTGCAATCAGTGCGGAAAAGGTTTTAAGCGGAACGATTCTTTGAAGTTTCATCTTCTGGCACATTCAGGTGAATTTGTCTGAAATAAATAGTTTTATAGTGTTGGGTAAAATATTTTTTTGTAGGCTATAAAAGTTTGAAATGCCCACATTGTACATATGCATGTAATAAGAAGTACCACCTGAAGCAGCATATGAAGAGACATTCGGATGCTTTAACAGAAGAACAGTTTTTATGTCAGATATGTGGGAACTCCTTCACCACCAAAGGATCCTTACAAATGCATATGACTTCTGTCCATAATGCTATTTTGTAAAATAACAGTTCTTATTATAGATAATTGTGATTATTGTGACAGCTTAATAAAGAATTATCTGACTGTATTCAACTTTTTTTATATTATAAAAAGTGAGTAGCATCATATAAAGTGTGGTCCATCCTTGTATGTCTCATAGTGTAACATCCCCTTTTAGGGACACCTACATTTGATTTTTCTGGAGAAATTAATTCTCAGGTAGGTTCTTTTGAGGTTACTTTGCATAAATAAAATTAATAATACTATATTATTACATAAAAAGAATACAATTACAAATTTGTCATCAACAAATTACAACTTAGATTCTAGCATGAAATCAATAAAGCTCAAAATAGTTAAACACTCAGGGAACCATCCAGAGTCGGGGGCTCTTAACTGCCACTTTTACTTTAATTATTAAAAGTAATATTCCTTGAACTGATGAATACTCGCTGTTTGGTAATTTTTAATTGTTAAACTGAAGAATATGCTGCTTTTATAATTACTTATTAGTGAACGATGAATGCTTAGTACACTTATTATGAAAATTAACACTTGTTTATATTTATCCAGACAACCTTTTTAAGTTGACCAGAAATTAACACCACAGACACATGCAGGAGAGACCCCGATATGCCTATCTTGCAGGAAAGGGTCTACACACCTTCGTCGAGCACTGCTAGTACCCGACTCCTCTGGCAATAGTGGAAACTGGCATTTCATCCTTACACAAACCAGCTTCGTGGTAGTCCTTAGTTCCACAACCCACCTCACTAAAATTCACTCCTTAGTCTATACAATACAGATATCCCAATCATTGGTGTGCTTCAATAGCAGCCTTACCCTTCAAGAAAGATAGAAAAAAGATGTAAGAGAAAAGTTGTATGGTTAAAGTAGATCTATACCCTTATAAAGGTGTCAAGTTTTGATGTGGTGACTGAAGCAATTTTTTAATAGAACACCTTTTTAGGTTACCTCATGCCCGTATTTTTCAATTTTGAGGTAGTGGTACCAACTAGTAGCTACCAACTGAAAAGTTACAACTCAAAAAATTTGCGTTATCATCTATTTAAAAAAATTGCAGCGGCTTGCTTTTTAGAACCAAGAGATGGAACTTGAGACGGTGAGCGTCGAACAATAGACCAATGCCCTAATGTCAAAGAGTTGCAAAAAAAATTAATTTTGCTAATTTTCAGTCTCATTTTTTTCAAATTGGCATGGCCCCAATTTTATTACGCTATTAGATTCCAAGTTCCTTCCTTTTTTGTTTTTTTTTTTACTCTCTAGAGGTACCCCTCGTGAGGGGTTGCTAGTCCCCCATCGGGCGCCTCCCCAGGTGGCGGATAGGGGAATGCCTCCTAGATATAGGTGGTACCGGGGAAATGAAATACCCGGGGCGGACCAAAACTAGCAATGGAGCAGCGTCTGACCCAGAATGGGCGGTTGCACTGGTTAAAGGCAGCAGTTTCACCAAAATCGGGCTACAGCGCAAAAAGAATGACTTTGAAACGGTATAGTTCCGAACAAGGATAAGCGTGGCTGAAGCAGCCAAAAACGGTTTTCCCACTGCGATACAGAAAAGGAACGGAACCCTTACTGTAGTTCATGCTTCCAAAAAATCTAAATGGCAGACGAAAACAAGAAAATGGCCCTCAGTCCGGGGCACCCCTTAAGTGGGGAGAGGGTGCGAAGAATACCCCCGTCGCCTACCATTGAGAATCAAGGAAGCGGAGAGAGAATACAGATATACAACAAGACAGTACGCATTGCCACCTGGAACGTACGCAGTCAATTCATGCTCGGGAAATTGGCAAACACTGAGGCCGAGATGCGCAGGATGAAAATAGACATACTGGGACTAAGCGAGATACGATGGCCTGGCTCAGGAAGACAAAAGACAAAGGAAGGATTCATTTATTACTCAGGTGGAGCCGACCCAGAACATCAATATGGAACAGCTATACTCGTTTCGGACAGAATAGCACGATCGGTGATAGACTTCATCCCTCTGAATGATAGAATAACGCTATTGAAATTACGAACATCTCAAAGAAACCTCAATATAATACAGACTTATACTCCAACAAGCGACAAACCTGATCAGGAAATAGAGAAGTTTTATGGCGAGTTGGATGAGGTAATGCGACTAACAAAGAAAGGAGAGATAACGATTATCAATGGAGATTTTAATGCCAAAATTGGTCATGGTGCTGAAGGAGACAATATTGTGGAGCATACGGACTTGGCACAAGAAATAGCAGAGGAGATAGACTCGCACAATTTCGCGCGAAGAACAACCTTCTAATAGCCAACACCTTGTTTAAACAACATCCCAGAAGACTATATACCTGGAAATCACCTGCAGACAAAGAAGGTAGAATTGTCAGAAATCAAATCGATTTCATTCTACTCGACCTAAACTTCAAGAAGTATATCAAATCAGTGAAAACCTATCCTGGAGCGGATATTAATAGCGATCACAACCCAGTCGTAATGGACTTTAGACTTAAGAGATTTTTGAAGGTTAAAAAGGAAAAAATTGCAAGAAAAACAGACCTTGCACGTCCCCGAACGAAAGAAAGAAATAAGTCTTGAGATTGAGAGAGAAGTGGAAACAATAACGAGCTCGGTACAAAGACATGATGTTGAAGAAATGTGGAATACATACTTTAAAAACAAAAATCCAAGAAGAAAACATTGGATTCGCGAAGAACAACAAGAGACAAGAATGGATAACACAGGAAATCATGAATCTCATGAATGAAAGAAGAAAACAAAAAACAAACCCAACAGAATACAAACGGATTAATAAACTCATTCGAAAAAAGTGCAGAGAGGCTAAGGAAGATTGGATGTCGACTAAATAATAATAATAATAATATCGACTTTATTTTTTCATTTAGAACACGATTTACAAAAAATAAATTTTTCACACCACACGGCGGAATCTAGCAAAAATAGCTATTCTATTCAACCATGTAGTATGAAGAACAAAAAAGAAAGAAAACTCAAAGTATCTTGTATACCCATATGCCTACTAAACATAAAGCTAACTTGACAAATAATTCAAATAATTCAAACAATTCAAATAAATACCTAACATAAACCTCATATCAAATAAAAAGAAGACAAGAAATAATACGAAATTTCAGGAACGAGAGGAAGATACAAGAAAGAGATTAGAAAAGAAATTATGAAAAGAAGATGAAAAAAGAGGAAAAACAAAAATACCAGAATCCATATACGATACTCATAAACCATCACGCATCAAGACAAACTGTGTACTGACTTTCAAAAATACGCTTTCTGTATAACGCTTTAAACTGGGGGAAAGATAACATGAAAATATTATCCGGTATAGCATTAACCACCTTGACAGCATTATAGGAAAAACTTCGCTGGAACAATGCTGTCCGATGCTGAGGCATTGTGAGTCTAGCCCTATTTCTGATGACCCGCTGGTGTATATCCAATCTAGACGTAAGTCTCTCACTAAGGGACACAGGAGGATCCTTACCATTAATCAAATGATGCATAAAGCCTGCAAAATGCAGCAATCTGCGATTTTCCATTAGTAGCCAGTTCAACTTTACAAATGTATGCGAGATGTGGTCATACTTTCTCAATCCAAAAATGAGTCTCGAGCAACAATTCTGAACCTTTTGGATTTTACATCTAGTACGCGAATCCAAAGCAGGTCCATAAATGGTGTCACAGTAATTATACTTCGACAAAACAAACAATTCACACAATCGCTTACGTAAATTCATATTGAGAATATGTCGGTTTGAATAAAGTAACTTAACAGCAATGAAGGATCTTCTATGAAGCTGACTAATGTGCTCTCTGAATCTAAGTTCATAATCAATTATAAGGCCAAGATTTTTACAATTGTCCACGTCAGGAAGAACCGCATCATCTAAAACAATTTTAAAATTTTGTCTAAGAAATTTTCTACGTTGTTGGTCCGAAAAGATTATTACCCGGGACTTCGTAGGATTAATTATCAAATTATGATCATGAGACGTTTGCCTGATTATTTCCAAATCTCTGTTTACCAGTTCATTAGCTTCCAAATATTTTCCATGGTCGAACTCAAAATAGAGCTGCGTGTCATCAGCGTACGCTTGCAATTGACAGTTTTCTACAGAATTTATAATATCTGCAGTATATATTATAAACAACAGTGGTCCCAATATGGATCCCTGAGGCACTCCCGATAAGACCTCAACTCCACCCGAAATCCGACCATCGCTAAGAATATTTTGCCATCTGCACCTAAAGTACGACCTCATAAGGCAAAGCGCATTAGCGTCAAAACCGTAGTAACATAGTTTGGCACACATAAGTTCATGATTGACGGTATCAAACGCCTTAGAAAAATCAAGCAGGACCAACACAGCCGCTCTACCAGCATCTCTAGCCCTAATGATGCTGTCCACAACATTTGTCAAGGCGACTGCCGTACTGAAGCCCCTCCTGAAACCACACTGCGAAGCAGGAATTATATTATTTCTTGTCATAAAACTGAAAATTTGGTCACTCAAAATTTTCTCAAATATCTTTGAGACAACCGGCAAAATACTGATAACACGCAGGTCATCATAATGAGCCGGAGTCGGTTTCTTAGGAATAGGTTTGCCAATTGCAATTGCAGGTTTGCCAAATGCAGGAGTTAACTAAATGTGTAATATACTTATCAATAAAAGGGCTACAATACTTAAGATATCCGGCTGATAAGTCGTCAATTCCTCGAGCATTAGTGTCAATGCTGCTCAACACTCTATTAACTGTCTCAATTGTTGCGAATTCAAAAGAGAATATGTTATTATCATTATATCGATTATTATTATAGAAATCAATTTGTGAACCGCAATCAGAGGACACTCGTATGAAAGGTTTAAAATGGTTAGAAATACCCTCAGGATCAGAAAGATTTTCAAGGATGGCAGTATCATTTTTAGAACTTAGTTTGAACATCCTGAGGGCATTCCAGACTTTCTTTTCACTTTTTTCCGAGCAGACACCATCAATATATATTTTTTTCTCCCTTCTAATACAAGACAAAGTAAAATTTCTCAACTGTTTGTATCGCAGCCAGTCTTCACCATTTTTAGATTGCTTAAACCTTTGCAAAGCTCTATTTCGCAAATTTATATAAACTCTTATATTCGAGGTCGGGAAATGTCGGGAAATTAAATGTCAGGAAATAGAACAGCTTCAGGAACGATATGACACGTTCAATGTCCATAAGAAAGTCAGAGAGATGACAGGCAGACACAGAAAACGACGCGAAGCAGTCTTAAAAAATGATGACGGCGAAACAATCATGGGAACAGAAGATAAACTTGCGAGGTGGAAAGAATACATCCAAACACTTTTTGACGACGATAGGCCTTGTGTTCCACCACCCACAGATAATAATTTAAACGAAAAAGGCCCAGAAATAACTAAAGAAGAAGTTATCCATGCAGTAAAGGCACAGAAAAATGGGAAAGCTACCGGTCCCGACAAAATCAACGCCGAGATACTTAAATTAATTGCAGAAAATGAAAGTAAAAGCCTAGACTTGTTAACATTACTATTCAATAAGATATATAACTCAGGTAAAATACCATCAGACTGGCTAAAATCAACATTTGATCTGCCAAAAAAAAAACAACTCCCTACGATGCGATGACTACCGGATAATAAGTCTGATGTCTCACGTCCTTAAAACTTTCCTCAGAATCATCCATACACGAATTTACAAGAAGTGCGAATATCAGATGAATAACACTCAGTTCGGATTTCGAAACGGAATGGGAACGAGAGAAGCTCTGTTTTCCTTAAATGTGTTGACGCAACGATGCAGAGACATGAACGTGGATGTATATGCATGTTTCATAGACTACCGAAAAGCGTTCGATTGCGTTAACCATCAAAAGATGATCGAGATTCTTAGAACAACTTAGAGCAGACAATATCGGAAGATGTGTGGATCAGGCGAGGAGTCAGACAGGGTTGCGTCTTGTCTCCACTCCTATTTAATCTATACTCGGAGTCTATATTTAGAGAAGCATTGGAAGAGACTAAGGGCGGAATCAAGATCAATGGAACTATGATAAACAACATTCGGTACGCTGACGACACTGTCCTTATAGCAAATAATGCACAAGAGCTAAGAGCTACAAAATAAATTCGGTAGTTAGTCACAGCGAAGCATTCGGATTGCATCTAAATGTCTCGAAAACTAAAATACTGATATTCTCAAAGACCCCAATAAACGTACATCTTCATGTCAGAGGACAAACAATAGAGCAGGTAAACTCCATAAAATATCTGGGAGCTAACATCAATAGCCAATCCGACCCGAGAAAAGAAATACTGTCAAGGATCGAACAAGCGAGAAAAGTACTCATTAACATGAAAACGTTTTTCACGAGGTCAGACCTTGGTCTGGAACTCAGGAAGCGGATGGTCAGATGTTACATCTTCTCTGTCTTACTCTATGGTTGCGAAAGCTGGACAATGGACCCACAGACAGAAAAAAGGATAGAGGCCTTCGAAATGTATGTCTACAGGCGGATGCTGCGAATTTCATGGGTGCAGAGGATCACCAAGTTCGAAGTACTCCAACGAATGAATAAAGAAAAAGAGTTACTGAACACCATCAAAGAGAGAAAAATGCAATACTTGGGTCACGTACTGAGAGGAGAAAGATACGAGCTACTCCGACTCATAATAGAGGGTAAAGTGCAGGGCAAGAGATCAGTGGGAAGACGCCAGAACTCATGGCTGAAGGACCTGAGAAGGTGGTTTGACCGCTCATCTGCAGAAATATTTCGTGCTGCAGTTTCCAAAACTACAGTTGCCATTTGGATCGCCAACCTTCGACGGGAGACGGCGCAATGAGAAGAAGAAGAAGAGGTACCCACCCTACCTATAAATTTCACAGTTTTCGAGATAATTGGAAGTTTTCCTATAAACTTGGATCCTGTGCATGTGCAATGGATCTATTACGACATTTTGCCAGAAACACATAGAGATTGGAGGTAAACACTGAACAATTTTTGTAATCATTGTCAGTCAATCTTTCTTCCTTATTTACTAATTGTAGCGTTGGCCGGAGTAACGTTGTAACTTACATAATTTTTTGCATTCATTTTTTCGATTTAGTAGGTTTAAATGGGCAGAATACTTCCACCAAAGCTTCAAATATTGCTTAATTTAGCTTAAATAATATTTAAACAATATTTTAAGAATCGCCAATTGAAAACATTCCATTCAATAATGTTGCAAAGTACATTTTTTGAGTCTCATGTAAAAATGTAAGTTACAACGTTACTCCGGCCTATGCTCCAATTATCCAATATTTTTTATGTGATAATGTATTGGGTGGGGGAGGGGAAGTGCCATTATATTCCCTAAAAAAATAGTCGATCTTAATTATTACTATTTATTAATAATTAAACTATGGAATACAAATAAATTGAGAATAAGGTACTATCAAATTAATTAATTAGTAAAAACACTACTTCTATTTTGGAACTTTTTCTGATATTTTAAAGATTACATTATGAGCTGAACTCATATGCACTTGCAAAGAAGATTTACTGAAGAATCGCTTCTCACAAATCCGGCAGAAAAACTTCACATCAGTGAATTTTTTCCAAGATGCCGGATCACGAGATAAAGCCAAACGCCTTGTATGTGCTTTCATGTGCGTCTTCATATGCATCTTCAAGTGATATCGTCTATTACATGCGTACGAGCAACACGGACAGGACAGTTTCTTTACACCTGGAAAAACAATGCCGTAATTATTATATTCTACAAAAAGATCGCAAGACAATACCTGAATGTGACATTATATGAATTTTCATGGTGTGCTTTCGCTTAAAACCTCTTCCACACTGAAGACACACAAATGGCAATTCACCGGTATGAGTTCTGGAATGATCTACTAAATGGCAATGCTGAGTGAAACCAGCACCACATTCACTGCATAAAAACGGTTTTTCCCCTAGAATGTAAAGATATCAAGTAATAATGTGAACCACTTTACAGAAGCATAATAGACAAGAATAATTAAATCGTTTAGTTTCTAAGATAGAATGAATACAGAGATCTGGAAAGTACTTGACCATATTCACAACAATAAAGTGAATTATTATATCTACAACTTGAACAGAGCAAACCAAGAAACTATAAGTTCACAATTTTTTTCTAACAACTTTCTGGTGAAAATGTACTTTTTATAATTAGAAATCTCAATGCGGGCAAGTCTCTTAAGACAATTTTACCTGTGTGCTTCATTAAATGTATCCTCAATTCGGATCTAGTTCCGTATCTCTTTTGACACACCTTACAAGAAAATTTTCTTTCGTGGGTCGCAATGTGATTGGTTAAATTTCCAGTTGTCTTGAATCCCTGGAAAACACATTAATTGAATTAGACTAGAGCCATAGAAAAGCATCAAAACACTTTTGAACCTTAACAACCGTAAAAGTCACTCTTGAAGTTTAGAAGACATAGAGGTGTTTCGGTACTCCATGGATAAATTCCTAGCTAACAAATAAAAGGAAAAGTTCATACGACATTGGCCTAAAATGCTTCTGAGGGGTAGCTAGAACTCCCCCCAACCCGCCCCAGTTGCGATGTCCCTGATTAACACCCAGTCTGTTCAATGTCATCACCTAAATTCAATAATATCACCTAAAGTTCACCCTTGATAAGAGATGTTTGACCCTCAAATTGATACCTTTAAAGGTTCCATGAATATAAAATGAAATCAACAGTAGTGTTTTTATTCAACAATTATTAATAAAAACTAAATATGGGGGGCACTTTTAATAACAAGCCCTAGCTCCCTTAGAAAGCATTTTTAGGCCAATGTTGATATGAACTTTTTGAGCTATAAATTTGTTTGTGGAGTTCCGAAACAACCTGAATATGAGCATGAGCCATAAATCAAGTAAAAGTAGTAACATTATACTGTACTTGATTGATTTAGATTTGGGCATAATGAAATAACGTGCACAAAAATGCATTTGTAAATATTTGCTCCCTGTACATTTTAGGGAGGAACAGGAAAGAACTAATTGGTTCAAAATTTCAAAATAAATTTGATTCGATTTCTACTTTTTTGAATTACATTACCACTTTCACATAACATCAAGAAAGTTTTAGGTATCTATAGGAGAGCAAATATTTCAATTACGTAAAAGAAGAAAAACAACTTACTTTTCCACAAATACTGCAAATATGATTTCTGTCGACTATATGTAACTTCTTATGCAAGCCAATTTGCCTTTTAGTTTTAAATTCTTTATTGCAAAATTGGCATTTGTATACAGATTGATTTTCGTTACAACCATGCTTTTCTACAATGTGTATCTTCAAGGTGCTTCTAAGCCTAGAAAATATTAAGGAAATCATCAATTTAACAGTACTTATAACACAATATAAAAACATTACTTGAAAACATCCCCGCACAGGTCACACAACAACACTCCTTCCACCTCATGTTCCAAGAGATGCTCTTCCAAGTTATCCACATATTCATTACATTCCTTACAAAGTTTCTTAGACTGAGACTGGAACTCTTCAAACTCTTCAGAGCTTATTTTATATTGATTCGCATGCACTTTTGTGGTATGTCGTTTCAGAGATGATTTGTGCCTGTGTGTGAAAAAATTAAATTGAAAATCAAACATCGCGCATCTAATTTAATAGAAAATATCACTCACCAGAATGCTGAACCACACGTAGAGCATAGATGCGGTTTCACATTAACCCCGTTTTCATTATTTTCTGTTGCATCAGTGTCACCTTCATTTTCATCTGGTAATGCAGGTTTCACAACCGAACCTGAAATTGAAAAATACACATACTCAATATAATTTCAATAAAAATTTGTTAATTCCCCCTCCGCAGCTGTTTTATCCATTTTGAAGTTACTTGAATAAAATCATTAGAAGGTTGAATTTTTATAGTTTTTTAATAATATTTTATCTTCTAGTGTCAATATGATCTGACATTTTTTAAATACTGTCAAACCTTTAGTCAAATGGGTTTATTTTTTTTATTTTGATCGTTTTAAGTTTTCAGCTCTGTAAAATGACACCTGTCAAACCTTTGACCCAACGAGTGTGGTTGTAAGTCCGTTCCTGACTTCCCTGACGAAGTCAAACGTCTACTCTGATATGGCTTAATGACTCTTTATGGCCGCTATAAAATTTTATCGAATTACACAGGTCAGCTCAAAAGTTAGAGCCAAAAATTAAATCATTGGGTACCCTTTTGGGGCTTTGTATCTCCGTTTAGGAACACTTTAGGAATTTTTTATGACATATAATTTTGACTTATACCTGTTTTCCCATACATCCGCCAATTGTTTGCCGATCTATTACCTACATATTAAGGGCCTTGATGATTTGAACATTTTCGTCCTTGCCATGGGGCCAATTAAATCACCAACTGGTAGCCTCCTGTATAGGACCCAGTTACCTTTTGTGCAAATGGCTATTCCAACAGACTCCTTACCACTGTTATCTTACAGAATTTAAATAATCGAATAAGGTAATATTCAAGCGATATTCAACTAAAGTAACCAGAGCAACCAAAGCCACATATTAGTGAATTTATTGTTTCCATACTTCAAAACTATTTTACCTTTTGTAATATAAAAAAATTATTAATAATCCGTAATTCCCCACCCCCGACTATATCTTACCGAAATGTTCTCCGAGATGCTTCAGATATTCATTCTGACTAATGAACTCTTGACAAAACTGGCACTCAATTTCTTCTTCATCGTGTTCTTTTATATGCTTCCTATAATTTTCTTCAATCAACTCATTGCAAGCTGAACACCAGTTCTCGACATCGCTTAAAAAGAAACATTACATCAAAATACTTTTTATTACTAATCGTAAAAGTAAACATACCTGTGTACTTCTTTAACATGCTCGACGAGGTCTCTATGATTATCAGTGTTCTCGGAACAAAATATACAAGCCGTATGCGGGTTTCTGTTCAACTGTAAATCTTGAATTGCTTTCCAGATATCGACAGCTAAGCTATGATCAAGATTAACCCCTTCAGTATTATCATTAGTAATTCCAGTGTCATCGCCTTCTGTAGAATACGGGTTGTATATAATAATAACTTCCGAGTCGTCTAGCTCATCACACTTTATAACCAATTCCGATTGATCTACAGCATCATTTTCAGGATCTTGTTTAACGTACGCATGATCGATACTGGAGATCATTTCCGCTCCAGTTGCATCTGCTATTTTGTTGTCGCTGCCACCGCCAAATCTTGAACCACGTGCATGCTTGAGGAGCATGTGGCAATTTCGAAATTCTTTCTTCAAGAACGCCGTTTCACAAATTTCACAAACCACAGATGGTACTACAATAAAACATTCCTGAGTGTTTATTATAAATATTTTATATCAAATTAATGAATTACCAAGGTGTGACTTGAGATGTGGATATAACCTACTAATGTTCTTATATATCTTGCCGCAAAATTTACATTTACCATTGTCCTTCTGGTGACTTTTTTTGTGTTCATCGAAATTTCCATCAATCAGTAGGTTACAATTTGAACACCAGTTAGTTATGTTTCTGAAAAAATATCAATGCAACTCTGAACATGAAAAGTATAGCTGTCAATTAATCCAACATACTTGTGTGCATGGACCATATGGAGAATGAGACCTTTATTCGGTAAGTCGCATGAATATATGTCGGGGCAAATGATGCATCTTTTCATCGTATCAAATCTCTTTCTAATTCTTCCAATTTCTTTTACAACTTCTTGAAACGAAAACTCCACAGAACTGGATAGTTGCACCTCTGAATCGTCTTCAACATCTTCATCATCATTCTGCTGACAATATTCAGAGCTTTGTTCCTCCAATTCACGTTCCATCTCCTAAACATAGTAAATTATTAATTAAAAAAAAAATATAAAATAATAATTAAATATTGTAAGAAAATCTTAAGTATTAAAATTAATTCTGATAATATCACTGAAGAATGATTCTGGAACTGGAGGTTAGGAACATTGAACATCTGTTCTTGAATATCCAGATTCTGACCTACTGGAATTTAGAATGTGGTGTCAGTTGATCTGTCAGAATGAACTGAGGCTCTCGCATGCGCATTGTCTAGAATATGCCAATTCGCGTTATTTGACATTTGGAAATGTTTGTCTAAATTCTAAAACATCACTGTCGTCTGTCGTCGTCATCTGCTTATATAGAAGAAATTACCCCTATGTGATAAGGGTGGCCCACTCCAAAAATTCTTGTTCATGATTTTGCATTAAAAAATACATATAACCCTTAATTTTCACTTTTTTACCACCAACCCCATTTTTTAATAGCGATATTAGCACTGTAATAATCTTCAACTCTTCAGTGGTAATAATCTAGAAATTATGTGGGTAGATAAGCGGGGTAGAAGGGTAGGTGGACTAGGTGGGTACCTGTCCAATAAGAAAAAATGGCAACACAATGTTTGCCGGGTCAGCTAGTATACCTAAATAATAGAGCAAACATATGGAAACAATTACACACTGTATAAATAAATACAACCCACTACACACTACTCATATACATATTTCTTATAAATCATATTTATATTTAAAAAGTACTTTACCTCTTTGTATGTTCTAAAATGTTCATCTGATTCCAAGCACATTTTCCTGAAGTTGAAACTTTCAATGAGCTTCTCTTTGCAATTGTAACAAAACTGGGAGGGAGATGTTTCCTTAACATCTACCTGTATAATAAATATAAATATCAAATTAATTAATATAATAATTAATAATAATAAATTACAAATATACACTATGTTAACCTATTTTTGAGACAAGCAAAATGGAACTTTGGTAAATAGGGGTAGCTCTGGAGCTCTAGTTAGATTTTAGGTTTGTTAGGTCATTTTCGAGAAAATTGGGAAGAAGTTTTCAATTTACGACATCATTTTCATAATTATTACAACACAACGACTTTCACAAATATTATTTTATTCAATCCTATGTCAGATTTTTTATTTGCGATTCTATTTTCGTTATTTGGGGGCATTTATAATCGTTAATAATGAAAATGACGTCACAAATTCACTTTTTTCTCAAAAATGGTTCTACAGGCTTAAAATGTGACAGCAGCTTTTTTCAATCCTAACAAATTCAAATTACACATTTCATGTCTCTCTCTGAAATAATTAGGGGAGACAATATTTACCAAATTTCATTTCTGCATGTGATTTCCATTTCCCTATGTCTCAAATTCAAATTAACCTCCTGTATAACGGCACATGCCGAATAATGTAACCTCCATACTGATTGCTTGACCACACTGATCCTGATCAGTAGAGAACGGATTATAGGCAAAGTGCCTATCTGTGCCTTTTTTGCCTATTTGAGTGTCTGGCGCTTATTTTCACAAAAAATGACTATTCTTACCTATTCAAATAAATTTAAATTTCTCCACCTCAAAATACATTTCATGCTAATAATAATTATTATTAACTTTGAAAGAATATTTGAAAATTTTACTACCCCACTTGAGATAATTTATTATAGGTCCTAAGTCAATAGCTATAACCCCTTATAGAAATAATAACTGACCCCGGACACCTGTGGTGAAGGCTGAGGCATATCTTTTCAAGTCCTCAAATTAATATTGTTTCCATTTACTACACATATCTGGTTATAATGATTCCCAGATGTATCTGTTACTTTCTTTTCTTACTTCTCATGAATGAATATGAAGGTACTGGTAGACCAGAATTTGCTGGCATAAAATTTTAATACATAAAAATGAGTAAATCAAGCAAAATTTCTTCGTGGATTAAACCATATTATCCTGAATTCTTGGATGGCGACACAATATTTTTCCGAGCTTGTAGCAAAATGCTAACGGCGAGTATTATAACGGGTTAATGAACTTTTTAACGGGCTATTAAGTCCAAACGGGCTATTAAGCGTCTTATAAAGGTTTTGACAACTGAAAGCGTTAACTTTTCTCATTAGGCTAATAGCTCGTTAGGCTAATGGGCAGATTTCTTCATTAAGCGTCTTATAAAGGTATTTTTTACCATTTTTAGGTTAGAAGTAGCTCGTTAAGTCGGAGCAATAACTAATCACCAGAATTCTACCGATTAAGGGACGTAACGAAATGAAATGTCAAATGGATTGATATATTTCCATTCTAAATAAATACAATTTTGACTGAATCTAGTTTTAATTCAATAATCCACTAATTTAGAATACTTTTTGAATGATTACTTATAGGTTTAATGAGAAAAAATAATGAAAATTGAATTTTTCATTCTTATCAATACCTTTATTATACCTATCTATTAATAGTATGTAGGTAGGTACCCATTGCTTGATAAAACCACACACCCACCCATTTCATTGATGAACTTTACTATAAGTAAACCAAAATAATAATTTCAATACTTACCTTACATTTAGGTACTTCGTTATTACTCAAATTACAAATAAAAAATAATTATCATTACTCCCGCAGGAGCCAATTCAATTAGGTAATAACACAATCAGCCAATGTATTCTTAACTTCTTTTCTCTACTTTGCTACAGTATCTACTATTATTAAATAATAAAACCAGCAAGATTAAACAACAAATTTATTATGTATTACAGATTGATATTACATTGAAATAAAATAATTATTATTAATAATAATTGGAATAAATAGGTATGAAATGGTGTTTTCAGAATGTCCTGAGCTCTCATTCATTTCTCTCATCTTCTGACAAAGAGGAACAGCACCGGGTGAGTCTCAGAAGTCTTAGAGACAGGTGATCTAGTCCTGTTGACACTTTCGAACTATTCACTCACATTTAAATTATTGTCTGTTTACTTTTTAACACAATAATAACACAAAACACAACACACAACAGCAGCTTGCAGTTAGCGCGGGCTCATAGGTAGATATACGCACTGGCACTGACACTTCACTGACAACTAACCCAACACCCAACTTATTATTTTTCACAGTGACAGAGACGCCTGGCCCGACCGCGTGACGTGGAGTATTCTTTTTTCTATTATTTCACCAGCATCGGAACCTTTCGGTCCGTAGCCTCTCGTAGGCACAGCCATTCGTTTGAATTCGGCCCAAAAACTCATTAAATTCCTCATTAAATATGGCGACTTCCGTCTTTAACTAATAGCCCGTTAGGACCTGGAATGTTTTGCTTTATAATACCCGATCGAAACTTAATTTTTCATTAAGACTAATAGCCCGTTTGTTAACGAGCTACTTAATGAGCCTTTATAATATTGGCTGTAAGTGTAATATTTGTAATTTTTTTATTTATCAAACAACGTGCTTGATGTCGAACAAAATCTTAGGAAAATTGCTGTAAATTTTTCGGCAGGAATTTTTAAGGCGCATATAAACGTAAATTTGTGTTACTCATTTTTTCTATGTACCTAGTGAGAATTTGGTAGTAAAATTTGCCTATTTGGTTCAAGTTTAAGCCTTTTTATCCAAAAAAATGTGCCTATAAAGGCGCCTATTTTGCATTTTTTCTTTGCCTATAATCCGTTCTCTACTTTGATCAGAAATGAGTAAAGACTTCAAAGTTTAGCGGGTCTCACATAACGATGGCTCATTAGGGTAAAACAGGCGTATCTATAAAATGCTAGTTCTGAGAAAATGGCAAAACAATAATTATATAGGATGTTCCTAAAATAACTAAAATTTATATAAACATACGTCCGCACCGCAACCCCTTGGTTACCAATCTACAGGGGGTTGAAATGTAAAAAAATCGTTTTTTTCTTTATAGCTCCCATAGCTTTTGAGATATTCAGTTCAAATTTGAAATAAAGGTTATTCTCTAGGGCTTACATCAATGGGAATGCCAAACGGTTGTGAGAATCTACAGGGCGATTTTTTTTTCAAAAATCATAAAAAAATACGCAAGTTATGAAGGTATTTTCGATAATCCTGTTGTTTAGTCTTCCAAAACACCCCTCACATGCCCATTTCACTTTTTCCAGTCGCGTCTTTCACAGCAGTCACAGTTAGGGCTGTATATTTCCTACAAATTCATTAAACGTGTAATCGTAGTTATTAAACGGCGTTTAAACGTTTATGTAGTCTCATTTAAAGGAAAAAAAATCAAATTCCTACTACCAGCAGAAGGAGGTAGTAAATTAGATGGCTATTATTGATGCCACTTGACAATTTTATGAGCTTGTTTATATTGATGCTGCGAATTGAGGTATTTGTTCGAGTAGGGACATGACAAAGACGGGAGAAGAAAATCGAAGGTTGGAGAAGGATGGGTTTGGCTCGGATGGAAGCATCCCCATCCATCCATCGTTTAATTTTTTGTTTGATGCAATGACTGTTGACCTTCACTGCACTCACGGTGCCTGGTCTGAAAGTAAAATGCTGTAAAATGAAAATTCGCCACTCGTCTATCTCAACTCCGCTAGCCGAGATTGGTTATGTTTTAATTTATTATATTTTTTTATTATTATAATCGTTATTATATTATTAAATTATTGATTTATTACCGAAGTATAACTAATAATGGGTCCTGAATTGAAAATTTCTCATTAGCCGATTAAACGTGTAGTAATTTCTTAAACGAATAACAACCTTTAAACGTTTAAACGCTACAGCCCTAGTCACAGTGTTGCTGCATTAAATCAGGTCTTTGGTCAGGGTAGGTTTTTTTTATTTTAGGGACATTTAAAGGGGAAAAAAGTAAAAAAACCTACCCTGACCAAAGACCTGATTTAATGCAGCAACGCTGTGAGCGACGCGAGTGGAAAAAGTGGAATGGGCATGTGAGGGGTGTTTTGGAAGATTAAACAACAGGACAGGATTACCGTATTTTCATAAAATGCAGCATCCTAAGCTGCTTGAAAATCAGAATATCAATAAAATTACATAAAACTGGCCCCATTTGAACGTTCTCATATATCCGAGATCCCAATACATGACCAGCACAACCACACAACCAATCAGGGACACTACACAATGTATATGTATTGTAGCAGTGATTGATTGTTGATGAGGGTGGTACAGTTACTCCCTTCAGAAAGAGCTATTATTGGACGATACTTCGTTCTTAATTTTAAATCAAAATTTCCAATTCTTTGAACCTGCGACACCGACAACAGAAACAGCCTCTGCATTACTCCTACTCCAAAAGCTTCCACTGCAGTACCGTTTGAATTATGACAAAAAGTGACCACAAAGAGATCATAGTATTCGGCACACTGCTTACCTACTCAAACAATTATTATTATCAACCACCAACATAAAGTATTCTCACCTGAATGTTGGTCAAGGCAGCATACATATTATAAATATTCTCCCTTTCTGGCGAATCCATTAGTAAAGATTCGATTTCATTTTCATTACACTTTCGCAGACAAGCTCTGCAAAGTTCGCCCCAATTTAACTTGATCCCCATTCTTCTATCGCTCATTTTCGTGGGCCAAGTACACCACTACCACAACTTAAAAATACTGGAATCGAAATCTGAATCTCCTGTGCTGTTCCAACTTTTGATATTCCCTAATCCCTATCCTATCACAATCACCACCTCTGAAATTGAACACAAGCAAGAACGTACCCAGAGTACCCAGACAGAACCCAGAACGAAAATAGCAAAGTTCAGTAAATTACTTTTAACGCGTAAACGTGAGGCACGTTCCTACACAAGCACAATGTACAATTACAATTGTACAATGGCAGCGTTCGCCGTTCACTCGTTCATTCCCGAACACCAACACCAACCGACCGAGAGTGCGAGCGAATGCGAATGTGCGATGCCGATTTCACCGATGGTGCGAGCAGCGAACTGCGAAGTGCGATGCGAAGCAAACTCGAGACTCTTCTCGATTCTTCAGATTCTCTAATCTGAAGAACAAAAACTCAAAAACAAACGGAACGCCGAGCCCACCGTTGTTGACGCCGTTCACCGTTCACTTCACCTTCACAAATCACAACCACAACGCGCCAACGCCAAGCGCCAAGCCAAATGCCAAGCTAACAGCTAACACCGCAATCCGCAACGCAAACAAAGAGGTCAAATAACAAACGGCAATTGTCAAATCTGACACATGTCAAATGTCAAATCTGGCAGCTGTGTAATCTGAGTGACAGATTTCTAGGAGGAAGTAGGCTAACGGTTAACTCAGAGAAGCAAAAAGCTCAGGAAAGAGTATATTATGCGATATCCTTGGTGACCACCGGTACGGACCACCAATATGGCGGACAATGCCAGGCAGACACAGGAAAGAATATCACTTCCGCCTGTCCGCCGACCGACCGTCACGTAACAGCCAATCACCGGGCGAGCTTTATGGCATGGTTTGGGTTAAGTCAACTGTAAACGTCAAATTTGGACCATCAAGATGGCTGACTTCCGTCGCATTCGTTGGATAGGTAAAGTAACGTTATACTCTTTCCTGACCTTTTTTCTTCTTTGGTTAACTCTAGCTAGAGTACCTGTTGGATATTGACAGATTTTTAAGGTCAATTTACTTTACATCTAACGGCAAGAGGACACGGGCTTGGTGTTCAACGTGGAATTTCATTTTTATTGATAAATGCATTTTGAATAACAGAATTTACATCTGACGGTGACGGGTCCGTTGTCAGCCCGTCTCCGTCAGATGTAAATGCAGCAACTCAAAATCCATTCAATAATTACAAAGGTCTATTTACATTTAACGGCACGGAGACAGGTCGGGTTTTCAACGTGGACGTGCATATTTTTATTATTAATCTGGTTATTATTATTATTATTAATTTAGGTACTCTGGCGTACTCTAAAAAGTTGATCGTTACTATAATAGAGCATCGATAACTCCGCAATAGACGCATGCTTATTAGACGGTTTTGAGGAGAATTTGAGATCAGCTAACTCGGGTGTTGATTTATTGATTGAACAGGTGGTCCATTATCATTATCACTTATGTCCGCCCCCGAAATGGCAGGTTAATTTTTAAAATTAAAACTTTGAGGGTTTTAAATAATTTCTTTTTCAGTTTATTGACGATACCTCGGGAACCGTTTGAGATATAAAACTGTATGTTTTGTATCATACTTTTGTAGGTACTTACACATCTTATCATTAATATTATATTGAATTTTTAAGCGCTACTTAAATAATTGTCCATATGCAGTGGCGGAAATTTTGGGGTTGCTTGAAATTTTTTTGCCCCTAATTTCTACGACAATTGGCCAATTGGACAATTGGCATTATTAGTTGTGGACAAAAACATTACTTGTTTGTGATATTTTTTTTGATTTGTTTCATTGAAATATAAAAAAAATAATTAGCTAATAAAGCATGGATTATAACTGAAAAAATTGCTGGGATCCTCCACTTTTAGCCCTATTCGTACAATCGCTTGCCCTACATGAACTTGGCATTTTTAAACAGATAATGCCTTAAACTTACACTCAAACCATTAAATATAAGTAGTAATAATGTCATAAAAATGCATTCAACGTCATTCGACTATCGACGGGACTCTACATTTTAGCCCTCATACAAAATGGCGGCTTATCGACCTTGAGAGGCTGCAAGTATAGAAACATCGAACTCGATTAGGTTCGAAATCGATGTTGACAGGTGACATGTGACAGTTCATAAAGTAAATAAACCTAACCAAAATCCACGTGCTTTGCTGAAGTGCTTATTTCATACTGGTCAGTGGTTCTGGTTTCCTATTCATGCTTTTTGAAATTTAACAATAATAATTTAAATAATTATAATTCAACTCAGTATGTTCTAAGTTTTATAATACCGGCATGGCGTCTGGAACATCATTCATAGACGAATTATTTCGTAGTCACGTAGTCCCGGAAAATGTTAAATTTTCGGTATTTACCCCAGATGAACTGAGAAGTATTGGTGTAGTCAAAATTAGATCTTCAAATACTGCAGATCCTTTAGGACATCCTATACCTTATGGACTATACGATAAACGAATGGGTAAGTAATTCATGTGTGTGGGCTTTCACGACCGGCTGCCATTGAAATCGTAATTGATTCCGAACTATTGTGTTTCGAATTCGAACGTTTCGTCTACAGCTGCGATAGAAATCATTGGCGGTTACGTGTGCGCTGATAACTGTGATCAGTGAACATAGGGACTTGCGCACACATAACCCGCTGATGATGTCTACCGCAAATGTAGGCGAAACATTTCCATGGACAACGTCACAACAGCCCGAAATCGATTATGATTTTAAGGTGAGTAATTCAGTAATGTAGGTAGGTATAAATAACTATTGGGATCTATTATTACCGGGTTTTCCCCTCATTTTAGGACCATTGTCATTCTCGAGTGAACCATGTGGAACATGCAATCAGAATTTAAAATTCTGTCCTGGTCATTTTGGGTATGTCGAGTTTCCTTTACCAGTAGTGAACCCATTTTTTCACAAGATTATTGGTAGAATTTTGAGAGTATCGTGTCTCTCCTGCGGTCAGATTGATCAACCAGGTATGTAAAATTAATTTGTTAATAATTAAGTAAAGACCTAGAGTGATGTCCTTACCTGCTCTGTCCTAGTCAAACAAATGGGTATTATAAAGGCTCTCCTTCTAAGATTGTCCTTATACACTGAATCAAATATTGTGAATTAATCATTAGCAAAACGATTTTCAACAGCTTGTGTAGTCCAAAATAATACCATAATCAACTTAATCAGTTGAATTTCGACTTGGGCATTTTGGGGGACAAATAGACTTATGTACTAATGCAAAGCGTTCTTATTTTTCAGAATATTTGAAACGTTCCTTTGTAATTGAAATGAAACTGCTGGATCGTGGGTTGCTAACAGAGGCGTTGGAACTTCATGTGAAAATCAATGATATGTCATCATCATATGGTACCACAACCTCGAATGAAGTACCGGAGGACCTCAGTATATTTTTAAAAGAATATGAAGACTTGTGTAATAAAAAATCAGGTTAGTACTTGCTATTACAACAATTTTGATTTATGAAGAACAAAATTAAAGTATCCAAGAGGAGCTACAGGAAGAAGTTGAAAATCAAATTTTCACTTTGTATTTGTTTCTAAAATGGATCAAAGATATTTACTTTATAAAGAAATAATCTTTTCTTTTTTCTTCATTATCAGGTAGCTTTGCTTCCTCCAATTAGAAATTAAAGTACAATTTTCCAAGTAAATTTTAAGGGTAAATTTTGTAAAATTGTTTATA
Organism: Malachius bipustulatus; assembly: GCA_910589415.1. Taxonomy (NCBI): domain Eukaryota; kingdom Metazoa; phylum Arthropoda; class Insecta; order Coleoptera; family Melyridae; genus Malachius; species Malachius bipustulatus. The sequence continues at coordinate 19,812,845 of OU342638.1, read as the reverse complement.
TAAAATATAAAGTGCTGCCAATAATTGAAAGATGCAAGTTAAAATCGTTTCATAGTTGCACAATGATAAACTATAAATTATCAAACTCGAGCGAAACAACTGGAAAAATCAATTTTCGGTTATCTAAATCTGAGAGACTTCCCATCAATTTCAGTTTAAATTTATTGTACTTATTCTTATTTTATCACCTTGAAATATTGCAATAAAATGACCGTTTGTAGAAAAATTAAATAGAAGAGTTATTCGGTAGTTGAGTTTGATGTTTCACATTTTTTTTTTTGTTTTAGGTAAACGAAAAAGAGAATTTAAAACGAACAAAAACATTGAACAACTCAGGAATCAGTTCATCGATGACTTTTTTCAACCCACAACCAGAAAAATTTGTTTGTTCTGCCGAGGGCTTAAAGACAAATTGCAAGTTTTGAAAAATAAAATTATAATCAAATCGAAACGAGTCGATATGTGAGTTTATATTAATTTATGTTTAATTTTCAAATTTCTATTGTTTTCTTTTATTGTAGGTCCGATTCACTTGACAAGTTCAGCTCTAAAGGAAGAAGCTCACACACCCAGGAATTGAAATTTATGACACCAAAACTTTCAAGGTAATGAATTTTTTTATTACATCTTAGACTTTCCATACTGTAACAACCAAGTATAAGATGTAGGTACTATTAGATATGACAGCTGTGCACAGTCCTAGAGCCATATCGTGAACTAGGGTAAAGCTGGAAGCTTAGATTAGAAACGGTTGAAAACACAACCAATAAAAGGTCAACTTGACCCTTATCTCTCACTCCCCCTCCTTCTACTCACTCCCTATCTATCCTTTAGCCTTCCTCTCTACTTCCATGTCCCCTCTCCCTCTATCTTCCTTCCTCCCTTTCTCCCTCCCTCCCCCCAAAAGTCAATAAAAATGGATTTATTTTTACCTTCCCACACAGCACAGCAATATTTCAGAAATATTGCAGAAATATTGCACTGCAATATTTGAAATATTTCCGTAACATTGCACAACATCTCTGCAACGTTGCAGCAAGATTGCAGCAACGTCTAAATGTCCAAAACTTGCAATATTTCAATGAAATATTGCAGCAAGATTTCAATGAAATATTGCAGCAAGATTTCAATGAAATATTGCAGCAAGATTTCAATGCAATATTGCAGCAAGATTTCAATGCAATATTGCTGCAATATTTCATTGAAATCTTGCTGCAATATTTCATTGAAATATTGCAAGTTTTGGACATTTAGACGTTGCTGCAATCTTGCTGCAACGTTGCAGATGTTGTGCAATGTTTTGGAAATATTTTCGAAATTTCTGCTTTATCTTTTGCATTTCAAAAGGACTAATAATGCACCACTAGTAATGTTAAGTGATTTAGTAAATAAATAGCCTATTAAATTTCATTAAAATATCCAGAGCGGTATTACAGATATTATGCAAAAATTATTTATTTTTAAAAACTTTAACACCCTGTATCTCAAAAGTTAAGACTTTTAGGACATACGTCCTTATGAAGTTTTCTTCTTAAAATGGACCAAAAAATCACCCCCTTAAATATTGACATTCAATTATAAAACACCCTGTATACACAAGAAAATAGTACGATTTTAGCTCTTGATGTGTTTGCCCCCTCCGCTAATGCATCAGGAACGAAATCACGGCGAAAATCTATCACTTTTTTCCCTTATATAATAAATAACTATAATTCTATAACTTTAAACTAATTGGTTTGAAATTGAGTAGGTTATAATTATTATGAGGTAGATTAAATTTCATGTATCTTTTTTGTTATAACTTTTAATTATAACATTAATTAGTTACAATACTTTTTTGTAATGATAAAACATGATTTTTATGGTAAATAAACTGTAGATATATAAATAAATAAAATATATCCGATTCCAGATATTTTCAAATTCAGAGTTGGAAATTTTGAATTATGTTGGTATACCTCTCCTTTCATACTGAGTTTTGTAACTACCTATGACAAGCTAAATTTTTAAAGAAAATGTATATTTATAACCAAATTTGACGTCGATTGTATAATATTTTAACTACGTACGCTACACTGCCAAAATAGTAAAATAATATTTGGTTTGAGTATAATAAACTTCAGACATTGCTCAGAATCCATGCCTGCGCACTCGGTACTGGAAGTTGTTCCAAGCAGTGAAATAAATTAAAATTTGTTTTCTTGTATATAAAAGAGTAAAAAAAGCTAGTATTAGATTCGCGATTATGGCCATTATTCACTTGATGATGACTTCATAATCGCTCATATAATAAGATACAATTTTTGTAAAATAGAAAAATTATTCCTAATGGCATATGAGCACAATGGAAGTATTTGAACTTTTTTTAGCTCAAATCGGCCCTCCATGCAGAGCTTACAACTTAAAAAAAAAATATCACAACTAACTTGAATTTGAAAACGTCTTGAATGGGATACCTATATTATTATTATTATTATAAAAAGACAACTATTCAAAATTTAAATAGCCAGGTAACTAAATTATTATTTATTAATTAAATTATGAATTAAATTATTCACTATCGTTGGGAGGCTCCTGTGAGGGACCCACCATTTTCCTATTCGTCTCCCTGCTGTTCCTCATCAGAGTGGCCTGTGCCAGCCATTTTGAAATAGCACTGGTGATTGCATGTTGCATCTTTTATGTGCAGACGAACAGTTTCTAAGGAAAAATAAAGTATTTTTTAAATAGTAATCAAGTTAAATGACAGGAAATGTGTATATGTATTTATTAATTCTCTATGACTCACTTGCTATGACTTGGTAGACTCTTCTAAACTCTTTAAAAGGCCTCTTCTTTTTGAATCCAGCCCAACTAAATTCTTGGACCAATGCATTTTTGAGTAGTTTCTTCAAAATTCCGTAGACTATAAAATTTAGATTGGTTCCCCGACTCTTCTTAAAAAAACGACCTGGAAAACAGATTAATACGGTTATCAAGGAACACTTGACAAAATACAAGCATTTTCACGTTCGCTTTAACAATTTTTTCCGAACAGAAAATTATATAATATTTTACTTATTATTAAATCTACGTATAAGTTCTATACAACTTCTATTACATACCATCTTTTGAGAATAATTTGAATCAGATAAGTTTGATTCAAATTAGCTACAATTTTCAGCGGAAAGTTGTTAAAATCATCCTCGGTGGATGATTCCTCTACTGCATTGTGACTGTGAGTGGCCGCCTTCTGCTGTAGCTCTAATAATGCAACCAGTCGAAGTTCAATTTGATTGATGCTTTTGATGATAAGGTTTGTGTTCAATTTAAAAATTACTTGCGTCTGGAATTCTGTAAAAATATATAATAGTTCAATAAATAATTAAACATGGCAAAATCATTATAGACTCACGTGATGAAGTGGTGTCTTCTCCAATTCTGTTCACGGAGACAGAGGAAGAGACCTGCCCCTGCTGTCAAATTGTTTTGATGAATGAAACAATTCATCAGTAGGTGTATGCTGCTGTTTTAAACTTAACCTGGCAAAAGAAAGACCTTATTGTTAAAAAAATATAAATTAAAAAATTATCTAGGTTACTTACCTTTATTGTAGAAACGATGTATGAGGGTTTACTCGAACTCAGTCAGTTTACAAGGATACGATATTGTATTAAGGTAATACGACTAATTCAGGTAGAACTCAAAAAGACACCTTGAAGAGAAAACGTGGTAGGTATTTTACGTGGTCGACTGCGATTACCGATTGATTACACAATACACAAAAACTGCACAGGCACCAGGCACTGCTAACTGAAACACTCGAACTGTCATGTATAAGGATTTGGGGTAGCTCAGCTCACCCACAGAAGAACTCTTTATACCTAGCTTGTTTAGCTCATTATCTCATTAGCACAGAACCCACAATTCATTAGTTTCTCATTACGATCATTAGTTTCTCATTTAGTGTTTTGTTTTGATGAGATGAGGGTGAAAACGGTGATGGTACTGATGGTGATGGTGAATATGGAATGGAAATTGGAAATAATAATAATGGAATGGAATGGAATGGTGAATGCGAAGAGAAGAGAAAAAACATGAAGAAACAACAGAAACAGAAGATGGTTGTTAGTTAGTTTTGTCGTTGAAGGGACAAGGAAGAGAACATAACAGAACACCAGTAAAGTAACCAATCACTCCCCAAAACCACAAAAGACGGTCACGCATGGTCACATGCGCAGTGCGAGCTTGCAATCTAATGGATTTGGCGGGTCAAAATTGTATTCTAATTGCCGATTTAAAAACATTTAAAAATATAGATTTGGGTTTATGATTTTCATCAAAGCAGAAATTCCGTTACACATATATTTGGAAGAAAATAAAAAGAAGTAATATAATAAAATGAAAATGTAGTATCTATATGGTTTAATCAATTATTGTTTTAATTTAAAATGTATATTTCAATCGAGAAAGAAATTCAAAATTGATCATTATTTAAATCCAAGGAAATTTTTTTTTTTTCTTTATATTAATATGACATAAATGCAAACAGACGGGACTTTTTAAACGCTACTATTATTGGTAGAGGTACTAACTATAATAAATGCATGCACACCTGGACAATTTTAAACATTCGAACACCTTCGAGATTTTCGAATTTAAAAAAAAAAATTTTTTTCTATTAATTTTTTTAATCAAACTAATTAACTATAATATAGTCTATCAATGGGATTTTACAAAAATCGCAACTGATTTACCAAATATATATATATATTCCAAAAGCTCAAAAGTCTATACATAATTGATTTTTATCATGAATTTTTCTTGAATTATCGAAGTTTTTCACTGTCCGGATTTTTTCTCCAGCAGTGTATATAGTAATAATGTAAACGCTTACTTTTAATATCTATACATTTATTGTAGACATTTGAAATATTTCAGCAATATTGCAGAAATGTTGCAGAGCAACATTGCAGAGCAATATTTCTGAAACATGTCTGAAATATTTTCATTGCGTTCAGCAATATTGCAGCAATATTGCAGAGCAACATTGCAGAGCAACATTGCAGAGCAATATTTCTGCAATATTGCTGAAATATTTCAATTGCGTATGCAAGATTGCAACGTTGCTGCAACATTGCTGCAATATTTTGTGCTGTGTGGGTTTACTATAGGAGTTTTTCTTTTTCGTTTTTCTTGTAGTTCCCTCTCCAGAAACTGAGTTTGATTAAACTCCCAAAGCATAGTGTACATTATTGTGGTGTAAATTTCATTTTTGTAGGTGAATTTTTTTCATGATCTTTCAAGGCATGGTTAATTTTGATTAAAGGGGGGGTTTTCAGTGGAGCAATTTTCAATTTATTTTTTTGCTGCATTTTTATCTTTGTTTTGTCTATCGGTGTGTATAGTTTTAATTCGCCTAGATGGTTTTCTTAGAGTAGTTTCCTTGCTATTAAAGATTAATCCCTTTGTTATTACAGAAACTTTATTTTAATGGAGGTTTTTCTCTGAATTACATGGAGGTTTTCTCAGAAATTGACTCGGGTGAAGTTAGCAACGGGAGTGGCTAAACATCCGGCTCCGGTACGATGATAATTTAATTACCTAATCTGCTATTATTTTTTGAACGACAATGAAATGCCACTTCATGAAAAGTCATGTGAGGATATTTGCATATGTAAAAACAAAAAAATCCTAGCAAGGTATAACGGGCAGTTCTTGTAGTTCAAGATCATTTTTACAGCTGGAAATCTAAATTTCCAAAATTCAGGGCGGCCGTTCTGGGCCCGGACAAGACGAGTTTTTACAACATCGCGATAGGGTTAATCTTTCTCCTTCGTGTGAAAAAATAAAAACCTCAGCGATGCATCAAAGGCAGTTTTTATAGCGGAAAATGGAAAATTACAACATCTGAATACCTTATATTCAGCTATAAAAACTGCCTTTGATATGCGTTGCTGGTGTTCCTAATTTTTTGAAACGACAGGAAAAGATTTACCCTTTCACGCTGTGAAAACTCGCCTTGTCCGAGCCCAGAAGAGCCGCCATGTTTTTTTTCCGAATCTGGATATTCAGGTGTTGTAATTTTCGATTTTGGGCTGGAAAAACTGTTTTTCATGCGTCGTTGGTGTTTTTATTTTCCCAAACCAAGGAGAGAAAGATCAACTCTATCATGCCCTCGTGAAAACTCGTCTTGTCCGGGCCCAAAACAGCCGCCATGATTTTTTTTTAAATTTCCTAATCCGAATATTCAGGTGTTGTAATTTTTGATTTTTGGCTATAAAAATTGCCCTTGATACGTTGCTAGGGTTTTTGTTTGTCCAAACGAAGGAGAAAGGTCAACCCTGTCCCGCCGTTGTATAAACTCGTCTTGTCCGGACCCAGAACGGCCGCCATGAATTTTGGAAGTTCAGATTTCCAGCTGTAAAAATGATCTTGAACTACAAGAACTGCCCATTATTATACGTTGCTATGATTTTTTATTTTTACATGCAAATACCCTCACATGACTTTTCATGAAGTGGCATTTCATTGTCGTTCAAGAAATAATAGCAAATTAGGTAATTAAATTATCATCGTACTGGAGCCGGATGTTTAGCCACTTCCGTTGCTAACTTTTCGTTGCTAACTTCACCCGAGTCAGAAATTGAGCGTAAAATAAGGATATCACTTGGTACTGAAGAATTGTTCTGGTTTTATTTACAACTGAATGGATTTGTTTTTCTTTGTGAATTTGTAAACAGAAATATTCTACAGCTTCTTTAGACAGTTGACATGCATTCTAATTGATTGTGATGGTCTCTAGAATCCTGAACAACTGTCTTCTTCCATTTGTGTTAATTCGAGTTGGCCAAACTACTCATAGCACGGCTTTAGAATGAAAAGATTCATTTCAGTGATTAGTTAGAGAAATGACAATTGATAAGCGACCATTAGTGCAATTTTTTGAATGTATAAGAGAAGAGTTGTGTTTAGTAGCAGTAAGATTAAACACTAAAAGAAGAATTTATCTGGTTTGGTGGTTATTGTAATTAAAAAAATGAGAGACTGAAAATAATAATACAGGCTGTTAAAAAAGGTGGCCTTGTTGCTAAGATAGGTAGAACAATAAAAAATAAGTGAAGTTCGGTTAGTAAAAAAATTTGGTATGTGCATCTGTATTCAAGATACAGGATGTTGTAAAAAATATACACATTTTTAACAATTATTATATAGAAACTACTGGCAACATTGTGATTAAATTTTGTATGAAAATGTTTAGGAAGCTGACACATCCCTTGAATTTGTTTTTATTATTTGCCTCTCATAGGGGGCGCCAGTTACACGGTTCGTGCCCAGTATTTTTAAACGTAACTTTTTTGAGGTTAGCTTTTCAATCCAAATTTTAAGTGAACTTACATGTCATTCAATTTTATGACAAAAAAGTACTCTTCGTAAAATTTAATACTGTGTACCGGTTTTGAAATATTTTGATTTGAAAATGATGAAGTAATAACTGACGCTGGTATGAAGGAAGTATTAAATTACCTAGGTACTTAGTTGGCAATGGAAAACTGACATTTACTATAATTTTATATAATTTTTTAATGCCAGGTTTTGTTTTTAGAGATTATTTAAGACAAATATGGAAGAACGATAAGGAATGTCTCCAATACGTTCTGTCTGCTATAAAAAAGGTCAAGAACATGGAACATCCGACCGACTGTTTTTATTTTAACATATTCCTAATCGCCCCACCCTGTTTCAGACCGGTAAGATATTCACTGGCAGTCGAATGTTTAATTTCTATCGACGCAATTAACTTTTCTAGACGAATATGGTCAACGGTCGTTTAAACGATCATCCCTTAACGAAAAGCTACAAAGGCCTCATCGAGAGCAACATGCTGGTTTACACAGCTATAAGTGCCTTGAATCAAGGGGAAAATTCCCTTCAGGAAGAAGCCAAAGTGCCTTATTCTACAATTCAGGGGAGTACGCCGGCAGAAAAATTGAATTCTTCATGGGACTTGTTACAAATTTCTGTGAACGGTCTGATGGATAAAGAGCTTTGTCGTGGTGCCACTTATGGTCTAAAACAGGTATGTTCCTTTTTTTTAACATACATTTAGCCTCTGAATGTCATAACAATTTGATAACTACAATGTCTTATTAATTTACATTGCGTATTTTATTTATAGTTTATAGAAAAGAAAGAAGGTTTAATAAGGCAGAATATGATGGGTAAACGAGTCAACTTTTCCGCTCGTTCTGTTATAACCCCCGATCCAAACCTAAGTGTCGATGAAATAGGCATCCCGGAAGAATTCGCCAAGACTCTGACTTATCCTGTACCGGTAACGCCGTGGAATGTCGCGGAATTGCAGAAATTGGTCATGAACGGCCCGAAAAAACACCCCGGGTGAGTAGCAGTTTGATTTTTGATATGCCTTTCATTAATTCTGAAAGATATTCGTTTTGCTGAACCGATTTAATATTTTCAGAGCTTATTTACTTCAAAAAGAAAAAGGGAATGCCGTGCAAATCAGTGCCACCGACACGGCTCAACGGAAGGGTTTAATGAAAAGTTTATTGACTCCGGATGACGTCGAAAGAAATTTTAACGGCGTTAAAATCGTAAGTCTCTTCCGTCATTTATTTATTTTATTCGTCTTATTTTTATTTTTGTTTCCAGGTACACAGACATTTACAGAACGGCGACATTGTGCTGGTGAATCGGCAACCCACGCTCCATAAACCCAGTATTATGGCTCATAAGGTCAGAATATTGAAAGGAGAAAAGACCCTACGTCTGCATTACGCCAATTGTAAGTCATATAATGCGGATTTTGACGGTGATGAAATGAACATCCATTTCCCGCAGAGTGAACTTGCCAGGAGCGAATCATATAATTTAGGTAATTGGTAGTACAAATATTTATTCCTCAAATTGAATTTTCCAATTCGAACTCGCCTGAATAAATAATTAAAATAATAATAATAATAATAACAATAGATTTATTGACCAACAGCATCACGATTTATAGTGCAATATAACAAAAATAAACTAATACACATTTTAAAGATAGAAAAAAAAAGAAACTCCCTCAAAGTAATAAAATAATAACAATGGCAAGAAATATCTTCCAAGACTTGCAAGTATTTGTTTTATTTTTAATAGTTTCTTATGAAGTTTGGTTGTGTGTTATGTCACTTTGACAGAGATGGGGGTAGATTTTCACCCTTGCAGTAAGGTTTAGTTGAATTCAAATTGGTCGTATCATGTATTATGGTTAAATTTTTATCCACGTGTTTGCTAAAACTTTTAATAAAGGACCAAGATGAAGTAACATTTCTGTCAATTTTTTATTTCGAATACATTCAACTAATAAATAAATGTACTTAGTTATAGGAAATAATACGTCAATTTGCCTAAAAATAATATTCTTATGGTCAGATTTACCAAAAGAATGAAAATTGGATTTTACTATAGGCTATTTGACCATATTATTTACCTATTTATAACTTCAAAGTTATAATACAGTCGATAATACCTAAATTAGGGTTGGGTAATAATTTGCCTATATTTGTCTTGAAAGTCAAATTTACCAAGAGGGTGAAAAATCGATTTTATGTAGGACTATTTGACCATATTGTTTGTTTATTTTTATTTCAGAGTTTTTATTAACCATACAGTCAATAATAAGTAAATTAGGGTTCGTAAATAATACCCCTATGTTTGTCTTGGAAGTCAAATTTACCAAGAGGGTGAAAAATCGATTTTATATAGGACTATTTGACCATATTGTTTATTTATTTTTAATTTCAGAGTTTTTATTAACCATACAGTCGATAATAAGTAAATTAGGGTTCGGAAATAATACCCCTATATTTGTCTTGAAAGTCAAATTTACCAAGAGGGTGAAAAATCGATTTTATATAGGACTATTTGACCATATTGTTTATTTATTTTTAATTTCAGAGTTTTTATTAACCATACAGTCGATAATAAGTAAATTAGGGTTCGGAAATAATACCCCTATAGTTGTCTTGAAAGTCAAATTTACCAAGAGGGTGAAAAATCGATTTTATATAGGACTATTTGACCATATTGTTTATTTATTTTTAATTTCAGAGTTTTTATTAACCATACAGTCGATAATAAGTAAATTAGGGTTCGTAAATAATAATATTTGTCTTGAAAGTCAAATTTACCAAGAGGGTGAAAAATCGATTTTATATAGGACTATTTGACCGTATTGTTTATTTATTTTTAATTTCAGAGTTTTTATTTACCATACAGTCAATAATAAGTAAATTAGGGTTCGGAAATAATACCCCTATATTTGTCTTGAATTGAAAGTCAAATTTACCAAGAGGGTGAGAATTCGGTTTTATACAGGGTGCCTGTTTTTAGAGAAAATGTATAGGGATTACAGTTACCTTAAGAGGTAGGAAATTGGGGGCAAAGTTGAGAATTTTTGTGCTGTTAGTCATCTGAAAAAATATGAAATTTGCATTTTTATTTTTAATATTTTATTCAATGGCCAACCAAGGTAGTTGTTTTTAAGCGAAACATTATAAGAACACTTTTCAATAAGGAATCCAAAAATATTTTGCAATCCCTACATGGAGGGAGAGCGGGCTAGCTCTCTAGATGGGGAGTATCAATAGTCAACTTATTCTTATGGGCGCCATACTGGATTACCAAGATGTATACCACTTTGTCTTATTATGTTTTGGAAAAATCCAATATGGCGTCCTTAAGAAATTTTTTTTTGTCATCTTACAGTGCTAGAGCGATTTAAAAATTATTTTTGGATTCCTTGTTTAAGAGTGTCCTGATAATGTTTTGGTTAGAAACGGCTAGCTCGATTGGTCATTAAATAAAATAATAAAAACAAAAATTGCAAATTTCGTATTTTTACAATATTTTGACAACTATTAATGCCAATCTCAGATATATTTTTTTAGATTGTCAATCAGCACAAAAATATACAACTTTGCCCCCATTAACCAACTTCGTATCTCTCAAGATAACTGAGATTGTCATACATTTTCTCTAAAAACTGTATAAGGTATTTGACGGCATCCTGTATAGGGTATTTGACCATAATATTCACCTGTTTCTAACCGCAAAGTTATGTTAACCATACGGTTGATAATACGTAAATTAGGGTTGGGAAATAATTTCCCTATTTCTAACTTTAAAGTTACAGTAACCATACAGTCGATAATTTGGGAAATAATTTCCCTATACAGGGTGATCCCGAAATGGCGGACACGGAATACAGGGTGTTGTAGAGGATGTTCAGAAAGACTGTAAATTTAAAACAAAAATGGGTTCCTCGGCTTCGTTACCGAGATATAGGGTGTCCTTTTTCCAAACTTTAAATCGAAATGGCGGCCAAATTTAAACAACCTCCACTGGCAAAGCACATGGTTTCACAAAACTATAACGATAGTGTTTGCTTTTTATTATCGGGAACGGATTTACAGGCATTCAAAGTTTACCTATTCCCCGAGTTCAACAAAATTTTTCAATGTGGCATCGTTGTTCGAATTAGAGATTTTGAATAATATTATCGACTATGTCGTATCCGCGCAACGATTATTGTTTTAAGCTTTGTTGTGTTTCCATTTTATATGTTTACATGGTAACATTCTATCTGGGTATTGTAGACCTACACATTATTTTTCTGCCTGAAAAAGGGTATCCAGTGCAGTGTTGTGACTTTATTTTCTACAAAAGTGGTCATATCTTCTTAAGGGGGCCATACTTGAGAAAACAGTAAATAAAACTTAGAATCTTTAATCCACAATAGATGCCGTGGTGCTGTCCGTGTCCGCCATTTCGGGATCACCCTGTATACACCTTGAAAGTAAAAAAAATTTTTTTGAAAGCCACAACTGGTAAAATTTACCAACTAAAGATCAATAATAGACCTTTAAATTTTGCACTTATTATAAAAAGCTCGTACAATACATTGTTTTATGAATTATTTATTATTTTTCAATTTATGAATAATTATCAAAAGTAAGTTTCAATAATAATTTTTTATTAATTTTTAATTAATTTGTGATTTTTTTGTAGTTAATGTTGGCAATCAATACTTAGTACCAAAAGATGGTACCCCGTTGAGTGGTTTAATTCAAGATCATATTATCGCAGCAGTACAACTCAGTGTAAGAGGGCGGTTTTTCACCAGGTAATTTTTTTTTATACAGTAATTGCTTTAAACTATTTTTTTGATTCTAATTTTAGAGCGGATTATTATCAACTAGTATATCAAGCTCTAGCGTATAAACCGATGCACATAAAAACACTGGATCCTGCCATAATAAAACCTCGAGTAATGTGGTCTGGAAAACAAATCATTTCCACAGTTTTGATCAACGTCTTGCCTGGCGATCGTGCCTTGATCAATTTAACGACCACCTCAAAAATTAAAGCTAGAGTAAGTTTATTTGATCTATTTCTGACTATTGTTAATTAAAATATTTAAATATTTTTCAGACCTGGGAGACGGATAAATATAGGTCGTGGAAAGCCGGTGGGACTCCAATACCCAAAGATTCGGATTTAATGTCTGAAGCGGAAGTTATTATAAGACAAGGCGAGCTTTTGAGTGGAATTTTAGATAAAGCACATTTGGGCTCAACCCCGTTCGGTATGATTCATTGCATTAATGAAGTAAGTTTAGTATTGGAATATTTTTTATTTTTTAACTTTTTTCACGAACTTTTTTTCTAGTTGTATGGTGGAAATTACGCGGTAACTTTATTAAGTTGTTTCTCGAGATTATTAACAGGATTTCAACAAATAGTTCAAGGATTTACGCTGGGTGTTGAAGATATTTTGGTCCGTGAAAGAGCCGACAGAAAAAGAAGGAAGGTTATCGAAGCCCTGAGAGAAACCGATACCGGAAAGAGTATAATAACTGAAGTTTTGGGCTTATCAGCAGACACTCCTGAAGAAGAGATTGTAAAAGAAATACAAATTCAGTCTGTTAAAGATCCGAAATTGCCAGCCGCGATCGATAGAGCTTATAAAAAAGCTCTGGATTCGTATACAAAAGATATTAACGAGTAAGTCGAAGAAGGTTACGCTTGAAAATGGAAATTTTCACTACTGTTTCAGGATCTGTGTTCCAAACGGTCTCATTTCTAAATTTCCACATAACAATCTTCAACTGATGGTCCAATCAGGAGCGAAAGGTAGCAGCGTCAACACCAATCAGATATCCGCTTTGCTTGGTCAGATAGAATTGGAAGGCAAGCGGCCCCCAAAAATGATCAACGGAAAATCGTTGCCTTGTTTTCCCGCCACCGAATTCTCACCAAGATCCGGTGGGTTTATAGATGGGCGTTTTATGACCGGAATTAAACCACAAGAAATGTTTTTCCATTGTATGGCCGGTCGTGAGGTAAGTGGTTGGGAATGTACAATCTCATTCTGTTGGTTTAATATAATTTTTCATAGGGTTTAATTGATACTGCTGTAAAAACAAGTCGTAGTGGATACCTTCAGAGATGTTTAGTGAAGCATTTGGAAGGTCTAACGGTTGGTTACGACATGACAGTAAGAGACAGTGATGGTACCCTTGTTCAGGTAAGTTGATTTAATAACAATAATTATTGGATAATAATGAATAATTAATAATTTCTTCCAGACACAATACGGTGAAGACGGAATGGACATTTTAAAAGTGCAATTTTTAAACAAGAAGATGGCAAATTTTATGGCAGAAAATTCCAACGTAATTTTGAACGCGTCCGTTTTGAAATCTTTGAAAGATGATCATCTTAAGACAGACATACATGATTATCGGAAAAAGGTAGGCTCGTTCCTTCAGTGCTTAGTGCTTTGGAAAAAATTTCTAAGCAATACGTTTTCAGATTAAAGAATGGAAGGACCACAATGACAAGAGGCCTTGGATAAGCCGTGAGAGTCCATTTACACTTTTTTGTCGAGAAGTTTACAATAGCAATGAGAAAAACGGAAACGGCGTCATATCCAAAGAAAAACTTTTGAGATCCTGGTCTAAAATGGATGACACTTTACGTTATCGGTAAGTAGAGTTTCTGGATTTCAATATGGTAAATATGTCCTTTTCTATATCTCTGTGTCCTTTTCTATATTTCTGATTAAACAAACCTTTCTAGATTTGAAGAAAAATGCCGACCTTGTCCGGATCCTGTTAGTTCTGTTTTCCTGCCGGGAAGTCATTTTGGCGTTATTAACGAACGATTAGAAGATTTAATCAACAATACCAACTTGTCCAGTGAGGAGAAAATAGGTAAGGATGGAAATAAAAATTTGAAAAAAACATTCAAGGACGTGATAAGGCTGAAAGCAATGCAGGCGTTGTGTTCACCAGGTGAAGCTGTCGGTCTTTTAGCTGCTCAGGTATGTGAACTATCACCCTTCGGTGATTAAAATAGTAGATCTCATAATAATTTTCAGTCAATCGGTGAGCCGTCTACTCAGATGACCTTGAATACCTTCCACTTTGCCGGACGGGGTGACATGAACGTGACACTCGGTATACCTCGATTAAGAGAAATTTTAATGATGGCGTCGAAAAATCTCAAAACTCCCGCCATGGAAATACCGTTTTTGGACGTCCCGAATTTGGCCGAGAGAGCCGAGCAGTTGAGGAAGAAACTGAACAGAGTCGTCCTTTTCGATATTCTGGAAAAAATCGAAGGGTCGATACAACTCGATTTACGTCCTAATCGGTATCTTGAACATTTTTACCATTTGTTAATTTTCGCCTAACTGGTAATTTTTGCAGGCAAAACACTTATGAGGTAAAACTCTTCATACATCCCTACGAAATTTACAAATCCGAGTATTGTGTTAAACAGAAGCAAGTTTTGAATGTAATTAGAAAGAAATTTTTCTCGATGTTACATCATACCATGACGAAGCGTATGTCACTTAAATCGTAAGTAATCAATCTTTGAAAAGTATGTTTATCTTAGTTCTGTTAATAACAAATCAAGTGTTAGTCCAATTTTATAATTAGTCCAATGTTGAATAAAATGACAATTCGATTGAATAATGACCTCGTTATTCAATTGTTTTGTCAATTCTATGTCAAATTCAAACAAAGCTCTAATGCGCTTATGGCAAATTTAAACTACTGTCTTCTTCTTTTTCTTGTTCTTCTTTATGGCTTTGACATTCTTGTGCAAACAGCCACAAACGACTGCCTATCGAGACCCTTGGTTATTCTAGAGCACGAATCAAAGAAGTTTTTTTAGTTGTTCTGGAACATCAATAATAAGCCAGAACAACGGGACAGCTGATTAGTCATTTCAACTGTCTAGAATAGCTGAAGAATGTTCCATACGACCGCATTCCAGAATTTCAAAGACCAGAATCTACACAAAGGAAGAAGAACACTAGGCCATAACCCGACTTCTGTGTTTATTATTGTGAAATAGAAAAAAAACAAACCTCTTTTTCTTCTTATTTGCTTAACGACTTGATCCAATAGGGTAAATGGCCAGTTTCCAAAATCTTGATTCTACTAGAAAATCACATTCTTGTTATCTTGTCATTGTTCTCGAATCTGGAGGTGAACATTTTTTTTGTAGTCCAATTGATTCTTCTTCTTTTTCTCCTTTTTGTCTTCCCTAAGAAAAGACAGTAAAAAAGCTTCGTCCTTAGCTTACACAATACAAAGCTTGCCAGGGTAAGCCCAAGATCATAAAGGAGTGTTCTAAAAGAGAAGGAGTAATATTTAGTTTACTAGGTCGTTTGAGTGTTGGGTTTTACAACATCTTTACACTAATAATTAGAGAAAATAATAATACAATCGCTACTCTATCTATTGCATTCTTTATATTAGATTAACCACCAATTCCCACCCCACTGAATCCCGTGAAGTTGGTCTCTTTTATTTATTCTTGAATCGTAAATGTTGCAGATTGAGGATAGTAGATGAAGGAAAAACGACACTTGGCCCTAAAGGAGCCAACAAAAACGTTAGTGATGATGAAAATGAAGAAAATCAGAAAGAAGAAGCGGGCAAAGAAGATAGCTCAGACGAAGAACCTGAAGATAGCGAAGATGCTAAGATGGCTATGAAATACCAACAAGCTCACGAAGATCAAGACCCCGAAGATGAAGAATGGCAACCATCTGAACCTGAAGGTAAGATTATTATAAAAATATTAATTAGTTAATATTGGAATCACTTGCTTTATTTCTTTCAATTGACTTTTACTACTTCCTAAATTCACTTCTGTTTTAATTCCTTCTCTGTTTCTCTCTGTTCTTGGTCACTTCACCAACTATACTGCCTCCTTCTGTCTAATTTTCCAACTGAGCCATCTTAATAGGTAACATCTCATTCTGCGCATAAGCCTCCTTATATTTTAGCAGGTTACTTTCTATAATGACATTGACTCCAATGTCAAGTGTCCCCAACTGTCATATTCGTCATGATCCAGATCAAGAGCCCCAGCATTCTAGAAAGTGCAGTGAACAGATGTTATGTCACATGCTCACATGTCAAGGAACTGTTTAAATCAGTTTAAATGCATTTACGAATTAAGAATTTAAACGAACAAAGAAGAATCAGTCCCTTAACCTTAGTTTCTATAATGTTTACATATTATAACTTCACCAGTTCTTGTTCTAAATAAATAATAAATGTAAATAAACCTAGACAATTATTCTTAATTTTTATTGAATTAAATAAATATATTCCAGATGGTAATGAGGAAAATGATGAAACCAAAAATAGCGATATCGAATCGAGAGATGAGTGTAATGAACATGTACGATATTCGCTTGATCAAAAGCATTATCGATGGTTTAAAATCACCTTTGGGGTAAGTGAAGATTTAATAAGTAAGTAATTTCTTCTTTATTTTCACTGTAAATAATTCTTTCAGATGTTATTGCAACATCCGAGAATATGTAATTTTGACTTACTTTTAAAAGAAATCGCTGAAAGATGTGTAATTTGGGAAACGCCAAATATAAAAAAAGCTATAACTTACGATAATAAAGGAGTTCTTACCCTTAGAACTGACGGCATTAATATTGAGGTAAGCTTGAAACTATTACTTGAATATATCATCCTAAAATGATCTTAGTTAATTTTTTTTTTCTTTCCTAGTTTTCTTTTGGCCTCTTATTTTCTCATTCATATCTCTCTGTTTTGCCTGTTTGTATATAATTTTTAAAGATTTTCCAAAGAAAGCTTCCAATTCTGGAATCTCTCTAGAGAGAATAATTAATATTGAAATGTTCTTATTCTTTATTGTTTCAAATTAAGACTTAATTTATAATAAGTCTTTATTTAAATCAGTCATAACAACACTAAATTCAAAAATCTAAATAATCAGTTCTTATTTACACACACTACTAACTCAACTATGTTCTCATCTCTGATTTCACTTCACTTGTCACAATCACTTCACTCGGCTCTTTAGTCTGTGGAAGTGACTTCCAATCGAAACTAATTAGAAAATGTGAACAAACATGGCAGAATATTTTGCCAGTGTTCCTTCATTACAATATTGTCTCACTGAATTTTGGTTGAATTTTTTACTAAAACGTACTTGACAAAATAATGAAACTGATTGTCAAAATAAACTTATAATAGGTGAAACAATGACCTTCAACTTCTTCTATCTCAATTTACTTCCACAATCTATTCTCTCTAGATTGGCTGCCTTTCCACTGTTGATTACATACCAGATGCACTAGACGTGCCTGATAGCCAACTGTACTGTTCTCTCTAGTAGAACTCTGATTTCATTACCTCACTGAACGCTCTCTTACTGTTTTCTTCAATAGTTCAAACTTAACTGACTCTCATGACTGCTGAACATGCTGCTTATAAACAGACAGCTGATATTCCGAAACGTTAAATGTCAAGGTCATCAAATTTGTTGGGAACAGTTGATGTGCATTTCTGAAATGAGAATGTGCCCTACAAGAGTTCATTCTAAAGTCTAGTGAGACCAAAATTGGCACGAACAGAAAAAGAACAAGATCAATAGCTGGTCTCTGTTCTATAGCCCGTCTTTTTCGAGCTAGTATCCAGGGTACCTAGAAGGTTCTTGAAAAGTAGATGACCACTCCGGTGGTGTTTTTCTAGAGGTCACCAGTAGGTCAGATGGAAAGGAAACAGGCCAAGGAAATCAGATCAGAAAATAACATTTTATATTCTACATTCGGCTGTATAGTCATTTTTCAGCCGTTTCAATTTTGACTGAACATTTGCATTTGTGATGTCTTCTTATTTAAATTGTCGATTTGATTGATCATTTTACTGTTGATTATTTATTGCTCAGATGAAATCTTTTGTATCATTTTTGCAGACTGGTTTTTTCTTTAGTCCTCTTTTATTATAGTACTTGTTTTGACCTTTAAATAAAGCCCATTTTTGGGACTTGTTTTGATGTTTGACCTTTTAGTATAGCTACCTAGTTTATATTTTTGGGGTTGACCTTTAATTTGCATACTGGATGTGGCACACTTTCTTATGTGATATGATTCCCTTGGCTTGCTTCCCCCTCGTCACCTCTCCGTCTCTCTTCGGAGTGGTCTAGAACCCCTCCCCCCCATAACTATTACAATACGCAGTGCCTGATTTAGAGTTTTGACAGCCCTAGGCTAATTATTTATATGCTCTCCCTATCTGTTTTGCTTGTCAGTAGAGTATTGGAGGTATATTTTATTTCTAGATTTCAGTAGATTTTGTTGTATTAACTTTGCGGACAAACCAGGGGTGATTGGAGGGGTACGGAATACCCCCCAGCAACAAGGGGGATCCGGGGGTACTCCCCCTGGAAATTTTTAGAATTATTAGCTAAAAAAGTGATGAAAATATCAGCTAAACTATTTTTATTCTGTAAATAAGTGATATAGTGCTTGTAAAGGCAAGCTCAGCGCCCCCTCAGTTCTTGCGCCCTAGGCTCTATCTAGCCTAATTAGCCTGTGAGTAAATCAGGCCCTGGCAATACACCTGTTCAAATAAGAAAAAATCAGGACCTTTTTAACTTATTTTTTCTAAGATATTGATAATGGACAAAGTTCCTTAATGTAATTTATTGTAAATGTTCTGTTTGTTTTTTAACTGTAAACTGTAAGGATATACTTGTAATGTTATCTAAAAGCCTTACGTTTTTCTTTTAGGAAATGTCTCAGTACTACGATCTGCTCGACTTGAAGAAGTTGCACTGCAATGACGTTCACAAAATGGCCGAAACTTACGGAATCGATGCTGCCAAGCAGGTAATTTTAGCTCAGATGAATTCATTCATAAAAATTTTGTAACACATTATTTGTTATTTTATTGTAGGTTATAGTGAAAGAAGTAAGGGACGTGTTCGAGGCATACTCGATCACTGTTGATCCTCGTCATCTGTCACTTGTCGCCGACTACATGACGTCCGGAGGGACATTTGAACCATTGAGCCGGAAAGGTATGGAAAGTGGAGCGTCGCCTTTACAACAGATTTCCTTTGAAGCATCCGGTGTCTTCCTTAAAGAAGCGGCCCAGAGAGGTTAGTGCTTTTTGTTTTTATTGATTCTGGCTAAGAGCGACTAATTTATTCAGCAAACGATTTTCCAGTTTTAGCGTTTTATAGTTGATCATATAGAAATATATATCAAAGTCAGTCCTAGTCTTTATGTTATAGCTCTTGTACAAGTTACCTTTAACTTTTTACCGTACTTTTTTGTTGGAGCCTTGTAAATTTATCATTTCGTTGTGACAAGTGCTTATAATGCTCCAAAACATTATAGTTTCGTAGATTTTATTTAAAAATGTATAAAAAATACAAAATTTGTTTAAAATGTTTAATGCGGCGTCGCTAAACTTGAGTCACAAATTCTGTAATACAAATAAATAAATTTTACCCAAAAATTAGGATACTATCTCTCTTGAAAGACCTGTAAGTATGTGATTGAAGTTGTCCATATCTGAACTTGACTTTTTGTTTGTAAAAGTTTTTTCAGCTTTCTTGGCTTGTTCCAGGTAAGAAAGACAGACTGACGTCACCAACTGGAAGCATAATGGTAGGAGGGCTGTGCAAAGCAGGCACAGGGGCCTGTGCGATTTTAAATGATAATTTAAAAATGAGTTCTGTTTGTTGATTTGAAGTTACTTGTTTATTGAAATGTGAATTTAATAAATGATTTTTTGTAAATATTTTTAATTTCTATTTTATTTTCCTCAAGCCTGTACTTGTAGTCAAGCTTTACAGGAATATAATATGATGGTTATACATGGAGCAAATCCAGTTACTTGAATCTCATTTATATTTAGTGTTGTCGTTGAGAGTTTGGATTAGAACCATTGCAGATACTTATTAATGCCCCAAGAAAAATTCCTTATCAATTAAATGAAAAATTAAAAATATTTCGGAAGAAGTAAAGTTCTTCTGCTGCATTGAATCATTTCGACAGTATTAGTTTTGATAACTAATAAGTGACTGCAGCTGGCAAAACGGAAATTCCTGTATAATGAATGACCTATATTATGACTGACCTTTAAAGCCCCGCCATTTCTCGAATATTCATTTTTGCAGATAATTTTTGGATGGATGAATGATATCGTTTATCATTTTTATTTCTTGTGACAGAAAAACGAACCTCGTCAAGATTTATTTTTCATCACCCTGTCCAGAGAAGTGTAAGGGTAAGATGAAATCTTCTAGTTTCGTATAATGACATAAATTCATATTATTCAACCGGATGATATAACAAAGAGGCATGTAAACATAAAAAGTAAACACGAAGTGTTATTATTAACTTTGATCGACTGTCAGTTCAAGTGCAAGAATATTTACTGTTTATACACAAACTACGCCACTGAACTCCAATGTCCCTCTGATCATATAAATGCATACAAAATAGATACATTCAAGATTCAATTTATTCAACAGTAAAAGTAAGATCAATAATTAATTCAAGATATCATTGTACCATTGGACTGGTGTACTGTGATATTTAATATTCAAGTTATGTTAGTGTTATCAATGATGTTGTTCAAGTTTTCCTTCTATCTTACATTCCATCTTAGTTTATTACATTCATAACATTTTCTGTCTGAGGATATATGGTGAGGATTGAAAATTTGTGAGGACTAATTTTGTAAAATGTAGGTACAATTATTATTGCTCTTTTAAAATGTAATTGATTAAGGGCCGGTTGTTCGTACGTCAGTTAAAAATTTTAAGATAACTACTGATTTTAAAATGCCCTGTATTATCAAACCATTGGTCTGATATTTCTGAAAATGAATTCTGCTCGCTTTAAGAAGAGTTAATTACTGATTAAAAATACAAGATCATTAATTATATTCGCCGTATTTTCAAAATTTGCAATTTAAAATCAGTAGTTATCTCAAAATTTTTAACTGACGTACGAACAACCGGCCCTAAAAGAAACAATTATTTAGAAAAGCACTATTTGAAAAAGTTGGTAGCAATGGTATCATGTAATAATTTCAAAAATTGTTTTCTACCAATTTATTAAACTATCACAAAATTGCATTATGAACCGAAGTCATGTGCATCTGCAGCGATACTTTTGTCGTAAATGAGCCTTTGCAGATCAAACAAACGTGTTCTTCCACCAAATCGCCGTGTCTCTTCATGTGCTGATTTAAATGGTACCTTTTATTGCAAGCGTATGAGCAATTCGGACACTTGAGCTTCTTAATACCTGAAATGATAATTGAAAAAATTTCAATAAATTGTTATCATTTTATTACCTTCACCTACCTGTATGAATTAATTCGTGGCTTCTTAAATTACCCCTTTGCCTGAATCCTCTTCCGCATTGGCCACATTTATATGGCAGCTGATCACTGTGAACTTTGACATGGACGTTAAGTAATGAGGAGCATGTAAAACCTTTGCCACATTTACTACATAAGTATGGTTTTTCTCCTGTGAAATTATAATAATTATTATTAAATATGTAACTTCAAAATCTAGCATATATTTAAATTTACCGGTATGATTTTTCATGTGTAACTTTAAAGATGACCGCCTGGAAAACTTTTTGTCGCATAAATTGCAAGATATATCTTTCTCTTGGTGAAGTTTGATGTGGTTGCCGAGAGCACCGGAAGTTTTGAATCCCTTGAAGCAGATCAATTATTGTTGAAAAAATTACGATCATAATCTCTTTTTACTTACGTTTCCACAAACATTGCATATAAAAGGACGCTCTCCTGTATGTACTCTTAGGTGGTCAATTAATTCAGATCCATAACGCCACACTTTATCACAATAAGAACATTTATGGCCATTTCCAGAATGCTGACTCATATGTTGAACTAATGTTTTTTTCGATCTAAAATTTTTTTCACATCTTTACAGGATGCATCTTCAAAAAATAAATAAAGAGACTCACGCGAAATCTCGTCCACAAGTGTGACACTCGTATATTTCAATGTCTTTTGAAAATGTCCGATCAACTTTCTTCTTCTTCTTCTTTACTTCACTTTCCTGCTTTATATTGCATTTCGATCGTCGTAAATGAACGCTTAGCTTGGATTTGTCAAAGAATGTTTTATTACAAATGTGACATTTCATCTCTTCTCCTAAAAAGAAATATCTCTCACAATTATTGTCTCATAAATAATTGTAATTTTCTTACTTATAACATTACGTCGCTTGAAATTTTTCTGTGATGCTTCTTTATTACACAATTTACATTTTATTTTTGAATTTGCATTTTCTTCACAATTAATGCTGACTAATTCATTGCAAACTGAACACGGATGCTTATTTTCTAGTTTGTCTCTGAAATAATAGATTGAAATTATGGCAATGGACACAAACATGTAATAACAATTCCCTAGAAGGGGCTGATTTTTTAATAAAGAACACATCCCTCTATACTACAAGAGCTTGAAGTATCTTTCAGGAAAAATCAACCTGGAACAAAAAATCGAATATACATTATACAGGTGTCCCAGTTTTTCCCCGCAAAATTTATAATTAGCTAGTAAATTTTCTTTTGAGTAAAAAGTTTTCTATAAACTTGGTATTTCTTCAACTCCTTAACATGTTAGAGTCATTTAATCTTAAAAAAAGTCAGTGGCGTCATTTTTATTTGCAATAATATTGCCGAGGGTGCCACTGGACTTAATAATTGTAATATACTTAGGGCTAAAGGAGTCGTTGTTACTACAAATAACACTGCCAAATTTCAGCAATATCTGCAAAATAATGTTTGAAACATTAATAAAAAATAGGTTTAAAACCCACACATTTTTAACAGCTTTAACACAATACATATTGTTATGAAGTTGAAAACAATTACCAAGTTTATAAAAAAAAAAATTACTCAGAAGAAAATTTACTATCTAATTATAAGTTTTGTGGGGGAAGAAACTGGGTCACCCTGTATAAAGAGAACATATGGTATCAGAATCAATGAACTTAAAACTTTGTCTTCCAGGAAGGCGGATACATGGAGCACAAATAAAAAAAAACTTGTTCCTTTATTTTTTTAGCTTTCTGGTTCAGATCAACTCTTTAGGTGACATTTACCAGATTGTCTTGTTTGGTAACATTATCACTACCATCATAGGATTGGCGATATTCCTTTCAGAGATATATCAAGAGTAAAATCAGACAAACCATACAAAAACACCTTGAATTTTTTTTTTTATTCAGTTATTTATAAACATTAACTGATAACTTACCTATCATTCTGTCTGCTCCCTTGATGAGTAGAAATACATCTTGATGAGACAGTTTGGCTAAATTCTATATCTCTACATTGTTCAGTCTTCTTTTTAAATTCTTCGACAGGATTAGGATCCCATTCCTGAACTTCAGAACAGCTTTTAGGTTCTTTCTTTTTTTTATCAAGATCGTTGCAATATAATGAGCCTTTTGATATTGAATGAAAATCGTTTTTTTCTTTGCAATAGGATTTATTCCTTGAAAGAGTTAGAACATTTGTGATGGCTTTCTTATCTTTGTTGCCTCTTCTGCAAAAATCTAAGTCGTCTTCAGATCTTGAGTTATCGGAATCAGGCTCAACTTTCATTCCCTAGCAAAAAATTATGTTGTAAAAAAAATGGAAAAAATATTCGATTTAATAGTGTTTATATATTGTTTCTGTTAATAAAAGAAAATATGGTTTACAATTTTTTTCCTAGTAATGAGGGCCAAAAAATCTGTCAATTTTTTTAGATACGTTTAGCTTTTTGGTTTTTTTTTTGAGAAAATGACCAAACTTGAGGGCTTAAAATTTAATTAAATAAACTTAGAAACCTTAGAAAAACCTTCACTGTTCAGGCATGAGGTAAAAATGAAGAAAAGGGGCTTCATTAAAGGTTGGTGTTTTGGGGTGTTTAGTTTGCTAGAAATCGAGTTTGCATGCATTGCTTCATAAGAGTGGAAACTGAAAGAGGACAGGGAAATGAAAATTATTGTTTTGTGTCAAAACTATGAGTGATAGATGGGTGGTTGAAAGAACCTTTTTATAGATTTCTAGATATTTTTGGATGCCGCATGCACATTCCTTAATTCATAGGATTTTCGAGAGATTTTAGAAAAAACCGTGTTCGGGCCATTTTTTCCAATTTTTGAGCCACCTAGCTGCTCTTGGAGAACGTCCTGATTTTTAAAAACAGCAATCTCAAAAACATATTTTAGAGTTTTAATTTTTGGGTCTTGATTGTTTTCACACTCGGACTACCTGAGGTAGACATTTTTCAAATTTCTCCCATAAGAATTCGACTTCCTTAGCTCACATACATACCTGAACAATTATATAGTTTTTAATGCGTTCCTCAGATTCTATGCATTGTTGCTTGAAGTTGAAACTTTGTATAAGTTTTTCTTCACATTTCTTACAAATTTTTGATGGAGTTCCGTAATTTAATTCCAACTGTAAGTAAGAAATTTTGGGGGTAAAAATGGGTAGTTGCAAAATATTTAAATTTTTATTGATTAGTATGTCGAATAGCGCACCTCATATTGTTTCTTTGCAGATCATTCACACCCCGAATTACATTAAAGCTTTCAGAAACTGGGTCTTGGAGAACTCGCCCCAGAAAAGTATATTTATTTGACACTATATAGAATAAAACAAAACTGTTTTATTTACATTTACAACTTACAAAACATTAGCAAGTGCCAAACTTTAAAATTTCTTGCATTTATGAAGAAATAGAACTTGTTATTGCTTGTTTAAAATTTCTTGCATTTATGAAGAATATAGAACTTGTTATTGCTTGATTTTAGGATAGTTAAATGTTATTCCAGTTTTGTCTGTGCAAGGAGGAAGGATTGCAGAAATGACTCTTCTTATCTGTACTTTATACTGGGATGGCAAGTAGATATAGCTACTGGTAAATTGGCAATCAAATAATTCGAGTTAAAAGGATCCCCAGTTAGACAGAAGACTATTCTCCATCCCATTAAGAAAAACCATCATTCAATGTCTTGCCTTAGCAATCGAGCAATAATTTATTAAGCAGTCGCTCCTTTGGGAAGGAAAAGGATGAACATTGGAGGAAAAGGCACCCCACTAAAATTTTGGAAGATAGATGAGGCAGCGCTATTCGGCATAATTCGCGAGTATTCTCACTTGAAAATTATTAAGAGAAGAATATTTGTCCAAAATATCCATAACATCCTGTGTCTTGGATAGAAAAGACTTCATGTCTTCTGATATTTGTAAACAAACTCTGCAAACTTCTTGAAAATTTGCTCCTTTGAGAAGTTCCATTATTATAGGTTAAGGTAAGAATGTTTGGTTCTTCGATAAGCGATCAATATTCACTTTTTCCTTATTCTAAAGCGTTTGATCAATTTTAAATTTCACTGCCTATTTTTGTTACTCTGAAAAGAATCAGACAACACTGCATTTTTATTCAAATTCTGAAAAATTAAATGAAATGAAAAGTAGTGGAAGTGGTAAGGTAATGCAATTTTCTTCTTTTCTCATTTTCTTTCTCCCTCAACTATTTGGCCTCTCCCTAATATTAGGTTTAGGTATTAGCATTAGCACTGAAATGCATACTATTATACTATTTTAACGTGTGAACGCACGGTAGAAAAATTTATTTCATCCCAAGAAATTATTTAAATAATGAAACGGTAAACAGAGCAACTTTAAGAAAGGTCTTAATAATAATAATAATAATAATAACGTATTTATTTCCAACAGATGCATAAAGGCACCCAATTACAGGAAACAATTCAATATACAGGGTGAGGCGCGAGAACCTTAGGGCATTTTTATATGGAGAAGTCCTTGGAGTAGAAATCTAAAAATTTGTACGTGTATAATTTCGGTTTTGACGAGCTGAACTAAAATATTCACAACCCCATACCACTTCCGGTTATACCGGAAGTTGCCATATTTTTCTTTTTTTAAATGGTACACCCTGTATATATTATTACATTTTCAGATTGCTTGAAAAACAGTAATAAAAATGATGTTTACAGTTCTAATTTGTAACGACCAATTAATGAGTTATAAACAAATGAAAATTGCAATTTTCCATTTTCAAAGCAGCTTAGCTTGAAAACGGGTCAAGATATCGGAAAACGGCTTACATGTCCCTATCCTAACTTTTTGTATACTACGCTGGAGCATTTACAAAAAAAATATTTTTTTTATAATTTTTTTTTGAAAATCGCTGATTTTTCATCACTTTGTATACAAATTTCATCAGCACCATAGGATACTACGTGAAAAGTTAAGATAGGGACATGTAAGCCGTTTTCCGATATTTTGGCCCGTTTTCGACCTAAGCTGCTTTGAAAATGGAAAATTGCGATTTTCATTTGTTTATAACTCAATAATTGGTCGTTAAAAATTTGAACTGTAAACATCATTTTTATTACTGTTTTTCAGGCAATCTGAAAATGTAATAATATAGAGGGTGTACCATTTAAAAAAAGAAAAATATGGCAACTTCCGGTATAACCGGAAGTGGTGTGGGGCTGTGAATATTTTAGTTCAGCTCGTCAAAACCGAAATTATACACGTACAATTTTTTAGACTTCTACTCCCAGGACTTCTCCATATAAAAATGCCCTAAGGTTCTCGCGCCTCACCCTGTATAGGTACATACGAAAAAAATAAATAAAGACATGCTCTCTGAGACAAGGTCTTAGTTAGAGGATTTGCTTTTATTTATCGAATGGTATTTAAATATTCAATCAATTACTAAGAAAAAAATAAAACACACATATATTATGATATCAAAAAAAGTTACCTTATTATGCATAAAACTGTTTGAATCAGAATTGAGAGTAGTTACAACACTCACAAGAGTTGTTCCAGATTTATTTGAACAGTATAGGTACTGTACCCATCTGCATCTACTTTGATGAATTATTCACGCATTTCAAACATATATTGCTGTTTAAATAAACGTAATATACAGGTTGTCGCTAAAAGGTAAGTACCACCAACGCTCTACCACAGGCAGACTCCCCTATTACAAAAATATGCCTATTTAAACGAAATTAAAAAAGGTGCCCTTTTCAAGATACAGCCCTTAAAAGGGGTAAACCAAACACACGGTTGACAGAATAAGTAAAAAATGGATTAACTGAAACAACTTCAAAATTGCACCGCCAAAATGGTAGAGCATTGGTAATGGACAATGGTGGTACCTTTTAGCGACAACCTTATGTATATAAACGTATATAATATGTAAAATAAATGTATATAAAAGTATATAAACGTTAATAGTATAAATACTTTTCACTTATCTACGAATCTTCCACCTGCCATTTAAATAGGAAATCTTGCAAAATTCAAATGAATGACGTAAAGTCCGAAATACAAGTGATGTGTGATGTGCCGTTTTACATCTATTCTTTACGCGATTGTTAACGGGTAAACAATTCATTCTTTACGTTTAACGTAAACAATGTAAGAAATACGTAAAGAATGTAAAGAAGACGTAAAGAAAGGTAAAGAACAGAAAACATAATATATTTGATGAGTTTTTTTATTAGGATTTGGATTCTGTAATTTAAACTTGCCACTAAAGATTCTTTACAAAAAAAATTAGAAAACTTTCGTACAGCATGTGAGGAGAAGACTGAAGACATGGACGGTATCGTTTCGTCCTTATTATGGACTCATCGGTATATCATATCAGTACGAAAGTTGAAACATATATAATATCTTAACTGGTCTTTTCTGATGCTAGTGACCTGCAATTTCAATGTGCAAGTAGGCAACCGGAGAAACGTGCGTGTCTTTTATATAGTATCCTCCCTAAACAGTAGAGTTGTCATGAATTTATGAACTTTTACACTACTAATGCAGAGATTTTATTATTTCAAGAACAGAAAACAGGACTATGATTTATTTTTGTTTTGATAATATTTCTTCACATTATTAATAATTATTATTATTGTTTATGGTATCCCACCTCACACAAATCAGTAATTACACAATATTAGATTATGATGGTTGACAGAAGTCAAATATAACGTCAACGTCTAATATGTTTGATGATGACGTATTAGCGTTCCTTTAATCTGGCCACGTGAACCCAAAACGTGTAGTTTATGTAATATGTAATATTTGACTAAAAACTAAATGCTGTAGTTTAAAACATAAAACTATATCCCATTTCAGACGTTTTTGGATTCAAGTTGGCTGTGATATTTTTTCTTCAAGTTGGATACCCTGGACAGTCGATTTGAGCTAAAAAAGTTCAAATGACTTCCCACTTTACTCATATGCCATTAGGATTAATTTCTTATCTAATAAAAATATGTTTGACGTATGAATACAATAATTCAATAATATACGATTGTTCTTATTTTTTAGTAAAAAATATTTAATTATTAGACGTTCAGTAACTTCATTCAAAAAGTTCTGTCAGATTTTCAGCATCTTATTTCAATCCTTTTAAAATTGAAAAGAACTTAAATCTCCTTTGAATACTACATTATTATATTATAATGCCAAAAGTAATTGAAATGTTGTGGCACAGTGTCTACCGAAAACCAACACAAAGAGATCGTTATTTACACAAGAACTCTAATCAACACCCAGCCCAAAAACGAGCTCTAGCTGTAATACAAACCCCGGTAAATCGTGCTTCCCGAATTTGTGAGACTCAGTCCTACCTCGAAGAAGATGAGCTCTACACCATGCATGAATGCTTACCCCAATAACCATACCTAAATTAAACCGATTGGATTCAGAAAATTTATATGTAGTTCTACCCAAATATAATTTTTATTCATATATTTTAGGCAGCCTCAGTATCAAACGACAATAACGAGATAAGAATTTGTCATAACTCATCCTCAACCGAGTTAGCAAGACTTTCCTCAACTAGCAAAAAAATCCTCCAACTCCCTACAATAAATTGAAAATGAAGGAAAACTTATTGGCAACCTACAAAGATCATGAGGCTCATTCCATCTGCTTTCTTCAAAATTTGAATTAAATTAGTTGATAAAGGAATAAAGACTATGCCCTTACTTATTCTTCAAATGTTCTCGTGAAAATTAGGCATTTCAAGAGTCGGCGACATGATATATGATATTATGTTCCTGAATTTCACCACATGACGCGAGAGAGAGAAGTCCAGCACTTTAAGTTATTTAAGACAATAGAGAACAAATCAAAGATCATAAATGTAAAAGTGATTGAGTTTTTTATTATATTATTATTAAATAACTTTTATTTTGAGCGCGGCGGTTTAGGTCACTGACTATAATTATTATTGAGCCGTTGACGCTGCCACCGTTTGGGTTCAAATCCCAGCTCGGCATGGTTATTTCTCGGTAATTTAACTATGTATTTATAAATTTAAAATTTGTGTCTGGTTCTGAGCTAGTGTGGCTGGTTCAGAACTAGCAAATTAGCTAGTTCTGAGAGCCAAATTACTAGATTGGAATGACTAGGTCTTATCTACACGGTTAAGACCAATGCTCCCTCTTAAAAAAAAACTTTGATATTGGAAAATTGAAGTCAGTTGAAAAAATTTGTTGAAATAGCCTTTTATAAATTTCCAGGGCATAATCTTTATCTTCGAATCTAAACCAACTCAATAAAATTTGAGAGTAAAATCAAGAAAGTATCGCGAGCAAAAAAATCCGAAATAATATTATGTAGGTAGATTTTTATAAATAATGTTGTAACCGCTAGCCTTTAAATTACTTCTCTGGATAACATTTCTTAATTTTCTAGTTGAATATTTTTTGTTCAATATAACTATAAAAGCATTGTAGAAGTGTAGAACTGTAGAAGTGTAGAAATATAGCTTACCTTATAATATATGAATCTTATTTTAACCGTTAAACAAGAAATTTTAATGACAATGAACATAACTTGTATTTTTATCTTTTATTACTAAACTAAAAACAAACAATAAATTATGATAATTTTTATATTTCGTATTTTTTTGGATAAAAATTAAAGTTTTGAAATACAGAAAACATATTTAAAGGAATCGTTAATAATTTCACATATACATATAGTTGAAAAAAATCGATCAAGAAATAAATCCTCCTTGTCTGATTTTACACAAAAATAAATATTTCCCCGAATATTAGTATGTATAAATACCTACTTTAGATAATATATTCCTGTTTTGGCAACGCGTAGGTGAAATTTAAAACAAAGTCAAATTTGATTAGAAACATCCATAACCTTAAAAAATTTAGCTTGTCAAAGGTAGTTCAAAACTCAGCTTTTGGAAAGGTACCAACATAATTCGAATTTTCCATAGCCAACTCTGAATTCAAAAACGTCTGAAATGGGATATACATGTAGTTTTTTGTGTAGTAGAGTAGGAATATATGTATGTATTTCATTTATTTACTACTTCCGAACTCCGAACCCTGATCGTACCTCTAGTCACTGCCAAAATTTAACGTCCGACCGTAGGCGCGTACTGCCAAAACTGAAGAAGAAGAAGAAGTAGGCGCGTACTCGTAGTGCTTAGTTTGTTTTTTTTTTTTTTAGGTTAGATTAGATCTCCCCAGTTCCAGTTTCCTCTCCTCCTGTACCGAATAAGAAATAATTTAGAACATAAAACATAATCGTTAATCGTATCAAATTGGACGTATTGAGATTGGAGATCACGGCTTTCTCTATGCCAAGCCAAGGCGGAATTCCATCTTGTGCAAGTGGTCAGTCAGTAAAATAAAATTTTAAAGCTGTAAGAAAAACGAGCATCATGAGTTCAAAGGGAGAAGATTACCAAGAAGACAAGAGACAAATAATTCAAGATTATAGAAATAATTTCACAGAACTCTCCAATCTGAAGTCTGAAGGTGAAGAAAACGATACAAAATGCCACGCCTCCTCTGAATTAAACCCTGTTGCTGTTGCTGCCGAATTTCCTAATTACTCAATAAAAAGCGAACCTGAAGACCTGCAGTGTGACTTTCAGCTGCAAGCAGACAATGTGGCATTTAAAGAAGAAGAAATTGATATCGAAGAACATAAACTAGAATGGGAACTGATCAGAGAGACAAGAAATGCTGGAATATTTAGGGATGAATTATTTGATTCAATAATTGCAAAAAATGAGTTACAATCTTCAGATGGTAGAAGCGAACGAGAGATGAAATACAACTGTGCGCACTGTCCATATAAAACAAACTGGAAAAATCGTTACATCCATCATTACAATTGCAAACACGAACAGTGTGCACAAGTTTACAAATGTCACGAATGCGCTTATAAAACAAAAGGCAGAATTTATTTCATCAGACATTATAAATTTAACCATGCAAAAGATGCAAAAGTGTACAAATGTGCTGAATGTTCATATGAAACTAAAAATAAAAGTAGCTTGACCCAACATTATAAATACCAACATTCCAATGATGCTGAAGTGTACAAATGTCAGGAATGTTCATATCAAACAAGATGGAAAGAACATTTGATCCAACATTATAAATACCAACATTCAAACGATGCTGAACTGTACAAATGTCAGGAATGTTCGTATGAAACAAAAAGGAAAGAACAGTTGACCCAGCATTATAAATGTAAACATTCAACAGAAACTGAAGTGTTCAAATGTCGGGAATGTTCTTTCGACACTAAAGTTAAACGGCATTTGACTCTTCATTATAAACGTAAACATTCAAATGATGCAGAAGTGTACAAATGTCAAGAATGTGCATATGAAACAAGAAGGAAAGATCATTTGACCCGACATTACAATTGTAAACATTTGAAAGAAGCTGAAGTGTACAAATGTCAGGAATGTTCGTATGAAACAAGAATAAAAGGTCAGTTGAATAGACATTATAAACATAATCATGATGAACATGCGGAAGTGTATAACTGTGAGGAGTGCTCTTATAAAACAAAAGTTAAAAGTCATTTGACTTCACATTATAATGGCAAACATTCCAAAGAAGCGAAAGTATACAAATGTCAGAAATGTTCCTATGAAACAAAATGGCAAAGTGAAGTGACCCGACATTATAAATATCATCATTCAACACAATCGGAAGTGTTCAAATGTCGGGAATGTTCTTTTAACACCAAAGTTATACAGTATTTGACTAAACATTATAAACGTAAACATTCAAAAGATGTGTACAAATGTCAGGAATGTGCTTACGAAACAAAACTTAAAAGTTATTTGACTCGACATCATAAATTTAAACATTCAGAAGATGCAGAAGTGTTCAAATGTGAGGATTGTTCTTATGAAACAAGGAGGAAAGATCATTTGACTCGACATTGTAGAAATAAACATAGAAAATAAATTTAACTGTAAAATAATTATTGTGAAGAATTTCCCTCTATGATAGAGATAAATTTAGGAAAATCTGGACTGATTAACATTGTCAATGAAAATTCCGTAGTGGACAGGGTTGCCAACTCTAGCAGAGGTTTATTTAAATGCGGAGATTACGAAAGAGGAGAATGGTTTCAGGTTTGGTAGATTTTAATTCGGAGGTGTGGTTAATAAAAATGTGACAGTTTGTATGTAGCGTCCAACCGGGCGTGTCTGAGGGTACCAAGTTTTTTTTTTAAGGTGATCGTATTTCTAGAGAACTTTTCGTTTTTTTTTTTGTTATTCACTCGCCAAATATTTAAATCTCTAATCAACGCAATCAGTACGGCCTGTTTATTCGCTCGGAGGGAGTAGAAAGTAGAATCGGGTTTTGAATTTTCCACTCACGTCACTGAGGCCCGAAGGTCTAACAGCCAGTATTATAAAGGCTCAAAGATAACGGGCAAATTTCTGATATCATTTTTAAAGCTAATATCAACGTCAAATAACTTTTATCAGCATTTTTGTAATCCCTTTCATGCCAAGAGTAACCAAATTGCTCATATTTCCCGACCTACAGTCGATACCTTTTCTAGAAACGGTTCAAGAAATCTGCCTGTTAACAACTTTATGAGCCTTTAAAATACTGAGTGCCGATTGTTCAAACGTAAATTAAAAAATTCAGATAATTACTGATTTTAAAATGTATTGCCAAAATATTGGTCTGATATTGCTGAAAATAAATTCTGCCCCTTAAAGAAGAGTTAATTACTAATTAAAAATAAAAGATCATTAAATATATTCGCCGTTTTTTCAAAATTTGCACGTTTGAACAACCGGCCCTGGCTGTAAGACTCACGAGTTGAAGACTTGTTTGTGTACGTTGGCAGGTTTCATTTTTTCTGGGGCAAAATTAATTTGATGAATTTTTCCGGAGATTTGGCTTGTAAACCCGGAACCCGGAGAGAAACTATCATTATCCCGAAGGCTCTGGGTCAAACCCGGAGGGTTGGCAACCCTGGTAGTGAATGAGGATGGACTTATCAAAAGAAAAGCAAAAATTGTTAAATATAAATACTGCAAAGTTTAATTAAGCAGACCTCTTTTAGTGTAGAGTGGAAAGATAAAATGTTAAACATTCTTGAGAAAAGATAGCATGATATCTAATCTCTGTCATTTAAAATGTAATATATATCCCATTTCAGACGTTTTTGAATTCAGAGTTGGCTATGGAAAATTCGAATTATGTTGGTACCTTTCCAAAAGCTGAGTTTTGAACTACCTTTGACAAGCTAAATTTTTTAAGGTTATGGATGTTTCTAATCAAATTTGACTTTGTTTTAAATTTCACCTACGCTGCGTTGCCAAAACAGGAATATATTATCTAAAGAAGGTACTTATACTAATAATATTCGGGGAAATATTTATTTTTGTGTAAAATCAGACAAGGAGGATTTATTTCTTGATCGATTTTTTTCAACTATATGTGAAATTATTAACGATTCCTTTATGTTTTCTGTATTTCAAAACTTTAATTTTTATCCAAAAAAATACGAAATATAAAAATTATCATAATTTATTGTTTGTTTTAAGTTTAGTAATAAAAGATAAAAATACAAGTTATGTTCATTGTCATTAAAATTTCTTGTTTAACGGTTAAAATAAGATTCATAAGGTAAGCTATATTTCTACACTTCTACAGTTCTATACACTTCTACAATGCTTTTATAGTTATTGAACAAGAAATATTCAACTAGAAAATTAAGAAATGTTATCCAGAGAAGTAATTTAAAGGCTAGCGGTTACAACATTATTTATAAAAATCTACATAATATTATTTCGGATTTTTTTGCTTGCGATACTTCTTGATTTTACTCTCAAATTTTATTGAGTTGGTTTAGATTCGAAGATAAAGATTACGCCCTGGAAATTTATAAAAGGCTATTTCAACAAATTTTTTCAACTGACTTCAATTTTCCAATATCAAAGTTTTTTTTTAAGAGCAGGGAGCATTGCATGGTCTTAACCGTGTAGATAAGACCTAGTCATTCCGATCTAGTAATTTGGCTCTCAGAACTAGCTAATTTGGCCAGACACAAATTTTAAATTTATAAATACATATAGTTAAATTACCGAGAAATAACCATGCCGAGCTGGGATTTGAACCCAGACGGTGGCAGCGTCAACGGCTCAATAATAATTATAGTCAGTGACCTAAACCGCCGCACTCAAAATAAAAGTTATTTAATAATAATTATAATAAAAAACTCAATCACATTTACATTTATGATCTTTGATTTGTTCTCTATTGTCTTAAATAACTTAAAGTGCTGGACTTCTCTCTCTCGCGTCATGTGGTGAAATTCAGGAACATTTATATCATATGTCATGTCGCCGACTCTTGAAATGCTTAATTTTCACAAGAACATTTGAAGAATAAGTAGGGGTAGTTTTTATTCCTTTATCAACTAATTTAATTCAAATTTTGAAGAAAGCAGATGGAATGAGCCTCATGATCTTTGTAGGTTGCCAATAATAAGTTTTTCTTCATTTTCAATTTATTGTAGGGAGTTGGAGGATTTTTTTGCTAGTTGAGGAAAGTCTTGCTAACTCGGTTGAGGATGAGTTATGACAAATTCTTATCTCGTTATTGTCGTTTGATACTGAGGCTGCTTAAAATATATGAATAAAAATTATATTTGGGCAGAACTATAAATTTTCTGAATCCAATCGGTTTAATTTAAGGATGGTTATTGGTTACTCCACCTTTATATTTTCTGGATTTCAATTTATTATAAAACAGTATATGCACAGTATAGAGTCAGATGCATGGATGCAATAGTGTGACGTAGGACGTAGTAGACAAAATTTTCGTCTTTTCGTAGCACACGGCGTGGTCATCCTGAAGCAAAGCATTCATGCATGGTGTAGAGCTCATCTTCTTCGAGGTGTAGGACTGAGTCTCACAAATTCGGGAAGCACGATTCACCGGGGTTTGTATTACAGAGCTCGTTTTTGGGCTGGGTGTTGATTGGAGTTCTTGTGTAAATAACGATCTCTTTGTGTTGGTTTTCGGTAGACACTGTGCCACACATTTCAATTACTTTTGGCATTATAATATAATAATGTAGTATTCAAAGGAGATTTAAGTTCTTTTCAATTTTAAAAGGATTGAAATAAGATGCTGAAAATCTGACAGAACTTTTTGAATGAAGTTACTGCGAACGTCTAATAATTAAATATTTTTTACTAAAAAATAACAACAATCGTATATTATTGAATTATTGTTTTCATACGTCAAACATATTTTTATTAGGTAAGAAATTAATCCTAATGGCATATGAGTGAAGTGGGAAGTCATTTGAACTTTTTTAGCTCAAATCGACTGTCCAGGGTATCCAACTTGAAGAAAAAATATCACAGCCAACTTGAATCCAAAAACGTCTGAAATGGGATATATGGTGTTCTTGTAAACAAAAAATAAATTTTTCTAAAATCCTTCAACAATATTGTCTACATTATTTGTGCAATTTAAATACCAATATCAAGTATCTCATACTACAGTGGCAATAGATCTATGGCAATCTCAAGTATATCCTATGAAGTGCTCAAAAATGAAGTATCAAAATGAAAAATTGCTATTTTTACTTGTTGATACCTCATAAACAAAATCGAATCAGACACATGTTTATTAGAAATAACATGTTTAAAATTAAGTGACCTATCATCTGTCAAAGTTTGTCATAGAGCTTATAGAACACGCTGTATATCTACTAGGTATCATAGGTATTATCCTATGATAATGTGGTAAATCTCTCGGAATCAGATAGAACTTAAAAAAAAAGATGACAAGTTCCCATAATTTTTTTCCTAGCGGCCCTCCCTACGAAGATACAGAGCCTCCTAAAGGACGCCCGCCACTGGAAATCAATTTTTATATTGAATAATTTTTAAACTACTTGATTAAATTTAATGAAAATTTGATATATTAAACAGTAGTAAAGAGCTCTTAAAATACTGCCCCTAAAACATAAATTAGCTTGTTTAGTTTACCAGGGGCGGACTAGGTTGTACATTTTAATGTAGGTACATACACTACATTTAATTACATTTTTAACACCCTGCATGATAAGGAGCAAAAAAAAAAACAAATTTGGATACCTTGAACATTAAGTATACATCGGTACGAAAATTGTGTACAGTAACTGACATTTCCAAAAAAGTAATTTCAGAGAAGCGGCAAGCAGAAACTTTTGTTGCAAGAAAAATTTTCCGCTTGCCGCTTCTCCGAAATGGATTTCTTAGAACTGGTCAGTTACTTTACACAATTTCCATACTAATGTATAGGTACTTTTGTTCCTTGTCGATAAAATGAACCGTTTTCGAGAAAAAATAATAAAAGAATTAATGTTTCATTTCTATTACATTGTACTAGAACTACGATTGTTGAACCCACTTATAAAAATTTTTTTCTGCGACGGGCTATAAGTTTGATCTTTTTTCCCCGTTGACAGGTAGAAAAATGCCTCGTTATATGAGCTGCATCTTATCGGGGAAATAAATGAGTACTTATTTCCCCGAAATGGCGGCTTAGGGATAGCTACTATTAACACTCAGATATCATTAAATTTATATCAAATATGCGTAAAGGAAAGTTACCTTATTATCCAAATGGCAATTATTAAGGGAATTTTCATAATAATATCACTATCCATATTATTAAATTCACTCATCGAAAACTAACAAGAATCTAACTAAATAATGAAATAAAACATTAATTTTTTTATTATTATTTTTTTGTGGTTTACCTTGTTTCATGTTATGCCTCTATATATTAGTTCAAAAGTACGCGCGCGGTTACAAAATTTCTAAACAACCAATAGGAGGAGCTAGGTGTGTCTTGGCAAAACCTAGTTGGGATATAATTAAACGCGAATCAAAAGATCAAATCAACACAACCATAATTTTTTTTTTATTGGACAATCGTCAGTCCATGATTTCGATATTCGTGCCCTGCGTGAGACCCGAGCCCTAGATAGAGGATTAGAGAAATAATAATATTTAAAATGATTACCTACCCTTGTTGGTAAGTGGTGATTAATCAGGTGTTATATAGGTGTTTACTATTTATTAATAAAATAAAACACGAAAATTGAAGTAGGCTTATTAAAAGAAGAATATGATTTGAGAAATATTTGAAATCATAGATCATATGGAATTCCCAAGAAAATAAATATTCGAAATGAACAGTTCCATAGACAGATGACATATGTCTCTCTTTAGAAGGTTTCGCAAAAAAAACACGGACTATTCTTTCTATCAAATACTATCGATGCGGTCGCTCCAATCCGTCAATCCTAGTGACACTATAGTGACAGCCGACGGAATTAATTCGTCATGTCATCATCACTCAAAGCCAAGCGCGGAATGCTACTGTACTTCATACCTGTAGCTACTAGGGAACCTGTATTACCGACACTGACGCTTACTAGGGTATCGCATTCTCATTCTCACAAAAAGTTGGGAATATCAAATTTAACTTCAAAAAAGTCAGATTTTCCATGAACGTACAGGGTGATTCATTATAATGTCGCCCCCCTTTAACTTTGTTATTTCATGTGTCTCAAAAAAATTAAAAGTAGGGTTATGTAGGTGCTAAAAAAGACTTTTTTATACGTATAACAAAAATTTGAAAATAGATCAGTATACAGGGTAAACCAAAAATTTAATTTTTTTTTCAATGGAACACCCTATATATGAATTTATTTTTCGATTCCTCGTAAAATTCTAAGCATAATTTATATAACATACCGTATACCTAAATTCAATAGTTTCTGAAATATTCGCATTTGAAACTATTTAAAAAACCGTGTGTATAACTACCAAATTGAAAACCTCGATCATCTAAAAGATTTGATACGGATTAAAATTAATAATTTAAATTAAAATAACCCAGAATTCATAACAGATTCATTGGAGAAAATGCGAACAACCCTTATAAACCCTTATAAACCCTTATAAAATGTGTTGAAAAAAAATGGAGGCCCAGTAGAGCATTTTATTGTTATACTAGGATTAACTTTAAAAAGTCAGATGTGACGTCTCACTAACCGTCCGAATTAATATTTTTAATTTCACCAGAAAATGTCAAACAGTTAATTGTCAAGTTGTGAACGAGCGTAATTATTATTGAAGGAATCATTCAAAAAATGAATTGAACCGCTTACGTCAGTTTGAGAGCCACTGACAACTATATAAAATTTATTCACGTAATGACATTCTATCCTCTGTGTTGTCCATTTAATTCTCATTCAAAACCAATGTTGACGTATACTTATTTATGCGGGATGGAGTATTTAGACAAACTGGACGGTTACTATAAAAACACGTATATGAAACAAAATAAATCGAACTATCAAAAGGATGTGTATTCTCAATCGATACGTATGACTTTTTAGACTTTATTGGACTATAGATTTCTTGATTTGCAACAGGTGTTTTATAAAATATTTGATAATGTTTCAAATGCGAATATTTCAGTAGCCTTTGAATTTAGGTATACGATTGTAAACTTTTGGTGCGTTAGAGGATGTTTTAACAATAAAAAGAAAGCTCTCCTCTACTTGTTCGCGTTGCCTAACAGTAACTTTCTTAATATTTTAAACTCATTTATAGTTCTCTATCAATACTTTCCTGTAATTACTGAGATTTTCTGGACAAAAAATGCACCCAGCCCCAGCAGACAGTTATGATTGCAGAAAATATACGGGGATCAGAATTTCCGTATACCTGGAAGTTTGTCAGGTAGGTTTTATTACATCTTGATGAATTTTATTTTTCAGGATCAGTATTGGAGGATTTTATAGGGGTACCTACTATAAGATCACACTCCCATTCGTGTGTCTACCAAAACGCTTTTTCTCAGTAACTACGTTAGATATCGAGTTAAAAATTATATCCAATGCTAAAGTCTACAGCTTTGTAGATCCTATAAACTCGTAATAATATATTTTTAACACTCACTGAAAGAAGATTACTCGATTTCTATTCGTGTTATTATTTTGTTTTATTTTTCAAACTTCACTTTTTTTGCCCTAGTAAGCGTAAGTGTCGGTAATACAGGTTCCCTAGTAGCCACTGCCGATTTTATTATTATAAATCAGTTTGACTGTTGGTTTGACATTGAGTTAGAACTAGAATTGACATTTGATAACCCAGAGTAAACAAAAAAATGTAAGGTTAAGGTTGGCAATTAATATTTAATTGGTAAATATTTAAATAAATAAAATAAAAATAAAATTAATAAAAATAGGTTGTGTTTGGGTGAAATGTTTGTTTTTCTTTGAATTTAGGTAATCTGAAATTCGAAATTTATGAAAACAAAACAATGCAGGTAAAACGCTATAAAAGTGTAATGCCATTCCAGATGTTTTTAATGAATTAGAGTTGGTTGTGATATATTTTTTTTAAGATGTAAAACCCAGGACAGTCGATTTCAGTTTGAGCTTAAAAAAGCTCATAAGCTCAAATGACTTCCACTTTGCTCATAAAATATCATTTAGGATTAATTTTTCTGTTACACAATATTAGATATTTTTAAAATATATTCTCCAGGCATATTCTGAGGTAATAATAGTCGTAATTGTGAGTAGTGCACTGCACTGTACTTTATCTACGACTAAACAGTAGTTAAACAATTTTGACTCATCGTGTAGATAAGCGGCCAGTCACACTCAGGCATGTTGTATACCTACACTACGAGGTAGTATGAGTCTCTAGGAGCATCATGGCCCTAGTGAAAGTCTATGGAAATTGGTAATAAGGGAGATATTTGCTTTACTATAACTGTTATTACCATTGAGATGTCCTTTTGATTATTTGACGATTTTTTGAAATTTTTCCTCGCCCTTCTTGAATGGCCCATATTAGTTTGGGACCGGCCTCAATATGGACCGGTGCTACATAAAAATCGTTTCTTTGGTGTGTGCTTTACCCTCCCAGCACCCTTATTTGCTCCATGGCACCCTTAGAAACTACAGATGATTTCCATAAAAAATGAACTACAAATTGAGGGGTCCATAGCAAGAACCGGCTAATTCCAAAAGGTACCAGCTTAGTTAGTAATAGTAATCCTACTCTCCTTGACGTTGTATATTGAAAGCCCCCTTTTATGTCTTCAGTGATTGGACTATAGGTGATTAAAATTTTCCATAGGATCATATAGCCAACTCCAATTTAAAGATATCTGGAATGGGATATTTTGATATGGGAAATAATTTTTTTTGTTACCAGATTATTTCAATATCTAAGAGCTAAATGTAGATGTAAAATTTTATTTATACAACAAATTTCTAGGTATGAAGTAGGAGGACGACATGGATTATTCAAAAACACAAAATAATAATTATCAAGACCTGTGCAGAGCTTGTTTACAAGTGTCGGACAATATGAAGTCCTTTTTACTTTCAACAGGGGAAACTTCCAATATCCTCGATATGTACACTTCGTTGAACAATTTTCAGGTAAAAAGTCTCCTGATTCGAATCTTTATCTGTAAATAAGATACATTCTTGCAGCTGGAGATAAACACCAACGGTCCTTCAAAGATTTGCAGAGCATGCGAAGATAAACTCACGATTGGTTTTAATTTCAAGATACAATGTGTGGAGTCTGAGAAACGGATAAATAATTATTACAGCAGCCCTGATGTAAGGCCATTTTTAAAATTTACTTAAATTAGACTTAAAAAGACTTTATTGCGATTTGCGAGCTTTCCAGCCATTATTTCAAGTTTTACCTGAACCCAGCTTCACTTTTTCCCAAATTCAAATAAATTATTCCAGGTAATCAAATTTGAATGTCAAGTTCCTGATACAAATGATGACGACGAATGCACCAGTGAGATAGAAAGTGACAGTAATAATGAGGGCACTCAAACTGGATCGACCGAAAAGTTTCGAGAAAGTTCAGCATTACCACGAAAGCCTCTGGAAAAGTTTCCCAAAGATCAAGTCAGGGAAGTGATCGAAGAAATCCAAGCGAGAAATTCTCGACTGTTAAACGAACTCAGGCAATGCATTTTATGTCCGGAGGTCCCCCCTTACATTACTTCTTGCAGGGGTCTTCGTTCGCACATGTGCAGACTTCATAAGTAAGTTTCGTGAAGTTTTTAAATAAAAAATTATTCTAAATATCCGTATCTGTTTATCAGGGATGTTCACAACTGGTGTTCCGTTTGTAATAAGTTAATCGATAATAACGACTTCAAAAGTCATAAATCGAGACATTTGAAAGAGGAGGAAGACTGTAAATTTTGTCACAAGCCGGTGCAAAAAACTAAGATGCTCCTTCATCTGGAATTGCATTCGGGTAGGTATTTTTCACATTATAATTGCTAATTTACATTTAACTGGTACTGGTATTCCAGATGAAGACAAGTCTTGTTTTTGTGACATTTGTAACAAAAAATTTGCCAACACCAAGTACCTCGAACAACATTTATTTCGTCATGCGTATGATGATTTTGAAATTTTGCAACAATCGCATAAAAATGGTAGAAAAATTAAATTAGAGATTGATGATGAAAAGTTGAATGGGAATTTTGAAAATATTGAAATGAAATCTAACAGTAAAGAAGATACAACGATGGAAACGAGTTTTGAATCTGAAAGTGTGCATAGGGAAGAAGAAGAACAAGATTCTGACAGCTTTTACATGGCAAGAGTCAAAAATATTAAAACTGAAGAAGAAAATGTGAGTCTGCGTTGTAAAGATAACCTTATTCAGAAAGCGACCAGAATTGTTGGAGATATCACAAGAAAACAAAGAGAGTGTCTTTTTTGTAATTTTACCGCTGAAAATAGCCAAGATCTCACTTCTCATGTAAAGGATCAACATAGGTAAGACAAAAATTTGAAAATTCTGGAAAAGCGAATAACCATTTTATTATTATTTTTTTTTTTTTACAAAAATTCAATGACAATAAAGATATCTTTTCTAACAAGGGATTAAGGGAACAAGAGATTATAAAAATGAGAAACTAGGAACAATAAATGTAAAGAACTACAAGCCAGTTTCGATTCTGTCAGTGTTATTTAATTTCTTGATTTTTTCCTAGTTTTTCATTTCTACTGTTTTTTGTTGTTATATTTTGAATGTTTTTTAGTACCCATCTATTTTCTTTGATATTTTCGTTTTTTTTTAGAATTTAGATTGTATATAACTAGAGTAATAATTATTGTTATTGCAGAGATATTAAAAATTGGTGCTCTCAATGTAATGAGCTTGTGTTGAAGAATTTCGGACAACATAACACTAATCATGTAAATGACCAAATCAAATGTCCCTTTTGCCTTTCCAAGCAATCAAAAAGTAATTATGTGGAACATTTAAGAAAGCACATATCTGACGAAAATTTTGAAAAAGCAGACACTCTAAAATATACATCAACAGAAACATGTCATAATCAAGAAAATGTAAATTCTGAAACTTCAAATGTTGTAAAAAGAATTGAAAAAATTAAATTATTATACGGATGTTCAATGTGTGAAAAAAAATTTATGTAGGTACCTACCTACTCATAATACCTTCACACAACAACAACAAACATTATTCCATGTTTTAGGGAAGTTGAAACTGTAAAAAACCACTTGCATCAATCTCACGGGGTTGAAGATGCCCAGAAATACATTGTCCAATCGAAAGAAAGAGGGTACACTTGCAATATTTGTGGAAAAAAATTCACGTAAGTGTTCTAATTGTTGCCATTATCGGCCTGTTCGATGTTTCAAGAAAAGATTTTTAGACGCGGTACAACAGCCAGAAATCACATGAAGAAACAACACAAATCCAAAAAAATTATACCCGACAAAGAAATAGAAAGGGTTGATGAAGAAGAAAATAAATACGTTTGTAATATTTGTGGAAAAAAATTCACGTAAGTTATTCGTCTTGGGTGACTAGAATGACTCCTATCTCCAATTTCCACCCACTAATTTAATAGCACTCCGCGATTTTTTCATCCTTATAATGACCATTTGAAGGATACATGCAATAAAATTCCTTTCTATAAGACATAATCAATAGCCTGTAAAGATAAAATAGGCAGCTGTCTATGTTGCTTAAGGCCCCCTTGATTCAAGAAATTTTACTTAATCAATTTGTAGTGTAGGCAACAAAAGGTAATTATGCGAAGAGGCCCTTTTTTTAATATTTCACCAAATAATTTCTTAGGGGGGAATTCTTTCTGAGTGTTCTGCTGAAAAGGAACATGTAGACAATATTTCTGTAATCTGGATAATGTTATTCTAATTCTTGCTGTAACGATTAAAAAAATAAAATTGCTTATCCTTTTTCAGGCGCATTACTGCTGCAAAAATTCATATGATACAAAAACATAAATCACAAATAGGCTCACCGGTTAATAAACTGGAAATCTCAGAAATAGAAAAATGCAGCAACGAAGAAGAAGAAGAAGAGATGATCATTTGCAATATTTGCGAACAGAAGTTCGGGTAGGTATTTTGCTATTTTATAGATTGATATTCGAAGCACAGGCACAGGACTTAATATAGTGAGGTCCAAAATATCCAAAAAACATAAAAAAAAGATTTTTAAGTTGTTTTGAGACAAAAATCGATATGAAGATACTCTCTCAGATTTTTTTAAAGATTTTATCTTCATAGTTTCATGTGTACTTGACCTTTTCGTCTTAGGCTTGTAACGGCTCTTTTAACTGCCATTAAATTTGTGATGACTTTAAACATTTAAAAATTTTGACATCCATCGCATAAAGGGTGTTTAATTATTCGTTTATACGCTCCGGCGCCATCTTTGTTTCTTCCCATTGGAGACGAGGTTAATCCCTGTGAAAGACATCTTTCTTTACACTTTTGCCCTCATAGCTTAGTGACGATGATAGTTCCAGGGACTCATTTGTTG
Organism: Malachius bipustulatus; assembly: GCA_910589415.1. Classification (NCBI taxonomy): domain Eukaryota; kingdom Metazoa; phylum Arthropoda; class Insecta; order Coleoptera; family Melyridae; genus Malachius; species Malachius bipustulatus. Next base: position 19,768,210 of record OU342638.1, on the reverse strand, counting down.
TTGTTTTTTATTTATTGCTTCCAGCAAAATTAATCTTTACATACAATGTTAAAGTTAATCTTGTTTCCTTATTAATATCAATTAATTACCTAACCATTTGTAATACTTTGTTACATTATTATAGGCCACTTCCTTCAGTTTATACGACACTTAGGTAAATCTGCATTAAGATCTGTGAATATAATTAATATACTGGGTGATCACCATGTCCACCTGCGTGAAATGTGATTTGAAATGCAAGTTGTACAGCTGTGATAGCTGCAAGGTGGGCCTGTGCGAGAAATGTGCAGATTTGTCAGCATCGGAGGTTCGTTGCCTCGACCTTAAGAAACGCAAGCTCATCTTCTTATGTCCTGACTGCGATAGTGGCTTCAAACAGTTACCTGTCCTTATAAGGAAAATCGATGACCTCCAGAGTCAGTTCAACTCTCTTAAAAAGGCTCAGGAGGATGTTTCTTCCGGTGGATCACCCTCCAGCCCGAGCAATGTCGACTTCGACTTCGAGTCTGTGATTGAGGAGGTCTCGGATCGAAATAGAAGAAAAACCAACTTGATCTTATTTGGTCTTGTCGAGTCATCACACAGTGGCCCAAACTCCATGAATTCAGGTGCCACTGGTGATATGGTTGCCCAGATTATCGGAAGGATCTCTGCAGATGTGGATACTTCTGATCTGAAGATTGTTCGTCTGGGGAAGTATAATGCAGGTAACAGTCGACCCAGACCGGTTAAGGTTTGCCTCAAAAGTGAGCATGACGTTAAACAGATAATTAAGAACTCTAAAGTACTCAGAGATGACCCCACTTACAAACACATATATGTCTCATTGGATAGAACTCCTCAGCAAATTGAACTATATCGCAAAGTGAAAGTAGAACTGAATACTCGTACTGAGGCAGGCGAAAGGAATTTGAAGATAAGGTATTTCAATGGTGTGCCTCGTGTGGTTAATTTAAACTGACTCAGCCCAAGAGGTCAGATGTCCGGTCCAGTGAAATACTCTTCTACTACCAAAATGTTGATGGCTTAAGGACCAAAATCAAGGCGTTCTATACATCTGTGTGCAACTTAGAATACGACGTGATTGGGATCACTGAAACTCGTTTGCAGGAACACATATCCACATCCGAACTTTTCCCTGACATGTACAATGTCTTTCGCTGCGACAGAAACTTGGCTCTGACGGGGAAGAAGTGTGGCGGTGGATCCCTACTAGCCATCAGAAACCATATAATGTGTAGTGAACTGGACTTATCTAGTGTATTGGTATCCTCGCCGGCTGTTGAGATTGTTGGATGCAAGTGCTGTCTGGACTGTATTACTTTTTATGTATTTTGCGTGTATATTCCACCACAAACTACGCCTCAACAGCTGAGTGTGTTCCTCGACAGTTTTGAGCAACTTGATTACGGGTTTAATCATAATTTGTTAATCTTTGGCGACTTCAACATCCCTAAGCTTGTACACAATGATGTTTCAGATAGTAAGACACAGCTTATTACGCAGTTTTCCAACTTTCTGGGACTTACACAATTCAATTATGTAGTGAATGTTAATAATCGCTTACTTGATTTGGTTTATTCTAACGTCGAATGTGAGGTGGTTGCTGATAGTGGGCCATTGGTCCCTCTGGATGCCGGGCACCCCGCACTGTCCATCAGCCCGAGTTTCAGATATTCATCTCAGTCAGACTTTTTTCGTACTAACAGTGGGGCTCAGGTGGCATACAACTTCAGAAAAGCTGACTTCCCCTCTCTTTACAACTCTATTCAAGCCTTGGACTGGTCATCTCTGACTAAACATACTGATGTTAACGAAGCGTGTTCAGAATTCTATGAAAAACTTTATCATTGTTTTGATTGTCATGTACCGCTGTTTAAAACGAAATGCAGGGGAAGTAATTTTCCACCGTGGTTTACTAGGGATATCATTGCAAACATAACGCAGAAAGCCAAGCATCGTGCAAGGTACAGGGGTAGTGGTTCGGAATATCACCAAAACGCTTTCAGAACACTGCGTGCCACAATAAAAACACAGATATCCATAGCTTATGATAACTACCTGAACAGTGTTCAGGATTCTATAGGTTCCGATGCAAAAAAGTTTTGGAGTTTCATTAACAATAGAAAAAGATGTAGTCGCATACCTTCTTCCATGACCACACCAGATGGTGAGACTTGTGACACTCCCCAACTGATTGTGAACAGTTTCAGTGAATATTTCAAGAGCGTCTACCTCCCTTTTACTGATAGAACCTCTACAGTACCTGTTCGTGAATCATCTGAATACAATTATTCTCATTCAGTAAACTCCCCTCAAATTTCGGTTTCTGACATAATCAAATCCTCCAGAAAGCTTAAGGATAGAATGACTGCGGGACCTGACCAGGTACCGTCTTCCTGGTCAGAGACTGCGTGCATCTGCTGGCTATTCCCCTGTGCACGATATTCAACATGTCACTTAAAACCGAAGTGTTTCCAGCTGTCTGGAAGGTTGCGAGGGTGTGTCCAGTCTTTAAGTCAGGCAAGGTCTCTTTAATCTCTAATTATCGCCCTATTGCATTATTATCGAACTTTGCTAAAGTGTTTGAGGGGGCCATATATAACTTAATTTATCCATCTGTAAGGACACAAATAACATCATATCAGCACGGCTTCATGGAGAAAAGATCCACGGTCACGAACTTAACTTGCTTTTCCCAGTTTGTATCCGGTGTTCTGGACAGGAAAGGTCAAGTGGACGCTCTATACACGGACTTCTCTAAGGCATTCGATCGCATAGACCACTCTGTTCTCATCGAAAAATTGCCGGGTTTTGGTTTCGCACATTCCCTTGTGAAGTTTTTTGAATCCTACCTCTCTGACAGAACTCACTATGTGTATTATAGTGGATATAGATCTCTTGAATTTGTGCCCACTTCGGGTGTTCCGCAGGGATCGAATTTGGGCCCATTACTGTTTTTGCTTTTTATCAATGACTTGAGTTCGGTAATCAATAGCAATCATCTGTTTTTTGCTGACGATCTAAAGATCTTTTCCAAAATTACAAACCCCAGTGACTGCGTAGACCTTCAGCTGGATCTGGATCGAGTTCAGCAGTGGTGTCGACGTAATAATCTCTTATTGAATGCATCTAAGTGCTGGGTGGTTACATATACTAGGAATTTATCTTCGATAGTATACCCGTATGCAATCGATACATCACTGCTGTCTCGTAGCAGTTTGATCAAAGACCTAGGAGTGTGGTTTGATTCTAAACTTACATTTGATAGTCACATTGACTCAATGATTGCCTCCTCCATCAAAATGTTAGGCTTCATAGTTAGGAACTGCAAGTCATTTAATAATATATCGGTGCTTAAGACCTTGTACTACGCATATGTTCGATCCCGGCTAGAATATGGAAGTCTGATCTTTTACCCACACTATGAGGTACACAAAACTAGAATTGAATCTGTTCAGAGAAGATTTCTTAAATATCTGAAATTTAAAGTGGACGGAATCTACCCACCAACTGGCTTCGATCATTGTACTCTTTTGAACACCTTTGGTTTCCACAGTCTCGAACTAAGAAGAAAGCTGTTGTGTATTACATTCTTGTTTAATTTAGTGAATGGTAATATTGATTGCGCTGTTTTGTTGAATCAGATAGACATATATGTTCCTAGACTTAACGCTAGGCACCAGGTTACATTCAGCACTCAAACTGCCAGAACGAACCTATATCTAAAATCTCCTATTTATGTAATGTGTACTACATTCAACAATATCAGTCATGCTTGTGACATATTCTTTGGTAGCTTGGGGAAGTTGATTGGTATAGCTGCTGATTTACTTTGAGGGTTGCGTTGTGTGTTGGATAGGATGTCTTGACCACATATTTTGTATCTCTGTACTTTTATATTTTATATTTATTACTTTATATTTTTTGTTACTTTAGATTTATTACTTGAGTTGTTTTAATTGGATTGGAACTGCAATTGTAAAATTCTGTTTGGTTGTCCTGTAATTGGGTATCTACCTGTTGGGCAATAAAGACTTATTATTATTATTATTATTATTATTATTATTATAGCTAATGTTTTGAGGCCATTGATTTGACGTATGTCAAAAAAGTTGCTTTCATCTCACCATGTCATCTGATCTGCTAATGATTCTTCAGCTGGAAGAATTTATTGTATATCCTGGTCATCAGAGGGAGGATCTTGACTGAAGAGGAGTATCTTAAGTGATTTTCCCTTCCCAGTCTGCGCATTTTTTTATCGACTTTGCTGCACACAGCAGTCAATCCATCCTCTTCAGAGTGTGCTACCATCCTATCAGGGTTTGTACTCTAGTGCTCCATCTTTGATTTCTCACTAAGTAAGGCGAGGTTGATCCCCATAGAGACATCTGCATGAGTCTTTCTTTGTATGTTCGCTTAGTGAAGAAGTTTCAACTTCAGGGGTTCAGTTGCTAGCAACTGCTTATTTATGCAGCATATGAAAAATATTTACAACAATTACAACCACGCCCTGATTGATTAAGCTTTTATCCTAACTCTTTTACTGTAGTAATTAAAAACAAATAAAATAATTACAATGTGTTTTGATTTAAAACTTCTACACCCATTTTATTGTGTCAAAATTTTCAAGAATTTTTTTTTCAGCGACAGTTCGACGTTTGAAGCCCACATGGTGCAACATTCTTCTGAAAATGATGATCAAGAAACGTTAATGAAAGATGAGGAAATGTTTGGTTGCGATGTGTGCAAGAAATTATTCTCGTAAGTAAAAAAATTGGATTGCTTGTTATACTGGGAGCACAGTGCAATAAGGGTAAAATTTCAGGTGCAAAGATATGGTCACACAACACTTGCAACAATGTCACACGGTTGCAGAAAGTGATAGGTTAATTATTAACGTGACGAGGCCCAACAAACGATACAGCTGCAAAATTTGCGAGAAAAAATTTACGTGAGTTATCTAATAGTACAAGTCGGAGCAGTTACATGTTGATTTATAATAATAATTAATATTACTTTGCTTTATTTTGTTCCATTATACAAAGTTTATTATTATTATTCAAAAGTATACTCTAAAAATGGAGCTGAGTCTTGTTTAATGTTTAGCATGACATGAAAAACTAGATAGCTTCCTTGGGTTTAGAGCCAGTTTCGAAAGATAGTAAAGAAACCGACATTCCACTCTTTATTTTCGGATAGTTAGTTTTAAAATGTTTGTAATAACAATCTATGATTATTAAAACAATAATAACCTTAAAATGAATAATCACTTCTACTTTTTCTAGTCCCAATTCAGGACTAGAAAGGTCAAGAACATCTATAATCCGGCTTTTTCTGGATAGTTATTTAGTGTGTTTATTCTAGTGCTGTTCAAGTAGTTTTGATATTCAATGTTTATCATTATTCACTAACCTAACTTAATAACACATATGTTGTCATAACCTCAAAAATGTTTTTAGTGTGTACCCTAACATTTAACGTTCATGCTATTTCTGGGCTGTGATCTTATTTAAATGTCAAAATGAAGATAACATGCATACTATTCCTTCTCTCTTTTTCTCCTTGATATCTAAATTAACCTGTAACCTCCACATAATATGTATCATTTTAACAATACTGATAAGATAACATAACCTTCATCTAGTGGCTGTTTACTACAAAATATGCAATTTATACGTAGACTGGCTGAATAACTGCTCTGGCTTATATTTTAAAATGTTGTGAATGTTTTCAAAATGTACTCTTTACAGACGTAAGTCGTATGTCAAGAGTCACATGGCAAGGCGACATATGCCAATAAAAGGAAACCGGAAGACGTCTAGAAAACCGATAAAAGGAGTCAGAATACATGAATGCGATATTTGTCACCGCTCGTTTACGTAAGTTATGCTAAGGTTTAATTTTAAATATTTAGGTTATGAGAAGTGATGATCCACAACTTGTTTGAAGGAATTCAGGGATAGCATTTATAGTAGTTGTGGAGGAAACAAAAACTGCAGAAAAAGGAAAACGTTTAAGATCCAGCAACATGTTATTTGAACTAAAATAGGTTCAAATTCTTTATTTAGTAAGTCTAAGGTTCAAATATTGAAATAAATCGAAAATCTGACTCAGGATTGACACGGATTTCTTCAGAAGATTTCTTTTTTCTTCCAAATTAAATTGAGAATGGAATCTCAATAAAAGACTGACATTGACTTGTCGGTTCCTTGCCACATTTGATTCATTCACACGTCTACATAATTGTTATTCTCTGTAGATCCCAGTCTTATTTAGATAAGAGATATGAGGTGATCTCTCAAGTGGCAGTGTCCAGAGAGAAGTATCACCACTGTTATAATCTGCATCCTGTTATTTTTGTCATAATTGTTTTGCCATACCTATTTCCTGGTATCTTCATGCTCCTGTATGCTCTATGTTGAAGTCCTTCGTATTGAGCTTATGCATCACATACCTATCCAGTTTCTTGGGATATTGTAACATATTCTTTCGTCTTAGCTAACTCGGCCTTAAATTCCTCGATATACCAGAGTCTGGCTGTAATATGTCATCTTTCCGATTGGTTAATCACCCCGTCGTACATTTAAATACATATTTCAGTTAGATGAATTAAAAAAGAAAGCTAATCTTAAGGAAGAGTGCAATAAAATAAATAAAGTTAATTAAGAGTAATAATGAGTCATTCATTTTCAGGCGATACACTTACATGCAAAAACACAGACTACAACACACCAAGAAAGAGTGTATTGTCACAAAAGAAAGTTGTGAAAAAGAAAATGGAGAAAACGAAGATATCCAAAATGAAATTTATGAATGTCATACCTGCGGGAAAGATTTTACGTAAGTCACTGATGAAATCGACATAGTGAGTGTGATTTATTGATAAAATCCTCCCTTCCAGGAATAAAGATTTACTTATATTACATCTGAATCTTCATTCAGGAAACGGCGAACATAAATGCTCTTACTGTGGTCGGGTGTGTAAAGATCGAGCGAAATTAATTGAACACGAACGAGTACACACCGGAGAACGACCGTTTATCTGTAACGTTTGTGGAAAAGTAAGCATACGTTAAATCATTCTCTCCAAATGAATAACATTAAAATTTAAGGGATTCAAGCAAAGGGGAACGTTAGGGACACACATGAAGATACACAACGAAAAAAAAGAACTATGTCATTTATGCGATGATAAATTCAGCACCGCTTTTCAATTACGCCTTCATATGCTAAAACACACAGGTATGGTAGTCTTCAGATTATTGTTTTCAGTAATAAGAAATGGATTTATTTAGGAGAAAAGCCGTTTTTATGTAGCGAATGCGGGAAAAGCTACAACACGAAAACTACTTTGAACAGCCACATGAGGGTCCACACGGGTGAAACGCCTTACAAGTGTGATCAGTGTGAAAGAGCCTTTAGAACTATCAGTGTATTCAAGAGGCATTTAATGGTTCACACAGGTAAGTTCAACTTGTGTGAGTTAATTTTTTAAGCAATTTTTTTAACTTTTGGACAATTCCTATAACAATAATTTCAAGAAGAGTATTAGTTTATATACATAGTCAATAATTAACATCATGTACAAGAAAAAATAAAAAATACCACACAGGTAGCTTAAATATGAGATTTTTTTATAAGTTTTCAGAAGACATTTATCTCGAATTACAATCGATTTCTTTTTCAGGTCACCGGCCGATTAAATGTCAGCATTGCTCCTTTGCCACGACAACGAATTATAATTTAAAGGTCCACATGAAAAGACATTCAATTCCAACAACCGAAGGACAGCAGCACGTTTGTCAAGTGTGCGGATATGCTCTCAGTACTAAATTGGCTCTGCAGTTACACATGACATCAATTCATTACACAATTCTGTGATAGACGACTTGATTTTTGATAACAGTGGCTATTTTATAGATAAATATCACCTCTCGCGAAGAAATTAAATCATGATTACATTTCACTAGTTAAGTTTTGTTTTTGGATATCCGATTATCCCAAAATTGACTCTAGTTCCACCTTTTAAGAGCTTTCAGCCAATTAGATATCTACCAGAATACAAAAAAATTAACATGTGAAATGTCGCCGTGGTTTACATAATATGGAGGTTTCACCCTATATATTTGTTGGAAATTTCCACTTTTCGGTTTTAAAAGGCCTTTGTAGGATAATCTTTTAAGGCATTTGCACAAAATTTTGTGTTCTTGCAGGACTTATGGAGGACTCTGTTGTTTGTATTTATACCAAGTTTAAGTAATATTCTGTAGGTACAAGGTATTAGACCTTAGTAGTATTTACAAAAAATCACCACAAAATATCTTTTTTATAACTAGAATTAGAAACATGATTATTTATTATCAATTATAGAGCTGTGGTAGGGACTTGAGAAAATTACCTACCCAATATTATAAATAGGTATAATACCAATGATCTGATAGTTTTTACTATTAGATAGAGTGTTGGCATACCGATAAGCAGCAGTGATTGACGCCTACATTAAAGAGAGAGGGGAGTACAAAAGAAGAATTGTCTGCGATAGAGATAAGTAGAAAGTTGTCACGTAACAAAAGAAATGTTTTATCCTTCTGGAATCTATTGGTACATCTGTACACTGAGCATGACATAACCATTTTTAAATGTTTATAAAAAGTTTGCCACATAAGGTAAACCAAAAACACTTCTGAATTAGCTTATTAAACAGTTGCAAAACTCGCGTGAAAATTGAAAATACCCTTAAGATGTTCAAAAAATCACGTGGAAAGACTTGTTGCAATGAAAACCTATACAACACAATATAAGAATTATAATATTCTGCCAACCGTCAGCTGATTAATGTTGCTGGATCTCTCTCTAATGTTGGAGTCAATCCTTCTATCTCTCTGTACACGCAATCTAGTAGTTCTATAAATACTATTACATATATTTGTATCGGGTGATCCACAAAATTTTTCATCAACTAGTGCCTTGGAAGAGAGAGGGATGGCTATTGCAGTCATGTCTGAGCTCATTTTACTAAAATAATTCTGAAATAACTTTTGTAGTTCAAATTCTCATGTGTCATATTTAATTTCAATTTCTGTCAGTTTCATTAAAATATTAAAGATATTGCGAAAAACAATAATTCATGACTATAATTTAAGAATGTGATGAAATTATTGGAATGTTACTAAACATCTATCTTAATTGTCACTTTTTTATGATCCATGACATTTTTGACCACCATTCTTCATAAGTTTTGTTATTTTTTGTGCTTTGGAAGTGAAATTTTCAAATGGTAAATGATAATTATTGGAACATTCAAAAACCTAAACTCGAACGGAAACGTCATTCAGAAAGACAGAATATTCTAAGTTTCTGAGGTAACAACGATTTAGGGTACCTATATTACCGACACTAAGGCTAGTAGGGATCAGTGTCGGTAATACAGATACCCTACAACGGCTCGAGTTGTTCATCCTCCTTGAAATACAACCAATGGCAAACTGCAATTAGTAAGAAACTCAGCAGATATTGTTACTGTTCCAGGTTAGTTTCTTTACTCTAACAAAGTTCATTATGCAAGTAGTCAGGTTTTTGTTTATTGTTCTATGATTTGTAGATCATTGATTGGAGTAGTTCACTTATACACCTACCGATTGTTTGTTTTATCTGGCAGACATGCTTCATTTTATTCAAGGCAATAGTTGATGAAAAATTTTGTGGATCACACGATATAATATGCATTATTTTATGTAGGTATTAGTTGTAATAATTGTAAAAAGCTTTTGTAAAATTTTGCATTTAAATAAATAAAAAATTTAATATAAATTTAAGGCTCTCTTATAACAATATTTGTAAATGAAAAATTTTCCATGTGAATGGAGAGAATTTTCTGTCAGACTGTGTCAAACCTTTTGAGAGTCAAATTGATAAGTACATGGCATAAGGCATAGCCAAGAGATCACCCCCAACACCAAGTAAATTATATTATACTGTGTTCCAACATTATTCGTTGGCCATAAAAAATAAGCCTGGTGTAATCTTGAACTTTTTGTTAATAATTTTGTCGCATCTCTTCTTAGAGAGCGAGCTTCAGGGACTTCGTAGAAGGGAAAATGGACAAGATCTTTTTATAACAATACAGGTTTATTACTAACAAATGGTCTCAGGGAGTTACAAAATAGAATAAGTTCAATCTACAAGAATCAATTACAATGGGTACTTACTTTCTTCTCATGCTGCTCAGGGTCTATCTTGCCTCAAGGGTCAGCTCAAGGGAAATGTCACTAGATACCTTTTATCACTCACTCGCCTCGTTGCCTTCTAACTTGCTTTACTGATCAATCAATTCTCTCTCGCCTTTTACTTTTTCATCATCGCATTAGGTATTACGAGTAATTCGTTAGCATTTTTATACTGCGTTAGCATTTTTACAGTGCGTTAGCATTTTATATTTTATAGAGTTATATACAGTATGTGACAATTTTATACACAAATGCTACTACAGACGAGAAAGGATGCGCTAGAAACAGATTGTGGCAGAAAATGGTTGAAATTTGAAACATTATTGGGAGTGATCAAGGAATACTTACCTACAAAAAAATATACCTAATATGATTTATTAACAGCCAATATTATAAAGGCTCATTAGGCTAACGGGCAGAATTCTGTGCTCGTTTTTGAAGCTAACATCGACGTCAAATGACTTTTATTAACATTTTTGTTGTTAATTTCTTGTCAACAGATAAATTAAAAAAAATTCCACTTAGAGTCGATACCTTCTTCAGAAATGGCCACAGAAATCTGCCCGTTAACTTAATGAGCCTTTATAATACCCGCTGTTAGAGATATAAATTAGTTTCATGATTTTTAAGTACATGTCGCAATATTGCTTTAAGCTGATAATGACACTATCAAAAACACTCATAACCTACAACCTTTACACTTGTCAGTGTGCTGTTAAATTAATGATTAACGGGGTTGATCATTCTCATAATCCATAGCCAACTTGATCTGAATAGAGTTGGAATATACTATAAATGCATAATTGGCATCCTCTATGACAACTGTCAAATGTTGTATTCATACATTCGAATGTTAAAAATAACAAAATAGACAGGTGAACAGAGATTTAGCTCCAATGATGATGGTATCAAAGAAACAAAGCAGGAAGTCTCATCTTAAATTCTTAAATCACACACAAATTAGAAAAACAATTATTATTATTATTAACTATAATAAAGTATAAAGTCAGTTCGATTCATTATAATAAATTTTTTAATTTAAATAGTAGACTACAGATAATTTAAGGGGATCCCAGTGGAATTATAAACGATATCTGATCCGCAAACGGTCCCCAATTGTCGCGGTTTAGTTGAAACAGTGTCACCCATGTTGCTATCACCGCAAACCACACTGAAGAGCCGATTGCTGAATAAATCACATCTAGAAAAATTTACAAATTGTTATAGCAATCTCTAAACGCTTCACACTACTTACTACCACTGCCAACTTTGGGATTTAATTTACAATAAAATAATGTGTGAAAGATAACAAGTGATAAGAGCTTAATAAGTGATGCAAAATATTCCCTTCCCCCTCCATTTTCACTGTTTTGAGATAGAGGGGGGACCTTTGAAAGAGGCTGCTTTTTATGATGACGGGGAGGTTTTCAGGAACCTGACAGTGTGCTAATATATGAGAAAAAAGCTGGTGTTCGTTATGATGGCAGCACATTTTCTTAAGGTAAAAGGTAAAAAAAATGATGTTTGTGACAGGTGATCGGATGAGAAACCATAATAGTCAGGGCTGGGAAGTAATAACAAAGCTGTTTGTGTTTCAAGTCAAAAGGGGACCTCAAAGTAAGAGTGGTTGTTTTTCACAGCGTCGAGAGATTTTTATGGGAGCTTAATTGCAATTTTCTGGCAAGTGGGTTTCCCGAACGAATATCGAAAGATGGTTGAACTGAAAGGTAATTTTCATACTTACACTTCTTAATATCTTTCTGTTGTTCATACTGAGGTTTCCTGAACGCTTCACTGAAAAACCATATCGCATTCACAGTCCAAATGAAGGGGAGAAGTGCAAATCCAACTAGAACAAACGCCCCCTTAAATTATGTGCACAAATTCAGAGCAATTAAAGATTAAAGTTGAACTGTGACAGGACATCTGGTACATACATGGGAAAGGGCTCGTTATAATATAAATCACGACTAAAGTTCAAATAATCAGACCATGTAAACTAATAAAACTCGTAATTAGAGCTAAAAAGCCAAACAAAAATGAGACATTCACACTTTCCTATAATCGCTTGATCTACTTTAGCGCTTACCTCGAAAATACCAACGACATAACTCGAGCTTCTTGTCATTAGGCATCTTGGCTAAATCCATATTTCTTTTATTAATTCAGCTTTACGACGTTTAGTAAAATTTGAAAATTTATTTTTCAAGTTTCTAAAAAATAAAATAATCAATTGAATGAGGTTAGGTTACGAAACAATCATTTTTTTAAATTTGACATTTGACAATGACAGAAACGTCATTTGATTTAGGATTGAAAAGTGTTCTTCTTACTTGTTTACTTAGTGCGTTCAGCAATTGATACAAATTGATGACGAAAAAACAAAAAATGTATGTTTTCAAGCCCCTAAACCCTAACCGCAGAAAATTTCTCTCAAAATAAAATTCACCTTTATTAGAATATTTCGCGATGTATTTTTTTATTCATATCAATTCATATTTGTTACTATTTTATTCATATTGTTACTAAAACTTTATTGCTGCATTTTTACATTGGCAGTAGTATATATTTATTTTTTATTTTTTTATAGGCACTTATGAGAAAAACTCAACTATTAGTTACTTACAGAAAAAGTATCGTGTGATCCACAAAATTTTTCATCAACTATTGCCTTGAATAAAATGAAGCATATGTCTGCCAGATAAAACACAAACAATTAAGGTGTGTAAATGAACTACTCCAATCAATGATCTACAAATCATAGAACAATTAACAAAAACATGACTAGGTACTTGCATAATGAACTTTGTTAGAGTAAAGAAACTAACCTGGAACAGTAACGATATGGAATAGTAACGTGCTAAGTTTCTTACTAATAATTGCAGTTTGCATTGGTTGTATTTCAAGGAGGATGAACAACTCGAGCCGTTGTAGGGTATCTGTATTACCGACACTGACCCTTACTAACCTTAGTGTTGGTAATACTGTAATACAGAGGTACCCTAAATCCTTGTTATCTCAGAAACTCAGAATATTCTGTCTTTCTGAATGAGGATAAAACAATATTTCAATTTGACGTTTCCGTTCGAGTTTAGGTTTTTAAATGTTCCAATTGACGTTATAAAAATTTCCAAAGCCGACTAGATACCAGAATTTTCGTGATCAACTATTGTTTTTTCCTATTATTCTGTAGGTATTAAAAAAATCACGGAAACCTAAAATCTGTCATAATATTCTAAAAAAAATGTAATCTTCTTTTTTTCAAAAAAGAAGGTAATTTATTCATCGAATGGCGTCGATATGACATCGATATCGATATGACGTGATATATGTATTGCTTGCTTCTCCCTTGTAAAAAAGTTTTGTATGAGGTGAATAAGGCAGGTTTTTATTAAAAAAAAAATAGAACACCATTTTCAAAAAAAAATAATTTAGAGATTATCGGATTTCTTGATTTTTTAATACAGAATGACATGAAAAAACAATAATGGCGACCAGAAGAAGAAACAAAAGTTGACTATGAAAACTGTGGGATCTGCGTAGGCTTTGAAAATTTTTGTAAACCTACAAAAAATATAAACTCTCCAATCAAAAATAATTTCCTTGACTGCATAAGCGAAGGCAATTCAATGTTTAATTCTTACTTGTACCTTACAATAAATTATACAATTTATTTGCTTGATTTTGTCATATCTAATGATATTATGGTCGCCACAAATTAAATTCACTCTAACAAGAGGTACCTGAATAAATAAAGTTTCAAATTAATATCTTTATTTAAAGAAAATCGTCGATATAAGATGCAGTAATTTAAAATGATGCGCATGCTCTAGAGTACTAGTTGAATTAAAATAAGCAAAATAAAAGTTAGAAATTAAAAAAAAGTTAATAAGAAATTCAAATAAACATTTTAGAAACTGAAACCCAGATCAGCCTTTAAATTTTGGCGCTGGAATTCAAACGGGTATAAATTAGATGACTTCTGGGCGTGTCTAAGGTTGTCTCGTCGACGACGTACGTCGCCCCTCCCGTTAACGGGACGACCTTCGCGCTGGTCTGCGACCACCCGGCACGTCACGTCTGAGATCGATCGCGAAAGGCGTAGCCATCTTGATTTGACGAATATTGACATACGTCCGTTCAGTCTAGACGGGAATCTCATCTCATTTGTTAAACGCTTTGACATGTAAACACGAGCCGTAAATATAAATCGGGCCAGGAACGTTCCCGAAAAAACAACTTATGGCCGCTGACGAACCCCGATCGTTTCTCTACGATATCAGATTGTCCGTGTCGACGCGTTTCAATCGGTTGTGGTGGTGTGTTTTTTTCTCGGTAATGTAACCTCTCTCCCTGGCGGTTATCGAGGAGGCGACCGGATTGCATGTGGACTGGAAGAAGGATCCGCAGCTGCTGCCGGAGATGAGATTGACAGGATTTTGAATCGTGCTGGATTAAACGTAAGTGGATCTAGTAGGCCTAGGATTGGATCGTATAAATCGTTTGTTTATTTATGAATGGGACGTTGCGGTTTTGTTTTATTTTTATGACGTCCTGGCCTGGCGAAGATCATAGAGTAGGGTCGTAATGCAGGCAGGTGAGAAGTGGAATAATAGTGAATGGATCTTGAGGATAGGAGGAAGGGAAGGAACTGGGAATGACGGAAGGATTATGAATTTATTATATGACATGTGTCTTGATTGAAATGCCCTTCATTGAAGGTTGTTCTTTTTATTAATTATTTTATAATCAGAATTGACCATAATTTTTATTTTATTAAACGGAATAAACATCGAGAGTTTATGACTTACCTACTCGATATTCGATAAAGGGTTGTCCAAGAAAATACAAAGTGGATGGTCTGTCAAAAAAAAAATTAAAAATTATTAAAACTACCTATTTGAAAAAAGGCTGGACACTTCCTGTACAGAGTTTATTAAATTAGAAATAGGTATGCGCTGTTTTATGGCGATCTCAAATCCGCAAAGACATTCCTGAAACCTGAAATATCCCGAAAAACTGCAAACTGAAATTTTTTATTTTCATTTTCTCAATAATAGCTCCTTTGTTATTTAAAGTTTAAATTTGAAAGCTGACTTATTGACATTGTTTGACATTCTGCATTTAATGCTGTCACTCGATTGTTTTTACGCTTACTAGTTTCGAAGATATCGACGCCATATTGGATTTTTTTTCTAATATGTTTGATGGTAAATATGTCAAAAAATAAGTGACAGATGCAGAAATAAATCCAAAATTCCTTTTTCTTATATTACATATTGCGTGTCATTGAAGTGAAAATTGTCACTTGTATCTGACATTTTGGCTTCTAAAACTGTTTAAAAAAATCTAACAAATTATTAGAAAAATAATAATAATTATACCTAGCTAAAAGTACCTACGGGTGTAGGCAAAGAGAATAATTTTCTGTAGGTACTTTTTCAAAGAAAAATAAAAAATGGCGTCCATGCATAAGGAAAAAAAGTTGATTATCATTTATATCTTCGAAACTAGTAGGCGTAAAAACAAGCAAGTGGCACAAAAAAATGCAGAATGTCAAACAATGTCAATACGCCAATTGAAACTTCAAATAATTACGGAGTTATTGAGAAAAAAAAAATTGGAGTTTTTCAGTTTTTTCAAGATATTTTAGGAACTGTCACAGGTCTACCGAGGAAAAAACAATATTTTTGCGTCAATCATGCTCTATGCACGCTATGCAGATTTTAATAGATTAATGCCCGTATTCACAAACAATAATTTCCTAAATAATTACGTAATTATTCAAATGAGTGAGATGGAGATATGCAGTTTTCTTGCAATAGAATGAGATGGGGATAATTGATTACGTAATTATTTAGGAAATTATCGTTTGTGAATACGGGCATTAGTGTGTCAGATTTGACATTTGACATGTGTCAGCCTACTTGAAATTCTTATTTTTGATATGTAAAATAATCTTTAATATTGCGAAAAAATTTAAAGGCAGAGTCTTTGATCAAATATTACAAATATAAACAAATAATTTTCTGTTAACGTGGATCCGGAAAGGCGTCTTTTTTGAGATGCGGAGTGTCAAAAAAATATTATTTTTCCAGTTTTTTTAAGATAGGTATCTCAAGAACCGTTTGAGATACCGAACTGAGCTTTCGTACATATTTTATCATTGATATTAGCTACATCAATTCCGTTTTTTCATGTGCCATTTGCGGAGATATCAGGAATGAGAGTAGAGTTTTGCCCTTCGTTTTCCCACACAAATTTTGAAACATCCAAAGCGAGTTTTTCATCGTAAAAGGGTTTTTCTTTGGCTTTTAAAATATCAATTTGCCCCCTGTCGTGGATATTAGGGGACAAAGAATCCCACGCAACCCTAAAATCTCCGCCACTGGCATATGAAAAAAAATTAGTTAACATTAAAAAAGTTGCTAACATCAATAATAAGATCTGTACAAAAGCTGTATTGCGTATCTTATAAACGGTTCCCGAGATATCTTCAAAAAACTTGAAAAACAAATAATCTTTCTTTGACACTCTGTATCTCGAAAACGGTTCATTTGCGGACACACCGACGGACACACGTTAATGATTTTTTTTACAAAGAATCTGTCTTTAAATTTTTTCGCAATATTGACGAAAAATGCATTTCTACCATGCTTCAGGCTGATCAGTGGCTCTCAAACATTTTCAGATAGTAGGTATTTTAAATTTTAATGATACTTTCATGGATTTTAAAAGTGGAAACCCAGGTGAAAACAGTTTTAGACTCTCACCTGTATTTTAGTCAACACATTGTTCCGAGCTACCTGTTTAGGTCTAAGTACCGGTTTTTACCCCCAATAAATCATTTGAATTCAGAATTAGATTTTTTAAATCCCTCCTCTCCAGCCATAGGTATGGCATTACCCAGCGAGTAAGGAAGTAACAGATATATTTTATGGCTTTCCGTATTTTTAAAATAGTTCTACTATAGTAGCACCTACAATTTCGACCCCTGACTCACGGGCGATACCGAGTTGGGCGAAGGATTTTGTTCTTCCATAATCCCAGGGCTCAGTTGGGCGACAAACGAGAAATGAAGGGAAATGGATTTCTGGAAAATCTGGCAACGTAGCCATACAAGAGCAAGCAAATAACTCAACGGTATTTAGAAATTACTTCGCCCAACTGAGCTCCAGGATTATAAGGACACCCGTAGAGTCGAAGGGTCACTCAGGTAATTTCGCCCAACTCGGAAACTCGCATGGCATCAATGAATGGCAAATTGTTTTGCGATATGTCGTTCACCTTTTGTCAAAATGATTTATGGCATGCGGAAGCGTGCTACTGACAACCAGCTAGCAGTTATGACCAGCTACCTAATAATGACAAAATTGCAGGCAAATAAATCGACCGTTCCTCAATAAATACCTACCTCCTATGCAAACAAGAAGAAATGACAACTCTGTATTGTCGTTTATGACCGGTAACTAACGGAGCAGTTTAAATGGTCCCAATGGACGAATTGTGGAGAATTAAAATACGAAGAAAATGAGAGCTGAAACAAACCGATCGGTTCATTATTAAGGGAGATACCTATGTCCAAAAAACCCGAACAAGAGCGTTTTTCTTAAATCGTATAAGATAGTGAGATAATCGAAATTGAAATTGTTGCAATCAGAAGTTCTTTATACCTTATATCTATTGCAGCGAGGCTGGATGCTCTGGAGGTTGTCCGATTCGAAATTATCAAACGGATTTGGATAGTAGAAGTGTTCAGCTATCAAACGTTAATCTTCCTTTTTCATTTAAATGCTGAAAAATAGGTAAAATTGCCCGAAAACATGAGCGAAAACGGCCGAGCGCGCGAGAGTGGTTCCTCGCATCTTCTGTTCTATCCCCACTCCATGCACGACCACTCTCGCGCGCTTGGCCGTTTTCGCTCATGTTTGCGCGTAGTTTTTTTTGCCAATTTTTCAGCATTGAAAAAAGAAAAATGATGATTTATAGCTAAACACTTCTATTTTCCAAGTCTGGGTTCTGCACACAAGAAGTACCTTAAAACCGACTATCTCGCAGAAAACTTTCACTAAAACTCAAAAAATGGGCGTTACGAATTTTGGAAAAAACGCAATTTTTTGTTTTTTTTTTGGATTTCTCCCATAATAAGGAACCGTCGGATTACTTCAGTTCTCATTTTCTTCGTATTTTCATTCTCTACAATTCGCCAATTGGGACCATTTACATTGCTACATCAGTTTTTCTTTTGTAAGATAAAAAATGCGATTTTTCGCATTAAATGGTCAGTAAAACAAAATAAAATGGTAAACTCGAGTAGAAAACTGGGCAGTTAGGGCTTGGGGGCTATTCCGCGTGTGATGGCACTGGCCGGCGGCATTCCGTTACCATTTTTGTCATCAGAATCTGGTCATTTTAAAGATCTGTTGATTGGCGTATTTCCTTATGGACGCCATACTGAATTTTTCTTTGAGTAAAGTAAAGTACCTACAGGTGTTATTACGGCTATCTAGTTCTAGTCACGATGACTAGAGCACGAGACCGTGGCCCGGTCGTCCTGGTTTCTATTCTATAAATAACTACTCTTGAGTGGTTCACCGAGGAACGTCGGATCCACCTATGCATTGTAAAATAAGAATATTGTTCAAGAAATAGGACCAGTTGTGTTTAAGCTCTCGTTGTAGCCCGATGAGAAATAAATGTTCTCTCATTTACGACCTTGTTTGTTATTGTTCCTCTTAATGTTGTGCGGTCATCTTAACACAGGTAATTATACTGTTTGAAAAATTTTCCCTCAAATGAAAAATAGGTGGAAGGAGAGATGTTTGCCATTTATCTCTAATATAATAGAATAAATTAATTATTCTAAAGAAATATTGGTAAGAGAAGAAGGGAAGTTAATTGCTAATAAAAAAATTAGAAAATGGTAAACTCGAGTAGAAAACTGTGCATCAGTTAGGATATGAGCGAGGATATGAGGGATATTCTGCGTGTGATGGCAAGAAGGTATTGGTGTGCAAGAAGGTTTTTAATGTTTTCGCGGATCTCCACTCGAAAATTTGATTATAGTTGGAAGCGTTGAAAGAATCTCTGTGTGAGAAATAAAATATAGCCAAATTGTAAATGTAATTTCAAGAAACTGAGCTGGTCTAAAAGTATTGTGAAAACGATTTTAATTCCAATTCTCCAACTGAACTTGGTAGGTACATCCTTCATCCTTCTGGAGGAGGGTTTTCTGATTTGAGACTAGTCACAGGACCTCGGGGTGGTGAAATAAAAATAAAAGTTGACATTTTAAATGTTTTAATACCAGGAACGACGAAACGTTCTCAGTTGGGGCATTAAAAAATTTAACTATCCAAATACGTCAACTCCTAAGTGATTCCATTAGCGGTTGTCTCACCTACGGCCGCTAATAGAATGTTTCCACATTCCCCCATTTAACGTGCTAATTGAAAATTATCACCTGCTTTAAATATCAACTCTGCTCCAAGCTCCCAGTCTACTTTAATCTAATTCTGACTAAATCTAGCTTTGTTGTGATAATAATAATAATAATTGAAGATTACTTTGTCATTTCTAGCAAGGCAGGAGAAATGCCACCATTAATAACGATAATGATCCTTTGTTCAATTAATCTATTTCAGTTATTGTTGATTACTCAATTGTTGACGTTACAATGATGTAAACGTTACAATTTATTAGGGTTCCTGATTGTCCGATTACTTCAGAATTCAGGTAGTGTTAGTTTAGCACTATACTAGTAATTCCTGGATTTATTTGTTTATCACGTAGTCCTTGGACGTCTAGTTTTTGAGATATTAATTCATTTTCCATATTATTTTTCGCCTCGATGTGGTCGACAATAATTTGGACAAATATCGGGTCTAAGTGTTTCTTTTTATGGACGCGGTAGGAATTATTATAACGAAACGAAGTGATAATTATTGTAGTAAAAATTCTTGTTTGTGGATTGCGTTAGAAGCTTACAAAATGATTTTTTAACATAAATATTTATAATGAGTATCGTTGGTGTATTAAAACTCTTATAATTTATTAGTATAATTAATTTATTAGTATTGTTACGTATTTTCCTTCCGCTGGTTCGACGATAATTTTGGAAAGCCAATTAACTGAATTAATTACTTTATTTAATCGCTTACTTGAATCTATTATACTCATACTAATTTATAAGTTCAAGTATAATCTCACTACTTATTATCGCTTCCGTAAAATCACTGCCTATCGCTCACTTATCATCGCTTCCTTATTCGCTCACTACTTCGCAGTCTCCACTGAATTGACTCACACCGCTCCAACTCCGCGTATATTCACCCTAAGTGTTCTTCTGGAATTGCTTCCAGAGCTACTAACTCCTGAACGTCTTTCCGGAGTACAAATGTTTTATTTCTGGAACATTCTAGTAGCTTCCAGAGAATTTCTTTCAAAGCAATTTATAACCAAAAAAATTTTTCCTTAAATCATCGAACAAACTAATTTGATCCTTATCTAGGTGAGGGACCACTCGCACTCAGGCATATCACATGTACTATGACGTAGTATGAGTCTCTAGGAGTATCATGGTACCAGTGAAAGTCTGTGTAAATTGATAATAAGGGACAAATGAGTCCGACAAGTAAAATTCAAAGAGCATACCATAAAATGGTATACAGCCGGTTCGAAAACCATCGAAGGAACGGGAGCAGAAATCTTTGGACCAATTGGCGTTCAATTTAATATTGATAAGAATTACAAGAAGCAAGAAATTGCGATCTTAACAGACAGCCAAGCAGTCATTAAAGCACCGAGCTCATTTGTCATCAGTTCAAGAATGATATGGGAATGCCTAATAAAGTTAAATAGACTAGGCAAAGAAAGCAAAGTAACCCTCCTTTGGGTGCCAGGACCACAGGTGTGAGAGGCAATGAAGAAGCAGACAGCCTAGCAAAGCGGGGAGCTTCAATGTCGCTTATAGGACCAGAACCTTTCTGCGGACTAGGAGAAAATATCTTCAAAGACAAGATAAGAAAGGAAGAAGAAACCAAAAGGGAAAACCTCTGGAAGAACCTTCCGGGACTACGACAGGTCAAGTAATGCTTGGGAAGTTTACCCAAAAAAGATTTGAAGCCTGCATCAAACTAACAAAAATGGGTTACGATTACGAATGCTAACAGGCTTCTTAACGGGTCATTGTAGACTCGGAGCACATCTCAACAAGATTTACAAAACGACAAGACATGCAGATTCTGCGGGGAAGGGGAAGAAACCCCAATACACATCCTAGCAGAATGCGATGAAGTACAACAAAGAAGACTTCGCTGCTTGGACACATACCAACCAACGGAAGAAGATTTATCATCTCTAGAACCAGCAAAAATTCTAAACTTCATCAAAGAATTAGATGGGGCGCTATAGAAATTTACAACAGAAGGGGAGGCACAAAAGATCTCGCTAGGTCGAAGTGTAAACAAACATCACCATGTAAACTATCAACCATTAACTGCTTCCGTAAAATCACTGCCTATGACACTACTTTCGCCCTCGTAGGGTGTCTAATATCGTTGACTTATTATCGCTTCCTTATTCGCTCACTACGAGTGATTAGATTAGATTATCTTTATTTGACCACGTATACATAAAATTATGTTTGTAGCAAGTCAAGGCGTACTACATGCGCGCAAATATTAGTACAATGTACCTAATCACACATAATTACAATCTACCAAAATGTAGTGTACATCGAGAAAATAAAACATATACAAT
Source organism: Malachius bipustulatus (assembly GCA_910589415.1). Classification (NCBI taxonomy): domain Eukaryota; kingdom Metazoa; phylum Arthropoda; class Insecta; order Coleoptera; family Melyridae; genus Malachius; species Malachius bipustulatus. Next base: position 19,746,221 of record OU342638.1, on the reverse strand, counting down.
AATAAAACACAGAAAACTAGACATAATAGTGTATAAAACAACAATAAAAACAAGTCAAGGTTTCAGGTCATATGCACATCGGTGAGCGCCGTCCCAACAGACCACCTCGTCCAAATATACATTAATTGAGTAAAAGCAGTGGCTTAGGAGATAGGATCTGAGCGTACTTTTAAACCTGTTGGCGTCAAGAAGCCTTACACATCTAGGCAGTGCATTATAGAGTCCATAATTTAGACTATTCTTTCGCGATCTTGTCAATCTGAAGCGATCTGTCCGAATGTCGTCCGCGCCACGTGTGAAGTAGTTATGGACGTCTGACTGCTTTATTAATTGGTCAGATTTTTCATGAATCTTAAGCAGAACACTAAGTATATACAGGGATGGTAACGGAAGTATCCTCAGCTTTTTGAACAATGGCCTGCAGTGATCATTGAAAGGTGCATTAGCCAATATACGGATTGCCTTTTTTTGCAATCTAAAAATATGTACAGTCTCTGTAGCAGCGCCCCAGAGAACAACAGCATAACTCAGGCTAGAATGGAACAAGGAAAAATAGACCACTCTCAGGGGGCCAGGACCAATGCTGGATCTCAGCCTACGAATCAGGAAAAGAACACTAGATAATCTGTGTCTTAAATACTGGACATGACAGTCCCAGGTCAGGGTGTTGTCCAAGGTAACTCCAAGCAGTCTCGCACTATCTATTCTGGATTCAGAACGACGCGTCAAGAACTGCAACTTTTGTGTTTTACCAGTGTTCAGTTTTAACCTGTTTGCTGTAAACCGATCCTGTGCCCTCCTTTCGGTCTCGTCAGTATTTGCTGTTAATTCTGACAGATTTTTTCCCGTGCAAATGAAAGTGACATCGTCCGCAAACATTACAGACTTACACGGGTGCATAAATTTCTCTAGATCATTTATATATATGATAAATAATAAAGGGCCCAGCACCGACCCCTGAGGTACACCATGTTTGATCAATCTGAAATCAGACAGGATGTTATTACACCAAACTGCCTGAGAACGCCCCGTCAAGTACGAGCGTATAAGAGACAGCGGGATCCCGCGAATGCCATAGTGATCAAGCTTGTCCAGTAATATATCATGCGAGATGCAATCAAAAGCCTTGGAAAGATCACATAGTGTAATCGAGGTGCATCTACCCGCCTCAAGGCCCCCGACCACACCATCAACAATGTCGAGAAGAGCATCTGCCGTAGAGGAGCCCTGACGAAACCCAAATTGACTCTCACCAAGGAATTTGTTCTCTTCAAAATAACCGTAGAGAGCTCGTTTTATTAATTTTTCCGTAATTTTTCCAAATATGGAGATGATGGAGATCGGTCTGTAGTTATCAATAACAGAACTGTCACCTTTTTTTAAAATAGGTATCACTTTGGTAGTTTTAAAAGCATCCGGAAAAATACCAGTGCTTAATATAAGATTTATAAGGCGAGTTAAGGGCTGTACCATTGTACTGGAAATCTCTTTGATCACATAACTATTCAGTCCATCTACATCTGAGTGTATACTGAACTGACTCGCAATGCGTTTCACTTTTGAGGGTTTCACTCGGGTGCCTCTGTCACTTGGTGGGTTTCACGTGAGTGTCTTTGTCAGTTTTTGGGGGCTAGGTTTTTCACTGTTTTCTTGGTGCCGCTGTGGTTAGCGAGTCTTCTTTTTTTGGTTTTTTTTCGAGCGTTTGCGATGATCTCTCTCAACTCTTCGAGCCCCGTTTCGTCCTTAATTTGTTCGTTTGTCACGAACAAGGGCGCGTTGACTGCCATTCTGGCGGCTTTGATGATTCGATTGCGTTTTGCGCGCCCAACCTGTAAGACTTTGGGCATGCTTGCCAATTCGTTCCAGCGTTGGCTGCGATGGGTATCAGTATTGGTTTGATTATCTTTATTTTGTTTTCTGGGCTCAACTTGCTTTTTACACCGATTAGTGTGTAGTGCGATCTGATTGCCTGTTTGGTGTTTTTTGTATTTTTTTGCTTGCTTTGAGATGTTGCACCATTGGTTTAGGATCACTTCCAAGTTCATCGGGTTGAGTTTCTGAAGGAGACTCCGGTGGTTTTGGTTGTGTTGACTTCAATTCGCCATTTTTTGAACCATTTCGTTAATTGATCTAAGACGGTTTGAAGAGCTTTTCTCACGATTCTGGTCTTTCGGTTGGAGAAGTAGATTGCCGTGTCGTTTGCGGATTGGGCCATTTCGCATCGTTTGAGTTTGAGGTCAGTTGTGTAGATTCTGTAGAGGGTTGGGCCTATTATCGAGCCTTGGGGGACTCCGGCTTCTATTATCCTTGACGTGTGTTTGGTGTCTTCGATTTGGGTGTAGTAGTAGTTCTTCCTTCTCAGGTAGTCTCTGATGAGGGATGCCAGGTTTTCGTTGATGCAGAATTGTTTTATTTTGTAGACCTAGACCAGGTCTTGGTTCCAAACCTTGTCGAAGGCCTTTTCGATGTCAAGGAATATGACGCCTGTAAAGATTTTCTGTTGAGGTGGTCGCTTACGTGTTGGGTGATTCTCACTATTTGGTGGACTACAAAGTGTTAACTGAATTCGAACTGGTGGTCATGAATGACGTTGAGTCTCTCGGTTTCCTCTTTTATCCTTTTCAGGATGACTCTACCACTTTGCTCAGGGCTGGGAGTAGGCTTATCGGTCTACATCTCTTGGGGTCGTTTATCGGTTTTCCGGGTTTCGGGATCATGGTGATCTACAGATTTCCAATGCTGGGGGTAGGTCTTCTTGCGGAGGATGCGTTGATGATTTTCGTGTGGTGATTTTCGTAATGTCTCGTGGATGTCTTTTTCGTTTATGTTTTCCAGGGCCGAGTTTGTGACCTTTTCACCTCCCGGTGCCTTCCTTTTTTTGAGGTTTTTCAGGATCCCTCGTCCTCGTAGATTTGTCTTATCGGTGGGCGTCGTTGGTGGTTACCTTTATTGCGGTTTCTACCATTTGTATGTGTTTCAAGTTTTTCGTTGTCGCCTTGTTTGTTTGGAATTGCTATTCCAATTGGTCGGCGAATGCTTTGGCTTTGTCTTCCATGAGGTGGATGGTTTGATTTCCGGTTTCAAGGGAAGGGTAGTCTCGTTTCTGTTTCATCCTCCTTTGATTGTTTTGGCAATTTGCCAAAGGGAGAGGTCTTCAGTGTTGAGCCGCTCTAATTTGTCTTTCAAATTTGGTTGTAGTTGTCGTTTATCTTTCCTTTGATGTCGTTTGTGACCGTGTTGATTTCTCTTTTTGCCGCTGGGTGAATGGTCTTCTTGTAGTATCTGACAAGTTGTCCTTTTTGGCGATGCATCTTTTGCACGTCTTTCTGGATTTTGTTTATTTCTGATGTTTTCATGGTGATTGTCTCATGGTGATCAAAACCTTAAACCCTACCTTTCTATTTATAGCAACTCGGTAGGTTAAGCTTCATTTTGTTATATTACGCGAGTAAGCGTCAGTATCGGTAATACAGGTACCATCAATATACCTACATTCACTCCATATATGTAGGTAAATTGACTTGTCTACTCCCAACACCTGTAAACTCACGAAAGAAGGACAGGACATCAGGAGCATTCAGTCTCAGTCCTTTTGCAGTACGCACTATCAGTAGTGTCACGCAGTCTTAACAGGTTTATAAGCATGACGCGAGCAGTTCCAGGGAAAACGACCTGCCACGTTTGTCTACCTCTACACCAGAAAAAATTCAGATTACTCATTCATAACGGGCATCTACCGTTGCGAGTGAATTTCCGCATTTTACCGAAACTTTATGGAGTGATGAATCTACATTTACAGAAATTGGTATTCTAGATCTGGATACTCATACATAACGAACTTGAATTGGAGAGATAAAGATAATATAAACCCCAATTCAATCCGCCAGTGATCCTATCAAAGATGAGAAAGATTACATCAAAGAAGATATTGCCCATATATTATAACGCATGGACAGAACTTTTGAATAATAATCGAGATAATAATAAATTGGTTCGCTCAGTCGACCCAATCGGCTCAATAATTGAGCGTTATTGTACCATCCTTTTCCTTATGCAATGAAAATTTGAATTTCTTGAAGAGATGCATGACGCCATACCATGAACTCCTATTATTGCCCGTCCACAATTGGACTATAAAAAAAATGCTCCATGAATCAGTAGTGAATACCACTTTTTTTCCTACTCTCTCGTAATTTTTTTTTCACTTCTTAATTTGTGTATAATTCGGTTTTTTTTAACATCATAGATGGTTTTCTCTATGAAGACGTCCAAATCGCGAGTAAAATTCTTGGTAAGCATAAGCCCATTTGCTACAGTTTTTCCTTTATGTGATCCTGTTTATCTTAACCCAACAATCGCCTTAGTCTTAGAGTAGTGACTTTGAAAACTGAACGGGTTATTTTAAAAACCTTGTATTGATCGTCCGCGCTTTGCCTAATCCGAAGTTCCTTGTAGTATGAAGGGAATCCTGCCGACTGCGCCGAGATGTGACATCTGATACGGTCATGAATAGATGCAAGAGTCAGCGCTGTGTGGCACATTCGTATGCTGATCCGGACCGGCGACGTGACTCGGGACTCCGGGGGCCCGGTGCAGTGCGACTAACGCCCCCGCCTGCATATTGTATTTTAGCGTCTCCGAGCAGCTTCACCGTGGCTTTTGATAAATGTTTTTTTGGTCAGAACTGAAAATTTGATAGCCGAAATAGTTTGCACCTGTCCATCTTCAAAACGTTACTGGAAAACGAAATATACCCAAATAAAAAAACGAAGAAAAGTCAATATTGCTCAATAACGTTTTTTAATAAAGTTTATTTATAACAATTCTGGGCAAATATTGCCCCTAGTCGAAAGAATAATAATTAAGGGAGAGAAAGATAAAACGACTTTCGATATTTACAACACCGAGATAAAGATCAGCCGTCGTTATTCCCCGTCGTTCCCTGAAGCATCCCCGCACCCTCAACAAGGGTGAATGTATTTGCGGATTGTAGCGAGGCAAGAGACTCGCCGGCAGTATTCAAATTAGACATAAAGAGCCATAAACATTTCGAGCATGTTCCCGCGCCACTGTTGTGTTGCTGTCTGTGCACCCCCCACGTGCACCCTCGCCGCCTTGTCGTGGCCGGGGATGAGGGCGCCTCTCGCCAGAATGTGCGGGACCGCATCCAGGACCGTATCCGAGATGTGAAGGGGAAACGTTTTGGTTCAAATATGTCGCACTCTTTTTTTATAGTTTTTATTCTTAAGATGCAGTAATTGTTTATCATCAAGCAGATTTGTTTAAAAAAGTTGATTTTTTTAAGTCTTTTATAGGAAAGGAAAAAGCGCTTCAATGGAGTAGTACCTACAATAGAACTCGGTAATTTCAATCGGATAACGCTCATTCCTATTCGGTGTTTTTCCAGTTACGCATTTCTGGAGTATTATCAACTAGCTGAAAACCGGTCAAGGTCACTAACCACAGTAAGAAAAAACCACTTGGTGCGTGGTAAATCGGTTTTAAGGACCAAGAGCCTTTTAATCCTGTGTGGAGGGAGGATTTTATACTAAGTAAGTACTTGGGCGTAGATGAAATTTGTCGCCCTTTTTTCGGCAAAGGCAACGGCGACAATGATATGGTGGTACATGTTTCTCTCGGAACTGGAATTCGAATTTTACAACCACCCAAAATATCATTTTCTACTAACAATCCCGTTTGTTGGCAAGAGTCTATTGAATGGAATTGAGTCGTTCGGGCTAGACAGCTACCAATTACCTAAATTGCTAGCCAAATGATTTACAAACGATCTCTAGACAATAATTGGACAGAATTTGGGTAGAAGAGACAATACTTGAATGGGATTTGAGACTGGCTGATGATACGAACCTCTTTTAGAGTTCACTGATCCGCAGGAAAGTCGACACGAATCCAGCAGAGGTTGTCAAAGGACTTGCAACCTGATAAAGATCAAAATGTTTTTGCCAGTCGTGTCTGGGATTTCGAGCAAAGAGCGAGCGAATATAAATATTCCTGGGATTCTGGATAATGAGAAAGCAAAGGTTATCAGGCTGGTGATTTTTGGGCTACCGGCTGCTACTGGTGATTTTTGGGCTTCTAGGCAATTAAAAAACAAACAAAGATGATGAGACTGATAATTTCTGGGCTTCCGGATAATGAGAAAGCAAAGGTTATCAGACTTGCGATTTTTCGGCTTCCAGGCAATTGAAAAACAAAGATGATCAGACTGTTGATAGTTCCTCGGTTTCCGGAGAACGAGTGCGCAAAGGTAACCAGATTTGTGATTTTTTTGCTTCTGGGAATGGGAAAGCGAATGAGATCAGACTGGTGATTTTTGGGCTTCCACTAGGACTTGATAGATCTTCAACCAGAGCTGTCTGTGCGTCTGTAACTTGTAACTTCATCTAGGAGTTGAAGAATGGGCGGAATTTGATGCCTTGATTCTAGATTATGATTTCCAATTGCAAAATGACCTTTAACGAGGATAAGTATTAGCAATCGAGAAGAATTATGCTGGGAATCAAATAATTATTTAAAGAGAAAAACAGAGAAAGCAAAATTTTAAACGCTTAGGTTTTTCTTGTTTAAATAGCGTGGATTCTTTTCTTTCTTGTGTACAGGGGGGTAGGCTCGGAGATAAGAGATGTGCGAAATTAAAATTAAATTTCTGCTGTTATTACTAAAATTATCAGTCTCTGCGGAAATACTGCAAGAAACGCCTAAAGGCAAAACATCTTCCCTCACAACAACTCTCATTTCCTTAGGACGTTTAATCATCCTTCTGTGGGTAACAATTCTGAAATCGTGCCTGTTTTGCAAGTAAATTGAATGCTGCACTCTCCACCCTAATTCGTGATATGTTGAGCACCTCTCTCAGGTCATACATTTATCCTCCCGGCTCCTTTCGCTTCTATTATTGCCTCCTTCAGGCACCCCCGATTAACACCCTTGCTCCCCGAGCTAACTAGGCATTAACACCGGGTGGTGCTATAGTTAATTTCCTAGTTAATTGTTATTAGTTTACTTCTAGTGTCGAGTAGCTTAGCAAACCGTACGCTGGAGAACATCCGTTATTAGGGGTCTTTAGAGTTCACTCTCGTGAATTAGGGATCTTTGGTGAATCTGTCGGTGTTCGTGGACTCATTACTTGTGCTTTGTAATCAAAGACTGTTTGCGTTTTAGAATATATTCCCGATTCCCACCAAGTTTTTTAATATTGAGAAGAGATTGTTTTAATCTAGATTACTGTAATTATTGAGGCTCGGGTTGATACAGGTTGTCAGACTATTTGCCACGAAAAAAAAAACTACTTGTACGCTGATGACTTAAAGATATTCTGCAGAATATTCCTCACATGCTTCACAATGTCTTTTAGTCTCGGAATCAGTGTCACCAATAATTTCTCCTACATCACTCATGACTATCCCATTAAGAGGAAATAAGAAAAAGACATCCCATGTTTGATTCTTGTTTACTTCTGGCCAATGAAAGCTGCTGCGGATGTCTGGTTCTAAAATTCCACGTTGGGCGTCATCTTCACTCGGTCCAATTGAGAGGAAAAAGACCTTCGATGTCTTTTTTCTACCTCTGTTAAACGGAAACTCCTGCAGGTGCTTTTTCAGTTTTCTCCGGAGCTAGCTGATCTAACACGTTGGACGCCATCTTGTAAGGGATAATTGGAACTGGAAGGTTCCTGACCTGTAAAAACCCTTAAACCAGCATAAAAACAACAGACGGATCGCTGCGATTCTTCGGTGCCTTCGGTCTGGGGGTGTCGAAATTAACTGGTTCCTCCCCCGGGCTTATCGCGCCTGAGTGGAGACGGGACAGATACGGGTGCCCCGCGGATTTAACTCATCCGAGGTGTTGACTTTTCCTACCTGCTCAACTCGCCGGGTAGGTAGGAGAGGGGACAGGGGCTTTGATCAGCACTCGAAGGCGTTGTGAGTCCTTCTCCGGTCAACTCCCGGATCCGGACTACTAGCACTAGCTCAGACTGGCTGTTCATCTTTTATAGCTGACTGACCGCTGATCCTCTCCTTTCATACTATATCTCATTCTGTTCTTTCCTGCCTGCTTGTTGCTTGTTTTTATAACGAAATCCTCGGATCTCGTTACAAATGTTATAGTCTGTAAGTGATTGCATTGTACTCCTTTTATACATTGTCCATCTGCTAGATTGTTTGTATTTTAAATAAATAAATAAAATATTAAATAAATAAAACTAGAACTTTTTTTGTAAACTTTCCAGGCAATGAACATGATGAGTAGGATAATATTCTCACTGGAAGGGCTGATAGTCGGGATTGAATGATCGCACATTGTGAGCTAATTAAGATGTTTGACCATTTACACCTGATTTCAACCCATTTGTTTTATTCATTTTGTAGATTGATTGATATGGAAAGTTTCTAACGATTGGGCCTAAGATATTCAGCGCAGTGGGATACTTGAAGTAGTGCGGCCCGGCCCCTCCTAAAAAGAAAATGCACTGGAAAAATATCACACCAATAAAAACTGCCAAAGTTGCCACTAAAAAGGCTTGCGCCTCGGGGTTGTAGCCCATTTATCCTTTGATTAGCATTGTCCTGTTTCCATGACACTAAAAAGTAATTGGACGCTTAAAACAAGAAAAAGACTCGCTCGATGTGATATCTGACTTAAGATATTTTGTACCCATCCCGCTTTGTAGAACACTTGGTTTGCAAAATGTTTCAATGACATTGAAAAGTAATTCGATGATTAACAAGAAATGTTGCGTGTCAGGATTTTTTTAAATACACGAACTTTGATAGAGGGTTAAGAAATTCAGATCAGCACAGAACCACTGAACACTAAACTAACCCCGACGTTTCTCGTCTCATGTTTCTGTTATACTTCAAAATATAAAAACAAGTAAATACAAATAACGAGTGGGACTCTGCCTGCTCACAACCTCGTAGTCGTTGTTGGAAACGTGCCGGGTGATTCGTTTGGGCGATACCCCCACAGGACTGACGCCTGGATGCGCGTTGACAAATTATTATCAACCGCGAGGAGAGTCGCTCACGCTGAGAAATGGGACTTGCTACAGCCGTACAAGAAAAATAAGGTTTTATGACACCGGTTTGGTGCTTGACTTTGATTGGGTATGTTTTACCTGACCTGACAGTGTCCCTCCTTACGAGAGGACGGGTGGCAGAATAATTTATGACGAACAGGTTCGGCATAAGGCTAGGACCGGTTTATTGTCGTAAATTCGTCATGAAAAGGAAGAGATTGACGCGCTTTCCGGTTTTCAACATCCAGCAACAACATCCATCCTACCGCTGACAGTGCTATTAGACGTCTTTAATATTCACAATAAAGAGTGGCTGAAAGACATCAGCAACCATGGCCAGCAATATTCTGGATGTCTTCCTTGCAAACAATCCCCTGGTTTGATGTTTCGAGCACTGCGTCCATAGGACGATGTATCGACCTCGAGATCGGCTTCATGCAATCTTCCTCTGGGCCACGCAATATTTGGCGCTAGAGGTTTGCAAGCAGGGATGTTTTGCATACATTCTTTGCACCCTTCCCGGACGACTTTTTGCCCTCTACGTTTGGTTCCGGATATCTGATGCAAGCAAGTATTAAAGTCCATCACAGTGATTTGTTAAGTATGGACACTATTATCATCGTATAATCGTCCCAGGTATTGGAGTTTTTGGAGGTCAGAGGGAGATGCAAGAATACGGATAGTAGCTCCCGTTCTTTGTAGGTAGCAAAGTTTTTTGATCTCTAGCAAAGGCGTTTGGAAGTATTTTGGAAAAACCTCCTTCCCACCCTTAACAAGTCATGTCGGCAGCATTGTGACATCTTCTGAAGACAAGACTAATGTATTTGCAATAATGTTTGCCGAAAATTCGACTCTGGACTTTCAGGTAAAATTCAGTGCCTTCATATCATACCCCATGTTGGAACTTGTATAGGGGACATAAAATTTGGCAGAAGACTGTCAGGCGAATGCTCTCATTTGTATAGATGAGGCACCAATGCAGTAGTGGAACATGATACAACCTACCAGCAATTATTCTGAAAAAATGCGCCCCACAAATGACACCTAGACTTGGTCGGCTATGTGCTATGTCCTACTAGTCTGGCGTTTCCCCTCAGTCCTGTAGGTCTGCCCGAGTGCCCGTACACAACCCATTCTAAAGAAGGGGAGAAAACTGTCGGCTTCCTCTGATCTGCAAGGTGATGGAGTAAGTCATCAATACAAAAATTGTTTCTCATATGGAACAAGCAAGGACTCTGAGTGACCATTGGCACTAAACTGCTGCCTTAATACCTCATTTACCTCGGACGAGTGTATTGCTGATTGTCAGGATTAGTCAAGAAGCTTAGTCTATAGTTCAGTGAATTGGGCATGTTTTGAGCTTGCAGCTTTTAACATCGCTAATAAGTCAAATTTCACAATTTCAGGTTTGAATGTTAAATAAGTTTTCTTCGCACATAATTGAAAATGGGGGTGGGGGTGGAGGGTGCGGAATCTCTGTGTACCACAGTTTTTCTCGCAGTGTTAAAACCACGTTTCAAAGTGTGTAAACGAACCTAATTAAACGAATTCACAGATCACACGATTTCAAGTTTGTCGGTGTTTTCTTCCAGTTTAAAATACATCTCTACCCTGACGCACTGAGACGGATAAAACCAGGACGAGTTCTTACCTGACGAACTGGCAAGAGTACGTCTAAACCTTGGACCGATGCATTGAGCCGTTCCCTTCACTATCCTTACCTAGACGTAGTGAGTCGGTCTAGAATGTATGTCAGAGTGTATGGAATGGTAAAATAATTTATTCTATTTATTCACATAATTTTTATGAACGACGACTTTCGGAAGTCGCCAAGAAACTCCATGGGGCGGCGAGTACTTTGATTCCATGAGGCAGAGAGAAAATATCACCGCGTGTCGCGTGTGGAAGTGTAAAATGCGCGGTACATTTGATGCAATCTCTACACTGCGGTGCCCCGAACGTCGCTTGTCCAAAGGCAATTTTCAATTAGTAAAATATAATCGACGATCTACGTCGAATTAAATTAATTTTAAAGCATATTATGTCGTCACAACCAATATTATGTCAAGGCTAAACAAGGTAGGGTCAAATACCTTACGTATTTGGTAGGGTAGCGTATTTGACGTTTGTGACAGTAGTTTGTTATCAATGTTAATTAATTATGGTCGTATTCGCGCTGTTAAATACAAATTATGGTGCATAATTCCTCATACCTTATGGTTATTGTATGGCTGGCATACGGGGCTTTACATCAAAATGCAGTGGCTACCGTTCATTTGTACGACCAAAGGTTTGTATTGTATTTTATTATATTGTACCTATTGTAATTATTGAGGTTGATAGTCACTGCGACCTAATAAGAGATCTATTGTGCCCCCTCTTCTGTGCTTCCCCCTGGTATACAATCCCATTAATGGCCCTAGCATTAAAAACCACCCTCTCAAAGTCCGTTGCCTTGAGAAACTTGCGGATTTTGAGAAGATCAAGGACGGGTAGATCCCCTGCCTCCAGCTGGTGTTGACCCAGAACGTTTCTTATTTTGAGTTCTAACGCGTCGCAGTTTAGCAGCAGGCGACGAGGTGTCTCTTCTCCCTTGCAAAATCTGCAGACGCAATTCTCTTCTACACCTAACTTCCTCAAGTGTGTGTTCGTTGAGCTCATAATATCCCGTCAGGACTTCCGTCAGTGTTCTGAGACGTTCCTTACTGAGGTTGGAGAGTATCTTCGACCTCTCTCGGTTGAAATTCTGAGCAGTTTGCCTTGTCTCACCCCTGAGAGGTTCCTCCAATGGATTTCTCTTAATTTTTCCTCTTCCTTTCGGAGTCTTGAAGAATGTGAAGAGCCTTGAAGAATGTGTCCTCGAAGCCACAGAATGGGCACGTTCATTTCCCTCAATTCCAGCATGACCATATCCATTTGAGCTGTTTTTTTATCTTGTCTAATTCGTTGATTTTTTCTAGGCACTCCCAAGCCATTTTGGAGTTGATAGTCCAAGAGTTCAGCGTCCTTATGGCTGTTTGACTATCAAGCAATATTTCAATTGATCTGTTTCGTATTTCGAGATTTATTTGGACATATACTTCTTTTGCGTGTGGTTCCGCTCGAAGTATGGTTGGGGATTGTTCCCATTACTTTGGTGTACTTGGTGCGCGGCCAATAGCCCCGGTTCCCTAGATGGTTTTGGAGCCATTTGTGTACCATTTAATCGTACCTTCTTTAATTGAGAGTGAAGTAGGAAGTGTTCCATTCCTCTTTCGTAGACAGTTCCGTGATTAAGTTCCTCTTCTCAATTTGTCAGTGTCAAGAACTTCTCAGAGCCACTTAAGGGTTGGTCTTCAATTGCCCGCTGTCCACTTCTTATTCTTGATATTCTAAAAAGAGCTTTTCTCTCTATCACCGTGGTGTCAGATCCAAGATTACTTTCAACGCCGCAGGTGGACAAGTTCTCATTGCTCCTGTGATGCCAGGACATGTGAGTCTCTGCGAGTGTTTTCATTTCTGTTCCTAGCTTGGTCCTCTTGTACTAGGCAATCGCTCCGATCAATGGGTTCTCAAAAGGTTTTGTTACGTGTGGTTCAGTTAGAAGAAGTGTTTTTAGATATCGTCGAACAGCAGCCTATATGCACAAAGACAATTGCAGCGTAATTTAGGATTTCATAATCCACAGTTTGGGCTGGTACAAGCTGTACTTCCAAGAGTGAAATTGTGCTAGTGATTGTTATTATAGCAGCATTAGTTGAACTCAAACTTTACCAGGAACATTTTAGTTACAGATGAAGTAATTTTTGCACCTAACCGTAATGGTATTGCCAATTTCCACACCACGCATTATTGGGAATATAGGCCATTGGAAATCCTCACGTCACCCACAAAAAGTGTGTGGGCTGGAGTAGTCGAGGGATTCTTATGGGCTCTTTTATTCTGGAAAATCGTTTTTGAAACTGTCCAGATACAGACAATAGAAGAAGATCGTAAAGCAGAGAATAACCATTAGTCAGACGAGCAATCCAATGTCATCAACAAGCGTATCAAGGGCAATCTAAGCTAGAAACGAACAAAAAGGTCTCCAGTTTTGGAAAAGCGCTGCCCGGACGCAGCGAAGGTGCCTGTAAGTAAGTAATTCAGCAGCAATACAGGGTGCAATGCGGCGCGAGACCGATCCCGCTGCCTCCGATCCGCGGCCGCTTATCCCGACATTCCCGATACTTGCTCGCAGGAGTCGCAGGGGAACCGGCATCCAATATTCGCCGTGTTGCCGCACCCGAAACTTCGCCGCTTCGTTCAGATGCAGAGAACTCCCAGCAGACCAACTCGGTTATATGCAATGCATTTAATGCTTCTTCCCGTTCCTCGGGGAATGCAGTTTTACAATTGGTCTGAATATGGCAGATGAGAAATTAAAACGTTTTAATCTGTCAAACGGTATACGATTCTGAAGAGTCGCACCTTTAACCGATCACCATGCAATTTCTGGCCAAGATGTCAGTTTTATCACGCTACCACTTTGATTGAATTTAAAGGAAGCTCAAGTTATACCTAAAAAGTATAAGGTAAAGATATACGTCCACTAGGACTCGGATCAAGAACTTAACAATTTTTTGATAAGGCATCGGTTGATGTTGATAGCAACTGCACCATACTTGGATCACCTATGAGTACTCATCATCATTAAGTTTGATAACGTCAAATTGACTTCCCACAACGTCTGATGATAAATTCCATCCAGAGGATTAAATACTAAATACCTAAAGCAAAAGAAAAATCTCTTGCAGCAAACTTACCACACGTGGCAACTGTGTGGCGATAGTGTTTCTTACCCTTGCTTGGCCGCCTGAGATCGAGCAATGTAATGAGACTTGGGGATGGGGGACCGACGGTGCCTCGGCCCGACTGGCAAAGGGAACCGGCAGACAGCAGGCCGTTCCGGAACTTCTCCATCTCTTCGGCGATTCAGTCACGTCGACCCGTCTCGGGGGCGCCTCGAATTGTCTCTTCTGATAGAACAACTGGTGGCATCTGCTCTTAATAATTATTGTACAAAGAACGGAATAGAATTATTACGCAATTGGTGTCTAAAGAGTACCATTTGACATGCTTTGGTTAGGATTCTAATCAGTACTTACCTGTTAATAAAAGATCGCTGTGATCATTGACGAATTGGTGCAATTACATACCCAAGAAACCTTCAAACACTGATTCAGAGGTACAGGGATGTTGATGAGTTTATGTGAGCCGAAGCGCGGACTTCTTGTGTAGAATAAAATTTACTGAACGAGGAACTATTTTCCGAAAAATGCACCTTTCCAAGACGAGTTAGTGCTCATTACCCACGAATCCTTGAAACGGTGTGGGCAGTCCCCGAGTCTTTTTTAAAGGAATTGGCGTTTCTATAAGAGCTTTGAAGTGCAGATTCAGAAAATTTATTAGATCTCTGCATCTCTAAGCGGCATTTTATGAGTCCTGTAGATAACGGCGATGCTGAAAATATCCCTCTGGGAACCCTCCAGCAGGTGCCGGAGTCTCTTCGTAACTTGAGAACGCCCGCTGCTACCTGCCCCAAATTTTTAACCCGGCGGAGTTTCGCGGAAGCTTTTGGAATATATTTTGTGAAAAAAGTACCATCGATGAGGGCAGGGGCATTAATGGAAACACTTTTAAACAAATTCAAAAGAAGCACACAATTTCAGACATGATGCTGATGTGGACTTCCGAGGTCGCCTCGGAGTTTGTCGGAAGTGCCCAAATTGGAAAAAGGCTTCAAATTTCAAAACTTCACAAATTTACAGAGTGGAAGAGTTTTATGTAGGTAATTTTTTTTTACAAATTCTAGAAAAAATAACAAAATGGCTTCTTTTCAGAAAAAGGGTATTTGCCAAGGCTATAGATAGCGGCGTTTTTTGCATTTTTTTAGACGGGGCTGCTTAAAATTCATGCCCCCTGCGAAGGGGTTATGAAAAGGGTTCCAATTTCCACGTGCTGCGGGCTCAATCTCTTAAAGTGAAGTTTTGCAAACTTTTTGGCAACAAATTATAGAAATATGATATCAAATGGGGGCCACTTACTAAAAGATTTTTATTAGGCGATTCAACGGCATTTTCAAGCGTTTTTTTTGGAAGGATGGTTCAAAAAATATGTATGGGTTTGAAAATCCTGAACTCTGAGATCCCTGAATACGCGAAAAAATATTCCGCCTGTGGATCTTCAAACCCGGAATCAGCCAACCAACTAAAAGTGCTAAAAAAACTAAAAATACGCCTGTGGATCCCCGAGCCCAGCAGTGGTCTAAATAATCCAAAGTATCCAAAAAAAAAACTAAAAATTGCAAATTTTCAAAATTCGTAATTTGTGAATGGGTTACACTCGAATTTCCGAGAGCGACTTTCTTACAAATTTGCTCGATTACGAGATATTGCGATATTCCTCAAAACGCGAATTGGGAGAATATTTGAGTCTGTGGATCCCCGAGTCCCAGAAGTGTTCAGATTTTTGAAAAAAATATAAACACAAATTTCCAAAGTCTGTAATTCGACTGAGTTTTTCCACAAAGGCACTTTTCTAAATACTCCGTTTGGAGTTTCTTTCACATCCCTCAAAACGTTAATTAGCAAAACATTTGAGTTTGGGGATCCCCGAGTCCCAGAAGTGTCCAGATTTGCGAAAAAGGTCTAAACTCAAATTTCCAAAGTTTGTAACTCGACTGCGTTTTTTCCACAAAGGCACTTTTCTAAATACTCCGTTGGGAGTTTCTTTCACATCCCTCAAAACGTGAATTCGCAAAATATTTGAGCTTGGGGATCCCCGAGTCCCAGAAGTGTCCAGATTTTCGAAAAAATCTAAACTCAAATTTCCAAAGTTTGTAACTCCACTGCGGTTTTTCCACAAAGGCACTTTTCTAAATATTCCGTTGGGAGTTTCTCTGACATCCCTCAAAGTGTGAATTCCAAACGGAAAGCATTCAAGTCTGGGAATCCCCGAGTCCCGGAAAAGTCCAGGTTGCCGAAAAAATCCATACTCTAGTTTCGAAAATTTTTAATTCCACAGCGGTTTTTTCAGATACACTTTTCTAAACTCAGTTGCCATTTTCTGACATCCCTCAAAAATAAATCGAAAAACATCCGGAAGCGTCCACATTGCCGAAAAAGTATAATATCAAATTTCCAAAGTTTGTAACTCGACCGACTATTTTTACAAATCCCTTTTTCTAAACATGTTGCGGTTTCTCCAAGAGCCCTTGCAACACAGATTCATAAAATATAAGGGTTTGGGCCCGCAGATCCGCGAAAATAGCAGAAAAGTAACTTACAACCAAGCACTATTGAAACGGCTTACAATTCCGAGTTTGGTCGGCAAAAATCGGTAACGTGGAGGAGTCTTGAAAAAAATTATCGTCTAGGCTCTAGGTCATTTTTTCATCAAAAATGTTTTTTTCTAGACGAGTCAATGCCTTTTTGCAAGAGGATTCGAAACGCTGATTTAGAATTTTTCTGGATTTGTTGAAACTGGATTCTCACAAATGCAAAAATTCCAAAAACATGTTCTCCTGTTGCCATAAAAACGACAAGAAGTGTATTATTAGAATTGCACGTGTTTTGAAGTGTACGTAGTATTTTTTGCAACTAGCGAAGGTTTGCGCGTTTTCAGATCGAAAAATAACGAATGCGTATACCTAACTGGTTCAAAACCACTTTTTTGACGTATATGAACTTAGCGAAACACTTTCAACAAATCGACGCGCGCATAGTGCCATTATTTGCCGTTTTTTTGCCGTTAATTAATTGTGCAAAAAAAAAATTTGCCGCTCTTATTTTTTAAAAAATACAGGGTGTTTCGCTAACTTCACGTGAATTTAGCGAAGCACTTTCTGCAAATGAATAGCAAATCGAGGCGTGAGAGCTGAATCATTTGCCGTTTTTTTTGCCGTTAATTAGTTGTGTAAACAAAAATTTTGTAGTTCTTATTAAAAAAAAAAAAGATTCATTAAAAAAACTAAAAAAGAGTGTTTAACTGTGGCCAAGTATGCATGGAGACAGCGAAGCATATTTATAAAATGAAAACAGCAAACAGCTCTGGCCGTTAATTTCTGCCCAAACAAAAAATCACACTGCTTGATAAACGGTTTTTAGGGTGTCTCGAAATAAATTTCATTGGCACTAAGCTTAAATATTGTTTTTTTTTTTTAATTAATGAAAATATATAACGGCAAAATCCAAAAAGGTGTGAATAATTAAAACAGCCCTAGCGGCTAATTCCTGCACAAAAAAAATATCAAAATGTTTGATATACAAAGGGGTTTTAGGGAGTGTCTTTACTAATTTTCGTCCGCTCTGAAATTTATTTTTTTTTTTAATGAAAATATATAACGGCAAAATCCAAAAAGGTGTGAATAATTAAAACAGCCCTAGCGGCTAATTCCTGCACAAAAAAAATATCAAAATGTTTGATATACAAAGGGGTTTTAGGGAGTGTCTTTACTAATTTTCGTCCGCTCTGAAATTGATTTTTTTTTTTTAATGAAAATATATAACGGCAAAATCCAAAAAGGTGTGAATAATTAAAACAGCCCTAGCGGCTAATTCCTGCACAAAAAAAATATCAAAATGTTTGATATACAAAGGGGTTTTAGGGAGTGTCTTTACTAATTTTCGTCCGCTCTGAAATTGAATGTTTTTTTTTTTAATGAAAAAATATAACGGCAAAATCCAAAAAGGTGCGAATAATTAAAACAGCCCTAGCGGCTAATTCCTGCACAAAAAAAATATCAAAATGTTTGATATACAAAGGGGTTTTAGGGAGTGTCTTTACTAATTTTCGTCCGCTCTGAAATTGATTTTTTTTTTTTAATGAAAATATATAACGGCAAAATCCAAAAAGGTGTGAATAATTAAAACAGCCCTAGCGGCTAATTCCTGCACAAAAAAAATATCAAAATGTTTGATATACAAAGGGGTTTTAGGGAGTGTCTTTACTAATTTTCGTCCGCTCTGAAATTGATTTTTTTTTTTATGAAAAAATATAACGGCAAAATCCAAAAAGGTGTGAATAATTAAAACAGCCCTAGCGGCTAATTCCTGCACAAAAAAATTTCAAAATGTTTTAAGGGCTGTTTTAATTATTCACACCTTTTTAGATTTTGCCGTTATATATTTTCATTAAAAAAAAAATCAATTTCAGAGCGGACGAAAATTAGTAAAGACACTCCCTAAAACCCCTTTGTATATCAAACATTTTGATATTTTTTTGTGCAGGAATTAGCCGCTAGGGCTGTTTTAATTATTCACACCTTTTTGGATTTTGCCGTTATATATTTTCATTAAAAAAAAAAAATCAATTTCAGAGCGGACGAAAATTAGTAAAGACACTCCCTAAAACCCCTATGTATATCAAACATTTTGATATTTTTTTTGTGCAGGAATTAGCCGCTAGGGCTGTTTTAATTATTCACACCTTTTTGGATTTTGCCGTTATATATTTTCATTAAAAAAAAAAAATCAATTTCAGAGCGGACGAAAATTAGTAAAGACACTCCCTAAAACCCCTTTGTATATCAAACATTTTGATATTTTTTTTGTGCAGGAATTAGCCGCTAGGGCTGTTTTAATTATTCACACCTTTTTGGATTTTGCCGTTATATTTTTTCATTAAAAAAAAAACATTCAATTTCAGAGCGGACGAAAATTAGTAAAGACACTCCCTAAAACCCCTTTGTATATCAAACATTTTGATTTTTTTTTGTGCAGGAATTAGCCGCTAGGGCTGTTTTAATTATTCACACCTTTTTGGATTTTGCCGTTATATATTTTCATTAAAAAAAAAAAATCAATTTCAGAGCGGACGAAAATTAGTAAAGACACTCCCTAAAACCCCTTTGTATATCAAACATTTTGATATTTTTTTTGTGCAGGAATTAGCCGCTAGGGCTGTTTTAATTATTCACACCTTTTTGGATTTTGCCGTTATATATTTAAAAAAAAAAAAAAAAAATCAATTCCAGAGCGGACGAAAATTAGTAAAGACACTCCCTAAAACCCCTTTGTATATCAAACATTTTGATATTTTTTTTGTGCAGGAATTAGCCGCTAGGGCTGTTTTAATTATTCACACCTTTTTGGATTTTGCCGTTATATATTTTGATTAATTAAAAAAAAAAACAATATTTAAGCTTAGTGCCAATGAAATTTATTTCGAGACACCCTAAAAACCGTTTATCAAGCAGTGTGATTTTTTGTTTGGGCAGAAATTAACGGCCAGAGCTGTTTGCTGTTTTCATTTTATAAATATGCTTCGCTGTCTCCATGCATACTTGGCCACAGTTAAACACTCTTTTTTAGTTTTTTTTAATGAATCTTTTTTTTTTTTTAATAAGAACTACAAAATTTTTGTTTACACAACTAATTAACGGCAAAAAAACGGCAAATGATTCAGCTCTCACGCCTCGATTTGCTATTCATTTGCAGAAAGTGCTTCGCTAAATTCACGTGAAGTTAGCGAAACACCCTGTATTTTTTAAAAAATAAGAGCGGCAAATTTTTTTTTTGCACAACTAATTAACGGCAAAAAAACGGCAAATGATTCAACTATCGCGCGGCGATTTGCAAATCATTTGCAGAAACTGCTTCGCTAACTTCACGTGAAGTTAGCGAAACACCCTGTATTTTTTAAAAAATAAGAGCGGCAAATTTTTTTTTTGCACAATTAATTAACGGCAAAAAAACGGCAAATAATGGCACTATGCGCGCGTCGATTTGTTGAAAGTGTTTCGCTAAGTTCATATACGTACTTTTTTGAAGCCGTGGCTTACGATTTTAATGAGTCATCCAGAACCAAATATGTATAAAAAGAATGTTCGCATAACAATGCTTTTAATTGACTCGTGTGATTGTAAAACTCGGCTGCCCTTCTTTTTACATACAGCATTCTTTTGCATGCGTAAAATGTCGCATTACATAAATGAAACAAATTCGGATTCTTTCCATGGGAAGGAAGAACCGTGCCACTTCGTTCAGATCTCCATGGGAAAAGTTTTCCGCGCTCTTGCGTTGTTCGACGTGAAGGCAAAAATGAACGGATGGAGCTTTTGATTTTGTACGCGACCGGCAATGGTTACGAGTGGATCTTCTTTTATTAATTTTAACCAAATATTGCAAGGCCAGCTGTTTTTTAGTGCCTCGGGGACTTGCGGTCAGGTCCGGATCCAGCTTCCCTCTCGCTAGTGGCTACAGGCAAACAGGCTGCGCTGTAATATCTTATAATGTTTTATTAGACCAGTGCCTTAGCTTTAAGGATGTAAATTATTTTAAATAAGAAAAACTGGGAGGGTTTTTACATCCCTTAGACTGGTTTAGGATTGAGATTAATTTGAATTTTGTATGTTTACGAGTTTTACCGAAAAATTTAAATTTTATTCTTATTTACATTGTAGCAGCTAGCACCGGCGGTACGTGTAGGTAAATAATTATATTACGCAATTGTTTCTTAATGGCCTTGTCACTTTCAATCTGTAAAAAGATCTAATACAGAACAATGTATGGGTAACAATGTAAGGGGAAGTTTTAATAGTTTGTCAAGTGTCACTTGACACATGTCTTGATAAAGTGATAGCTAAGGTTTCATTATTTATGTGCTCTTAACAACACGCGAAGCTTCACGAGATTTATTCTTCATTAATATTTCGTACTGTAACTTTTCGCACTAATGCGAAAATACCTCATTACGCAACTAGTGCAGAAAATTGGTTTTACAAGTTTTTTATTCTCATTGTGGTAAAATATTAGTGTCTCACCCTAGAATTTTTTCAAAAATAAAAAATTTTCCAAAAAACCACATCGACATTTACCAGTTTTAAATTTTTTTTTTACAATTTTCAGGAAGAATGGAGTGGGGAGAGAGTCACGGTGGTAAGATGTGATGGATTGCAGTGTGCAGAGCGCGATGCTGAGCGTCTCCCCGGGTGGCGACCCGACGCCCTCCCCCCAGCCCACCGCCCCGGCGCTTACCACTGCCGTGTTCACGTCCACCGAGGCCGATCAGGCCCAGTTCGAGGCCGACAAGAGGGCCGTCTACAAGTTAGTATCTAAATTAAGTTAAAATTATCTGTTTTTGAAGTATTTTATTTAATTTAAAATGTTGACATCCAGTAAACAAACACCCCAAAATACATATAGCAGCTATGAAGCTTTTTTCAAACATTTGACTTTATATTGTTGCATTTTTATTCTCGCAATTTATTTTATAGGATTTATTGTAACAGTAGTCTATACTATTTTTTCTGAATAATTTTCACTTCTATTATTTTGTCCCAATTCACTTTTCTTGTCTTTGCTCTCTCTAGATGACTATCCTTATCCTTTCATTTTCATTACACACCAGATCTCACTCGTCTCAACTGCACTGATTGAACTCACTAATTTTTCCTGCCGAACGCGTTCTCCTTATATCCTTATACACATGTCAGATAAAGTTTTCGAACGTCAAAAGTTCCGCGAATCTGTCATTGCGCGATCAGCTAAGAACCTCAGTTTATTCCAGATTACTACAATCTTTACATACCGGTACCATAATTTGACTTTTCTAGATAGTACAGAATGTCTCCAGCGGGTGAGCTAGAATTTTTGCGAAAAATAATATTTCTAATTGTATCTCATTATATCAAGGATCGTTAGTTTGCTACCGCCTGCTTACTCATAGCCGTCCGAGAATTTAACAATATGAGATTAAATTTCTAGCTAATTATTTTTGATAAATTAATATCATCTATACCGATCTATACGCGACCAACAATAGAAACGTTTAAAAAAGACTTGTGGTTGGCGATTTTGTCACGCGAATTGATATGCAACCCCTATACTAGATTTATTATTCACGTCATAATTATTGAACTATCTGAACTCAAAAAGCGTCACACGGCTCATTTTAAGCTAAAAAAAAAAACTGTAGCGCGGACTTAGACTCATTATAAAGAGTGAGCAACAAAAACTACTTAACTTTGGAACTATTCATTTCACCAATTATTATTGAACTATCTGAATTCAACAACGTGTCTCGCGATAGAGCTCATTTGAAACTAAAAAAGCTGCTGCGAATTTTGTATTGTTTTTGTTGAAGGAAGATGTTCTGACTTAAACAGAACCTGACCGGTCAGATCATTAAGTACCAGGTTATGCATGTCTCCTTTGAAAATTATCTAATACGCGCGACTATACCTACTCGTATAATGAGTCCAAGTACGCGCGCAGATTTTTATTTTCAAATAAGCTACTGTCACGAGACGCTTTAAGCTACTGTCGCGAGACGCTTGTTAACTGACAGGAACGCGTTTATTTATATCCCAACTAGGTTTTGCCAATGTATGCAAATGCCACATTTTGATTGGTGGAAGTCAAATGTTTGATCGGAATGCGTATCGTAGGGGATAACGGTCGTCAATAGGGGATAAAGGTGTGTTGTTGCTGTTTTACGGTTTAGTTATTAGAAATTTTGTTTGTAATCTAAATTTTATTTAAGCGTACCTACGTTCTTCCGCTGTTGGTTTGTTGTATGTTTTGTGTAAAGTTGAAATCAACTTTACTCTCTACACGCCTTACTATTATCTATTGCATGCTTACCACTTTTACAAGTATTTCCATAGCTGTTAAATAAAGTTTATACGTTTTAGTCCGTTTAAACATAGTGGTATACTGAAAATTTTCAACTTCAATAAATTTTTCTTATTTCTTAGTTCTTTTTTAAAAGTTTTGATGAAATTATGATGACATATGTGGCTCCGCCCACGCGCTGTCGTATTGGCGCTTGGGGTTTACCAAAGTTTTTGGCGAGCAAACAAACAGGGGGACAAGAATGCGCTTAATAAAAACGTCATAATAAAAGAGAAGTCCGAGGAACTTCCCTACTGCTAAAAAATCGTTGCTCTTCTTTACAGTAAACAGTTGGTTTTAGGGCGGTGCTTTTTATGAAATTATGCTAACCGGTTAACCGAAGATTAACCGGTGAACCTTTTCAGTTCAGTTTAGCAGTAAAAATCTGTGCTTTATAAAACGCCGTTGCTATATCCATCCACATGTACTGCGGGGGAGTTAAGTCGGCTACTAAAACCACGACCATTTCAATATCTTGAAATTTCGGGAAATCAACCAATAACGTGATCGAGGACGTGATCTATCAGGTTCTCGCAGTTTTTGTTTATCTCCATGTGAAAAATATTAACTTTACCCAAATTTTATGCAAATTGTCTAAAGTTTCAACATGTTCATTTCGACGCAGCATATCAAAATTCATATGCATTTCTTATTCACAATGCGCATTTCTATGAAACAAACGTCATGCGCGTTATGTTCCGTGAATTTACATGCGCATACCTTTTTTTTTCATAGAAATGCGCATTGTGGATACAGGAATGAGAAATGCATAAATGGATTTTGATGCTGCGTCGAAATGCACATCATGTGAACCCTTGCTTATGAAAAAATGAAAACATGTCATGCGCATACGGCGTATGTATAAGTGACGAATTAGCTCCATGGTAGTAGTAAAGATGGCAATACAGTTTCCTTTTTTATTCCGTTGTTGCTAAAGCGCCGATGACTCAGCAGTATTCCGCATGCGCATTATTACACTTTTTCGTAAACTTTGTCTTATTCGATTATTGATGGTGGGATTCACGATACACAATATATACACGGTATGCCGATAGACGATGACGCGCAGGCTGCGTTCCGGTCGTCTGACGTCACGTGGTTCGAAGTTTACACATGAGAATAATTGCTCCTATCCATTTAACGTTTTACAAATTTTCACGGCCAACTAAATCCCAGAGTTTTCATAGTCAACTTTTGTTTTTCTTATAGTCACCATATTGTTTTTTTATGTCGTTTGGTACAAAAAAATCATGAAAATCAAAAATCAATAACATTAAAAAAAAATTTGTAAAAATTTAATTTTACTTTTTTCGAAAAAAAAAATTATTCCATAATAGATCTAGCATCTAGCACAAAGAAAAACAAGCAAAAAGTATGGAAGCAATATAATTTGACATTTATTTTATAAACAACCTCGCCGCGATTAATACTTTAAGTCAAAATTAAACCACATGACGTCATTGCGCAGTAATAACCAAAATAGTAACAGCAATCGGCATACCGTGTATATGTGTATCGTGGTGGGATTGGTGGGTGACTAAAATTCAACAGTTGATTTTTTTTCACTTGAAGATGACCAGAAACTGATTAGAGAATGGTGGACAGGTCAGTTGATGATTATTGGGATTTTCCCCAAAATTTTAGGAAAATTGACACAGACATGGATTCATTATTGCTACGATTATCGGCACAGTACCGTGGGCCCTTTGATTAATAACATTTTCGCTTATTATTATTTTTTAGAGAATCCCGTCAAATTATGTTGACATTTTTTCATCAATATGCGAATGAAAAATGACACATTTTATTGTCTACTCGGTAGCCTGCGCGAAGTATTTCGCGACCTAGAGCGACAACCATTTCGTGCACTGTATATAAATCTTGCATTTGTTTTCTTAGCAACAATCAACTTGGCACTATAAATAAAAATTTCCTTGGGTCATTTTTATGGTTTTTATTTTGATTTTTTCGCTTATTTTAATAAAGCTGTCTAAAAAATGTTGTATGCATCTCGAGCGAGAAATTATGGTGGTTACGAATTATTTTTTGTCTCGGCTCTCGCCTTGATGAAAAAGTTCACATTCTCGGGCGCCAAACTTCAATTCCGCGTCGTACAAGAGAAGGGCGCAAGGAGGGGATTTACCAAATTGTTCCTTATTATTTGTACAAATATTTCTCCTAATTCTCTAGCTTTTTAACAAACTATTTCAGTTTGTTATTTTTTTTTTAATTACCGGAAAATGGATTTAGCAGACTTAAAAAAGTTTAAGCCCTAGAGTAAAAAGAATAGATTGGCCCCATGAAGAAGAAACCTGTGTTCATTTGAGAACAAGCAAAATAATGTAATATACAGGGTGTTGATTTTCAAAGCGGGCCATAGGGGATTAGCATTGCGAAAGTGGTTTTTGAGGATTCCTGCTCGCCGTTTAAACTGACAGAAATGGTTTTGGTATCAAAATGAAGCTAAAATTATTGCGCATAACGCTTGACATCAGAAATTAATTTAAGTTCACATTGTTTTCTAAAATTCTTCAGTAAAAATTCAAGTAATTGTTAATGTTTAATCACAAAATAGCATGGCTTGCCTAAACAATAATGACGTTTCTACGTTTTGACAATCCAAAATCCAATAATAAAACTTTATAAGTCAGTAGGTAATAATAAAGTCTGGTTCTATTTAAAAATGGGTTATACAAACCAAGAAAGAGTCTTTATGGTGAAAGCCTACTGCAGTGTAGCCAGTTACAGGTGGGTTCGCGATTTATTTGCCGTGAATTTTTTTAATAGACCAATGTTTTATTATTGGATTGTCAAAACGTAGAAACGTCATTATTCTTTAGGCAAGGCATGCTATTTTGTGATTGAACATTAACAATTACTTGAATTTTACTGAAGAATTTTAGAGAACAACGTGAAATTAAATAAATTTTTGATGCCAAGCGTTATGCGCAATAATTTTATCTTCATTTTGATACCAAAACCATTTCTGTCAGTTTAAACGGCGAGCAGGAATCCTCAAAAACCACTTTCGCAATGCTAATCCCCTATGGCCCGCTTTGAAAATCAACACCCTGTATGTAATATTTAGGGGAAACACATAAACAACTTCTGAAGACAGATCACTGTGCATTGCAACTAATCATGCCCATCAAGTTGAGGAGGAATTAATATTCGTTTATTTCCTAACAAATTAAAAAAATCAAATAACTGGACTAAACACAAATCTTAAAAAGATAGTGAATTAATAAATTAAATCAAAAGTAAAAGGAAGCAAAACAATATTAATGTAACAACAATAATAATCCCCAGAAACTATAAAATATCTAGTCGCTAGGTATTATATCATCCATATTATGTTTTTTTGTTTGATTGTTGAGGTAGTTTTATTTTTGACATTGGCAGACAGCATCCAAATTTGATTGACTAAATTTCGATTTCCTTGCAGACACCCACTGTTTCCTCTCCTGGCGCTGCTGTTCGAGCGGTGCGAGCTGGCGACCCAGTCGAGTGACCCCCAGTCGAGCGATGCTTTCAACCTCGACATCCAGGCGTTCGTGCAGCATCAGGAGCGGGACCGGAAGCCATTCCTCGCCAACGAACCTGAGATTGACGGCTTGGTAAGTATCCAGGTCAAAAATCAACAACAGACGATGTTCACTCGACAAATTTCCTCTTGCAGATGATAAAGGCCATACAGGTGCTAAGAATACACTTGCTTGAACTCGAAAAAGTGCAGGAATTGTGCAAGGATTTCTGCAATCGGTACATTACATGCCTGAAGGGCAAGATGCAATCTGAAAACCTTCTCCGGTCCGATTATCCTCAAGGTAATGTTGTGTCGAAGAAGTTAAATGTTGCGATATTTGACAAACAAATTTCGTTTTTTTCCCCTTGTAGTTTAAAGGTTGCCTTATAATATTCAACTTTTTTCTTTTAGATGTATTGGGTAGCGGTATCCTGAACAGTTTGGAAAACAACAACAATAACATGATGTCCCATGCGAACTCGGATAGCGGGTCGGCGTCCAATAGTCCTGTGCAATATGCTATTAGCCCTTCCTCACAAAATGTAAGCTACTTTTAATAAATCTTTTGGGATTCCCTTCTCTTTAAATCAGGACACAGGACACGTTCTTTGGGATTCCCCTTCATTATTCATTTGTTGTATTTGTTTGTTTGATAAGAACGCCAGATTTAAAGGGAATAAACACAACGAGGGAACTTCACCCTTATTGACGCTTCTTTTGCTGATTAACTACACCCTATTTTCCGTAGTAATGAACTTTGTACTCGCGACATAGTAATTGACATAATTATTGATTCTCATTTATTGTTTAGGCATCTCAGCCACCCGGCGGAGGTGCTCCGACGCCCGACCGGCCCCTGGAACCGCTCTACCCCCCGTACGCCGCTCCCGCCGCATCCCTCGTCACGGCCCTCCCGCCCGAGGGCCTCGTGGTGCACGGATCGACACCGCTGAGCGCGATCGGCGCCGGCATGTGCCCGCTCCCGCCGCCCAGCGAGCACTCGGGTCCGCTCTCGCCCGCCCCCACCACGCCCGGCGGGTCCGAGGACTGCGACAGCGACATCGGCGGAAGCGGCGGAGGCGGGCGTGGAGGCGGTCGAAGGCAGAAGCGGGGTGTGCTGCCGAAGCAGGCGACCAGCGTGATGAGAAGTTGGCTCTTCCAGCATCTCGTGGTAAGCGGTGTACGAATACTGATATGTCTTACAACAGGTGACTGGTGGAGTTCTTCCACTTTTTTTTCTTTTTTTTCGTAATTAAATTTGTAATCGTTACACCTAAAGTCAGATGATTTTGGCAGCATCCCTATCCGACGGAAGACGAGAAACGGCACATCGCGGCCCAGACTAACCTGACGCTGCTGCAGGTGAACAATTGGTTCATAAACGCGCGCCGTCGCATCCTGCAACCGATGCTGGATGCGAGCGCTCCGTCCGACGGTACCGGCCAGCACGCCGCCACCTCTCCTTCTCACAAACGCAAGAAGACCTCGGCCGGAAACAACAACCGTCGTTTCTGGGCGCAGGACTTCTCCGGGGTGCCTGCTCAAATGGACAGCGCTGGTAAGTTTGAGAAGGTCTTCTTGAAGCGAGATCACGTAACTTATATATCGGCAGGCCTGCTGTCGAGCTCGGAAGATTCCGGTTCGTCGTACAGTAGCGACGGAGAGGAGGGCGGCGGACTGGTGATAGACGCGGGAGCGACGCACGCCGGCGAGCCCGTCACTCAGAACGGGCACCCGCCCGGCGAGCCGCTGGTTTACGAAGACAGCCCGCCCGATCCCGTCGCCGCTCCTCGTCAGTGCCACTGAGACCCGTACGGTCCCTACCACCAAGGTGGGTGGAGTTGTTATTATAATTTTCTTTGATTATAGTTTCTATGTCTTGTCAACACATTCTTTACTCTTCAGGGTCATTCCAAATAAGTGCGAAAAATTCTAGGGGGTAAATATTAATCGCCGTTTTTGAGATACAGTTTCTCAAAGAAAGGTTATCTCGGGAACAGTTATTTGAGATGCAGAAAGTAGTTGCCGGTGTACTTGGCACTGAAGAATTCTTCTGGATTTTTTTAGAACTGTATGAATTTAAACATTCTAAGACAGTTGACATACATGACAAGTAGAATCATCTTCCATTAATGTGAATTTGAGTTGGCAAAACTCGTAGTGCCAGCTCTAGAATGAACTATTTGACATTCAGAATTATCATTTTAGAAATCAGCTGTCATGACATATACAGGGTGTTCCAGTTTTTTCCCCGCAAAAAAATTTTCTTCTGAGTAAAACACAATGACAAATATAATTTGAAGGTTATCAAAGACATCAGTGAACAGGGGAAAAACTGGGATACCTGTCCTGTATAAGATTGGCGATTACATCAGTCAGTCAACAGTTTCGGAAGCTATTAGAAGAAGATCATTTTGAAAGTGATATCAGAAGAATGCTATTAGAAAGAAGCCATTGAACAGTCAGTAAGTTATGGAAGTAAGATCAGTTGGAGGAGACAGAAGTGAATAATAATAGTGAAGTCTAGTTTGGAATGCCATCAGTGTCAGTAGCTAGAGGAGTGTTCTATGTTAATGGGAATTTTTTCCTTAGATTTAGCCAAGGAATCACCCCCTGAAATTTCTTGCACCTATTTGGAATAACAATTTTCCTAATCACCTCCCAACACCTAATCCTTTTCCTATCTTCTTACCACGCATTCACAGTATCCATTATCCAATTCATCACTGACACTGTCAATTATCTCATTTGGGTTCTTACCTGAACCTGACATGTAAATAATAATGTCATGTGGAAAATAATTATTATACTTGTAATCTCTTAACTACCCTTGTAAATGTAACCCCCCCTCACTGTTGTTTTTTGTTCCATATCTCATCTCTTTCTTCAACAATTTTTAAACCATTTTATTCAGTTTTTCCCATCCCACAAGCCAATCTCTAATAATGCTGTTTCCAAATCTATTAACACCACCAACACCAAAAGGTACCTACTCCTTCCACTCCTCAATTCCATCTCAAGGCAGTTTAACACCTATATTTCTCTTTCTTTGTTGAAATCCATGTTATTGTTGTTGTTATAGTTTTGTGTGTAATTTTTTTTTAACGTTTCAGGCTAGTATGGTGACTTGGGTAAGCTACCAATACTGTTCGCTTTTAGTTAGTTAAAGGCAACGGCTTCTACATTTGTCAAGATAATTGAAGTTTGCCGGTGTGAGTTAACACGGGCGATACTGTCAAAAGGCTGATATATAGATAAGAGTTAAAATTCATCTTGATTGCTATCATTTCAGTGATTAAACCTGAAACCAGTATACGTAATAAAATACCTCATGTATCCATATTTATTAAAGTGGCATTGATTTCTGGAAGAGTGCTACCAACTAAATGACTATGTCTTGTCCTCCTCGTTTTTCTATGAGTTTCTTTATCTTTAAAGTTAAAGAAACTCATACTTTTAATCGAGTTGTGGGAAGTTGCTTTAGATTTAATTAATTGAAAATGACAACTGCATATCAGTTTTTTTTTTTTAACTATTTGTTTAATGTCTTAAATTTTTGTGCCATATTTTCCTGGTTCATTTATTTGATAGATTTTAAAGAATATAACCAAAATTAATTGAGATTCACAAAACCATGCGAAGTTTCCTCTTTCAATTGGTTTGTTGACGACTTGATGCTCAATCCTTGCATGGGGGGAGTCCCGGGAGCTGCTCAATGAGTTGCTGCTCCTGGAGTGAGTATTTCTAATACCTCAGTCGTGCGTATCGGCACGGCTGATCCTCTCGCTGTTTCCGCATTCGCACTTGAGCCGCTTGCGTCACACACCAAGACAAATCGATCCCCTCAAAACCATGCGAAGTTTCCTCTTTCAATTGGTTTGTTGACTACTTGATGCTCAATCCTTGCATGGGGGGAGTCCCGGGAGTTGCTCAATGAGTTGCTGCTCCTGGGGCGAGTATTTGTAATACCTCAGACGCGCGTATCGGCACGGCTGATCCTCTCGCTGTTTCCGCATTCGCACTTGAGCCGCTTGCGCCACACACCAAGACAAATCGATCCCCTCAAAACCATGCGAAGTTTCCTCTTTCAATTGGTTTGTTGACGACTTGATGCTCAATCCTTGCATGGGGGGAGTCCCGGGAGTTGCTCAATGAGTTGCTGCTCCTGGAGTGAGTATTTGGAATACGTCAGACGCGCATATCGGCACAGCTGATCCTCTCGCTGTTTCCGCATTCGCACTTGAGCCGCTTGCGGCACACACCAAGACAAATTGATCCCCTCAAAACCATGCGAAGTTTCCTCTTTCAATTGGTTTGTTAACGACTTGGTGCTCAATCCTTGCATGGGGGGAGTCCCGGGAGTTGCTCAATGAGTTGCTGCTCCTGGGGCGAGTATTTGTAATATCTCAGACGCGCGTATCGGCACAGCTTTCTCTCACACCGCTTCTCAAAAATTCTTTTCCTGGTCCTCCTACACTGTCTCTAGTTATTCTTCTTCCCTTTACAAATAAAACTTCTCTCTCGTCCTCGTAGTCTCTTTCTTCTTTTCTTGCTTCTTTTCTTCCCTTTACAAAAAAATCTTTCCTTTCTGTTACTTATCTTCTTTAATAATTTATTCTTCTCCAATCCTTTTTCTCATTGCTATCACTTGTTCTTCTCTTTTGCTCTTACAAATAATTATTTCACCTCTGAGCTTCCTCTTACATCCAGTTGCCATTACTGGCAGCCTGATGGGATATAGCCACAACCTCTGCCTTGAATGTTGCACGGTGCCATCCAGAAAGACCTCTTACAAATAATTATTTCACCTTTTTTACTTTCTTTCGGACAGATGCTTTCAAAATTTCTCATCTATTAATTTTTACCTTCTCGTTGCTATTTAAACATTCTTCCCCTTCATTTTTTCTTTTCCTTCTTGATTTTTTTTAAACAATCCAAAATAATTTCTATTTGAAATTTCTAATTATTATTACTTTTATTTCTTACATTTCATAAATTTAATTGTCATAATATTTAAATTCAATTAAAACTTGAAATCACTATGTATCTTTATCTGAACCCAATTTTCCATAACAGTACATTTTGCAAATGTTTCATTATCTTTATAAAAGTTTTGTTTGTTTGCTTATGAAGATCAATAATTGATTTGACTGGCAGACCTGCCCAGCCTCACTTTCCGGGAAAGGATCTAGCAGCTCCACAGAAGCAGAAGTTCTTCTGGCCCCCTTTGGTACAGGCTGAAGCTAGGTAGTTATCCCACAGTCCCCACTTGCCGCCCTGCAGGGCTCTCTATCCCTCCCCCTTTACCCCTCGCCCATCACAGCCCTTTCTCTCCCTCCCCTTCTCCCCCTCAAATTTGGAGAATATTGTTACGATTCTCACAATTATAAATCACTACCACTAAAGTCTGCAAATTCCTTTATTGACTTACACAAGTTACAACCTCTAAATCTAAATAATCAAACACAGCTGTTCACTTGTTTCCACTCACAGATACTACACTACTTGTCTATTTTTTATAATCCGCTATACTGTCACTACTGGCTTCCTTACTGTACTTCAGGCTTCACTCTTCTGGTGCTCTGTCTATACTTCAGCTTTCACTAGTCACTTCCAAGATACTACTACTCTACGCAGCCACACAGCGGCCCTTATATAGTCCCCCGACGCACTTGGCTATTTCGTTCTCTCCAAGGCCGGAGTGACCTGGGATCCAGACCAGAGTCAAGTTATCGTTGTTGTTTCATTGTTGAAGCTTAGGGCTGAGTCTCAACAGATCGCAGCGTGGAAACTGCTCTACCGAGTACAACACCCTGCCAGGTACGTAAGTCGTCTGTAAACAATTCCGAGTTCCGACATCGAAACTTATAGACACCCATGATGGATCGTTTGAAGGTCCGGTCGAACGTAGCGAGATGATATCGCCGTCGACCGATGACCTCAACGATTTGCAAGGGCTCTTGCGACAATCGACCCAAAGGCCGACCGCCTAGTAAAGTCACATTGTTTGCGACAATCGACCCAAAGGCCGACCGCCTAGTAAAGTCACATTTTTTTGAGCCTTTCGACTCACGAAACTCCTATAAGTATCGTTGCCACCTTTGTCTAGAAAGGATACGGCCTTAATCCCACGGATGGGAGCTTCGCATCACCGCCCGCTCGAGCGAGTGCGTGAACCAAATGTCCGAACCTACGGATCCTCTCGTACTGAGCAGGATTACTATCGCAACGACGAGTCATCAGTAGGGTAAAACTAACCCTAACCGTCTCACGACGGTCTAATCCCAGCTCACGTTCCCTATTGGCGGGTAAATTTATTTATTTATTTATTCTTATACCAACGGGGTGAGCCCCATACAAAATAAAACATATATATCAAAAAACAAATGCACAGCAAGGTATATAAACAAAAAGCTGCAAAGGTAATCATGCATATTCAAGGACTAACTTGGACTTAGCTTTCATGCGACTGAAAGAAGAGTTATAAAAATCTAACCAACGGTAATTAAGATTACACAATTTCGATAATCTAGAGATAATTGTCTCTCTCTTGCCATAAGCTAATAAAGGAATATCAAAATAATGGTGATTTGTTCTAAGTGTTCTAGCTGGTACGTGAAAATTGAGACTATTAACAATGCTGGAGCAATCAACTGAGTTGGTCAAAATTTTAAATGCGAAAAGCAGATCTGATCTGTTTCTCGCAGATTCCAAACTGGGGATAGAGAATATCTGATAAGTGGCAGTGAAATCATGATCTGTGTAATGAAGAGGATTTCCAGTTTTAAATGCCGCAAATCTCAAATACAGATGACTCAGAGATTCCAGTTTTCTGATCAATCCCAATTCGCGGGGCCTCCAAATTGTTGAGGCATACATCAACTTGGAATAGATGAATGAAAAGTACAATACTCTGAACGTCGTGATTGATCTAAACCTGAATGAGAACCTTTTTATAAAATAAATTTTACTGCGGACCATAATATCTAAGTGATCGATATGTGCTCTGAAGGTCATATTAGAGTCAAAGGTGACCCCCAAGTCACGGATATGATCCACATTTTCCAGTGGGTCACCAGCGAGCAAATAGATGCTGATGGGTATTCTAGTGCGGCCGAACCTAATCGAGAAACACTTTCTTGGGTTACATCTAAGACCATTGAGACTGCACCAATCAACAAATGAATCGATGTCTTCCTGGAGTAAGTTTACATCATTCGGTTCAGTAATGGCTTTGAATAGCTTAGTGTCATCGGCAAACAATAGAACCTCACTATGGTGGATGTGATCAAAGACATCATTAATGTAGATTAAAAATAAAATAGGTGCCAAATGAGTGCCCTGTCCCACCCCTGATAAGACATCAATTGGGTCAGAGATGAACTGTTTCACCTTTACCCTTTGTTTTCGTCCACTGAGATAAGAACGAAACCACGACAAGAGAGAGCCGGTCAATCCATATGCATGAAGTTTTCTAACAAGAAGGTCAAAATTTACTAAATCAAAAGCGCGGGTGAGGTCGGTATAAATCGAATCCACAATAATTCCATTATTTAGATTGGATATTACAAACTCAGAGTAGACAGTCAGATTTGTAACAGTCGAACGTCCATTAAGAAAACCATGCTGCCCAGGATGAATAAATTTCCTTAAATAGGGAAAGACTTTAATATTTACTAAATATTCGAACATTTTAGCGAAAACTTTGTATTTATTAATAGGACGGTAATTAGCGACATCAGAAGGGTCTCCGTTTTTAAGTAACGGGGATATATAAGATAATTTCCACGCATCTGGGAAAACTCCGAGTCTAATAGAGAGGTTTAACAAATCCAAGAGCCAGTGTTTAATAGCTTCTGAACAGTTAATAATAATTAATGGATGGATTCTATCAGGGCCGGGGCTGTGTGTTGGGTTCAGGTGTTTAATGCAATCATCTAAATCATCTAACGAAAAAACAATAGTATTGTAGCAATCATTAAAATCGAATAACACTGGTGTGTTCGATAAGTCATCTCCCGAATAGACACCACCAAACTTATGAGCAAACAAATTCACGATGTCCAATCCATTATCAGCAAAAGTGTTATCCAAATGAACTGAGGACGGAACAGAATTAAAAGTGCCTAAAGAGTTGACATATTTGAAAAAATTTTTAGAATCATTACTCAAAGATTTCTCGGTTCCTTCCAAATAGAGTTTCTCATCCCTGGCCAGAAGAAGCTTACAGTAAGCTCTCTCTTTCTTAAATTGTACATAGTAATAATTTATTTATTTATTTATTTATTTATTTACTCGTGCCAACACTATATAAACAGTAACTACAGGCAGGAGTGCTTACTGGGTGAGAAAACATAAATACAACCTACTAACTAACAACAGAAAACAAATTTAAAGCTATACAATAGGATAAAAGAAAAAAAAAAAACAGATATCACATTAACCTAAACTACTTAATCTAAACACCACTACAATCTAATGAGTGCAATGCTTTCTTAATATCTTTAATACTGTCCTCAAATAAATCTATATCACACTTTTGAATCACTACATTACACTCTTGTAGCATTCTATCAATAGGAGAACAGCTTGATTTTAAACAACGGAATTGCAAAGGATTCGTTATTCTTAAATTAACTTTAGGAACTAAGAACTTTATTTTATTAATAAAGTAACATTTCTTGTACTTTCGGTTGTTGACAATACAATAAACAAACAACACACTGTTTAAGGAACGTCTTGCACTCAGCCTAGTAACACCAAACTCAACCAACATACTACTATATGCGATCCTATAGGGATATGCATTGTGCTTTCTCAAGTACAGATATCTCAAAAATCTTTTTTGGACCTTTTCAATCATGTTAATGTGAGTTTCTGTACCTGGTGACCATATAACAGAGGCATATTCTAGATGAGGCCTAACCAAACTATTATATAAATTAATTATGGATTTTAAATTTCTAAAATATTTGGTGTTTCTAATTATGAAGCCCATAAGTTTATAAGCCTTATTAACAATGTTCTCATAATGCTGATCATATCTCAAGTCTGCCTGCAGTCGAATTCCAAGGTCTGTGCATTCACTTTTCCTGGCTAAAGTGTGGCCATCAATTGAATAATCGAAAATGAAACAATTAACTTTACGAGTGAATGTTATAGTCAGACATTTATGTGTATTTAGGGGCATTCTATTTTCTTGCGACCACTGGACAACGGAGTTGAGATCACTCTGAAGGAGATGACAGTCTTCAGGTTTCGATATATATTTATAAAGTTTAAAGTCATCTGCAAACAAAAGACTATCAGAGAATTTTATACAATTCGGCAGGTCATTTATAAAAATGGCAAAAAGGAGCGGACCAAGATTACTGCCTTGTGGTACTCCTGATGTTGAGATAAATTCCCTTGACAAGCTCCTACCTACTTTCACTTGTTGAGTTCTGCAGGAGAGATATGACTTCATCAATTTACATGCACTCAAAGAAAATCCAAATTGACCCAGTTTAGCAACAAGAAGCCCATGATCAACCTTATCAAAGGCCTTCGCATAATCCGTCATAACCACATCCAGTTGTCTCTTCTCGTCGATAATGGGATTTATAGCACTTAAAAAGTTTGTGTAGTTTTTTTTTATTAATCACAGCTGCTTTAAGCTCGCTAGAGAACCACTTGGGGAAAGATCTATTTTTTTATTCTGATAATAGGTACAAATTCACTCACAATAACATCTATTTGGGATTCAACGCTGTCTACATATGTGTTCAAGTCATGATACTCAACTATGTTACTGGGAACCGTGATCCTGCTAAGCCTGTCAGAGATTTCATCAAAATTTGCGTGTCTGTAATCAAGTATAGATTCTTCAAAATTACCACATTCAACCTCACCTACGAAAAGAGAGACTGACAGTGGTTCGTGAGACTCATCGCACGGGATCAAAAATTCATCGCTAATCTCTGAAGAAGAATTATACATATTTGTGAGCACTAGATCTAGGATGTTACCAGCATTATTTTTTATTTTATTCAATTGAACAAGTTTATAAGTCCTCGACCAGTCGCTCATCAATCGTGCAGCATCTCTAAGGTGTACATTATTGTGAAATCCAACAGCAGATGAGTAATTATTTTCTAATATCCACTCATAGCCAGGAATATTAAAATCACCAATGAGACAAAACTTACAATCATTTCTCGAATTATTATCATACAGAGTATTTTGTATACAATTGATAAAGTCCAAATAGTATTCAGACTTCATGTTAGGTGGTATATAACAAGCTCCAACAATAAAATAACTGTCATGGGTGGTGAATACCTTAACAAAAGTCATTTCAAACGAATTATCAGATACAAACATTTTATCGAATTTAAATTTTCTATTCAAGGCAAGTAAAACACCACCACCATCACTCTTCTCACTTGAAAAAATTGATCTATCACAGCGTATAACGTTATAGTTGCATAAGCCCAGTTCAGCATCACTTATTTCCTCATTCAGCCAGGTCTCCGTAAGAACAATAACATCATAATCAGGAATTATATTTATTCCCGACCTGACCAAGTTAAGTCGACCTCTGATGCTGTGTACATTCTGATACAGTAAGTTTATCCGAGTGGGGCTCTCACAATCCTATTTACTGGATCCAACAGCATCAGACGATGGATCTCCGGAACTCTTCTTCGATTTATCTTTCCAAATAGTCGGTACATTATTAAAGTATTTGATAAAGATATCATTTTCACCATTCTCCCTACGATGTTTCAACTCTTTCACCACACGAGCACGAAATAATCCGCCGCTTGGCGAATTTTGCTTCGCAATGATAGGAAGAGCCGACATCGAGTAAACCACAAGCCAGTTATCCCTGTGGTAACTTTTCTGACACCTCTTGCTGAAAACTCTTCAAGCCAAAAGGATCGATAGGCCGTGCTTTCGCAGTCCCTATGCGTACTGAGCATCGGGATCAAGCCAGCATTTGCCCTTTTGCTCTACGTGAGGTTTCTGTCCTCGCTGAGCTGGCCTTAGGACACCTGCGTTATTCTTTGACAGATGTACCGCCCCCGCCCCAGTCAAACTCTCCGCCTGGCAGTGTCCTCGAATCGGATCATGCAAGAGGGTAAATCGGCGCCCGTAACCCAAAGAGACGAACGTCGACCAAACGGACCGCGCGAACGTCACCGTCAGAAGACGCTGGCTTTGGGTTCGGTACGCCATTCTGTGTGCTTGGTTCAAGAATACCGTGACAGCTTCGGCGGTACATTATACTAAAAAAAATTCCTTACTAGACATCGCGAAAGACCTTGTTTATAAATCTAAAATCTGCCAGATTTTGCTATGTAAACCTTGGAAAGTGCACTCTATTTACAGGCGCGCATATTAGCCACAGTATACAATTCGCAGGTTACTTTTTTTTTAACTGGCTGAAGTATATGTGCACAGATTGATTTTGAGACTGCTTTAGGGACGCATCAATCAGTGCACCTTCAATAAATAATGATCAAATTTAATTTCATAAATTTCATAGTTGAAAGTTTGGCTGGAACAGCTTTGGAGCTGATGAGACGTCAATCCGGAAATCCTGAGTGGGAAAAAACTTAACTAATTTTTGCTACTTTTGTGTGTGTTTTTTTTTTGTTACAGCTTCTTCCCGATTTAAATGAACTCTTGGTAGGTTTTTATGACTCATATCCAGAATGAACTAGCGAAAAGTAGATTAAATAAAAATAAATTTTCAGGTTATTTAGTCATAAAGGCACTCTTCGGAAACAATGTCACGATATAATTTACTTTAATTATTGTATACGTATTGACTTTGTGCTCATTCCAGTAGGTGTTATATCAGTTTATTCACACGAATAATTTGATCTTGCATAATGTATAACGACTTTTCTATCTGTTAATTTTATCAAATGTTTATCAGCTATTGCTATGTTTAGAAAATTATCACACTCTGTATACTAATACTTAACACTAACTATCTATTATACCAATTGTAAAATTGTAATAAGAAAAAAAACTGTATATAATTTTCTTGTTTGTTATTGGTTTCAGTTTCAGTTTCAATAAGGAAAATTAACAGTTTTTTTTTTTTGTTTTGAGATTTTATTGCCAACTGTTCTATTTTTTATAACATCAGACAACTTACAGTACAATGTAAAGTATCAAAATGAGGCTTGAATACAATAAAATGTCATTTCAAGTTCCGTTTTGATACTTTCGATGTCACGTGTCATTTGTCAATTATATTTTATCTCTGGTGGCACTTGACATCAGTGTCACTACTCACTAATCACTATACCTATGTGTCATCTTCCGTTCTTCTTTTTTAATGTGAAGGTTACTTTGTATTTATTAGTAATGTTTTATGCCTTATATTTGTCATTTTATAAAGGGTAAAAGTGCCATCATCTGGGGTTTATGTCCATATCGTTTCCTAATTTTTATTACAATTTCTTGATAAAACTATGAAGCATTTTATAAATAATTGACAACATATCCCTTCTATTTTACTGTCGTATCAGAAACTGATACTATAGAGGGAGCATAAAAAATTAGTAAATCAAGAATATCTGATTAAACATATTGTCACATTTTTAAATAAAAATTAATGACAGGTTTTCGTCATCAGTCATACTTGCTACATTCTGGATGTAAGTCTTTTTCATCTTCCATTCATGAATTGGGCTGCCTTCTTGGTTTGAGGCAAAAAGAACTGTCTCATATCGGGTGATCCACAAAATTTTTCATCAACTAGTGCCTTGGAAGAGAGAGATGGCTATTGCAGTCATGTCTGAGCTCATTTTACTAAAATAATTCTGAAATAACTTTTTGATAGTTCAAATTCTCATGTGTCATATTTAATTTCAATTCCTGTCAGTTTCATTAAAATATTAAAGATATTGCGAAAAACAATAATTCATGACTATAATTTAAGAACGTGATGAAATTACGACTGGTATGTTACTAAACACCTACCTTAATTGTCACTTTTTTATGATTCATAACATTTTTGACCACCATTCTTCATAGTTTCTGTTATTTTTTGTGCTTTGGAAGTGAAATTATAAAATGGTAAATAATTGGAACATTCAAAAACGTAAACTTGAACGGAAACGTCAAATTGAAATATTCCTCATTCAGAAAGAATATTCTGAGTTTCTGAGATAACAACGATTTAGGGTACCTGTATTACCGACACTAAGGCTAATAGGGGTCAGTGTCGGTAATACAGATACCCTACAACGGCTCGAGTTGTTCATCCTCCTTGAAATACAACCAATGCAAACTGCAATTAGTAAGAAACTCAGCATCACACGTACTCAGCAGGGATATCGTTACTGTTCCAGGTTAGTTTCTTTACTCTAACAAAGTTCATTATGCAAGTAGTCATGTTTTTGTTTATTGTTCTATGATTTGTAGATCATTGATTGGAGTAGTTCACTTACACACCTACCAATTGTTTGTGTTTTATCTGGCAGACATGCTTCATTTTATTCAAGGCAATAGTTGATGAAAAATTTTGTGGATCACAGGATACATCTTACAATATATAAACCCAGTTGATGGTACTGCTCGATATAATCAATCGTTTTAACGAATAATTTAGCCTAATTAACGAAACTATTGTGAATAAACGCGTAATAAGAACTACTGAAATTAGTCTCGTTGAACTACGCGCAGTATACACTTACGTTTACGTACATGCATTATAATATATAAAGTAGTTGTACATATATTTTGAAATAAGTACGATTATTTTCCCCAAGTGTGATTTGAAGTATACCGAAATGCAACTAATATACGTAATTAACAATAATGTTTAGATTTTAAGAAAGAAAAACGATATACACAATTATTAATTGATTGACGAAATACTTCTCCATCCATGATTAAATTGAGAATAGTTAAAATATAAATAAAAGGCTTGCGCTCCGCATTGTTCCAAGATACATCTCTATGATCTGTTGTTCCATTCAATTCTTGATGTTTATATAAACAAAACGGGCAAAATCATTTCTCTGTCGTTATCGCTAAGCAACCGCTAATACCAACCCGGGAAGGCTGTGCTCGTAGCGATAACGACTTCATCATACTCATTTTTTTGTATCCACTGTTGTTATTTACTTTCAAAAATAACCCCACAGGTAATGGGGTTAGATACTGAATAGTTTGAAATCAATTCCTTCCTCTCGGTTCAAATATTCGTTCCCGGT
This sequence comes from Malachius bipustulatus, assembly GCA_910589415.1. Taxonomy (NCBI): domain Eukaryota; kingdom Metazoa; phylum Arthropoda; class Insecta; order Coleoptera; family Melyridae; genus Malachius; species Malachius bipustulatus. Next base: position 19,705,805 of record OU342638.1, on the reverse strand, counting down.
TTCAAAAATGTTCCTTGTTTTCCTATAGGTGAACAGTTTTGGCTACTTCAATCTAACCAAATTCCTCTTCTCCTTGCTGTCTTTTCAAGATAATAATAATAATAATAATAATAGCTTTATTGCCCAACAGTGATTACCATTTACAGTGCAATGTAATAAAAAATAAATTCAAAAATTACATTATAAAGATTGAAGAAAAAAAAACCTATACACAGAATACTCCCCCACATAATTAATAGAACGCCAACCCTAAGAGATATTTTGCAAGATTTTAAAAATATATATACAGGGTAAGTCATTGATATGGGAAAGCTCGATTGCACCTACACCATTAAAGATATCGAAATGAACCAAAAAGTGCTGTAAATGGGAGGGTAAAGTGCAGTTTGTAAAATTATTTTCAGATACACAGGATGGCCCAATATCGCTGTACGCCATATAACTTTGTAATTTTAAATAGGACACCCTCTATATTATTACATCTTCAGATTATTTGAGAAAAGTAAAAAAGAATGGTTTGTAAAGTTGAAGTTTGTAATGAGCGATTTATGAGTTATAAACAAATGAAAATCGCGATTTTCCATTTTCAAAGCACCTTATATTGAAAACGGCTCGAAATATGAAAAAACGGTTTACATGTTCCTATCTTAACTTTTCAAGCGGATCCTATTGGATGGATGAAATTTTTATACAGAGTGGTAAAAAATTTGATTACTTTCATCACCCGGTATAAAAATTTCAGCTACATGATAGGATACCAAATTAAAAATTAAGATAGGGACATGTAAACCGTTTTTCCATATCTCGAGCCGTTTTCAATATAAGCTGCTTTGAAAATGAGAAATCGCGATTTTCATTTGTTTATAACTCATAAATTGCTCATTACAAACTTCAACTTTACAAACCATTCTTTTTGACTTTTCTCAAACAATATGAAAATGTAATAATATAGAGGGTGTCCTATTTAAAATAACAAAGTTGTATGGCGTACAGCGATATTGGGCCATCCTGTGTATCTGAAAATAATTTTACAAACTGCACTTTACCCTCCCATTTACAGCACTTTTTGGTTCATTCGATATCTTTAATGGTATAGGTGTAATCGAGCTTTCCCATATCAATGACTTACCCTGTATAGATATGCGAGATACTTCATTGCTACCTTTCTGTTTTGACAGTATTTCTACTCAAGATTCTTTTTTAGTTCCTGCACTTGCAAGTTCAATCATGCTTTTCAGAGGAGAGTTGTATCTCCCTTTGCAGCAAGGTATTCTCTTGTTAACACGGTGGATTAGTCACCAGTTTATAAAAGGTTGCCACTGCTGCTTTATGGGTTTGAATTTTTTAGGTTCTTGTCATGGATATTTGTATTTTTCCATTTTAACGTAGACAAACATATCAAATTGATGAGTTATTGAGCAATTTCTTGACAAAAAATATGGTCGACTCCAGTATTGACCCTGAGAGATACCACACAACGTTTTTACTTTCCTTCAGAAATAATATTACTCACAGATGAGAGTCCAAGCTTAAAAATAAATGTGATTATAATAAAATAAAAATAATTTATTTTCGAGGTTTTTTTTCTAGATGTCTTAAGATATGATTTTGGTGGCCTATGATTGCTGAATTTATGGTAATTGTAAAAATATTCAAAACATACTTCACTTTTTATGTTCAGTTTTCCAGGCCAAGAATGTAGCCTTGACATGGCAAAAAATTAAGGCTTCCTCTAATGTGGTATGAAATATCCAGGAGTCAATTTATTGATTTTCAACTTCATTTTTTTAGAGTGAGATAATATTAATTATTGTGAAAACATCTAACAATATCTATGAAAAAAAATCATCAGCTCTAGAATTGATTTCTTAGGGACACCTCATTCGTGTGATTTTTGTTTATTTGTTCTAACTGCTTGGTCTCTGATGCTGCTATAGATATTGAACCAATGTCATTTAGATAATTTTATAAAATAATTAGTAATCCCCTCAAGGATTTGTTTTTCTATAAGTTGGAGGATATACATTTTTGGCTGTATTGTTTTAAACCCCGAGGGACACTACAAAACTAATCATAAACAAAATAAAGAGTAAGTGAATCCTATAGGTTCTGGTATTGATCCAAGAGGAATGAAGCATTGAGAAGAGTTCACTTTGATGATAATAAAATTTTGAACAAAAAACGAATACAGTTTGATTGAATAGAAAGAGATTTTGATTTTGCCTGTGACTGACAAGTGTTTTCCATATTATAGTATACGTAACGATTACCTACCTACCTACTTTAACATTTCCCATTTACCATGTAAGTAAGCATTGTACATAGTTAGGTTTTTATAGTTGCTGTAGTTTAATATTTAGTTCTAAGTTTGGAAGAGTTCAGCAGGAAAACCCGATTGTGATACTAATAATAATAATAGATCTGATCAGTATTTATTAGTACAACTTTGCCGAACGAGTGTTCCCTGAAAATGATTCGAACGTTTCTCTGCTGGACGTGTTTCCTTATCGATGTTATTTTTTGCTATTACGATCTGTGATAATATTTAACAATTGCTCGAAAGTCTTACTATGAAAAAAAAATACAGAAGAAGCGGTAGTTTGCAAAATTTTAAATATGAGTGCTTTTTTCACTTAACGTCCTTCTTAGCATCAAAAATTAGTTTTATTTACTATTTATTCCAATAACTAAACACCCTGTGTCCACTGTATGTTTTGTGATATTTCAAGATCTTGTCTAAATGTCAATCAATTCATTTTAAATTTAGATCAATATTACTGAATTATCATTTCTGGTTCTCAGAGATCTGGTGAAATTAGCCAGAAGGAAAAAAAAACTACTTTACTTTCGATTACACTCCAGGATCTGACTTAACAGTAGCTCAATTGATTAAATTTGGAAAAGATTTGTCACCTTTAGGGGGGCTTTCATATAAAAATAGTGTATTTTTTTAAATTAAAAAATACACCAATAAGAGTACAAAAATATGATTACACATTTATTGAACACAAGCATAAGCAGTAATGATAATAATAATAATAATACAAGACAATTGGGTCAAAATTCCTTACAGTGGGTATTATAAAGGTTCATTATTAAGTTAACGCGGTGATTTCTCAGGAAGTTTCTAGAAAAGTTACAGATTTCAAACAGAAAACATAGCCATTTCGTGATTCTTGGCATGAAAGAGATTACAAAAATGTTAATAAAAATAATTTGACGTCGTTATTAGCTTTAAAAATAGTCACAGAAATCTGTCCGTTAGCTTAATGGGCCTTTATAATACTGGCTGTTTTAATCTCAAAGAACCAAAGGAAATATGTATTATCTCACACAACAGTATTCAATAATAATTATAAAAATTGGAGGCTCTGGTATGCTTATGGAATCTAAACTCGCTGTTTGGATATATTTAATATCCAAAAAACTGTTTGGATGGCTTTTTAGAAATTTTCTAGCAAGAACAAAGTCCTTATGGTATCTGCACATTAAAAACTGGAAGGGGAACCAGCCATTCTGTTAAAAGAAGCTGTCTTTCTCTTGAACTTTCTGCACCATTGTAACTCGACCTGGAGTGATGCCAGGTTACATGTTACTGCCTATTCTATTCACAGCAATTCAATTTTATTCGTGATTCGTGACTCAAAATACTCGTTAAATCTCTTTAAAGTTTAGTTAATAAGATATTCCTTTTGGAAATAGATCTACCTTACAGTATTTCCAGTGTCTGCTGGCAAAATATTGATATTAGCACAAACCTCAATTTATTTTAAAATTGGGGGGAAAATTTGACTTTGCTTCCCAGGAACTCATTTTGGAGTGATACAGGGCAATATGTTAACACCCATTTTATTAAAATTCAAATCGATGATGCAGCAAAAAACTTTTATATTCCCGGTTCCCGGTACCACTCGTTCTACCACAGCAATTTTTTTCTTCCCTATCGTGTACAGTTTTAATGATACACCTAATTAAATATAATTTAACGATCTTTATGAAAAACTCATTTTAGAAAACCGCCTTCAAAAAATGAAACACTCTGAGTAAATTCCTTGGTTGTGACAGCAAATTATTTTTTTTTTAAATAGCTCCTAGAGAACTTGACATCTTGCTCTTGGTGCCGAAAATTATTAAAACTCTGTTATGAAGGACATAAATGAAAGCAGCAGTCGTGCTTGGTTTGAATTTTTGATAAATGAATAGTAAATGCTTCTTGTGACTAAATGTATACGCTAAATACTCAGTATATAAGTAAGATATACCTAATGTAATTACATACCTAGGATTAATCTACCTTATTGAATATAAAAAATCTAGACGACAGAATATTTGTTTTATTTACCCATTCAGATTTCAGATAAACCACTGATTTGAGATTCTAACAACAATAGAGACAATGCCGGTGAGATGTGTAAAATTCTTTGAAAGTATACCTAAATAAAAAGTAGATTAATTATTTGGGACAACAGTCGATAATGAAAACGATACTCTTTTTTTTCTCAAAACCCAAGCTTTCAAACTTTATTTTAGTTCTTGATCAGGGGTAAGAAAGTGAGGTCTAATAACCTGTCTAATAACTGAAGAGCCCCCAAAAGAATCTGAAAAGTTGGAAGCTTGGAATAAACAGGATCTCAAAGCAAGAAATCTAGTAGTTCAGTGTTTAGGGAGACATTGGAAATGATTAAAGAAAAGAAGAGAGCCAAGGAAATCATGGAAACCTTGAGTGGAACCTATAAAAAGAGTGGTCTCAATACAAATACAATTGCAGACCAAACTTGGAAACATGAGATTTTCAAGTAATGACTCATTGAATAATTTTATAACAGAGTTTGAGAAAACTGTCCTTGAGTTGAAAAGTTGTGGCGGTAGTATAAATGAAACAGAAATAATAAGTCAGCTCCTGTCTGCAATGCCTGAATCGTATCAAACAGTCACTACCTACAGCAATCGACATTTATTTTTGCCAAAATCAAAATACAGTAGTAACTCTAGATTTTTTGAAGAGTAAGCTCTTGTTTGAAGAAGCCAGACAAAATAAAGATCAGAGTCAAGATACTGGACATGCTTTCGGTGCACAGAAAAAGAATAACTTTCAGAAAAATAAATTTCCCTTCAGATGTTACAAATGTGGTTTGAAAGGACATAAAAAGTCTGATTGCCGTAAAAACACGAACCACTTAATAACAAAAGAACTAGAAAATTGTCTCACTGAAAGTCGAGAAGTAAATTATGCAATTAAAGTCGCAAAACAGGGAGTATCTGTTTAAGAAAATTGAAAGAAAAGGTGCAAAAATAATATTTGAAAAAGGACTGATATCAGTAAGAATGAACAATAAAGAATTGGTCTCAGGAAAGTTGAGAAATAACTTGTACATTGTAAAGTTTGTATTACCAGAAATGTATGCAAATATAATGATGGAAGAAAAAGACATTCTGCATAGAAGAATGGGTCACTCTTCGAAGTATCCTTCCTCCAAGATTTGCGAGGTATGTTTGAAAGGAAAGCAGGCAAGGAAACCTTTTAAAAATTTACCTGAAGAAAGGAAAGCAAAGAAAATCATTGAAGTTATTTCAAGTGATGTGTATGGACCAATAAATCATATGTCACAATATAAATGGTATGAGATACTTTGTTACTTTTATCGATAATTTTTCACATTTCTCTGTTGTGTATTTTGTTAAAAACAAAAGTGAAGTATGTCAAAAATTCAGAGAATACCTAACCATGATAGAAAATAAATTTAAGACACTCCCAGAAAGATTACGATGTGATAATGGGGGTGACTATGTCTTACATGAATTTAAAAACTTCTGCAGGCGTAAAGGAATAAAATTGGAATATACGATACCGAGAACTCCAGAACAGAACGGTGTTGCAGAGAGATTTAATAGAACGGTCTTAGAAAAAGCTAGATGCTTGATCTTTGAGGCAGGAATGAATAAAGCTTTTTGGGAAGAGTCGGTAGCTACAGCAGCCTATCTTATAAATCGTACACCAACTTCAACACTGTCGGACAACAAAACTCCAGCTGACCTGTGGTATAATCAAAGACCGAATCTTGACAAAATTAGATCCAAGAAATAAGAAAATGTTTTTAGTTGGTTATACCGATAACGGTTATCGTTTATGGGACGTCGAGCTGAGTAAAATTGTGACAGCAAGAAATGTTATATTTGATGAAAATCAAATGATGGGAAATGTAAGTAAAGAAGAAAAAGATTTAAAATTATTTATAGAAAACAATATTGATGTGCCAGTGCCTGAAGAACGTTCACAAAACGAATTAGAAGATGAAGAAAGTGATAATAAATATAAGTGTGATGTAGATGATAACGAAGAAGAAAACCAGGAAGCTGAAAATAAGAAATCACAAAGAACAAGAACCCTACCGAAAAAATATGCAGATTATGAAATGATGGTGGTTTTAATAACAGGTTTCTCTGAAGAAACTCCAGAAAACTATGAAGAAGCTGTGAAAGATAATGAATGGAAAGGGCAGTAAAGCAGGAACTGAATTCGTTGGAGAAAAATCAGACATGGAAGATTGTACCAAAATCATCGAAAGGTCATCGACTCAAAATGGGTTTTTCGTGAAAAAGTGGTAAACAGTGAAAAAGTGAAAAAGGCAAGGTTAGTGGCTCGCGGATAACAACAAAAGGATTTGTGTGATGAAGTGTACGCACCAGTTGCATACACTAACTCGATGTTAAAAGTGCATTCTTAAACGGAAACTTGAAAGAGCCAGTCTATATGAAAATACCTGAGGGACTTACTTCAGACAATAAATCACAAGTCTGTAAGTTAGAAAAAGCATTGTATGGATTGCGACAATCTCCACTTTGCTGGTATGAAAAACTGAATTTTTATTTGTCAAAATTAAATTTGAAGAGATCAAAAAGTGATCCATGTTTATATTTCACTAAACATACTTACGTTTTGGTTCATGTTGATGATTTGATTCTCTCTTCAGGTTTAAGTTCAGAAATTTTGGATATTAAGAATGGACTTATGAATGTTTTTGAAATGAAAGATTTGACAGATACTGAGAAGATAAATTTTTTAGGTTTGAATATAACAAAAACAAATTATGGACTGTTTGTAGATCAGAAAGAGCTTATCGAAAAGGTTTTAAATATTTTTAATATGTCAGAGTGTAAAACCCAAAATGTATCTATTCAACCTAAGTTAATGTTAGAGAGTGATAAAAATGAATGTTCAAATAATTTACCTTATAGAGAACTAATAGGTTATTTAATGTACATAATGTTAGGCAGTCGACCAGATATATGTTTCGCTATTACGTATTTCAGTAAATCCAAAATTGTTTTACGGAAAATCATTGGAATTATCTTAAAAATGTTTTACGTTACTTGAAAGGAACAAAATACTTTGGACTGAAAATTTTAAAGAACAAAAGTGAAAATGTTTCTAATGTTTTGTCAGCATATATGTAGATGCAGTATTTGCTAAAAGTTTTTGATAATGTTACATTTTGGAAAACAAAGAAACAAAACACTGTATCGATTTCAAGTTCAGAAGCAGAATATGTAGCTCTGTCAAATTGTCTGACTGAAATCTTATTTGTTAAGCAGCTTTTAGAGGAACTTTTAGATTGTAATGTTCGACCGATTGAAATTTTCGAAGACAATCAGTCAACAATAAAAATAGCCTCTACACTTGAAACTAAGAGAAGTAAGCACACTGAAAAATGAGATTACTCTAAAATATTTGCAATCAAGTGAGCAAGTTGCAGATTTGTTTACAAAATCTTTAACTAATGTAAAATTCTGTTATTTTAGGGACAAACTGAACATTGGTATTTGTTAAGATTATGTTATGTTTAGTTATAAGAATTGTGGGGGTGTGTTGATGAGCAATTCGTTTGTTTACTCTATGAGACAGCTGTCAATTGACATTGTGAATGTAACAGATAAAATAAAATAGAATAGACTTAATCAATGCCTTGATGGTTTATGTTCGTGTTTCGGAAATATAAAAAAACTTATGTTACGTTATTTTATATAAATAAACAACTTGAAAACTAATTGATTATTTCACTGGAAACCTCAAATTAGCAGAAACTTCAGTCGGAAGTTCCATGTCTACGTTTATAATGTCTGGTCAAACCACTTTTCCATTTTGTTTCATAAGAACATTTCGCACAGTTGTACACTTCTGCATCTTTTGAATGTTTTGTTTTAAAATGTTTAGTCAAACTGCTTTTATGTCTCGATTCAAAAGAACATTCCCGACACTTATACACATCAGCATCTTTTGAATGTTTACATTGATAATGTCGAGTCATAGAACTTTTATATCTTGTTTCATATGAACATTCTTGACATTTGTACAGTTCAGCATCGTTTGAATGTTGGCATTTATAATGTTGAATCAGACAACTTTTCCATTTTGTTTTATATGAACATTCCTGGCATTTGTACACTTCAGGATCATTGGAATGTTGGTATTTATAATGTTGGGTCAAGCTACTTTTATTTTTAGTTTCATATGAACATTCTTGACATTTGTACAGTTCAGCATCGTTTGAATGTTGGCATTTATAATGTTGGATCAAATGTTCTTTCCTTCTTGTTTGATATGCACATTCCTGACATTTGTACACTTCAGCATCATTGGAATGTTTGCATTTATAATGTCGAGACAAATTACTTTTCTGTTTTGTTTCATATGAACATTTCTCACATTTGTAAATTTTTGCTTCTATGAAGAGATGGTTATGTTTAAAATGTTGAACGAAGTTATATTTAATTCCACTTGCATATGGGCATTTATTACATTGATAAACTTCAGTAAATTGTTTATGTTTACGATTATAATGCTGAGTGTAATAAGCTTTCTTGTTTGTTGTAAAAGAACAACAAGAACAGATGTACTGTGTCTGTTCTTCGCTGTTACTTTCAGAAAATTGTAATTCGTTCTCTTGAGCAGATGCAGACTCACACCCATCAGCTCCATCCTTAAATATTATTCCAACATTATTGGTACTCCTCTCAATCGGCTCCCATCCTGGTTTGTGTCCTTCAATGTCAATTTCTTCTTTCAAGGTTACATTTGTTGCTTGCAGTGCTTGCACTTGATGATAAACTTCCACTACTTCTACCAAGTCTTCAGGTTCTTTTTTTATCGGGCAAGCAACAGTCCCATCAAAATTGTTCGGTTCAAAGGACTGGTGGCATTTTGTTTCATTTTCTTCATCTTCACACTTCAAATTTGCGAGTAAGGTGTAATCAATTTTATAATCTTCAATTATTGTTTGGGCCACCTCTTCTTGATGTTGATAGCAAACACTTTCCTCCTTTAAATTCATGATGACACTACTTCCTACTTCCTGTTCTTCTTGGTACTTTTGTACACTCAATTCTAATTTCGGTTTCATTGAATACAAATAAAATGGTTTCACACATACACCCTACAGTTCCCCAATCGCCCAATCCAAGATTGATTTTTGTATTTTTGATTTTGATTATAAATAAAGTGTTAGTGTGTGTGTAAACATAAACAATGGAATAAAACAAATTTTTAGAAGAGCATGTGAGCGTGAGCATGTGATGTCTTCTTCTTCTAGTTCTTCTAGCTTTATGGCTTGGAAATGGAACATGGACACCCTTTCCTTTTGCAGCTTAGGGTACCTGTATTACCGACACTGCTCAGATCCAAAATAGTAGTCACTAACTGACATTACTAAAAATACTATTTTGGATAAGCGGCAAGCAGAAAATTTTCTTCTAAACATCAGTTTTTGCGTGCCGCTTCTCTGAAATTGCTTTTTCAGTAATGTCAGTTAGTGACTACTATTTTGGATCTGAGCTTTAGAGGGTAGCCGTAACGCATTCACTCGTTGACGTTTACTAAACACGGTTATGTTTGAAAAGCTGGATGCTGGATGTCATATTTTTGGCACATTTTGGTCACAGGCGTAGGTATCAAGTCGAAAAAAGCAAAATTTTAAAAATGAAACAAAATAATAAAATAATAACACGAATAGAAATCGAGGAATCCTCTTTCAGTGGGTATTAAAAACATTACGGGTTTATAGGATCTACGAAGCTGTAGACATTAGTATTAGGTATGATATAATGTTTAACTCGATATCTATAGTACAGTTACTGAGAACAAGTGTCTTATTGGTAGATCCACGAATGGCAGTGTGATCTTAGGGCCCCTATAAGACCCTCCCATCTCCCATACTGATCCTTAAAAATAAGATTCATCACGATGTAATGAAACCTACCTGACCTGACAAACTTCCCTGGTATACGGAAATTCTGAGCTCCGTATATTTTCTGCAATCATAACAAACTGTCTGCTGATGGGGCTGAGTGCATTTTTTGTCCAGAAAATCCTAGTAACAGGTAGGTAAGTATTGATAGAGGACTATAATGAGTTTAAAATATTAAGAAAGTTACCTTTAGGCAAAGCGAACAAGTAGAAAGCTATCTTTTTATTGTTAAAACATCCTCTAAGGCAGAAAAAACTTACCATTTTTAAAAAATACGCGAACTTAATAACAAACTATGTGAATTTTTAGACAGTTGTACGTTTATGGAAAATCTGACGTTTTTTAAGTTCAATTTGACATTCCCAACTTTTTGTGTAAGCGTCAGTGTCGGTAATACAGGTTCCCTACACATCGGCCACCAAGCAGCGCCTCTGGTGTCAAGTCAACTTAGCAGTACCGAGGGCGTTTATTTACATCCCAACTAGGTTTTGCCAAGCTACACCTCCAAACTCTTCTATTGGTTGCTATACAAATTTTATAACCGCGCGCGTACTTTTGAACTGGTCGAGGCATAATATAATGTGTTACAAAAAGGTTAAATCACACGGTTTATATCGACCTTAAGTTTAGTTTATATTTCCATAGCTTTCAACCTTATATTATGTGAGCAAATGAAAGCAAACAAGAAGTAGGTACAAAAGTTGAAAAAAAAAATCATAATTAAAAATTTGTTCTCTCCAGCCTCAATTCTTTTATTTATTCGTTATTGGAATTTATTGTTTTGTCAAATAATTATTGTATCTTTTTCTTTAAATGACCACAAAGCTCGATGAATTAATTATTATTAAATATTATTAAATATTAAATATTATTGCATTTGATCCAAAAACAGACTCTGCCTTTATTATCGACCCTACAATTCGTTTTGAAAGTAATGACTGTCATCAAGATGATAAAATTCAATTAGAAAAAAAGAATATTTATGAAAAATGTTTTAATTTTTACCAGAGCAAATATTCACCAAGTTTTGGCATGCGCAAATGGGAAGTCATCGGCCTTTGGTTTGGTAGTCGTGGTACAATCGGTAAAAGTGTAATTGAATTCTTCAATCGCTTTAACCTGAACTCAGAAATAATTAACGAAATTTCTGAACAAATTTTAATAGATTCCATCAGAATCATAAACAAACACATTTATTCCTAAAATTAATGTTCTTTAATTATTATTTATGTTACAATTTTTAATATTTATGTCATTTCTTTTGATTGATCGATATGCTGTGTATTAATGCAACCCAAGTTAAATGGGCAGTCGACTTTATTCAATAAAGTTTTTCTCTAATCGTAATTTTTTTTAAAAAAGCTATTTCGGAGAAGCGACAAGCAGAAAAATATCCTCGAAGTGTAAGTTTCACAACACGCACTCTGTCCTGTCTGTAACCTGCTGTAACTAAAATAGCTACAAAAAACAACCAACATCCGAAAGAACGTATAGGCGAAATTTTTGTATTTATTGCGAAAAATTTATTTTGACTGACTGAGCAAAACCCATGGGCAATTATTGTTCTTCTGTGGAAAATATTTCTCCATTCGTTATTTCATTAGGAGAATCAGAATCGGAGTCAGAGACTAATGTTGAATCAGATTCTAATAACGAAATAATGGTTAACAAATAACACAATTAATTGGGCAAAACAAGTCATCTACTAATTAGAACTTATTAGATAAGCATGAAATTGTTGTCAAGATATGGGAATAAAAAGAACGGAAAACTCAACTCCCATTTCTTGATGTTTTCGTTAACAGGATTTAAAATGGCACCTTGTGTGGAGCACAGTGTCTACCGAAAACCAACACACATAGAGATTGTTTTTTGCACAAGAACTCCAATCAACATCCAGCCCAAAAACGAGATGTAATACCCCCGTGAATCGTGCTTCCCGAAAATCGGTCACATTTATTGGGAGTAATGCTTTGTTATTTATTAATTTTCTATGTTGATAATGTTTTGGACACGAAAAGATTTCCCACACTGACCTTTCGTGGACTTTCGTACAAGAGCCGCATAGAAAATGATAGGGAACCAATTCAGCTAGGTGTGATTGGAAACAACAGTGATCGAGTTTCATTCTAGTAGTCCAAACTTGGTAATCAAATATGCGGGGAATTTTGGAAGATGAGTACGGTTGATCAAAAGTTTAGATTGTTGAGAACAATGACTAAAACTAAATTAATAAAACAATTTATTAAACAGTCTACATAAAAGTCTTACAAATGTATTGAACATCATAAAGTAACAAATCAACACAAGAACGAGGAAGATACTAAGCTTCACTTTTTGGTGGTACAATTTCCAAGCTTTTAATTCACTTACATGTAGAAACCTGTTTCTGTATTCCTGAGGAAGCTCAAAATTACTTGTGTGGGGAAAGAGGGACATGTAAAAGTCATAAAGGATGACTCTTACTAGATCGTTATCGCTGGGTTTCGACTCATCTAGATTGTCATTAAGACAGACGAATTTCCTGAAAGAAGAAAATTTACTAATAATTTAAACAGTCCCAAACTAAATCTCACTTTGGTTTTCTCCTGATATCGTCCAGATGATTAACCACATCGCTGACATTCGAGTTCAGCATTCTGAAAGTAACGTGGGTACTCTCGGAATTCTTAATCACGTGAGTCTTGTACTTCTTCTTCCACCCGAAATGCTTTTTCAACAACCCGACGAAAGGACCACATCCGGTCACCAATTCTTTGGTTATGACAGGCTGTTAGAAAAATTATTAACAAGCAAAATAACCGAAATCTTGAATAGAATAAAATTAAAACCTACCAATCTAGAGTCGGCGTAACGTTCACCTTCCATGGTCGCTTGTTCCGGGACAGCTTCCGCATCCTCCGAGCAATCCAACAAAAGTCCTTCTATCTCTTCCACCGCCGAATACCTCAAAGGCCCATCCGGGTGCAGTCTGACACACAAACACGTCAAATAAGTGAAGATTTTTTCTCGTTAAATATACGATGACTCACTTAGCGATGAGGGTCCGCAACTCTCTATCGGCCCACGTCCCCGAGTCATCGGTGTCAAACTCCCTGAACAGCTCCTCCATGAACACGGGACGACGGACCTCGATCAGGTGATGGAGGTAAGCGAACGCGGGTTGAATGTCGCGGGGACGGCGCACGCGGGCAGCACTGGTTGCGGCCCAGTGCGCCGGCAGACGAGACTGCATTTCTTCCATGATGGCCGGCGAGATCAGTAGGGGGGCGTGCGAGGGAACGTGACGCATCTGCAAGAAATCAACTTCTCACTTCTACTGTGATGAATTATGTTAAGTTAGTTATATTGTGTTATGAGTTATATTAATTCCTAAAGTAGATGAAGTATCAAACATTGCCAACAAAGCGGTAGGTGGAAAAAAATTAGGGCAATGTCTTAGTGTTTGAGCTCACCACTGACAAGGTCTTCAAAGGGGATCTGATTTAATTTATATTGTTACACAAGAACTTTGGCAAAAATTTTCTCGATTTATTTGGAACTGAGGTTAAGAACATCAAACATCTGTTTTTCTTCTTTCTTGGAGTAGATTACAGTCTGTTAGAGCAAGATCAGAAGGAAAGTTAATAAGAAGAAGGCTAGTAAGTGCACGGTGGCGGGTAGTTTGGAATGTGAACGTGAAGTGAGACAGTACAGTTGGAGAAGTGACGATAGACTGTGCAAGTGTAAGAGAAGAGTTGAGTTTAGTACTGACTGAGTGAAGAGTTTGAACGGTAAGCTATGTTAGTTAAATCTACTTGATTGGGAAGTGAGAAATTTCATATTTCTAATCTAATTTAAACTGGAATATACTGACCTGGAAGCTGTAGGCTTGATTGAACACCCTGTTGGTGTGCTGCAAGGAGGCACTGTAAGTGTCGATTGATTCGTTGCTGCTCTCGCTTGTGGCACCCCCGGTATGAGGTCTTCTTCGCTTCCGGCGTTGCAACTTATCCAACATTATCATCTGAAACAGGACAGAGGTGACACTTGAAACTGCTCCTTTACTTGGAAGAATTGAAGCAGTGCATGTCATAATTTAATTTCTACTTGAAACTTGAACATCATAATTGTCAAGATAAAGGTGGGGTTATGGGATATGGGGTCCTCCCTCTTTGATTTTTTTTTAATGGAAAGTATGGTCTTGCGAGATACACCATTGTAAAGTTCGCTTTATTTCTCTTATTTGTTTTATTTTGTTAATTCTATCTATTTTAACACTCAGTATACTAAACACAGCTGTAGCCCTTCTCTAATTCACGTTCATCACTCTACCAACTCTCCAACTGAACTGACTCTGATAGCATTCCAAACTAGACTCCCATCTACTTCACTGACTCTGTACCGACGGCGTATTTCCTATATATGAGGGGTGAGGTTCTAGTGTAGGATGACATTTCCAAATGTCAAGTGTCGTCAATTGTCATATTCGGCATTCCTTTAGAAAGATTGTCGCCCTCTCCGTCCTAAATACTTATAACAAAATTCGGAGAGCACGTACAATCTTCTACTCTCACGTCACCTCTGCAGATTAACAACAATATCGGGTGATCATGCAGTAGGTCGCTTCCGATCTTATAAAATTTATAAAGACCAGTGCGGTTGATGTTCTTATGTCAGAAAAATTATCTAAAAACTTTATAGAACCGTAACAGTGTCAATTCTCCCCCCCTACGTTGTGATTATTTAAAAAAAAAGAAGAAGACACTTCATCACCATAAAAACTCAAATAAAAAAAATAAGAAGATTATTAACAGGAATTGTATTAAAAATAGACACAAAGCATTAAATAAATACTTCAATTCAAATGAAAACTGCACTCAAATTAACCCTAAGTCCCCAACAAAGCAAAGCAGATCGTAAATAAAATATCCAAAATAAGTTTCAATCTGAATTAAATTATAAAGTATTCTCAGTTATAAACACTTTTCAAAAAATAGAATGTTAATTCAACTGAAGTTGTAGTCAAATAAATTCATTTAAATATTATAAAAAGATAAAGAAATTCTAAAAAGTACAAACTGAGTTAACTTTTCAATTACTTAACTAAAATTTGGCTTTCTACCTTGATAGATCTATCCAGTGTACATTACGCCTCAGTTTGGGTTTAAATCCCAACAGAATAAATTATTATAAACTATTAATGATTATTATAAAAAAAAAACTATTATTTTACATTTAAACTTTGGATTACAACTCCAAAATACACTAAGTAGAGACTCAGTCGAAAATAATAATAATTACTAAGAATGGAGCCGTTCTACGTACATGGAACTGATGAATTCTTCTTATCAAGTTTTTACTCAAAAAGGAAAGTTCAGTACCTTATCTCTGCTGACTTAAACCTTCTATCTGCTATCGTTATCGTGATCACCTCCCTGCTTCACTGAGATCCATTTTTGAGTTTTAAAACAATCCAACCAAAAATCCAAACTCTCCAACAGACTCGTTGTCAGGAGTCAGTATAAATAATAGGTAAACTCCAAGAAGTAAAAGTAAAAAAATAAAACCCTATAATGCATAAAAATGCCACTATTAATTTAGTACTCAGACATTAAGAAATAGCTCACCAAAATGCTTAGTTCAGCTTAATCCATGAAATGAAATGTTAGGAAGGTTTTTATTTCAGTTCCAATCCTCTTCTGGGAACATTCAAATAAACACTTTGGGTTTTTCTGTCCAAAATTACAGTTTTTTAATTATGATTTTTAAAAAACTCTTTTCTGACAAGTCCCTCAACTAATTTTTTGTTTTTCTCAATAAACTTTGATTTTCTTTTATTCCCAAATGATTCCTGATTGCTTCCATTTGAAATTTTTACTTTCAAACAATTAAATTGCGTCAATCAAGGAAATGTAAGAAATAGAAAAGTCACTTCCTTCTGACAATCCACAATAATATTCAGATTTCATTATTGCGGCATAAACGATAAAATCCTCTACTTTTAAACAGCCCAGAAGAATATTGGGACGCTACATACCCCTCTTTGGTGCAAAAAAAAAAAAAAAAAAAAATTATAATAATAATTTTTCATCTTTTTTTTTCTTCTATAAACAAAAGCATGAAAAACAAAACAGAGTTATCTGGTCTTGTTGGATACCTATGTGTAACCACATAGCCCGTATGTAATCGATCAAAATTACAGCATAACTCTCTCCAAAATGAATCCATGGAATATATGTTGGGACAAGAAAAATGACTTTCCTAGCGCCTCTCGTCTCAAGCAATACGTATGCAGTACTCCTATCCTCACACAAATTAAATAAATAAACAAAGTAAAGCTTTGATAATTACACACAATTCATAAACCATTTCCGTAAAAAAAAAAAAAACTTGTATCGACCTTCCCTATCGTAAACGACGAGATGGGACACAGTCTGTTGTGCACTCACATAAAATCTCAGAATATTCGCTTCCAACACACTTCAACAAATTATATTCTATATTTTATTCTCTCTCAATCATCACATCAAGAAGGTTAACTGCTTTTATACGGGGTTCAAATTCATTTAAAGATATATCCCCATCATAAACGCAAAGTTATCTCCTATATTTTCTAGAATGGGTTTTTCGATCCAGTGTTTCATGAAACAAAACTTCAATAAACATACACATAAAAAAAAAACCACAAAACGAAGCAGCGGTGAGAATCTAGGTTCATATTTTTATAACTAAAACTAGCGACAACCCAAAGACAAGACCGCTTAGATTCGTATATAAAAAAAATCAGTCAAGACCGACTACTTTCTTTGTCTCGACTGGCGTTAAATTAACCATACAAAACTAAAGATCAGCAATAGTTAGGGAATGGCCAACTCCCAAAACATACTGTCTGTACAAAAAAATATCTCCAAAATGAATCTATAGCCATTACAATAGCTTCATCGTAATGAGAGAACAAAATACAGAATACACACTCTTCACACCTAAACCACTAAATTGAGAAGACAATTACGTGAGTTACAATAAATAAGAAATACCTATTTCACTTCTACCTGTTACTCATTTCCGAGCTATTCGAAAAAAAAAGATTATCAAAATCCTTTTCTCAAAACTAAAACTCCCCCAATCCGATGAAACATCCTTGATCTCGGTTTGCGAAACGAATATAACGAATTACTAGCAACATCCTTGGCTTCGATCATAATAATTGTGGAATACCACAGGATTATTGTCGTCTAATGCCCAAAACTAAATTAAGCAACTACTCATAATAAACTAAATATACAGTGCTTTGGAACAGCGGAGCTAAAAGTTCTAGACTACCGAGTCTATTTGACTCAACTGTTCAAACTTTATTGGGACTTACGTTCTCCTCTCCTTGACAAAACTTTCATATTTACAGGATGTCGAAGGGAAACAGAAGAGCCCATAACTTATTACTCATCAACATCTTCCTGACTATAATAAGGTTTTAAATCCGACACATGGAAGTTCCCTACCGAAACTCCTTCTAAATTAGTTAGCTCTACAACAACGCCAGAACCCAAAATACGCTTAACTATGGCAGGAGTATATCTAGGAGCTAACTTCTTCGAGAACTTGTTCTCCTTGTCCGATAGATAAAATGTCCTTTTCCAGACTTTATCACCTATCTGATAGTTCACTTTACGGTGTCTCAAATTATATCGTTTAGCATTTCTCTCATAGGCCAGCTGGACTTTCTTCTGGATGGCAGGATACAGTTTGGGTACCTTCTCTAATTCTGTCTGCCATTTCAACTTTCCAGAAATTTCTACTGGGTCGAAGGAACTAAGATTGTATTCTCCATAATATGTGCCATCTATCGGAACATTCCTTCCAAATACTAAGAAACATGGAGGGTGTCCTGTCGTCTCGTGAATCGCTGTCCTTATTGCTTGTGCTATCTCATACACGTGAACATCCCAAGTTTGGTGTCCCTGATCAGAAATGTATGAAGATATTGCTGTTTTCAAAACTCTATTTACCCTTTCTGTCATATTTGATTGGGGATGATAGCGGGCATTATACCAGACTTTCTGTACATGGTACTTGCGCATCAAAGTCCCAAACTCTCGAGATGTGAATTGTACTCCATTATCACAAATAAGTACTTGCGGAATTCCGAACAAAAGGAAAACCTGGGTCTCTAAAAATTTGACAACTTTAGTAGCGGTGGCCTTAGGCATGGGATGAACTAAAATAAACTTGGAGAATGCATCCGTAACAACTAGTAACTGTGTATTCCCTGACTTTGAGCGAGGGAATGGTCCCATCAAATCTAACGACAGCATCTGAAAAGGGAAACTCACGTCTCTTTTCTTTCCCATCATTCCTGCAGGAAATTGATTAGGCACCTTATGCGCACTACAGACCTTACAAGCACTGACATATCTCCTCACTGACTCTTTTACTCCGGGCCAATAATAATGCTCAAGTATTCGATGCAAAGTTTTATATATTCCCAAATGGGCTGAAATTGGTCGGTCATGCATCTCTGAGAGAACTTGCCTTCGATTTTCCGTTGGAACGACTAACTTCCAATCGCACTGGTTAGTCTGGATATCATGTCTAGGTTGAAGATGTTTATACAGCAAACCTCCTTCCACTCGAAAGTCAGGAAAATCTTCAGGTTTTTGCTCCACCTTAGTCAACATTCTCAAATACCACTCATCAAATACAAAACTTTTCTTATCAATAATTGAAACATTTCGGGATAAGAAGTCTGCCATTACCATATCCTTACCAGGGCGGTGAACTACATCGAACTTAAAACCACTCAACCTTACCGTCCAACGAGCAATTCTTCCCATAGGGTCTTTAATGCGGTACAACCACTGCAGACTTGCATGGTCAGTTACCACCGTGAACTTTGTACCCTCCACATAACACCTGAACTTCTCTATGCCAAAAACCACAGCTAAACACTCTCTTGCAGTGACCGTATATTTTTTTTCGGCTTTGCTCAATTTCTTGGATGCATAAGCTATTGGATGTTCAAAACCATCTCTTAGTTGGTACAGCACTGCACCAATACCCACATCGCTAGCGTCGGTCTGAATAAACAATGGTTCTTCAGGGTTAGGGCTCACCAAAATAGGTGCTGAAACCAAACGAGATTTCAGTTCCTGAAACGCTTGTTCTGCCTTTTCCGTCCAAAAAATAGGAGTCGCCTTCTTTCGTCCTTTTATTAATGAAGTAATGGGTTCGGAGATTGTTGAAAAGTCTTTAATAAAGCGCCTATACCATTGAAGGATACCTATGACTCTTCGAACCTCAGTGGTATTCTTAGGTGAGGCTACCTGTAAAATGGCTTTGACCTTCTCTGGATCAGTCCTCAGACCTACACGATCTACCACATACCCCAAAAAAGACAGTGAATCCCGACAAAATTTGCACTTATCAATATTAATCCTTAAACCAGCTTCGGCCAATTTTCCTACCACCTCTAATAATAACTCCATATGTTCATTGAAACACTCTGACACAACAATAATATCGTCTAAATAAGTAAAAACTCTGCTCTCAAATTTGAAGTCTTGAAAAAGTCTATCCATAAGTCTTTGTTGTGTTTGCGCTGCATTGCAGAGTCCAAAAGGCATTACTTTAAAATGGAATAATCCTTTTCCAGGAACTTGGAAAGCTGTTTTGAGTTTTGAAGACTCCTCCATCGGGATATTCCAGAAAGCTTTTGTCAAATCTATCGATGATAAATATCTTGAACCAGCTACCTTGTCAATAATGTTTTCAACCCTCGGAAGTGGGTAAGAATCTTTTACAGTAAGTTCATTTAATTTGCGACCGTCAAAACACATGCGGTATGTGCCATCTGACTTAGGTACCATCAATACTGGTGATGACCAAGCAGAGTTGCTCGGTTCTATAATTCCATCTTTTAACATAGAATCAATTTCTTCTCTCAGAAAACGAGTTATAGCAGGAGATAGTGGATACTGTCTCTGCTTGACTGGACGGGCTTCTCCAGTATCGATAAAATGCTCAATCATATTCGTCTTACCGGGGGTCTTTGATGCTAACAACTCAAATCTTCTAATTACTTCACTTAAGACTACTGTTTGTTCCGTCGAAAGTTCTTCCAACACTGCTTGAGGATTTGTAGTAGTCTTGGAGACTTCATCAATTTCGAACGACCACTTCCTAAAATCTAATTGAATGTTTACCTTTTTACAGAAATCAGATCCCAAAATGACTGAATGTGAGATTGATGGAATAATCGTGAATTCAACGTTGAACTCTCTATCCTCAAAAACAATTGGTAATATGACTGTACCAACAACCTCTTGAGACTGTCCATCGGCCACAGTTACTCTATGAACCTTCTCTTTTGAAATCACTTTTGGATCTAATCTTTCCCAAATAGGGTTCATTCCTTTACCTAAAATACATAAATTAGCACCAGTATCCAACAGAGCTAGAACTTGACAACCGTCAATATTTACTGAAACAAATGGACGATTGTCATTCTTCCTTGTCTTAAAAACTGGATTAATTTGTGATGGTCCACTTAAGGAAAAAGAACGAGTGGCATCACTAGAACTCAAAACAACATGGTCTAACGCTATTCCTCCTTGGAAATGGTGTTTGGCCTTTGGAATGGGCGGCTTTGCGGCTCGAGGGAAAACGCACCCTGAGAATCCCTCGGGCTGTCGTTTTTTGGAAAACTTTCATTACTAGAGGACACAAGCAAACGCGGACCACACCTGGGGCAAGTATTCCTTGTAACCTCAGGATATCTACAAGAATAACAATAAACTCTCCTTGGTTTTAAACAAGAAATGGCCATATGACCTAGCTGTCCGCAATTATAGCAGGTTCGACTCATATTTGGAAAGTTAACTGGTGGTTCACTCCTAACTAATGATCTACTAGGCACCGTCTGAGTTTCTGGTCTTCTATTAAAATGTACAGGAGCTGCTTCAATCCTCCTTGATGGTTTAGGTCTGGACTCAACAACAGGTGTCAGAAATGAATTTCTTTCAATCTGTCGACATAATGTTTCCAAATGCTCGTACGTATAAATATCAACTAGACATAGTCTGGCATTCAATTCTGGCAGTAAGTTCCGCCTGACTATTTTCAATTGTTCCCCAATTGGGACTGGTACAATCAAATGAGAAAACTTCATTCTCAGCTTGGAGATATAGTTAATCACACTTTCCTCAGTTCTTTGCTTAAGAGATTTAACCTCTAACAACAGTTCCTCGTCGTAATTAGGAGGAATATATGTTGTCCTAATACGACACTCTAAATCCTGCCAAGAGTTCAGCTGATCTCTTATACCTCTATACCAAGACAAAGCAGGTTCCTTAAACAAATCCACAGCACAACTGTATACTTCCTCCAAAGAAACTCCTCTCGCAACACTAAGTTCATTCACCCTCTCCAAAAACTTAACAATTTCTATCCCCTTCTCTCTTCCTGAAAATTGTATACCCCACTTATACACAGGGACATAAGTTCTATTTGGTATCACCGACTGTGAAATTGGCTTGGATACCAAAGGGGTAACAATTTGGTCAATAAAAGGATTCGATTCATTCAAAGTCTCATCCACCAGTTGTACTTGTCGTGAAACTGACGACATATGATCTTCATCTTGTAAAAACGGATTGGTAGAAGAAAAAGAGAATGGGTTATTAGGAACACTAACTAGTGAAGAACATGCTGATACTTTACTCAATGCCGAAGGAGGGCTTATTGCACTAATGGAAAGCTCACTTACTGACTTACATGGAAAATAAGAAATCTCAGACATAGTGCTGGTGGTTGGCATCTCTAATCTATCTCCAGGATTAGATACCTCCATTTGAGACTTACTCAATTCTTTTCCTTGGCAGGTTTGGTTTGACAAGGATGAACGTTGAGCAATCTTAACTTCTAACTCACCTTTCAACAAAGTCAAATCACTTAATAATTCTGCCTTCAGGGATTCCTGATCTTCAGAAACAACTCTCAATCGTCTTATCCTTCCCTCTAAATGTACTATTCTGGATCGTATTCGACGTTCTAAATGTGAAGAAGTTTCTATAATTTGTGAGTTCTGCACTACCTCGAACAAATCAACTAGAGATTCCGATGCCAAGTCAAAATCTTCTTGAAATTCTAAAGGAGAAACGGTTACACCAACAGGAATCTGTTTCAGTAAGGATCTCAATTGAGCACGTCTAATATTGCAGTTATTCCTCGGAGTTTGTCCTCTTATTAAAATCTCATACTTAACCTCATTAACTTTGAGGTCCATCACCTCAAAGGAGAACGCACATAAATTAGTCATCTTAGCCTTTGAATCTATGGTTGCCGATTAATTCACAATAAAACTCTAAATTTCCTAGTAACAGTTTCAATTAACACCAAGAACCTACACTAAACGGGACACTACTAAGGTCACACACTTCTATAGGTACACTAGCAAAAGAAAACTTTCATCTAATAAATCTAAATTCCAAAACTTTCCCAGGAGACTAACACACCAAAACAGAAAACCACACAAAAGCAAAAAGCCTTACAAAGACTTTTAAATAATTCGATCCTGGTCACGGCACCAAAATTTGTCGCCCTCTCCGTCCTAAATACTTATAACAAAATTCGGAGAGCACGTACAATCTTCTACTCTCACGTCACCTCTGCAGATTAACAACAATATCGGGTGATCATGCAGTAGGTCGCTTCCGATCTTATAAAATTTATAAAGACCAGTGCGGTTGATGTTCTTATGTCAGAAAAATTATCTAAAAACTTTATAGAACCGTAACAGTGTCAATTCTCCCCCCCTACGTTGTGATTATTTAAAAAAAAAGAAGAAGACACTTCATCACCATAAAAACTCAAATAAAAAAAATAAGAAGATTATTAACAGGAATTGTATTAAAAATAGACACAAAGCATTAAATAAATACTTCAATTCAAATGAAAACTGCACTCAAATTAACCCTAAGTCCCCAACAAAGCAAAGCAGATCGTAAATAAAATATCCAAAATAAGTTTCAATCTGAATTAAATTATAAAGTATTCTCAGTTATAAACACTTTTCAAAAAATAGAATGTTAATTCAACTGAAGTTGTAGTCAAATAAATTCATTTAAATATTATAAAAAGATAAAGAAATTCTAAAAAGTACAAACTGAGTTAACTTTTCAATTACTTAACTAAAATTTGGCTTTCTACCTTGATAGATCTATCCAGTGTACATTACGCCTCAGTTTGGGTTTAAATCCCAACAGAATAAATTATTATAAACTATTAATGATTATTATAAAAAAAAAACTATTATTTTACATTTAAACTTTGGATTACAACTCCAAAATACACTAAGTAGAGACTCAGTCGAAAATAATAATAATTACTAAGAATGGAGCCGTTCTACGTACATGGAACTGATGAATTCTTCTTATCAAGTTTTTACTCAAAAAGGAAAGTTCAGTACCTTATCTCTGCTGACTTAAACCTTCTATCTGCTATCGTTATCGTGATCACCTCCCTGCTTCACTGAGATCCATTTTTGAGTTTTAAAACAATCCAACCAAAAATCCAAACTCTCCAACAGACTCGTTGTCAGGAGTCAGTATAAATAATAGGTAAACTCCAAGAAGTAAAAGTAAAAAAATAAAACCCTATAATGCATAAAAATGCCACTATTAATTTAGTACTCAGACATTAAGAAATAGCTCACCAAAATGCTTAGTTCAGCTTAATCCATGAAATGAAATGTTAGGAAGGTTTTTATTTCAGTTCCAATCCTCTTCTGGGAACATTCAAATAAACACTTTGGGTTTTTCTGTCCAAAATTACAGTTTTTTAATTATGATTTTTAAAAAACTCTTTTCTGACAAGTCCCTCAACTAATTTTTTGTTTTTCTCAATAAACTTTGATTTTCTTTTATTCCCAAATGATTCCTGATTGCTTCCATTTGAAATTTTTACTTTCAAACAATTAAATTGCGTCAATCAAGGAAATGTAAGAAATAGAAAAGTCACTTCCTTCTGACAATCCACAATAATATTCAGATTTCATTATTGCGGCATAAACGATAAAATCCTCTACTTTTAAACAGCCCAGAAGAATATTGGGACGCTACAAGATATTAGAAAATGGTAAATTATAAAGCACCCCAAAGTCATTGCACCAATCCTCCAAAATTAACACTAAGACTAAACGTACCTTTTTGTTATGCTTTTGTACCACATCCTGGATAACATCGGTTCCACTAACCAGTGCTTTAATCAACTCATTCCCAGGTTTACTCCCGACAACCCATTGACCAATCACCTTATTAACATTATACACACTACCACGTCCGGGTCCGGATCCGGTAGTACCGTCTACTGCAACACTCCCATTCGTTGCTGTTGTCTGGACTTCTTGCTTCTTCCTCGTATCATTAGCATGTCTCATCGATACAAACGATACCTTCATCTTGTTCTCGAGGGAGATCAATCCTTTGTTGCTCTTATAAGATACGTCACCAGATGTCACATTAACATCACGCCTGTTTAAATACTTATAAGCAGTCAAGTTACCCATAAGGTGGCTGTTATTTGCCGGCCGATCAACGGAATTGTATTTCATGGGACGACGGATTGATTTGTCATTCGGATCTATCTGGAACAAACATAACCTTTATCTTTGCGATTACATAGATTATTTTATACAAACAAACAATTCTAACCTCACCACTGGATTCCAAGCAGTCTCCTCCGTCCATCTGGCAGGAGGGCGTGTTGCAGGCGTGATCGCATTGGCCGTCGTGCACGTACAGCCAAGGGCAGTCGGTGGCACAAGGTGGTAGAGGCCAGGCCAGATATACGGCGAAACCTCGTCCGTTGGAGACAAAATCTTCCGGATAGGCGGCCGAGCCCAGGAACACGTCATCGTTTAGGTACAGGAACGGGTCTGACACTCCGGGGATCCTAAAGTAATAAATTATAAAAAAAAGCTCTGCGCATTATTTTTTTTTCAGCTGATAACACTGACCTGTGTATGTGAGTCTCGATGGCAGGACTTGAAAAGGTCGGTAGGTCACTTTGGTTGGGGAATATCTCATCGTGAGTTATCAGAGTTACTTTTTCGTAGTCGAGGTTCAACCAATGAGGGATCTGGCCATTTGTCACTATGTATACGTGGCGAATCCATGGAGCGTATTTTTCCAATGATCTAAAATGTAGGCCAGTGTGGTGTTATTATACTTTGTGTTCACCTCCCATTGCTTATTATTTGAGCTAGAAAGTCGGTTAAATTAACAAACAAATTTTTCTGTTTTGGGTATTTTAATCAGTAGAAAAAAGGCTACTAGTTTGCTTATTTACCCGAGTTCGTAGCTCCAATTAATGAAGTTGACAATGGCGTGAATAGATAAATTTGAACACGATATACATGAGATATTAAAATGATCATCCTCTTTATTGTTTCAAATCAAAAAGTCTTACAATTGTTTATAATAATTAGTCTTTATTTAAATCAGTCACAACACAACTATAATAATAACCTGCAAAGTTAAAATAATCAGTTCTTGTTGTTTACCCACTCTACTAAACACAACTATGCTCTAATCCCGGATTTCACTCCACTTCTATACACTATTTTCAATATCCACTTACTATGTCACAACTCACAATCACTGCAACAACCTTTCATTCTTTTTGTTCTTCACTTTTTGACACTCCAAGCGAAATTAACTGTAGCTACTGCCACGGCACTCTTATATACACGCAGGACTGGATCTCGACAGTTCTGGAAGTTTCACTGGTGGCTCCAGATATTCTCAGTCTTAGCATTCATTGTAAATTAGGAATTCTAAGTATATTTACTTTTTTATCCGGGATGGTTTCCTTAAGAAGATATGAGCTACTTTGCGGAAAAAAGTGTCAACCCTGCACTTAATAGACAGAAAAATACAATAGTAAGTACCTACTAAGTTTACACCCAGATTAAGATGGTAGCATAGAAACGTTCCATTATCAAGTACCAATTATTTGAACATTAACCTTTAAGTGGTAAGGTGGAACGACTTACTCTTACGCCAACGCGGTGTCTCACAGGCACGGAAGACATTAATGCATCATTGGGGGGCTATGCAATATTTTTGTGTTAATATATGCTTGTTATTTAATTTTTTGAACCTATAATAATCGGATACATTTGTGTTTAGTTATTTTTTATTTGACAAAAAATGAAAAAAATTACTTTTAAAATAACAATCTCAAAAAATTAAGTTAAAATTCCTAGTCAACAGGTGGCAATAAAATATAATCAAATAATATTTGATTATATTTTTTTTATTTTTTTTTATTTATGGCTGCAATAAACTGCATTATGTTACTTTCAGAGATGTGCAATAAATTGAAGCAAACGTAATTGCATAGTTCTTTTAGGAACCTGAAGAGGATAATAGAAAATATTCTTCTTTATGAGACAGTTATTTACTTCCTTTCGATGAATGAAAAGTTTATACAAAGCAATATTTATGTTTGCTTTACCCACAATTCGGTGTAATTAATCATAAAAATAAAGTATTCTTTACGGTAACCCGGTGTCTGCCAGGCACAGAACAGAACATGCTATACTTAAAAAATTTATTACTCGCTTCCTGTGTGCACAAAAATTATGAAATTTTGGCTTTAGTTTCCTAAAGGTACAGTGAAAGAATACACGAAGGGAAAAAATTATTTCTAAAGTAATAACAAAAATATAGCACATTGAAAATGTGTCAGTGTCTGAGAGACACCGCGTTACCACTTAAAGGTTAACAACTGATTTTTGGACTTGAGGAATAAGTAGAACTTGAATGCTTGTAATTCTGTTACACATTAAAAAAAAAAAACACGATTGTACTGAATAGTTGTGTGAAGTAATCTGTTTTCTGGTGAAATTTGCTTGAATCGACTCATGCTGATTTAAATTCAAGATCACCTGTATAATTTTTTATTTATATTCGTAAAAAAACACCTGACATTCTGTCACTTGATGAGTGACATGTAATTCAGATTTCAGGGAAGTACCCAGTTATGCCAGCTTGTAGCTTACCATAGCAAAACAAACTGGAACATTAACTGCTGATGGTATGCTATCGTATAGAGAAAATACATTTTTAAACACTACAATGTTAATTTATGTAACTACAAACCTTAGAGAAAACTTGAGTTCGTATTTGTCATCAAATCGCTGACTAGAGACATCCGTCCTCAAGCCGGGGTAGTTTTTAAGAGTCTCTTGGAGCGACTGCAAAAATTTAGGATCGGAGCCGTTCACCCAAGTGTAAACAGCGTCTATTTTGATTGACTCTTCACATATCTTCGGGGCCAAAACTAAATTATACGCTACCTAAAAGATACACAGATTTATTAATTATTCTATTATTTCATTAAAATCTAGGAAATAGATGAATAGATATAGAAGCAGGGCTAACCTCAAATATTTTTTTAAATAAAAATACTAATATCACAATAATGACTAGAGTTACTGATTTGTACTTTAATATCCGTTTATTAAAACGCCACTTCACAACCATTATTTTTGCATAAAATCTGAGGATCTTTTTATTATAACTTATAACGAACCCACAACCATCATGGTTTGTTTTGTTTATTGTACATTTTATTTTTGGATTTTTATTTAAACTTTTTCCTTTTCGTTTCTCTTACTTGCGCGTGCGCGTCCATGTATTCGGTAGTTCGATGAAATTACATATTCTAATATGAGCTCACGCTCTTTTCTGCGCGCACGATATACGATATACCTATCATCTGTCGTCCTATAAGTAGATATAACATGATTGTGCGCTCATGGAAAAACTGATGTTTTTAGAAGGTATAATAGAAGGTAATTTGACATTCCCAGTAAGCGTTAATGTCGACTGTCGATGAAGGGACTGTTAGGTTACACTGTCAGTTGGTGTCGGTATTGTCGCATTGTCGGGGGTACCTGTATTACCGACACTAACGCTTACTCGTAGCGCATTCACTCGGTGACATTTATTTAACACGGTTATGTTTGAACAGCTGGATGTCATATTTTTGGCACATTTGGTCACAGGTTAAGACATCAACTGGAAAAAAGCGAAGTTTTAAAAATGAAAAAAATAATATAACACGAATAGAAATCGAGGAATCCTCTTTCAGTGGGTATTAAAAACATATTACAGGTCTATAGGGGTCTATGAATCTGTAGACTTATATTATATCTCAATATCTAATTCATACTAATTAATACAGAGAAAAACGGTCTTGATTAAACACACGAACGACAGAGTGACCTTAAGTAGGTACCTATAAAAAGACCCTCCCATACTGATCCTTAAAAATACGATTACAGGGTGTAATAAAACCTACCTGCTAAACTTTTAGGTATAACTACCTACTGAAATTCTGAGCCCCGTATATTTTCTGCAATCATAATTATTGCCTGCTGGCTGCATTTTTTGTCCAGAAAATCCCAGTAACGGATGAGTATTACCAGAGACAACATACTATAATTTCTCTATGAGTATTACTGATATAGAGGACTATAATGAGTTTAATAGGTATATTTGGAAAGTTACCTTTAGGCAACGCGAACAAGTAGAAAGCCATTTTCTTATTGTTGAAACATATCCTTGCAAACGCATCAAAAGTTTACCATTTTTAGAAAATACGCGGACTTAATAACAAATTATGTGAATTTTTAGATAATAATTATACGTTCATGGAAAATCTGACGTTTTTGAAGTTAAATTTGACATTCCCAACGTTTTGTGAGAATAAGAATGAGATACCCTAGTAAGCGTCAGTGTCGGTAATGCAGGTTCCCTAATTGTCGGTTTATAAATTTTGTGTCTCTACTCTTTGCTGGTCTGCAGTCTGCAGTGATGTGCCTTAACGCCGTGTCCTAGCTGCATCCGGGTAATGCGTTGCGTGCGATGCGGGGAACGCACGCAACGCAAACTCGCACGAGAAATTTTGAGTGTGTCCTAACTGAATGCGTGCGTTGCGGGCGAGAAAATGGTTTCCAATCCAACTATTTCTGGTGCAGCTTCAGATTAAATACGTTTTAATTTGGAAACCAGTAGGTTGTTGGAGCTTGAAAGACTTGAAAATCACAGAAAGAAACATGTTACTTAAGAGAAAGAAACAATAAGACGCAAGTAATCTATAGAAATAGGTATAGATTTGATAGATAGATAAATAGCAGGTAGGTTAAATATAAAAAGGTCTACAATAGAAGTTAATAGACCTCATACTTACTTTAAAAACCTAAATTCGAGACATTTTCACATTCCCAGTTGTTCAAGAAATTATGTTAGATGTTACAACGTCGCAGATGCGTTGTGATGATATTTTGTACAGATTCACGCACTCTTCCGATGCCCGTCGACTTGCAATGTGTACGTTGATTTGACTGATTTATTAAAACTAAAATTAAAGGTATTAAATTAAAAAGATTGTTTAATATAAAGGCAATTAAGTAAAACCAGAAAATATACAGTCATTCTATCGAATTCATTATGGTCCTTCGATCCCCATTTTAGTAAAAAACAAAGATTTAAAAGTTCAGTCAGGTTGTCATTCCACGGTCCAGTCGTCCGGTGGCTCAAGGGAGCAGCAACGAAGATAGCGAGATACATACTCTGGTAGAAGGGTGAGAAGAATAGATCAGGAGACGAGACAAGTTTCATCGACGCTTCAAGCAGCACCATCACCAGTTTTCAAGGTTGTATTCATTTCCTTTATTTCCAATTTTATTTCCACGTTTGTTTCACCTACACAATGATGATTATTCCTGAAACAAATGAAATTAAAGGTAATGCATGATTCAATCTAATTATTCAAAGACAAAGTTCAGCAAAGATTATAATTATTCAGCAAAGATAATAATTATTCAAAGACATTCATTTTAGCAAAGATTTGAATTTAATTGAAATTCGATTTCACACTCGGCGCTCACATGTGGTTGTAGTCAGTGAATGAATTTAATAAATTCGGCAAGTGATCAAAATTATAACACGTTATCATTGTTTGTGTTATTTATTTTCAGCAAAGTAAAGTGCATTGATTTACGTAGATATAGTCCAATAAAGTCTAAAAAGTCATACGTATCGATTAAGAATACACATCCTTTTGATAGTTCGATTTATTTTGTTTCATGTACGTGGTTTTTATAGTAACCGTCCAGTTTGTCTTAACACTCCATCCCGCATAAATAAGTATACGTCAACATTGGTTTTGAATGAGAATTAAATTCACAACACAGAGGATAGAATGTCATTACGTGAATAAATTTTATGTAGTTGTCAGTGGCTCTCAAACTGACGTAAGCGATTCAATTCATTGTTTGAATGATTTTTTCAATAATTTACGCTCCTTTACAACTTGACAATTAACTGTTTGACATTTTCTGGTGAAATTGAAAATATTAATTCGGACGGTTAGTGAGACGTCACATCTGACTTTTTAAAGTTAATCCTAGCTTACCTACTTACTTAATAATTATTATTAGTAAGGTTAATTTCATTTATTTTTATCAACACGATGGCGGATGAAAGTGATGAAATTGTTGCGCAATTAAAACGTGCTAGGGGTACAATTAAGACAAAGTTAACTATTTTTTCTAATTTTTTGGCACCGTTGCAAAAAGATTTTGAAAATAAAAAACCTATTAAAGGTGCAGATTTTAAGCAGTTAGAACATAAATTTGTCAAATTTAAAGATCTAGAGGAAGAATTTGAAACGATTCAGATAAAAGTAGAAAGTTTGTGTGAAGAGAAGGAGCTTGACGAGCAATACAAATACAGGGAAGAATTTGATAGGAGTTTCTCAGCAAGCTTGGCAAATGCTGAAATTATTTTGTCTGATTTTCAGTTAGATAACAGTGATAAAACGCGACCTTTGGTTCAGGCTCAGCAGGTTCAAATAGTAGAGCAGATCACTCAGTCAAATGTAAATAATGTACCGAACCCGCTAGTTTTAAACGATGTCCATGCGCAGCCTAATACAAGTAACCCTTTACAACCATTGCAGCACAGATCAAGTGTACATGATAGCAATGGTGCAATTAGTTTTCACTCAGATACTCAGATAGATGCAAATAGGATGAACATAAAGTTACCAACAATCGAACTTCCGAAGTACAAAGGAGGCCATGTCGAATGGTTGGGCTTCAAAGACTTGTTCATGTCGCTAATTCATAACAATGATTCAATCAATGATATACAAAGGTACCATTACCTTAAGGCATCTTTAGAAGATGAAGCTTTAAGAGTAATACAGTCATTAGAATTTTCCTCAGACAACTATTATTTAGCTTGGGAGTTATTATGCAAAAGATTTGATAACTCTAGGATCCTTGTTCATAGTCATGTTAAATCTATTTTCGAGTTGGAAACACTAGCTAAAGAGTCCTCTAGGAAACTAAGAAATTTAATTGATACTCTTAACAAACATTTACGTTCTCTCGAGTCCTTAGGGCAGCCCGTAAGTCAGTGGGACACTCTATACTAGTTTACATTGTTATGACAAAGTTAGATAGGTCTACGCTTAGGGAATGGGAACGGCACAAGATTGACAATGATTTTCCAAGTCTCGATGATATGATATTATTTTTGAGTACAAGAGCAAATCTCTTAGAAGTTCTAGATACTAATCATAGTGTCAGCAATGTCAACAGAGCTCTACAGAGAGATTTTCGGGGTACTACAGGTCGCCAGATGGCGCTAGTATCGTCGACAGGTGCAAGTTGCTATGTATGCCAAGAATCGCATAAAATTTACCAGTGTAGCGAATTTTTAGGCCTGTCTATTCCTGCTAGAATAGACAAGATAAAACAATTAAGGCTTTGTCAAAATTGTCTTTGTCTAGGGCACAATGAAAAACAATGTCGCTCAGGTGTCTGTGGTCAGTGTAAAGCTAGGCATAATACGTTACTATGTCAAAGAAATGCGCCTGCAAAACCACCACAGGTTTCAATGCAATGTTCTATTGGTAGTCAATTGGTTCTTCTATCAACAGCTATGGTTTCGGTTTTTGATTCGCAAGGTTGTCCTCATAAGGTTAGGGCCTTATTGGATAGTGGCTCACAGTCATGTTTCATATCTCGCAAACTGTGTGATCAGCTAGGAATTCAGGTGAATCCAATTAATGTCAATGTTGTGGGCATTAATCAAGGAATGTCCAATGTCAAGTTTAAATGCAATGTGGTCATATCGGGTAATAATAAAGATCGTACACATGATTTGTCATGTCTGGTAATCAAAGAAATCACAGATAGTATACCCGCAGTACCGTTAGATATTTCCAAATGGAATATTCCAAACCATGTAACTTTGGCAGACAGTCAGTTCAATCATCCTAGTAATATTGAATTACTAATAGGTGCTAGTCATTTTTGGCACCTACTCAAAGGTCAAAGGATAAATTTAGGAAAGAATATGCCAATATTGCAAAACACAGAATTTGGGTATATCATTTCAGGATCTGTTAATCTTCCAGTAGAAAAAACCCATTGTAATTTTTCAAAGAATCAATCGATCAATTTTGACCTGAAGCAGTTTTGGGAGTTAGAAGAGGTTGAAAACTCTTCAACAATTTTGTCAAAGGATGAGCAAGAATGTGAAAAACATTTCACAGAAAATCTCACAAGGTTAGACGATGGGAGGTACAAAGTTCGCATACCTCTAAAGTATCCTAGAGAATTTTTAGGTGATTCAAATAGAACAGCAATGAGTAGGTTTCTCAAGTTAGAGCATAAATTACAGATGAATCCACAAGTACGGCAAGATTATTGTAAGTTCATGCAAGAGTATCAATCATTGGGTCATATGTCATTGTCAGATGAGAGCAAGCAAGCAGATATTTCATATTATCTACCTCATCATTGTGTGTCAAGGGAAGAGAGCATTACAACTAAGGTTAGAGTTGTCTATGATGGGTCTCATGCGACTAGCTCAGGTTGGTCAATCAATGACTTACAACATGTAGGTCCACCTATTGTTAACGACATCGTGTCAGTTTTGCTAAGATTTAGGAAGCATAATTTTGTCGTTTGTGCAGACATTGAAAAAATGTACAGGCAAATTATGATTGATGAGGAAGATAGGTCTCTGCAAAAGATATTCTGGCGAGCAAGCCCCAATGAACCAGTAAAGATATTTGTACTCAATACTGTTACATATGGTACTAGGTCGGCACCCTTTCTAAGTATGAGATGCCTGAAACAAGTGGCTTTAGACAATGTAGAGAGGTTCCCAATTTCAAGTAAGATTATCTTATCAGATTTTTACGTCGACGACCTCATGACAGGTTTTGAGACAGAAACAGAGGCAATTCAGGTTTCGCAAGAGATACAATCAGTTTTAAATTCGGCAGGTTTTCCACTGCAAAAGTGGAACTCGAATTCTCCATCTATATACAAGGTTTTACGCAAGAGCAATGACCCGATAAACTTAGTCAAGTTGGTAAGCACAGATAAAGTCAAAATACTAGGTTTGCAATGGAAATCCACAGATGACAAATTAACTTTTCACGTTGACAAGGCTTCAGATACGTCACAAGTAACGAAGAGAAGTATTCTTTCTGATATTTCTAAATTATATGATCCATTAGGCTTAGTTAGTCCATGTATTGTACTGGGAAAGTTAATCATCCAAGATCTTTGGCGAGTGAACAATGATTGGGACGATCCAGTTCCAGAAAACTTAGAATCCAATTGGAAAATGTTCAGAGCACAGCTACCCATTCTCAATACTCTAGAGTTTCCAAGGCAAGTGACAGTTCCAAATGCAAAGATTTTAGAGTTACACGGGTTCTCTGATGCATCACTGTACAGCTATGGTGCAGTGATTTATTTACGAAGCATAGATCAACAAGATAAGGTTTCTGTTAACTTGCTGTGTGCAAAGACAAAGGTTGCACCAGTTAAGTCACAAACAATACCACGCTTAGAATTGCTAGGAGCACTTACACTAGCACGTTTAACAAACAAAGTATTGAATTCAATGAATCTTCAGGTGAAGTGCTACCAATGGTGTGATTCAAAGATCGTTTTAAGTTGGATACATACCGAACAAAGATTAATGCAGACTTTTGTTAGCAACAGGGTAGGGGAAATCAGAAAACTTACCTGTGTAGATGACTGGCATTACATTAGGTCAGAAAACAATGCAGCTGACATAGTTTCGCGAGGAGCACTTCCAGAGTCCTTAGTTGGAAATGTTCAATGGCTCCAAGGTTCACCGTTTCTCTCAGATACAGAGATTTATCTAGAATCAAATCCCACTGTTCCATTAATAGACTTACCTGAAATTAAGGCAAAATGTTTATTATCAACGGAAGTTTCCTTAAAAGATTCAACCTTCTTTGAATTCAAAAGATACTCTACTCTAACGAGAGCAAAACATGTCATGGCATATGTCCTTAGATTCATTTCTAATTGCAAGATAAAGGCCGAGCACAGGAATAGGTCCCTTTTGTCCATTCAAGAATTAGCAAGTAGCTTGAAGTGTTTGGTTCGTTTGTCTCAATCAGAATGTTTTAGCAATGAATTGTGTACAATGAATAATAAGTTACAATTAAAAGACAACAATAAATTAAGTAGTCTTTCTCCTTTCATTGATGAGGAAGGTATACTACGTGTTGGAGGGCGTATTAAACATTCCAATGTGACATTTAATGCAAAACATCCAATGTTGCTTAGTCACAAACACCATTTCACAAAGTTGGTGTTTGAACATTTTCACAAGATGTATTGTCATGCACCTCCACAAATGTTACTTTTTATTGTCCGTCAAGAATTTTGGCCAACTTCAGGAATTTGTACATCAAAGTCAATAGTACGAAAATGCGTGAAGTGTTTCAAATTCAAACCTAGGTCAATTAATCCAATAATGGCTGATTTGCCCAAGGACAGAGTCACGATGACCAGTCCATTTTATGTAACAGGCTTAGATTATGCTGGTCCTTTCATGCTGCGTGACCGATGGGGTAAAGGTGCGAAGTTTTATAAATCATGCATTTGCGTTTTCATATGTTTTTGGAGTAAGGCTGTTCATTTTGAAATTGTAACAGATTTGACAACTGAGAATTTTATTTCTGCCTTCAGACGTTTTGTATCCAGACGTGGTAAGCCATACAAGGTCTGGTCAGATAATGGAACAAACTTTGTAGGGGCAAATAAAGAATTGCAAGCGCTATCAAGATTTATTAATCAATCACAGAGTGAAATCAATGCACAGTGCGCTGCTGAGGGTATTATTTGGAGTTTCAATCCGCCTAACTCTCCACACTTTGGAGGCATTTGGGAAGCGAGTGTGAAAAGCTTTAAATATCATTTTTACCGAGTCATTGGTGACACAAAATTGACATACGAGGAGTTCCTTACTGTCACAACTCAGATTGAATCTGTATTGAATTCCCGACCACTTTATCCTATGTCTTCCAATCCTGATGACATGCAACCACTCACGCCATCGCATTTTTTGATTGGGAAGTCACTCATAACTCTACCTGATCCATTACTCGACAACATTCCAGTCAATCGATTATCAAGGTTTCAACTCCTTCAACGAATCAACCAGTCTTTTTGGAAGGTCTGGTCAAGAGACTATTTGAACAGTCTACAGCAACGAGGAAAATGGCACAAGCAGTCAGCAAACATCAAGATCGGTGCTTTAGTAGTCATCAAAGACGACAACTTACCTCCTTGTTCCTGGCCCATGGGACGTGTTACACAGCTGTTTCCAGATCAAGATGGAATCATACGTACTGTTTGTGTTAAAACTGCACATGGTGAATACAAACGTTGTGTTGCTCGGTTGTGTCCATTGCCAGACGATACCTGTGAGAAAATTGTTACTTAAAACATTATAAATGTGTGTGTGATGCATTTATTTCATTCAGTGAAAATTTTAGTTACTATTATACTATGATGTTACTTAGTTTATACTTACCTACCATGTTCAGGTACTTAATCTAAGAATTCCAATGTTATGTCTTTTTGATTGTTAATTTTGTAATTGACAAGTCAATGGCCGGGAGGATGTTCAAGAAATTATGTTAGATGTTACAACGTCGCAGATGCGCTGTGATGATATTTTGTACAGATTCACGCACTCTTCATATGCCCGTCGACTTGCAATGTGTACGTTGATTTGACTGATTTATTAAAACTAAAATTAAATGTATTAAATTAAAAAGATTGTTTAATATAAAAGCAATTAAGTAAAACCAGAAAATATACAGTCATTCTATCGAATTCACCAGTGTACCTTGACTCTTGTTCTTGTAAAATAGATTTCTTTTATTGCACAAAATGTTCCGCTTTGGCACGAAGGCAATCGAAATTAAAAAAATTTCCTGCCCGCCGCAAAAATCGCAAGATTTTGACAGATGAAAAAACTAAATATTTCAATTTAAAACAATGCGTGCGTTGCGGTGTCGTTTTATCGTACGACTTTGCGGGCAAACGCGTCTACTGAGGACACTCCCATTGCTTTGCATGTGTTTTATTTTAATCGTTCCCCGCAACGCACGCACGCAACGCACGCAACGCAGTCCCCGGATGCAGCTAGGACGCGGCGTTACGCGTAAGGAATTCATCCTCTACGTTTGACGTAAAGAATGGAACAAATACGTAAGGAATGTAAATAATGTAAAGAAAACGTAAAGAACAGGTAAAGAATAGGTAAAGAAAAATAACGAAAACAATTGAAAAGCAAGGTTATGTTCTATGTTTGTTTTGATAACAATTATTATTGTTTATGTTATTTTATTATTATTAATGTTCATGAATGAATCCCACTGCCGCACGCCGCACACAATACATTACGTTGGTTGGAAGAAGTCAAAATTCAGGAATATTCTGAGTTCCAGTTCATCGAAATTAAAATAGGTATATAACAATAAATTTTATATTCAGTTCTTTATTTTTATTCGCACTCCACTTCAAGCATGATTTTTCCAATTTTAGGAATGAGGTCCTGAATCACCTGAGGTCCTCCTGAACCAGCAGATTTAATTCCCATTACTCGAGTAGTAATTATTTATCAGAAGGAAAAGTTCAAAAACGTGAACATTGGACAGCGACAATCAAACTTCATTCTGATAATGAATAATTCAGATCATTCGTATCACTGCCAATTTATGAGTCAAAAGCTTGTAAGAGGAAATTAATACAGCAGCAAGTTACGAATATATTTCTTCAGAACCTGAGAACCACTCAGAGAAGTATTTTGTGAAGAAATTTTTTTCATGAAAACACTAGTAGGTACATGTCGAAGTAGATGTGAAGCTGAAAACAGAGGTTTCCAGTATAAAAAGTATGTTTGAAACTTTCAGTTATAAAAAAAATTGAGTGAAGTACTATGATTATATTTATTTATTTAAGGTTTTGCATCAAGTTTTTACTATGAAAAGCACCACCGACATAGAACACGTCATTTTGGCGTTTCTTGCAGTCGCCATCTGCTAGTCTGGTTAGACCACTTACTGATCTGGCGAGACTAGCTCTGGCATATCGATAATGTCCCAACAACACCTCCTATCTGCACCTAACTGCAAAAATAAACTCAAATGCTTATTACAGTTCGAAGGAATATCTCTTATCTACCTACTAATAATATATGAAAGTCCCATTTGGTACGACTTTACATTCTTTACCTCCAAAAAACGTCCATGTAAAGAATTAATTCTTTACCCGTAAAGAATTGGTCTGGTACTATTTTATGTCACAACGACAGCAGTCATGGTCATTGTCATCTTTCCATATCCATAGATTATAAATTTTATAATATTATTCTATGGGTTATCCGGTCATCTAACCTCAAACCTCACTTATCAAACGTGAAAATTTGAATTTTTTTATGGTAATAAATATAAAATATAATTAAGTTTATAAATATTTACAGCGTTACAGGACAGCTGATTGTTTTAAACACTTTAAAGTGAATTTAATTTAAATTTAACTGAGAGTGATGAATAATTCATTAAAAAATGCAGCTAAACTTCTCAAACTTAGACCAAACAAATTACCAATCACCTGTAGGTGCAACCAGTTCTCATCAAGCCGAAACTTGATACTGGGAATAGAAACATCCTGTGACGATACAGGATGCGCTGTTATAGACACAAACGGCACCATCCTTGGGGAATCCTTAATATCCCAACAAGAAATTCACTTGAGAAACGGTGGAATAATACCGCCCATTGCCCAAGACCTCCACAGGAAGAACATCGAAACAGTTGTACAAAATGCCATAAGGCAGTCTGGTGTGGATATGGAAAACATCAACGCAGTAGCTGCTACAGTCAAACCTGGCCTACCCTTATCTCTAACAATCGGGACGAGGTATGGTAAATATTTGTGCCGAAAGTATGGGAAACCGTTCATCCCGATTCATCACATGGAAGCACACGCCCTGGCTGCAAGACTCGAAGATCGAACAATCGAATTCCCTTTTCTAGTTTTACTAATAAGTGGAGGGCATTGCTTGCTAGCTGTGGTAGAAGATGTCGATTCTTTTTATTTACTGGGCGAGAGTATGGACGACGCCCCAGGCGAGGCGTTTGACAAAATTGCAAGACGAATGAAGCTGAGAAATCTACCCGAGTACGCGAACGTATGCGGCGGGAGAGCTATCGAACTAGCAGCCTCGAAAGCTGATGATCCGCTGCAGTTCAAATTCACAGTTCCTTTACTGCAGTTACGGAACTGCAATTTCAGCCTATCGGGGATAAAAACCCAGACAATTCTGCATGTAGAAAGCGAGGAGAGACGGTACAATGTACCGCCCGACGGGGTGATACCGTCTGTTGATAATCTGTGCGCTGGGTTTCAGATGACACTGGTACGGCATTTGTGTCATCGAGTGCAAAGAGCTATGGAATTTGTAAGCAAGAAGGAGATGATCCCTGCTAGTAAGAGAACTTTGGTTGTTTCTGGGGGTGTTGCTTGCAATGATTTTATTGCTGAAGGTAATTTTTTTTGTGTAGATTTTTGTCTTTTTTTCAAGGCTTGAGCACCCTTGTGCATACAGCCAGCGATTTCTTCTATCGATCTTTGATAAGTCAAATTAACTTCCATTCAATTCAAAGCACTTGATTAGTTTTATTATAAACTCTGATATCGTATAGTCCATAATGTTATTTTTATTTATATTTAATTGAGCCAGTTCTTCATTTTATGTTACAGGTCTTCAGATCGTCTGCAACGAGTTAGAGTACAGGTTCGTTCGTC
The DNA here is from genome assembly GCA_910589415.1 of Malachius bipustulatus. Lineage (NCBI taxonomy): Eukaryota > Metazoa > Arthropoda > Insecta > Coleoptera > Melyridae > Malachius > Malachius bipustulatus. The sequence continues at coordinate 19,666,349 of OU342638.1, read as the reverse complement.
CGTCCCATAAGCTCTGCACCGATAACGGCGTCATGATCGCCTGGAACGGAGTGGAAAAGTGGAACAGAAAAATCGGAATCTTCAAGAATTACGATCACATCGATATCGAGAAAACAGCCCCCTTGGGGAAGAGTTTGATAGAAGATGTTAAATTGGCTAATCTTCCTTGTAAATGGGTCAGATTGAGGAAGTTGGTAAATGCCTTTGAAAAAGAAGGAAGGGTAGAAGAAGCGGTCAAGTGAAGAAGAATTATAACAAAATAGTTAGTAAAAAGAGAGTGAAAATGTAAGACATCTGAGAGATAGAGAAAGGGTATAAGATGTGCCTTATGAGACGATATAAGAATAAATAAATCATACCTATGAGGGTGAACAATGAATCCAAATAATAATGAATAAAATTATTTTTCATGTCCTTAATTGAATCTAAAATTCTTTTTCTTTATAGTATCCCAGATTTATTGGCTAAATGTGTTTACTTATAAATTTATATGTATTGTTGTGGGTATGAAGTAGTTACCACCTGGAATTCAGGGGGGTGGGCAATTTTCAATGTGAAAAATTGTTTCCTCTTTCCTTTTTCACCAGAAAACGTAAAGATCAAGGTCCAGAATGGAGTGTTTCTTTCTTTTTTCTTCTAACACAAATGATAGGAACCTCATAAAGCCTCCGAATCCCCTTCAACCTGGGGGATACTCCGTACCCTCCAGATCCCCTAAAGAGAACGTAATTTTTTTAACTCGAGTAGGGCCCCAAAATCTGTACCGCTTGGGGCCTCCACTTAACTGGATCCGCCTTTGGAAGAGGGGAGGGTGTGGGGTTGACACTATTTACTCCCCACCCGGACTGAAACTGTTTCACCGACCCAGATTCCCTCCAATTGGAAAACTTAGCTGACTGGTTACCTACATAAAAAGTAAAAACCCAACTGACAGTGGTGGTGACAATTCAAAAATTTATTAATAAATATGTAAAAATATTGAAATAAAATGAATCACTCGATTTGATCTGCATTTTTGGGGGTGAGGGATGCATCCGATGTAAAAATTTTTCAGGCAATGGTTTGATATAATTTTCTCACACAAATTCATGAATCGCGATAAAAAATTGCAGTTCCTATTGAAAATTTCAAATCACTCCCACCTCCTCGCGATGGGGTAGGGTGGAGGAGGTTATTGTTGTGTCGCAACTGATAATATCCATGTCCCCCTTCCAAGCCAATTTCTTGACTGAAATAATTTTTCAATACCAGTGGTCAGGCATCTACTAGGGAAATGGATCAACAGGAAGTACTGGATTTCATCAATGCAAAATGAAAAGTGTATACTAAAAGTTTAAATATTCCAAATAAATAACAAAAGTTTTATATTCCAAATATAAATTTATATAAATATATTTTTTTTTGCTTCCAAGTGTATTTTTACCTGTAAGAAATGAAAAATACGGGTTTTAAAATACTGGCCTAATATACCTAAGTTGAAAAACTAAGTATTTAAAGATCAAAATTATGAATAGCCCCAGGATAAAAAAAACCACCAATTGCAGATAAAAAAAATTTACTCAATAAAAAAACAAATTGTTTCTAATCCAACTGTATCAAAACTCTCTTCTTCCAAAATCTGAATCATTTAATTTCGGCAGCTTAATACTCCTCGGCTCCCTCACCCTCGCCTTCGCCGCTGTCCATGCCAACCTCCTCATAATCCTTCTCCAATGCTGCCAGATCCTCTCTGGCCTCAGAGAACTCGCCCTCTTCCATACCTTCGCCCACATACCAGTGCACGAAAGCTCTCTTGGCGTACATCAAGTCGAACTTGTGGTCCAACCTGGCCCAGGCCTCTGCAATGGCAGTAGTGTTGGACAACATGCACACAGCACGCTGTACTTTGGCCAGATCACCGCCTGGAACGACGGTGGGAGGTTGGTAATTGATGCCAACCTTGAAGCCCGTAGGACACCAGTCCACAAACTGGATGGTTCTCTTGGTCTTGATGGTTGCAATTGCCGCATTGACATCTTTCGGGACTACGTCTCCTCTGTACAACATGCAGCAGGCCATGTACTTTCCGTGACGAGGGTCGCATTTAACCATCTGGTTAGCTGGCTCAAAGCAGGCATTTGTGATTTCGGCCACACTCAACTGCTCGTGGTAGGCCTTCTCGGCCGAGATAACTGGGGCGTAAGTGACCAGTGGGAAATGGATACGGGGGTAGGGCACCAAGTTGGTCTGGAACTCAGTCAAGTCTACATTGAGGGCACCGTCGAACCGCAGAGAGGCGGTGATGGAGCTCACAATCTGGCCGATTAATCTGTTCAGGTTGGTGTAAGTGGGGCGTTCGATGTCCAGGTTACGGCGACAGATATCATAGATGGCCTCATTGTCGACCATGAAAGCACAGTCAGAGTGTTCCAGGGTTGTATGGGTGGTCAAGATGGAGTTGTAGGGTTCAACAACAGCAGTAGAAACCTGTGGGGCCGGATAGATAGCGAATTCGAGTTTGGATTTCTTGCCATAATCAACTGAGAGGCGTTCCATCAACAGGGATGTAAAGCCGGAGCCGGTGCCGCCGCCGAATGAGTGGAAGATAAGGAAACCCTGTAGTCCAGTGCATTGGTCAGCCAATTTACGAATCCTGCAATTGCAATAATTCCAGATTAATCAAATAATTAAATTAAGAGGGAAAAAATACTGACCTATCCAAAACCAGATCGACAATTTCTTTTCCAATCGTGTAATGACCTCTAGCGTAGTTATTGGCGGCGTCTTCCTTTCCTGTGATGAGTTGCTCGGGGTGGAACAATTGCCTGTAAGTGCCGGTCCTAACTTCATCCACGACTGTTGGTTCCAGATCCACAAACACGGCGCGGGGCACGTGTTTGCCTGCGCCGGTCTCGCTGAAGAAGGTGTTGAAAGAATCGTCACCTCCTCCGACGGTCTTGTCACTGGGCATCTGGCCGTCAGGTTGGATGCCATGCTCCAAACAGTACAATTCCCAGCAGGCGTTGCCAATCTGGACTCCGGCTTGGCCGACATGAACTGAGATACACTCACGCTGAAAAGAATTTATTTCATTAATTGACGTATTGTGAAAGTATTGTAAGAAAAAATCCTAATCCAGTGAAATTAATTGAAAAACATGTCCTTATTTTTATAACCTTAAAAAAAAAAACACTTCTACACTATGCAAGAAAAACAGGCTAACTGGATCATATCTTGTTTTATACTTACAAAAAGTATAAAGAAAAATATTAACTTTGGTCTTTATGGAGATGAGCGGCATTGGTATAGGGCGATTTGGCTTATACTATCGGATAGCTTGTGTCTCTAGGAGTATCAAGGTACCATTGAATTTTTGCGCCGGCAAGTAATAGTCGAGAAATAAGGTCTTAAAGTTTCATCCTTGCCCTAATATGTGTATTCGTAGTTCGTACATATGCGCTCGAACAGGAAGCTCGCACTCCGTCGGACACACGACTATGAGTGCGTGCTTCCCGTTCGAGCGTATATGTACAAACACACGTAATGACACTTTAAGGCCTTATTTCTCGACTATTACTTGCCTGCGCAAAAATTCAATGGTATCTTGATACTCCTAGAGACACAAGCTATCCGATAGTATAAGCCATTTCGCCCTATATCCATGCCGCTCATCTCCATAATTACCTTAACTTTTCCCACCCATAAGAAAAACTTCAAGCTTTAGCTGCAGGACAGTAAAATGAAATGAATTGGGTAATTTCCTAGAAGAAGTAGGTACCTAAGTACTTTAATTTGTCCTGAATCTGAAAAAAAGGGGTGAACGACCCTGATCCATTCTCCCATCAAATAAAATTGACAAATCACCAGGAATAATAAATTATTTAATTGAGGACATAGACATGAGGCTGTTTCATAGAAAGTAACAAGAAAACCAATTTTCCAACTTTTCACTGATGACTCATAGGTAGGTTACCTACTAATTAATTGGTATTAACCTTTAAGTGGTAACGCGGTGTCTCTCAGACACTGACACATTTTCAATGTGCTATATTTTTGTTATTACTTTTGAAATAATTTTTTCCGTTCGTGTATTCTTTCACTGTACCTTTAGAAAACTAAAGCCAAAATTTCATAATTTTTGTGCACACAGGAAGCGAGTAATAAATTTTTTAAGTATAGCATGTCCTGTTCTGTGTCTGGCAGACACCGGGTTACCGTAAAGAATAGTTTATTTTTATGATTAATTACACCGAATTGTGGGTAAAGCAAACATAAATATTGCTTTGTATAAACTTTTCATTCATCGAAAGGAAGTAAATAACTGTCTCATAAAGAACAATATTTTCTATTATCCTCTTCAGGTTCCTAAAAGAACTATACAATTACGTTTGCTTCAATTTATTGCACAGCTCGGAAAGTAACATAATGCAGTTTATTGCAGCCATAAATAAAAAAAAAAATAAAAAAATATATAATCAAATATTATTTGATTATATTTTATTGCCACCTGTTGACTAGGAATTTTAACTTAATTTTTTGAGATTGTTATTTTAAAAGTGAAATTTTTTATTTTTTGTCAAATAAAAAATAATTAAACACAATTATTGTATCCGATTCTTATAGGTTCAAAAAATTAAATAACAAGCATATATTAACACAAAAATATTGCATAACCCCCCAATGATGCATTAATGTCTTCCGTGCCTGTGAGACACCGCTTTGGCGACTGGTGTGAAAACAGCTGCTAAAAAGATAGCTGACAATTTTTGAACGCACTGTATGTACTTGTATACTTTGAAATATTATCTGATAGCTACCGATTTGTGTTGTTTATTTCAAGCTACTTATTTACATCGAAGTAAACAATAAATAATGCCTTACAGCAAATTATTGAGACTGAGTTATTTAATTTGGACATGGGAAATTATTACCTCTTCTTTTAAAAACCTCTAGAAATTAGGTAGGTACTAATATGTAGATTCCAATTTTTTCAGGAAAATCATAAATCGAATAACTCGATTTGCCAAAATAGAAAAATTTTGAGAAAATTACGGGAGATCACCAGAACCGGTACCTACTAGGTACACCAGAAACGATTTCTTGCAAACCACTACAGAGGCGGGTACTTTGAATCAAGTCAAACTTCCCCATAAAAATGAAAAATTAAAAAAACCTATTTGCCAAAATAGAAAAATTTTTAAAAAATTACGGGAGATCACCAGAACCGGTACCTACTAGGTACACCAGAAACGATTTCTTGCAAACCACTACAGGGGCGGGTACTTTGAATCAAGTCAAACATCCCCATAAAAATGAAAAATTAAAAAAACCTATTTGCCAAAATAGAAAAATTTTGAAAAAATTACTGGAGATCACCAGAACCGGTACCTACTAGGTACACCAGAAACGATTTCTTGCAAACAACTACAGGGGCGGGTACTTTGAATCAAGTCAAACTTCCCCATAAAAATGAAAAATTAAAAAAACCTATTTGCCAAAATAGAAAAATTTTTAAAAAATTACGGGAGTTCACCAGAACCGGTACCTACTAGGTACACCAGAAACGATTTCTTGCAAACAACTACAGAGGCGGGTACTTTGAATCAAGTCAAACTTCCCCATAAAAATGAAAAATTAAAAAAACCTATTTGCCAAAATAGAAAAATTTTGAAAAAATTACGGGAGATCACCAGAACCGGTACCTACTAGGTACACCAGAAACGATTTCTTGCAAACCACTACAGAGGCGGGTACTTTGAATCAAGTCAAACTTCCCCATAAAAATGAAAAATTAAAAAAACCTATTTGCCAAAATAGAAAAATTTTGAAAAAATTACGGGAGATCACCAGAACCGGTACCTACTAGGAACACCAGAAACGATTTCTTGCAAACAACTACAGGGGCGGGTACTTTGAATCAAGTCAAACATCCCCATAAAAATGAAAAATTAAAAAAACCTATTTGCCAAAATAGAAAAATTTTGAAAAAATTACGGAAGATCACCAGAACCGGTACCTACGAGGTACACCAGAAACCATTTCTTGCAAACAACTACAGGGGCGGGTACTTTGAATCAAGTCAAACTTCCCCATAAAAATGAAAAATTAAAAAAACCTATTTGCCAAAATAGAAAAATTTTGAAAAAATTACGGGAGATCACCAGAACCGGTACCTACTAGGAACACCAGAAACGATTTCTTGCAAACCACTACAGGGGCGGGTACTTTGAATCAAGTCAAACATCCCCATAAAAATGAAAAATTAAAAAAACCTATTTGCCAAAATAGAAAAATTTTGAAAAAATTACGGGAGATCACCAGAACCGGTACCTACTAGGTACACCAGAAACGATTTCTTGCAAACCACTACAGAGGCGGGTACTTTGAATCAAGTCAAACTTCCCCATAAAAATGAAAAATTAAAAAAACCTATTTGCCAAAATAGAACAATTTTGAAAAAATTACGGGAGATCACCAGAACCGGTACCTACTAGGAACACCAGAAACGATTTCTTGCAAACCACTACAGGGGCGGGTACTTTGAATCAAGTCAAACATCCCCATAAAAATGAAAAATTAAAAAAACCTATTTGCCAAAATAGAAAAATTTTGAAAAAATTACGGAAGATCACCAGAACCGGTACCTACGAGGTACACCAGAAACCATTTCTTGCAAACAACTACAGGGGCGGGTACTTTGAATCAAGTCAAACTTCCCCATAAAAATGAAAAATTAAAAAAACCTATTTGCCAAAATAGAAAAATTTTGAAAAAATTACGGGAGATCACCAGAACCGGTACCTACTAGGAACACCAGAAACGATTTCTTGCAAACCACTACAGGGGCGGGTACTTTGAATCAAGTCAAACTTCCCCATAAAAATGAAAAATTAAAAAAACTTATTTGCCAAAATAGAAAACATTTGAAAAAATTACGGGAGATCACCAGAACCGGTACCTACTAGGAACACCAGAAACGATTTCTTGCAAACCACTACAGGGGCGGGTACTTTGAATCAAGTCAAACATCCCCATAAAAATGAAAAATTAAAAAAACCTATTTGCCAAAATAGAAAAATTTTGAAAAAATTACGGGAGATCACCAGAACCGGTACCTACTGGGAACACCAGAAACGATTTCTTGCAAACCACTACAGGGGCGGGTACTTTGAATCAAGTCAAACATCCCCATAAAAATGAAAAATTAAAAAAAACTATTTGCCAAAATAGAAAAATTTTGAAAAAATTACGGGAGATCACCAGAATCGGTACCTACTAGGAACACCAGAAACGATTTCTTGCAAACCACTACAGGGGCGGGTACTTTGAATCAAGTCAAACATCCCCATAAAATTGAAAAATTAAAAAAACCTATTTGCCAAAATAGAAAAATTTTTAAAAAATTACGGGAGATCACCAGAACCGGTATTACTGGGAACACCAGAAACGATTTCTTGCAAACCACTACAGGGGCGGGTACTTTGAATCAAGTCAAACATCCCCATAAAAATGAAAAATTAAAAAAACCTATTTGCCAAAATAGAAAAATTTTGAAAAAATTACGGAAGATCACCAGAACCGGTACCTACGAGGTACACCAGAAACCATTTCTTGCAAACAACTACAGGGGCGGGTACTTTGAATCAAGTCAAACTTCCCCATAAAAATGAAAAATTAAAAAAACCTATTTGCCAAAATAGAAAAATTTTGAAAAAATTACGGGAGATCACCAGAACCGGTACCTACTAGGAACACCAGAAACGATTTCTTGCAAACCACTACAGGGGCGGGTACTTTGAATCAAGTCAAACTTCCCCATAAAAATGAAAAATTAAAAAAACTTATTTGCCAAAATAAAAAACATTTGAAAAAATTACGGGAGATCACCAGAACCGGTACCTACTAGGAACACCAGAAACGATTTCTTGCAAACCACTACAGGGGCGGGTACTTTGAATCAAGTCAAACATCCCCATAAAAATGAAAAATTAAAAAAACCTATTTGCCAAAATAGAAAAATTTTGAAAAAATTACGGGAGATCACCAGAACCGGTACCTACTGGGAACACCAGAAACGATTTCTTGCAAACCACTACAGGGGCGGGTACTTTGAATCAAGTCAAACATCCCCATAAAAATGAAAAATTAAAAAAAACTATTTGCCAAAATAGAAAAATTTTGAAAAAATTACGGGAGATCACCAGAATCGGTACCTACTAGGAACACCAGAAACGATTTCTTGCAAACCACTACAGGGGCGGGTACTTTGAATCAAGTCAAACATCCCCATAAAATTGAAAAATTAAAAAAACCTATTTGCCAAAATAGAAAAATTTTTAAAAAATTACGGGAGATCACCAGAACCGGTACCTACTGGGAACACCAGAAACGATTTCTTGCAAACCACTACAGGGGCGGGTACTTTGAATCAAGTCAAACATCCCCATAAAAATGAAAAATTAAAAAAACCTATTTGCCAAAATAGAAAAATTTTGAAAAAATTACGGGAGATCACCAGAACCGGTACCTACTAGGTACACCAGAAACGATTTCTTGCAAACCACTACAGAGGCGGGTACTTTGAATCAAGTCAAACTTCCCCATTAAAATGAAAAATTAAAAAAACCTATTTGCCAAAATAGAAAAATTTTGAAAAAATTACGGGAGATCACCAGAACCGGTACCTACTAGGAACACCAGAAACGATTTCTTGCAAACCACTACAGGGGCGGGTACTTTGAATCAAGTCAAACATCCCCATAAAAATGAAAAATTAAAAAAACCTATTTGCCAAAATAGAAAAATTTTGATAAAATTACGGGAGATCACCAGAACCGGTACCTACTAGGTACACCAGAAACGATTTCTTGCAAACCACTACAGGGGCGGGTACTTTGAATCAAGTCAAACATCCCCATAAAAATGAAAAATTAAAAAAACCTATTTGCCAAAATAGAAAAATTTTGAAAAAATTACGGGAGATCACCAGAACCGGTACCTACTAGGTACACCAGAAACGATTTCTTGCAAACCACTACAGGGGCGGGTACTTTGAATCAAGTCAAACATCCCCATAAAAAGGAAAAAAATTGAAAAAAATTTGAAAGAGCATTAAAGCTAGTATCGTTTATAACAGTACATTGAGTATTCATTTTTCAAGGCAGTGTAACATTGTTGATTGATGATTGAGTTTCAGGTATTCCTGGCATAGAACGCAAAGATCATTTTCAGGCTTAATGTACTCCAAGCAATTTAAATGAAATTTTCTCTTGCAACATTTGCAAAAAAAACCAAATGAATCGCACTCGACGTTTTCAGAGCATACCAAACAGAATTCTTGCATGTTTTCTGAATTTTCCAATAATACTTTCCTAAGCTCTTTCCTGTACTCATCCATATTCTTGTTTTTAATTAATGGAATATGGTTAACAGTGTTGAAAAAGAAGTATATTATGAACGCACCACAATTATATTGATCTTTTTGAATTATATGAGGAAGAGATACTGTTTTCCAATTTGTAGTGTCAATATTTGAATACTTCGTATTAATTTTAGAAGGTTTCTTAGCTTCATGAGCCGAATCTGTTGTCTCAACTGTCGTTTTGTGAAAAGCATTGTATTGCCTGAGAAACTCTAGAAACAAAGGAAAATGTAACTCACTTTTTAACATAGTTTTAGTGGTTTTTGAATGGTTGTTTTCCTCGAGGATTTTTTCAACATCCTCGAAAGGGTCAAAGTAAGCGAAAATTTTTTCCGTCAGATCAGCCATAGCGATGCACCAATGGCTTCTAATACATATTGGAAAAATAATTATTTTGCTTTTATCCAAGGCCGTATTTTTTAAAATCAGGTTGTGAAACAAATTACCTTCTTTTAGGTGGGCTGTAAATATTTCAGAGGAATAATTTGCGTGAATAATCTTATAATTTCCATCATTGAAAATGTTTAACAGAATTTCAATTATGACATCTGATAAATAACTCTGATCTAATAATGTATTATATTCACTCAATATCAAGTCTAAAGAATGAAATTTCCGAAACCTCCCAACGGTATATCCCCTTCGTTTAGGAAGATATTTATAATAATCATCATCTAAAATCAGGCCGTTTTCCATGATCTGGAGATTCGGAAGTAAACTATCGTTCGATGACTGTTTCTGATTCTGATCAATGACTTCTAGATGGCGAATCTGATGTAAACAAGAAAAACAGTGGAAAATATCTGCTCCTTCATAATCAAAAAACCCTTCCGCTCTCGCCGGATTATTGATGCGGTCACACTCCCAATGAGCCCATCGGTCACAGGCGTCACATATGACCCAATCTTTTAATGGGCTACTTGTTCTGTCTTGTTCACAATACACGCATTTCGCAAAATCATACTTCCTAGGAACTCTTGTGTTTAACTTGACAGCCATTCTCTTAATGTATCTGCCTTCAAAATGAGTGTTTTTTGATTGAGGCTTCGGACACCAGTTTTCCTTTGAATAAATATCGGTTAACATTTCATTGATATTGGCATTTTTTTTTATGTTCTTACTTTTTTTATATGTTTGTTTAGATATGGTCTGTTTTGTTGGTTTCTTAACTCTTTTTCTACTAGTCAAACTACTTTTGGGAATTCGATGTATCATTTCTTTGTAATAGGTTAACACCTGTTGCCGTTGGTCTCGGACTACTCGGGATAATTTGTCGTTTTTAACATCAAGAACATTGTTCTTTAGCATGTTAAAATGGTGTTCACAACATGCATTACTGACCTTTTCCAAAGTGCTTTTGGGATATCCACGTGCTCTTAACATCAATGAAGAGAACAAAGGGAAAAATGGAAGAAATTTAGTTAAAAATAAACCCCATATTTCAGGATTAAAAAATTCGTTTTTTTCTGTATTGTGTTCTACGGAAAAGAGAGTATTTTCGTAGAGCTCTGAAAAAAAAGCAAAAAATGGGCTCGAACTATACAATGACGCCATTTCTTTTGGTTCATTGAATACTATTTTTTCATTGATGTCAGTCTTCACTTTATCAACAAATGCCTTATTGTTTTCGCTGTTTATAAGGTTTTTAACAGTTGTGAGTGCTTGTTCCACTTGACGGGTATGTTTTTCAGAGTTCAATATAATGATAACAGCTTGAAATAAAATTATTGCATCATTAAAAGTTGTAATCAGTATTGAAGCTGCTATTATTTCCTTAAAAAAAGAACCGGTCTTTTCATTTTTTCCAAGAATACCATCTATGTTCTTGGAAACCATATGCATCCAGTGAGCACAACACAACAGGATGAGAGTGACATTTTCAGAAATGGCTGTACCATTGATTAACACATCGTAACACATTGAAATGTATTCGATCAGCGTTTGCCTATTAAACACAAAGGCAGCTGCATGTAAAGAAGCAAAACTGAAGTCGCTAACAAAGCCTCCAATATAGCTGGCCATGTGCGTTTTTTCTTACAAAACGTAGAAAAGTCGATGAACAATTTTTTCAAAGTGTCAGATGTACCGTCTACAGAATGCATTTCGAAAATGGGACATGTCCGCTGAGAATGATTCACTTGCACAACTGCAGTGTACAACAACATTCTTTTCGATTCATCCAGTTTTATGTTTGGATCATATTTATGGGGGTTTCTGCCAACATTGCCAGTGGCATCGAAATAAACTATTGGAAGTAGATCATAAATTTTTTGATTTTTTAAAATTTCAACTTGTTCTTTACTGTAAAGCTTAATGTTAAAAGGAGTCAAAACTATTTCTTGTATATATTCCGGGTGATCCGCTTTCATTTTGCAAATATCTATTATGTCTGATTGATGTCTGTCCAACATTTTTCGAGCTTCCCACCTGACTTTTCTTACAGTTGGATCCGACTTGATTTTTTGTAAATTGCCACTTTCCAGCAAATTCGTGTTCGCATCTCTAATTGTGTTTTTTTTGTAATGATATGGCTTCATGCTAATCAGCCGTTTCTTCATTAGCTCACGCTCTACCCCTTTTACGTATCGTGTCAATTTAGTCGGGTGGCAATAATCTAAAGAGGTACTATAAACAGTGGATTGTAAGTTTGTCCTGTTAGTTACAATTTTAAATTTCTTACAATTTTGTTTATTGTGGAGACAAGATGCAAAAATTACAATAGTTTTCTTCCAAACCTTGGAAAAATTAATCTTTATTAGACATACATTGTTCACGTACTTTTCTATTCTGTTTCTAAAATAAAATGAATAGTACTTATGAATTAATTTGTTTCCATCAAAAATTCGTGACCAATGCGAGGGATCAATTTGAAAGGACCCTTCAATAAAAGTGCAGTTTTTAAAAGTTAACTTTGCCGTTTGAAATTTTTTATTCTGTGATCCAACAGGCAAAATATTTGAGCGTACTGGCGATTTTGATAGTATTTCCAATTCTTGAGGAATATCAAATAATTCCGACTGATTGGAGGTGTTTTTTATCTTTGAATCCTCTTGATTCTTACCCGGTTCCATTTCAAAAGTATCTGCTGCATTTGAAATATCAATACTAACCGCGTCATTGGGGAGAATTTCGAAATCTTGGATTGAATTTATGTCTATCATCATTTCATCTACGTCTATTATATCCAGTACAATCTCATGCGTTGCAATTGGCATGAACTCAAAAGTACAAACAAAATTTTCACTAGAAGTGCGATTTATTTCATTGTCTGTTGTTGTATTTAGCGAAACACATTTATTATCGTGAATATTATTCACAGATATCTCAGGTAATAAAGGTGGTATTTTAAAAATCGTAGTCTTCCTAGATGTTATGTTTGAGGTCATACTCTCAAATTTTGTATCATTATTGCCAGATTCATTAAAATACATTTCCTCTGATATTGAAGTTGACGGTATTTGCAAAGGAGTCCTCTTGTTAGAACTTAAAGCTGAATCCTCATTTGTAGTACCGTCAGGTATGCTTTGATTTTTCTCCTTGGCAATAATAAAGTCACCAGTGTTAGGACTTTTCTGCTTAGATACTGATAAAAAAACTTGATTAATCATTTTTTTATTACGCTGCATCATTCTAACTACACTGCTAGGATAAATATTCATAGCGTACTTCTTATTCAGATTTGAACATATAGATTTCAAAATTTCATCGGAAGAATCAATTTTGTAAAGCATGTCAATGTTGAAGTTAGGTATTTCCAACAGCAATTTTTCAACGATACTTTTAAGTAAAGCGCCTTTTTGTAACACCATTTTTGCAAAACAGTAGTTGTTTATAAGGCTTTTATCAAAGTTTAGAAAATTTAAATGAACGTTAATGCAAAATGAAAAAATATCACTTCTTGATGCTAATTAAGAAATTAAGATAAATTTACGAATTATTATATTTCTGAAATTTTTTTAGACAAACTGATGACTACCAACCGCGTCAACGAAGTCAGAAAAAAATCGTATCACTACTAACTGTAAATAATAAATTTGAAATCGTCTCGAAACGCAAACGCTGATGATAGATAAGATACCACAACGCCTATATCCAGTAATACACACAATGTATGTATTATGAATACCTGGCAGCGCCTTCGAAGTTTGGTATATCAACTCTCTATGAGACTTACCTGACCGTGTCAGTATAAACTTTTTTATAGCCTATTTCTTGCAAAAAAAAATCAAACAGGCCAGTAGGTTGAAACAAATGAACCTTAAACAACATTTTTCATGTTTTTATTTAATCCAATTTTGTCCAGAAATATAATAATCTTTAAAAAACTGCAATTCATTATCATAAATGTTAACACAGACGTTATTTTCCTTATCTCAATACAGAATTTGTCGATTTATTTTTGAAGATAAACGAAGAACATAATGATATTAGTTATTTGATATTAAAAAAATCAGCAAAAAGTGTTAATATTAATGAAAATGTTATTATATACTTTGTCGCTGCGGACAAGAGCCTGCCAGCTAGGTCGTACACGTATCATGTAGATCTAGACGTTGTGGCATGCATCTAAAATTTAAAACAACGGCGGCCTTGCAATTTATTGACCTTTCTCTATGACTTCTATTTTTTAACTTCTGGTTCAAAAGTAAATAGGCTGTCGCTAAAAACTACTACCAACGTTCTACCGCAGACTACCGAGTAAAAAATATGGTGATTTAACCGAAATTATGTACCTATGTTCAAAAAGCCAACATTTCAAGATTATAGCTTATTAAAAAAGGGTCAACCAAATCCACGTTTTCCAAAATACTCAAGTCAGCAATGGATTAAATGAGAAACTTCAAAATAACACAGCCTTCTCCTATTATTGTCAAGACCAATAAACTGACTTATTAGTCTTACAAACATTGACATATACAGGGTGTCCCAGCTTATTCGAAGCGGTCTCTGTAGGCCAAACGATGGACTTTTTCAAAAAACTTTTTGAAAATTCAAGTACAGAATCACAATGGCCATAATTTAAAATTATTTTGGACTATACAGAGTGGCCCATATGAGAGTGGCATATCAAAGTTATGTTTTTTAAAATGGAATGCTCCTATGTTATTACATTTTTAGAATGTCTGAGAAGAGAAAATAAGGTTGGCTTTTACAGTTGGTGTTTAAATTCAGAAGTTTTTGAGTTATAAACAAGTGAAAATCGTCATTTTTCAAGTTCAAGGCCCTGTACAACGAAAACGACTGAAGATAGAGAAAAACGGTTTACATGTCCCTATTTTAACTTTTTATATACTATCCTATGGTATTGAAACATTTGTACTTTCTTTGATTTTTTTATTTGGCGACGCGTGGAGAAATCTCCGATTTTTTCAAATTTTTTATCACCCTGTATAAACATTTTATCTACATCATAGGATAGTACATGAAAAAGTAAAATAGGGACATGTAAGCCGTTTTTCTCTATCTTGAACCGTTTTCGTTGTACAGGGCCTTGAACTTGAAAAATGACGATTTTCACTTGTTTATAACTCAAAAAACTTCATTTAAACACCAACTGTAAAAGCCAATCTTATTTTCTTTTCTCAGAAAATCTAAAAATGCAATAACATAGGAGCATTCCATTTAAAAAAACATAACTTTGGTATGCCACTCTCATATGGGACACTCTGTATACCCCAAAATAATTTTAAATTATGGCCATTGTGATTCTATACTTGAATTTGCAAATTTTTTTTGGAAAAAATGAATCGTTTGGCCAACAGAGACCGCTTCGAATAAGCTGGGACACCCTGTAGAATGTTCCTCTTTTCGATGTCACGTCTTAGTTTTTACCCCAGAATTTCTTTCGTTTTCACCTTTGTTTTTTTTCAATAATCAGGCGATAGCGGAAGGGTTTTTTGATTATGAAGGAGCAGATATTTTCCATCTTTTTTTTTTTTTGTTTACATCAGATTCGCCATCTAAGTAGAAGTCATTGATCAGAATCAGAAACAGTCATTGAACGATAGTTTACTTCCGAATCTCCAGATCATAGAAAACGGCCTGATTTTAGATGATGATTATTATAAATATGTATCTTCCTAAACGAACGGGATATACCATATTTTGGCAAATAGGTTTTTTTAATTTTTCATTTTTATGGGGATGTTTGACTTGATGTACCCGCCCCTGTAGTGGTTTGCAAGAAATCGTTTCTGGTGTACCTAGTAGGTACCGGTTCTGGTGATCTCCCGTAATTTTTTCAAAATTTTTCTATTTTGGCAAATAGTTTTTTTTAATTTTTCATTATTATGGGGATGTTTGACTTGATTCAAAGTACCCGCCCCTGTAGTGGTTTGCAAGAAATCGTTTCTGGTGTACCTAGTAGGTACCGGTTCTGGTGATCTCCCGTAATTTTTTCAAAATTTTTCTATTTTGGCAAATAGGTTTTTTTAATTTTTCATTTTTATGGGGATGTTTGACTTGATTCAAAGTACCCGCCCCTGTAGTAGTTTGCAAGAAATCGTTTCTGGTGTACCTAGTAGGTACCGGTTCTGGTGATCTCCCGTAATTTTTTCAAAATTTTTCTATTTTGGCAAATAGGTTTTTTTAATTTTTCATTTTTATGGGGAAGTTTGACTTGATTCAAAGTACCCGCCTCTGTAGTAGTTTGCAAGAAATCGTTTCTGGTGTACCTAGTAGGTACCGGTTCTGGTGATCTCCCGTAATTTTTTCAAAATTTTTCTATTTTGGCAAATAGGTTTTTTTAATTTTTCATTTTTATGGGGAAGTTTGACTTGATTCAAAGTACCCGCCTCTGTAGTAGTTTGCAAGAAATCGTTTCTGGTGTACCTAGTAGGTACCGGTTCTGGTGAACTCCCGTAATTTTTTCAAAATTTTTCTATTTTGGCAAATAGGTTTTTTTAATTTTTCATTTTTATGGGGAAGTTTGACTTGATTCAAAGTACCCGCCTCTGTAGTTGTTTGCAAGAAATCGTTTCTGGTGTACCTAGTAGGTACCGGTTCTGGTGATCTCCCGTAATTTTTTAAAAATTTTTCTATTTTGGCAAATAGGTTTTTTTAATTTTTCATTTTTATGGGGAAGTTTGACTTGATTCAAAGTACCCGCCTCTGTAGTTGTTTGCAAGAAATCGTTTCTGGTGTACCTAGTAGGTACCGGTTCTGGTGAACTCCCGTAATTTTTTCAAAATTTTTCTATTTTGGCAAATAGGTTTTTTTAATTTTTCATTTTTATGGGGAAGTTTGACTTGATTCAAAGTACCCGCCTCTGTAGTTGTTTGCAAGAAATCGTTTCTGGTGTACCTAGTAGGTACCGGTTCTGGTGATCTCCCGTAATTTTTTAAAAATTTTTCTATTTTGGCAAATAGGTTTTTTTAATTTTTCATTTTTATGGGGAAGTTTGACTTGATTCAAAGTACCCGCCTCTGTAGTTGTTTGCAAGAAATCGTTTCTGGTGTACCTAGTAGGTACCGGTTCTGGTGATCTCCCGTAATTTTTTAAAAATTTTTCTATTTTGGCAAATAGGTTTTTTTAATTTTTCATTTTTATGGGGATGTTTGACTTGATTCAAAGTACCCGCCCCTGTAGTAGTTTGCAAGAAATCGTTTCTGGTGTACCTAGTAGGTACCGGTTCTGGTGATCTCCCGTAATTTTTTCAAAATTTTTCTATTTTGGCAAATAGGTTTTTTTAATTTTTCATTTTTATGGGGAAGTTTGACTTGATTCAAAGTACCCGCCTCTGTAGTTGTTTGCAAGAAATCGTTTCTGGTGTACCTAGTAGGTACCGGTTCTGGTGAACTCACGTAATTTTTTAAAAATTTTTCTATTTTGGCAAATAGGTTTTTTTAATTTTTCATTTTTATGGGGATGTTTGACTTGATTCAAAGTACCCGCCCCTGTAGTGGTTTGCAAGAAATCGTTTCTGGTGTACCTAGTAGGTACCGGTTCTGGTGAACTCCCGTAATTTTTTCAAAATTTTTCTATTTTGGCAAATAGGTTTTTTTAATTTTTCATTTTTATGGGGATGTTTGACTTGATTCAAAGTACCCGCCCCTGTAGTGGTTTGCAAGAAATCGTTTCTGGTGTACCTAGTAGGTACCAGTTCTGGTGATCTCCCGTAATTTTTTCAAAATTTTTCTATTTTGGCAAATAGGTTTTTTTAATTTTTCATTTTTATGGGGAAGTTTGACTTGATTCAAAGTACCCGCCTCTGTAGTTGTTTGCAAGAAATCGTTTCTGGTGTACCTAGTAGGTACCGGTTCTGGTGATCTCCCGTAATTTTTTAAAAATTTTTCTATTTTGGCAAATAGGTTTTTTTAATTTTTCATTTTTATGGGGAAGTTTGACTTGATTCAAAGTACCCGCCCCTGTAGTTGTTTGCAAGAAATCGTTTCTGGTGTACCTAGTAGGTACCGGTTCTGGTGATCTCCCGTAATTTTTTCAAAATTTTTCTATTTTGGCAAATAGGTTTTTTTAATTTTTCATTTTTATGGGGATGTTTGACTTGATTCAAAGTACCCGCCCCTGTAGTAGTTTGCAAGAAATCGTTTCTGGTGTACCTAGTAGGTACCGGTTCTGGTGATCTCCCGTAATTTTTTCAAAATTTTTCTATTTTGGCAAATAGGTTTTTTTAATTTTTCATTTTTATGGGGAAGTTTGACTTGATTCAAAGTACCCGCCTCTGTAGTTGTTTGCAAGAAATCGTTTCTGGTGTACCTAGTAGGTACCGGTTCTGGTGAACTCCCGTAATTTTTTAAAAATTTTTCTATTTTGGCAAATAGGTTTTTTTAATTTTTCATTTTTATGGGGAAGTTTGACTTGATTCAAAGTACCCGCCCCTGTAGTTGTTTGCAAGAAATCGTTTCTGGTGTACCTAGTAGGTACCGGTTCTGGTGATCTCCAGTAATTTTTTCAAAATTTTTCTATTTTGGCAAATAGGTTTTTTTAATTTTTCATTTTTATGGGGATGTTTGACTTGATTCAAAGTACCCGCCCCTGTAGTGGTTTGCAAGAAATCGTTTCTGGTGTACCTAGTAGGTACCGGTTCTGGTGATCTCCCGTAATTTTTTAAAAATTTTTCTATTTTGGCAAATAGGTTTTTTTAATTTTTCATTTTTATGGGGAAGTTTGACTTGATTCAAAGTACCCGCCTCTGTAGTGGTTTGCAAGAAATCGTTTCTGGTGTACCTAGTAGGTACCGGTTCTGGTGATCTCCCGTAATTTTCTCAAAATTTTTCTATTTTGGCAAATCGAGTTATTCGATTTATGATTTTCCTGAAAAAATTGGAATCTACATATTAGTACCTACCTAATTTCTAGAGGTTTTTAAAAGAAGAGGTAATAATTTCCCATGTCCAAATTAAATAACTCAGTCTCAATAATTTGCTGTAAGGCATTATTTATTGTTTACTTCGATGTAAATAAGTAGCTTGAAATAAACAACACAAATCGGTAGCTATCAGATAATATTTCAAAGTATACAAGTACATACAGTGCGTTCAAAAATTGTCAGCTATCTTTTTAGCAGCTGTTTTCACACCAGTGCTTTGGCGTAAGAGTAAGTCGTTCCACCTTACCACTTAAAGGTTAAAAAAATTAGTCACGATCACGAAAAGCACCATGACATATCGATGATAGAAAATTCCTGTGGAAACGTTTACTCAAGTAATTTTATACCTAGTTAATGCCGAAATTACTCGAATTTACCAAAAAAGCGTTTATTCTGAAAAGCCGGTACGATGATTTGCAAATGGCGTCAACGTATTCCTGTGACTTTTCATTCGATTTACACGACAATTGCTGTTTTCACGCGGAAAACTTATTCAATTTTATAAAACGCCAACTTAAAAATGAGAGTTTCTTACCATTTTGACTAGAGTTTAATAATCTTCTTCACACAAAAAGGGTAGATCAATATTTTCACAGACTGTCAGGTATAGCTAGCAATGAAGCTTTCCAAACAGATTAAACAGACAGATGACAGAATGGTCGAATTTTAACTGTCGGTTGCTATTTATAATCTTTATGACGTCACGCAACCAACGCCTAAATCTAGCGCTCCGATTGGACGGTTTTGTTCAGTGTTGCCAACTTAGTAGTTTTACCACCAGATCTGGTGGTTTCGTAGTTGAATAATTTTTGCCTGTGACGCTAACACCAGTAACACCCCTTCCTTTCAGCTACTGGGAAATTGCGTGACCTTGGAAATCGAAAAAATTTTCCCTGCGGCGCTAACATCCCTTTCTTTCAGCTACTGAACACCCCCTCCCCTATTAATTTTCTAACTACATATTTTAAAATTCTAGTGATTTTTTAGTGGCAATACTGAGCATAAATTTGGGTTGGCAACACTGGTACCGTTATTCCTACGCGGTCTTTTTAAACGGACGGCAACCGGAATACGTTACTTTCTACCTAAGTATGTATTATCGAAATCGAACTGAAATTCATTTACATGTTTTTATGGTAGATTTTCCAGTTTGTCGTCTAGAATTTAGTTGAAAAAGACGAGACTGATCCATGATATGTGAAATTCTAAAATAGGACGGGTGGAAATTGAAAAATTCATCAATATCTTAAATAGAACAGTCCAGATGGTAGGTCAATGACTCAGGGTCATACCATACCGTTCCACGTTCCAGTTCATGAAATATTTTCTCTTCTCTTATTGTTCTCGTCTTCATTCTTGTTTCATTACATTACATAAAAAATATAGATGAAATGTTTAATTTTACAGAGACAATTGTGTCAATCAATAGTGATAGTAACCAAACCACCTATTGATATCGTGAATAATCAGAGATAACATGTAGATAACCTGATTCAACACAAGATAAAATATATTTAATATTTAAGTGTATACAGGGTGGGCCACGGTATACGAAACGGAAGATTATGGCCGTGTCTCTGGATTTTAGGATCTTTTTATTTTTGGAATGAATAGAGACCCGGCAGAGGTACGTTTTAAAATTATATTCATAATGTACAGGGTGTCCCAAAAGCATAAAACATATCAAAGTTATGTTTTTTTAAATGGAATGCTCCTATGTTATTGCATTTTTTGATTGTCTGAAAAAAGAAAATAAGATTGGCTTTTACAGTTGGTGTTTAAATTCAAAAGTTTTTGAGTTATAAACAAGTGAAAATCGTCATTTTTCAAGTTCAAGGCCCTGTACAACGAAAACGGCTGAAGATAGAGAAATACGGCTTACATGTCCCTATTTTAACTTTTTATGTACTATCCTATGGTGTAGAAACATTGGTGCTTTCTTTGATTTTTTTATTTGGCGACGCGTGGAGAAATCTCAGAATTTTTCAAATTTTTTATCACCCTGTATAAACATTTCATCTACATCATAGGATAGTACATGAAAAGTTAAAATAGGGACATGTAAGCCGTTTTTCTCTATCTTCAGCCGTTTTCGTTGTACAGGGCCATGAACTTGAAAAATGACGATTTTCACTTCTTTATAACTCAAAAACTTTTGAATTTTGTAAAAGCCAATCTTATTTTCTTTTTTCAGACAATCAAAAAATGCAATTACATAGGAGCATTCCATTTAAAAAAACAACTTTGATATGTTTTATGCTTTTGGGACACCTGTACATTATGAATATAATTTTAAAACGTACCTCTGCCGGTTCTCTATCCACTCCAAAAATAAAAAGATCCTAAAATCCAGAGACACGGCCATAATCTTCCGTTTCGTATACCGTGGCCCACCCTGTATAGGGATGGTGTAGGCAGGAGTTAGGGGTGTATAATAAAAATGAATCTGTGTCAAAAATTTTCCTTATCAAGGGATATCCACGTTATTTCGAAACAAAAACAAATGAAATTTGGGTACCTACCTATATTATTATACTTACTAGGTAGGGGTACCTACCTAGAGGTATAGGTAGATACTTAGGTAAAGTACTTTCGAATTCTACCCCGAAGACTTTGCGACTATAGGTAACTTTAGGCGTTTCAACCCAAAATAAGTAGTCATCCCCCCTAATTGTTTTAGTGTATTTTTTAATAAAAAAATAGCGAGTAAAAAAGAACAAACCTTGCTGGTCTTTTCAAAATTCATAATGAAATTACGCTCTATTTGGAAAAAATTACATAACACTTTTCATAGTTGGGAAATTTCAGATATAAGGCCCATACGTATACGGCTTTGCGGCTGCACCTTCAATACATATTTACCCCTTTCAACCCCCAAGTAGGTAGCCTTCCCCTATTACTTATTGTTAGTGTATTTTTCAATAAAAAGATAGTTACACTTTTTTTCAAATTATACCCACCCCTACTTTTTTTTTTGCTCAGCCAGGATTCAGGACTACTGACTTTCTTTCTGAATGCAATGAAATGCGATTTTTGAAAATTTAGGCATTATACAGGCGGGTGTCCGTTTTTCAAGCTTATATTTGTATTTGTATATTGAGGGTAATCTAGTTACTGCGACCTAAAAGATCTATTGTATCCCCTCTAATGTGCTTCGCCTGGTGTGGAATCCCTTTAGTAGTGAAGCACCCTCTCCAAGTCCGTTTCCTTGAGAAACTTCAGAATTTTGAGAGGATCAAGGTCGGTGCCTAACTTCCTCAGGTGTTCCTTGAGCTTACAATGTCCCGTTAGGAATCCCGTCAGTGTTCTGAGACGTTCCTTGTTGAGGTTGAAGAGTATCTTCGACCTTTCTCGGTTAAAATTCCCGAGAAGTTCTTTGGCTTGTCTCAACCCTGAGAGGTTCCTCCAATGGGTTTCTCTTAGTTTTTCTTCTTCCTTTTGGAGTTCTGCCTTGAAGAAAGTATCTTCGAAGCCACAGAATGGTTCTGGTCCTATGAAGGGTGTCGATGCTCCTTTTCTTGCCAATGAGTGGGCACGTTCGTTTGCCTCGATTCCGGAATGGCCCGGTATCCACTTGAGGTGAATTTTATTTTTCTTGCCTAATTCGTTAAGTTTTTCTAGGTATTCCCAATCCACATTGGAGCTGATGATCGGAGAGCTCAGCGTTTTTATGGCTGCTTGACTATCCGTCAATATTTCTATTTCTTTGTAGTTTCTGTCGAGGTTTATTTGGGTACATACTTCTATTGCGTGTAATTCCGCTTGAAGTATGGTTGGGGATTTTCCCATTGGTTTGGAGTACATGGTGCGTGGCCCATAGATTCCTGCCCCGGTTCCCTCGACGGTTTTAGAGCCGTCTGTGTACCATTTGATCGTACCTTCTTTGAGAGTGTAGTTGGAGGTGTTGTTCCATTCCTATTTCGTAGACAGTTGGAGCCTTCCTCCCCCTCGCTTACTCCCACTCAAAAAGTTGAACAATAAAAAAATAATAATTCACTTACCTTAACCCCGAAAGGAAGGAGGTGGCTATTGACAGATCTCAATGTGACTAGGCAAATTTGTAACATTAGCCACATTGGCCTGTCGAGTGGAACATATCAAATTTGGAATGCCCCACCCAAATATTCTAAATGTCGAAACAAAAATAAACTTTAAATTTTGAAAAGTGATCGTCTAAATTTCCAAAGTATCAAATCAAAACCAAACTTAATCAAAATGTTCGTTGTGATTATCCAGCCCGGGACAGATAAATGTGGCCTTCCTCTGGAAAATCCAGCATTCACCGAACCAGACTGGACCCGTAGTAACTCCTAACAATTTTACAAACAATAACAAAAAGATGATAAACCTCACCAAAATATACCAGAATATATCACCTTATTCTTGATGTTATTCTACTTATTGAATAAATGATTTAAAAGAACATGAGGAGGGTTGATTCTCAAAACTCTAAAATTGTTGAATTTTAATACAAAGATTTATTAAAATCAATTTCATCATCAGTACAATAGACTGGCAATCACCAATAGATCTTACATATCAACAATCAATTTAATAATTAAAATCAGTAATCCTGACTCAAATATTCAAACATAAATATTACCTTATTACCAATGATATCAAACTTACATGATTAAAATTCAAGATAGGTACCTATATCATTTCAATAGCTCAGATAAAAATTTCCAAAGCTCAAATTCTATTAAACAATTCCTAAACTATAACACATAGGTATGATTCTGAATAGAACTCGGAGTTAGATCAGAGGTTATTTATCAAAAATTTAAATTTATCTTAAGCAAAAGTTTCAATATAAAAATCGGTATCTACCTACAAAATCTGAAATTCAAAATTTAATTTGCAAAATGATCATCTCTAACTCAAAATCCTAAACACACACGAGAAATTTAATAAATTATTTTTACACATAACCATTACATTAGTCACTTGCTGACCACAATAAAAGTTCATAACATATTACCACAAATCAGTTTCACTTAGAAAGTCATAGGTGATGAAATCAATTAAACACTGTACTTGAATTTATTTAATTTTCTGGATTGTCGGAAAATAGCAAAAGTTTATTCACTCATAAAGACATACCTTGTTCTTCAAAACTCCATCTCAAAAAACTGACGAACTAAGGTTCCTCTAACCTAAGCGCGATGATCAAAGACTAGGCCGGCATGGTTGCTGGAACTGCCTTAGCACTGGTGTTAGCACCCCTTGGTTGGTGCTCCAGGTGCCGGATGAGCTGGACTGCTCCCCCTGCTACCTTGGGACGACCAATTATAAAAGCGCTAGAACTTCTGCCTGATGAAACCTTCCATGCCTCCAAACTAAACTCCACCACTCTTCTTTATTTCTCCAAGCTTCTTCAAATATCACCCTTCACACAGGTTAGTATACCTACCTAGGTAGGTACCTACCTAAGCCTCCACATGATCGAATCTTTATGTAAACTTTCATGTGAATCAGAAATTTGAAAGTTGGAACTCAAAACTCAGAAACTAGAAGTTCGAAATTAACATTCAGGAATCAAAAGTTAAAACTTAGAAATTCAAAGTTCGAAATCAAAAACTGGAAATCGGAAATTAGTAGTTAAAAAATTGAAACTAGAAGTTGGAATCTAACACTCTAGAACTTGAAGCTCAAAAGTAAATCAAAACTAAAGTTCAAAACTACGTTCAAAACTAATTCCAATAATAAGTAAGTAAGTCCAAAACTACGTCTAAAACTACATCCCAAAACTACGTTCAAAAACTTAATCTAGTAGTACGTAATTCCAAAACTACGTTCAAAAACTTAATCTAGTAGTACGTAAGTCCAAAACCACGTCCAAGACTACGTCCAAGACTACGTCCAAGACTACGTCCAAGACTACGTCCAAGACTACGTCCAAGACTACGTCCAAGACTACGTCCAAGACTACGTCCAAGACTACGTCCCTTGTCTGTAAAGACAAGAAAGCGAACATTAGTTATAATGACCAAAATTAAATTCAAAAGATTACTCACGTAAGACTGCATCTTTCACGGAAACAACTTCACCATAATAACGTCTATGGGTGCTCACACAAGGGACTAATACTAATTTACGAACTTGTAGACAAGCTACATGATCTCCCGAACTAAGACCCAAAAATGAACCTAACGCGTCCTCTACCCTTACTTATAATTTTTCTGGGGTGACGCTACTCATGCGCCCCAACTACCGTCTAACCGAAAATGTTGACCTACTTTCCACTCCAAATCTCATCATTGACAGTATGCAACACTTAAAACTCGCACGCGACGGTGTCGGATCTTTCACCATATACGTCAGCACACTCTCGACAGTACGATCAACCTCTCCAGTTCTCCCTCTATTCAAACTTAAACTTCACAATCGTGAATCCGCATATCTCCGAGGCTTGTCGTGTCTCAGAACGAAACGCAAGTTGTTTATGTTTCTTTATGGGTTTCTCGACTATCTTTTCATGTTTTTTTTTAACCCACACCCAAAGAAATAATCTTTTAGGTTTTATCTGGATAACTAATCCGAAATCTAGAGTAGCAAGATGAGAGTGGTCTCATTAGACGTGGAAAATTAATTCGCATAAGATGATATACTTTTCAAACTCTGAAAACCCAGAACCGGGACAGAAAATCGACCAGACATGTTTTCTACGTCTTACTTAAATAACAAAAGCAAGAATTTCTTAATAGCTGCCAGGTGTTCGTTCGTGATCTTTGCCTAATACAGCCTCTTACATCAGCGAAAATGTACAGTCAATCATAACTTTTCTGAACTTTATAAAAATATTCCAAATCGAGAATTAAAATTTTGAAAAAGAAAACGTAGCGTGCAAGGCACGCTGCACAGTTCCATGATGAAGTTTCTCTTGAAGCTGAATTTCTTGATAGTTTTGTCTTTTGGCATTATCAGGAGGTTTTTACAGATGTTCAGGGGTTGATTCCCCTCGGAATACATACCTATAGTAGCACTAGGAAGGTATTCATTAGCTTTGCAAATAAAAGGGAAGACCACAAAACGACTTTAAAAATTGATTTTAGGAGTGCAACGAAAGTACGGTCCCAACGCAAGCGCCGAGAAATACCACTATACCTCAGTCGACCAACACATATAGTAATAAAACTGCGCAACAAACTTTTAAGGTCCAAGTAGTCACATCTGTAGGCAGATAGTGCCTTATTTATTGGTTACCTGGTTCCGGTAAACCAATGAGAAGGGCATTCTAAGGTTTGTGTATATAATTCTTGTGTATAAGGTTTGCCTACCTGGATTGTAAACTTACCGCGCACTTTTATTACTATATCTTTTGGCCGACTGAGGTATAGTTCATTATTGACAAAGTTGACATTATGTTGAAATTAAAAAATTTAAAGAAATTTAAATTTAAGCAACAGTACTGAAATCTTGAATGGTTCAAACAATTAATAAACGGAGAGAGAATTAGAAAAAATTAAGTCTGTCGTCTAAATTAATTAATTCAAGTTTTATGAGTGATATTATTATTATTATGACGTATGAACATCGACGTTACGGCTAAAATTAAAGCTAAATTACGGCTACGTTAAAAGTTGGGAACTTTCAAGCTCGCTGAATCTTACTGCAACGGCTAAAAACTAAAGCTAAATTTGTGTAAACGCTAATACTGGAATGCTATATTTGAACTTAACCTTAACGGCTTAATGCTAAATTTACAGTTAAAAAAAGGTGTATAAACCCAGCTTAACTGGGGATCCTTATAACTCTAATTATTTGATTGCTAATTTGCAATTTGCCAGTAGCTATATCTACTTGCCATCCCAGTAAAGTACAGATAAGAATAATTAGGATCCTCTCAGCTCCAAGCTTATGACAAAAAAAAAACAGCAGGAGAGTTGCCTGGATGACTCGTACAATGTTAACGACTGGCAAGTCAAAGTCATAAGAGCTGCAATCAAACATTTTACAAAGTGTTTGAATAAATTTCACATAATATGTAATTTTATGAGGACATAGTACCTACTTGTGCACATAGTTAAATGGCATAAATTGTACTTGCTTTTATTAATTTCCGGCTATAGGAATATTTATCACTACGAGCAATAATAATAAGAATAAAAAAATTATTTTTAAATTACTAAAAGTACATCATAATACCTATGATACCTTAGCAGATATACAGCGTGTTCTATAAGCTCTATGACAAACTTTGACAGATGATAGGTCACTTAATTTTAAACATGTTATTTCTAATAAACATGTGTCCGATTCGATTTTGTTTATGAGTTATAAACAAGTAAAAATAGCAATTTTTCATTTTAATACTTCATTTTTGAGCACTTCATAGATATACTTGAGATTGCCATAGATCTATTGCCACTGTAGTATGGGATACTCGATGTTGGTCTTTAAATTGCACAAATAATGTAGACATTGTTGAAGGATTTTAGAAAAATTTATTTTTTGTTTACAAGAACACCATATTACATTTTAAATGACAGAGATTAGATATCATGCTATCTTTTCTCAAGAATGTTTAACATTTTATCTTTCCACTCTACACTAAAAAAGATCTGCTTAATTAAACTTTGCAGTATTTAGGTATATTTAAAAACTTTTGCTTTTCTTTTGATAAGTCCATTCTTATTCACTACCAGGGTTGCCAACCCTCCGGGTTTGACCCAGAGCCTCCGGGATAATGATAGTTTCTCCGGATTCCGGGTTTACACGCCAAATCTCCGGAAAAATTCATAAAATTAATTTTGCCCCAGAAAAAATGAAAGCTGCCAACGTACACAAACAAGTCTTCCACTCGTGAGTCTTACAGCCAGGGCCGGTTGTTCAAACGCGAATAAAAATTTTTCCAGATAATTGCAAATTTTGTAAATACAGTGAATATATTTAATGATATTTTATTTTTAATCAGTAATTAAGTCTTCTTTAAAGGAGCAGAATTTATTTTCAGCAATATCAGACCAATATTTTGGTAATACTGGGCATTTTGAAATCAGTAATTATCTGAAAATTTTTAATTTACGTTTGAACAATCGGCACCCAGTATTATAAAGGCTCATAAAGTTGTTAACAGGCAGATTTCTTGAGCCGTTTCTAGAAAAGGTATGGACTGTAGGTGGGAAATACGAGCAATTTGGTGACTCTTGGTATGAAAGGGATTATAAAAATGCTAATAAAAGTTATTTGACGTTGATATTAGCTTTAAAAATTACATCAGAAATTTGCCCGTTATCTTTGAGCCTTTATAATACTGGCTGTTAAACCTTCGGGCCTCAGCGACGTGAGTGGAAAATTCAAAACCCGATTCTACTTTCTACTTCCTCCGAGCGAATAAACACGCCGTACTGATTCCGTTGATTAGAGATTCCAAGAAAAATATTTGGCGAGCAGGTAACAAAAAAAAAAGTTCGAAATAAGATAAAATTAAGAATTTTTGACGTTAAAAAAAACTTTGTACCCCCAAGACCCGCCCGGTTGGACCCTACATACAAACTGTCACATTTTTATTAACCACACCTCCGAATTAAAATCTACCAAACCTGAAACCATTCTCCTCTTTCGTAATCTCCGCATTTAAATAAACCTCTTCTAGAGTTGGCAACCCTGTCCACTACGGAATTTTCATTGACAATGTTAATCAGTCCAGATTTTCCTAAATTTATCTCTATCATAGAGGGAAATTCTTCACAATAATTATTTTACAGTTCAATTTATTTTCGATGTTTATTTCTACAATGTCGAGTCAAATGATCTTTCCTCCTTGTTTCATATAAACAATCCTCACATTTGAACACTTCTGCATCTTCTGAATGTTTAAATTTATGATGTTTAGTCAAACGACTTTTAACTTTTGTTTTATAAGAGCACTCCTCACAGTTATACACTTCCGCATGTTCATCATGATTATGTTTATAATGTCTATTCAATTCACTTTTTATTCTTGTTTCATACGAACATTCCTGACATTTGTACACTTCAGCTTCTTTCGAATGTTTGCATTTATAATGTCGAGACAAATAAATTTTCTGTTTTGTTTCATACGCACATTCTGGACATTTGTACACTTCTGCATCATTTGAATGTTTACGTTTATAATGTTTAGTTAACTCCCTCTTATAGTTTGTTTCATCTGGACATTCAGTCTCCTGACATTTGTACACTACTGATTCTTTTGAATGTTTACATTTATAATGCTGCGTCAAATATTCTTTCCTTCTTGTTTCATATGAACATTCCTGACATTTGTACACTTTTGCATGGTTAAATTTATAATGTCTGATGAAATAAATTCTGCCTTTTGTTTTATAAGCGCATTCGTGACATTTGTAAACTTGTGCACACGGTTCGTGTTTGCAATTGTAGTGATGGGTGTAATTACTTTTCTTGTTTGTTTTATATGGACAGTGCACACAGTTGTATTTCATCTCTCGTTCGCTTCTACCATCTGAAGATTGTAACTCATTTTTTGCAATTATTGAATCAAATAGTTCATCCCTAAATATTCCAGTATTGCTTGTCTCTCTGACCAGTTCCCATTCTAGTTTATGTTCTTCGATATCAATTTCTTCTTCTTTAAATGCCACATTGTCTGCTTGCAGCAGCTGAAAGTCACACTGCAGGTCTTCAGGTTCGCTTTTTATAGAGTAATTAGGAAATTCGGCAGCAACAGGGTTTAATTCAGAGGAGGCGTGGCATTTTGTATCGTTCTCTTCACTTTCGGACTTCAGATTGGAGAGTTCTGTGAAATTATTTCTATAATCTTGAATTATCTGGGTCATGTCTTCTTGGTAATCTTCTCCCTTTGAACTCATGATGCTCGTTTTTCTTACAGCTTTAAAATTTTATTTTACTGGCCACTTGAACAAGGTGGAATTCCGCCTTGGCTTGGCATAGACACAGACTGTGGCATAGAGAAAGCCGTGATTACGATTAACGATTACTGGAGAGTGGTGAGGAAAGGAGAGAAGATCTATCATCTTCTAATCTAACCTAAAAAAACAAACTTAACTTAAGCAAGCGCTACGAGTACGAGAGCCGCCTAAACTTCATAGGCAATTTCGACGTTGTCATATCGGGCCGTAGAGTTGAAACT
Organism: Malachius bipustulatus; assembly: GCA_910589415.1. Lineage (NCBI taxonomy): Eukaryota > Metazoa > Arthropoda > Insecta > Coleoptera > Melyridae > Malachius > Malachius bipustulatus. The sequence goes on along the minus strand of OU342638.1, from coordinate 19,636,523 downwards.
TGATTCGATAGTCGATACTCGATAGTTATTGTGACTGTGACGTTATGTGTTACTCGTCAAACATCAAAGCTCTATATGAGGTCTCTCATTAGTAGAAATTCAAAAGTGCTGCAAATGTGACGGCATTTTATACCCTTACGGCCGTATTCACAAACGATAATTTCCTAAATAATTACGTAATCAATTATCCCCATCTCATTCTATTGCGAAAAAACTGCATATCTCCATCTCACTCATTTGAATAATTACGTAATTATTTAGGAAATTATCGTTTGTGAATACGGGCATTAGGATAACAACTATACTTTTCCCAATGAGATAATCATCCTTCAAATCAATCTGTAAATTATTAAAAAACAATTAACCTATAGCAGGATATTCTTACCTCAACGCTAGGTATACAGGGTTATTCACGGTATACGCCACGGAAGATTATGGCCGTGTCTCTGGATTTTAGGATCTTTTTATTTTTGGAGTGGATAGAGACCCGGCAGAGGTACGTTTTAAAATTATATTCATAATGTACAGGGTGTCCCAAAAGCATGAAACATATCAAAGTTATGTTTTTTTAAATGGAATGCTCCTATGTTATTGCATTTTTAGATTGTCTGAGAAGAGAAAATAAGATTGGCTTTGACAGTTGGTGTTTAAATTCAGAAGTTTTCGAGTTATAAACAAGTGAAAATCGTAATTTTTCAAGTTCAAGGCCCTGTACAACGAAAACGGTTCAAGATAGAGAAAAACGGCTTACATGTCCCTATTTTAACTTTTCATGTACTATCCTATGGTATAGAAACATTTGTACTTTCTTTTTTATCACCCTGTATAAACATTTCATCTACATCATTGGATACTACATGAAAAGTTAAAATAGGGACATGTAAGCCGTTTTTCTCTATCTTAAGCCGTTTATTTAAATTTAAATTTAAACACCAACTGTAAAAGCCAATCTTCTTTTTTTTTCCCAGGCAATCTAAAAATGCAATAACATAGGAGCATTCCATTTAAAAAAACATAACTTTGATATGTTTCATGCTTTTGGGACACCTGTACATTATGAATATAATTTTAAAACGTACCTCTGCCGGGTCTCTATCCACTCCAAAAATAAAAAGATAAAAAAATCCAGAGACACGGCCATAAACTCCCGTGGCGTATACCGTGAATAACCCTGTATATTACGTTTTGTTTTTCATCGAAACTGAATTTCTTAACGGTTCTGTCTTTTGGTAGTGTCAGGAGCCCCTCACAGCCACCCAAGGATCGATCCTCAGTGGCTCGCCGTACACTCCTGATTCCTACTCTTGACATCCTAAGTAGAGCTTCTCCATCAGCTCTTCTTTCTATCACCAAATGTAGTGGTGTCAGATCCAGCATTGCTTCCAACGCAGCGGTTGGGCAGGTTCTCATTGCTCCTGTGATGCAGAGACACGCAAGTCTCTGGATCTTCTCAAGCCTTTTCTTTGTTGTTACTAGCTTAGTTCTTTTGTACCAAGCAACCGCTCCGTATGTGATGATAGGTCTCACGAGCATGGTGTACATCCAGCGCAGAATGTGTGGGTTACAGCCCCATGTTCTGCTATAGCCATTCTCCTGCACACCATGAGAACGGTAGTGGCCTTACTGACTGTTTTGTCCAGGTGCTGGTTCCACAATAGCTTTTTGTCTAGTGTTACTTCTAGAAATTTAACTTCTTCCTTCCATTCTAAATTCACTTTGCTCAAGCGTATATGTTTGAGTTTTGGAAGCTTCAGTCTTCTTGTGAATGGTACAAGTGTTGTTTTTGTAGGGTTGATGTTTAGTCCTACTTCCTGGCACCATATCAGGGTTATATTTAACCCTCTCTGTATAATTTCGCAGAGAGTACTTTCAAATTTACCTCTGGCTATTATGACGATGTCATCGGCATACCCAATGCAGGTAATGCCGTTCTCGGTGAGTAGCCCGAGGAGTTCGTCAACGACCAGAGACTCCACAGAAGGGGGGATAGCACTCCTCCTTGTGGGCATCCTTTAGTTGTGTTTACCTGGATGGTGTTCTTGCCCACATTGGTTTCAACTGTTCTTGTAGACAACATGTTCTGGATCCATTTGGATGTTGTGTTGTCTACTCCTCTTTTTGACAAGGCTTTCTTGACAGCATCGTGCTTTGTATTGTCGAATGCTCCTTCTATATCAAGGAAGGCGCAGATGGCGATTTCCTTGTACTCCAGAGTGTCCTGAATCTTTTCAGTCAGCTCGTACAGCGCGGTCTCTGTCGACCTGCCCGCTCTGTACGCATGCTGATTTGGGTGTAGAGGCACCCTGTTCAGTGTTTCTGTTCTTATATAGTTGTCGAAGACTTTCTCCATTGTCTTCATTCTGAAAATTCTAACCAGGTGTGGTATGAGATCATCCAGTCCTCTTTGCAGGAGAGCCGGAAATATGCCATCCACTCCAGGTGGATGGAATATGGCACCTGACCTGACCTGGCTCAAAAAGCTAGGTGTTCTTTTTTGTCTAGTGGCGATATTAATTTTGTTTGTTACAACGAAAATTATCGAATAATTTTAAACATTTAATTTGACTTCAATTCACATTTACTAATAATAGATAATTGGACAAGACCAAAAAATGGTATACAATTAAACTAAAATGTTACAAAATCAATTGAAAATACTACCATATGCAGAAGAATATATGATTCTTGGCGAAAGTCTTCAGGGTGCTTATGCTTAATCCTCCTTCACAGGCTCCATATTAGTTATGTTGACTTGATAAATGTAGAAATCACCTCCTCTAAGTGTAAGGGTTAGCACATGCACCAATCTACCAAGAATGATAGTAGGTAATTAATTAAAAGCTTTCAACGCTTGGACTTAGTTATCTCAAACATGTTCCTATCTTACGTTACTTACTAGTATGATAATGAGTGAAAAAAGAATAATTCTTACCTGTTAAATGTGGTCATGCGAAGGATATACGCCGCTCCGTGATTGTCTGTAAAGATGGGCGCTCCCCAGGACTCACAATCAAACATAAAATACTCTCCCTGCCTTATCTTCCCGAAAGCCACGCGCCGTTTCTTCTCAGAATGAGTACAGATAATTATTCCGCAAGGATTCTCGTGACTGTCAAAGAAGAACCTGAAAAAAAGATAATTTGAGAGGCAGTATGTGGAACATAATGTGGAAAATTCACCTTAGAGCCTTGAAGAGATTAAACTGCTGATTCCTCATCACGAACATTGTGCCTTGCACTATGGCTCTGAATTCTACGTTGAAGCTATAAGGGAATATCTTGCACTCTGGAAATAAATCTTCCACCTGGAGTTCGTAATCCTCATCTGAGATCTCTTTCACGCACTCCTGCATGTAAAGATCGCCGTTTATGAGCACCGAATCGACTATCGCGGTGCTCCATTCGGCTAACTCGTAGATTTCCATCATGCCTATGGAATTTTATTATCTCAAATTAAGTGTAAATTGTTGAATTGTGATCAATACCTATCGCCACAACGAGGTTGGCGAGTGTCTGTTTTCCTCTAGTCTCCTCTGGGAAAATTTCTGAGCGCTGATGAAGAGTGGCGAACATCGAGTATAGATCCTTGGGGTACTCCACTTCCCAATCGTGCCAGTAATTGTCCCCCTTACCCCGTGGGATGCCATTAGCGGTTACGTCTTTGCGGTGTGACCAGGGGATCGGATCCACTTCTAGCCAAGATGTATCCTCGTTGAATGGTTTACCTGATACGAGCAGATGAATAAAATTTGTTTGTGGACTTGATTTTTGACACTCACCAATGCTCTCTCCTTTAGGCTTTTTATGAAGAACGTACTCGTGGATTGTTTGCTCCAGCTGCAGTTTCTTGGGGGCTTTTCGGAGAGAGGTGACCTCGAAAGTGTAGAAACGGTAATTCTGTGCTTCTCTCAATACAGACTGTTTTAGTCGTCGTTTGAGCATCTTGTCGGTTTTGAAACGCATCCAGGTAGACTTACCACCAGATTTGGCTGGTCTCCCATTGTTCATGCTCCCGTAGGGATCATAAAGATGGAACGTGCCGTTGGAACTTTTGTGAACCACATAACAGGCGTTGGGAAATTGGATCAGGAAGTAATCGTGTTTCTTGTAAAACAAGGTATCGATAGCTGAAAAAAATTGTCAATAACAGACCTAGCAAGGTGTACATTAGGTAAATAAATCATTTGGTGTTGTTGTATCATATGGTTGAAGCTTTAAATAGAAAATATCGACTATGGACAAGCTATGGCTTTGCGTGGAACCAATTAGAAGAGACTTGTAGTTCTCTTAGTTCAAAGAGTTAGATTTAAAGAAATTTATAAGAAGTATTATTGATGACATACTCGACACAAAAGTCAAGGAGAAGCGTCTTGAATGGGCTTTCGACGGCGCGGGACCTGGCGAGCCATCGGCTTCGCAAGCCACAAGTCGACGAGCCGCGGCCAAGCCAAATGAGTGGTGCAATGCTAAAATGCAACGAGTTGAAAGTGAGCCCCCGAGGCTTCTAATTCCCATGGCGCATTACTTGGCAGTCACAAGCCAGGCTCACCGTATCCCACGCCATGTACGTGGTAAAATCCAACCTGTTTTTAGATTCCTGTTGTCCAAATAATTGATAATAGTAATCCTCTTGACAACAATATCAAAATAATATTTAGCTATCAGTATGTTCTTGATAATTCTCTTATCAGAGATTTCCAAGTTATCAGCGTGGGAATATACGTGTCTTCCTTGCTCCACAACTTTGTCCATCTTCCTCGTATCCCATTTCTGGATGGGATAAGCAATTAACATGAGACAAGCGCACAGACACACGAAATGATCTTCTTTCAACTCTTCCGCTACAACGTCTCGTCCTGTCAGACCTGTCGTTCCTCGTATCATATAATTTCGGCGATATTTCTTATACCCGACCAAGTTCTCAGGCTCTTTCCTTTTTTCTTCCATCTCGCTTTCCCCCTCGCTTTCCTCTCCATCCTCGTCTTCGATTTTTCCCTTCTCCCCTTCATCCTTTAGATTATCCTCATAGCCTTCCCCTCGCTGCGCTTCTTGCTCTTGTTCCTTTTCAGCTTTTCTTCGCTCCGATTTGGCTGACTTCTTTTTCTTTTTTTCTTGCTCGATCTTGTTTATTCGTTTCACCTGCAGAGTTATTAGGTATTAGAGATTTACTAGATTTGATTATAGAGTAGTTACCTTGCATGAACTAAGTACAAAACGGGTGTACTCCACTTCTTCACTGCTTTCCCGTTTGGATTTGTTGTACATGATCCTTGTGGCGAGGGCGTGGACGTTCTTAAAGCGAGCCAGACAGGCTGTACCACGATTGGAAGGACCTTCGCTTAAGCCCACCTTAAATAGATTTAGGTCTAGCCAAATAAATCTTGTCTTTATGTATGGCAAAAACTGACCTCGTTGTTACCGAAACCGTCATAAAGGTAGTAAAGCTGGTTCTTGTAAAACAGAGCGCAGGCGTAAGTCGGCGTGACTAGGATTCCGCAATCCGTCCTGGCGAAAAGGATCTTATCGATGGCCAGCTCGAGTATATTCTTCTTCATGTAGGTGTCGAACATGTAGTTTACCTGGATCGTAAAGCTGGTCATGCCGAGGGAAACGCGAGGAATATCCAGCTTGGTCACCTTTTATTTTAGTTCAAAGAGTATTAAAATCCTCAAGTTACCGTCTTAAGATGTCTTACCTGATCGTACCTGACCTTGCTACTTTTGTACAGCTCCCCGCCGCACCTCAGCACGTAATCAACGATTTCTCCGCTCCAGGTCCTCAGAGCGTACTTCTTAGCTACAGTTACTGCCATGATGCAGACAAAAGGAGCCGCGAACTCCAGGTCCTCACCGAGGTTAACCAGGTTAACGCTACCGCGAACTAGCTGGGTGTCGTCGGGCAACTGCTGGAAATTGCTATCCATGGCTAGTTCTTCCGATTGAGTAACTTCAGACGATCGCATCAGATCCATGTCGAAAGAACACCAGGAGTCTCGGGGTGATGACAGATGGCGACGATTGAGAGGTGTTGGTGGAAGAGGTGTGTCGGTGAATAAGAAAGCTGTGACGTCGGTATTTACCTCCATGTTGATCTTACTAGTCTTTGCTAAGAGACTTCCTTCGCCCACTTGAGTGAAATCTGCCATCGCAGTGAACCAATCCTGATCATCTTCACCTTCACCTGTGCCCTTTGCCATGCGCTCCATCTCTCTCGCCACCCGCGCTCGCTCCTTGGTGGCTTCATCCGATCCTTCTCCTTCCCCGCGTCTTGCTTCGCCTTTGGGTTCCAATTCGAGTTCTTCCTGAGTCAGCTCGAAGCCTTCGTCAAGATCTACAAGCGCTGTCTCTTCCTCCGTTGGCAGTGGATGCGGAGGGTCGATCTGATGGCCGTTAGTTAGAAAAAGAGAACTAACTACCAGAGTAAACCCTACCTGCGTGTCCGACAGACTGGCTGAGTCTAAATCTATAACCACTGTCTCCATATTCAATTCTTCATCTAATAGTCTCAGCTTGGGAAGTGCTTTGCGCATAAGTGGCGGTATCTGGTCCAACGTGAGACTCTCGACCAGACTGCCTACTTCTATGATGCTCGCTCCTGGTTCCTCTCCGTAACCTGCCGATCATTTTTGGTTCTTAATCTCAGTCTATCACAACCTAGATAACCAACCTAAACTGATCAAGGCTCGCTCTTCGAAATCTACCGTAACTGGTTTGAAGACAGCCACGGCTGGTTTCCTGCACTTGACCATTTTGTACTTCTTAAAATTTTCGAGAGGGAAGTCACCCATGTTGAGGTGTTTGGGAAAAAGCTGCGACTGCACCGGGTCGCGATGTACCTTCACCACTTTCAGCGCATGCATGTGGAACATCACCTGGTGGTCATCAAAGTTAGCGACGACGAGATTTAGGAGAGTGGGCAGGGAGATATGCATCGAGACGCAAGCGCCACCATCACGACATCGAGTTCCTATAGGGATAGGAAGTTATCAAGAGGCAGGCACAGGTGTGAGTTATCTTACCTTCGTTATTTCTGGAGTACGGATCGAAGCAGTAGAACATGTTCCTCTGCTTCCAGATCGACAGGATATTCTTTCCGATCTCAACGATGCAGTTGGAGTGTTTCTGGAAGAACTCCTCCAAGCATTCCCCGAACCTGCACTTCCCTTTATGGAACATCAAGTCTGAAGCTCTGTTGGAATAGATCACGATATCGAATACGTAAGGTCCTACTGTGAACGAGGCGGGAATATTCTCGAGGGTTATATCGAGAAGCGATTCGCATTCCGCACATTCCAAGTACAATTGGTTGCCGATGGTCATTATCTTATCGATCGTTCTTCTTTGCCAGGCGCTTGGAGGTGTTATTCTTGTATACACCTAGATCATGGTGAGTTAAAAAGAAGATTTTGGAGATCTATTATTATAGTAAGTTGGTACTCACCAAACAAATCACAGCCATGGTTAACGCTTGCTTATTCCTGGTAAAACCAAAGCATTTATCTGCCAGATCAAAAGAACCAACCAAGACAGCCCTTTTATCATCGAGGATGTTATAGTTGCTCCGAACGTCGAGTCCGGTTTGCGATTCCACGACATCCAGAGCGTTTTTATCATAAATTTTGAAAGCCTTCATAACGTATATAACGAAAGGCCAGTTCTCCAGTCCGGACCTCTCAAGCAGGATCGTCACGAGCGACGGAATGTTGTAAAAATTCCCCATCGCAGCGAATCCCGTCGGATCAACGTGAAGATCTGGGGTCCTAGGACCCCCATCAAATAAATAGTAATGCTTGTCTCTCCAGATCGCCAGACTCATGCCGTATGTTTGCAGAATTCCTGCCTTGTGGCGGTTGAAGAATACTTTAAGACCTTTACTGATGTTGTAGACCTTCTTCTCTTCTGATCGTATCATTCCTGTCACTTCTGGCTCTGAGACAGTGAAACGAATCTTTTTGTCACCTGAAAGAAGAAGAATCGGTAGAATTTGTTCTATCAAAGGAGACAGACAGCCGAGGTGGGTGATAAGACAATCTCACCAACGTAGCAATATTTCTGCAAATCCCCTGGTAAAAGTTCTCTATTATCTTCGTGTAAATGTAAGTCTTTAGCACTATCAAGATAGAGTGACGTTCCAGCTTCCAAAATATCATCAATTGTGGTTTCGGTCCAGTTGCTTGGATGGAGGATTATCGAGTAGCAATAAGCTGCTGCAGAGATGCATATGCCCTGTTTTCCTCTAGCGAACTCGGCGAAATGTCCATCGTCTGTAAAAATTATATTTTAGAAATCGGAGAGTTACCTCGATCCATAATTAGCACCTTTGTGCATTGTTCCCAGTCTGGACCCGAAATAAAAGTCTTTCAGCACGGGTTGATTCATTTTAGTGAACGAATGGCTCTCCAGTGTTCCTCGCTTGATTCTTCGTTTAGGTTTTTGGTACTTCTTAGCCTCTGTGTCTCTCCTGAACTTTTGAATTATTTTGTTCAGGGTTGACTCGAATACCGTAGCGTTACCTTCTGAAGACATCAGAGTTGAGACCGATTTGATATCTTTTGATTGGTATGATGTAGTTTTGGAAACCTGGAAGGAAAAGGAATCAAGAGAATTCTCGTTAAGTTGAGAAGAACAAAAGGCCCAGATATACTTGCTAAAAAGCTGCAGAAAGAGGGTGGAAAAGAAAAGAAAACCAAATGGAGAACATTTGGGGAAGAGAACATTTGGGGAATTTGGGGATTATATATTTGGAGGTTTACGGTGACCAGAATATGAGTATTAGATGATTGTAAGATAAAAAAGATAAATAGATTTGTTTGAGGCTTCTATATGCGCTGTGAGAGGGAATTGGAGAAGTGATTGGAAAGATAAGCAGGGTTGCTTGAATCTTGACCGGATGAAAAAAGGGAAAGATAAGGAAGACAGGGAAGAATAAGGAAGATAAGGAAGAATGTGTGTAGATCAAGAAGCTACAACTGAGCAGATCTTATTGATGGTACCAAATTGACAAATTGACAAAAAAAAGAACAAAGTAACGGGAATTAACTTACCTGCGACACCTTGCGTCTTAATTTTTTGATTATCATATCTTCTAATCCTTCAATAACTTTATCACCGCCACCATCATCTCCCTCTTCACCGACGTCTGTCATATTTTCTTCTGCGTCCGTTCCCTCTTCTGCGATTCGTTCCAAGTAGTTTTCTTTTTGATTTACACTCGACCCATTTCTTTGACCTATTCCGATTTTATCACGCCTATAGAAATTGGATCTTAGAACGTTGCAGTAACTTACCTGAAGTTGCCTTGAAGGACTGCGTTTGAGATTTTACACCAGTTTTGGACGCATCCTTAGTTCGACTAGCATCCGGAGTTCCTGTCGAGTCTTTAGTAGTAGCAAATCCACTGTCACCCATAGTTCCATATGCGCTATCATCTGTCCTATCTAAAGAAGTAAGATGAAACTCTGCGTTGTCATTATTAGTGAGTTACCAACTTTGACGCGTTTTGTTTTCTGATGCCGATCCCATTGTCCCCGACTTCATCTTCTTCCGTGGTGGACTCTCAGTTGTCCGACTACGCTTATTTGAATCCTCCCGTTTTGTTTGGTCTATCCTGAAATGTCGAAAATGAGTTGAATTTTTCCAAATGGTTACACTCGGTCACGTTGTATCTGGTCTAGGTTTTCGATTTTCCATCAGTTCGAAACTGTCCCAGTCTTGCACGCTGTCGTCATTCTTGGTCTCGTTTATGATTATTCCGCTTTTTGGTTTGGTTTCGTTGAGTTCGTCTTCTGTTTGCGGATCGGGGTACAACTCACTGGCTGTGATTGAAGCCTTTTTTGGTACGATTTTGGATGAACTAGCTTCAGGTGACGGTATCTCTAGCTGGAAATGTTGTAATAATTAATTACCAGGGGTTAACGGGATGTGGAAGACTTAAATACCTTGACGTCTAGTTTTTTAGTGATAATCTCCTTCGGGATGTTGATGACGTCATATTTGGGAAAGTTGAGTGTTTCTTCAAATTTCTTCTTCACCTCCTTTTGTTGCTTTTCTATTTTCTTTCTAGTGGGTGTTTTGGGAGGGATGTAGGGGAAGAGCGGATCTGTTCCGTCTCTTCTCACGGGATCTGGTTTGGTGTGCAAGTCGATTCTTGTGCTGCAAAAAAGCAATTTTAGAAAATATTTCACATTTTTTGTGGCTTACTCAAAAGATGGCGTAATTTGGATCAAGTCGGGTTTCTTGGGAGTTTCTTTCTTTTTAACTTTCCCTTTATCCTCTCTCTTCGTTTGTTCAAGGACTGGGTCATCCAAAATTTTGGTAAAATCGTAAACATTGGGGCTGGTTCTATTTCCAGCCGAGATTGGTCTGCTGAAGTTAGCTAAATCGGCATCTTTTTCGCTGGAAATTCTCAATTAATGCTTCATCAACTGAACATTTAGATCTCACCTATCGTTATCCATCACTGAAATTTTACTATGCCGGAATAACTTTACTTTAAATTGACACAACTAATAAAAATGACATTTTTGGATTAAATTATGTAAAACAATAACGAACAACAAAGCAAAATGAACAAAAGTTCAATGTCATTTCTGGATGTAATTTTTAATGTCGAAATTTTAGTGAATCTCACCCAATTTTTTTAAAGTGTAAATTTATCTTATAAATCTCTTGTGATGGTGTAAGTGTACATAATACCATAATTTTACAATTAAGAAATTCTTCTTTTCAATCCAAGCTCTCCAAAGAAGAAAACCAAACCGAAACCCAAACCAGTCATCGACTACCCGCCAGTTCCGACCAAGAAATGGACCCCCCCGGATCTGAGACCCAAACCCAAACCTCCACCGGGGTATCAGAAGCCCCAAGGATTAACCCAAAAGCTGGAGGTCTCCAACTTGCAAAAAGTATGGCACAATTTCCGTTGGAAAGGAGAATATGCGATCCTTAGTGGCACGATCAGCATGAGGAATAAAATGTTCCCACCCATCACAAACGGACGACAAGGTTTGTAGCCTCGGACAGTTATCCTCAAAAAATTGCTGTTTAATGTTTTTAACACTTCATCTTTGACTTCGCGTTCTTTATTACACCTCAAGTCACCAAAACCTCCTAAAGGTCACCACCCCCAAATTAGACAACATTACATGGATATCAGCCTTATTATACACAAGAAGATTCTTTCTGGGCTCTAACATATCACCATGTAACGGGATTTTTCTGTGGGTAGTGGTGAGTTCCCAGGAGTGGATGATTGCCCCTTTGTACCCGTGACAAGTCGATTAAAATTGTTATGGTTTATTTACAAAAGAAGTATATTTACAATAAATCGATCTAGTACTATTATTCATACGACTGATCTTAGGGTTGCTCCGTCCTCTGAGTGATAGAAAGGGGGCGGCCCTCGTTCTGGGGAGTGACCGGATTGGCTTCAGATAACCGCGTCGAAGGCGGCCTCGTTTACCATTGGCCTTTCCGGTACTGCTGCTGCTGGTGTCCTCGCTGCTCGTCGCTCACCAACACCATCAGTAATGCCGCAGCTGTGGCACGGTCTGTGCTGTCCCCGACCGTATGCAAGATACGCGTCTCGGGGCCGTCCGGGCGATGACCTTCGTCGGCAGGCGCTCTCTGAAACAAAAGCCGCTCCCGATGCCTCAATACGACCTCGGGACGGCTGTTACTGGATCCGGCCCTCAATACAGGCCAGGTAGGGATTGAAGGGATCAGCCGGTACCTCAACACAGCGCCGGTTGATTACCTATACTGATCGGTCGTCGGCCAGAGTTCACTTCACTCTGGTCGTGCTTCCGATGCCGGGCTACGGTTAGGGTCAACTAAGTTCATCGACCTACTACTGTAGCCGGCTATGTAAATTGGATGGGTGCACTCACTACATGCCCCAGCTGATCTCCGAGCTCAATTCACCCAGGAGAGAGAGAGTTGTTCGCGAGTCAGTTCCTCACGATCGTCTGGTCAGTCCTTCAGTTGGCACTCTTTATATAGCCGGTGCTGGTGGAGATGGCAAGGAAAAAACTCCTATGACTCATTGGCCGTTTTTCCAGAAGGTATTCCAGTACGAGGTTAATGGGTGCATATGGAGTTTCTTCCCCCTCTCCACATCTTTTGATTTGTTTCCCGATCACACATTCGATCCGGCTTATTAGTGGGAATCTGGCTCCTTTTGTTAACCGAAGAGTTACCGTGTTGTTTTCTGCTAGCTTGGTTAGAGAGTTTATGCACCTCTTTACCGTATCCGCTGATTCTAATTGCTTTCAAAGCTTCCTGTTGGTCATTGATAATCTCGATGTTCCTGTTTTCATAAGTGACATATCTCCCTTATTCTACAACTATAAGAACACGATTTTTAAATTCTAGGAGCTTGCATAGCAGCCACCGCTTGCATCTTCGCCACCAAATTCAATCTCTCCAAGTGGGACTACAGCTACGTGGACCAAATCGTGCGACAAGGGGATAATTTGTACACCAAGAGCTTAGCCCACAAAGTCGATCGTTGTCTCGCTCGAGTAGAGGTCAAAGATATTTATCCTTCGACTTACGTCGGGGATGATAAGATCACTTTCAAGACAGACGACCCGATCAGAGGCCGACTGCAACCGAACCTGGACCCCGTCCCGAAATTCATCAAAGTTCTGACGGAGTTCTTATCCGGCAGCAGCTTTGGCATTCTTCAGTTTCAAAGAGACCGAGATAGAAGTTATTTTAGTGTCTGGAAGTCAAGTCAAGGGTTGTTTATGTTCGACCCAGAAGACAGGGATCTCGACGGTAGGATTTTCAGGGGAAAGCAGGGAACTGGGAGCGCGATGGTTATTAAATTTCAAAACGTTAATTTATTAACCCGGAAGCTTGCGGAACTATTCAATTTGAACTCATCGGCCTGTTGGTATGAAGTCCACCCGTTTAAAATAGAGAGAATCGTTGCGATCGACAGGCGACCCCCATCCAGTATAGGGATTGGTGATGGAGATGTCAATAAAGAGCAGGAGATGCGAGGTATCGACGAGAGGAAAGGTATGTATTTTTATAAATTCAACAGCGATTCACGGTCTCAATACTTTTAACAGAGCAAATGAAAAGAATTTTGAAAAAGAAAAGCGAACATCCTGCAGAACAACCACCACCGCCTCCACCGGATGTCCCTCCGGAAGTTATCGAGAAACTAACGGAAACGAACCCCAACTTAATTGAAGATCCTAAAGTAGCCGAGATTATTGCTAAGAAATCCGAACCGACAATCGCACCAAGGAAACCCAGAAAGGAGAGTGTGACGTTCTTCAACGAGTTTATTCCTAATACAATAAGCATCCTAAGAGCTTCGACTCACCAGTCTGATCCAAAGTTTACCAATTTTCAAGGAAAACAGAGCATCCCGAATGCGATAGCAGCAATTGGGATGCTGCGAATAGAAAATTGCAGATACTGGATCAAAAACACCCTCGACGACGTTTTACTGGCTGGAAACGCGATCTACAGGGACATAATCAAAGAAATAGGAAACCAGACCCCCATAACTTTGGAACACGTCCCCAAGAAAATAGTAATTAAAGGCAGGAATTTTACACCGAGAATAGAGAAGCGTGCGGTGGGAATACTGAACTCGAGAGATCCCGGAACTCTTAATTTATCATCCGCTCTTAGGGTGGTTCTCACCAACTATGATAATTGCATTGTAGAGGGCCCGATTGTCTTGGCCATTTGGGTCGAGAGAGGGAAATTGTATATGTTCGATCCAAATGAGAGAGATTGTCACGGGAAGAAATTGGTGACTGCACTCACGAGGGGATCATCGGTCACCCCCTTGCAGACTTCTCCCGGTTACGCCTGCGTGACTTGTTTTAAGAAACTGGGCGATCTTGTCGCGCTTTACATGGAAAACGTGGACATGGAGATGAGGAAAGCGTTCTTTACTTTGAGCAGGATAGAAATTGAAGATTACGTCGAGTTGAATCCGGATTGGTTCCATTTCAAAGGTGAGCGGGATGAGTTATTGAGTAAATCTTTAACGCAGTTTTCCTTAAGGTATTGCTCCAAATAAGTGGATCTTGAGAGGAACATTTAACCAGAATGATCGGAGATTTCCGAGGGAATCGAGAGGTGTGCAATGCACCGCGAATGCTGTCGTTGCAGTAGCTTATTCCAAAATTCTGGAACTTCCTGAATGGAGTTCGGATACTGTGGATTTGGTAAGAGATAGGTGTATAAGTTTTCCAAAAAAAGTTGCGCAAAACTTTTTTCTGCAGATAGGCAGAGTCCCAAGTTTCCATTGCTGAATCTAAAACAACAAAAAAAGGACTGACATTTAAACATAAATATGCCCAAAATTGTGTTCTAGATCTTGGAATATGGCGATACGGTGTACAGGAACGTTAGAGAACGGATAATAAATTCTGGAGCAAGACCACATATCTACCTGATGCCCGATGAAGTAGACAGAAGGCTTACAGTAGGCGGAGAAGAGGTCGTCCTAGAGATTGACGACTGCTACATCAGCGGTATGATTTACGCCAGTCTGGAGGAGAGCATTCCTAATTTAACAAAGGTACTAGTACTAGTACTATCTCGCTTGATTCAACGACAATTCTTTCATCTTACTTCTTGCAGGGGCTAGAAGATTTCTTCATTGATAAAGAAACTGGTGTTGTTACGTCCTGTTCCATCTCAGTTGGAATATGGAAAAAAGATGATATGTTCTACTATTTCGACTCACACACACGAAACGAGATGGGTTTAAGAAGTGGTAAGGGTTGATTTTACATTACAACCGTTTAAGCTCACAGCAACCTCTGATATTAAGGTATAGGCACTGCCTGCGTGCTTCGTGTGATCAGCCCCGAAGAACTAGCACGTTGTATCTTATGCAACTTGGTACCGTCTCCAACTGGTGGCGAGTACAGCACCGTTTTCAACATCACCAACATCGGGATTTCTATTTATAAAAAAGACGAAGCGGGCGAACTTAAACTCACCACCGATGATTACATAAAACTAACCCCTTGGAGAGGGATCTTGCGAGCCGAACTTAGCTGCAACGATAAGAAGTATGGACTCGCTGCCGGGAAACAATCGAACGAGAACTGTATCGTCTCGATTTGGTTCAACCAGGTAACTCCTGCTGCTCAATGGACCGTTTCTCACATTGACGAAATTCTGGATATTGGTAAGTAAGTACGTCATCCACAAGAGCGTCTATTTGCACACAGAAATTAAAGGTAATGGGGTTTACCTGCAAAATGCTGAGAAGACCCAGGTAGCTATAGAAGATGCCATCCGCGAGAAAGCCGAACGTGATGAGGAGATCGAAGAGTTCAACGAGGAGAACAGAGAGAAGGACCAAGAGAAAACCGACCTAATCATCGGCGGATATCGGTGCAAACTGGAATACTCACCGCTTGTAGAAGAAGGTTTGTATTCGCTATGCCAATACCTCTAATAAGACGTTGTTTTGTTCAGGAAATGTGGATCAAGATCTTCGACGAGCTCTTCTCGAATACTACAACATCAGCGAAGCTGAAGAAGAGTTAGAGAAAGATGATGCGGCAATAGAAGGAGAAGTTAAGGTAACTGCGCCCTCTGACGAAGGAGTTGATGAAAGCAGTCAAGCCCCAGAGCTTCCTAAGACAACAAAAGTTGAAAGTGATGAAGACGATGAAGAAAAACCCTCTGAGCCGGTCCCAAAGATCGAGAAAGAGCCTAAAGTGAGACTAACCGTACTTTCAACTCCTCAATTCTGTTATATTTAATTCTAGCCACCTAAGTCCACTGTCCCTACCACTCCATCGGAAGACTCGTACGTTATGTTAAATTGCGGTGATTATCGGGTGACAATGTGGCACGATGGCACCCTCTTCTACCTCTTCGACCCGCAACCTAGGGACGAGCGGGGCGAAGTTATTGGGAAGGAAGAGTGGAGCGCTCAACGGCTAAATAAGGAAGTAGACGATGACGAGGAAACAGAGTCAAATCAGAAGGGACGGGAATCTTCACTTATCGAGTCGGACTTGACAAAAGGGTTCAGTGAAGATCAGCAGTTTGGTGCTGGTGATGCAAATAAACAAGTAGCGGAGCAAGCTGGAGCTGAAGAAGGATCAGATGATGAACGAGTGGAGGATGAGTGAGGATGGTTCAATCCACGTCGTTCATTTAAATGAAGATCTTCAATTTTTTCAGGGTGGTCCAACCTGGCGAAGGTAATTCTGCACCGATGAAGCATAGCAAGAGTTATTGGGATGCGTTGAAGGAACAGGGCAAGGCTTGTACGATATGGTTTACCTCCCTCTTCAATCTGATCGATTTTATAATCTCCAATATCCCCATCAACAAGCGTAATGTCGAGCCTTTCACACTTAGATCAGTCAAAATGTCCAGAGAGCCCGATTTAAAAGACGTTTACAATCCCGAGACTGGAGCGCCCAAAGGTCCTTATGCTGGTAATTGGTACTCTTTTGAGGAAATCGAGTATGGAAGATGGATCATTAGAGGTGAGGTATCCTATTTCAAAAGCTATCCTTGCTCAAAATATCGTCTCTTTCTAGGAACCAAAAATATGGATCATGCATCCTACCCGTCTCAGAACAGGAACAAACAAGCCATCGCTTGTTGCGTTATAGCAGCAGGCATATCTCAACTCGATGGCGCTCTCAAGACCATGAATACGATTAAATTAGACGAGGTCATGGACTACGGAGACCGTTTACTCACAGCTCAGATGCGTGTCTACAGACGAGGTTTGGAGACTAAACTGAAATTACCCAGGGCACAGCTGGACCAGCTGGTAGAGGAGAAGCAGGGATGGTTAAGCCAATCTTATTTGGTTTGCATGTCCACTGCGAAGCTCGAGTTGCGAGTCAAACATGAGCCGTTTGACGGGCACGTGGCTCTGAAAGAAAAGGAGATTGGATCAGGGGAACCGGCGGAGATTCAGCCATGGAACCTGGAGCAGGCATTGTTGCGGTTCTTTCAGACTTATCGCGTCGGGTTGATGAGTTGTAATGGTTTGTTTTGGTCACAAATTGTAAGTAGTGAAGATGAGAGACTATACTAATTTCTGCAGGTGACTGGGTAGCAATATGGCGGGGTGCTAATACCTTCTATATGTATGACCCACGCCCGTGCGGCCCTAGTGGGCTGCATTCACCAACCGGCGTGCCCTGCATGACTCGTTTCCTCAAAGACCAGTTGCCCGGGATGTGTCAGTTGTACAGGCAGAATTTACCCTTAGGCGATAATAATTTCATTTTGTACAGTCTCGATATCAAGCGTGATCTATGCGTGAGGAAACGAGCCCCCGATGTTCAAGAGGAGAAGACGGAAGGGGTACTTAAGAAGGGTGCGTTCAAGCTGGTCAATCCGGGAAAGAAGATATTATCCGGTGAGTGTCCATAAATATCTAGAGTGTTACGATTATGTCACCCGTTTGTAGGTACCATAAGTCAAGAACATCAACTCCTGGGTAAAGGCAAGGACGTCCAGCAAGCCGCCATTGCATTCATTGCCCTCACCATGAACCTCCTGCAGAAACCGTCTCATTGGGCTCCACCAGACGTGGACGAAGTCATAATGCAAGGCAGTGACCTATACGACAGTAGCGTCAACGCACTAGGCTTCGATTTCAACCCCTGGGAAGACAAGCTGGATATCTACAGAGTGAAGAACGACTTCAACATCGGGGTGCATAGGGTTAACTGCGAGGTGAGGCAGACGACTCAAACCGGATTGATAAACAAGATCACTCCCAAATATAAGAACTTACGTCAAGGTGAGGAAGGTGGTCGTTTTCCTTTAATTATTATTACATCACTTTGTCCCAATTTTAGGCATCGAGAGCTTCTTCGAAGAAAACACTCATGGAATTTTAATCACACCTTCGATCACCCTATCGCTATGGGAAGAAGAAGAGTCGTCTGGTCCGGTCATTTACATCTTCGATCCGTACCCACGCAGCTGTACCGGGATGCCCTATCCGTCAGGTTCAGGATGCCTAGTTGCTTGTTTGAATAGCGAGATCGCTTCTAATCATATAGTTTCTATAATGAATGAGGATCAACGCGGCGAGAAGTACCTTTTAGTACCGGTGGAGATCGTGGTGAATAAGAAGAAGCACGGTAGAAAGACGAGAGATAAAACTGAATGCGAGAAGGCGAAAGAGAAGCAAGAGAAGGAGGAACGAGAGAGGAAGGAAAAGGAGGAACGGGAGAGAAAAGAGATTAAGCGCTGCCCTGATAAGGTGACGAAGAAAGAGATTAAGCAGGTCGGAAGAGAAGCTGTTAGTATATTTATTTATTGCTTCTAGTTTGAGGTTATTATATTATAAAACAATTTTCCAGGCTGAAGAAGAGAGGAGACGTAAAGAAATACAACGTCGTTTTAAATTTGGACGTGCAACGTTTGAAGAATTAAAATCCGGTGAAGCAATATTAAGAGGGCAGATGAGTCAGAGTTCCCCAGAAATTCCTGTCGAATCTCGCGGCAAACAAGACATTTGCACCTGTTTGATGTTCTACGTCAAACTGAAGACGCAACTCCCCGCGATCGAGAAGTGGTGCTGGCATCAAATCGACGATGTCATTTTCTGCGGGAATCAACATTACATAGACTCATACATCCTGTATAAGCCGAAGGAGCCCAAACTGGGCCTAGAGAACATCGTAAGGAAGATGTGCGTTCAGAACAGGGAGATCAAGATCGAGCTGTTCATGCCTCACAATTGCGGATTGTTCTTCATGCCACAGATGAACCAGATTGTGTTGAGTTATTTCCAGACGAGGAGTTTCGGGCTGTTGAGCTATGAGGATAAGTGGGTCGGGATATATATCAAAGAAGGAGTGTTTTACTTGTTCTATCCTGAAGGGGTGGATCATGAAGGCAAAAAAGTTGCAGCAGGTAAGGGGTCGGCTGCTGTGTTTCGGTATTTCGATGTAGTGAGTTTATGTGAAAAATTAACTGAGTTGTTGATTGAAGCAAACAGTAAAGATATGAAGGAGTTTTACTTAGCTAGAGTAAACTTGAAGAGGGTAGAACAAAAATAGTCTGTGTGAAGTAATTTATGTAATATAAGAGTTTATTGTATTTTTTTAACTTGCAACCTAAATAAAAGTCGAAATGCGCTCCATATTGATTTAGTTTTCCAAAACACCAAGCGTCAGTACCCACTTCCCGTAGATGAATGTTATCATTCATTCAGAAACACAAAACTGCCAAGGGAGGATACCTGTCTCAGACATGCCGGCTGTTACTAATCAGCTGGGCTTGTTTGCTGCTGTTTGGAGATATTATACCCTTGTTGTTGGGTAAGTACTTAATGTAGGCATGGACGATAGTTTGACCTGAAAAAACTGTTAGCTCCCGTTCACATTGAACAGCAATAGATTTTATGAAACGTGGACCAACTTCACAAGGACGTAAACACCGGAAAGCTTATTTCCAGGTCAGGACGTTTTGCCAAATTACCGTTTTACAATCTTTTAGTAACCTGAGAAGAGGTTGGTTTTGAAGTATCACCACCAGAATCGTATTACACCGCCGTTATGTGCTGTATTAAGTTCGGGCTAACATTGCACAGGAATGTGGACAAAAAAGGGTTCCTCTAGAGGGGTTGAGTTAGTTTAAGTACTCTGTAATTTATACCCTTGTAATCCGTGCGGTTGAGGAACCCATCGGGCGCGACCTAAGTGGCGGATAGGGAAAGGACTTTACAATGAGCGATAGCAAGTAAGGTTGGCAGTGGTCATAGAGCTCGTCGGACTTGAAACTCTAGACTGGTAGCTCAAGAAAGCCCTACCGCGGATCACCTCTCCCAACCTAGTTGTCGTGTCGTGACTAGGTCTCTACTAGGGGCAACGCGGCGCCGGAAAACGTCCGAATGTGGACTCTCCGTTAAATCGTGTCACTCATCTGTGTCGTGGTCATGTCTCGCGCGCGGAGAGATATATAGCAGGGTCTTGCCGTCAGGACTGCGTGGATGAGGAACCACTATAAAAACCTCCCCTATCTCAAGGTATTGCGCGCGCTGAAGAGATGCATGACTGTGGGAAGCTCAGACCTAAGTGGCAATCCTCGGGGCGCCTAGCGCACCCCGTTGTACTGAGTCTTACTCCTCGCATGCGGGCTCTGCATGAGTGGACCAACCTTTCTACTCGTGGGACAACCACGGAAAGTGACAAACAAACATGCTCTTATGAGGAGAGCCAAAATGTCGATATTCAGGCAACCCGAATTGGAACCGGTCGGAGACCTGGGGTACAATATCGCAACCCTAGAGATATCGATTGCGAAGGATATAAGATGGCACTACGGTCTGGTATGAGGTCTGTGGTTTCCAAAATCGTGATGAAATTAAAATCGCGGCGGAGCAGATTTTTTCAATCGAAGCAACGCTACAGGTCTTAAGAGATACACACTTTATACGCAAGTTCGACAGCAAAAACCTGATTGGGTGGTAGGTCGATCGAATCGCCTTTCAAATCGCCAGGAGATGACGACATATTTCCGGCCTTACTACAAAAGAGTTTAGAGATGCCACCTGTAATTTATTGACATTAAGATATTTAGACCTAGTCAGGCATGGAATTACATACCATCCAGAAAGAGAATAAGGTTGGACGGTTTAACGCCATCAACTCCTCGGGGAGAAACCATTCCATTTGCAGAGGAAGCCAATAAGTTCCAGGTACTTATTGGCATCCTGGATGGAAAGCTTACTTGGGGAACTCCCATCTGAAAAAAGTTCTACACAGAGCCAAACTCTCCTTGTGGACGTGTAAAAGGATCTATGGCGAAACATGGGGAATCGGACCCAAACCAATTATACTGGCTTTACGTAACGGTTGACAGACCTATATGATTGCGTATGGCAGTACCGCTTGGTGGTACTGCCAGCAGCCCAAAGCAAAACTCTCTAGCCTACAGAGATAAAAGCTTGTTTGGGGATATGCGGTGCTAGTAACACCACATCGTCGGCGGCTTTGAAAATCATACTGGGCTTACCACCTTTCCATATTTATGTAGAGAGAGACTACATATAGAATGCTTCAGATGGCAAGAAGCTCCCAAAAAGCTTATAACTTGGAACGAATCAGGTTACTGGATGACATAGAAAGTCACAGTCTACTGGGTATGCCCTCGGATCATAAGAGTCTTCTCGAGCATGGACCTTCACGCAACTACTTTCCAGGCCGAAATCTATGCCATAGAGCTCTGTGCGCAGTTGCAGGAAAAAATGCACTGCTAACCAGATCAATAAAGATATTTTCAGCCAGCCAAGCGGCTCTAAAAGCCCTTAGCTCCAGCCACTGCAAGTCCAAGTTGTCTGGAACTTTTAACTAATCTTGAATGCCCTAGCACAGAGTAACGAAGTAACTCTGATCGGAATCGACTCACTGACCAGAAAATGTGCCGAATCCGAATTTGTCGGACCAGAACCAGCATTTAATACATCGAATATTGCCAAAACAACAATACGCCACTGGGCTGAAAGGGAAATCCACCAGCACTGGCAAAACTTACCAAGATTTGAACATTCGAAGCCCTTTGTGCACGTCACTTAAAAAAAAGACCTAAGCACTATTGGAGCTTAACAGGAAAGAACTGAAAGCCTTAATAGGCTCATATACTGGACACTGCAAGTTGAATGTCGCCTGTGCTTCGAGGATGCCAAACCAGCAAAACACATCCTATGCGCATGTCCCGCTTTGAGAAGAACCAGACTGCAAACCTTCGGGAGAGACTTCCTGATACCGGAGGACATATGGATACATTACCAATAGCCAAGATGGTCCAGCTTCCTCAAAGAGGCTACCTGGGGTTAATGTAGCACGACTAGATGTGAGCCACAATAGACACACTATCCACAATAGGTCGCAGTGGAGGTGTCACAATGGACCACACCTTGTGAAGTTGGTACAGACTTCATAAAGCACAAATGACCGCGGGCAGTAAATTCTGGGGGTGGTAGATCAAAAATAGAGGATGGTAAAACCTTTTCTTGGGTTGATACAAAGTTGTAAAACGTTTTCAATCACCTGGATGTAACCCCTCTGGTGTTTACGGCCTTGTGAAGTTGGGTCGAATTTTATACAGCACATATTATAAGCTAGGGGACGGCGAATCTAAATTAAAACCAAGGGAACTCGTGTATCAGGAACTCAGAAGTGTGAGGAGGTTTTGGTTTTCAGCGAGATTGCAAATTTGGTTATCAGGAACTCAGAAGTGTGAAGAGGTTTTCCATTCAATTTCCGTGGTTTTCAGCGAGATTCTATGTTTGGGTATCAGGAACTCAGAAGTGTGAAGAAGTGTGAAGGAGCGTGAGGCTGTCGCTGTTCGCTTTCCAGAGATACAAACATCCATTTCTGGAACTTCTCCACAGGAAATGATCAGATGAGTTTTCCATTCAATTTCCGTGTTTTTCAGCGAGATTCTAAATTTGTGTACCAGGAACTCAGAAGTGTGAAGAGGTTTTGGTTTTCAGCGAGATTGCAAATTTGGTTATCAGAAACTCAGAAGTGTGAAGAGGTTTTCCATTCAATTTCCGTGGTTTTCAGCGAGATTCTATGTTTGGGTATCAGGAACTCAGAAGTGTGAAGAAGTGTGAAGGAGCGTGAGGCTGTCGCTGTTCGCTTTCCAGAGATACAAACATCCATTTCTGGAACTTCTCCACAGGAAATGATCAGATGAGTTTTCCATTCAATTTCCGTGGTTTTCAGCGAGATTGTAAATTTGGGTATCAGGAACTCAGAAGTGTGAGGAGGTTTTGGTTTTCAGCGAGATTGCAAATTTGGTTATCAGGAACTCAGAAGGGTGAAGAGATTTTCCATTCAAACTCCGTGGTTTTCAGCGAGATTCTAAATTTGTGTATCAGGAACTCAGAAGTGTGAGGAGGTTTTGGTTTTCAGCGAGATTGCAAATTTGGTTATCAGGAACTCAGAACAAATTTGGTTATCAGGAACTCAGAAGTGTGAAGGGTTTTCCATTCAATTTCCGTTATTTTCAGCGAGAATCTAAATTTGTGTATCAGGAACTCAGAAGTGTGAGGAGGTTTTGGTTTTCAGCGAGTTTGCAAATTTGGTTATCAGGAACTCAGAAGTGTGAAGAGGTTTTCCATTCAATTTCCGTGGTTTTTAGCGAGATTCTACATTTGGGTATCAGGAACTCAGAAGTGTGAGGAGGTTTTGGTTTTCAGCGAGTTTGCAAATATGATTATCAGGAACTCAGAAGTGTGAAGAGGTTTTCCATTCAATTTCCGTGGTTTTCAGCGAGATTCTATATTTGGGTATCAGGAACTCAGAAGTGTGAGGAGGTTTTGGTTTTCAGCGAGATTGCAAATTTGGTTATCAGGAACTCAGAAGTGTGAAGAGGTTTTCGATTCAATTTCCGTGGTTTGCAGCGAGATTCTATACTTGTGTATCAGGAACTCAGAAGTGTGAGGAGGTTTTGGTTTTCAGCGAGATTGCAAATTTGGTTATCAGGAACTCAGAAGTGTGAAGAGATTTTCCATTCAAATTCCGTGGTTTTCAGCGAGATTTTAAATTTGTGTATCAGGAACTCAGAAGTGTGAGGAGGTTTTGGTTTTCAGCGAGATTGCAAATTTGGTTATCAGGAACTCAGAAGTGTGAAGAGATTTTCCATTCAAATTCCGTGGTTTTCAGCGAGATTTTAAATTTGTGTATCAGGAACTCAGAAGTGTGAGGAGGTTTTGGTTTTCAGCGAGATTGCAAATTTGGTTATCAGGAACTCAGAAGTGTGAAGAGGTTTTCCATTCAATTTTCGTGGTTTGCAGCGAGATTCTATATTTGGCTTATAGTTTACTAACATCAGAACTTTATGAAAAAGTTCTTATCATAACTATGACAAAACATTTTTGTCGCTGTATAAAGAGTGAAAAGTCATTAAGTTTAAAGAATTTTTATTTGAATTAATATAAAAAATACAAAGATACACTTTTGGATGTAAATGACAAAAGTGATAAAAATTACAATTCGTGATGCAATACATATAGGACAATATTACAAACTAAGCTAAGTACAAAGTATCATTTAAAATAGTTTCTGAAATTTATTTATATACCAATTATGTATTTTATGTGCTTATAAATTTATAAAAAAACAGATCAGAAGTAGTAGTTGGTAGGCACATAAAGACAGGGCACTATTACATCATTGTAAAAATGTAAGTCCTACCTTGAGGACATAACATTTTAAGGCAATCTGGGTGTTAATAAAAATAAGATAATTATTTGCGCAATTACTGAATTTACTAATTACTAACATTATACAAACAGTTTTAATAAAATTTAAAAAAATTTCAAGTGGGAGGTAGGTACGCTATTCATAATGTAGCATATAAACGAAATGTAACAAAGTTTATTGTGACAGTCTAGACTCTAGAGGAATTATTGTAATGAAGCAATTACAGTAAATTCTCAACATAATCGGCTATTGGTGCATTGGAACTAAGTAAGTACAAATAGAGGAAAAGTATTTCTTTGACTTATATAAAGTTTACAAGAATAGAACATACAAAGGGTGGGTAGTGTCGGTTATAAAATTCAACTTTCTTATTCAGGAGTTTCTAGAATAAACTGCGATCTTCTCCAATATCATCATTAATTATTTAGATCATTGCTATTAAAAAAATATTGAAAAATAAGAAAGTAAATTTTGCAAAAGACTCTCCCGTTAACAGTTACAAGTTACAATAAGGAAATTATATATCATAAATATCTTAACTCTATAATTCATTGTCATATAGAACTCCTTATTCCTAATAACTATCGTATATTTATACAAAAAATAATACACAACTAGTTATAGTATAACTTAGGTCAAAAATAATAATTTTCGTAAGCTTATCGTAAAGATAAATAGTTATACAAATAAACAAAGGCACAGACTGATTAAATAATAAAATTATTACATTTCAGAGATTCATAGGTAGTGTCAATTTTTCTTTCTCAACCAAAGCTTTATCACAATAGGCTCAAAATTATTGTTAAATGTGAAGCCAATTTGCGAAGTCTGAAACTGTTAATAAAAAATAAGCAATGGAAACACTGGCGTCGATTTTACGTTTTTTTTTTTACTACACAGGATGGTCCATCACTTATATGTCCACCCCCGAATTAGAGGCTAAGTTTTTTTATCGCTGGTGCTTCAATGAAAAAAAAAAATCATTTTGTGGTCCTATAATCCTCAAAGTTCAATTTTTTATCTTGAACATTAACCTCTATTCCGGGGGTGGACATAAGTAATGGACCACCCTGTACAAATGCATCATGAGACAGTTACAGACTTTACGAATCCACTCCAAAAAAAGAATTAAAATTATTTTGTGACTTAATAATTGTCTCGCATATCTGAAGATCAAATAAATTTTTAACTACTGATCTATACTTTTACTCTCAAATTGGTAGCCCTGATTCTTCTCGAGTTAAACGAACAGAGCCTTAAGAGTCTTGCTTACCTAAAAGACTAGACTTGCGCACTTGAGAAATGTTGGCTGCGTTAACCATTACAGCATTAAGATATTTTACTTGATTCAATGATAGGTACAATACATTGTTATTATTGTAATAATATGGACGGATTTTATTTAGTAAGAATGAGTTGTAAACTTGGTAACGTTGTTAGATTTTAGACTTATATTGTTTTAGCAGCTGTCATTGTCATTTGTCTTGTCATTAAGACCATTTACAGTTCCCTATAATAATATCTCAAACAAATCTTAAAGCATAACCCAGCGTGATTAGTCAATAATTATTCATAAATACTGTTACAGATAGAAACTTTCTCGCCTAAAAAATCTAAATCCACGTCTCTACATTCACAATACATAAAACATTAATAGGTAAAACATAAAACTTAAAACACGAAACACTACACAGTCTCATAATACATGGTCAGTCAATTTACGATTTCTGTTCTTCTTTATTATCCTTGTCACCTTCTTTCGTGTACACTATCTCAGCGTACTCGGTCTTCTCGTCGTCCTTCTTCACGACCGGTTTCATTTGAGGACTGACGAGGTCCAGCTCAGCGTACACCAGACCCTCCTTATTATTGGGGGTCTCGGTTTGTAATTCCAGGTTTTCCTTCTCGATGATTTCAGGTTCCAGGGGGATTTTCACCACGTCAGTATCGGGCTCTTTGATTTCCTCGTCGTTTTCTGCTTGGAGTTTCTCCCGGTTCTTTTTGAAGAATGACGTCAGCTTGATCGGGGAGAGACGGGAACCTTTGGTTGGCCGCACTTCGGTGCTCTCTGTGTCACTACTAGGAAAACAATCTGTTAGATAATTTTATTTTATGTGATGTGACGATATGAGTCACAGTTAATTATTATAAAAAACAAAACTATGAAATATTAAAATCAGAAGAGGCAGCGGCAAGCATTCGCGAAGGTCAGGTCAGGTCAGACGCGGTCCGAACCCGCGGCAATACCAGGACAAGGTTAAAACAACAATGTCGTGGCTGCGAAACTGAAGCTTGAAAACATTAGGTAAAGTCAATTTTCTAAACGAGCTTTCCATGATATTATGTTGGTCCTTCCGCTTCACGGAAAAAGTTCCAAGGTAAAATACAAAACATAAGGCAAAGTAAAGAAATCAATTTCGATCACGAAGATTGAGTGATCGAAATTGTGCTGTGTTACTATGATACATTGTACTGATGAGTCCCAAAAGTAGGACGAAACACGTGTCTACAATTTCCACCTCTAAGCAGTATGCCATTAATATTTTATCTAACAATGGCTGGTAGCCCATCGCCTACTTCCACGCACACTGCACTTAGTTGTTGCATGTGTTTTGGCTGCCTTGGGTGTATCCTACGGCGCAAGCCGAGCCCTTCATGAATGTTTATTCGTTTTCACTAACATGATAAACTACAAGGTCATAGTGGACGTGCTCGGACAGCTCAGAGGGGAAGAGGAAGACAATGAAACACCATACAGATCGCAGGATTCATTTGAAAGGTACAAGAGAGAGCCAACAAAAGAAGATCCGACAAGAAAGAGAGGGCTAGAAATCAATACATGAAGAAGATAAGGCAGGTGAAGATATAGGCGGAGGAAAGAGGATGCGAACGCACTCGAAGAAGAAAATAAACATATAAACAAATGAAAAAAGAACTGAGGAGGATGCTATTAAGGATGACCAAGAAAAATAGATGAAGACAGCTTTGTAAAGAATAAGAGAATTAGAGGGCGACATCTAGGGCTAAGGGTTCCGGATGTTGAAAAAGCAACTGTCACGGGAGACCCGTCCACCGCGTTACTGCTGAAAGAACATTTCAGGATAAGCATCTTGAGAAGCCTCAATCAAAAACAGCAGGACAATCGAAATCCTCTAGACTACAGTAGAAAATGTTCCGGAAATCAGGTTCAGGAAATCAGAGCACAAACAGGTTCCTGATTGGATATATTAATGGAAGAGGGTAGATTTTCGGAACTATATGGAAGAAATCGCCGCTGGTGCTCCTCTGGAAGGGCAAAAGGCGACACGACAAACCTAATGCATATTATAGACCCATTTGCCACATAGACGCTCTCGTTAAACTTTTTGAAAGAATAACTGCATGGTTAGATTTTTTAAGGGGATAACTGCAGATGAAGCTAAATGAAAGGATAACTCAGTAGATGAAGGGTGTGAAGTAAATGACTGAGGCGGCCATGCTCAGAGATTCGTCGAAGCTTAGAGAGGTAGTTTCGGCACCAATAAGGGTCGTTGCAAAAAAGACTCGAGGTCACGCTAGACTCACACGTTTAGGAAGCACGTGATGGAAGTAAAAGCCAAGGCGAGAAGAACCTGGAAAACCATTAGTGAGCCTGGTAAAGACGAGGGCCCTGAGACCGGGAAGAGGAAATGGAGTCACCTCGCTGATTATGCCGTGTCGGTATCAGGCGATACACATTATTGTACCGAATTCCCCAGGCTAGCTCAGCATTTAAGAGCGAATTCGTTACAAGGCTTTATTATTTTTGCCTTTCTGTAATAAACAAAATAAACAATAAATATCTTAATATGGTCAAGAAGTCAACTGAAAGCCGGAGGGTTCGGAATCTTCGAGTTCGCTCGTCGTATTCCGGTCATCATGGTCAGTAGGTGGGCACGGCTTCAAGGCACCGACCCAAAACTCGACAGCGTCTTGACGCTGTCCGTGGGATGGGTCGCTAGGTTACGCCGCATGATCTCGGCGAACATGGGCAGCAAGGAATTGATCCAACAGGAAACTTCGGAGCAGTTATCGAACAGCTGGTGGGGGAACGGTGTAAGCCAGGTGGGCAGCTACCCGGCGTCCTCGAAGTTTATCGAGCGTCGGCCGAGCTCCTGGACTGGTCGGGACTACGTGTCCGCCGTCCAGTTGAGACTCAACATGTTGCCTACCCGGGCGATACCTACTAACCCACCTACGGAGCGCAGATGTAGGGCCGGCTGCGCAAAGCAAGAGAGTCTATCTCACGTTTTGCAGCAGTGCTGGGTAACGCATGGCCTCCGTATAGAGCGGCATGACCGAATAGTGGGGAAGCTCAAAACCTTGGGTGTTCGCGGCGGTTGGTCCACCTACGTTGAGCCACAGATCAGGACAGTAGCAGGTCTCCTGCGAAAACCTGATCTAGTTTTTATCAGGGATAACTCCCTGATAATAACGGATGTCACCGTTGTGTGGGAAAGACCGGGTGCGTTAACATCTGCCTGGCTCCACAAACAGGCGTACTATACTCCGGACCGGACTTCATTGAAGCCGTCCGCCACAAGTACGGAGAGCAGATGCAGATCAGGGTACTGCCGTTCATAGTCGGCGCCAGAGGTGCACTGGCGAGGGAGAACGGGACTTTGAATACTCTACTCCCGATTGCTCCCTACCATCTGGAGCATATTGTCCACCTCTCTCTGAGAGGGGGCACCATATGCCACAAGCATTTCATGCGAGTGGCATGGCGAGACCGCGGGAACGGCGTTGTGAGGTAGCTCGTTCGATTTAGAACAGCGGAAACAGGGTACTACTGCTCAACAACTCAGTAGGAAAGGCCAGTGCTTCGTTTTAAAGATATCGTTAGTGAGAAACAGCTCAATACGCTTCTCTCTCTACGTAAAAATTTATATCTACAGTCATACAAGGAATAGAGAGAGATTCACCTCGTCTATCTCTTTTGGAGAGATCGATCGATAGTTCATTCATAGCACGTTTGCTCTATGAAAGGTTAAGATCTCGATATTCATCTGTGCCGTATGGAGAATGAATGAAAGAGGGTTAACGCACAAACAAATAGGTTAATAATTCTTTGGAATTGGATAGCTATTGCTGAGAGCACTGAAGGTGGCCGAAGGGCTCTGTAACTGATAGGCGCCCAAAGTAATGCAACGAGGGTCACCGGAATGCAGAAAGATCTCAATCTCTTCAAGAAATGATTGTCTCAATCCCAAGAGCGACCTGTGTATGATACTAACATCTCTGGACGGATCAAAGTGAAAACAAGAGAGCCACAGTGCAATTTAAAAAAAACCCACTCTGTGCTAGTAGTGGTGTGACATTCTTGTTATGTACAAACATATCGTATAAAGTGTTTGGTGGCTTGAAGGTGAGAAAACCACTATTATCTAAAATGGAACCCAAAACGGTAAAAATTGTGCCAAAGTATTCAAGACTGCCATATTTGACCTTCGGCTGAACGACGGTGTAAGCAGACTCTTTGTCAAACTCTAAATGATCAATAAATTTCTGCACCAAAGCGCTACCATAACCATCCCTCGAGGCCGAAAATAAGATCAAATCCAACTCTTTTCTGAAGTTCGCCCCTGACAAGGGAACAAGAAAAAGTCTGTTAACAAGGAAATTTAACAGGATCTCTTGTGTGAGCCATGATGTGTTGACTCCCCATCTATCAGATGATCAGTTTGAGTGGACTTCCTGTCTGTAAATGTCAAAAACGATTTTGTTTGTGGATCTTGTCAACAAGAAGTCTAACAAGAAAGGGACCGAACCATCTTGCTTCACTTCCATAGTGAAGCAAACTTTTGTATGTACGAGTAGCTGATTGACAAAGTTTTTTGCAGCTCTTCACGGGATCCTGTCCAGTACAGAACAATATTAGCCGGAACAGAATTTTGGAAATAATAAGGGAAATCTTAGCAAACACCAGCTTTTGTTCCAAAAAAGATATGAATACCTCAGCTAGAGTCATCATGTAGTGGTGAGTTCATAAGGATATTTTTAAAACGAACAAACATCTGTGCAATAAGAACATTGGTAAGTAGACTAGAAACATGAAAAGACACCAGGAGGTAATACCACGTCTCATACCTTCTTCATTAATTCTGCTGAGTTCTTAATAGAATAAGGAGAGCTGTGAGATGTCTTTTCAAATAGATATTTCGAAATAAATTGGAGAATTTGTGTGCAAGGCTCCCACAGAAAGAAACGATTGGGCGAATGGGGTTGTTTAACTTATGAATTTTGGGTAATCCAGACAATTAAGGGAGGGGGGGAGGGGATTCATAGACAAAAAACGTTCGGGTCTCTCCAGTGAACATTTCTCTACCGAGAATCGATTCATTTAATCGATTCATAGAATCGGTAGGTATGGAATTTTAGCGTATTGCACGTAAAACACCCAATACCTCACGTTGATTCAGTCCGGCCTCCTTCTGTATCTTTCTCTATCATCCAGTATGTTTACTCTTAAAAGAATTTGACCTTTTTTATGCCACTTTTTCTTCATGACTTGGAAGTTGCTTGTGCATTTTGATGACGTTTCGAGATGATTCCAAATCGTTACAACAGTAATACCTACTGTGCAATGCTGGTCAAATTAGGGGGTCAAACTAGAGGACAGAGGCAAACTCTTAATGGCATCTCCTCCAGTTTATGGGGTATATTATTAAAGGGAAGGAGAAGGATGAGAGAAGGTTTTAAGGAACGAGATTATTGCGGGGCAATAGGTACGTGCGTAAATCCAGGTAATGCTTAGGTAGAGAAAATGGAAGAAGAGGAATGAGACTAAAGATAATGACTTTGCAAAACAAAAGTTGGGCATTTCTGAAATAGTTGCCGCAAATTACGATTTTTTTTGTATTATAGTAGGGGAAATATATTTAATAAAATGTTACTTACGATTCAGTAATCTGCCTCGTATCGCCACTGGCTGCAAGCAGAAAGAAAACAGAAATTGGAGGGTTTAAAGAACAAAAATCTGTCGATCATTATGGAATGATTTTATTTGATTTGTTTATAAAACAATATTATAATTATTAACTTATAACTATGCATCTTTAAGTACATTAATAACATACAAAATTTTTACATTTATATTATCATAGGATCATTTAATATCTTTTATACAATTCAGAGATTGTTCCTTAAATGCAAGAGTTTACAATGCAACACCGTACAGAATGCCCAAGTTTCAAACAGATTGCTCAGTAGATTCCTGATTTTGATTGAGAATCGATTCTCGAAGCAGCACCGATTAAAACCTGAACTTTCTGATATAAAAATCGTAAAAGTAATACAATATCGAGATGATTAGACAATAAATACAATAAATAAAACTCACACTAAACAATATTCTTATAAACAAACATTTTGGTTTTCAGAGAGCAAAAATAGCTCTCCCAGTCAAGCTTAATAAAATTTTGATCATTTAATAATATCTCTCCCTAATATCAGAACAACACTTGTAAGGGATGAAATAAATAAAACTAGACAAGACAGCTCACTTTCTATTACTTGAGCGATCTTGAACACAAATCTTGTACACATAAGAAAAAAGTAAAATTAAATGATTATTGTCTGTCAAAGTAGTAGGTACCTATAACTTAATTAATAAAAAAATGTCCAGTTAGGATTGCTAAACAATTAAATTAAAACTAAAACTAACACTAAAACTAAGACAAACGTGAAGTAATAATAATTTACAATTACAAACTATAAACTATTCACAATCTTTTTTGATCACGTTAGTTGGTAGATACTGATGACGATTTCATCGCAACCAGTTTAACCTGAAATGGAGTTGGGACATCTGCGCTTGCAGTTGATTTTTTTTTACAGGCCGATAAAAGGGAGTGATGATGTCACTTCTTTAAGCCGACAATGGTTGTGAAAATCACCCTCGCATTTACTTTCATCCCAAGCGCATACGTCTTTTACCTCATTTTTTTACCAATTTCATTTATTCAACTTATTTTGATTAAATTTTAACGAAACAAACAGTAATTTTAGTATACATTGTGCAAAAGCTTAATGAAATAAATTCAATTTCTCAATACTTATTGTGCAAACTGTAATGATCCGAAATAATAATTGTAAACTCGAGAGATTCGAGTGATTCCTGATTTAAGGGGAACCGGTAGCAACGCTGGGGTAGGTTCTGTATTACTACAAGCACGGAAGATGAAGAGCGTGAAGAGCTAGTTAGTTTAATGAAGAACAGGACCTTCGATATGAAGCATCTTGTCCAGTTTACTCCGGGGCCGGATTAACCTTCCATTGGTAGTTGCAACCCGCAAATTTTTAAATGGAAGTTTATAAACTCGCTTGTGATACCTCATTTGAAAGGTATTTTCATTCTCTATTAAAAAATGCCATGTTCAGTATTTAGTGCAAAAATTACCGATCTGCTTGACGAAATTAGCTACAAGAAATTGATGTGTGTAGGCTTCCACGGCCGGCTTCTATTGAAATCGTAATTGATTCCGGGTTGTTGTGCCGTGAAAACGTTGTTACCGCAGATGTAGACGAAACGTTCGGAGCAAATCTCCATGGACCACGGCACAACCGCCCGGAATCAATTACGGTTTCAACATAAAAATTATTCATAGCTAATTAAATAATAAAACGATACCTTTTTTGAATAGAGAATAAGACCTTTCAAATGAGATATCACTAGCCCCTATTACAATTATTGTTCCCATTTCAAAATTTAGGGGTGCAGGTGCCACTCGAAGATGAAGTTTGTACGTTGCAGAATGTCATTTCAGAATCCAAAATCGAAGTGTCTCGAGGTTTCTTATAAATACACACAATAATGGGAAGGTACTGAATTTATTCAATTTGGCTTTTCCACACTGTATAAAGAAAAAAATTTTAAGTAGGGTGCATTATAGTTCAATAATTAATCTTTTACTCTTAGATGCAAGAAAAATACAGTCAACCAAATTTTGGGTACGGCTTTCTTGATGGGAGGGAAAAACAGAAAATAAGCTCTAGGACGCCTCTTAGTTCACCTTGACTCTTGGTCTAGGAACAATTAATTATGTCTGTTTCAACTCATGTTGTGCTTATAGATCACCTAGAATGACGCCGAAAGTCATGGTTGAAGTAAGCAAAGCAAGAAACAATCAGGGTTTTGCCAATATACTCCTGGAATCAAGCAGCACGAAAGTCTGGCCTGAAAACGAAATGAAGATCCAGATCGTTCCGAAAAAGAGGTTCACGTTTCAAAACCGCAATAAAAAAAACAAAGCACCAAGAACCTAATGAAGAGACCATTAGCAGATACTCATTCATGTGAAAATTTAATTTCTATAGCCTCAGTTTTGATAAAGTTACTGTACTTTCTATTTCTTCAAGTGATGTTGACCTCAAAGGTGATTCCTCAGGTCATGAAAGAGTAACAAAACTGTTGGCTATATTATATTTAATCAGATGAAGAGTCTTGGAAAGGGTTCCCAAAAATGGTGTAACGAAAAAAGACCGTAGGTACTTAAATCGTGATAGACATTCAGATTGACGATTCTTTACAATTTAAAGAGACTCCAGCTGAGACTACACTAAAATAAGTCGCAAATAGCTTAAACCATCTGTTCAGAGACTTACATGGAGAGAAAAAGAAGATATTTTCATTGTTTTGAAGAGTCTCTTCAAGAGTTCTGGTACCATTCTAATCCAGTCTTCTCTGTTTTAGAACAAAACTGTTGGTTTTGGTTTCTATCCCATGGATCTACGCAGAGGAAGATCTCATCAGTCAATCCAAAAGAAGGGTAACGAAAGAAGACCGTTCTGAAATAGTGATAGACATTCAGATTGTCGATTCTTTGCAATTTAAAGAGACTCAAATAGGTCCAGCTGAGAAAATAAGACAAAAAATAAGACGCAAATAGCTTGAAAGACCTTTTCAGAGACTTACATAGAGAGAAAAAGAAGATATTTCCATTATTTTTTGTTGAGCCTCTTTAGGAGTTCTGGTGCCATTCTGATTCAGTCTTTTGTTTTTGAAACAAACTATTGGCTTGTTATTAATCTACGCAAAAAGGAAGAGCTCCTCATTAGAATCTTGCAAGACAATCCAAAAGTGGTGCACCTAAAGAAGACCGTTCAGAAGATAGACATTCGGATTTTCGATTCTTTACAATTTAAAGAGAGTCAAATATCTCCTGCTGAGACTTGAAAGAAAATAAGATGAAAATACCTTCAAAGACCTCTTCAGAGACTTACATGGAAAGAAAAAGAAGATATTTCCATTCTTTTGAAGTCTTTTTAAGTGTTCTGGTGCCATTCTGATTCAGTCCTTTGTTTTTGAAACAAACTATTGGCTTGTCTCTCAGTGATCTACGCAAAAAGGAAGAACTCCTCATTAGAATCTTGCAAGACAATCCAAAAGTGGTGCACCTAAAGAAGACCGTTCAGAAGATAGACATTCAGATTTTCGATTCTTTACAATTTAAAGAGAGTCAAATATCTTTATATCTTTTTATCTTTTTGGAGTCTTTTTAAGGTTTCTGGTGCCATTCTGATTCAGTCCTTTGTTTTTGAAACAAACTGGCTTGTATCCCAGTGATCTACGCAAAAAGGAAGAACTCCTCATTAGAATCTTGCAAGACAATACAAAAGTGGTACATCTAAAGAAGAGCGTACTTAAATTTATATTCTCAATTCTCTACCCTTCAAAAGTAGTCCAATAGCTAGAACGAAGACGAGACATGAAACAAGACGAGCTCGCGATGGCCTGAGTTGACATCTTTTATCTCTTAACAGATAATAATCTTAAATTATCTAAAAGAATTCTAAAGGCAATTGAAAGTGAATGTTCGATTACCGTTCGACCAATAATCAACAGTGGAAATCAAATTGGAAATCAAAGTGGAAATTAAATTGTTGAAGACTCCAGGTTTCCAACCAAAGGTTGGGTGAGCCAGACGTACCTTAACTTGGCTGACTACATCAATTGCTTGATAAATATTACTGCCAGATTGTGACTAATTTAGGAAGATAAACTTGGAAATTGTCCTTTCTTAGAACAGAACTATTCAAACGCAAATATCACCCATTAGATGAAGGATTGAAGAAAGATCCTTCACAACATTCTTCGAGTATTAAAAACGCGTGTTTGATGACTGAATGAAAAATAAAAATTATAAAAAGAGAAGTAAGAATGAATCATACATTAACAACAATGAGATAATCTTTAAGCATATTTGTTTGGAAGTCTTATAACAACATAATAATGTTAATTCGAGTTGAAGATTCTTGTTATTTAGACATTTATAAGTACTCACATTGATCATAATATTCAGCAGATTGATGCCCGTCTGTTTCGCGTTTATTTAGAACTATATTTTATAAACTATATACATAATTCTATCATGGGACAACGTAATTAATTAAAATTATCTCTAAGCTAAATAGCAGTCACTTTTGGTATTACAACCATCGTTTAATTAAATTCAAATCTCCTGTGGTAATACCGTTCCAGTTTTTTGATCTCATATTGACTTAAATATACTCACACCATTGCCTCAATGGCAGTTTCAGCATATCGAGTCCGAAGAAGAGATTAATCCCGTTCAGTTATTATTAATTTCATGAGGCAATAGTGTTGTCCTAACTTCTGTAGCAGCTAACATATACATCAGGCCTAGCCAATTTGGACCAAACAATAATAATTATAAACGCTCGTAACTTATCTACTTACAACCAAAGATATGGAATCACCCTCTACACAGTGACTGAATAAGAATTGCTACCATGACCTTGATATGAAATAGAGAGCAACAGAAGAAACAGCAGTCATCTTGCATTTGTAAGTTGCTCCAAAACCCACTTGAACCAATTTGAAGCCTCCAGGAAAACGTTTTTTCTCATTGTTTTTGATAAAAGCAAAATCGAGAAAAAGCTTTACCTAGGCTTAAATGTCTCAGAATCTTCTCCAGAAAGATATACAACACTCCACTCCGCTCAAGTTGTCAGGATTCAATAAAGTGTACTTCATTAAAACTTTACAAATTTGAACAAATACTGGAATGCATTTTTACTTCTAGTTTACCTTGAAAACAACACCAAAAGACTGTCCAAATAAAATCTAAAATAGCATAACAATACCACCAGTTTCAATGGTTGAAGGTTGGATGAATCTCTTGGCTTGGATATCATGGTCGCAAAATATTAGCCATTTCAGATGGCAAAGAGTAAAACTGGTAGCAAATCATTATCAAGGTATGTAATTACGTTGAAGTTCTTGTTTCTTTTGCTATCAAGACAAAAGCGAAAAAACTTAAAATTGGAGATTGAGCCAACCTGCAGAAATGCTCAACTATACTAAGTTTGTTGCGAGAGTTAAAATTGTAGAATCATATTTCCCAACTAGAGTCAATTTTGGAACGTTTTGGGCTTGTAAGTAACATTTTGACAAAAAGAAACACCCTAATATTATGCAGCTGCCTGAAATTTTAATGAGACCTGGGAAAGTCTAGTTATGATACATTATGTAACCAAGAGCATTCCATATGAGCTTTTACAGATCCGCAGAGTAAATCAAGAGTTAGTACAACTCGAGAGACAGTTAAGAAATAATGAAGACTCAGAAGTGGGATTATAATCTGGTAATACTTGAAAAACAAGGTAGAGGAATTGCAAATGCTTTCATGATAAGAATTAATCATTCATAGTTGATAAAAATTCCGCAAATTGTCAAAAAAAAATGGTTCAGGATAACAGGGACGAGAATCGTTGTTGTGGCAAAAATTCGTGATTCTGACGAGACTGACTTCTGGCACGTATTGGTAGCACTAGCACTAGCACTATTCTGATATGATCCAAAATATAAGGTGATTCTATATCGTTTAGTGTAAATTTGTCGCACGTTTTCTAACTGAGTAAAACAAGCATTAGAGGGCGACAATCACACCTACATTTTCTACAATTCTCAAAATTTATTACAGTTTTAATTGGACTCAATAAACGTTGATACAAATCTAATAAGGAAGTGTACTGGAGTATATGCATGCATGTAGAGGTGAAGTTACCTTATTAATCGCATAATAAAGTAACCATCTGCACCCCAGTTGCTGGAGTAGTAAATATAACACACATAGAGCTTCAACCGTCAAAATTTAACATTAGTAGCACCACAAAACCTATCTGCATATCGTCACTACAGAAATTGGCAGTATATTGAATACAAATCAATAGACCTCCGCGATATTTTGACCCATACTGCCAAAAGAAGAAAATCTCACGCCGTGTCAAAATAATCAAATCATTGACAGATAAAACCTGTCACAATATCACAGAGGTGCTTTGATCATTACATGAAATCCGTGGTAATAGACTGTGTTTATATAGATCAGTGTAGAGCGAGGAGAAACAGTTATTATCGCTGCCATTGTCCTTCGACAACAACTTTACGACAACGTAATGCTTCCAACTAGCTTACACGGATCATTAAAATCAGGTGCAATTATTCCATGCATTAGTCTTAAAATTTAGCTTGACCTCAAAAAGTGTCAATGTTGTCATTTACGCATTAGGACAGTCGCGGCATGAAATAGGTGCATGATGATTCGATCTAGATAGTCTATAAAGAATGCACAATAATAAATATTCAGACACATGGAATGTCGAGCTGTTCCATAATAAGACATAGAGACATGGATGAGCTATATCACTTATTGGTTAAAAGATAATCATTAGACGGGTGTGTCTATCTTCTGTTCCTTTTTCTTGATGGAGAGATCGTTGCCGTTGATGTACTCCTGGGAGACCTGATGGTGGGGATTATCGATGCCGTCACCAGGGGACCCATTCGGGCCGTAGTCGCCGCTCGTGTAGTCAATTACCGTATCGCCTGAAACAAATGAAAGCTAATGTAGACGACAGGGATACTGACATTACCTCTCTGTGAACTCTCTTGTCGCATTCAATATTGTCCTAGCCTATCAGTTTTTATACTTCTTGGTAGGTACCCTCTTCATGCTGGATTGGATGATCGGTTAGAGTCTATCTATCCAATTAGTTTATTAAGAGTTAGTTAGTTGAAGTATATTATTCTAAATAACAATAAGTGTTATTAATTATTATTAAACCTACTGAAATGTGCATTGAATACAGTACAACTAGTGCAAAGGTTCAAGAGAGAGAGAGGCTTTGTCAGTATATATGTCTGTCAATATCCAAGAGGCAAGTAAGTACCTAATTTGAAGATGGAATTAAGAGTTGAAGAAGTAGACAGATGCTCTGGGTAAATGATTATTCCCTATGCTAACTTGAAGACCAATTATTTCATCATTTAATCACATATTGTGGTATTGTTGCACTAGTCTGAGATACCAGTAATTGGTCACCTCAAAGAACCCATTGACTAGACCAAGACGATTAGTTTACAGGGTGAATGCAAAAATCAAGTTGGTCAAAATTACCGTGGGTAGTGGGTAAGACAACCATGGCAATCAATATGTGGAAAAAGCAGCATGGCCAGAAAACCAAGCAGAACCTCTGGGTACCTATACTTTCAAAATTAATCCCCAAGTTCTATCGAACCGTTCGATGAATCAAAAAGTTCACCAGTTCTTGGGCCTATATGACCATGTTTCGTCCTTGGCGAATAATTTGTTTCGTATTCTCTAAGATGCTACCGTCTCCTACCCCTTCCTCTCCCTTTACACATCGGGAAGAAGGAAAAGGACACCTGACCGGAGAGACCACACAAAGAGTCGAAGTTTAACATCGAGAGAGAGTAGAGCTCGACAGAGTGCCGTTCGTACCATCATCGACGTTGGTTTAGACGCGTAGCCCTTTTACTCGAAAAGGAGCCGCGGATCGAGCGAGCATTCGTTATCGTTAATAATAATTAGTGGAACAATCGTGGGTACCTACATAGTGGAGCAAAGTGAACAATAATAATAGTTACAACATCTCGCAAATTAAAACAAGTGCCCCTTCTAGTCGGACAAGACACAAGGTCAGTAATTTCGATAATTATTAATTAATTGTATTCCTGTCAATCATTGGCAATTATAGCCTGGTCCTTCAATCATCCTATGAATTTTGATCCTTGTCATTACGTGGCGCTTCGTCATTAGCCCCTTTCAGGATCGAATCGCGTCGTTAACATTTTTGGCTCTTCGACGGGAGTTAACAGACCATGTGACACCCATTAATGCAGTAGGGACAGCAGTTCTAGCTATTGTCTTCAACATATACCCAAAATTATTAACAGATAGAAGAAGAGTACACACGTAGCCTAGTTCCTCAGAATCAATATCATCAGAGAAAGCTTCAGCAGTTAGAAGAAGCGTCAACAATGAGCTGCAACTTTGACCAACAAGCTTCCAACCCTTAAACGATTCCAGGAAGAACGTCCAAGTTCTGCTTATCTTATCGGCGTGAACGAAGTAGCGAACAACAGTGAAACAATTATTGAACTAAATGATTCCTACCAAGACGCTGCAGTCACGAACCTCTATGGGCTTCTAGGTCATAAGGTGAATCTAGACGCCCAACAGAAAACCGGTTTAGGAATTCATCATAACCTTGACCTGAATGACTGATGGTTATATTTTACACCGTGTGGAGCAAGTTAGTTGGCCCAAACAAACAGGCAAACCAAACAGAGGAAATCGTGGAGCTTTTTCATATTAATCGTTGTGGGATGCAGCACTTGAAATAACCCAGCACCCTCGTCCGAACTTTGCACCACCTGAAGGCCCTTTAGAAGCTGTTCACCTACGCAGAAACAGGCATCGAAATCGTGAAAGATACAGAAAATACCTTCCAGCGCGTCGTTCTTCCAGCGCGGGGTTGCCTCACTCTTCTAGGGGAAGCGAACTAGCTGAGAGAAGAAAGAACCACCAGTCTTGGCCAACCTTCAGCGGTCAACCTTCATCGGTTATACACAGCAAAAATTCAACTCCCAACCAGAACGAGCTGCTTCAAGCCTCGTCATATAGATCAACTAATTGACCAGACAAGAGAATCTACATCGCTGAAGAGTGATGATGTCACTCTTAGACCGTCAGCTCGACCGTACCTCGCAGTCCTCGCACCAGAGCATGATTAGTCCACACGCAGAACCACAAGTAGTAACGGTCAACCCAACTGTGACGACAGTCATCATCGACATGAACAGTCGTGACTCGCCGACTTCAAACAATCGCCGCCTACAGTGACGCCTGCAGTGAACAGCAAAGCAGCAAAGCAGAAGAATTCAAACAGCAGCATTTGAGATGATTCCATGTCAATCGCAGCACTGCATTCGGATACAATGAGCGGTCAGCAAGAAACAGTATCAAGTTTAATGAGCATTGAGGCATTCTCGTCATTGCAGCCCGAACCGGTCTTAAGATCTTCTTAATAAGTTCTCAGAAGATCGCATGCCCATAAATCTCTGCAAGTAGGCAAGCATCGCCTTCAATCTTAGCAACTCTTTTGTAGAAAGGTTGTAACGATGTGATTACTTAAGTCTCATAAGGGGTTACGCAAGCTTCTAGGAGAGTCACAAGACTCTAAACTAACACGTTCCCTATTTTTTTCTTCACACCAGTGACCTATTTTCTAGTACCGAAGATGCAGTTGAAGTAGACATCAAACACAAAGCAATTTCTATCTCAGCTAGGCGAAATAAGGGAGTGGGATTCCAAGTCTTGTTAATCTTAACGGTTTATAACCACTGGTATTTGTATCAGGCGTTCCCAAATATGTATCTTCCAGAAATCTACTCAACTCAATCGATTGTATTCAAGGTTCCATTAATGCTTCCATTAAGCTGCTTCACAATCTTTCCTCCATTATTCATACAAATGCAAACCTAAACTAAATTCCTGGTAGCTCCAACTTGGACCGCGTAGGCACACTTCTTCTCAACAGAACTCCAAACATCTAAAATTTCACTTTATTCCCAGGAATTGCAGATTTTAGAATTCACTGCCTATAGACGACTTTCCTACTCCTGACAATCCTCTGGTTTCAGGTGGAACAGAACTGGGTGCGCATTTAAGTCTTATACGCCCAAGAGCTCTCAAACATAAGAAGAGATGTTTGATATTCTATAAAATTCATGGTGGAGTTGGAACAATTCATCCCTCAATATGGACGAAATCAAGGTTGGCGTACAATCAGATGTTTCATTAGAATGTCATTTCTCTGTGCCGGGTGTCCCAACACTAGTGTCCACCCCCTAAATCGAGCTTAATTTTAAAGATAAAAAATTGAAACTTTGAGGACTTGTGTACTTGATATAGGACCACGGAATGGCATAATTAGTTTCATTAAAAAACATTTTTAATATATTTTTAATAATCACCTTTTTCATGAGTCCATACTACGACACTGTCCAGTGCAGGTTCATTGTGCCGGCTAGCCCAGCAAGAGCCGTCCTTCTATTTATTTGGGCCTTATTTACTTTGTCTTAAAACTTATTGCACCTACCGTTTTCAGATTATATTGATTATATTGTTCAGATTATATTGTCTACCTGTCATTGCTATATAATTATATTTTATTTAATTAAAGCCTTATAATTAGTTTTTTCACATTTCTTTCAAGCGATATTGATTTTATTAATCGATTTCTACGTATGTATTGAAAAAAAATCAATTTTTTTTTTCGACAATTTACCACCATCTTACAGTTTTTTATCGCTGGTGCCCGAAGTAAATTTTTCTTAATGAAACTGATTATGCCATTCCGTGGTCCTATATCAAGTACACAAATCCTGAAAGTTTCAATTTTTTATCTTTTAAATTAAGCTCTATTTAGGGGGTGGACACTAGTGTTGGGACACCCGGTACATCAAGGATTGAGGATTTATTAATTACTCCATGAATGTTGGAGTAGATTTGATAGTAACGAATTTGAAAAAATCGCTACATAATTGTATATCTTTTTATATTTGTTTGTAACGAAATCCAAGGCTTTCGTTGGTAATTATTATTTATTTGCATTATTTGAGGGGTCTATCAGGAGTGATACAGTTTTTACGACAGCGATTAGCAGGTTATCTCCACCAGCACCGGCTATATAAAGAGAGCCAACTGAATAACTGACGAGAGGATCCGAGGTACTGACTCGCGAACAACTCTCTCTCCTTGTGAATTGAGCTCGGAGATCATATGGGGCATGTAGTGAGTGCACCCATAGCCGGCTACAGTAGGTCGATGGACTGAGTTGACCCTAACCGTAGTCCGGCATCGGAAGCGCGACCAGAGTGAATTGAACTCTGGCCGGCAACCGAACAGTATAGGGAATCAACCGGCGCTGTATTGAAGTACCGGCTGATCCCTCCAGTCCCTACCCGGCCCGTATTGAGGGCCGGATCCAGTGACAGCCGTCCCGAGGTCATATTGAGACATCGGGCACGGACTTTGTTTCAGGTAGCCCCGCCGTCGGAGAATATTCTCCCAGATATCTTCCCGGCGCGTGTTCCGGAGAATACAGCGATCGACACGCACGGTGCGACTGCGAGCGGACGACTGGCGTTGAAGATTCGACCGTGAACTGATTGACAGTGGCAGCAATTAACGACCAATCAGCTTAGCGCACGCCCAGACGCGGCTATCTGTGACCAATTGGGCTGACCGTAGAGGACGAGAGCCGGCCTACAGGATACATTAGTTATCGATATTAGCATTGCCAGATCATATATGTGTAAATAGGCATACTTGTAAATAAAGATTATAATTTTTAATTGACTTGTTGCGGGTACAAAGGGGCAGATATCCACTCCTGAAAACTCACCTCTACCTAACAGAAAAACCCGTTACATGTTATATTGCCTAAATATTTTTAATTTCGTTTTAGTAGCTATTTATGTCTATCATTGTAAGGGTTGTTATCGTTTAAGAAACAAACATTCACTGACATTGATTTCATACAACGTTAAGCCTATTTAATTCATGCACACAATCAGGAATTTAGGGGAAGTACCTATTTATGAGTACATCAATGTAGTAAACTGCAAAATCTAGCATGCCTAAATAAATACCAATCAAAATACCAAACAATGTACCTACAAAATTCGTAGATATCTCAAAAAGTTTTAAAAAATCAAACAACTATAATGGAACATCATCTAAGTAACTGAACTTACCACTTGCCTCTGGAATACCATTAGCTTTTATTTGTTTTCTCAACATACTACTACGACTACTTACTAAAACTAAATCGGTAATAGCAGTTTACTTCTTCAAGAAGTTTAGATTCAAGAATTAGGTTTAAAGTTATTTTTATTAGTACCAAGCTTATTTTTAGTAAATTTGTAACAATTACTGAATAAAGTAAACTGCTACGTGTTACCAACACAAGAATAAATTATAATGGAACATACGACATACTTATAAAATCTAATTAAAAATGCGAAAGTGCCACAATGCATCTCTAAACACTGAGGCAAACAAAATCCAAGATGCATAATTATAAGATAGGTATTTAACTAAAATTGATTCGTTCTTAGAGGAGATAGAGTCAAATGGAAACCTTCAGAAATGTTTTTTGAGAAACTTCTTTTTTGTTTAAGAAAAAACTGGCCCTTTCTGGTAGATGCCAAAATCACCCTTGCACTGAAGATTTTGCAAGAGTGATGGCTCGAGTACCGCGATCAATGAACCCACTGCCAAGGCTTAAGTTGTTATTATTGTGTGCATATTTTTATGAGGAATCAAAAAACTTTTTTCTTTCTTAGACTGTAAATAATATTGTAACCGAAGTCCTCTTTTTTACGACAGTTCCCAGATTATCATTTGACTAGATCTCGTATTCTAAGAAAGTAGATTATCAGGGCGATAAATTTCCCCCTTTGGAAGCTCTTAAAATGCT
The DNA here is from genome assembly GCA_910589415.1 of Malachius bipustulatus. Taxonomy (NCBI): domain Eukaryota; kingdom Metazoa; phylum Arthropoda; class Insecta; order Coleoptera; family Melyridae; genus Malachius; species Malachius bipustulatus. The sequence continues at coordinate 19,592,498 of OU342638.1, read as the reverse complement.
TAAAAGTAAAAAAATTGAGCCCGCAAAAAAACAAACAAAAAGTTCCCATCTAAAGGCTATTTCATCAGCTTTGCTAATCCAGATGGCACCTTTTGTGAGTGCATAGCGATTACGCAATAGTGTTACTTACGTGTGAAGCACCACCGTCCCGTCACTTTTGCAAAGATCAGTATGAAAACTATCAGCAGAAGGATCAGGATTCCGACCACAATTCCAACTATTCCTCCTACTCCTAGTTCCACTCCTGTAACAAAAAATACATTTATGAAAAGGGATTGTATTGGAATGTCAAATTCTACCACAACCACATACCGTAAATTTTCTGTCTGAAAAACTTTTGGATTCCTGTTCCGACAGCATGTGAAAAATTAATAAATTAGTAGCTAAATGCCCGTATTCACAAACGATAATTTCCTAAATAATTACGTAATCAATTATCCCCATCTCATTCTATTGCAAAAAAACTGCATATCTCCATCTCACTCATTTAATTAATTACGTAATTATTTAGGAAATTATCGTTTGTGAATACGGGCAATAACATACTTAAACAGTATAACAGAGTTTAATTTGCGGCAAAATTAATTAATGGCAAAATTGCTTTCCAGTTCGGAATATCAGTTCCAAACTAATCAATGCACCCTCAACTAAAAAGATTAAAAATCCCTTGATCTTTCCCCAAAATTGCACCGAGCCGACAGGCTTCTCTTCACTGCCCCCCTCCACCCACCACCTCTTCCCCCACGCCTGTGAACATGTCACTTTTATTTCAAGCGCGGCTGGATACTCTTTTGGGAATAAGGTGGAACGGGGGCCGCGAAGGTGAGGCGATCGGTCGAGGTTTTTGTTAGACTGGGGACCGAGTTCGAGTGGGACAGAGTTCTGGCACCATTCTCTTTGATTCTGAACGAGCAAGGATGACATCAGGTAGGTGGGTAGGTGGAAAGTTTGTCAGATCTAGGTAGGTGGGTAGATTCCTCTTTTACAACTGTATCTGTGGCGGGAGTGGGGGAGTGAATACTTGTCGGTAATTTCCTCCTATCAAGGCTCCGGGACCTGGGTGTGTACCACAGGGCAGTGTCTTCTTCTTGTCCCACTTGATGCCCAGCAAGCCCCGCAGGCACCACCTTCTCTCAGTCCCCCTCTTCTAGTTTATACAAGGTGGCCGTTTCCTCGGTACGAATGGAGATGAAAAAGGGTTGGTACGAAGATTAAGCGCTTCCCTTGGCCGCGGACTGACGACCAAACCATGAGGTGGCGTAGGTAACTTATACAACGTTCTAATGCTCCCGTCAACCCCCTACCTACCACTTGGTCGAAGATGAAACAGGGAGGTGCTCTAGAAGTTGGCCCTCGACAGGGTATGATGACCTATGAAAGGAAGAAGACAGCAAACCCTGAACTTTCAGAGCTACTTTTCTAGCGGAGAGTATGGAGCGTTTGCTCACAAGCCTCGTATCTTTCCGCTACTACTTACCTACCCACCCACCAACCCAGATTGGAAAAGTGGGCCTGGTAAAAGCGATGTCACGCATGTATTAAAAAAAGAATAATAGTATTAGTGATGCAGATGGTGAACCCACGGATAAACCAGGCTGATATGCAAGACAAAACACCTAGAACAAAGCACCAAGTAAATGGTACAGATGCCCGAAATGACAACTATTAAATGCTCAGAAACTTATTATCCAACTTACTGTTAGAGGTACTTCTTGAGCACGAGACTCATAGAGCTGCTTAAGTGTCGACTTTGGCGAGGGACACTCACAGTCTGCATCCAGAAAGGATTAACCCGACGAAGAAGATATGGCAGAGGATCTTTGGGCTTTACATGAAGCTCTTGAAAATCTAAAAATTATCTGCAAGAAAGTAAAAGACCCACCAGAAGTGTCAAGTATGGCTTGGAGACAAAGGGCAGTTTGCAGAAAAATTGTCACTAAATGTTTGACAAAGTTGTTAAACGAAACGAAAGGTAACATTGGTAGAAATAACGAGAATTCGTATGTCAAAGGCACTAAACTTGTTATTGATAAGACACCTTTGAAACCTCAGAGAATCAGGAAAAACTCAGAGAAGCAGGAAAACGAAAATACGACCATCACCAATATATCAGGTGGAGAGGGTACTATACATATACTTCAAAAAATCATTCGACAGCAGGAGCGCAGAAAAATCTTCAAGGATATTCTTGCATTTTTATATTTGAAAATTAAACCAACTCTCATGAACTCACCACAACAGTCATCATCAGGATAATAGAGCAGGGATGTCTAATTACAGCTAGAGTAGGCGAAGAAGTCTTTTGCCAGGTTAAAGGAGAGTTTCTGGACAAGGAAAGTGAGATTTTTTACCCCTAGGGATAAGTCTGCTAGTTCGGACATTGACGTTGCCACGGAGAAAAATGAATAATCTGATCAATAAGCTCATAATAATATCTCTTTGGGTCTTGTGGTATCAAATAAATTATGCAAAGGACAAATCCTTGACTCAGCTGAACCCGTTGGATAACAGAAAAAGGTCTACTGAAATAGACGAGGATAGAACTGTCAAACTGAAAAGCAATGATGAAAATAGAATTTTATATGTTAGGTCTAGAGTGAGACGAAAACCTCGAACCACTTGCTGGGAGAATGTAGTAAACAGGTCAAAAGAGAAGTAAACAGGTCAAAACCCCACGACCTGGTTACCATGTGGGTCGATTTTGATTTGACCTTGCGATGCTATGACTCATTGATCTCTTGAGTTTTTGAAATCGTGACCTGTAGGTTAACGAACTTTCACTCTACGGCCGCACATTTATGATAGCTTGACAGGGGACTCATAAATGATCGTGACACCACAACCATCTTCATCCAGTGACTCATAACCCTTGACCTCGGTACTTAACCTCCGTTATCTCAAGATCTCATGATCGAAAAATTTATATGGTCATGGTGTCATGAAGTGATGGGAACACCAGATGAAAAAAATGTCAAATTATTCCACCAGATACAAATTTACAAAATTTCTGCAGCATGAAGAATACAAATATGAGGTAACACTGAGGAATTATTCTGGGTTTATGTTAGTTTACATTCTCCAATAATTAATAATCAGTCAGCTGGTTCGTCAAAATTCTAGCTGACGTGGCAGCAATGTCACATTCTAATGCAGAACGCCAGAATAATTTCACGCATACTCGAAAGCGCATGGCTGTGACGTGATAGAACATTCTGCCACTGGAGCCAACAGTGAAACGTCCAGAACTGTCTAGAAGCCACGTGAGGCGTGTATATAAAAGCGCCGTGACAGTAACTACGAGTCAGTTTAGATTGAAAGTTAGTTGAGGCTGGAAGCACCACAGAGTAAAGCGCAGAGTGAAGGATAAGAAGGTTGTTCGGTGATTATGACAGAATAAGTGGATAGTGGAAATAGTAGAAATAATAGTAATGTAAAAGTGAAGTGAAATTAGAGAATAGTTGTGTTTGGTAGTGTGTGTAAAGAAGAAGAACTGATTATTTGGACTTTGGAGGTTATTGTTGTTGTGACTGATTTAAATAAAGACTTATTATAAACAATTGTTGTTGTAAGACTTTTGATTTGAAACGATAAAGATAAGAACTTTTCAATATGAACAAAAATTCCAACGTGAAACCATATTCTTTGTCGTAAAACAAGCGTGTCTATGGAATCAAAAGCAATTTGGCAGCCCCCTCGTCTGCACATACGTCATTAGCTTCGTTTATACAATTATATCGACCTATTGATTCTTGAGCATTAGCACCATAATCATAAAAGGTTAAGGGTCACGGATATAAAGGTCAGTTGACTAAGAGGTATTGATATAGAAAGGTAATGAGATAATGGGGCTGAAGTTGGAAAGTTAATAGAAAGAAGAGATGAAAAATCATCGACTTAAAGGTCAGGAAGTGAGAAGATCTTAACAGTCACTAACTTCATAATGTTCTTGTAGCATAACCGGAAGGAATAAGTTGAAGGGCTCTCATTTACTGTTGACAGATTGACGGACGATTCTATAAGGGTTCCGAAGCGACTATGCCTTACCTACTTAGTTAAGACTGAGGTTCCCTCCCATTAAATAACTGTTGTTCAAATCGAGCTTAAATGATTAGTTTTCAAAGGTGTTCATAGACCAACATGGAACTGCAAGAGCGGGAACGGAGCGATCCGAACGGGGGACGTAATTGTGCAGCGGAAAATGCATGAACACAAATTCAAACGTTTCGATTCGTGCATCTCCCGCTGCACAAGTAAGTCCCGCCATCGGATGTCTCCCGCTACCGCAATCCCGCGTTGGTCGGTGAACACCTTGAGTATTCGTCACTGGGATTCCCATGTTGGAACATTATTAGTTTTTAGTGTGACTGTATGTAAAGTACAGGGTGTTGAAATTTTAGAAACAATTATTTTGTGAAACATTCTGTATTTATGTGGAATTTTTAGGGAACAAAAATTATTATAAATAAATTGGGACATTAAAGTATAAAGTAGAAATAAAAAATACCAACAAAAAATTTCTTGTAAAAAAACTGAGGGATAGTATTGTATAAGCACATACTTGATTGGCAAAGTAACCGGGAAAGGCTTGGGAATGGTTAGGGAAAGGTTAGGGAAGGGTAAAGGAAATATTAGAGCAAGGTTTGGGCAACGTTAGGGAAAGGTAAGGGAAACATTAGGGACGGGCTTAAGAAATGTTAGGAAATATTAAGAAAAGGTATGGGGAAGTTTTTGGGAAGGTTAAGGAAAGGTCAGAGAAAGATTAGGGAAAAGTTTGGGCAAGGTTAGGCAAAAGTTAGGGAAAGGTAAAGGAAATATTAGAGAAAGGTTTGGGTAACGTTAGGGATAGGTAAGGGAAACATTAGGGACAGGCTTGAGAAATGTTAGGAAAGATTAGGGAAAGATGTGGGGAAGTTTTTGGGAAGGTTAAGGAAAGGTCAGAGAAAGATTAGGGATAGGTTTGGGCAAGGTTAGGGAAGGGTACAGGAAATATTAGAGAAAGGTTTGGGTAATGTTAGGGAAAGGTACGGAAAACATTAGGGAAAGGCTTGAGAAATGTTAGGAAAGGTTAGAGAAAGGTTTGAGGGAGTATTAAGGAAGGTTAAGGAAAGGTCAGAGAAAGGTTAGGGAAAGGTTTGGGCAAGGTTAGGCAAGGGCTAGGGAAGCGTAAGGGAAAATAAAACATTAAGTCGGGTCAAATGAGTATAAAATATATATGACTTGAATAGTCTGTCACTGGTTTCGGATGGTAAACCCATCATCAGGGTGCAGTCAGTAACAGAGAGTCCGCAATCTCATGTAACAAATTGAACATTTTGGAAGAATGTGGTCAGGGTCCAGAAAAAAGGAGTGATAAATCTCGACAAGTTCCAAATCCCGGTGAAAATTTTGATCAATATATTCAAGAATAAAATACATGTAACGCAAACATTTAAAATAATTAAAAACCCTCTTCCAAAGTGGAAAAGAGTGGCGTTTTAGAAGTTGACTTAGGGGTTCCTCATGGAACCTGGTTTGATGGTAAAAATATTAATTTAATAAAAAGTAAAACAGAAGAGCGACGTGAACTTTTCACTCTCTGGGAGGGTAACGTTCTTCCAAAATGTTAAATTTATCATTTCATGAGATTGCGGTTTCTGTTAAGCTCATAATTATTGTCCTGATGATGAGTTAACTGCACGAAACCAGTAGACAGACTATTCATGTAATATATTTTTTACTCATTTTATTAATTCATCTTGAGCATATTATGGCTAATCATATTCAGTGTAAGGGAAAGGTAAAAGAAAGGGTAGAAAAAGGTGTAGGGGAGGTTTGTGAAAGGTTATAGAAAGATTGCAGGTAAGCGGGGTGAAAAAAAAAATTGGATTTTTACACCATTTTGAGGGGCTGTAACTTCTAAGGGGAGGGAGGATTTGCATATGACAGTGGTTTTTGGTTAAAAATAAATTATTCTTAATCAGGAATTGAATAAAAATAATAAGGAAACAATGAGGTGGAGACTCGTCCAGTAAGCGTACTAATTTCTCTGTTTTCTGATTAATCCTGAGTTATTTGGTTGAAGTAAATCAATCTTAAAAACTTACCTTCAGGTTCGGGACTGGTTGAAATTTTAATATTATATTCCTGACTGCCTTGGTTATTGTAAGCCGAAAGAGTGTACAATTTCTCGGTGTCTTCTTTCTTGATCGCTGCTATTCTCAGGCTCACTTCATATCTTCCTCGACCCTGAAAATAATAAAAACACTCACAATGGTTTCAATTAAGCTTGCCAATACGCAACAGATTACTAATACACACTTCTAAATATTCCATGGTTCTTTTTCTTTAATGCAATTGTTAACTTCGTAGAAGACGTCTAGATACAAACAAATTTTACCTAAAATAGAAAAGTCACTTTGCTGAGTAATACCCGCACGAAATGCAAATTGTGTTAATATTACGAACTGCGCCAATTAGACGATAGTTCTAATTACCAAAGCAATAATCCTTTAATGAGCTCCAACTATCATGAATGATATTGTTTCGACCCATTTTCCTTTATTATAATTAACATTCTCGATAACAAATTTAGAAATTTTACTCGAAATGAATGAACTTCACCTGACTATTTACACATAAAAGCCGCCCCAAGTTTGCTAGATCGTCCTAATATTGACACAGCCCTCTGAACAAAACTAAACCTTAATAATTTCGAAAGTCATCAAAAGAAAACTGGGCGCTATGTCGGTTTGTATTGATATCTAGGAATCGCTCGTCGGCTGACTTTGTTTACAATACCTATTGAAAGCAAACAGAGGACAGAAAGGGACAAAGGGAACTAAGGAAATAGTCAGGGCAGGTCGATATTTCTTCGTTTCATTCCGATCGGTTCTTTTCATTACATTGTTGCCCTTCTTATAGCGCCATATAAACTGGCTGATGGAAAACAATTGTCTCTTAAGATCGATACCTGGATAAATTAACAAAGGAAAGAATCGGCAGTGATATTATTACCCTGACACTTTAAAAGGTTCCTTTTACAGTTCAATAAATGGATGGAGATAAACCTTGGAGATATAGCCCTGACACTGCGAGCAGCATACACATTGCCAAAGGTGAGAATGCTCGAGAGCGTCTATGACAAGAATACAAATTTTTACAAAGGCCACAACGTCTTTTCATGAATGAAGCTTCATTTCTTCCTCTTGTTGTGTCCAACCCAAAGATATTGAGCCTGAAGCTACTGAATATCTCGCCTACACCTATGTAATGGTAGGAATCCGTCCGTTCGACTTATGGGACAGACCAAGTCTCCCTTCTCACCCCCATAAAATGTAAGGTACCTTTTCAGGCTGTTGTGGCGGTGAACACTCCCACTTCGGTTCAGTTTAATCATCTTGGCCAGCCTGTTTCATCCAAATAGACAAGGAACAATTTGGCATGTCTGCAGCCAGGTGATGCCTCCCTGGCCTCTGTGACAAACTTCTCTATAAACCTTTTTGGGTCAATCTCTCAAGGGTCTCGATTAGATGACCATTTGTCAGAACAACAACGACTGAAAATCTCCACCACATGGTATCATATGAGGTAAGGTGCATGGAAATGCATCCCAAGCGACCAGGCAGCCCAGGGTACTTTTTGCTATTTCCGCACTATGGTGGTGCGGACTTCAACTTCAACTCGAACCTTCCGGCCGTTTTATAAAGGCCGGAAAGGCCGGGACGTCTTTCCATGAGAGGAATCCCATTTCTTCCTCTTGTAGTGTCTGACCCAAAGATATTGAGCCTGAAACTACTCTTTATCTTGCATACACCTAAGTAGTGGTGGGAATCTTCGTCATCCGTTAGATAATTTGGGACAGACTGAAGGCTGGATCATGTCCCCTACCTAGATTGTTTCTGCCCGAACCAGCTAGGAACACTCTGGCAGCCTGGTGTTGTCAAGATTTCTCTAAGCCCTTTTGGATCCATTTTTTCTGAAAGTCTCTTGCCAGACTAGGTCCAGGCTCCGGTCCCCAAAAATTTTATTTGGTCCCGAGCTTTACATAGTGATATGACAGCTCGTTGCTCGGTCTTCCTGAATATGCAGGGACCCCTCCTCTCTGCACTGTTTTCTTACCAACCTGTTTGACTTTGGACTAGACCAAAATTTAAAGCAAATGCGTAGTAAGGTTTAGCATGTAGAGATATTTTTGCCCCATCCGGCCCTAAGATACAAACCTAATGAAAGTAGATTTTACAACGCCAAAAGTGTACAAAAGCACCATTTTATATTAACTCACCAGCTCTTTGATGTGATCTGCGTAGAGTGTTCCCGTTTTGTCGCTGCTTCCCTCCTCGATCTGCTCGCCATCTATTAGCCACTTGATTTGGGGCTTCGGGTTGGACTCGATTTCTATCGACACGATTCCTGGTTGTCCGATGTTGTATCCGAACTTGTCAATGGGATTCTCTAGCGGTAACGGTTTATCTGAAAAATATTCAAGGACCATTACAGTCAAATAAAATTTTCTGGTCTAGAAGAATTTTGAAAAGTCCCAACAGAAGAAACTACTGGTGAAGAAGTTTCTGGTGTTGAGTCACGTGTTGCCAAGGCATGGCACTAGGGATATGGAGAGAAGGAAAAGAATACAGTCAAAAGGGGAAAGTTAAAGGAGAGTACTATTAGGACGATAGGGTGTTAAGAACGACACAATGGAGAGGGGGAATATAGAAGGAAAAAGGGGAAGGATACAGGCAAGGAGAGGGGGACGAAAATAGGAAAAGGCATAGGAATACTAGAAGACTATGGTGATGAGCATGACATGCGGGAGAGGTTGAGAAAGGTGAAATTATCTATATTATCGTTTCCATTTTCCATCGTTTCGAGACCGTTAGAGGAGTTTTTGTTTTGGATGAGCCTTGAATTTAATTGCAGATGCCGGACGTTTTCGGTCGAAATTCAAAAGTAGTAATGTTTCGTTTATACGTTCCTCGTCGTCTTGGATAGGCTTTTTGGCGTTTTTTGCTTTCAGTGTTGAGATGGTAATGAGCTAGGCAAATTTTTGAAAATTGTGACAGCTCTAGTCTGTCGCTTTTTCCGAAAATGTTAGGGAAATCAGAGAACGTCGATAGTGTGTTCAGATGTGCAGAAATTCGTTTGCGGCCCATTTAGGGATGGGGGTGAAAATTCCCACCTTCTCCGTTCCTTTCGGGATGCCCTCATGTTACGTCCCTGCCTGGAGGACGTGACGAGGGTCTGATCGGGTTAGGGTCAGGTGAGGGTCTCGCTGGAGTTCTTCCCTCTCAGCCGAGCCGATCCGACCCGACCCGACCCGACCCGAAGAAAGATATTTCAACTCGTGTCGCTGCGAGACGAGAGTAGAGACCCCTCTGGGGCCCTTTGAGATCGATCGTCAGGAGAGAGAAGCAGAGCATCCGTCAGGTCAGGTCAGGTTTTCCTCTCTCTCAGTCCCGATACCTACCTAATGTAAAGTGCTCCCCCTCCCGAAGAAGAGAAGGATGAGATGGGGGCCCCAGTTTACGCCCGTCTACGCCGAATGCAGGGACGTAGGGTAGTTACGTTTCGATACCAACGTGAAATATTTCCCTATCCTACGCTCAGACTCCGACTGCGCAACTCAAACCCCCACTCAGTCCCTTCCAAGCCCGTGCTCCCGCGGGAGGTCTTGAACAACCCCGATCCTCATGTACCTCCAAAAGGAAGAAGAAAATCAGTCGGAAAGACTTTTCCCCATTTCAAAACATAGAGCGTCAAAGCCGACTAGCCAAAGTTGTACCCGGTTGTTAAGATAAACGTCCAATTAAGCAATTTTTGACGTGTGACGTGTTTTCTACGTCACTTAAAGATTGTTGACGTCAGCCACTTATCAAAAAGCTGGAAGTTTTTTCGTAAATGGCGCGTCTACAACAGCGAGAATGAAAAATGTTGTAAAAGTGAACTTTGCACGTTCCCATACAGTCGGAATTGGAAAAAGCGGCGAATAGCCGTTAACCACAAGTAAAATAAAGGGAGAATTATCCTCTTCCCTGTTTTTGGGAGCGGTAAAGTTACCCCTGAGAGGGTCTCGTCACTAGAATCCTCACTGCTGCAGACAAAATGAACACTAAACACAACGGACATCGACTACTCTCGACCTTCCCGTTAGCCGTTAGCCCCCAGCCTTTCTTCCGTTTTTGGTCTAGGAATTCTTCCCCCCTCCAGCTGTCAAGAACTAATTGGTGGCGACGAGAATTAACTGGCGTCCATAACTTGCATAACTCCTCCTGGACCATAGCCATCAAGTCTTGAAACAATGTCGGTGACAAGTCTCCCTGCCAGGCGAAGATGGATAGGACCACATCTATCTACACCAGAGTTAATGCGGAAAGTTAGTAAACGGCTCGGTCCAAAGCCGCGAGGTAGGGTAGTCAACTGGAAAGATCTTCGAACTTGCACTCCGTGTTTTTTAGGCAATAAAAATGATCAAACACAGAAGCGACTAAACTAAGATACTTACATCTAACTTCAAGAACCCTGTTGACTTCACGTTGTCCACTGGGATAAGCAGGATGATAAGCAACGCAGCGCAGTGTCTTCCCGTTATCAGACGCCTGCAACAAGCGGGTGTAGTTTTGGATCTTAGTCTGGAGGTTCTCTTTGGCTAAATCCTTGACTGTAGGCATACTGAGACCATCTCTATAAATCAGCTCTTCGTCTGCAAAATAACATTAATATTACTCGTATGAAAATTAACTCTTCTTTGTTGGAGGATATGAGTTATAGAGCTGGAAGCACTATTAAAAAAGATATAAACTCGTTAAGCCAGCAAAATATGCTCATAATGTGATAAAAACGACGCCAAACAAGCCATTAAAAAGTTTTTAATAATGAAACATCGTTCAGTGAATTTATAATACTTCATTTATAAGCTCTCAAAAGTTAAAGGTGAGATAGTTTTCAGTTTGTTCACTTAAATTCATTCCCTCTCGCAGTGAGAGACCGTAATGTAGCGTGTAATTGAATTTGGAGAGGCTATGAGACGTTTGCTGACTATTCACTTTCACTGAATTGTAAATAATGCAAGTGGTTGTACTTGGACAACTTGAATGATCGTTACGTGATACTAAGATCGCTCTCTCGTGCCGAGTAGACGTTAAAAGACTAAAGAACCTTTCAAGAGTTTAAGTTTAATTCCGCTCGTACAGAAAACAATCTAATTGAAGTCCTCAAACTAAAAGGAGAGATTATAAGCCAAAAAAATAAAGCCGCTCGAGATACTTTGCGAGAGGATCAAGAGTTCACGAACGCGATAGACAAAAAAGTTTGGAAGTAACTCCATTAAATTAAACTCACCAAGAAACCAACTGATGTTTGCTACAGGTCGACCATTCTCCACCATACAGGAAGCAATTAATTGATCATTAATATTATGAAGCGTACTCTCGGAGCTGCTCAATTGCATAACAGGCTGTTTTGGTGCCTCTGCAACAAAGGATCATACATAAATCGTCTTCATTATTCCTTCACAGAAGCAGAAACTTACTTGCGACGATCAACTGCATTTGTCCTACAGACTCTTGGCTCTCGGTCTCGACACCCAGAGTGCATTTAATGTCGCCGTTCATGGATTCCGAAACTCGGTTTATCGTGAATCCGCAGTACCCCGCACCAAGGCCATGCCCAAAGTAACTGATCTGAAAGATGAACAAAATCATTAAACTGTAATAATGTAAGTATAAGTTAACTCCATAAACTTACTTTTGGATCTGATAGTTTACTATTCAAGTTAACGGGGTTTTCCCCGGGGATCTCGACTCTGCAATATTGCAGAGCGACGCCAGCTCTGCAAACGAAGGTGGCGTTTTTGCCCGGCAACACGAGCTGCCAACTGGGGGACACGTCCACTTGCACTCCCAGGCATCCTGCAAAGAAAATATCAATTTTATATTTAATTTACAATACTTGATTAATTGTTAAACAATAAAATGTAAGCAATAAGATGATGAGATTGGTTAAGGTCTCGAGAACTTTCAAGAAAAAAAAGTCCCGACGAGAAGATGTAACATGAAATAATGCCATCCTAATCTCAAGATACGACGCGATACTTCTTAGAAATAAAAGCTGGGTCAGATCGATTGATGTATCCAGTCGCCTTTACTATATATTCAGGGGGATTTCAACAGCGAACGAGCGGGCTTTCTTGGTATTTATTGGATTCTAAAGTGCAGGGGCTGAGCGACACCATTCAGAGTCATCTCGGGTGAAGTTGACAAATACTATGCCTGCGGTCGGTAAATACTCCCGTTTTATAGTTCGGGAGACCTGACAGGACGACGCGCGACTGAATCGAAACCTGACGAGAACACTCTGCACCCCTATTTCCCGGAATTGAAAAAAATACAAAGTACACGAGATATCTCGGAGACAGAATGTCAAGGTGATGTATCTCGTATTAGACGTTACGGAATTTCACAGTTTCCCAGTATCCGGACTTGCATTCCTGCACTGGAGGGTGAATTTGTTACTCCTGGGAGTTTAACCCGAAGTTTACCTGATTATTTTTCTATCTTTGATAAATATATGTATAGCATCACATTATACTGAAATCGTAATTGATTCCGGGCTGTTGTACCGTGGTCCATTGAGATGTGCTCCCAACGTTTCGTCATCAGCTGCAGTCGAGCATGGATTCGTGGTGATTTGTTTTTCTGCTTTCACCACTGAAAATTCTTCATATTTGCTAATTGAACCGACTTCTTAGCTCCAATAATGAAGAAGTTACCAACGATGAACCGAAAAAAAATAGAAAATAGCAGATTTTGCAACATCTTATATTTACTTCACGCCCATGGAGACTTTTAATCGCCGTAAATGTATTTGAATTTCAGCAATTTGTGCGGTCCAAATTCTGAAAATTTATCAAGTCAACTTTTCTGCTGAAAAAAGGAAAATAACCAGACAAAAGGAGAAAAACAAAAATTACGAGAGCAATTCAACGAATACCAAACCAATGGAAACAGCTGAGGGGCATGATTGTGAAGTCAAAAAAAGAAACATGGGAAAGGCTGTTAAAGGACCTGGACTACAATCTTTGGGATCCCAAATTGGACTTCCGCAGGAAAGAGATAAGCCCTTCATACAACAAAACAACAAAAGCTCATAGAAGCCCTGAAACACACTCCAAACAAGAAAGCCCCAGAACTGGAGGGTATACCAGCAGAAATCGTAAAAGCTGAAGCGAAAGCCAACTAAATGCGTTAAACAAACTGTGGCGAGAAGGAGTCTTCCCGGAAGTATGGAACACGGTAAACTGGTCCTAATACAGAAACCAGCATAGGCTGAGGAAAAAGTCCAGAATACAGACCGTGTTTCCATCTGGACAGCATAAGCAAGTCTACAAAAGGTTACTGAAGGGAAAACTAGAGGAGAAAATCGAGATCAGAGAACGACTGTCACAAAGAGACTTTCGAAGAGGCTGTCACCGCAGAGGCAACCACCGCAATCGAGGTTGTCATGAAATTTGAAGAGAGCAGGAAGAAAACCAGCTACAAACAGAGAAAACTCTGCCTACTAATCACGTTAGCCATAAAAAACGCGTTCAACTCCGCAGATTTATTGATAATCGTACAAGAAATAAAAAAAAGGAACGTGAGCAGCCGAACAATACCGACAATGATGATGACATTGATGACCTGTGGGGTTCCACAGGTCATCAACATCTCTGATGAAGAACACATCAGTAAGCATAATGTACGCAAGCGTGTGACAGTTTTCGTGATGATGCATGCGTCTGCTACGTGGGGAAAAGTCTGGAAAGTGGCAAAATATGGGAGACATGCTGGAAAAGGTGAACGGTAGGCTAACCCTAAGAGTCAGATCCAGGCGTACCGCACAGCACGAAGATAATAATCAGAGAAGAAATGCCCCCATTGGATCTGATTGAAAAGCCGATAAACCCCTTGCAAGAATATAGAATGCTGGACGAGAGAACTTCTCCCGAGGACTGAACTACGGGTAAGGAGGAAGCATGGCGGAGTAAACACGAGCTGACCCAGGTACCCACTTTATAAAAAAAAAAAAAATTGAAAAAGCAGAGATGATCTATGCCGACAGTGCGAAGAGAAATTCTTCGCGAAAAGAAGCCTATTGAAACTAGAGATTGGGGAGATAACACACCCGAGAATTTTGAGTAAAAAAATCACCGCAATTGCGAATGCAATCATGTGGACCACGGAATATGAAGCGAAGAGCAAAAAAAGCATCCAAACAAGTCTGGGCGGTGAAGAAATGCTTATAGGCGATACCGTCGTTCATAAATAGAAGAAGGAGGGGTTTTAGTGAGTGCGAGTCCTACAGTCCTCTGCGCAAAAGAACCAAGCGCAGAGGCTGCATAAGCATTTCCTCTTTGACGATAAAAAAGTAGTTAGTGCTGAGCGCTGGTACCTGGAACCCCCTGGACTTGGGTTGAGAAATTCTTCTGGCTTCATATTGGATGAGCAGAGGTAGGCAATGGGTCTTGGAGACTGTGGAGAGTTGTTAGTCAGATGAAGATCTGTGCTGACGCCAATCTGGAGGCCAATTTCGAGCGGGGGCACTTTATAACCGCGTCAAACTGAAAAAATAATTCCGTGTCTCTGGAGGAAGGAAAATCAAAAAGTGTATCGGAGTGAAAATCGAGGCACCGCCATTCGTGATACATACAGCAGACCCCACATAAAGTTGGGCTGCAACCCTGGCCTACCAACGTTCTTGGAACGTTTACATGTCGACTATTTGAGGCCGTTGCAGGGTAGTCATTCCCGTAATAGTCGATAGTTTTTCAAAATGGTAAGAAGCATTCACAGTACCATGTCATGAGTGAAAATTGAGGGAGTTTCGCCAGGTTCGGACTACCAAAAGTAGTTTGCTCAGGCAATGCTTCTTATTTCATCTCAACACTTTAAAGGGTTCAATGGGATTTAATAAATATTAAGTCCTCCTTTTAGCGCTATCTCAAACGGATTAGCGGAAAACGCTGTTAAAATAATATTTCTTCATCAATTTCTCATTTTAACCTTGTAAGATAATTTTTCCAAAACTATCATCGCTTTTCTTGGGAAGCTGAATTAGATGCCCTTTCTAAGAAAAGCCATCACCTCCATTCCGTTAAGATGGGAAATGATGACGTCATCTCCGATTAGGGGTTGAATTTCAGGGTTGTAAATAACACTGAGAAAAATGTGCCACTTAAAAACTTAAATTGACAAGCCCGAGCGTTATATTTTCCATAACAAAGCATATCTTGTTAAAAGTTACCTGTGGGTGTAGGTTTGAAGAAGTAACTTGATGACTCGATGGCTGTTGTTCTATCTATCGTTACTACTGTTATCAAATAACTGATTGATGTATTCCCAAGTCCTTTTGACTTGAATGAGGAAAAAGGCGAGAGAGTCTTTAGCTAATGTAATTTTAGTTGAAGCAAGCAGGGAGAAAGGCTCAGCTGTGGTTGCGCTTATAATTTACGGCCGTATTCCATCGAGCCGGAGCATCGCATCTCGGCCGTTTTATGCCACTTTTACAATATACAAGTTACGAGGTTTATTTGACGGTGTTTCAGTGTTTTCCAGTATATCCAGATTTACTGTTATTCGATCCAGCAATTTGGCGTACAAATTAAGTGACTCCGAACATAATGAACTAGATGTGTATACACGTGGGCTTAAACGGGGGGTAAGCGGCTGATATACACGAGTTCGGTCATAAACACATTATTGCCTACACCGGTGTATCGCAGACGACGCTACAGATATTTACGAGGGTGTAATGTGAACTTTTATGGGCCCATAAAAACGAGGCATATCGAGAAAAATCCCGTAATTCAGCGATGAAAAATAATTGGTCATCGGTTTGATGTGGGTCTCTTTGTTGTGTTATTATTTATGGTCGAGCATCAAGAACGGCTTCTAAACGATTGAGCTGCTCGTACAGATAAAAGCTGGATTGATTGCTTGGTCGGTTTTGTCTTGTAAACGCTCGTGTTCGAGTTTTTTCTCTCATTTGACAGTGCAACTAGGAGAGGTGACGTATCTCTATGTTTTGTTTGTACCAGACAATGAGAAATGGCTTTGTGGTGCATCATCCAATATGCATTTTTCATTCGTTACTCCCTATTTATTCATATCACTTTTATGCCACGGAAAATTCATACGCTCTTCAACCGTTGTCAGGATAACAGAATCTATCATCGGATAATATTAATATTATAACGAGACCGCTCTGGAGAAATTCTAGCAGTTACTTCTTTAACATTCTAGTCCACCATTTTCTTTGTTTACATACTGGATTAGTCAATGACACGTTCGCGACAGTTCGACGCAGGTCTGGAATGACGTGTTGACGGCCGATGGGATTTCTGCAATCTACAAGAGTCGAGAATGTACCTACTAGAACGTGACTACTGATGCGTCGGGAGACTATATAAGGACCGCCTACGGCTGCGTGGAACAGTGGTATCCTGAACGTGAAGCAGTGTAGACTGAAGTATAGACAGAGCAGTAGTGAAGTGAAGTGTGAAGTAAGGAAGGCAGTAGTGACAGTATAGCGGTTTAAATAACAGACAAGTACAAGAGTAGTAGTGTAGTCAGCTGTGTGTGTGTTTATTATTAATTAGAGGTTATAATTTGGTCAATAAAGATTTGCAGACTTTGGTGGTGATTTATTTATTGTGAGACCCGTAACAATATATTTTTCTTTGTCCTGTGACGTTTAACACAAGAGAAGAATATCCTCTAAGATAGGAAGGAATGATTTTGAATGATCAAAGGTATAATGGCTCCTTTTTCTACTTACTATGAGTAAATTAAATAAATCTGAATAATATCACGAAATCTCAGCGTCCACTAATCTATTGTTAAAATTTACAGCCCCATCCACATTCTACCCGGTCGCAATAAACCAACAAATGTTATCTCGTTTCCACCCTCAGAGACTGCCGTTTCACAGCTACACTCGCCCGGAACCGGGATCTCGATCCAGTATAAACACCGTCAAACTTACTAATTAGAGAACGTGAACCATGATTAGAGTTCCCGGAAAGCTGTTAAAGCTTAGAAAATGTCACAATAAGTGCCGTGTCCGGACCCCAAATCCCCGCATTCCCTCCGACACTTCAACCGGATCCGTGCTTGACGCCCTAAAACAGCATTGCCAATTCGCTTCATCCTACCCTTGATTCTGTTTATGTTGTCGGGATTATTCTAATCGATCAATTTTTGAAACGACCGGAAGGAACATTTAAAACTCGCTGTTTTCGCTAGACGTTCAATAAAGAGGAGAATGAGGAGATTGTTGGTTAGAATTCTAGTCACTTAGGAAGGAATATCTTTCAGCCTCAGTTAGGTCTAGTCGGAAATTATTGGCTAATAGAAAGGACTTCGTCCAAAATATTCTAAACAATTTGCCACTTCTGGGGCAGCCCAAATCGTTTCATGAACTCTTCTTTCGAGTTACTTAAAAACATTAACTCAGAAATGATTCGTGCTTTCTTTCAGGATTTCGCAGATTCGATCCCTCAACTTTCACTTTGATTTTGAACTACAGCACAAATCTGACTTTTAGGTTGGATACGTCAAGAAACCGTTCCATTCGGTCATTCGGTTTGGTTCCCTTCGGTTCTGTATACTTCCTGATAATCGCCCATGCGCGAGAGAGCATTTAAGGACAGCATGTGAACAGGTGGATGGTCAGGCAGACTTTAATTAATACCAAAATGTGCAGCTGAAACAGTCCTTTGAACGCTCTGCGAAGTATGTACAATTATCTTTTTAACTATCTTTTCTTGATTGTTAGCATCAACCTTATACCGACAATGAACGAGACCAAGATGGCTGATGCTGACTGAAAATTTACAATTTTGATTGCTTTTTGTTAAATTCCTCATTATTGCTTATTGCCTTATTCCTAGTTCATAGTTGCTTGTCTGATTCCATTCGCTCTCGAGAGTTCACACCGCTTTTTGTGCTAGTTCCGAATCCGCTGGTTTATTCTATAGAAGCTAGCCTCCTTGTCGTGAGTTGAAGGACTAGGAATTGGAACAATCATCATGCCCCCATCAGCAGGTGCCATTGCGGCTTCTAATCATGTATCAGCACTACTTCGACTATTCGCACGCAATAATTCAGACCGATTCACATGGAACTGCATTTGAATTGGCTCTCCAAGGCGTGGACCTATCATCATCCGTTTCATCAAGTTAATCACATTTTGACTTAAATGCTTAACTGCGAATTCCTTTACTTGCTGCCTCATTGTTCACCATTAATTTAACCTTTTAGCTTCCATAGTTTTCGTAATTTCACTATTTAACCAATTTAACTAGTTTCCAATTTGTCAGAAAACCAACCACAACCTAACGTTCCAGGTCGTACGTTGTGTTCAGTTAGAAGTGTTTCTTTTGCTATCGTCTAGAAGGTTCAAGTACTTTTTGAGACTGCTCCATAGAGGCCTAAGTTATAAGAACTCCTCATCCTGGATGAAATGTATCTTTACAGATATTTTGTAATTTACAATGAATATACAATTTTCGAGCGAAAAACAAAATCGAGCCTGAAATGAATGGACCATTTGGCAACTCTGTTAGAACTAACTATTTCTCTTTTCAAGCACCGTTGAATAGGAGAGATGGTCGAAACGATTGCGTTTTCCTTCCATTAGAGCTGGTAATTTGCTTCCAATTGTTGCTCGTGCACTGCAATTCACAGGTTGCTGAAAAGGCTGATTCGGATATGGGATAAGTCTCTATCGAAAATTACCCCCTTTATATCTTACATACCAGACCTTTATGTGTAGCAACTTTCAAAATGGCTTTGAAGCTTCTTAGTTGAACTGCAAATGCATCTTATCAGTGTTTCTATTGTTCGAATCATCGCCTCCACATTTGGCATATTACCCGCAAGGGACAAGTAGGGCTCATTGTTAAGAGTTCAAACTAGGACGAACCAAGTAGGATTTTAATTTCCTATTAAGTGCCCATTTCTGTTTGATTTATTTATTATTGGTAGTAATTATAGGTGAGGTAAAGGAAGAAGGAAACGGGGGAAAAAGAAAGAAAGAGGTTTACAATGATTAGGTGTTAAGATTATTGTGTACACTATCCGCCCGTCATTACCCATATGATTCCGTGGTCCTGTCTATCGTCAAAACCGTCTTGATGGACCTCTAGACGCGTTGTGCTCATTGTCGATCTTCCGATCCCTATTCCTATATTTGATGATCGGAAAAAAAGATAAGAGAAAGAAAAAATAAATAAGGAGGGAACTAAGGTAAAAAATGAAACAAAAAAAAAGAAAATAGAAAAAAATAAAAAAAGAGACGAATTTTTTTAAGGGTCTGGGATAAATTTTCCCTTGCAGAGTTGAAATTATTATAAAAAATATTGTGGTTGTACTATTATAAAAACTGTGGGGGTAAATAAATCCCAGTATATACACCGATGCAGGGATTTATTTGTCCCAGTTCAATTTTTTAATAAGATATGAGATGTGGGGGTTGTTCTTGGCCGCGTAGAGGGGTTGGCGGGCGTCGAGGACCGACCTCGACGTCATCATCGCGTTCAGCGACCTCGAAAACGGGCGGGGACGGATTTTCGTCGATTTCACGTGGCGAGTTCCCGTTTCACCCATTCCGGGGGCTGTTCTTGGCCGCGTAGAGGGGTTGGCGGGCGTCGAGGACCGACCTCGACGTCAGCATCGCGTTCAGCGACATCGAAAACGGGCGGGGACGGATTTTCGTCGATTTCACGTGGCGAGTTCCCGTTTCACCCATTCCGGGGGCTGTTCTTGGTCGCGTAGAGGGGTTGGCGGGCGTCGAGGATCGACCTCGACGTCAGCATCGCGTTCAGCGACCTCGAAAACGAGGGGTGACACAAGTTTGGCCGCCAAGAGAAAGAAGTTCCGTGATTTACCCTTCATAGGGGTTGTTTTTGGGCCGTTTTAGGGGGTGCGGTCAACTCGAGAAGAGTTTAAACCACCACCATCGTATTCAGCATCCTCGTAAACGGGGAGGGGGGGGAGGGAGGGCTAGTCTCGTTATACTCTGAAATCCGAGCACATCCGTCCGACTCACAGAATCCACTAACTGTGGAGCACAGTTTAATACCTTATTGTTCGAGGAATTGTATCACCAAATACTATCATAGCTTAGATTTTTAGCGGGATATTCTTATTCAGTTGTTTTCTCATAGATACTTACTTTCATGTAGGTAATTTAACTCCAACTGCAGAAAAATCACGAGAGCGGAGCTCAAGTGATCGAGTTCTGCAGCTGTCGGTAAATTTCCAATGTAAGTATCATAAAAATATCCGGATAAATTTGAGCTTTAATAATTATTACCCCCGATAATGCTCTTCTTAATCGGCAACGATATCGTCTTATCCTCAATCTACCACAGATGTACCTATTGCCTTTTTTGCCAAAAAAAGACAATTTACTGAGAATTTTTATCTCCTACCTTATTTTTTAGCTGATAAGGTTCTAATTGGGGACTTCTTTTTAGTCGGATAGGTAGGTAGTGTGCCTGGCACATCTCTGTTATCTCAGCCTCAGCGATTATTTTCAAATATTTGCACAGTCATTTTTTCAACTGGTCCTTTTATAATTTTTTTGAAAGGAACTGAAACTATAAGGCAAAAATAAAAAAAAATTGCATATGCAGGGTTTTAATTAAACATGAAGTAAAAATTCAAGGGGTTGTTTTGTGGACTAGTCTACGAATATTTTGGTCTTTGATGCTTTTTGAAAATCCGCTTTATTTCGAAGATACAGGCAGAATTTTTTTCGACAAACAACAATTTATTACAAAAAACTACATTTAAAGTTTATTGATCCTCAAGAATTGTTGGAAATGATAGGATGCAGAAATAGCTAGGTTACTGTTAAGAATTCACGAGCAACACTAAAATGCGCTCGCGCACCATCCTGCATAGACCACATTGCATTTCTTGTTGCCAGTGGTACATCTTTGCTACAGCTTTATAAAATTAAATTTTCTCGCCCTGTATTTTTGAAATACCTGAAGATGTTTTTCAAGAATCATCAAAAGAAAAAATATTCTTAGGTAGCCCACAGAACAACCCCTCCAATGTTTGCACTATGTTTAATTAACACCCTGTATAATCGTGACAAAAAGCCAGTTACTTGCAGTGTACCTACTGTTACCGTTAAATGGATTGAACGTTAAGGATGGTGATGAAAAATTTGCCTTTGGAAATAAATAATGAACGAAAACGAGAACAAAAATTTTTTTCCCCAGTTTGACGAGGTCAGGTTTTCTCGATTTTTTTGCAGTGGCTAGTGTGACATGGTCCGGTTAGCTCAATTTTATTTGCGAGGTCCGCATCAACTTGCATCAACTTGGAAAGTTGACAAGGTTAGGTCAATTTTTATTTTTTTGCGAGGTCCGGTTAGCACGTTTTTTTTTCTAAAGGTCCTGTTCGACAATTTCATGTCAGCGGGATTTTTTTTTTGCAAGGTGTGGTTTGTTTGCCGTGGCCAGGTTAGTTCAAATTTTGATTTCTTGCAATGTCTAGTTTGACAAGGTCATGCAAGGTCAATTTTTTTTGCAAGGCCTAGTAACTGGTTCAACAACCTCCCGTGAGCTCGAATTTTTTTTGCAAGATTGGGTTCGGCAAGGTTAGGTTAGCTGAAATTTTAATTTTTTCGCGATGTCGGGTGAGCCTGAATTTTCTTCTTTTTTGATAGACCCGGTTTGACAAAATCCAGGTTAGCTCGAAAAATGTTTTTTTTTGCAAGTTCAGGTGTGATCAAGTAAGTCAAACTCAATGTTTTGACTATCTCAGGTTAGACCGAATTGCAGTTACCTTTGGAAATCAAATGCTCGTCTTGGCTGCAGTGACGGTAAATGCTCACAGAAAAGCTGACTGATGTTTTTGCAGAAAAAACAATCGATAGTTGTTTAGACCATTCGACTTCAACAAGAACTGCATGAGCACTTGCGTTGGAAAGCGAACTGCACCTATTCCGCACACCTGTTACCATCGAAAACTAAGTGTTGCTGAAGATCCTGTTGCCGTTTCTGGTTAATGTATTAACAGCTAGCCTTCGAGAGTTATATGCTTTTACACGACCAGGCAAGAGATCAAAACTGCACAAAACCACAACAAAAAGCCGACTATAAAAGAAACCACAATTGTAAGAAGAATTCT
The DNA here is from genome assembly GCA_910589415.1 of Malachius bipustulatus. Classification (NCBI taxonomy): domain Eukaryota; kingdom Metazoa; phylum Arthropoda; class Insecta; order Coleoptera; family Melyridae; genus Malachius; species Malachius bipustulatus. The sequence goes on along the minus strand of OU342638.1, from coordinate 19,570,338 downwards.
ACATCTCTGGAAGTATTGAATTAGAAGGAACGAACATTACAACTGCTATCTCTGAATATAAATAGTCGATGAGAATTGTTACGACATCTTGATCGTCCAAGAATACACAGTGCCTGAAAGTAAAAAGATATCTTTATCCCGGAAGTACATGTAACGTTGCAGTTATCCAACGCGCTGTTAGGACGTCCATCAAATACGTCAAGACGTAATAGAAAAACGATAGAAAAAGTTCACATTTACAGCGATTGGATATAAGGCATCGACGACGATACCATAACGACCGGTTGTATAAGCAACCGTTGCCATAGTCATAGTCAGAACATCTCAAAGTCTGATTCGCTACATATGAGCTACATAGCGTGCAGCATTGTTGTTGTCTGACCTATAGAGTTGACAAGGGCACTCAACCCTCTTTCATGACGCAATGAGTCCCCGGCAATACCAGTCCACAACTTATAACCGTTCTAGCCTGATGCACAGAGTCGACTAGAGTCCAGGTCTTCCTTTGACATACTGAATCGACAAGTAGTGTACAGTGTACGTCCTGCCATCTTGGAACTTCAAAAAATTTAACCCCAGGATTTTAACCCCTAAACCGTGTCTAACTAGACCTGACTTTATTTGTTCTAATCGTTATATTGTAAAGTCTACCATTGCCAATTTCCGATATTACTATAAAAACTGTCTTAAATTAATATCGCGTCACATTACGCGGCGTTGTTGTGACATTTCCTCTGGATCTCGTTCCATGAAATCGCATTTTTATGACACCTTTTAGTAGTAAATAAAAAGATCTCAATTTACCGAAGAACCTAGCTGTTCCTCTATATGAGAAGTTACGATTTCATAAAAAGCAGTTTTAGGGCAACTTCATTTCGGAAAGGTTACCAGCAATAAACAAAATTGTTAGGAGGCTTTTCCTTCGACTTATAACCTACTTCAGATACAGGAGATTGTAAAAAATATAGAGACATAATAATAAAAACGACCACACATCCCGAAGAGCCGCACAAACAAAGTTACGGTTCTCGCAATTCTCCCAAAATATGAATCGCGAAGGTATCTCGTAATGTTGAACTTTATTAGAGGAGTTTCGAATTTATGGGTATACGAATTTTGTTTGTGTCGAACGTAGCGGGGCGTCCTCAAAAGTTTTATTTACCTTAATAACTCGTATCGCGCTTTTATATTCCGGCATCGAACTGCCCCTTTGCCTGAAATAATTTCAACCGGTCGTAGCGTTCATCTGGAACAAATCACATCGATTTTACGCAATAAAAACCACCATTACATCCTGTATGCCGACCTAATTCCAACAGGAATCGACCGAAATTTCCAAGAACGTAGAAAGTATTTTTCCCCAAATCACCCGAGTAAATATCCAATCGATTTGCACACGGAGAATAAGCAATCTCATCGTCGAACGCGACAGGGCAAAGTTCGCTCTATGCGGGCACCCATCCATGCGTGGCGATCCGGAAGTCTTTTACATCCCCATCAGGAGACTCACACGTTTCCAGGACTATCTCCTTTCTATGAGGATGTAATCCTGACAAGGGTCCCTCTTAGAAACGATCTGGGGCAGAGGGTGGGATAATAAATGGTGAACGTCTTGAACGGTTTGGTTATCTTACGCGTGTATGAAGGAGTGGGTTTAAATTAGAGTCGTTCGGATCTTATTAGATTGGTAAGGAATTTCTATCGATGTAGAAGGAATAGACGAGAGATCGTTTTGCCTTTATGGTGATGGAAGTCATTTCCGGGGTAGTTTGCGTTGTGGAGAGTTATTCGATTCATTCTTAGGGTTGGAGAAATCAATTGAGTTATAGTCGGCCTTCTAATCTTGTTCTTTCTCCGATTTTTATGCCTACTCCTCATATCCAAAGGATAAGAGGAAGTTATTGTGGTCATTACTGACAAGTGAAGAAACTCTTGTCTCTTCAACTTTATTGCGCGAGTAGCAGAAAACAGTTCGAAAAAACTGTTTTGAACATAACATAATTATGAAGATCAGGTATTGGAAAGTGTCAAATAAATTGTCAAAATCGATCACTAAACATTTCAATCAGGCATTTCTGAGTATACCGTTGCAAAAGTGGTGACTCGTGCATGTACGAGTATTCTAAGAATTTACGAATCAGTCAATTCACCATAATGTGGAGTAATCATCCCAAAAGAAAGTGAACGAAATTGAAGATTGCTTGACAATCTTTCTGACATCACTTTCTACTCAATCGGTCAAGCGATGGAATTTCTAAATTTTGGTTCGAACGCCAAAGTCAAAAGTTAACTGTGCCCATTTGTGAGAAAAGTGAAAAGCTTTTCCTGTCGTTTTAGAAAAGCGAGTACATATCGAAGAATCAAAGGGGCTAATTAATTCGGTGTTCGCGACGATCTTTGCCGAAACCTTTTGCAATTTGGAGTATTTTCTGACATTCCGCTTTTTCCTTGCGCTATCGCCCAAAAAACCAATAAACATTCTGTCAAAAGTCAATCTACCCATTGGCGTTGCTGTCACGTAAAGTCAAAAGATGAGGTTGACATATTTTTGCAATTGACTCAAACGAATTTCCAAAGCGTGCTTTCCAAACTCCAGAAATTCCAACTAATGGCGATAATTCATTCCGAAGCGTAGTTTCAGGTAAGAATCACAAAAAAGTGCTCCGAAACTTCTTTAAAAGGTGTCAGTTTCCGTTTTTAGTCTCCCGTTCCCTGCCGGTGCCTATCTTTCATGGCTGTCCGTCCACTGGATTCCGCTTTGCTGCCTCCGCGTCCTAGCCATTCCCCAATCAGCGAAGCAATACGTCATGTTTCTTTGCAGCTTTAAGCTAAAATTGTGGTACGATCTGTGCGAGGCATCGGCCACGTCACCTACTACCTCCACGTATTAGTTCCACGCTGCCATATGAAATGCGCTATAAAAGAATCCCTTCGGGCCATCTAAGGTCTGTGAATCTACACATCATATTTTTGATAAAAAGGTCGTTAAAGAGTTTTCTCTCGAGAAAATAATTTCTTTTCGCCTTTTAATAAAGCAATTGAGACTATTCAAAAATAAAAAGATGCTAACATTGATTCGCACATCCAAAGACGAGACCAGATTCTCTGAACTGCCACCCTATAAAGTAGTGTACCTGTATTACCGACACTGACGCTTACGTTTGTCAGTGTCAGGACCCTTTTTCTCAGTAACTGCTAAAGATATCGAGTTAAAAATTATACCAAATACTAAATTGTACATCGCCTTGTCAAGTCAACGTCAACGATTGAATGCGCTCCCCGAGTAAAACGTCAGTGTCGGTAATACAGGTACCCTACTATAAAGAAGTTCTGTGTAACGTGATTGTTTTGTATTTAAAATTGATAGAAATGAAATTTGATGAAACGCCAGAAATTGATTGACTGATTGATCCAGACTAATTTTTTATCCACTCGGGGTCATTTAAAACTAATCCTTAATGCGACCAATATTGTTCCCGAGAGGTTATCCTATGCATAATTTAAATAATAGCTGTCAGGACTCAAGAGCCATGACGTTTATTTTCATCCCTCCGGTGTCGAATTAGTGACATTTATATGACAAAGAGCTCAGCTCCGCTTTGAAAACTTCAAAGAAAGACCTGCGACTTTTAAAGGGGAAAATGACAAAGGCGTGACACTTCTACCGCTCTCTCCTTCCTAAAATATACAAAACCTAGAGAGCCGACGATGAAATAAAAACTTATGTTGTCGGTAACGTCTTCCTCTCACATTTTAATAAAAAAGTTTAGCGCTTATAGAGAGAACTTTCCAAGCACTCATATTAGAAACGTGCGGTGCGACTGGTCTTGTATTTCTAACTAACCCCCCGCCGTCCCTCTGTCTTTTCCCGTTCCTGTAATACTTCTTATAAGGAAAGTTGCCTTTCATCCCGGTCCGCCGATCCTGTGAAACGAAATAATTCTTATCGAATCCGATGGAGTAGTTTGTTGGAGAAAGCAATAAAGTTTGACGAACTAAATTCGATCTTAACTTGGGAGAGATTTAGACGGATAAGCGTTTCTCATTTTTATATATATGATATGAATTCCCCAGATGTCGTTCTTCCACTTCGTCAGAAACAATTCCGAGAAAATAAAGGAGCGTGCATGGTTGCCGGGGGAAAGCCTACCTGATGCTTACACCGGCTCGGGAGGAAATGCAATAGTTGATTTATGGAATACTGCTTCTCCTCTGTGTATCATGATTCAATTCCACCCGATTCTTAGTGTCAAATTTATGACAGATGAGAGGAAATGTCACTGCACTGATTTTATAGGATCATGCGTTCCTAAAAATAAAAGTTCACAGCTTATCCCATTTTTGGAAACCATCTAGAGAAGCCATTTTGAGAGAGATGTCGAAATTGAACTTGTTCTGGTGATCATCAATTTCTTTGCAGTTAGTCGACCTATAAGGGGAAGTTGAATTTACTAGCTTAGGGAAGTTGGCACCCCTGAGTGCGATTATATTTCATGAATTTTAAAACGTTTGGATACACGATTTGTCCACATTCGCCCCCCCCCCCTCCTCCTCCCTCAAAGAAAAGCCATGACAAAACGTCAACGATTTGCCCACGTTTGCCCAACCAATTTTTTTTTTGAAGATGGATATTTGGTGGAAATTTGGTCATAATTTTCCTTTGAGGGAGGTGGGGGAAAAACGAAAATTTTGGGTGGACAAACGTATTTAGTTTGAAAATTATTGAAATATGTTCGTGGGGATGCTGATGTCAAATTTTTGATGTCCGACTCTGCGAGTAAAGTATTATTCTACAACAAGTCTTGGCATTTTAACAGAACTGACAGATCTTAGTTTTTGCTTTAAAGTTAGATGGTCACATTTTGCAGCAAGTCGTAAGACGTGCATTGCTCGTTATACCATTTGGGCATGGTCTTCCCAAACTTAAGGGATTGCATTGTATTTAGAACGTTGCCACGTAGATCTGTAAACGTTGGAGAGATTTAACTTAGCTTTAATAAACGGTGATTGGTCTATTTAAAGTTTTTTAATCCTTCAAACAATGATACTCAACAACGGAATAATAGCACAGATTACATTAACAAAAAAAAAAACACAACGCGGTCATAAAGGTTCTAGAAATACTTGAGCAGTCCCCAAAAGGGGTTATAACACCCAAGCTTCACTACTAACACGATCTCCACTAAATCGTAGAGACGATACAAAAGGAAGCTCTTTATACACGCAAAGCGAGTTTTACATAACGAAATAACGACCTAGTCAGCGTGCAGCGGTGAAATTAGCTGTCCCGTACAACGGTCTAATGACTGCGGAGTCGAGCCATTCGCAGATAATAAAGTGAAATTTCTCCAACAGTCCGGAGTCCCCTATAAAAACAAATGTACCGAGTGGAGCCCGCAGGGCATATCAACAGGGTGAAACGGCGTATTCATAATTTCGAGCGAAGGTTTCCCTGCATAATTCAGAATAAGAGAGGACGATCGGGTGACGGAGGGAGGACAGAGAGAGAACCGTTTATTAACTGACGAGGGATAGACAAGTGAATAAATACTCCCTGGAGAGTTGGGCAAGATCGGTACGAGAAACAGAGTTAGTCTTGCTATGGAGGGGTAAGCAAATACAGTTCTAATCTAAAAGGTGTCACAATCAGGTTTACTGGTCATCAATTTATTGTTTGTAGATAACCAGATGCAATTGTAAATGGTCTATGGTCTGAAAGTCTTAAAGGATGTTGGAGGAGTTTCTAGTAATAGCAGCCTCTAAGAAGAGAGTTTATGAATAATAGGAATTCTAGGAATACGTAAGAATGACAAATAGTTCGAGAATCACGGTCGAGATAATTCCACCACACCAGTCCACGGAACGGGGGGGATATATCAACGGGACGGAAACAAACACAGCACCAAGACTTTTGATTTTTGAATCGAATGTCTGAGTAACATGACTCGAATATACAGAAATAAATCAGAGTGGCTCAAGGTGAAAGTGAAGGAACGTCGACTGTCCTGGATGCCTAAGAGTCGAGAAACCAACACACAAAGTGACACAAGATTGAAGTAGATGAATATTGGTTGCTCTGGGTGAGGTTAACTCGATCTGAGGGGATTCTGTAACCAAAGTCGTGCAAGTCTGTTAATCTGAAACTAACCAGAGTAGTTAAATACGAAGATAATTTAATTTTGAGCTCCCATTACCAAGAATAACTCGAACTAACCTGATCCTGGAACTAGCCGTCTGAAAGATGCAAGGCTGACCTGAGCCACGGTAACTCTCTCTAAGTGAGAGTCGATTAACCCAAGAATAAACAGAATGACCTTTGTAGAAAGTAATTCAATTTTGAATTGCCCTGGAGGAGCAGCATAATCTTACTCTAATTCCAGTTTTGTTATCCAAGCGAGTTGTTCAGTAACGAACTGACTTGAACAGGGAACTTCTTGATCTCGCTGAGTGTGGAATAAATTGGAACTAACATTTAAATTTGAGCCGATATGAGCAAGTATATTCCATTAAACGTGATTTAAACTTGTTCTGAGTTATTCTATTATGTGCTACTTCTCCATCATCCTCAAAATAGTCCTCAGTTCTTCTGAAGGCGTTGTTGCAGTTTCACCACAGAAGTGTTGGTAAATAATCGCGCAAAGAAGACCAGTCTTCCGACATCCATAGGCTTTGTCACAAGATTTGGTACTTCAATTAGTGAGTTTCACAAGCAACGGCGATGTCGCCTCCTGGTCAGTGGTTACTCCAGGGAGGTGTCTCCTCCCTTGTGGTTTTTCCATATCCAATCGGGATTTTCGTTTTAGCTGCATTCAACTGCTCCCAATGAGTGATACGCGGCCGCTCATTCCTGTTGTTGGTAGAATGGAGTGGTTTCTGGTGCTCTTACCCGAAGACTTCGCGAAACGCTAGCATCTGACTTCCGGTTAAAAACATTTAAACGGACCTCGGCTGGACCAAAGGCTTTATCACAATATTTGGTGCACTTACATTCACATGAGATGAGTTTCACGAGCAACTGGTTAGAGGTGTCTACTCCCTTGTGTTTTTTCAATCTCCAATCGGGATTTTAGTTTTGGCTGCATGTAACCACAGTTAAGATCTGATAAGTTCTCAACGAGTGATACACGGCTGTTTATTCTATTTGTGGTAGAATGGAGGGGTTGCTGTTGTGCAAAGAGAAAGAAATAGTATTCTGGGTCTGAGCTGAATCATTTAGACAGGAAATAATCTGGTTCTAGTCAATAAATTTAGACTCGCCCGTAGTTGTTCTATTATGTGCTATTTCTTCTTCATCTTCAGAGTCGTCCTCAGTAATTGGCTTCTTCTATAGGGCCAATTATTCTTCTATATGACATGAGTTTCACGACTAAGGGAGATGTCGCTTCCTAGTCAGTCCAGGAAGGTGTTTACTTCCTTGTGGCTATCGGGATTTTCGTTTCGGCTGCATCTAACTGTTCCAAGTGTAGCAGAATGGTAGATGAACAATGGTCAAATTTACCGGATTATGTGGTACATACCTGAGATCTGGTTTTCAAGGTCAGGGATAAATTTCATCTTGCGCAAGCCTGGAAGTGCGGAGGTCGTGTCGCCTCAACTGCACAAGTATCATTTTTATCTTATTCGTAAAATAGAAATTACTGCCGCTATTCGCAATTAACCGAACCACCCTTTAATTCGCGGTGGTGGACATGCGCCACGGGGTACGTGGTCGAAAACTTGGGCTTAAGATTTATATCACCTAAAAGCCATCAAAATATCGCATAGATTCATCAAGAAGCACGAACAGATGGCAACACTCCTCTTATCAAGTTCTTGCTCTAAATTTCTCCAATGTCGGAGGTGAGGAGGATCATCGCAGCGAAGGGATAGAATGGGGATGTTTTCATTGTCGGCCCCTTTTTAAAGGATTAAAGTGAGTGACGTTTATGTTTCCCTTGGACGATTCAAAGTTACTTGATTCGGATAATGCAAATAACTTTATCATGACAGCGCGCATTTCGAACGGACGGCTGAATTAAGTCGGACGAATTGTGACTTCACATATCATCAACCCTTAATACCAAGCTTGTTTTTAGAGACAACATGTCCGACTATTAAATAAAAGGAAACCCAAAGGAAATATTATTTTTAATTTAGATTTCGTATACATATAGGCAGAAAATGCTCAAGTCATATGGCTATCTGGTTCTGGTTTAAAAAAATATACAATTAAGCTAATTAGGGTAAAAGTAGGTTTTGTAAAATTAGTGTAATCACATCACGTATATCGAAACATATACAATCTATCCAGAAATCTTAGCCCAAAAAGGGAAAATAGAGGTTGCTAGAGAGTAAAATGTTAACAAGGGAGAGACCAGAAACCGCATAGTAGTTGGGGTCGGATGGGAGGAAAGCTATTGACTTGTTTTAGGGGCTATTGTATAAGCCCGGCGTAACCACTATCCCTACGATAGTATTTGCTTGGTAAACTTGCGGTGTATATCAATTTAGCAAATTAAAACGGGTGTCAAAATGGCCAACCGAGGCCGGAATATATTACAGGGTGGAGTCACTGTTTAATTAGTTTTATTCGGGATGACATGCCATTTGTAAATATAATTATCCTCATTCCTCATTTCCGCGCTCCCAGTATTATACTATTTATTATCAGATGAGACATTCACTGATAACATCTAAATTCACGACCTGTTTACTTATAATTCTATTAACATATCATTTTGGCTGCATTATGTTAGATATGTAGAAATACACAGCAGAATTTAGCTATATCGATGTAATGCGCATTGAGAAAGGATGGAGAATCTGCATGTTGTCATGTTGATACGGAAATCAGCGAAGCGACAACAATTTGCAACTTGTGTCACGACTTGCGTCACGACAAATTAATTAAAAATTGACAGGTTAGACAACAACACTGGCGGTGAGATATCTATCGCATGTGATGGATAGGTGTCATGGATCAGTTAAGATTATTAGCAAGGAAATCTTACTTTCAATAAGTAAATATTTTAGTTATCAAGTCAAGCGTTGTTGTGATATTAAACTGACATAGATAAATAATGTTTAATAACAAAACGGTAGTCGTGACCAGGTACCGACCTTGCAATAATGCTGACTAAGGGCAAGCAATGCGTTGGCATTGAACAAGCCACATTATATATTAAATGGACACTCTATCCGAGAATCTCTTTTGCATTTACGTGTGTTCTAATCTTTTATCTCTGTCCACTCCATAAATCCTATACCCAGTATCATTCAGCCAACAAGGTATTCATTTAAACCCCATACGACAAATAAATAGGCCGCTTATTTTGGAAATCATTTCGTTTAACTCGTGACTATACATTTAAAAACAGGGTGATTTAAAATAGGTCGCCCTTTCTTTCAGATTTTATGTCAACAAAATCTCGCCGACAACTTCGCTCCGCATTTTTTTCATGTCACAAATTCGGTCCGCCCGATGATAAGAAAAATCTCAAAAATCGGATGACTTCCATTGAAGACATTGGAAAAGAATGAGGTAATTTTCAGGCAGTTGAAAAAGCGACAGAAAAAGATCAAATTTGCAGCGATTAGATTCGAATCATTGACGACGATATAGCGAGCGGCTATGTAAACCATCCTCGCTATGGCTCAATTATTCAGAACGTTTCACGTCTGTTTTGCTACATGTCAGTACAATACCATCACCTAAGAGCACATGCATTTAATCGATCGCAGTTCCGAGTTATCGTTGTTCAACGTAATGAGTCAACGAGAAGACTCAACCTTCAAGATGGCGTATAATGAGGGACCAGTAATACCATTCCAAGATCCTTAATACCTCTCTAGCCTCACATACCGAATCGACAAAGGTAATTCCCCAAGTTAATCGCGGGAGCCAACGCATTGAGTCGTTCCCATCCTCGTCGACATCTAGATCCGTCGCAATGAGTCGATCCAGATCGTATGAATGGGATTTAATATGGCTTATTATGCTATTGTTATGAACAACAGTCCAGAAGCCGTAGTCCGAGAGACACCGCGCAACCAGGTTTTTATTATATTATTAGTCTTAGCATGCAGAAAGAAGAATTACCTGAAGAATTATGTGAGGACTCGAGGCATCTACATGATTCAATTGTATTGGTATTATTTTTCAAATCTCTCTATAAACAAATGTCAATAAATTGTGAAATAATTGACGCTCCAGGCCGTCTTTCTTCGCTCTCCAGAAAAACTCTTACCATCACAGGTCTGAAAAACGTGGCAAAGACTAAAAACGTAGATCGTTTAACAGCCTCGTAAGGGTAGAAAATGCCCTGGCGTATGGTCGCATGCGTTTGACAGTCGTCGTATGCAATGTGTTTGACAGAATCCATTTAAATGACCCACACCAGCAAGAGGTGTCCCATCTAAGTAATGATCACTTACTTCATGAAGCGCCACTTTGTAATGCTGCGCAACTGAGCTAATTCAAGGTGTTTATATCGGTTGCCAGAATTTTTGGACACTTTCTGAAAATATGAAGAGACTTCAGCTGTAAAATTAGGACCTTCATCATCTGTTGCTTCTCTCTGTGACCTTCTTAAGTTAGTTAGTCTCAACTAAGCCACCATAGACATTCGGTCGCAGTGAAGGTGTCACAATGGCCCACTCACAATAAATCTAAATCTAGTTTTAACTAAATCCTCAAATCATTAACTGCATAATTGGACGTAAGATGGTTGAAAAGCATCCCATCCGTTATTGTGTATTTTATTGTCAGATATAGTGTCACGTGATTGTGGTAACAGCTGGGCTACACTGGATCTACCATGGCTACCATGAATCGTAAAAAATCGGAATTAGGAGAGGCGTACGTCCAAAGATGGACTTAACACGTTATGGAAGAAGAAGAAGAAGAACGAGGAGGAGGATTAGAATTAGGAGGAGGAGGCTCCTCCTAATTCTTATCTTCTAATTCTTTTAAAGAAGAAGAAGAAAAAAAAAAGAAAAAGGAAAAGAAGATGAAGAAGAAGAAACAAAGAAGAATATTGTATGCCTTTGCGCAAGCTCTGCTGCAAGAAAAATAAGCCAGTAAGTCACCTGAACAATATTTTAGCTAGACGTTCGATCCTCAAAAATAAATCCTGAAGAGGGGCCTATCTTGATAATTCTTTGAAAAAAAGTGAAGGGTTCTACTGATAATGGAAAGATGTACAACAAATGCTGATAAGATCTCTTCTCCAATCTATCGACTTTCACCTGACACTACACAGGCTGCGACTGATCTGCGTCAAGATCTGCGCAGGGTAAGTTACAAGCATCATTCATTCTGACTCTAAGTATCCAGCAAGGGACGATCTACAAAAAAGACCGGCAATAAGTCCAGACGTGAATGATCTAAGCGGGATTTCAGTTCAGGAAATCGGGAAATCAATTTGGGCAACACTGATGCAGACCAACCAACCACTTCGTAACTTTGGATGTCCTAGACGAAAGACAAACGTACTCGGATTTCCCAAGTCTATTTCTCAAGAAGTCAGATGTTAATTGGTGATATGCACGCACAACAAACAACCTTACTGGCTCTCCAGATCAAGACTAACCAATTCAGACATCTGAATACTTGAAGGTTGTATTGATGAGATATAATCCAAAGCGCCTTTGCCAAAAGCGTTTGGTGCTTTTAAATGCTTTTTAAAGAGTTACGTTGAGTTAGATCCATTGCGCAATGACAGAAAGCTTTCCAAGCAACTAATTTTGAGCAACGTTTTAGGAATGTTTTTTTCCCAAGATCTTCAATGATTTTATTTCACTACCTGATGTGACTTTTCAGGAAATATACAAATAAACATCATCGATCACAATACCTTACACTTCATAATCTTCTTCCAGGGTTGTACATTATTTTATTGGATACATCCTTGCAAGGGGTGAAATTTAAACATAATATCGAATATAAGATTCAGAGAATTTAAGGAACATCCCCCGTATTATACTAATAAATCAGTATTAGTGTTTTCTATTGACTAACTCTGACCTGAAAAGCAGTTCCGATAGACGGTTTTATATAATATCGAGTGCGAGTGTAACAAATGGGCGGCAATTTGTATCTGTTGTCGCGAGACACATATTTTTTTCAGTTTGATTGATTACATGTATGTTGAACGACTTTCCTTACACAATAGATTACGACCGAGAGAATTATGGGAGAGAGACTTTGCCACTTCCATTGCTTTCTCATATATTTCGTAATTTATTTCAGGATGTCGTGACCGTGTTCCTAACTAGTTCTTGTATGTACTTATAAAGTTTTTAAACAAAATAGGAGGGGAGGTGGTTTGCTGTTTATGGAGTGGTAACCAAGTTTCAGACTTGACAGCTCTATTGACTAGTTCATGTATAAGCTAGAAGGGTGTTTCTAGATATAACAGGCCGGAAAATTTGTAAAGAAATGATGTAAGGAATGAAACAACTTTATCTACGACTGTTGAATAACTACGGAAGCGTAGAAGGGCCACACACTTAATTTTTTTTGTTATAACTAACATTCCGACTTCTATCTCGGAATTCCGACTTGTAACTCGGAATTCCGACTTGTATCTCGGAATTCCGACTTGTAACTCGGAATTCCGACTTGTATCTCGGAATTCCGACTTGTAACTCGGAATTCCGACTTCTATCTCGGAATTCCGACTTGTAACTCGGAATTCCGACTTATATCTCGGAAATCTTACTTACCCATTATACAGGGTGCACCATACATCCTTCTCTAATTGCTATCTCCTGAACGACGCTAAGAGATACAGGGTCGGTCTAGAGAAAAGATGCGGAATTTTATGGTCATCTCGAATCCGTCAAGACATTCAAGATGTCTGTGACTGCTCCTGAAATATCCTGAAGAAACTCAAAAATCGAAATTTCTTATTTTTGCCATATCTCTCTTATTATTGGAAATTAATGAATAATTTTTGTAGGCTTACATAAATCGTCAACAGCTACCCATCTGTTATCACAAAAATTTTCAAGACCGACTAGATCCAAAAGTTTTCACAGTCAACTTTCGTTTTTCTTATAGCGGCCATATTATTTCTTTATGTCATTCGATATGAAAAAATAATGAAAACCAAAAATTAATAAACTTCAAAAAAAAAATCTCAAATTTTTATTCTTCTTTTTTTCGAGAAAAAACAAAAAGAATCATCGATATACGTCAACATTGTTAAAATACGCCGAAATAGTGCTTGCCTCATGGTTTTTTAATTTATCTAATGAAATTCGGTCTATAAAGTTGTCTTTTTTGTAAATAAAACAGAGTAATAAATTTTTTTAAATTTATATTTTGAAATTGACCAGTTTTTGGTTTTTATAATTTTTTTATACCGAACAACATAAAAAACAATATGGCGGCCATAAGAAAAACGAAAGTGGACTATGAAAATTCTGAGATCTACTTGGCTTTGAAAATTTTTGAAATGTCAGATGGGGTAGCTCTTGCCGACTTATGTAAACCCACAAAAAAATATTTATTAATCTCCAATAATAAAAAAGATATGAAAAAAATAAGAAATCTCGATTTTTCAGTTTTTTCAGGATATTTCAGGAACGGTTACAGATATTTTGTATGTCTTGACTGATTAGAGATGGCCACAAAATTGCTCATCTTTTGAGTAATTTAATCGACCCTGGATCTCTTAGCCTTAGGAGATAGCAATATAGAGAATGATATATGGTGTACCCTGTATACTATAAGCGGGTACGTTAATTCCATCGAAAAAGTGTATAGTCCTTCGCTTCCATAACCAGCTACACTGTATCGTATGGGTTTTCACGATCTAAATGAGAATTCCGAGTTATAAGTCGGAATTCCGAGTTACAAGTCGGAATTCCGAGATACAAGTCGGAATTTCGAGTTACAAGTCGGAATTCCGAGTTACAAGTCGGAATTCCGAGATAGAAGTCGGAATGTTAGGTATAACAAAAAAAATTAAGTGTGTGGCCCTTCTACGCTTCCGTAAATAACAGGTTCATCATCCCGTTGATTTCAGTTTAATAATGACGTACCAGATTCCTCATGCCTTAAAATATAGTAGACGATTATTCACGGATAGGAGACAATCACAGCTTGACAGGTCCAGGATGTCACGGCCAAGATGATCAAGGGCATGACATAAACATCTTGGAACAGCAAACGAAGTAGCACTCCATAGGGGCTTGTTTATACTTTTAACTACCACTTAATTTTCTTAACAGCGCATGCAAGCCAACGTGCGCGACTGCACGAGCAGAGTACTGAGCCAGGAGTGGAGTGGCACGTCTAGCCTCTAGTCGTGCCCTTACGAAAGCCTTGCTATACCTCCATAACATAAATAATATATTTTTAAAGCTCTATGATTATTTTCTCATGAGGCCGTTGAGAAAATAGCGTCCTCTTCTCATAGAGAACGTTCCAAAACTTGCTTTCTTCGATCGCTCACTTATTCGTTTACTCTTCGCTTGTTATTCCTAGAAATAAATTAGCACTAGTCTTAACTCGGCTTATATACACCCTAGGTGACTTTCTATAATGGCTTCGAGAACCAGTGCTATCCCGAACTACTGAAGTAGTTCCAAAGTTCTATGTTTGGAACGTCCTGGTTAGTAGTAGCTTCCAAACATCCTGACAGAGTAGCTCTGAAAGTAAGTTTTCGAACTTTCCCCTTTATGGTTGAGTATTTCCTCTAAACGTCGCCGCTGATATTAGGGAACTAATAGTGTATCACGTAGCGAGCCTGCTGAATACCATCGTCGACGACGTGTTCCACTACAGAATGTCCTGTCGTGTACCCGGCGAGTATAAGTATACTCTGGTAGCAGCTTGACATGCCACCACCAGAGCGACGGCCCGCACGTTCGGCAAGCGACGCCAACGCGATCCATTTAAGGCGTTGCCATTTAGCCAGTTCCTAGTAACAATGTCGTATCAGCCCCCTCTTAAGAGTCTGTGTCCCGGCTAGACTATTCGTTGCTGCAGTTGTACAGCGACAAGCGATCCAGATGAACTACTTTCATCTTAGCCTTGGGAGTCCTCTAGATCAGGTAGACCACGTCATTAATTCTCTTTATGATCTTGTACGGTCCTTCTCAGGCGGTATGAAGTTTCGGAGAGCGCTACTTTTTCCGTTGAGTGTTATAGAGCCATACCAGGTCACCATCCTGGAAACCTCCGGAGTTTGCCTTCCCAACGTTCCGCTGGTCTTTCCAGTTAACTTCCGTTTTCCAGTCTTCAGGGGCTTCAACGACGATGGACTTTCTGCCCAGTAACAGTGTCCCGTTATATGGTCAACACATGTAGTACACTTTACCACCTGTCATTTATAAGCTGTCAAAGCTGATATCCAAGAAAAATGGGGAGCGACGTAAGAGGATACCTGACAGAAGTGACGGTTATATACTTTCTCATGAAATGACAATTGTGTCATTTCACCATTTCCTGGAGAGAGGTGGAGAGAGAGAGAGGGTTGAATAGACATTGGGAGCAAAAGGGAGATAGGATAGAGAGAACTGGAAAGGGAGAGGGCGATGTGAAGGGATTTAGAGATAGAGAGGGAAAGGTAGGGGGAAGAGGAGGAAGAGGAGGAAGGAGAGAGAGAGAGAGGAGGAAGGAAAGTGTGAGGGGGGAGAGAGATACGCTAAAAGGCGAAGTTAACGATAATGATCGAGTTTTTTCTCGGTTTACTAACAGCGCAACAACAATGCGTGGTGACGTTACAAAAGTTCCATTTCAAAAACGAATTTTCAAGGTTTTTCGCCATATCGGTCGACGATGTAAGGATGATGTAAGCTTTTTTGTTGAAGCAGTGACGGAGAAAACGACTTTTTATGAAAAGGCAAGTTGGAACTTTCCGTTTTTGCGTGACGCTTTCCCCCCAAACGAAAAAAGCCCACTGAAAGCGACCATTCTGCCTTTTCAATATTTCATCTCTGTCTTGCGTCTATTCCTTGAAGTTTGCATTTTACAGAAAACCGACAACCGACCTCTACACCTGCCAGAAATACAAATATTCGCCCCCTCCCTTTCCGGATAGCCCTCTGTGCCGCAACCCCACCCGAAAAAGGAAAATTATCGAAATTTATTAATGTATTGATACGGATGGGTAAAAAGGGAGAGCAACAGTAGCCATGATTGCGGCGTTCTGTGTTGGCCGGGTCGCGTTAGTGAGTGGCGTGAGCGGCCACGCCCACAAGTGCGTGAGCTACAATAGCAACCTAATCCCCACCCTCCTCCACACTTCTGGATCCCTGATACCCCGACGGAATGATCTCGCTGAAAACCACGGGAAATGAATGGAAAATTCTGGTCATTTCCTGTGGAGAAGTTCCAGAAATGGATGTTTGTGTATCTGGAAGCCGAAGATCTAGGAAGGGAATATTCTCGAGGTCTTTCTCTTGGATTTGTTCGGGAACTCGAAGCGAGCGGTCAGCAAATCCTCCAGAAGCTACTTCCAGAGGTAGGGATGTCCTATAAATAGCCAACAAGCAGGCGAACTCAGTCAGTTTAGTCTAGCAGTGTGCGAGGAACAAGCGAAGGAACTAAGCGACTAATCGCGATATAGACAGTGCGGTATTCCTAAGTGACTAGTGAAAAGTAGTAAAGTGTTATAGACCAAGTAAAGTTGTTGTGTATAAGAAGTAGTGATATTCTGAAATTCTTGTGGACATTAAATAAATAAATTAAACAGTAAATTTGTGTTTCCCAATTATCCGTCGAGCCTACGGTTAGGAAATCCGTAACAATATTAAAGAAACCTCTAGATGACAAAAAACAACTAGCAGGTGCACGACAAATGTTTTAGCTGAAATGTGTTCTACCATTTCATTGTTCAAGGAGATCCTCAATGATCTTGCCTTTAGAGCAGAAGATTTAGTATCGTTGATTTGCAATCTTCGTCTGCTAGGAAGGGGAAGCTGATGCGTTGTTTGCTTTTTACAAAGAAACTAATCATTCTTGTTTTTTTAGATCTAAAAATAAAATTCGACCTAATGCTATCTTGTAAATGAATATTGGATAAAGATAATTTCAAGAGTCGGGTACAGGAAATGGAAATATTCAAATTGCTTCAAAGCTCCAAAGACTAAATAAGCAATCAAAGAGGCATTTGAAAGAACTTAAGACGGATACTACTTAGAATTATGACTATACATATATACGGTTTCCAGAAATGAAACAAAGAAGGTCTGAGCAGGGAAATGAATTTTTCCATTGAAACAATTTTAGAAGAATTGCTCGTTATCGTGAAACTAGCAAAATAAGAAGACGTAAAATATTCTAGTTAAGAACCAGGCAGCATCTTTGAAAATTGTTCCAATACGAGTGCTTGAAAGTTGTGTTTGTAAAATTTTCTAACATCTCCTCTATGCACTTTGAAGTAAACCTTTTATTAAATTATCGTGGCATCTGTTTTCTTTGTTTTACTACTGGAATCTTTGTGATGGTTTCATATCAGGTGTACGGTGCATAAAGTTTGTCCTAAGTTTACTATACCTACCTCCATACTGTTTGACTTGACTGGCTGAATGTAAATTTGAAATTATCAGCTCTATTGCAGGATGTGCATTTTCACGACACGCGGAGCTCTTATTAAGGCTTTTGTTTCAAACTCTAGCAGACATCGTAATCGTAAACATGTAATCTTCGTGCCCCAAAAGAGCAGCAACAATTCACGGCAAGGCTATCATTAAAGTCGACTTTGGCGGTGTTTAACATCTAAACCTCCGACCTGCAAACAAACCTCGACTTTTAATCAAGGACGAAAATTAATTTTCTCGCTGTTTTGATAGAATAGAGTTCTACCGCTTCTATGCAAACATATTTTCATTGCGTCTCTAAGAAGTGAGAAGTTTATAATTGTTTGGCATAGTTTAGCCTGAAGGAGTTAAGAAATTCTTAACGGGCTGTTTTATCGGACGAAATTAACTTTGCCCAGAACTTTGATATTAATTCCGAGTATCGAACTTGATGTAAGTTTTAGGCCTGCGGAGTGTTGCTCATCTATTTTTTAACTCTTAGATGTAAATTTAGATCTAAACGATTACCGTGTCTGTTATTCTTCGCTCTAGCATCCATACCTATGAAAAGTGCAACGAAACCACTCCTCTTTGCTACAAGATTATTTACCACTTGCAGGTACTCAATCCTTCTTTTAGTACTAAGCCTTCAATTCCTTCGGGAATTATTTAGGCCGAAGTTCATGTATAAAATAAAAGACTAACAGAGCGGTCGCTATAACTGAATGACGAACTCCGGCAAGCTATTTCTTAGACAGAAAAGAAATTGAGTCTTAAATAGCTCATCAGTCCCCCGAAGTTTGTCGTAAGAAGCTCTTGTAGATAAGAAAAAAATATAAAACTGAATAGCTTTACGCTTCACAATCCAGCAAGTAATTTTGAAGAGCGTTATTACAGTTTTCCATATACGCTAAGAGCTACTGCAACTATTTGACATATTACTTGGAGAATAAGATTTGTGACAGCCTCTTTGCATGGCATATGGATTTCGTTGAAACAAGTTGGCTGAGGTTGGTCAAGGCTTCAGGAGTGTAAGCAGCGGAAACAAATTTTGAAACGAAGAAACTGCTGTTTGCCTTACGCTAGATTGTCACAATGTCTGCTTCCAGCAAGAAAATTAGAAGAGCGTTACAGTCCTCCATACGATATAGTCCACACAAATAAGATCCGTGACAGCATATTTGCATGAAATCCGGATGTTGTGAAAACAAGTTAGCTGGCTGAAGTTGGTCAAAGCTAAGTCTTCAGGAGTGTGAGCAGTGAAAAGGGAGTGTGAAACGAAGAAACTGCACAAAAGGAGTTTATGCGTCCAGGAAGGAACTTTTAAGAGCGTTAAAGTCGTCCATATGATACGTGCTGCAAGATTTCATAAGATTTCTGACAACATCTTTGCATGGAATCCGGATTTTGTTAAAACAAGCTGGCTGAAGTTGGTCAAAGCCAAGGCTGGATTGTCACAAGGAGTTTCTACATTCAGCAAGAAACTTTGAAGAGCGTTACAGTCCTCCATATGATACGCTAAGGACTACTGTATGCTACAAATAATATTTTGACAGCATCTTTGCACGTTATTCAGGAGTGTAAGCAGTGGAAAGGAATATTTTGAAATGAAGAAACTGCAGGCTGATTGACTGATTACATTGGATTGTCACAAAGAGTTTCTACATCCAGCAAGGAACTTTGATGAAGAGCGTTACAGTTCTCCAGAGAGTGTGCTAAGAGCTACTGGAGCTCAGTTGACATATTATCTTGGAAATTAGGTTTCTGACGGCATTATGGCATGGAATCTGGATTTCGTTAAATTGTCGTAAATTGATCAAGGCTTGAGAAGTGTATGCAGTAGAAGGGCATTTTAAAATAAAGAACGCTCGTCTGTCACAAGAAGATTCCTTTACATTATAACGTCGTCCATAATATGTATGTACACTGCGAAGATAATTAATTGTCTTATTTAATTGAGCTAGCTGCCTGCTTGGCTCACTCCATTATTAAAACGGAATTGTTTGTAGAATTAGGTTTGCGATATCATATTTGCGCCAAGAAATCTTGTTACAAAGATGTTGACAGAAGTTGACCATGGCTTCAGCAAGAGGAAGGAATTTAAAACGAAACCACTGCTGCTTGTTTTAGGATGGATGGTTAAATGGAGTTTCTGCATACGGGAAGAGAAAGAAAACTTGAAGAGCATTCCAGTCCGCCAGAGAGTGTGCTAAAACTTACTGGTATATTTAACAAGAAGTGCCAACAAGTTGATCAGGCCTTGAGGAGTTTATGCAGTTGAAAGGAACTGCTACTTGACTTACGCTGGATTGTTACAAGAAGTTTCTGCATACAGGACGGAAAAGAAGAAAATTTATGAAACCTCACAGTCCTCAAGAGAGTCTGCGAAATGCTACAAGAATAATTTGGAGAATTAGGTTTGCGACATCATCTTTGCGCAAAGAAATTTTGTTACAAAGATGTTGACAGAGTTAAAATTGGATTAAGTGTCAGCAGGAAGAAGGAATTTAAAAACGGAACAATTGCTGCTCGTTTTACGATGGATGGTGAAAAGAATTTTCTGCATACCGGAAGAGAAAGAACATGTGAAGAGTGTTGCAGTCCTTCGGAGTATCTGAAAAATTGAGTTTTTCATGTAATATGGATCTTCTCAATGGTCAATTAAAAATGCTAAACTGTTTGGATGGCCAAAAAGAATTCCGATTTTTTTTTTGGCCTAGAAAAGCTGCAGAGTTGTGGTTTTACATCCAGTGTAGGCACTGAAGATAAATTTGAAAATCAATTCTGCTAGAATTAAGGCTGGGTTGTGACAAGAATTTCATGAAAACAGAAAAAAACTGACAATTTGAAACGTGCATGACGTGACTATCGAACTATTTGATCCCAACATGGAAATCTTATTACAAAGGAATAAGGAAGTAACGCAAGATCTTTCAAAGAAGTTTATAACCAGTTTTAGCTATCAAATGAAACAATTTTGGTCTTTAAACTAGTAAGAAGGAAAAAACAAAATTTGAATTATTAATCTCTAAACAAAAATAAGTTGGTGTTTCAACAACACAGGCACGCCACTGTTCAAAGCCCTTATTAATTATTCAGGTTCATCATAGCCCAGGCTGGTGTCTGCAGTGGGTGCGTAATGCGATGTAACGCCATGAGCGTCGTCCCGGCACGACAGTAAAAACGTGACTCGGAGAACTCGACAGCGGGAGCCGGGAGCTCGGTCTCCCTCCCGTTAACGGAAACGATTTAATTTTCATTAGCATGGCGCTCTCGGCCTCGAGGTCGGGTCTGCCGAGAGCTTAGCCCTGATGAAATTAGTCAATTGATTGAAAGAATCTCGACTCCCCATTGGGGAAATCATCGGGATACTAGTAATGCGACCCCTATGGACTTATTGCTGAAAGTTCTTTCAGCTCTGATGCAGGGGATTTCAATGATTTATAATTAAATTTGGTTTCTTTTTTTACGTTCGGGGAGATTCTTGATCTAATTTTAGTTCGGAAATTAGTTATTGCTGGAAAAATATTCGTGCCTCCTTTAGAGGCTTCCTGTCAGATATGAAAAATCAAAACGAAAGCTATTTGATTAGTTTTAAGGATATTTTTAGCGTTGAACACTGTAAATAGGTGTGTTCTTTGGCAGAGATTCTTTATTACAAATTGGCACGTCTTATCGTAACAGAATTTCTTAGAAGATACCTGTTTGATCTATGATCCTTCAAAAATTTTCTCCAATGTGTTTAAGAAGAGTTTTGAGACATTCCAGATGAGATGCTTCTTCACGGATCACGGAAGACAGTCCTTAGGTGTTGAATCTTCTTTGTAGCACATTCAGAACGAAAAAATGAACTCTCCTCTGAACATTTTCACGTCTTTCCCGTTTGAGCATCTTGCTTACCGCAATCCATCATAGAGTTCCAGAGGACCAAATGGGATTCTTTGTTCCAAGCCCAATTCTTCAAGTGTTTTGGGTTATTATCTGGGTAGCTTTTACTAAAGGTAGTTCTTAATCGTCTTATGGGTCCATTTCTTTTACTGCCTGCACAGAGCAAGATTTTCAGAAGCTTTCCATGATTGGAGTCTAATTTCGACGGTTATACTCGAGGAACTACAACTAACTGACATGTTTGTTATGCACCAATTCCTGGTCAAGAAGAAACTTGTCTTGTTTATAATCATCAGGAAGGGGGTGGGGTCTTCTTTGCAGAAACAGTCAACGGCAGGAAGTTTGTTCTAGTTGCAAAAAAGCATACAACAAATCAACTTGACACAGAATAATATAGAAAAATTGAGGTAACTAAAGATCTTGCCCAGTGCGCAAGATGAATCAACAACTAACGATCGTGATGTTGAATCCTTCAAGAATCCTATTCGACAAACGAATATGGAAAAAATTGTTTTAGCAATATTCTTGGGGCCTTTAAAATTCCTCAAACTCTACGTCTCTGACTCAGATCGAGGCCCTCTAGTTGACACCCTCTCTAAACTGCCGAATCGAGCCATAATCTCCACTAAATCAGATAACGATCAGGCATCATCCCGATACTCGGGGACCCTCTTACACATTAATGGAATTATATTCTAATTAGGCGCCTCCTTCATTCCATTTAGTTATTGTGCTTCTTGCACTACCATTACCGTTAACATCGCGTATCTCTCATCATATAACTATCAAGTCAACGAACCGAAGCGAAAAACGGAAGATTGATGCGAAAATGGCATGCTTTATTATATCCCTTGTTGCGCTGCGTTTCCTCCAGCTGAAGAGCAACACAATATTACGTCTCGAATTATTAGAGGATTTGAATAATATATTCAGCAGTGGAATGACTTATAGTTTGATATGGCTGCACGTTTGTCTGCATTATTAAGTAATTAGATCTAAAATGGTTTCTTCAACGAAATGTATTAATAAATATTGAGACTTTGAAAGACCTTACAAACTAAGCAAGAAATATCGTGCTTAACAGTCAAAGCAGTCTACAGCAGGGAGGGTTAGGGATTTATTATCACAAGTAAGGTCTCCCCTCATTTGACAATTTTCAATCTATCGTCCAATGGGATCAATAATTATTCATACAAGAACTAGCTAAAAATATTGAAAATAATTTCCAAAATTACTGTGCTGCATATCGGCCCCCCCTGTAGGGTAATCTCCTAGACCGGCCATAAGGATTAATTAGTCTTGTGACCTGCTGGTGAACGCTACATAAGTCTTAGAGCACGGCTAAGTTCGTAAGTGGGCTACTCAGGAGTAAGTTCCTTAAAGCAAACAAGACTCCCACTACGTAAGATGTCGTTCCAAAATTACCTCGTAATTTGTGATCTGAAAAAAAAGCTGTTCAAAACGTTGATGATAAATTGTCAGGTAAGTTTTCAATGACTGTAAAAGAAATGCAGGCATAACCAACTAATGATAATGAATTCTTCAGAAGGGACAAAGATCTACTTTACTCTTCATGCCCTCTTACCTAAATTTAGATTTGTCGTGAGTTCATTGCGATTGCTACATTATCCTCATCAGGTCAGCCTTTTTGAGTAAGCTGACTATCTTCGCTATTGGTTATGTATCCATGCCATTCGGCGTGAGAAAGTTTCTCCCGAAGGCTTGTAGTCTGGTTCGTCCCAAACCGGGACACTCACATAGGATGTGTTTTACTGTCTCGGTATCTTCCAAGCATAGGCGGCATTCAACGCTGATAAACCCATCCTGTGTAGATGATGTTTCAGCTTGCAACGTCCATTATAAAGACCTATTAAGGCTTTCAGTTCTTTCCTGTTGAGCTCCAATAGTTCTTTGGTTCTTTTTTCCCTCTCAACCCAGTCGTTGTTTTGGTGATATGTTAAATGCTGTTTCTGGTCGGCAAGTTCGTTCTCTCCATATCCAACATGGTCCGGAATCCAGATCAGAGTTAGTCCGTTGCTAGTCATCCAGTAATCTCGTTTGCTCCAAGTTATAAGCCTTTGGCAAGCTTCTTGAAATCTGCACCATTCTATATGTAGTCCATCAGGCCTCTCTCTCTCTCCAAATAAATATGAAGAGGTGGTAAGTCCCAGTGGGATCTCCAAAGCCACCGACGGTGTGGTGTTAATAGCACCAAAGATCGCCAGACAAGCTTTTGTCTCTGTAGGTGAGAGAGCTTAGCTTTGGCCATGACTTGCTGACCACTTGACCACCAAGCGGTACTGCCATACGCAATCATAGGTCTGACGACCATTTACATAAAGCCAGTATATTTCTCTGGGTGGAATCCCTTGAATGTATTGCCACAGATCCTTTCGACAAGAAGAGTTTGGCTCTTCTAAGTAAGTATAATTTTTTCCAGATGGGAGTTCCAAATAAGTTTTTTATCCATGATAACTCCTAGGCTCTTAGCTTCCTTCAAAATGGAATGGTTCTTCCCAGAAGAGTTGGTAGCGTTAAAACGCCCACCTTCTCTTTCTGGAACATGGTACTATGACAGCTTTGTGAGGGTTGATTGACATGTGTTCGTTTCCTCTCGCACCACTAATCGAGTCACCTCGAGTATTTCCCGATGGACCCTAGAAATGGCCGCTTCACATCTTCCTTTTATCAGAATGACCAAGTCATCAGCATATGCCTGGACGTCGACACTCCATAGTGAGAGAGCGGCCCAAAAGGTCATCGACGTGAAGGGACCAGAGCAAATGTCAGAATGTTCGACTGAGAGTGTTGAATTTGGTCCTCCTGAATAAAGAACCAAAATATTTCCTCTTCGCACATCTATAAAAATGAATCAGCAGCCTCCTCTCTAATTAAGTCGAATAATCTTTGTCAAAGCGCGCTACTATCATCTAAGTAATTACTTTTATATATCATTGACCAATAATTTACCACCAAAAGTGAACTTCAAAGAATTGATGAAGACTAAGATAACTACTAAGATTGATAAGAAGAACCTAGAGAAACCGAGTTACGAATAAGCAGAGTACCCTTGTGACTTTTTGGCCAGAATCTAACGTAACCAGACACTTCCATTCCTTCTGCAGAACAGAAAAGCTGTGCTTTTATCGGATCTTGTGCGGATTGTCCGAGAAGGGGACAGGAATGACGATTGACTTACCGTCCTCTTTCCTGTTCATTTTAAAGTGCCAACGGTTGCTACAAAATCAATAGGTTGCATACGCTTGGCTTATTGATTTGACAGACGACAGAATGATGATTGATTAATAGATGCCGCTGCAGTGGCCCATGGAGTAGCCTCTAGGGAGAACGATATAAGAAAGAGTTGAGTTGATATTTCGCAATGAACTAGACAGAGGTTGTATTTAGGACTTTTAAACGTAAATGTTTAATTTGATTGTCTGAAAGTAATGGAAGACTGCTTACTCATTCTCGGGAAATGATCCTAGCAACACCAACGCGGCAAAATCTCTTACCATAGCGTTACGACATAGAAGCACGACTTTATGACATAGCTGCACGGTTGGCGAGGAGTGGCCCAATGCTTCGGTATACCCCTCTACCACACTCCTAATCTCCCAATACCATTGCGACGTTTATGCGGGAAATTCTGGGCCATGGGAGAGAAATTTCGAGAACTAACTTCCACAACTAATCTGTCAGAGTGTCTTGTAAGCTGGTACTGTTAAGAATGTTCCAGAAATAGAATATTTAGAATTCCTAAAAGACATTCCTGAGTTAGTTAGTTCTAGAAGGCGTTCCAGAAAAACACAAAGGGTGTATACAAGGTGTCCAGGTATGAGTGTAAGAGCTACACGTGGCGACCTTCCTTGGACTATTTTGAGTAAAAAATCTTAATACAATAATGCTCTAAACGTCTTCACGATGCCACAGGAGGTCATCAAAGTTAGAAATTTTGGGTCACAAATATGCATATTATTGAACTTCTGTTTCCTTTGGCAGTTACAGTTAACATTTTCAAAGACTTTTGCAAAGTCTTATTTCATTTAATTTTCGTAACAGTGCAATTATTAACTTTTTTAACATTTCCTAATTTTTTTTTTTTAGAAATGTTAAAAAAGTTGATAATTGCACTGTTACGAAAATTAAATGAAATAAGACTTTGCAAAAGTCTTTAAAAATGTTAACTGTAACTGCAAAAGGAAACAGAAGTTCAATAATATGCATATTTGTGACCCAAAATTTCTAACTTTAATGACCTCGTGTGGCACCGTGAAGAGGTTTAGAGCATTATTGTATCAAGATTTTTTACTCAAAATAGTCCAAGGAAGGTCGCCACGTGTAGCTCTTACACTCATACCTGGACACACTGTATACACCGAACTAGGGGCGGTGCGAGTTCAGCTCAGTGTGGTCGGCGAATAAGGAAGCCACAACTAGGAAGCGATATAAGAAGGCGATAGTAGTGTTATAGACAGTGTGTGATTAACGGAAGCAGTAGGTAACAGTAGTGAGATTATAATTGAACCTTTAAATTAGTATACATAGTAGTAGGGTAAACTGTAAATTAAAGTGATCGATTAATAAAGTAATTAACCCTGTAATCAATTATCGACCAAATAGAGAAGGTCCCGTTATAATAAATTGAGGGTGATTTTTGTTCATCGTCAAAGCCCAAAAATGCCACTAAAATATATAAGGTACTCGTGAAAATTTAAACGAAAACACTGCATATAAAAATCCATCTCGTCAGGCAGAGATTTAAACCGAGATTAAGGCCATTTCTGTGTCGTTAATTCAATACTAAATGCGGATGTGCTGCTGTTTAAGTTGAGCTAAATATAATTAAGGCCGACACATTTTTAATTAAAATGCGGCCGGTCGGTTTTCCTGCACGTTAATTGCTTTATCTAGCACCAGCGGGCATCGCAAGTCCGATTTTCCTTCTCGACGATTTTTCAAGTCCGGAACGAGTTTGTAGTTTTTGCTTCGCGACATGACGCGCACCACTCCGACACGAACCGATTGTTTGGATGAGAGTTGTTGATTTCTTTTCTTTCTTGGAACAGTTTGCTCGGTTAAACTGATTTATCAATAAACGGTTACGATGCTCGAGTTTTGTCTTAGATGCGAGTTTTATTATTATTTTGTAGCAGCTTGCATTATTTATTGTTTAGGCCTGTTGTAAGTATAAGTGGGTTGACAACGTGAAACAAACTTTTGTTGGTAATCTCTTCTGTGTAAGACTAGAAAAGCTGCTAAAAAATGCATAAGGGTTAGAGGGTTACATACTACTATCCTGGAATGTGAATAATTAAAATCCATTTTATTAGCCTCAATTTCTTGTCTCATAACATCTTCAAACGAGCATGAACTTTCTTATATAGGAAGACCAATACTTTTATGTTATGTCTCAGATCCGAATCACACCATAAATCCGCGAGTCCTCCATGTGTTTAGCTCAGAATGTTTACTGTTGGGGTTATTTTTAAGCAGTATTCTGCAGTCGTTGATTGTGATAAT
Source organism: Malachius bipustulatus (assembly GCA_910589415.1). Classification (NCBI taxonomy): domain Eukaryota; kingdom Metazoa; phylum Arthropoda; class Insecta; order Coleoptera; family Melyridae; genus Malachius; species Malachius bipustulatus. The sequence continues at coordinate 19,543,416 of OU342638.1, read as the reverse complement.
CACCTTCTCATCAATGACCACTTTTAGAATGTCTTTTAAGGATCTGAAGCTGCTCCCCAGTTGAACTCTCCACAGAACGGACGTCATGAAACTTTTCATTAAACACCTCCGAAAGCTTAAGGATTTGCTGATTCAGCGTATTATTTGACAAGTTAAATCGATATTATGATTTGTCTTGCCAATGGTATCATAGCTAATTTTAAAAAAAGATCTAATAAGAGAAGTAGATAAATGGGAAAGAATAAGTGAAGTAGACAAAATGGGATAAACCTTCCCAACCAAAGCGAGAAGAATATAGTTGGCTAAATGCACAAGTATGCGAAGGCCATTAAATAAACGAAAAAGAAGAAGAGTAACTAATTTTATCTCACTCAATTGACATTCGACATTGAAGACAATTCGCATATTTACTGTTAGCTACAAGATAGTAAAAACTTTAAGTTGCAGATCATCAAAAAAAAATCTCGGTATAATTTTTGATTGTAGACTGCGGTTCAATGAGCAGGTCTCCATTCTGCTTAAGAAGTCTTACTTAGTATTGAGGCAGTTGTACAGAAACAGACACTTGCTTGGCTTTCGGTTGAGAAAGGTATTATGCGAGAGTCTGGTGCTTTCTATTCTAAATTATGGTCTGGTTCTTTATTTTCCATGTCTGTACCAATCAACTAAATATCGCCTTCAAAAAGTGCAAAATGCGTGTTGCAGATTTGTATTTGGTCTCCGAAAATATGACAGAGTATCAGCTAAAATAAATGAGCTGGAATGGTTGAGAATGGAAAACCTTTTCAAATATCATATGAGCTCGTTAGTGTACAAAATCTTATATACATCGACACCTCCATACCTCAAAGAGAAATTGTTGCTAAGAGGTGACATGCATCATCGCCTTATTAGATATACAGATACATTAATGCTACCCAAATTCCGTCTTGCTGGGTCTCAGAGATGTTTCACGTACAATGCGGTTAAAATATTTAATGCTATACCTAGTTTTATGAGAACACGTACCCTAAATTTTTTGAAAAAACATTATAAAGTTTATTTATTGGAAATTCAGCAGCGGTTGTGAAGTGATTGTTTTATTGGTTTAAGTAAATATGTTGTTAATTTCATTGGCTGGAGGTTAAGTAGAGTAGCTCAGGCTAGACTTCGCCTCCCAGTTTAATTTTGTATTGTAAAATGTAGGTACAGTACACAAACAAATAAAGGCTCTTTATTATTATTATTATTATTATAAGGAGTTCTTCTCGAGCGCCAGCTTTGCGATTTTTATCTTCAAGGAAACGAAATACAAGTTTCTATACACCCAGGGACACGGCACAATTTTTCTGTAACGACTTTATGGTGGACTCTAATTTTTCAGTTACAGTTTTTATGGACCCCATATTCTGGGTTGAAGAAGAGTGATCTTACCATCCCCAGCGCAAAAACTTACTTACGGGGGTTGTAAAACGATCATCTTACTGTCGTCTTACTCCGTCTCAAGCTTTCTGATACCCCCTCTCCCTCGAAAATTGAACATCTTAGTTTAACCGGTGTTACGGGGGGTTGTAGATCTAGTTTTTAGGTCACAGTTCTGAAAATGCTTCTACTTTTCCGTGCCAGGAAAAAAAAATGTTTTCGTATGGACCTCTATATGGAGTATTTAAGATTTTGTGATGTCTCCACCTTCAGGGAAAGTCATTTATGGTCGTTGTTGTTTTTACTTTTGATTTAAAGTCTCTTGAACACAACACGCAGCGTCTGAGGTAGGAAATCTAAAAACGCCAGAAGTTGATATTATTCTGGTGATTATTAACGGGAAAACACTTGAACAACTATCGCGTAGATAATAATTTATTTCGAAACGCAGTTCAGGCGAGAACGACAAGATATGAAGTTTATCAATCCGTGAAGCAAAACGTAAAATGCTTCGCAACTTCCTTAAAAGGTGGCACGCACAGGCATAGGTAGATATCAAGATTTATAACAATTTTAGGTAAAATAGGTAGAAAACAGGTGGACTTTTCACCATTGTTCCCGAAAACCAAACCGTGACGCTCGCACCTGAGGATGTTCTCACGCTCGACGCCTGTGCCTTTCTTCCATGTTCTGGCCCTTCAGACAATCCGCAAAAGTTTACGTCATCTTTTCTAGCCTCTATTTGCCAACAAAATCGGATCTGCAGCGCGACGCTGACATGTCACCACCGACCTCCACGTACTTCCGCGTTGGCATATGACCTGCGCTCTAAATTTTGTCCCTTCAAGCCTACTGCGGTCTGTGAATCTATACACGAAATTTTTGGTAGAAAGGTCTTCTAGACTTTCATCTCCAGAAAATCATTACTTTTCGCCTTTTAATGATGTATGAGAATATTATTCTCAAGCACATTACAATATCACCACTACAGGTGCTCCCCAAGGATCAATGTTGTTTGCAAAAAATATTCAAGTTGTCCTTGACAAACAGTTGGCCATTAAGTCTTTTCATCCGAATTTTATTGCTGCTACCTTTTCACCGCATTGCAACGTGTACTGCAACCTTTCTGCACAATAAACCCGAGACTTCTACAATTATAGCAAATTTAGGTTGTTGCTATAGCATAATATAATATAATGCTACAGAATTATATGTGGATTTACGTGGTAATGTGTACAGAAACAGATTTCTATTCTTGAATTCTACTAAAGATCAAATAAGCGATAAGGGAACCGACCGCAAATTTCAAATGATTGCGGAAGATGCAATTCCAGAAGAAATACAGACAATCCTCCTGCGGTTAGCAAGGATCGTTAGGACATTATCGCACACGCCTCTTTTACGGTTCATAATCTTTTATTAACATCTCGCACTCATAAAAAACCAACATAAAAAAAGGAGAATTCGAACTTAAGAAAGTGTAAGATCTCTATTTGGTACAGTGAGAAGGAAAATAGCACTTAGAGCGAACTTACAAAGAGGATAATGAGCCCATTTGATATTCAGTCCGTGTACAGTGGAAGCATTGGACAGAGCATTGTTGAGTCTTCTATGATCATAAATAGGGCATGCGGGGAAACTGGAAACTACTAACTCAGGACCGCTGAAACACTTTAGAGGACTCGGTGGCCGGGTACGCGAACGCTGAAATTGCTTTAAGCTCACACAGGACCTCCTGGATAATGTATGGGACCAGTAAAAGCGTAAAAGCTTCGCTGCATGTACTTCTTAACCGGATGGAAATTACATGTCAATGGGGAAATCTTATTACCTCTTCCTCGTCGTAATAATTTAAATTACCGCTGTATCCATTATTTCGAACGCTCATACGTTAATTATATCGATTTGGAGTACTCCGCTTCCCCTTTCTATTTCGTTCGCAATTCCCTTCCGTATAGTAATCGCTCATTCCTGTCGAGGCAAATTAAATACCTTCTCCTGCTTGACCTCCGGTTGCATCGGCCTAAGGGATACGCCAGGAATGTCTAACATCTGACCCGACTAGCTTCAGACTTCTCAGATGGGATACTTCAGGGTGTATGCATACCGAGATCGAATAAGGTATTAGTTCGAATTTCGGCGTTAGCAGTCTTGTACGAGATTGATTTATGGTAATTTAGGTGGGTACATTCAATATCTCTGTCATAAATATGGTAGTCAGTTTGAGGAAGACGAATGTCTGGCGTAGGTCATATTGGATTTCAATTGATAATCTGGGACCATTTACGTCTACAGGTTGTTGCAGACATAGGCTTAACTTACAAAGAAACAGAAAGACGAAAAACAATAAAGGAAAAATCAAGGCGGAGGGCGGCACAAGAATTTCACCGATTAGTTCTAATTTGGGCAGTTTTCGTGGTTTTATGGAACCTAACCGACTGGCGTTAGGTTAAGTTCAATTTGATTCAAACTTGAGTTTAATTATTCAAGTCAATTGAATTGAGAAAAAAAAAGAGAGCAGAGAAAAGTTCATTCAGTCCAGGTGATGCTAGGTCGGTACAGAGGGATAGATAGCCAAGTAAACAGAGGCGTTCCACAGGACTCCATTCTTGGACCCACATTGTGGAACGCGATGGATGATGGAGTCATCAAGATCAGGATCACAGCCTGGCGGTCATAGTAAAAAATACCCGATAATGGAGAGGGGAACTATCGCCTCTCAGAATCACAGAATGGATGGATGGATGGAGAGAGCCACAGCAGGTAAGATCGTTAAATACTTGGGGGTCATTCTGAACCGGAAGACAGGTTAGAAACCGCAGTACAAAAGGCGCTAAAAACACTGTCCGCACTGAGTGGGATGATGTCCCACCGTCGAAGGACCTGCATCGAAGAAATGGAAACTGTTTAATGTGGTGGTGCATTCGACAATGCTATACGGAGCACTAATATAGAGCGTAAGCAGTGCAAATAAGGAAGTACGGTCAGATGCTAACGTCGCTACAGAGCCAAGCCCTCATTAAGGTTTTCTCGGCATACAGGACAGTGTCCACGGCCGCATTACAAGTGGTGGCCGGAGTGCTCCCAATCCAGGAAATGGTTTTGCCACAAGAGCCGAGTGCTTTAAGAAAAGACAACTGAACAAATGAAGCGGTTGGGAGGTGGAGGTGGCAACGACTGCGGGGAGAGGGACACATCACAACATAGGGTATTTGAACGCGTTAGATGGAACACCCTGAGGATTGAAACTGGACAAGAACTGATACAGGTCATGAAAATATGGTCCAGCAGATGCTCAACTAACGAGAAAACTCGAAGACGATCACGCAGTTCTTGAGCGCGGTCATGAGAACTAAGTGCGAGGAGGAAATGGAGACAAGAAAATGGGAAGAGGATAGTATATACCATGAACCAGTCATGACCGGAGCTCGAACAAGGCATACCATGCCTGGACCAGAAGTCGGGGGGGGGGGGGGGGGGGGAGTTAGCCGGTAAGAGTTCGGCACTATCTAGGAAGAGAAGAATCAGTCCCAGGGTGTTCATGAGGATTTACCCCCATAAAAAAAGGGTGGTAGAGAAAGGTCATGGAAGACCTCCTTTAATATCTATCAGAAAACTCCTTTCCTACATTGTAAACGTCAAAGGGACAAAACGAAACACCGTCCAATCTGTCTGCTCAACGGGCTGGGCAAAGTGTACAAGAGTTTACTGAGCTAGAGGGAGGGGGAAAGTCCAATTCGGCTTTAGAGAGCAGAACTACAATGGACTCCCTAGAAAACATGCTACAGATTTTGAAGAACAGCAGGAGCGAAGGTCGACGATGGAGCAATGCCATCATGATGGATGTAAAAAATGTGTTCAACACTGCCGACTGGGATGTGATTTAGCTAAAGAAAACCTACCTCAGAAAATGCTCGTAAGCAGAATAAGTAAGAAGATGTCGACTATTACTTGATAGATATCATGAAGATCAGGGTGCCAGGGAGATGGATAAACGTAATTAGAAAAACTTCATGTCATATGCTGTAGAGACAGCCTCGCCGAAGGCGGTTCAGGTGAGAAGTTCGAAAGCAGGGAGGTGTCCATGACAGATTTCCCGTCCTTAAAATAAAAGAAAAGTCGGTAGAGAGAGATAGATCGCCCTTGTCGGTTCAGCACGTCGGACAAAGGAATCTAGAAGATTGGTCCAGTCAACTCCTCTGACCAGGAAAGAGTTACATGAAGCTCAGTATGCATTACTCACGTCAAATAATCGAGTATTTTTGATTTAGGTGGTGTTTGTCAATTCCCATTTTTGACCCCTACCAGTGCAGCTATAAAAAGAAACGTTAGATTACTTTATGAGATCAACTTGAGTTAGGATGAGATTATTGGAAGAAAAATTACATTTATGTATAGTATTTGTTGAACGAGAGCAACCGAGTAAAGCGTGGTTCAGTCCTGGGTACGAATTCCGAACAAGTCAATAAACCCTTTTAAAAAACATATCCCAAAATGTGCGCACGTCTTAACCAAACAAGCGACCCTTACCTGACCGCTCCACCTTTAGACGGGATTTGTAACCGGAAACGTTCCAGCAACGACGTGATTTGATTCTTAGGTCTCCTGCGCCAGATAACATCAATTCCGACTTATTTAATTTTCCATTTTTCAAGTCGTTCCATAGCCATTCGGGTGATTTATTGTTGGCCGATAGGTCTCGTAGAGATCTTTGTTGCATCTGGGAATGGAAATTTTTCTGCGATATTGCCAGATCTCTATTTTCCATCTTACGATTTTGCTCCAGGAAATATCGCCCCGAGTGGTGTGAAAATCTGGAATTGAAGTGTAGAGTCGTTCAGGAAACTCCACATTGATGTTAGCGATGATTAAATATAAGGCAAGGAGACAAAGATCGTCTCACCTGTTCTTAAGAAGGTCTTGTGCGATTAAAATGAAACAAAAAACATTCTTGCAACATTATTTTTTGGATTTGTTGATTAAGAATTAATGCTGGATCAAGTACTTCGAGACGTCTTGTTGTACGAAGACGTTTAATCCTTGATGCAGAATGACCTGATATTCTTTCGGATAATTCCATCCCCCAAGTGCTGTTAAATTATTCATTAGTTTATCATAAAATCTCTTGCGGACAGCCGTCGCTCGTTGCTTGGTTTTACAAAAAAAAGTACACCCGGCAATGTCGGAGGGAGTTGAAATGCCGCAGAGCCCTCAGTTGATATATGTGAATGAATCGTGCTAATAATGGGAGATTTGGTTTGAACGTTTGGACGGGTGGGGATTAACGAGGTTTATTATTGACGCTGGCCTTTTTTATTAGATTTATTCCATTTAGGAAATCCCAGCTTAGAGATATCGAGGTGATTCAAGTTACCTACGATTTTTGTAACAACTAATTTCGTTCTTAATCTCTAAAAAGGATGGAAATACGGTAGCCAAATCACACATTCGTCTTATACCGAGACGTCTGTTTTCACATATGTTTCGTTACACCACCCTTCTATAATATTTTGTCTGGCGTGCTGAGCCGACAAGAGCGATCTACCCTCTTCTGAATAAAGTGCTACTTTAACTCGCCCTGGTCTGAAGTGTTGATTTGACCGCCCTCCTAGATTACCCTCGTTTGGCGTGCTGAGCCGGCAGAAGTCTCTCTTTTAAATAATTCCCTTTTATTTTATGAATTCATTATTTATATGTTTTTATACATAAAAGACAATTCATCTTTTACTTCGTCTACAATAATTCTTCTAATAGAGAAATAAATTTATCTCACAAATGAATGTATAATAAACAAATCGTTTTACACAATTATTGTTCGTTTTACCAATAGAAAAATTATAATTTTCCCACAAAGGCTAGAAGTCTTTTCATGTAGAGGATCACGCAGAGAGTATAGTTCGTTTATGGTTCTTCTCACACAGTTGTAAGATGGTACAGGATTAATTATAGTTTTATTCATTTTTATCGCTGGCTGGTAACAGTATCGATAATAGAATACATGATAGTTATTTATGGACCAAGGGCGTTACTTAGATGATAATACCCGGAGGTAGACGTAAACTGGTCCGAGAAAAGGATGTCGATCGATGGGCATTATCATTCAGTAAGGCCAGTTGTGCCTGCAAAACTTTATTTTACAAAATAATTATTATTGATCAGATAGGGATTCTAGGATATCTAGTAACTTTTGCGTTGCTAAGCAAGATGCTTGTTGTGTATTTGTCATTACATTAATCCTGGGCGCTAACAATGTAGATTAGAGATATAACGCCCGCTAGAATGCCCAGAAGGCCAGAACCAGGCAAACTTACAAACCTACAATACGCTTCGTGATCTTTATTCTGTTGATGAAAGAAATGAATTCAAGAATTCAAATTAACTTATAAAAAGGGCCTTATGTGAATCTAACACTTTCGTCCTTGATGGGTCCTTAATTAAACAGCCAATATAGCTTTCTAACCACCGGACCCTGGAAATGGGGTCCCCCACCTATAGACGGGTAGCTTCCTAACCGGACCCCGTTACCTTCCGTGCAAACGGCTAATCTACACCTAGATTTCAGTGGTAATGCTTAACTTTAAAATGATTCTTAGATGATTAATCCACCCTGTCGGAAACAACCGTTGTTTCTTTGCATACTTGGAACTGATACTGAGTTTTTCTCTGTCATGCTCTTTTCTCGGTCTCACTAATGCTTTTAATTACAAAATTATGACGCAAAAAAATAGGCGCTGTAAGTGGGGAAATTACTTACACAGGAAGTGCTTCTTAGAGTTATGATAAAATGAGTTGGTGCCCCATCATGTATAAACCGACAAGCTCTTATTTAAACAAATAGTCTTCATAATAAAGTTGACAGAATATTCTATACCAAGAACAATCGGATAAACTCTTGTTAAAGTTTTAACGACATAAATTAGCTCGCAAGCCCAGACAAAAAGAGATGGGATCATTTTTTATTTTATTTTTATTTAACACAATTATTTTTTTTCCAGGTGGTAATTAAACTCTCTCACGAAAGGGTCCTATAAATACGACACAGAGACAATAAAATCGGCATTTAGCGGTCCGGTTGCGAATGTGTTCCAGCTGGGAAATTTACCGATTCAATTGGCATAATTACGGTCGTAAAACAATCAGCTGGATGGCCCTTTGGACTGATGGAAGGCAATAAACCCCCATTGTCCCCGCCAGAGCGGGATAATAAAGATACCGAACGATATAGAATTATGGGACGGGGTAATGAAATACAAAGGGCAGCAACCAATTATCTCACTATTACATTGAACATAGGGGCCATCGATTTCCTATTTAAAATTTAAACATTGTTTTAGGATTGAAATTGATTATTTAATCATGCGGTATCGAAGCGGCAGAGAGGGAGTTATAATTTCACCTTACGTTATGATTAGGACCTAATATCTACATATAAGCACTGATTATGGTAAATTCCCTCAAACATCATTACCGTAATCAAATAACAATAAATTCATTAAGCGAAATTTCAAAAACATGCTCTATGCCGAGCTAATTGAATTATCTAGTCAAGTTTCGAGGTGTTCTCTGGTCCAGGAGGCATTCAGACGAGCTTTCTTAATTTCCCGCGTGTGTAAAGTGGATTTCGTGTTTTGCAACCAGTCTCGTACCCTCTATAGAAGAAGGAAAACGACATGCAAACATTGAATGTGCCACATCATTGCATCATGTACATTGTTGATGCCACGTCATAGTTCTTTAAGAACGAATCCAGTCGTCCATCTTGATTTTGTTGCAGGCAGTGTGTATATTTCTCTTTGTACTTTTTCATCGCATAAATTTTCTTACCATATCATTTTTTCCTGACACTAATTTTTTACTCCCAACGGTGCAGCGGTCTTAGAGGAAGTGATTGGTTCGGTTTTGACGGGGACTCAGTCAGAGGCACTAGCACTACAATGGAACTCCTCTCATGGGAAGAGAATAAAAGCAGGTTGCGAAGAACTGAGTACGAGTTGGCATGGGAATGGAGAAAAGAGTGGCCTGGTCACTTGGGGTGCCCCTTCTCAACGTATCGATACCATTTGATGGGGATCGATGGCTACCAAACAGGAACCATAAATCACACGTATCCAGTTCATTTCGGTAGGTCGAAAAGTTCGGCTGAAGCAGGACCAAATTCTTGTAACCGAGGAATTTGTAACGAAGTTCCTGCTGAACTTCATATTATCGCATTATTAAGGGATCCTTCCACTGGATGTGGGATCCCTCCCACAATGGACACTTTGGGGTTCCGATTGTCAGAAAGGAGAGCCAACAAGTCAGGTCATCTCTCTTGAAGAGATGAACCCCAAAAGATAATACTCGGCAATTATTGATGAACTAGGCCTAGCATACTGGTGACCTCTCGAGTATTTGATAGCCCCTAAATGATGCAAATGTTTAAGAGCGTCTCCCAAGGATGAATCATTGCGCACATCTTCCTGCTTCACCTTAATGAGTGAGGCTACGAAAATCAAAGTTGTTTCCACGATAAGCATATTTTATGCTGTACAATAAAACTTCAGAATCGTTGCTGTCTCTTGTCATAAGCTGGAGTTTTCTACGCCAAGCGGCCATTTTAACCCGCGAGATCACTCTGTTGAGTTTTCAAAAAGTCATTTCACATAAAAAAGCTGAATTAATACTTACCCCGTTGTATACGTCATATATTTTTAGGAAAATATGTAGCAACGTCATTTAAGTCAGGAAGGACATACCTGAAACAATAAGATATAAACATGTTAAAAATGACTTAATTATATTATTAAACAAAAAAAAAATATTTACGCAAATATGAACAAAAAAGTCCCTTAAGGCACCCTTAACCCACTGTAGGTATTAACTCGGTGAGTTAGACGAACAAACAAAAATCGATAACCGGTATTTCAAACGAGTAGTGATCGCTCGTGATACCGTGACGATTTCCGTCCAGTCCGAGTGCGAGGAAATAAAACAATTTTTTGATAAGAAAGCTCGCGTCATTTCACGCGAGTAGAATTTTCTCCCTTATTCAAATTTATTAGAACAATTCCCCTTGTGTAAATAGAAGATAATTCTTTGTAAGTTCAGATCGTCGGTCATAGATTTCCTGTAAATATTGTTACGGATTTCCTAACCGTAGGCTCGACGGATAATTGGGAAACACAAATTTACTGTTTAGTTTATTTATTTAATGTCCACAAGAATTTCAGATTACAAATATCACTACTTCTTATACACAACAACTTTACTTGGTCTATAACACTACTACTTTTCACTAGTCACTTAGGAATACCGCACTGTCTATATCGCCACTAGTCGCTTGGTTCCTTCGCACACTGCTAGACTAAAACTGACTGCCTTCGCCTGCTTGCTGGCTATTTATAGGACATCCCTACCTCTGGAAGTAGCTTCTGGAGGGTTTGCCGACAGCTCGCTTCTATTTCTCGAACAAATCCAACAGAAAGATCTCGAGAATATTCCCTTCCTAGATCTTCGGCTCCCAGACACTCAAACATCCATTTCTGGAACTTCTCCACAGGAAATGACCAGAATTTTCCATTCATTTCCCGTGGTTTTCAGCGAGATCATTCCGTAGGGGTATCAGGGATCCAGAAGTGTGGAGGAGGGTGGGGATTAGGTTGCTGTTGTAGCTCAAGCACCTGTGGGCGTGGCCGCTCACGCCACTCACTAGCGCGACCCGGCCAATACAGAACGCCGGGTTTCTGTCATCATGGTTAATCATGGCTACTGTTGCTCTCCCTTTTTATCCATCCGTATCAATATGTATAAAAATAAAAAAATTGTTATTCGCATATCGCGTTTCTTGTCGGAACGAGTAAATAACATTAAAATCATTTAGTTCGTCCGTATTTTTATCCCGATCGGCATTTAATCGTGAAATCCATATCACCCAGTTATTATTATTTAAACTCTAATAAATGAATTTCATATTTCCACAAGAATAATATACCCTTTCTTGTTTTGCAAAAATCATTCTGATTACAGCCAGCCAACCATCGACGAAGTAAAAAACAGGACTGCTCCGTGAACTTGACCCAGAAACTACGACCGGCAGTTAGGATAAAAAAGAGGCCTTATCTCCTAACTGTCGGCGATTGCTGTCCGCCGGTGCTAGCTGCCAGGGAGTGTCTATCTAGACTACGTTCACGAGCGATTTGAGCTTTCTGAATGAGTTATAAATGCATATGCGATCAGCTAATTTATTTGTGATGCCAATAAATTTATGTCTAATATGTTTATGTCGTGTATAAATTGTGAAGTCCGTCCTTAATATAATTAATACGTCATCTCAAAAGAAGGATGAGATGTTACACCAATGACCTGACTTATGAGGTTCTGGTACGTTTTGAGGAATGGGATTTAATAATTAGTCGCTCCTTTGCCATTTGAGAGACTCGTATAGCCGATCTGACAGTCTCATTGTAGGAAGCCCGGCAGTTCCGTGGTAGAACATTTCGTGCGATAACAGAAGGTCTGGATTTTCACTTTCATTTAGTCAGATTAAGAGACTAACACTGTATAGTTCAAACTCTTGAACTATTTCTCAAAACTAACAAACCGAGCAGAAATTCATACATTTCTTTGGAAAAAGACGCAACTAAATAGGGGATGTTAAAGAAACTTAAATACTCAGCTCCCAGAAGGAGAAAAAGAGTGTTAAGGTTCCTTGAAATAGAGAACCGCACGAGCTATACCGAGAAGGAAAAAGGCTCACTGACTACAGAAGCTTCACCTTAAATATTATCTCCTATATCCCCCTTCTCTATCTTATGGTACCTCTGGTTAGACGTAAACATCTTCACTAAAGCCATCTGGAACATTTATAAACCAAGACGAACGGCGCGACGCAACACCACCAGTATTGATCATCCAAATTATCGCTTCCACTGCCCATCTTTCGAGCACCAAGAACGATAAGAGAAATCTGACAGCTAGCGTTCGAGTCCTAATAGAAGATGTTAATACTCTTGTGCTAAGACTTCTCTTATTAATTCTCTTTGGTAAAAATGGGATGAAACAATATTCTGTTGATAGAGCAAAAGTTTTTTCCCATGCATCGCTTTCCGGGTTTTTATTAGATTCCATTTTAGTGATAGTTTGAAATTGATACATTTCAACTTGTCACCAATGACACTTTCATCGCGCTCGTGTTGTGAAAATGTTCAAATACATGAACAGATAAGAGAATTTTCCCGCTGGAAACACCATGTCATACATGCCGCGCTATCGGTTCCATTATACCCGTCAGATGCCTCTCCCTGAATACATTCCCCTCCAACCCCCTGGATGATGAATATACGATGCATCTAGTTCGTCCGTGCCTAGAGTTCGTGATCACTTGAAAATTAAAAATCAACACCGGCTGGGAAACGGCATCGAACCATTCATGCAGACTTCGTGATTTACGCTGTTGTTTAGACGGAAAAACTGGGAAATGTGGTAAAAGTTACGCGGCGAAAAAACCCGGAAGTTGACGTCAATGGATTCATTTTCCTATTCAAACGGAAAATTGATTATTGAGTATTGTAGAAATTTTATGTCGACGTGAGTTGCATATGAATATCTAATGATGTCCTGTTCGTAATTTGAATTCCATCAAGGCACAATACAAAAGATGGGGGATCGAATTGAACACGCTAAGGTAGTTCTTTATGAAGACATTTAAAAGTTTCACAATAAAAGTTTGTAACACAATACTGTCACATACAGAGTTACATAATAATAGTGGAAAAAACTAATGCTCATCGATTGCAACGAAGAATCAATAAAGACTTCAACAGTATAGAACCGGCAGTGTGACCACCACCAGCGATTTTTCAACACTTCCAGCTTTATTGTTGCCAATCTTGTCATCTGAAGTACAAAAGTTTTGATCTTTAAAAATGCGTTTTTCGGCAAACTGACAGGAAAGAAAAAGCAACAACTTGTGACAGGTGTACTGAATCATATGAGATCTCAATTCAGTGCCACGTCTTTAAGTATGCTCTCTGACATCACCTTGAACCGAACGCCCATTTGAATGTCACACCTGGTAGATTATCGGATTGCGCTCTCTAGTCGCTCTATAGTCGAAACAAGACGAAGGGCGAGTTCAAGTTGGGTGGTCACGGCCGAACGGAGGGGAGGTGCGAAAATTCACGGAACTCTCCGGAAGGGGATTGATTTTGGGAAAGATGAGTCATGTTAGTTCAATTTTACGTAGTTCGGTAATTTGTTCCTACCATGAATCAGTATTGATTAGTTTCCAAGTCTGATCGGGACTTTTTGACAATCAAAGAAGTAAATACCGTAATATGGTCAAGAATTCAGAGTTTTTATTATTAAGTTGGTTTTACAAGAGGACATAGCTTCGATTCTGTAATTAGTATAAACCTTTTAACGTTCAAACTGATTAAAGCAAAGTTAGTCCCATAACACGAGGGAGCAGGCAGCAGGAGCAGGTCAGCACTGATGCACTGAGCCACTGAAAAACCACCGAGTTGCAGCTCGCAGCAACGTCCTTACAATGTTGTCGTTTTGTACGATACTTACCCAGGAGCCAGGTTTGCTAGGTTGAATAGTTGTTTATTCTCATCTCTAAATACTCTGTAAAGGGCAGTTGGTAAAGTTCAAACTTTGTGAATAGATTATTGATCCGAATGTTTCCTTAATAAATTTGTAATGCTCTTTACGTGAAAGGAAACTCAAAGAATAAGATATCTTCACAAGTTTACCTAAAGCAAATTTAGTTTTTCCTTTGGCCCGGAATTTATCCACCTGGTACTCTAACCCTGAGAGATCAGGAAAGTGTAATAATAGGTATTATTTATTTATTATCTTCGGAAATAATCAAGACTAATTTATCTTTATTTTTTAAATAAAACATCCCGTTTTCGAAACACAACATTTGGCGCCCAACGTGGGGCCTCTTGCAGTAAATCTTGATAAAAAGGTCGAAGATGCGGTGACTGCATAATAACACTTGTTTTCAAAACACGACACAGGTGAAACTTAATGTTTCAAGAGTGAGTCTTTCAAGAACTAACGTTCTTGAGAGAGGGAGCAGCTCGAAACAGATGTGTGATCTCTGCAACCTTTTTTCGGGGTCTTAGACTGTTTTGGTGATTTTTTGTACCATTTTCCAACTACAAAATCAAGGTTGGTCCAGATTGAGTATGGATGGAAACTTTTTTCCCTGATTGTATTTCAGGATGAAAAAGTCTTTACGGCAGAAGAGCTGACTTCTGTTGACTGACCGATCATCGAGGTTTCGATCATCTTTTGCACGAGGCGATGTTATTTAGAGGTCATCCACGTTTGAATCACTACTTACTGTACTGTGAAATACCCAAAAGGTTGGATACCCTTTCCTGTGATCGATGTACTGATTCGATCACGATCACGATCCTGAGTAAACGTCTCTTTATTGTGAGACGTCTGCGAGAGTGCTCCAGCTCTCAGGTGATGAACTGAATCCTTGGGATCACCAAATCATGGAGGTCTATTGAATAAGGACCCTCGTCCCAAATCACCACAGAAATGAAAAACCTGGTAAATTACATTCAATAGTGCCAGCTTCCATGAACAATGAGCGAGCGTCGTCGATACGCTACATATTAAATGCAGAGTAGCACCATTCCCAGGCCGTCGCGATTCACAGTGGACTGACCGAGATATTATTCCAAGTTTCGCCACCGTGTTTCTTTCACATCTTGTTGACTCAAACATTTTAATTGATTTAACTTCTTCAGTCGTTTCTTTCATTAAAACTTATTTTCATCCGTGGAAGCCAGATTCAGGAAATAAATCCTGGAAGCTGTTACACAAAATCACAATCACCAAATGAAAAACCTACTTCTGTCACATACAAAATAAAGGATATCTTTGATGAATGATCCTGCCGGAAATTTAATACCCCGCTGCTTTTCTTCATGTGACGCCAGCGGCGAGATCAGGGTATTATTCAATGCTGGTAGAGATAAAAATTAATAAAAACGTGACCCGAATCGTGCCTGAATTGGTCAACAAGCGCTCTACTTCGTAATAAGACGACTAAGACGAGTTTAAAGAAAATCTCTTCGGTAAATAATAAACGCGATATCCCATGATTTGTCCGTGTCTTGTAAGTCCGTGTAAGAGTTTTTCGTGCTGGTTAATGTTGACGTATAGTAATATTATACAGAGTGTCACCTGTATCTAATAATGTATCTAATAATACTCCCTGTGTGTTATTAGCCTATACGGCTATGTTTCCCTTGTGGTGACCATCATTATGCCAATTAGTTCAGCGGAGTTTGATGCATGGACTTTGGTTAATTTGATTTGGCATCAAATGTTAGTATCGCCACACGAATTGATTTTCCTATTAGCTTACTGATTTAGTTCAATTATTACCATTTGCTTTGTTTCCCATCTGGATATGCAAGCGATAAGTTCCCGTACCTCTCATAATATGCATACCCTCCGTTTTGTACTATAAAACAATCACATTGTTTATAGGCCCTTTCTAGCAAAGGCTGAGGACTACTTCTCTGAAAGTTCTTTCTACTCAAATATATGAATTCTTGTTTTCTTCACTCATAGTGGACGACTATATTATAGCCCTCGTTCCCTATTGTGAAGAGCGGGAAGTCCCGGATTAGCGACGAGCGGCGGGAAGTACTGCGAGTGGTGGCAGTCAGCGACCGGAGCTTGCTGGCTGGGCGCGGGGACTCACAGGGGACAGAGGGACGGTCTGCCAGAGCGAGAGCCGGAGATGAGCCGAGGCAACGAAAAGAGCGTTGCAGCGTAGTTACTTGCGATGCAATGGATTGTAACTACGTAAATTACATAATTATGTTTTAAATTTTATTATTAAATTTCGCCATTGTTGTTAAATAATATAGCACTACCACTACCATGAATCGTTTGAAGTTTGTGCAAAACATAACATATAACAAACCCCATCCAAAAGATCTCTCTTGAATCGATCCCGCAACCCCGAGTTGTCATTTTCCAGACATAGTGAGCCGACCAGGGTAATCCACCCACGAGAGATGCGTTGAGTCCCCAGGATTGCCAGTCCATAACCTCATGGCCTCTGCTTCGGAACCGCTGTCCCATTTCTTCAGAGCAGTGGCTGCCATTTCTTTATCATGTCTCTCTCTCCCCTTCAGGAGGTCATTTGGTTGCAACATCAGAGACTCAGAAGTAAACATACGCATCACCCAAACACGAACGAAAATAGAACAAAACAAACGTCGAAGTATAAAAAAGGATAATATAGGATAAAAGTCTCGATCTATTGTAGTCGGGCACATTACCAGGATTTCGACAAAATTCTCGTAGCACAAAAGGTCCCGGACGCAAGCCGCCAGGACGACACCATTCTTAAGATCTCCATCTTCTCCCGAGCTCATCCGTCTCCTTCATTATTGAAGTCATGAATTTCGTTATTATGCTCCAGTTTTTCGCGCTTCTTGTCATCAGCTCGCCCAGCAATTAAGCGGACAGTCTTTTCTCCAACCCAACTCCCTCTCGACTTTCTGTCTTTGTCCGCAGTACCCTGCTACAGTGCAGCAAGGTGTACTTCGCGGTATTTTTTGTCTCTTTCTTGCAATATCAGCAACAGATCTGTTTCAATTTTCCAATTTTATCAAGGCAGCTTCGGAAATGTCCGTCCTGTCCAGGGTCTAACATCCCTCACTATTTGCCGGGTCCATGTCGTTTTGCCGATCTCAGCCTACCATCTCTTCTGCCAGCGGTCCAGTATCCTCTGCCTAGCCTCGTTCTTTCTAGCTCATTTCTCATGAATTTTCGTTCCTTCATTTAATAAAAGATCTATTGGGCGTGTGCCGGAAAGTACCAGTAATCCCTCCATTGATACAGTTTTATAAGCGCTGTATATCCTTGCCGTTGCTCTTCTCTGTATTCTGCTTAATTTTGCTTTAATCTCGCAGACGTGTCCTCATACAGGTGCGGCATACAGTAGGTATCACTGAGTAGAGTACCATCATTTATGTTTTTCTTCTGGACTCTCTTGTCCCTCCGGAGTTCGGCATGATCCCTCTTTCACAGATTTTATTTTCCGTCTCGCTACGAGCAGGACTGCCTCCGTTTTCTGTGGTGCTATTTTTAGTTTTTTTCTTCTAATGCTTCCTTCACACATATCATGGCTCTATTAGCTTTAATTTCCAGGAGTCCTGCGGATTTGGCTTCTACTACCACCGCTACATCCCCTGCCCTGTATATCCTACAAGCGTTACCCCTCACGGACTTCGACTTTTAGGACCCCGTCGTAGTATATGCTCAAGAGCAGAGGCCCTCACAGACCCTTGTGGGATTCCACAGCTTATTTCCATTTCTTAGAGATGTTCCGTTATTATGGTTCCTTCGTCTAGGTAGCTTTGAATTCCAACACTATGCCATTCCACCTGGCGGCGTTGAAGGCATTTTTTACATCTATGGTGATTAGCACCCAGACTCCCCTGTGGTGGTGTGCATGGCTGTATACTCACTATTTCCATGACTTTCGCCATGGCGTTTACTGTGGAGAGTCCTCATCTAAACTCTAATTCTCTATCACTTAGACTCCTTTCCTGTCTAGGTCCGACTGTAGCCTTTCCCTCAGTATTATCTCCAACATAGAATTTTTCTATTAAAATTAGTTGGACCTTTTCTATTGTTTCGGAAATTTTCTTCTTTAGGCGTCGATGAGAGGACAAAATTGACCCTTGATAAGCGCGCTAAGTCACCAAGGGTTATTCTGCCGCTCTGGAGTTGAATTTAACAGCAGGGCTCTTGTCTTAAGTCCAAAACGAGAACAGAAGTATTGAGTCGTTCTCCTACTTATCCATTTCTGGAACCGATCTAATGAGTTGCATTGATTGTATGAATGAAGAGTCGTACTCCATTGGGACGAGCACATTGAGAGATCACCTCAATTCAAAGTATACCGACACATTTTTCTTTTACTTTTCGTCACATTCCTCCTGTATTGTTTCGTATAAACTTATTGGAGACTCTTGAATGCTCGAACTCGTTTCATTACGAGGTTTCCCAATCGTATTTTCCACTTAAATATAATTAATATTATTTCCTTCGGTTATCTCTTATTATTTCGTAATACTCTCCCACCCAGCTTAGTCTTGTCACATACAGATGAATATTTATTTTATTGTTAGATGTTCCTTCTTGGGCGATATTAGGCCAATAAACTCAGACTAGACGCTACACAATATCGTCTCGTACCGGATAATCTTCTCTTGTACGACACAAATAAAGCTCAAAGTAAACCAAAATAGAAACGAGCGTCTCTGGGAAATGCTTCGAATTTAATCTAGGCAACTGCTTGAATATTGAAAACTGCATACGTCGCAATCTCGTCTCTATACACTGAGAGCGTCAAACAGCTAAGCAAGTCGGTGCAATTTTCCGGGATGTCGGCACCCTCTGGTGTGCCTTGATTGCCTCCATCATCCGTGGTACGTGCGGAAGGAGACACTTCAAGGTGGTCGTATGAATATGATACAGATGCTTGTATAGTTGGATGTCTTCTTGGTCTTTTCATAAAATTAGTAAGGGTGATCCCATTCCAACACTGGTTAATAATTCAAACTATGTCCTAGCTCTCATCTCATCGCTGTCGGTATTTAAAGGTAAGGCGAATGTGCTTAGTACCTACACAAAGATAACAAGCAACGTGATCATATCGTTATTATTGTGAACGCTCAAATTCGCGTACTCACTTCTTGTAGTTTCTGCTGTAATCATACACACCCTCATTGCTACATAAAACAAAACAACGTTCTTGTAATCGCACCTCGTGCAATATAAATGTTTCCCACTTGCAGTATACATGCAATATCGAGGGAGTGTTAAAGATGCATTTGAGAGTATTGTCACGTTTTGCCTGGAGCATAACAACGGTGGAAATATTTGCTGACAAGTAATTGGGAATATGCAAGTTTTCTAAAGACAATTGCATCGAGTGCTTGGTGAATTCGTTTTCTTGGATGCAATCAAGTTGTCATTGCTATCACTAGCCCCAGAGAAAGTTCCTATATAAATGAAGCCTCCTTATATCTCCAAAATCACTTTTTTTCGATTTTCAAAACGCTCCTGTAGCTTTATCTTTCAAGATTAGTGAACGAAATTTTGGATTCTTGTAAAGCTTTGGAATGACTTTAGATTTTCGTTGAAAAAATTTCCAAAAGTCACGTTACTTCTACAGGGTGTCCTTTCAAAGTTCCAAAAATCCGGTCCTTGAGGCACGGTTTCTGGCCGCAGTTTTCAATCTAGGGGGCTGAAATTTTTGTGAGAGTAAGATGTCCACAAGAAGTGGTCTGGTGTTGCACTTGAGAAAAATCGGCCGAGCCGTTTCAAAATGACGACCATTTGAATTTTCGGAAAATTTACTATTTTTTGAACCCCTGTATGAGCAAGATGGCAAAACAACTTTGAAATCAAATTAACAGGATTTGAAGACAATTATTGGAAATTTGAGTTAATGCAATAAAATTAGCATATTTTCCATTAATAAGCCAGTGTCGTGGGTAGGAAAAGAGTAAAAATGTGTATATTTCTATAACCGTTTATGAGTCCATTTTTGAAGAAGTTGAACCGAAATTTTCAATTTTTTTTTCTTTAACATATAATTTGATGTTTTAGCTTCAATTCGCCTCGATTAATGTAGCACTTTAAACGAAAAATAAAAAAGTTTTTCGCTTGTGCAAAATTAGCTTACACTTATATAAAATTATTAAATCGATGAAATGGTTCGCAATTTCTTTTTTATTTTTTTTCACATTCAATTATGAATGGTTCTGAAAATTTGAAGAGCAAACGCAACGACAATTAAATCACCTACATGCAGGTGAAAAAAGTATTCAAATTGGTCTTTTAATAACTAAGATATGACTAGTTTAAAAAATAAAATGTGTAGGTGTAGGAACCTGACGTACTGCATATTATACCTACGCGATCAGCACTACAAATTTGAAACGCACCGTGGCTCAGTTCATTACACCCTTGCCTAGTAAACTGTTGGTGCGGGTTCGAAACCACGAGAGGATCATTCGAAACCACGATTTTTATTTTGGTAGGTAGGTGGAGTTTTCCCAAAAAAAAATCGGATTATTTTTTCATTACATTCATTATAAAAAAAAATAGGAAATATTTATTATTGAATCGCATAAAAATACACTATTTCTGCGATTGATGAGCAAAAAGGTTTTTTTCGACATATACTGTATAAAATCTTCAAAGGGGCTAATCTTGGTAGGTTTTGCCAGTGCTGAAGAACTTCGATATGCCAAATGCTGGTTCTGGTTTGATAAATTCGGATTCGGCACCTTTCCTGGCCAAATAGTCGCAAGTTTATTCTCTCCATACCCACCACATGGCCCGAAATCCAGATCAGTTCGTTGCTCCTTGCTGGGCATTCACAGTAAATTGACAGTGTCAGACCAACTTGGACTTGCAGTGGCTGGAGCTAAGGACTGTTAGAGCCACCGTCTGATAATATCTTTATTGATCTGCGTTGGCAATTAATATTTTCCTGCATCTGCGCACAGTGCTCTATGGAATAGATATTTCTACCTGGACAGTTGTTTCGTGAAGGCCTCGGCTCGAGAAGACTGCTACACATCCCAGCTCCAGTTCCTGTGAATATCTTAGATCCATCGGTGAACCACTTGAAATATGCTGTTAGAAGTTCATTTCTGTTGTCCTCCCACACGTTTCTTTCTCCTGTTACCTTGAGAGAAGCCTTCAAGGATGTCTAGAAGCTAGTAATACCTTGACGTATCAGGGATGCCCAGCGAAAAGTCACAAACAAATAAACTTGTTCTCGCAGTTTATTCCAGAAGGCGCTAAGGCTCTATAAAAGCAAGGAGCAGGCGATCTTAGTCAGTTCAATTCAAAGTACGATACGAATAAGAATAATTATCAGCAACCTAAATTATAACTATAACAAATAAATTATTGAAAGTAATTATTAGAAACAGCTTGAAGAGAAAATTCAAGAAAAATATCTCATTACAAAAATTAGTGGATGATTGATCAAATTAATGCTTCTTGAGGAATTTCCACTGAACGATCCGAGTTGTCTATACTAGATTTTAGATCAAATTAATCCTCCCACACAAACATCCCCTTACATCGCATCTTCCTAAAACATCTTTCAGTTCCATATCACCGCCATTATCACGAGACCCCAAAGACATTAAATCGTCGGTCTGAAGATGCCAATTAATAATAATCCTTTGAAGTTTGGCTATATCAGATATACCTACCTACCTACGTAATAAAGCTGCATCTGCGGTTCGTATTAAAGGAGAAGTCTCCAAGAGAGAATCTCCGACTGGCGGGGATCCAACCCCAGACTCATAACAGCTTTGTCTGAGTGCCTTTGGATTCTCGGTGACTTCATCCCTGGCGAATTACACCGACTCCCTTCATGGAAATAAACACCTGCAGGTGACACGACGGCATGTGATAGATGACATGAAATCTCAGATGTTCACTTGTCTGCTGACGTAAACATCCGAGGAGCAAGGTGGTTCGCGGTGTCATCTGGAGTAACTGACTATGCCTGAGCACTTAGGATGAGTGAAAGTACGAGCGGAAATTGAAATATTCCGCGTCTTCTCTCTGGTGACATATTTACGTTGTACTGATTCGATGAGAAATTGTTTGTCGTAACAATTTAATAGGCTGTACACACCGACTGGAGTAACGATGATGCCAACGCTGAGTCACTCTGGAGGATCTTAACTTTCTATATGGACGCAGACTGCCGCATTTTTCGTGTATTCTCTTCTGATAACCTGCTTTGTAGCAACGTTTAATGCGTTTAATGCATTCCCCATTTTCTCTCTTTAACAGGTTTCCAGTCAACTAAAGTTAAACCTGTCGCTTGGGTTGTTCTCCATGGAACATTTTAAAGCTATTTATGGTTCAAATTTTTTGACGTAATACTGTAACGATGCCCTTTATCGAAGGGTATCGTAATTTTAGATCAGTACAAGTAGCCCAGTCGGGTTAGACACAAAAAAGGTTTTACCGTGGAGAAAAATACCGACAGAAATTATTATTCTAACCTTAAGGGGACGGGGACTGGTAGTCTAAATTCAAAATTGCGACCGCGGCACTAACCGCCATCTTGAATTTGCAAGTTTGTTGCGATTCTTGCCACTGGAATTTCGATTTCTTCTTGCAAGCGTGAAGAATCCAGAAGATGTATTTTTCTCTCTTTTTCTTCAACATCGTCGGTTTCCTCTTCGCAAAATGGTCAAGATATTGAGCAAAAAGATTCCTCGTCAAATTCAAGATGGCGGCTAACGCCGGGGTGGACTTGCGTCGCGATTTTGAATTAAGACTACCAGTGCCCCCCCTCCCATCTAAACGCCCAAAAGATGACTCTTTCTGCAAGATGACTCTTTTGAAGGCGGATGTCACTTGCGCATAAAGGGCATTTATGTTTTAGAGAAATGATAAATTGATGGTTCGAATATAAACACCTTTCGCACACATTTGCAATTCTAGCTATTCAAAACGGGGATAATTTTCGGGTAAATAAACAATCGGGTTTAATTGTCAATTGCCACTTTTTATTTGAATTAACCGAATGAATGGAATTCAATCAAACCGCAGGAATTATGATTTATTTTGTTTGCGGGCAAATATCTACTGGAAGTAAATACAGCGTAAATTTCTCTTCGATAATTTATGCTAACTCAATCCCACTATTATTGGGTTTTTAGTGTTTTACTTTTAATTATAAATTCATGCCAACTTTGATGAAATATACGTCCACATATGTCAGAGGGTGAAATATACTGCATACTGATGTTCCAACTAAATAATCGCCAATAACGAACACCTCACTGTCGGCTAGAATAAATCTTTTCACTGAATTAATATTCATCCCCTTATTCAATATAGGAATTTAATTTGTTAATGTATTCTAAATTTATAGCTGGCAATTTCTCTTTCATACGCGCAATGAAATATTTATGATGCACATCGTTATGGTTACTGTGGACAATATTTGTATTAAATTTGCATGGCGAGGTCTCATAATTATTATTTGATCATCGCGGCATGATCTATTTATCTGCTATCACCGTTCTAAATAATATCCGCCTAATCCTAGTTCGATTCTGATTCACTGGATGAATATCTAATCTTCCAATGCAATTTACTGACACAGATTGAGAAACCTGATTTACCTATGCTAATGAATAAGTTTCAGATCCAGAGGTATTATCTTCCGTTCTGCATCGGCGTCGACCCAAGACAAGTAGTGCAAGAATTCCAATCTTTTTTTTTTGTTTGTTTAAACCAACTAAATCCCGAAAGACGTGGAAAAGATGAACTCCAAAAAGAGACTGCTCATCGGAGACAACAAGTCGACCCTCCACTGGAAGATAAACGACCACTGAAGACCTCTCCCTTTGTCAATTGGCCAAAGCATTCAAAAATGGAGGAAACAAAACGAGACTGCTACTCCCCCCTAGAAACCGAAAACTAAACCATCCATCTCACTGAAGACAGCAAATCAAGCCAAACAAGGAGACAAAGAAACACATCCAAATGGTAGAAATCGCAATAATAGAGGCAACCACCAACGACGACCCGACGAGGACGAGATATAGGCATCTTGTAAAACTTCAAAAACGGGAAGTCACCAAGAGGCCACAAGACCACAAACCCGGCCTTGAAAAACCTAAACAAAGAAGGTATCCGCGAAATTGCGAAAATCAGCAACGTAATCCTTCGCAAGAAGACCTATCCTCAGCATTGGAAATTCAGCAAGAAAACCAAGAAACGGCGCCAAAAGCTACAAGTGACGGAAAGAGTCATCTTGAAGAGGATACAAGAGGAAACTGTACGTCATCCCTGATTATCCGTTCTGATTCAGAAGTCAACACTCTGCAGTCCACCAAATAGTGAGAATCACGCAACACGCAAGCGACCACCTCAAGAGATTTATCTCAACAGGCGCTTTATTCCTTGACATCGAAGAGGCCTTCGACAAGGTTTGGTATCAAGGTCTAGTCTATAAAATGAAACAATTCGACATCAACAAAAACCTGACGTTACTGATAAGAGACTACCCGACAGAGAAAGAGAGAGAGAGAAAGAGAGAGAAACTACTACCCCAAAATCGAAGACACCAAATCCACGATAAGTAGAATAGAAGGCGAAGTCCCCCAAGGCTCGGTAATCGGCTCAACCCTCTACAACATTTACATAGCCGATCTCCCCAAACCCAAGTAAAACAAGGTTTTCCCATGGGAAAACAGAAGCGTGAGAAAAAGCCCTTCAAATCGGCTTAGACCAATTAAACAAATGGTTCTAAAAATGTCGAATTAAAGTCAACGAAACCAAAATCACCGGGGTCTACTTCGAGAGATCGAAAGAGAGAGGAAAGAGACCATACTCTGACGAAATAAAAATAACCGGGACGAAAATAAAATGGCAAAGAGAAGCCAAACACTTGGGAGTGATCCTAAACCAATGGTCCATCTTCTTAAAGCAGACCAGACAGACACAAAAAAATATCAAAGAAGGCAGTCCGTCCACCCACTACCCGGCGAAAAAAGCAAGATAACCTACGCTAACATAGCATGCTTGCCCAAAGTCGTACAAGTCAGGCGCGCAAAGCGCAATCAACAAAGCCGCAGCTCAAAGAGACATCATCGTGAGGCAGACCCTCAGGCTCGTGACGAAAATGGAAAACCACGAAAATCCAATAGAGACAAGAAAACGAATCACGGTAACACTCACAGAGTAAATCTTCAGTGTAAAAAGGTACGCTGAAGAACACAGTATCGAGATCAACCCAAAAAGAAAAAAGACCCGCTAACCATAGAAACACCAAAAAAAACAGCGAAATACCACCTCCTCCTCCTAAGTGACAATCAAGTGAAATCCCCTCAAGAGACAGATACACCCAAGTGAAACCTCAAGAGCGAAACAAAGCGATAGAAACATTCAAAGCGAAACCCCAAAGTGACAGCGACAACTTAGTGGCAGCACACCGGAGAAAGCTAAGAGATAAAACCGAAGATCCCGTAACGATTCACCCTATCACTTGCTCTCATTGGTTGATGCCTCGCCACAGAAGCTCTCTCAGGCTTCGATCCAAAGAAATGATACCAGACCTTGTGTCAGCATCAGAGCGTTAAGGTTGGCGGATAGTTTAAAACAAACACGATCAACGGAGATCGACATCATTCATTCAACTACCATCAGTAGAATCACCGTCACATCCGAATTCTCAAATGCTTCTTCACAGAAAAGAAACTCACGGGGACCAGGGCCCAGAGAGGTCTATTATTCGAGTTTGACAGAAGCGGCCAAAATCACATACCTTTACACCGACTTTTGCTCGACTACACCTTCCCCACCAGCTTCACCGCCAAAAATACGATTCAGAACCAATCGCCAGTTTTTTTAGTTTCAACCTTACCTCCGTCTGACTGGGAAAAGTTACCAAGCATTCCAGGGTAGACCAGAATCACCGCAGTCATCGCCATATCGCTAATAAGTCACAACCGCAAATCTTCAGCAACAACTGCATGTGTTGTTGTGTTCGCACATAGTTTCTGGTGTGTGACTTCACCTTATGCTTCGCAGTCAATTTTATGAAATGGATTGGCCAGTCTACAAATTAAACTTCGATTTGGACCTCGCCGCTGAAGATGTCTGCCGCAGTTGCACATGAACCTGAAAGTGCTTTGAAATTAAATTTTCTTGATTGATTTTATTTTCCAGCTCCAGTCTGCCTATGAGGGTTCTTTATTAGCAATTTTCCAAAGGCAGGATTATTAGAGAAACTTCAAACACAGGGGAAGGTCTAATGTTGTTATTTATCGTCGAGTATAGGCTTAGCGGTCTAAACGCTCTAGTAAACTGTGAACTAATCCTCAATATTGAAAGATTTATTGTGTGCTCATCCCTACGGCACAGTCTATTTAATATTCAGAACAAGCTACGCGGGAAAGCAATATTGGCATGCTGTAATCTGTCAATATTAGCCATATGACAGGGGATATTCCTCTTCTCGTCTCTTCCTGGATAAATTTAAGGCGGAATTCTTTATCGTATTGCGTTACTTCACAGCTTTGTTAGGGGATGAAACGAGCTTCACTTATCGAACTGTAAATTAGCTCACAGACTTAACTTTATTAATTATTCTCAATTTCTAAGGGATACTACTTTTATTATACTTTTTTTTTATCGATACTTAGAACATATGAATTTTCATGAAGCTCTGAAGGTTCGCGGACGAAAAACCTGTAAATTTTATTTTTTCAATCAACTACATAACAAGTTGAGTTAATAAATACTCAATCAAAAGCAGTACTGACGATTTGACCAGCATCATTTTGGCGCATTACGAAGCTAATGCGTGCGTAGTTAATAAAATAAACTCTCAGGGCAGTGTATCTAAACCTAAGTTAAAACAAGACCGAGATGGAGTGCGTTCGTGATAGTTAGTTTGATGTTCGAAGGTGTTCGTGTCATTTATCATCTTATATGTGTTGTGCCAATGCTACGAAGGTGTTTAATTTCCTTTTTTTGTAACAACCTCATGTTCGGAGCATGCTTTTAGAAAGTTTTTTGACCCCTAGAAGAAAAAATTACATAAGCGAGCTTAATAGTTACTGACCCTTGAATTGATTTTCGAGTATTAAAGTCATTAAAATAATCTTCCTTGATTGATGATGGCGGAATGTAGAAAGTCTTGGAATTATTTTCAGAATCAGTAAGTCCGTTGCAGTCATTTTGTAAGCGCGCATCATCCCTATAGGCATGTGTATTATAAATTTCATCAACTCGTCTTACACACCTCAAATTACATTTCACAAACGTCGTTTTCTTAGCGATTTTTACCGAATTCATGGCTGCGACACGAATTTACATGTCAAACGGAAATAATCCCGATACACAACACGTCCGCCTAACCGGCTTTAGCCGTCCTCGGGGACTCACCCTTGAATGAATTTTTCACAGCGGGCCTATAATGTTATGGAACAGGGCGCTATTTGATATTTCAATTTTATCATGCCGAAAAGGGAAAATCGCATATTATAGTCGACAGTCAGCTTTTATTGCGGAATATATATATATCTATACTATATTGCGTATGATATCCCTCCTTATATTATAGGCCTAATCGAGGTATTCCGTATTTATACTCTGTATGGGCCGTAAAAGCTGAAACAATAACCGTTAAGTATCGATAAAAGCTTAATGGGTTAATCTACTCTTCTTTATGCTCTTCGGTCGTATTATTTTATGAGCTAAAATATTTTTTGATCGCCGAGTTGTAAGAATGTTAAAAAATCGCACACTGATCATGCGCAGATGCTTTTAAGTTTGTTTCTTTTTTATATTATATACAAGTGTTCAAAAAAAGTTTATTCAAACAAACTAAAAATTTGCTAGTGGAAGTCTTTTAGGATGATAAATAATAAAATAGTGCGAAATTGTCTTCAGACTTGAGATATTGTACTATACTTTATCTACTCCCAATAAAATATAGGACCAAATGATTCCCAACTCCCAACCTACTTTTCAAATTGAATGGGAAGTGTTACTGCTTATTAATCTATCTTTTGACTTCTGGGGTAAGGTATTTTTCATAGCCATTTTAGCTTTCTCTTTTATGTGGGGTGTTTTTCCATTTAGTTTCACTCTAACTCATTTTATATACGAATATATTTAAATTACAATGAAATAATAACCAACTCCTATATTCAAATATTCAATTATTAGATTCGCAGATTACACTTTTTCAATCTACGAATATAAAACATCAGGAAGTACTATATCCACCGTCCAAATAGCAATCTACTGCCAGAAGGTATTTGGATATGACTGACACAACACATCCGATATTCAAAGCAATAATATGGCGTATTGAAGTAATAAAGAGTAAAACTGCGAATGCCTAAACAGCAAGAAGTACCTAATAGATGTTTAAAAATGCGCAAAATACCATGGCGTTCACCAGAACGATAAATTGGTTAGCACTACAACGAACTTTACCCTTTCGAGAGCGGCGGTTGGAAGAATGAAATGCACGGTGCAATTATTCGAGTCCTTCAACACCAGCCAGAGGGGTGAGTACGCAGGACGAAGCTGCTACATTTGTGGACGAAACGTTCCTCCAACCTCTGGTACTCGTCAAAACAGCGCGCCGATCCTGCCGCTCACGGTCCGGAACATCTGCGGCAAGAAACGCAGAGGGGCGGATATGAGGTCGCGTCGTGGGCATGGCTCGTATTAGGGAGAGGGTAGGGACTCCAGCACTTGATTTTCTTGAACACGACGCTCCAATCTTGAACGAAAGGAAAGCAATTCCGCTAAGGCAACGCCGGACGGCTCTGACTTGTGAGATCTCGGGAAGGGGTTGTTGTATCGTGGGAGTGGGCGAAATATATCCAGAAACGTTTTTGAGATATAAGATGTCCGTACTCTTCGTCAGTAACGATCCCTTTATCACCGGACATTCTTTGGGTGCTCCAGACCGAAAGATCATAAAAGCAAGATGACCTCAACCCCAAACTCAATAAACCGCTCTGAGGAATTGGGACGGATCAGGCGGCGGGAGAGAAGAGGATCCCCCGTTCCCAGAATCCAGGGAAATCGGATAAATCTCGTTCATCTATCCCTGCATCTTTTCAGAACTTGTAAGTGGGCCATGCGAGAGGGCAAGGAAAATTGTTTCTGGTCAGTATGAAGCAGTGATCAACGTCAGGTCGATTAATCTTTCTTTTCGCAGATAACATCCCTCGGAACACGAGGACAACTGCAGAGGTGTAACATGAAAACAACCCCCATCTCAACACCCCACCTTCAAGTCGGGAGAGGGCATTTTTTTACACGGAACCAGCCCTTGCTTGCAGCTGTTCTTAGATAGTAAGTAAACTTATACTATTGCCCACAGTTTCCGATTTTTCAATGCGTGACTCACATCTCAGGATATATGCTGAACGACCCTTCTCTGACGGAAAATCTTATTACATATTACGAGTTAGCGTACACTACGGGGAAGACCTCTTTGTGACCTACAGGATCGTTAAAGGGAACTCTTTAAAGTTGTGGATGATGCAGTGGTAGGTAATAAGCAAAAAAGAGGATGGAAGAGACCGATGGCTTGGAGCATTTGAGTCATACACCGCGGAGGCAACTTTTTTTCGACGGTAAGCGGTATGTTTATCTCGCTTTCATCTCCGCTCCACGGAAAGGCCTCTCCTCCCTTTTAGAGGGCAACTCCCTCAGACAGATGGTCAGACAAGGATGGTCGGATGGTGGCAGTGGGTAGTGGAAAGTGGAGGACGTGGTCGGTTTGATCCCACCTCTATTTTTTATGTGTTATGTGGTTTTAGGTCTTCCTTTGTGGGCGTAGGTCAACCCGGCGGTGCAAGAAGAGAGACAGAAAAGTGGCCTTTTTGCCTGTTCTAGGTGGTATTATTATCTGTGGATAGGATGGCTGGGTAGGGACAAACCTATTCCCAAGAAGTTTTACAGGTGTAGTATCCTGACCCTAAGCCCTCTAGCGGGAAAACGGCTAGAGAAAGCTTCCTGATGTTTTATATTCAAATATTTCAGTTAACAAACGTCAATAGGTAATAATGACATCGTCTGCCAATGCCGATATCAATAAATAATGATAAATCAAAAATAATATTGAATTAATTGATTTTTTTTTAAATATTGTCAAATTTTAGTAACTATGATGGCATTTAAAAAAATTATTAAACAAATACATAATATTGCGTGCGCCACTCATTTCGATAATAACAGGTTTGTGAATTTTATACGTCATGTTCCCTCATGAGATTAACTTTGCATTATTTGACAAAATATCGAGTATGCCTGCTTAATTTTTGTCCTATAGCCGCTACTCTTGACTCTGAGATTTATAAGAACATTGTGTCCTAATAAAAAAAAAATAACACTGTTTAGATTCACATTACACAGAAGGTATGTGCAAAGGTTCACTTTCAGGTTATGCAAGTCGTTTTGTTATTTACAATTTTCATTTAAGGGAGTAGAAAAATATCTATTATTGCTCCCTCTGAAAATATAAAGAAACACGTTTCGCATTTTTGGAAAATAATGAACATCCTCATAACCAAAAACCTTATAAATACAAACAAAAAAAAACACAAAAAGTTAAAAAATAGAAATGCAAATGTAGGCATAAAAATTGAAAAAACCCAACAAAGAAAACAAGTGAACACAAATAAGATATAAGAAAAAAAAAGGAGTAGCATTAACTAAATCCAGAACGCTACAGACGAATCAGAGGCTAATGCCCGTATTCACAAACGATAATTTCCTAAATAATTACGTAATCAATTATCCCCATCTCATTCTATTGCAAAAAAACTGCATATCTCCATCTCACTCATTCAATTAATTACGTAATTATTTAGGAAATTATCGTTTGTGAATACGGGCATAAAGCTAGTAATTTCATAAAGTTTCAAGCCAAGGAAGAGTTAATTTTTCGCAGTTCAATAGATTTCCATTAGGCACTTCAAGAGTTGATTTGCCGCCGCTCAAAAGTTCCGAGAGCAAGTGCGAGGGCTCTCATCGCTTTGACAAATCGACAAACGATGTAGCTCAGGTGTAAGTGCAATTAGCGGATTAATTATGAAGGAGCGATGAAAGAATTCCGGAGAATTCTTGGAGTGACTTTTAGACGTGCTCGTTAGTATTAATTATTGTCTTTGCTTTGACAGTGACGCTTACCTCCAAGAAGATATTTTAAAATCCAGGTGATTAATTTATTGATTATACTGATTAGTACCTATCTGCAAGATTGAAAGTAAATCTGAGGTTTATAAGGCCTAATACCAGTAAATCCCAGGGTTCATTATTATTCTTCGTTATAACTTAATCAAAGTTGAAATGGTAAGAGATTTCATGAACCGGCGTGACTTGCATTGGCAGTCTTCTCCAACTACGACAGACATCTACAGTCTTGCTCAATATAATGTAGTAGACCAAATGTCGTAAGGCACTATTTAACCAAAAACAAAAACAACTGCGATTCTGCATATTTATAAAACTCTGACCCTATGAATAACCCTTTCTCCCTGCACGAACATTACCATGGCACTCGACTCCGGTAAAAACTCTGCATCAGGCCCAGATGATATTCCCTTCACCTTTCCAAAGAATATAGGCACAAATGCCATTAGTAAACTGCTGGAGATATACAACCATGTATGGCTGAAGAATACAATCTCTACAATCAGTTATGATACAAATCAAGAAACCAAACGCAGACCCCATTAACCTTAATTCATGCAGACCAATATCATTGATCAACACAATGTGCAAGCTTCTGGAAAAAAATGATTGCAAGACGCCTACTTAGAAAGACACCACCACCTAGATCCAGCGCAGTCTGGCTTCAGGCAATGCGAGAAGTGCAACATACAACCTTGTACTTTTACAAACGGAAGTCGCCGATGGCCTAAACGCACAACAAGATACTAAAGCCCATATCTTCGATATTGAGAGCGCATTCGATACCATGACAAAAGAGCTGATTCTTCAAAAACAACAAGATTGCTACGTAAAGGGGAATACCCTCTCCTTCGTTAGGAACTTCCTCGCAGAAAGATCTTTCAGAGTTGCAACAAACTGTATACACTCTGGGGTCTTTACAATAAACCGGTTTTACCCAAGGGTCAGTTCTGAGCACCACACTCATCATAGCCGCTATTAGAGGTTTAGGCACCAACATAATCCCACCCGTAAAATATGTTCTTCTGTATGCCGACGATTTCGTCATATACTGCCGTGGAAGAAGCAATGCAATCATATGTCACTTACTGCAAGCATCCTGAGCAAGTGGTCGAGGCAAAGCGGTCTCAACTTAGCAAGCAGCATCCAAAGCAAAAATTATCAAGTTCAGCCGAAGAAAGACTAACCAAATTGATCCAAATATATCCCTCAACGGGGTTCCACTACAAACAGTAAACCAGAACAAGATATTGGGCGTAATCTTTGATAGTAGACTCACCTGGAGACAGCACATCTTGCAAACCAAAACTGACTGTTAAAATAAAATCAGCATTTTAAAAACGCTCTCCAACCATCTTTGGGGTGCAGAAGAAGTTCTCCTCAGGATATACAGAGCGCTGATCAGATACAAACTAGATTATGGCTGCATTGCGTTCTCCTCTGCTAGTCAATCAGTTAAAAAAGTCTTTAATGTGGTTCAAAACCAGACACTGAGAATCAGCTTAGGTGCTTAGGCTGATGAGCCACCCTTGTAGATTAGACGACAGCAGCTATCAATGACATTGGCAGCTAGAGTGTCAGTCCTCCCTAACCACCCCGTTTACAAACTCATGAATACCCCACAACAGCTACGATACAATCACATCCCTCACAGACTCCAATCGGCTCGCGAAGTCACACACTCCTTGCCCGATTTCCAGGGAATAGACTTCACCAAAACCACACCGAATTACATACCAGCAGCACCTCCAGGGAGTTGAAGGTGCCAACTATCCAGTCGGAGGTCTCGCCTCTCGTCCTCACACAGGCCTTCACAGAAATAATGAACCTATCAGAACACGACGAGATTTTCTACAAAGATGCCTCAAAAAGCTCTACTGGCGTTGGTTGTGGTGTTGCCCCTTCAACTGGTGAATACTCCTACCGCCTACCAAGCAGCTGCAGCGTACACACTGGAGAGCTGTAGTATCGACTCTCTTAAGAATATTCACACGAATCACCCAATAGCACAACGCACTATCGAAACATATAACAAGCTATTAGCTCAAGGAACTTCGGTCCCATCGCCGATCACTGAAATGCAACTCTGCGGTGACCTGCAACTGACAATCAAACGAACAGCGAAAGAGGTCTGGGCAAGACATCGGAGCGCTCCTAGCACAAAACTCCACGAAGTTACTCAAACAACCTCAAAAGCCAAGACTTTGAGGTATAGCACCACTCAAGATGTAAACCACGAATCTGGAGTACCTCAAGGATGTATTCTCATAACAAATTTATTCTTCATTTGGCGAAGCTTTCACCATTTAATAGCATTTTACTTCCCAAAACAACAAAAAAGCACCATTTGCATTAATTAACCAAATACGAAAACTTCAACAATCTTTTCACTGATCAATAAACTTGTTGCAATGCACCTATTAATAGGATCCGCATTTTTACACAGCCACTATACCTGCCCAGTTCTTGGTATGTTAGTCGGCAAAATATCTGCAACCATTTGTTTCATGGGACTTAAATACATGATAATTTTGAATTAGTCATGAGCTTTTGGTTAAGATTTGTAGTGCACTCAGCGATATTCAATTGGCACGATACCGTTTGATATCGCAACTCGCTCTACTTAATTGACTTAATTTCGAAATCCTTATACGAAGAAGACGTTCAGTAGAGTTTCGCTGTGATTTCAATTTTGTCGGAATGGTCTCTTTAATAAAGACGTTCTCTCGATGCCGAGCACAGGTGGCGGACTATCGGAAGAGAGAGGACAACGAATGGAATCGATAAATACATTCAGGACATTGTAATTGAATCTGAGAATAAGAGAAGTCGATAAGTACAGGGTGTTGCGAGCGACGATAAATTTTATACGGGAGTTGTATGTATTAGAATAAATTACTCTGGAGCTCATCTTATATTATTGTGCTTCAAAATATCCCCCGGCGGAAGTATACATATAATAATGTTATTTAAATTAATATTGTATCTGGTAATTTTATGAACTCCTCTTAAGAATCAACACTTTAAATGTAAATGTGCTCTGAATGCTATAAAAGCTTCATCTCTCGTTAATTTTACAAAAGCTCATATCGTGACTATGGAAACTGTATTCGAAGGCTTCTTAAACTGCCACGCGAGCTGTTTTGAAGTTTACTATTTGCTATAAAGTCAGTTTACCTGACTTCGTCTTATTTTGCTGCAAGTCTTGCATATTAAATTACAGCTAGATTAGCATCGCTGTCATATTTTTCTTCATTAATTTCTTTGAAATGAGAGTTTAATGGAAAGACGAGTTTTACAAGGTAGGTGGCAGACGAAGTGACGTGATGATGTGTTGTATGGAAAATAATGTTGTTTTACGGGATTTTAGAAATATCTAGTCACGGTTCCTTTGACGCCTTCAAACAACCGTTCCAGATCCCTACATCGTTCGAGTTGACTATCTTTCAGCTCCCTTCGCTTTAAGATGACCTTGCATGACGAGCCTTTAAAAGCGGTAGACAGGGAGGTATTCACTCAGATTCTCTTAGAACTCAAGAAAATTCAAATCAATTTTTTTTTGTAATCAGAATGTGCAGCTAAAATACACCGTCGAACACTCTGTGAGGTACGTATAATTGTTTTTTTTTTAATGATTACTGCTTTGATTGTTAGCATGAAATTACATGGAGCGACCATAATAAGGTGGCTAATGGCGATTTAAATATTACAATCCTTATTGCTTCTTCCTTAAAAAATGTCACATCCGTTGAGTTTATTTATCGCGACTCCATCCACTCTCGAGAGTTCACCCTGTATTTTTTTTGTACTGGTCCTGAGCCACCTGAGTTTCTTTTAAAGGAGCTCACCATTGACCGGGACTTACTTACCAGGGACTCTCTCTTATCTGGGACTTCCCTTGTCTACTATGAAGGACACCTAAGACGGACCATCATCGCATTGACACATCATCGGCATCGTCACCGTGACGGGTCCCACCGCCATTGGGGCTTTTAATCATGCACCAGCACCATTCCTATACAATGATCCAGGCCGATTCACATGGAACTGGCTCTCCAAGGCGGGAACCGTCACCACCTGTTACATTAAGCTGAGTGACTCAACCACGTTTTGACTTAATGGCTTAATTGTTGATTAATAATTTCATTATTCAGTACCGACGAGGACGTCTAAATGTTTCTTCTCGAAGGAAAATGTTACTGTTTCATGTTGATATAGCATTAACAGATATTAAACTGAGAAAAACCAATTGTTGAAGTAGATTTAGTTTTTTTTCCATTTAACAGGCTTGTAAATTGTAATGAACTTTTTTCTCCACTTTTTGCTTCGACCAATTCCCTTCAACTGAAGGAGGAAGAGTTCCTTCGGAGTCTATAGCACCTTCAGAGAAACCATCTTCGTTCAGTTGTGACTCCTTTTTGAACTCTCATGCGCAAAAAATATTTCTTGTCGACAAGAAGTTACTGCAGAATGGCAGGTGAGGAGGTGACTCCTTGGGAGGTGGAAAATTGTTCAAAATTTTGCTAAGACAATAATTATTCTTAGTAAAAAAACGAGCTCGTATAAGTGGGGCCATCGATGGCAATCAAATCAAATGACGTCTAAAGAATAAGAAAAAATAATACGATGAAGGGATTCCTGTAATCTTGGACAGCACTGTCGTCTATCCTGGTCACGGCACCAAATCCTGTAGTGTAATCTACCTGACTAAATAGGATCCTGCATCACGGGACCAAAATCTGTAGTGTATCATATCTAACTAAAATGTCTGCTGACGTTCTTCGTTAGAGGAGGACACGGCGTAGACAACTCTCCGAAAAACCGAGGTTTGCAGGTGGTACCGGAATATACTTACAAAGTGATCGCATTTGTGGTACATTGAATTCATATCTTGTAACCAAGGGCACATACCTGGAAAAAATAAAAAGTATAAATATTTAAAAACAACTGCTCAAGTTAACAAATTAAATCCAATTAAAGCACATTGAAGCTTCAAATATTATATTAAATAAGTCCCAGATAGTATCGTTAAGACCTTATTATCATCTGTGTTAGCAGATCAATTGTCCTAGTCCTAGATCCGAAAATATATTTTGTAACGGGATTTTCTGTTAGGTAATGGTGATTTCCCAGGGATGGATGTCTGCCCCTTTGTACCCGCGACAAGTCAATTAAAAATTACAAATCTTTATTTACAAATATTCTATTTACACATATCTATATTTGTCTCCCTAATACTGATAACCACTGTATCCTATGGGCCGGCTCTCGTCCTCCACAGTCCGTCTAATTGGTTGCAGATAGTCGCGTCGGGGCGCGCGCTAATGCCGATTGGTCGTTTACCTACGGCCACTCTTGAACGGTTCGCGGCCGGCTCTTCAGCGCCAGTCGCCCGCTCGCAGTCGTACAGTGCGTGTCGGTTGCTGTAGTCTCCGGAATACGCGCCGGGAAGATATCCGGGAGGGTATTCTCCGACGGCGGGGCTACCTGAAACAAAGTCCGTTCCCGATGCCTCAATATGACCTCGGGACGGCTGTTACTGAATCCGACCCTCAATACAGGCCGGGTAGGGACTGAAGGGATCAGCCGGTACTTCAATGCAGCGCCGACTGATTCCCTATACTGAATCGGCTGCCGGCCAGAGCTCACTCCACTCTGGTCGGTCTGCCGATGCCGTGTTACAGTTAGGTTCGACTCATTTCATCGACCTACTGTAGCCGGCTATGTAGATGGTATGGGTGCACTCACTACATGCCCCAGGTGATCTCCGAGCTCAATTCACAAGGAGAGAGAGTGGTTCTCGAGTCAGTACCTCGGATCCTCTGGTCAGTCCTTCAGTTGGCACTCTTTATATAGCCGGTGCTGGTGGAGATAACCTGCTAATCACTGTCGTAAAAACTGTATCACTCCTGATAAACCCCTCAAATAATGCAAATAAATAATAATTACCAACGAAAGTCTTGGATTTCGTTACAATTTATTATTAAAGAAAATTTGTAATTGAAGGTTGGTTGAGAAAGACACGTTGGCTGGGGCATCAACCACCCTCTATCTTTCTTTCTGGGATAAATGGAGGTCTCTTGGTGTTATTTCAGGACGAAGACATTTTAGGTTTTCAAACAAGCTCCAAGTCTTGAGCCTCAGCATCAACGCGCAATGCTGAGGTTTCCACCGCCGCTTATTGTCAACTGAAAGCTAACGTGTCAGAAATATGGTCGGCTGCATCCCCACCACCTTCCATAAGCCTGAGCCTTTTGATGAACAGGACTAGTTCTAACATAGATTCCAAGGGCACTATCATTTCCCGCAGGTCTTCCATCACATATTTTGCTATGTGGACTAACTTATTTGTTCAAATAAATTTTTCTCAACAATTGTCTTGGTTTATACATTTGAAGGACGTTTCACTCATTTTTTGTCACAACTTTCCTGTGTGGAGACTGTAATTAAGAAAAAAAGCTTGTTGACATGGACGTGATATCAATTTTAGCAGATCCTTTCTTAATGGAGTATCCGCACACTCGCATTTTATTTTCAACATAGTTCCTTAAGATGTTAACACTTGGTATAAAGGTGATGAACACTGGGACACACTGGCATTGAGGGAAACGAACGTGCCCACTCATTGGCAAGAAAAGGAGCATCGACACCCTTCATAGGATCAGAACCATTCTGTAGCCTCGAAGACACGTTCTTCAAGGCAGAACTTCGGAAGGAAGAAGAAAAACTGAGAGAAATCCATTGGAATAACCTCTCAGGATTGAGACAATCCAAGCAGCTCCTGGGAACTTTAACCGAGAAAGGTCAAGAAAACTCCTGACCCTCAACAAAGAAAGTCTCAGAATGCTAACAGGATTCCTAACAGGTCATTGAAAGCTCTGAACACCTGGGGACTCTTGGTATAGAAAAATATGGCGTTTGCAGATTCTGCAGAGAAGAAAACGAGACGCCTCGTCACCTATTGATGAACTGCGAAGCACTAGAACGCGAAAGAAGCGATGTTCTGGGCCAACACCAGCTCAACGAGACTCTGCCCGGCCTTGATCCCCTTCAAATCCTGAAATTCCTAAGGGAAGCGGAGTTGGAGAGGCTGCTTCAATGAAGGGAATATACACCAAAGAAGCAGAGAAGAGGACGTACAATAGACCTGTAAAGGTCGCAGCGCATCTGACACCCTCATTATCAATATCAAAAGGTGATGAAGAGCATAGTTATGGATAAAATATTCATGCTATAATTTTAAATTTACTCTCATCTCGTTAACTGCTTACACACCCTGTATAAACAGTGTTAGTGTTTAATATTCTCGTATCGTGCACTCATCCTGTTTACGATAAATACCTTTATAATGACGTTGATACAAAAAATAAAATTACAAAATTCTTGTCGTGAATTGTAGGTCAATACCTGAGATTAAATTCCCAATTCCATGAAAATATCCGTTAATAAGTAATCGATTATGCATTCCAAGTACTAGAATCCCACGTTTAAGATTTACCGTCTCATTCCATTGGCCCGTTACCGTCAGTTCCAGACGATTCCCTGCATGGCAAATTAAATGGAATTGTTAAACTTGCATTGAATTTATAAATTGTGCCTGTCGTGGAAATCGATTTCGGAATGCTTGTATAATAATAGTCTAAGCTGCCGTTCTTGTATGAATGGAACTGCCATGTTTTTTTCTGTTAAGAAATTCCAATTAGAAGACTCTCGGACGTACCTTATACAAGTAGAGTTACTCGATAACGCGATACCGGAGTACTATAAATAGAAGTAATTGTCATCCTTTACATTGCTTGTATTAATAAAAATGGGAGTCTGTAGGTTTTAATATGCACAAGTCATACTTTTGTTGGTTGATTGAAGTAATTTTGAATGAGACAGAATGAGTTGATAAGAAAAGGTTTCACGAAGAAGCCAAACAATACTCAATTTATATTTGAGCTTTCCAGACAACTTTATCTCTTTTCTTGACTCACTTGTAGGTTTTGATTGCTTTGATGAGTCCATGACGTCGGAAATGTATATAAAAATAGGTAGAACTTTTTGCAGCGTCATTATTGCATAAAATCCTGGGGTGTTCTGGTAGATGGTTCGAGGAGTCAGCCTTGATCGACGCAAGGTAATCATCAGAATTTAAATTATAAAATTTGTTCAATAAAACGAACAAATGCAAACGTCAGATGAATGAACGGCGCTACAAAAGCCGTAAGACTGACGTCTGTGAGCAGAAGTTCTACTTTAAGTTGAATTGCGCCCAGTCGTTAGGGAACATGGGAAGCAAAGTTGTCTATGGTGGAGGAAGGGCAGAAAACTAGGGTGCGATGAAGTAAACTGCTATTAATAACTGTTAGCAGATGCTTTCTTCTTTCTGTTTCTTCTTGGAAGAAAGAACTTGAGACTCAGAGATGGTGCATAAAGTGTTTTCCAGTCCCTGGGTATCCCCTCCTATACATTCATCAGAATCATGACCCTGAGCAATTTTCACTGCAGCTCAGCTGAGTAAGCCTGAAGGCCAGGAAAGTAGATGGCGACGCTTCAAGTTGTCACTAGTTGAAAGAAGTTTTGCCCTACAAAAAGAAGATGTAGAAGTTCACCATCTCACCATCGAGACCATCTCTTTAAAAACGACGAGTTAGCAGGAAATACATTTTGGACGTTACACGTAGTGTTAACTCAAAGAATGATTTTAGTGCACCAAATCTTGATTACTCTTGGTCTCCACATAGCAAGATCATGCAGTGATGAGGAATACACTTATTTAAGACTGAAGCTCAGAAGAGTAAGCCTGGGGCATATTAGAAGGAACTATCGAGGTAGGGAAATTTACATACTCTCCGACAGTCAGGCTAGCCTGAAAGCCCTTGCTGATTATGAAATCAGATCAAAACTGGTCTGGGAATGCCTGCAAGACCTCACTGACTTAGCCAGGACGCCTGGTAATAGGCTGCAGATCAACTAACCAAGAAAGGCACTGGGATGAACTACACTGGGCCCGAACCAGTGTTTGGCATCCCGAGGAACACTGTACGCGGGGCGGTGGCTCAGTGGGTAAGAACCCAACATATATCACACTGGAACCGTATAATAGGAAACAAACATGGTAAGGTGATGATTAAGGAGCCCTCTCAAAACCTTGCCAGACAGATACTGCAACTAAACAGAATGCAGATCAGAACGGTGGTGGGTCTTCTCACAGGACACTGCCACTTAAGAGTACCTACACCTACATAAGCTGGGGATATACAGAGAAGAACCAGTTTGTAGACTCTGCAATGAAGAAGATGGGACAGCTGTTCATGTAATATTAGAGTGTCAAGCACTCGCACGAACGCGCTATGCAGTCCTGGGACCACTCAGCCTCGGGAGCTTGCTGGCGGAAAAGACCTTGGTTAGCGGACTGCTGAACCTTGTCAAAGAAACGGAGTTCTTCTTATAAAGGAAAATCTAAATGTGAGAAATACAATAAGCCTGCTGGCTTCAGTGCTTGGGACCACATAAACCATCTCTCACATTTAGTAAAAATACCAAATACGAATACCAAATTCTGGGGAAGAAGAGCGAGGAAAGTCGAGCGTGACGCTACAAACAGCCTGTACTTGGAAGAAACTCTTCTCTGCCTATATCCCCTTAGAGAGGTGTGCTAGCAGAAGAGGATGTAAGCACTGAACTTGTACCTACCTTTGGTCTCCATTAGTAGTTCCATATAGCAAGATTTAGTAGTATTGAAGAATTTCTCAAGAAATGTCAAATTATCGAGAATAGAGAAGTCTTTGCATTTTCAATTGACACGAGAGAGATAGAAGAAGTGGTGCGAGTAGAGGTAAAAGTTGATTGGTGTGGCACTTTTCCACTCCATAATTGTCAGATTCCGGAAGCTTTTAAGAATTGTGCGGAGAGGGGTTGATATCAATTCACCATGGGGAGGAAAACGCTTACTGAATATAATATGGAGTTTTTAATGATCGTTTTTATATCTATTTTGCAGTTAAATTGAACAAAGAAATACTAAATTGTAATAAAATAGATTATATTCTTGCAGCATTGAAAATACTCAAATATTTGAACAATCCACAATACATTCTCATGAACGAACAACTTATGTAATTTACTATTTCTCCAGTTTCTTCTTGATTAGTTACCTAAGAAACTATTATCATAGTTACAATTTTAAATGGTAGAATGGTAGAAAAAAATTTGTACGATAAACCAATCACAAACAATAGAAAATTGTGAAACAGCTACACACGCCCCCTAACTTCTGTTATAATTGTTCCAAATAACGCTCTCATTATAAATAATTTAGCTACGGATCTTGTCAAAGTTGTCAATTAGGAATACTTTACCGAGTCCTAGTCTGAAACCTTTTGTCTTCCCAAACCGCTTACTTATTCAGTTCCTTAATCGACCAATTAATCAAAGTTACGACCGCAGTCCCAATATAATGAGCGAAATTGTGCGACGAGACAAAATCCACATTTACCTGTAAATAATTAAAATTGTCTAGGCCAGGTTACTTGTGACATCTCAATAGCACCTCGAGAGGCTCTAAGACCTTTAGCCTCTTTTCTCTTCTGTTAAAAAAAACAAGAAGTACTGAAGATGGTTACCAGAAGCCGCCTTCGTACTTTTCAATTTCATTTGGTCAAAAGAATGTCTGATTCTTGCAAAATCTACTTCTGGCATTGTCAAAATTTATTGCCTATCGACATGGAAGTTTACTACTAGAACATTTGGGTTTTTGCATTTTCCGCGCTTTTTGTCAAAGTGTTTCCATCCGTCCTACCGCTACTGGAGCTAACTACTGCTTAAGAACTATCTTTGGTATCTTTGATGATTCTTGCTGTCCAATACTTGAGATTTTTCATCTGG
This sequence comes from Malachius bipustulatus, assembly GCA_910589415.1. Lineage (NCBI taxonomy): Eukaryota > Metazoa > Arthropoda > Insecta > Coleoptera > Melyridae > Malachius > Malachius bipustulatus. Next base: position 19,501,383 of record OU342638.1, on the reverse strand, counting down.
AGGCATTGACTAAGAAGGAACTTTTTCCCCGCTTTCAGTCGGCAAGTGCTGTGTATTGACCATGCCGATCTCTTCAGACGCTAGGTTTTGATTTTGGGCAATCCACTTCTAGCCCACGTTGTTGGGGCTGACCGTCAATATGCTTACTACTCACAGCCATTCCGGCCTGTGGTATGCTCATCGAGCAATTGGTGAAGCTTACTGTTTGAGAATTGCGTCATTTACTACCGCTGGCAACACTGATGGAGGGAGAATTGACGCCGCTCTTACCGTTGCCAAATAGTTTTCGCCGTTCTTGCGGTTGCAAAAGATTTCACCCCCCCTCTACCAAATGTGACCGTGTAATAGTAGTAGTTACAGCAGTACTCAAAGCTTATAGCTCTGGACTTGCTGTTCTTCCTAACACTGCCGAAGCTGACTTAATAAGACTTGCTCCTCACTCTCTTAGTCTGTGTTGCTTGCAGTAAAACAAGAACCTACCACGACGGTGCACAGGTGTCTCCTTAAACCATATGACGGTCGAGTCACTCGAATCTCTCGAGCCAATGTTCATATTTACTATAATAACATGCAAACGAAAACAAAATATTGATTTCATTGAATTGAATCCTCTTTTTACTCGAACACAACAATTTAGGCTCATTGCCTACATAGTGCGGAATAGTATATTCTATATCAAGGGCGGAAAGAAGTTCATTTCAGCGAGTATGAAGTTATCGGGCCGAGCGTAGCGGAGCGGAGCGTAGCGGCGCAAGGGTCGATTGAATACGAGCTGAAATGGACTTCTGATCCGGCCGAGATATAGACGCTATTTTTTAGCGCATCGCGTTAGAACACTGAATACTTTGGCTTGTTAGCTTGTTGGCGAATATGTGGTGGCGTACAAATTAATTCACTGTCAGTGTCATTTTACTGTCTAGCGTTCATTTTGTTTCTGTATTGACGAAACCTCAGAAACTAGTAACCCCCGTTAATCGTTATAATTAGATAAGTACCTACCTGTTATTATATTTCCAGCTCGTTTAGACTTGATTGAAATATGCGCGTATATATCGCAGTCTCGGTAGTTGTCAGCTGTGTGGTTGAATTTCGCTGCCGAGCGGAATACCTGCCGCCTAATCACTAACTGATAACAGTTAGTTGTTATAGTAACGACTAAATCTGTCCGCCCTAGGGCCAGAAAAAACGTTCGTTGCGGGCTGGAAAATTTTGTACGCTTGGAAGAGAGCTGCTATCGCATGTATGCTGCAATATGCGTCATTCCGCCGGCTACTAAGCTACTGAAAAATAGTCTTTCAGAGGCGATGCGCTAAAAACTATATTTCGTACATCCAAGATCTTACGAGGATCGTATGCTGGATGAGATAGTTTAGCTTAATAATTCACCATGCTCTTTCTCCTTCCGTATTTTTCCTCACGTCAAGATCTCTTTCAGATAATTGAACGAAAGTGTCCCTTAATAATTAATTTTCCGGAACAAACAAGCAATCACCTAATTTCCTGGCCTATAAACTGTCGCTGGAGGAGCGGCGTACGACTAGCACGTGTGGGAGGGGACTTTCTCGTAATTAAAACGCCGCCGGATAACTTGAACAATAATAATTAAGACATTAAAAACAGATGGGCCAGACAGTATAATTTGTGTAACTGAGAGCGGGAGCAATTCCGGAGGAGCCCAGGTGAGGAAGCGCCGTCTTCTTCAGCATTCGTAATTGCGAGCGGAGAGTTTATGTCCCGTCTCGTTCGCAATAACAGCTTACCTTCACCTCCGCCGGACGATCCCGGATTAATCCGGACAGGAGCTCCGCCGGTGGTCGAGACTTAATTAAGAATTCATCTTTTGGGAGAAATTCATTAAATTTTCAATCGATTAAAGAATGCTCCAGACAGTGACATCAGTTGTGCTGCTCTATTTAAAATGCAAGAGAAAAATATGACTCCATGCATGATGGCAATTTTACACTTATCACATGCAGCCGTTCCGCAGCACGTCATCATTTTTAGACAGTGATTAGAGCAACAAGAGAGCATCACTATTTGCGCTTTGACATTGACATTAAATGACATTTTGTCAAGTTACGTTGTCGATTTCTGCTTTTAGTTAATACATCGGATGAGGTAATGTTGTGGGAGCAGTGGATCGATATAAACTCCCGTCCGGTGTCCCTTTAAAAAGAATCCTCTCCCACCGCACTCCATATAGTTCGCAGGAAATTGAGTGGAGCTCTGATTTAATGATTATCACGAACTATTAATCAAGCAACGGTTGGCTGCGATCTTAATTAATTTCTATCAGTTCTTGTGACCTCGCTGCCTCGAACTGGAAATATTCGTTCTGGATGAAAGACCACGGCAACTGGGGGCGAATTTTTTCTGTTATTGCTCCAGTTCCCGAGTCAAAACAATCAATACATTTACTATAATAGATCCCAGATTTTAATCACGCGATAATACAAGAATGTTTTATTTACTTTTACAAGAAAAAATATAATTTTAAGTATTTGCGTCTGTAAAAATTAATTTTGTCTTTGTCAATATAACCCAATTATGGATGAAAATAGAGGACATTCAACTTGCGAGTCCTTGGAAGAGGCATCAAAGATATGGGGACGTATTATATCTACACTTACGATCTAGAAGATCTCCTGTGTCTCTCTTTCTGGTGACTTTTTGATTATGGTACCCCATCCAGTTCTAGTTCTTGAAGGAGATTAAGGATTTTTGATATTTCCGCTGGTTGGTGAAGATTTAGATAGCGGAATCTTCTTCTTTGTACTGCTTGGCACAAAGACCATGAGAATATGTATTGCGGTTATGTATTCTTTCCCCTTAATGCAGAATCTTCAGGTCTGATCATTTTGTAGACCAATGGTGTGCTCCGAGTGTGCAAGACAACAAGGATGGGGAAATATAAAACACACCATCGAAGAATTACTGGACAAGAATATCGGAATCTTCTTCGTTTCACTGCATGGCACTCGACCAGGTGATACATTTGGGTTTCTTCATACTCCATGCAGAATCTACAGGTTTGGTCATTATGTAGACCAATAACAGACAAGAAATTTGTCACTATTTGATACATAAAGTACATAAAAGCCTAGATGCAAACAAAATTCCTCCACGTTGAAGGGCGACTTAGAAAGGCTTAGTATCGAGCTCCTTTGCATTGCCTTATAACATGATTTAACACCTAAAATCTTGTACCTATAAGCCTTTCAGCACAGCCTTTAAGAGCAGGCAATTTTTTTGATGATATGGGTCAGATATCAAGTCTACAAGAAGGTAAATGATACGAACAGCGTAGTGTATATGTATCGATTCCATCATCTACGTCACCTGCCGTTTGGCACACCATACGCGATGCAAGTGCTGATACATCAATCTATCCCACCGCTCCGCAAACGTTCAGCTTGACGTGATCTTAAATATTGATCTTCTTTCTTGTGGAAAAGCTGACGCGAGTTCAATCCCGTACGATTCAATCCCGTATGTGCTGATAACGCCGAAAGACTGGTCAGTAATCGGCGTCTTTTCGTCTTTTGTGGGAGCTTGGATTCGACCACACCTACGGTGAGCTTTTCCACATTAATCTTTCTACTGAACACATGAACACGTGCAACCGCTTTTCTTATGGGGTACAATCATCATTTTGTTCTTTTGTTTCAGTCAGCCGGAGAAGAGCTCATTTTGCTTCTGGACATCAATGTCGTTGAAAATTTTGCCACTGTGCGTGTTGTACATGCAAGGACAGTGCAAAATGCAAATTTATTTGGTAAAGGTTTGGAATTTTTTGGTAACATGGGGCAAAACAGATAGTGCAGTATTGAAGGAGGGGCGGTACATTCCGTGTGGTGGGGCGATCATTGTATCAGTAGTGTTGTGCCATTTTCAGTCGTTGCCATGGTTTGGTTTGGGAATACCGAGGCTTCGGCGTCTGCAGGTTTCTTAAAAATGGCAATTCTTTAACGCCACCCGGCGGGTCTTCCAGCTGCACTTGCGCGTGGTGATTCCGTTCCTCTCATCGTAATTTAATTTCGAGTTCGGTGCATACATTGAAAGAAACTGGTTTCACAATAAGACTTAAAGGTTTAGGAGGACCCAAAACGGTAAGAGCACCCAAAGACTTTGTGGGAGTGATAGAAGCTGTTGAACAGTCGCCTAGAGGCGCTCTGCCTATAGGAAACATGCAATTGCATTGAGGTCTACTAACCGCTCACTAACAAAGATTTTGCATATAGATTTATCATTCCACCCCTGCAAGATTATGATTGTCCAAGAGTTGAAGTTTCTTGACTCTGAAAATGTTGAACTAAATCCACGCGAGGTAAAATTTTTCCAGTATTGACGAGGCCAACTTCCATCTCTCTGGAGCGGTAAATAAGCAAAATTTCAGATACTGAGGTAAAAATAACCCAAGGCAGTTTCACGAGAGACCTCTGCACTCCCCAAAAACGACCAAGTGTGATGTGCGATTTCCAACTTTGGGGTAATTGGGTCTTCTTGAGGAGAATGGACGATTTGTGACTGTCAACGCTCAACGTTGTTGCCATGTTGGAGATTTTTTAGTCCCAGTTGGAGGAAGCAGATTTGGGGAATATATGGTTTCAACAGGACGGGGCTATAGTTCATACTGCTCGAGTTTCAATGAGAAAACTGCGATAGATGTTCCCTGCGCGGGTGATGTTGAGTGGCCCGCGCGCTCATCTGATTTGAGCATTTGAGACTCCTTTCCAAGGAGACACCTGAAAATGTTTTTATTAAACATCGGCTCCACATATTGGAACAACTCAAAAATAGAATTCGGGAGGAAAAGTGCACTTCAAAACTGTACTGTCTGGTTTTCCCCACCCAGTACGATAAAGCCACATTAACGTTAATGTCTTTCGAAATTTATGTATAACTCTAGTCTTGAAAATATTGTTTGCCAAGCAACTTTGACAATAACACAAATGTCTCTCTCAGAAAACGTTGTAACGGGATTTTCTGCAGGTAGAGGTGAGTTCCCAGGAATGGATAATTGCCCCTTTGTACCCGTGACAAGTCGATTAAATCTATAACATTTATTTACGAAAACACTCGTATGTACATCTGTGGTGATTATATTAATAATGACAAACTATCTGCCCTGTATCCTTGATCTTGGATTCGTCCTGAGTCCTGACTGACAAATGTTAAAGTGGGCCGGCTCTCACTCCGCAAGGCGATCTGATAGGTTCCAGATAGCCGCGCCGGAGCTCACGCTGTACCTACTAGCTGCTTCCCCGTTGCCTTCGGCGATACGACCACGGCCCGTCGGTCAACGCTAGTAACCCACTCGCAGTCGGACCGTCCATGTCGTTCCCAACTGTCCCCGGTACACGCGCCGGGGAGCTACGAAGGGAAACGTCCTCCGTCGGCGGGCGCTTTCTGTAACAGAGGCCGCTCTCGATGTCTCAATGCAACACCGGGGCGGACATTAAGGAACGAAGGGATCTGCCGGTACCTCAATACAGTTCCAGTCGATTCCCTATTCTGATCGTTTGCCGGCCAGAGTTCAATTCACTCTGGTCGCGCTTCCGATGCCGGACTACTGTTAGGGTCAACTCAGTTCATCGATCTACTGTAGCCGGCTATGTAAACTGAATGGGTGCACTCACTACATGCTCCAGCTGATCTCCGAGCTCAATTCACAAGGAGAGAGAGTTGTTCGCGAGTCAGTACCTCCGATCCTCTGGTCAGTCCTTCAGTTGGCACTCTTTATATAGCCGGTGCTGGTGGAGATAACCTGCTAATCACTGTCGTAAAAACTGTATCACTCCTGATAAACCCCTCAAATAATGCAAATAAATAATAATTACCAACGAAAGCCTTGGATTTCGTTACAACGTGTACATTTAGGCCACAATCGCATACGGTCAAGATGCCGAAAAAATGCGAAAAGAGAGGTCAAAGACGTGCAACGTGCAACAATAAACGAAGAAAACGACAGTAGAGCAACAGTGCGGGCAGAATTACCTCGTCTGTTTCTCTGTATCAGTGGAGTGGGTGCAGCAATAGCCCTTCCCCGGGGCTATGCGAGTAAAAAACGAACGCTTTATCATTTGGAACTGTTTTTCATCAATCGTCTTCAATCAATCGTTGAAGAGACAGATTTCTCTACTTATTATATTATGTCAAGTTCTTCTCGTCATATTCTTAAATTAGTTGCAAGTACTTCTCTTTCCTTTTCGGACTCTCAATTCTGCAATCAAATTCTCTTGCAATTATTTCCCTGAAATTTCTCTCCCATTTCGCGTAAAGTTCTTTTTCTACTATGGAAATTATTCAAAGAAAGTGCACTGAGTTAACGAGATACACTTCTTAATTAACAACCATTATAATAAATGAATAATTTCTTCTCTCATGTCTATTTATAAATCTTGAAAGACAAAATTCCTCCAGCTTCTTAATAGTCAATTAAGTACCAGCAATCGGAATCCCATTCCGTTAAGCTTCAGTTCTGTGACTGTTTTACTAGATAAGGCGGGACGATAGAAAATCTAGTGTTAATAATGAATTTTCCAGCGAGAAAACTTGATGCTATTATCTTCTATAATAATCTTCAGCAATAGAGAGAGCACGACTTGCGTGGGCAAGAGGGCGAATTTGAAACTTCATCCCCCAGTGAACAATACTTCATGGTGGTTGAATCGAGATGGAGAGCTAATGTAGTAATAAACTAACCGAGACGCTCTGTGATCATCCTCGAGTGAATATTCACAATGGTTTCTCTGTAAGCAAACAAACCTTTGCTTTCTTTGTCAGGAAACATTAAACGTATGTCCCCCATTAGAAAGAATACCTACAATTTATATAAATCAGGGATAATTAAAATATAAATATCTACGTAGGTACGTTCTAACTTGGAGTTTAAATTAAAGAGATCTGAAAACTAGACGCTCGTCGACTTCAATAAGTCGGTTTGATGTACCACAACAAGGACGACATCACTCACAAAAAAACAACATTAGAATTTCCCTTTTCCCTTCTTTTTCGCCGCGCACGCGAAGGAATTTTCCAATCTCCTCTCGGCAAAGGCTTCCTCTATACAAGGCACCCCAGTGCGAAATATCCAAACAAATTCCTCAGCAATGGTTTTTTTAAATCAATCCGGGTGAAATTTATTCGTCTTTTCTCACAAGCGCACTTCATGCTTGAAAGAAAAAAGATCAAATATCGCGTTGACTTCGTTTTCTCTTTGTTGCGTTTCCCAGCGAAGGAATTCTCGGATGTTATTACCTTCTCTTATTTTAAGTCAATGATTTGCTGCATTCAGCTTATCGCTTTAATCGTTAGAATACCGGTTCGAGGCGAGTTATGCCGCTGATTTTAATAAAAGTAAAAAGTAATTAATACAGTAGGTACTTTTATAGTAGGTATATTACATAACGAGAGTTAAAAGTGACATTTTTCGCACAAGCGGAAAAACTTACTGTGAAATTGTCTTCCAACTCGAGATATTGTACTATACTTTTTCTACTCCCAGTTGCCGTTTTAGCTTGGACTATAATTATATGGGGGTGTTTTCCATTTCAGCTTCACTATACCTCATTTTATATTTGATTATCATATTATTTAATAATGAAATCCGTACACGTAACTTAATATTAACTAACCTAAATATTCAGTTCAATTAAGCACATATACTTTTTCAATCTGAGAATATAAAACATCAGGAAGTACTATACCGTCAAAACAGCTGAGACTGTAAGAAGGTGTATATGTACCTATAGCGGACACGATACAACACATCCGTTATTGCAGCCAATCTTATGACGTACTGAACTAATAAAAAGTAAAACTGTGTATGTCTAAACAATAAGAAGTACCTCTCAGTTTGAAAATGGCAGTTACCACCAATGGCGTTCACCAGAACGGTCAATTGACATTATAGTCCTTCTTGATGTTTTATATTCAAATATTTCAGTTAACAATAAAACATTATTGAATTAATTGATTTATTTTTGGAATTTTGTTAAATTTCGGTAACTAAGATGCAATTTATTGAAAATGCATAGTATTGTGTGCCAGTCATTTCGATAATAACAAGTTTGTAAATTTTATGTTCCCCACGATATTAACTTTGCATTATTCGACATCTCGAGTATACCTACTTAATTGTTCCACCATAGCCGTTACTCTTGACTCTGTGATTTGTAAGACCGTGGTGTTGTAATAAAAAAACTGGTAAAAATAAAAAAACAACATTGTAACATTGTTTTCCTACGACCACTATACAAAACAATACTTTGCGCATCGTTTTTTGTGCGCAAACTAGCAGATTTCTCACGTATCCAAAACTGTGCGACAAAGTGACATAACGCATAGCTAGAAATCGTTTCCGTACAGTTTTAATGTAAACAATAGTGATGGGCGGTAACTGAGAACTCAACTGTTACTTATTGTTAATGGAATAACTATTCATTTAAAGCTTCAAGGTAATAAAATAAACACAAATGGGATAACATAGAACCCGACAAGACTATAAAATATACTCATTATTCTCTTGTGGCAGTAATTATTAAAATTTACGAATTGATCGTTAATAACAGCATTCGTAGCGTTCAAATCAAATTCACGAACGTGATCGTGAAAATAACTCGCACACCTCTACTAACTTCCATCGACGACGCACAGCGCCTGCGTTGTGTAGAAGTTGCATATCAATGATATAGTAACCTCTCTTAAATCATTGTTATTATCTACCACGTCTCCACGCTCACGTTACTTATTTTTAGTTTATACGGAGTCTAATAATAAATAATAATAATATTGTCGGTAGATTTTAATGATTTAACAGTATATAATAGTAATAATAAAAAGTCATTCGTAGAATTGAAAATAATACCTACCTAGGTAGGTAGTCTGCAAAATAAACTTTAGTTAGGTACGTATCATTATAATGGATTGTAATTCCTCTGAATCTGAAGCAGAAAATACACCACCTGAAGTCAGAAAACAAGCAGGTTTGTGTTCTTTGAATTTGCTACCTGTAGTTTCGAGAGAAAAATACGAATCTGCTTATAAACATTTCATAAACTGGAGAAAAGGTCATAAAAGCTCATTTCAAAGAAAAGGTACATTGTCAGAAAAAATAATTTATGTGTTAAATTTGTTAAATAATTAATCTGTTAAATTGTGGTCGTAGGAAAAGTACTGTGTGAAGCACGTGCGGAAAAGAAATTTCACACTCGTGTGAATTGTGACACTCGACTTCGTCTCGTGTCACAATTGTTTCACACTCGTGAGAAATTTTCTCTTTTCCGCACTTGTTTCACAATATACTATTTCATGCTCATTATAGAAAGGTATGTGCAAAAGGCTCACCTTCAGGTTCTGCAAGTTGTTTTGTTACCCTAAGATACGCTGATGACACCATCATAACTCCGAGCTCAGAGGAGGAAATGTTTGAGCTCTTGCAACGTATTGAGACTTTATATTATTTTTATTTATATCCAAAAGTTTTTCGTCCATGTAATAAAACGAGGAGGAAAAGGAGAAGTCAATGATCCAAGACAACGTCGAAGGAAATAGAAGGCCAGGGCGGTCTGTTATAGATTGCTGAGTTCTGTGTAATTACCCCAGTTCACATTGTGAAGCATTGGAGAGAATCGTGGTGGAGATAGATAGTGGAGGGGATGTGGTGACGTTACCGAACCATGAGCCTATAAATCTGACCCCACTTCCAGTTGTCGAGTCGGTTCACAACGGCCACAGCGAGCGTATTGTAGTGACAGTGATACGTTGTGTGACAACATCAGTCAATGACGATTCATCGAGGCGGGTCAACCACACACTCTCAACACCACAATCTAACATGCCTCTAACACAACAAGATCCTAAGGACTCACTATAAGACCTGACCGGCATTAACAAAATAAAATAAATTCTTGCATTCTCCAAATAAAGACTACAATTATTATTACTGACGGCGCCAGAATACACACTATAATATCAACCCAAGCGAATATGGAAGACACCTTTCCACAGACGATATCATCGACGACCTACAACACAAATATTAACACCAACTTCAATATCAAGAATGGAATCCAAAGATGGAAGGGACCTGTGTGAATAGTGGAGATCTCACAGGAATACAAATCCATCTACAAAATACAGGAGATATTTAGTTTAACAGTGAGAACCGAACCCTACAAAACGAGACAGATTAACGGACAGCGCCACAGTTGCCAAAAGCAGGGGCATGTACAACAAAACTGCATGACGGATTGTGAATGCCTTAATTTTGGAGGACACTCCAAAGGGCATATGTGCACCAAACCCAGAACCCTCGACGCCAAATGCGCTAACTGCGCAGAAGCCCACCCCTAAAACTACAGAGGGTGCTCTCAAAACTCCTATAACAGACAGACGGAACCTATACTCTAACCACAAACAAAGAAACAAAATGATGCACTAACTTCCAAACCCGCCCCCACACCACAACAAGAGAACACAAAGTTTGACGACAAACTACAAAATACATTGCACATCAACTTGGCATAGCAACCATAACATAACCGCACACATAAAATACACCCACACGCAGCAAAAAACACAAAAACGCTGCAAGAAAAAAGAGACAACTCACACATACAAACACATGATGAAAGAGCTAAGAGCCCTTTAGACTCGGTCTCAACAAACGTTCAACCGCGATAGATGTCGAGTCAGTTTTAGTGGACTCGCTCGAGGAGTGGAAGCATAGCTTGCGCAAACGTAACCGCTGATGATGTCTACCGCAATTGTAGCAAATGTTCGGAGTAAATCACCTTAGACCACGACAACAAGTCAGCAGTGAAAGCCTAGACACATCAATTTTGCAACCTGTCAGTGAAAAAGAATACAACAAGAGAAATAAATGTATGAATAAATAAAACAAGAGACATAGACTGTGAGGTGGTGTATCGATTACGAGGCCTCATAATCAAGTTTTTTATATTTTGATGCCTTGTAGTAATGTTAAGTCAGTTTCTGGAGTAGGTCGATGTCTACACTAAAAGGAATATTTAAAACTCAGTGCGGGTAGCATATTTAGGGCATCACATTTTAAATGGATAAACAAGCGACAGTGCTTCCAGCTTAGCGAGAGCAGTGGCACGCAAGTTCTCATAAAGATATTAAAATTGAAAGAAAGCTATGTTGTCCTATGTAGTGCAATCCTCACTATGAATGGAACTACAAATCGATCAATTAAGTTCTTCTAAACAATCCCGCTGTATTAGAGTTATATTTATACCTTAGTCTTTAAAATAACTTTGGTTTAAGATGACAAGGGGATGTTATGAGTAACAATTTAGATCAAAGTGTGGCATCCTCGACATTTTGATTCATGTCGTTTCGTGAAAGTGAAAAGCAAAAAGAGTACATTCAGTGATTGATGCTCACGAAGGAACGTACAAAAAGCTATAGCGGCAAAAATAAGTGGGTCCCTGGAGAAGACGAAGGTCCTGTTGCAACATACTTCATGATTAACTATCTGGAGATTTAATGTTAGGGTAAAGGTTTCAACAATTTATATTTATGAAATTTATATCCAAGCGAGATTATTTGTCATTTGTGTATTAGAATTTCTTTAATTTTTTAGAAAAGGTAGGATTAACTAGATAATTCAGGAAACAGCTTTTTTATAGACCTCAATTTAAGGGCATTTCTCCCGGAACTTAGTTTCCCAGATGCTTCCAATGGTTATATTTTATAATAAATAGCAAGGATTTTCAAGGGTCCGCTTAATGTGTCAGTCACGTTTCTCAAACAGTTTTATTGTATTCTAAGTAAGCACAAAAATAAAGCGGCTCACGGAGTAAACTTCTGCCAGTTTGTCTTCCCCGGGGCACATTTTTCACGAACTCCACTAAATTTCCTGCCCTGCTTTTATTTTCCCTGCAAATTATTATGATTGGGTTTATACGATGTGTTTTAGTTCTTAATTGAATCCATTAGGGTCTCGATGAATTTATTTTTAATCTTCTGCAGTTTATTTCTTCTTATTCTCTTTTTAATATATATTAGGCTTATATTTGGATTCTTCATTTTCTCGTAATTTCAACTGAATTGCTTGGAATGTATAATTTTGAACTATTTACAATTTTTTTCCACGTCATGTGCTAATGAAATATGAAGTTGAGGTTTGCGGGCAAAAATTTGGCGGCAAATTTGTCCCTTTTGGCACGTTTGCCCAGATTTTGTCACTTTTCCCAGTTTTTGGCCTATTAGAAGAGTCTCTTCGACAAGCCCACTGAAAATTACAAAATGTTAATCACAAAGCTAACCTAGACAAAATTCTCTACATTTCTCAGTAACAGCTTTTTGACACCGTTCGGCCACCAGGTAGCCGGCATCAGTCCTTCTATGAAATATGCAACACGTATGTTGACTACGTCATTAATATCTAAGGCCCACATAGATTAGTTGTCGAGGTAGTTGTCTTCGATGGATAGGCTGAAGGTACGAAAGGTGATGGAACAAAAAGTGCTGAGCGGTTGAAGAGGTCTGTGAAAACGATCTCCATTGACATACTCATCGATGAGAAGAACATGACCATAAAGCAATTTTGGCCAATATGACCAACAAAAGAAGATTAATTTTCATGATCATAGCCAAGTTACAGTCTCAAAGAATGACTTAGAGACCATAGAAGATGTCGACACCGTCATTGTGAACGAAGCCCTGTCTTTGGCTGAATGTACTGAGAGGTGGTAGAGAGGATTTCGACCTGTTGGTCATCCTCACGGGTCTTTGCCAACGAGAAAACGTATTCTTCCCGAAACCAGGAAAGGGAAGTCCTCCAACCATCTACTCTCCTGTGCACGCTCTGCAAAACAAAACCATTAAAAAACACATCATGTTTCTTCACGTAATGAGTGGGTGTGATACGACTTCATCACTTTGAAACAAAGGAAAACTCAAGTTTTTGAAAACTATCACCAAAAATCCCCATCCTACCGATTTCAAATTGATACAAGCGATTGATAATGAACGATTGTCAGCGTGTTCAAATACTCTGAGCCAACTCCAAAAAGCATTGCAGCAAAAGGGGAGAGATTTGGTCAACGTATACGACTACACCGGAAGGATTGAACCATCGATAAACAAGACCTTATCAAAAATAGCTGCACTACCGCCATCAATTCCAGCAACCACATAGCACAGTTTTAGGGTGTTCACCAGATGCAGCAAAAGCTGGGGAGTGGGGGTGAAGAAAAATGCCGAAGATCGGGGTTGGAAACGAGAAATAAATTGCCTGGAACTGATCACCTCTCTTTAAGCTCTCGATCTTTCCGAACTAATGCGTCAAGTGTTGTGAAGATGCGTCAAGAGCTGCGCAAAAATATGAGCTGCGAAAAATAAGACCCCGATTGCACCAATCTGTGCATCCAGTGCAAGGAGTCGTACGACAACGAGACAATCGAGACATATCTCACAAATACCCTTGACCATATGGCATTGAAGTACTGGATGAACTGTGGGATTCACCTTCTCCCTGGCTGTTGAGACCATAGAAGAATGCGTGGACACGGAGGACGAGAGTTTTTCCTTTCCCAAAAACGACACTCACACACTTGGAGCATAAATGTATCTGTCTGAAGTAGTTAATATGAATGTAAAAGCTGACCCATATATTTTGTTCATTACAAAGATATTTCCCAAAAACAGTTTTTTGACATTTTTCTGATAATTTTGAAACCAGAGAACTGCTAATAGTTAACTTCGAAGGTTGACACTCTTCGCAAACTAAATGTTCAAGTTAACATTGCGCGATCTTTAAGCAGCATGGCTTTCACATTTACTGGCTATCCTTAGAAAAATTTGCCATTTTCGTCATTATTTCTCGCCAAAGGTGAATGTTGACGCATCCAAGCTCCGACCACGGATTTTATGTGATTCAAGCGAAACATTTTGATAGACTTTGGAAGTGTCAACAAATATCCCCTAAGATCGATACCCTTTTCCTTCACTGATTTTGCCTCCCTTCGTTTCAAGTTGTCGGCGCTCAGCAGTCTCTGTTACAACTTCGGCAATCGTCAACCAAATTAATAAATAATCGAGTTTGTTATAAGAACTACCGAACCGGATTTAACTATACCATCCCGTTCGCTAGAATGGGACTGGAGTTTGTCTCTGACTAATAAAACATGCATTACTCCAGGTCTGTCTATCCATCCGAGCAGAGTTTGCTTCTGAACGCTGAAATTATTTCAACATTAATAGAGTAACAAGTTATGTTTTTCTAATTTAGAATCAGATCAATACTTAAATCTCACACATCGTTCCTCCTAACTGCTGCCTAGAAAAAGCGTGATAAAAAAGTAAATGATCCAGACAATGAGATTGTACGAACCTCCCTCTGTGACTAATTCTCTTCTCGTTTCGCCAGCGCAACACCCGGAGAAAATCATTTCAAAGTAACTGAGGATTATCTCACCTATTCAGTAGTACATCCGAGTATCTGTGACTATAAAAATACCGACCACGACCCTAATAAACTGTCACTCATCATCGTAAAAATGAGCCATTTAATTCTTCTATTCCCGGGTCCATTAAAACGGGAATTATCAGGGAGGACAGTCGTAAAATTCTCATTAAAACACAGACTTGGCGGAAATTGGTGTTGGGATTATGATCGTGGAAATGGAACGGTCTCCTGGATGAGAAAGTCAGAAGGATTAGCTCGGCGAGCTCTGTAGTTTTGCTAGAATGCTACTATGATAACGTTGGAGGGAATTTTAATTTTTAATTGGATTTCAGGACGAGAACCTGATTTTACAAGGCAATTTATTTTTTCTAGTCTTTACTTTTTAGGTACTACATGAAATAGTTAAAGTTTCTAATAACGAACTTCATGTTAATACACTAGAGGTTGCCGCGTGTTCCAATCTTTTAGATCCAGGATTAATCATATTTTTCTAGTCGCACGTCTTCGGGACGAGCAGTGAATATCGATAAGGTGACATTTGTTGTTGGATCTCTGTTTGTTGGTGACTGGGCATGCGTGGAGCTGATGGTCGACGACGTTTTTCTCTTTGGTAAATGGTTACAGTGAGTTGACTAGCGAGTTGGATTGTTCCTCTTTAGTTAGATGACGTCGGTCAAAAAATGGCGACGAGGGATCAGTGAGTATCTTCTGGTTGACATTAGTGCGGGAAGGGGATGATTGTGGAGACAAGCGTGATCCGGTTGCATAGCTTAGGTCAGGGTGAAGTCTCACGAGGGAAGTCGGTCGCCTGTTGATGCTGGTCGTCACCTGGTTTATAATTGGTGGATCTTCTTATGTGACTAATTTAGGGTATCTGTATTACCGACACTGACGCTTACTAGGGTAGCTCATTCACTCGTTGACATTTGGAGATGTTTGAACAGCTGGATAACAGTGTTTTTGAAATGAATTTTTAGACGGTTGTGCGCTCGTAAAAATCGACGTTTTTAAAAGGTATAATATGACATTCCCAACTTTTTGTGCTACCGAGTATACGCTACCCTAGTAAGCCTCAGTGTCGGTAATGCAGTACCCTAAGCTAACTGTTTCTCTGGCGCCCTCTATGTTTGTCTGTGTGCATTTCTTTGTATGGGCATTTGGTTTCGTTTTGGAGAATGATGGAGTAACCATCCACTTTATTTCCTGCAGGTGATGAGAGGTGATTACAATCACAATTTAGAGCCACCAGGTATGTTTTAATAGAGCTTTGAAAATCCTCCAAGGTTGATGTGATTTTTCAGGGGGCTGGTAAATGTCACCGAATAATGGTTGCAAAATATCAGAAATAATAATTGTTCAAAGGTATCTTCTTAATCGCCATATGCTCGCAAGTGCAAATCGATCATATCAGATGAGATCAATCAACGTATCCCCAGCACACACGCCATTAGATGAGCTCCATTAGCGGGAGATAATAATACAATAAGGGGCATAGATAAACGTTGATATCAGCTTGCTCCCTTTCCTGCCCTCTGACAGAACTGTCAAAGCTCCGGCTAATATCCACGTCCGTTTAGCAAACTATCGGCGTCATAGATCATGACGCGCCGGCTTTGCCGATGACAACCATTGATTATTACACGTTCATATGTTATGGGGTGATTCTAGATGGATTTACAATTACTATGGTTCTAATCATAGGATAACTGTGGAAAAGAATAATTTACACTAACGGGGTACTTTTTCAAAGTTACGCGGATGCTCTGTCGATAAGAATAATTGAAGATAAATAATTGCCATCGCTCGACCACATATTGGATGAAGGATTAAATTTAATAAATTACACGCCAACATAGTCTGTAATCTTCCACCCCTGCAGTTTATCTAGAGGACTCCAACTCGACAGAAGTGGGCACCTTTGGAAGCAGGCATTGTTTGATCACGCATCCCCTGGGGTTCATACCGGCTCGATTATGCTAGTTTATCGGGAGGGCCATATTCTGCCAATACAATAGTTGTCACCAATGCTGCCTATACAATAGACTCTCTTTAAATAAGTATTACCCAAAATCAGATAAAAGGTGATACGGAGGTAGAATTTATTAGAACAAATTATTATTCTGCGCACTACTTGCTTTGGTGGTCAGCTAATAATTTTTGAGGATCTCACAAAAAAATTACTAGTGCTTACTTCCTGGATAGCTAGATAACAATTCATTTCAATTTTCTTTACAGTTATTGCAGTTTCCGTCGTATTACCTTATTTCGGTTCAATCATTTTATAGGCAACCCTCCCTGCATTCCTCGCACAGTCGCAGATTTTAGATCGTCTACTATACGACAGTGAGCAGGTGTTTAGGATTACCATCATTTACACCTGCCAGATTTTCAGGAATGGTAAATTAAATTCCTTTTCCTTTTTTACTGGCGTCCTTTGGCTGCTGGCCATACCGGCCATAGGCTGCTGAAACTATTTTAATAATTTTCTTACGTTATATCTTTCAGTTCCCCTTTTAATCCTTTTAATCTTTCTATTAAATTGAAAAAAATTGCCGCATAAATTATTTTAGTTGGATCTGCACGTGTCTTTACATTTTGATTTTAATTATTATGTCAAGTTGGACTTTAAAACACCCGTGCAGAAACCGATTCGCTGCTGGTGCTTTACTATAAACATTCAGTGATTGAGGCGTGATTTTATAGCTTTCCCTGGGATTTGCCTTTTTTTGGTTCCTTGCTCGTCGCTGCTCGGATGAATTTTTGTTGTTGTTTCGTTCATATTCCTCGTATCGTTTTGCCAGGGGTATAAGTTAGAGTTGCTAAGGAGGTTTTCTGAAGAGAAAAATCCGATGCCTATATAAGGCATGTCCTAACCCTAAAATCCCACAAAATAACCGACAGTGATACACAGCAAAATACACTTTCCTCAATGTGTACTGTCAGGCAAAGTAGGTACCACATAACTGTCTGAGCAAGTATGCTCCCTGAAACACCCTGACCGCAACATTACTAACCTTGTTGCTCCCATAGCAAGGGAGAACCAATGTGCACACTCAAGAACCTGCCTCAACTGAAACAGTTGAGCCCAACACAAAATTATTGTTCTGTCTGGAGTGCCTCAAGGTTCTGTCTTTGGACCTATTTCTTTCAGCAAGTTTATTAATGACATCACTTCAAAGTTCTCGGTATAGTATCTGCTACACGCTGATCACGACAACTTGTTTTCAGTATCGGTGAAAGAATGTATTAGACTGTAAAGGAACCATCTTCCGTTGAATATTTGTAAGTTTCCTATGATAAGATGAGGAAGCCCATCCAAATTCCAAATCATATATCTGGCGTGGCGGTGTGGTATTAGAAAGACCTGGTACATTAACGATCCTGGGGTGTGACATTTGATTCTCATTCCCCCTTTGTTCCACACATTGGAACTATTGTTTCGAAATGTTACCCGACCATGGGTTTCTCAGTTTCAAACAGGAGGGAATTTCATCCAGAAACACGCTCATTCAACTCCATCTTGAGTATGCTTGCGTGATATAGCCCAATGATGACAGTAATGGCTGAACAGAATCATGAGAGCTTCCGGAAAGAACCAATTACCGCGGTAGACTTATATTGATGAAAGTGTTGCATAAGACGGGTTAAGGTACATACCATTCCAGTTTCAACGAGGCAGATGGGTCTCAGATCTGGTCCAATATGGTCAGAATTTTGAAGACTTTTAATTTGATACATAAGTAACCAATGTTGCACACTCAGTCCCCTTATTGTCTTCCAAAACCTTTTTTCAAGAAGAATAAGTGAGAGATGAACGAACCACGAGGGAGCAGAAGCAGGTGGGCAACCGCTGGTAGGTGGCGATTCCACTTTATCACCTTCCCTCACCATGATTAGCGATTAGTCATGAACACACAATCAAGAACTTTCCATCAACATCTATTTTACCTTTAGGTGCCCTTACAGCCCAGTTTACGACTTACGAGATGATTAAGCTGATGCTAAGTAATTTTGGGCGACGGAATATCAACCACTGCACCTTTAGAAGGTTGATATTCCGCAGCAAATTGTATTCTACCACCTCCCTTCTCAGTAGTGACGTGAAGAGTAGAGGAGATGCTGTAGTGTAAACTACCTTTTAAATCCTGAGATCCTGCGTCATGCGCAGTAAATTCAGTAATGTGGTCCCCTTAAATTGAATGACTGAAAAAGAAGAACCTCTTTGACGTTTGAAAAGTCGACTGGTCTGTCATGAATGACTGTTTGGATCCCCGCTCAAATGTTTGATTTGAATTTGAGGTTTTCCCGCCCTGAATTCTTGAATGTTTGAATTTAAAGATTAACCCGCCCCGATTTCAAATAAATGGCCACATCACTTTAACCCCGTTCTGGGGTTTTTACCTTTGCTCGTGTTTTACCTTTTGGCTCGTGACATTATCTACCTGGGCTCGTGTTCGTCTAGTTTTCCACCTTGTTAGGACCATCCGTTGTGTTCGTAGTAACCTCTTACCTTGTTTTTGGTTCTTTTATACACAGACATGAAGCAAAAGGTGGGAGATTTGAGATTAGTGAAACAAATGCATTTTAAAAACACCTACTTTATTCTAAGAGAAACCTAGCAGTGCCTATACGCTCGCTGGGACTCCCGAGTAAAAGAGCGTGGCCAAGAAAAACCTCGATCAGCATCCCGAAATGAAAAGAATCAACGGTGGCCTGAAAAGTGTAGATCAATCGTCTCGACAACCGTCACCAAACTATTGAACCCTCATTCATGACTCATTTGCGCGAATCATCCAAAAACAGAAGGCATTATCACGGAAATCTAGGTCTTCAAGATAACCATGAGAATGGGTTTTGTTAGATAGACACTGTAACGAGGTCCGATGGTTAGGAAGCAACCCGCCTATAGTTGGGAGGACCCCTGGGGCAAGGTCCGATGGCTAGGATGCAACTTGCTGGCTGTTTAATTGGTCCCCTCGTGGCAAGGACGAAAATGTTAGTTAGATTCACATAAGGCCCATACATACGCGGTTCAACAGTTCGGTAAACAATTAACTATCAGAATGATCCACCCTTTTGAATTGAGTTTGACGAAGAACGAGAAATGACCCTGACGTTGATTGGTTTCACAGAAAAATGAGAGAACCTAACTTTACAATTACATAGATCAATTTGAATTCAAGATACACAATAATCAATTGGACAGTTTTGTTGAATAAATAAGTTCATGAAAATATAAGTAAATATTCAAAAGAGTATAAGTTAATAAACAGCAATTAAATCAAAAATGTTCAGTAGACAATTTAAATAAGACATCAATTAAATAAGCGATCAAATAAATGGTTAAATAGGCAGCATGAAAAATAAGCATAAAGAACGAACATGTGACCTGAGATAATAGCCTGACAAAAACATAATAAGTAAGTACGTGGTTACATCGGCAGCAATTGATGGTGAAAACATATACGATAAAAATGAGGTGCGTCGACCTAATATTATTCTGGAGATACATAAATAGTTGGTTGATAAATGGTTCAGTTTTGATACGTTCGCAGTAGATTATCATTAAGTAAAATGCAGAAGAATTAAATAAACATTTTGACACACATAGGTTAATAAATGCAGGCGTGAATTGTAAAAACAAATAAATAGAGCAGTCATGTGGATCGCAAAATAATGATAAAATATAAAAGGTGTGCCCCTAGCATGTTTAGAATGATACAATAATATAAAATATGAGAAAGAAATCCTTTATAGGATTATAGTTTGTTAATCCATTTCTAATAAAAATCATGCACGTGTGAGAAATGTGATTAAATAAGATCGTTAAAAAAAAATAACCCTTCGTAGGTACCTATCTACCTACAGGGATGGAAGTTGAATTTTTCAATAAACTTTACTTTAAACCAATTTAGAATTAACCCTTATTTTATAAATTATCCCTTAATCAAAACTCATTATTTAGAAAAGGTGAAATGAATTAATTTAAACAAAATCAGCTAAATGAACTGTAGGTAAAAAATAAAGCATGGCATTTAAAACGTGATGAGGTTCAACCCTTTTGACTACAATAATTTAGAAATAAATAAAGATCGGAAATAATAATAATCAATAATCGAAGCAAGCATTCTCACAAATGAAATAAAGTCACATGAGGTTTTATGTACAAATTAGTTCAATCAAAATAAATAAATTGTTTAAATAATTTCATGAATAAAAGAATAAGAAAAGAAATGGTAACGAGTAAAAAGAAAGGTTAAATAAGTGAGCAGTGTGAATATCGTTAAAATAGAATGTGCTTCGATAAAATAATAATAACCACAATAATATTAGTCAAAAGGCATGTGCAATTTCAAGATTACAATAAATAAATAATTAGCTAAAATTCAAGTATAAGTTTCTCAAAAAGTAACAAACTGTTAGGTTAATTTGAATAATGTAAATGAGATCGAGCATGTCTCTACGGTTAGAAATTAATTGATTCGCTGAAAATATCTGATTCATAAAATGGTGGTATTTGCAGTCACATGGTTTTAAATAATTTGAAATTTGACAATAAAATAAAATATTGAAACTAGCGTGTCTCCAAAAGAATTGAAATAAACTTTGTTAGTGCACGTGCGTTTGAGTATCTACATGGGGGCCCTGTTTTAAAATTCTTTCAATTACAAAAACGTGCAGTTTCAAACTATACATGCTGGTTGGAATAAAATATCAGTACTTGTAACCTCCTGTTTGAATACAAAACAATTAATTAAAACTTAATTAGGCCCTACTTGAAATAATTAATTAACTTGACCACCAAACACGTGTTTTACACGAGTGTTTTCCTAAATGAACAAATTGAAACAAATTGAATTATACAAATGAATAAACTAATTAAACGATATGAACTGATCTCTTGGGATATAATAATGCCTAACCGATATTAATAAATAAATTAGAAATATTGGAATAAACGAACAGTTACTTACATATGTAGTTGGGTTATGTTATAAGATTCGATTGTTTAAAATAACAACAAAGACCAGCTGATCGGACTGTTGGTCCGACTCGCACCACTGCCACTTGAAAAGTAAAGTGAAGTGAACATGACTGACTGACTGAATTTCTCGCTCACTGATACATGTGGTTTTATGACATTGACAGAACTGACGTTTCTAGCTTTGAAAGCTCGACAAATAAAAAATTGGGTGCGTTTCTCGACTCTAAAGTTTACAATTTGAACCATGCGCAGTTGTTATATGGTTTGGGTCCTTTCAATGCAATAAAAATTGACGCTACCAAAAAAGTCGCAAATTAGGCCTTCGGAAGAAACAATGAAATGAGAACTTGAAGCCATGACAATGATTAAAAATTATAAGATGAAACCGTCACGCACTCTTTGTGAAGTTTTAATAGAAAAAATCACTCCTAAGCCCATTCAGAAATTCCTTATTGCAGTAATATCTCTCACTAAGTATCACATTCCTCAGTCTTCCATACTGTTCCTGGAAAAATAAATGTCCCTTGAAATAAAACACCTAATATTTAAATCCCAGTCACCTTCCTTCCCTCGGAATCGTATAACGAATCGCGAAATGGCATTCCGAATCGCTTATCCTGACACCGCTCCTAATACCTCGTACAACAGGCATCCGCTGCTGGGAGTCAACCCGTATTCCACCACAAAGAGAGCACATTGCGATAAATCGTTGACGCTCTTATTGCTGCACACTGGTTGCTGGCAAAGCGACGTCAGTTGGGGATTATTTGTTTCTCGTCTCTGATTTTCAATTCATAATTCATGATATGCTAAGCTGGAGAGCTGCTGTCTGATACCCCAAAGTAATACTCACAGGTGATAGATATTAAGAAACACGGTGAGATGTCATTTTAGGAGAATAGTTATTCTAACCACAACGATATTTGTAGAAAATCTTCATGCGGTTGTAAATATTCCTTCTAAATGGCGACGTTTATTAAAAAACTTTGAATTATTCTACTCACAGAGAATCAATTTTCAACAAGATCAAAACACAGTCCAATTGTATTGTTGCGTAACTTCTGATGGAGCCATGTCTTCCGGAGGCTCTCCAATTGTCAGCACGGGTTTCTTCAAAGGCACAACCACAAACCTAGCGGCTTTAATCCCATACACTGCAGAGTCGCTTGTCTGGCTTTCAAGTTGATGTTGTCTACACGAATAAGGCTTTTGATTCGCTTGACCACAGGATACGAATCGAAAAATTATTAAGGTCATGCTTCTCAGATCCACTCATTAGACTCTTTAGAGATTACCTTGCTGAAACCCAAAACTGAATCCTAGAAGAAGTTCCAAAACAATGACAACATCAATGTCTTCTTTTGGAATGTCTCGTAGGAACCGCACCAAATGAGCAGCAGGGTGTGGACCAAAACTGACTTCTGAAATCCTCAACAAGAAAACTCGTTTATCCCCAAATATCCCCCCAAAATACCCCCAACTCCTCAATATGACCAATATGCGATTAAAAGATACTATTGGTCTGACAAAGAAAGTGAGATTTTTCTTTTTACTACCCCTTTCCATTGTCCCTTTCCAAACACCCTGTATCAGTCGGGTCTATATTTATTTATGCACAAATAAAGGGCGACAAGTTTTAAGTCGAGCATTAACTGCATTCACAACTACTCAAATTTAAATCCAAAATTCTTGTTCGTCTATTTCTCCATTAACCACACCTGCCAGTCCTGTAGGAGCACAAGTGTCCCAGACGTAATTTTCAGCTCATATTTCACTGTTTCCTTCATGCTTTGCTTTTTTATGGTACGGTGTTGCATGACAAAAGTGACTAAAGCTCCGGCATTAGCCTGTTCGTTGTCGTTTCTCCCATTAGGCGTGCCGTCACTCTCCTGTGTACGCGATCCGGCGGTTTGTTATTTCATCTGCGATGTCTGCGAGCATCGCAGATTGGCGTCGTGAAACAAATAAGGCGTCACCTGGGTGACACCAACCTAATCCCAGGGCTTGGAGCGATCACCCGATATGGGGGGTGTTAAATATACTGAATATAAACAGGAGATGTTGTTTTATGATATAACTCGATATAACTGGAGAGATGTTTGAGAATAATAATATTTAATAGTCAAGTAGGGATAAACTACCTGATTTCAAGTTGATACAAGTTCGAACCCTTTCTTTTGATTATGAAAAATTACAAAACTAATCAGTCGCCTGAAGACCTCAAAAGACCTCAAAAAACAATGTAAATAGTTTGGTCTCATTCTGAAGAGTGGTACGACACTTTAGCTTGGGCTTAGCTACTGATCGTTCCTGTTGGAGCTTATAAAGATTTTTATATTCGTTTGAATTGAGTTTCTTGGTAGATTCTACCTTGTCCTTAGCCTAGGACTGGATACATACACAAATCGCCTAAAATTTTTTGTGTGGGGATGTACCGACGACTGCGTAACATGAATTCCTGAGCTGGAGTGTGCAGCGCTGGCTCGAAGAAGAGGTTCTTCTCAAGCCTGGGCCTTCACGCAACAACTTTCCAAGCCAAAATCTATGCCATAGAGTTCTGTGCGCAGATGCAGGAACAGATGCACTGCCAACGCAGATCAATAAAGTATTTTCAGACAGCCAAGCGGCTTTAAAAGCCCTTAGCTCAAGCCACTACAAATCCAAGTTGTCTGGAACTGCCAACTAACTCTGAATGCCATAGCAAGGAGCAACGAAGCTACTCTGATTTGGAGTCCCGGCCATGGGGGATACGGAGAGAACGAACTTGCCAACTTCTAGCTAGGAAAAATGTCAAATCCGAATTTATCGGACCAGTACCGGCATTTGGTATATCATCGAATATTGTCAAAACAACAATACGCAACTGGGATAAGAGGGAAGCCTTCCAGCATTGCCAAAACTGACCAAGATTGGACCATTCGAAGACCTTTATACAGGGCACGTCGAAAAAATAGGTCAGAGAGAAACTATTGGAGTTTAACAGGAAAGAACTGAAAGCCTTAATAGGCTTATATACTGGGCACTGCAAGTTGAACCATCACAGGATGGGTTTAGCGAGCACCGCTGAATGCCGCATGTGCTTGGAAGATGAGGAAAACAGCAAAACACATCCTATGCGAGTGTCCCGCATTGGGGAAGAACCAGACTACAAACCTTAGGGAGAGACTCCCTTATACCGGAGGGCATGGATACATTGCCAACAGTCAAGATAGTTAGCTTTCTCAAAGAGGCTGACCTGACGGGGTCACAAGATACCTAGATTTGGATTCCTCGAAAGTGTTCAAAGAAGAATTGCTGAGTGACTTGCGTGGCCTAGTGGTATTCCGCTGGCTCACGAAGCCATAGATCGCGGGTTCGAAACTCACCTCGGCCCGCTTTACTTTTCAGATTCATTTTCGAATGTCTGTGAAAAGTAAAACAAGCGATCGAAGGTTTTAAAGGCAAATATAATTTAAAAGTGTGTGTGGCTAAAGAGTTCGTGCTCAAAGCCAATTTACCAGAGTGGAGCGACTATGTCTTACCTACACAGTTAAGACCGATGCTCCCTCTTAAAAAAAAAATAAAAAAAAAAAAAGAATTGCTGCACAGCATCAATGAGACAAAACAACTGGTCTTCACACTATGAAAACTGTATCCGCGAATAGTTGAAGCTAAACACATACACAGCCTTAGCAGTTCTAAAAACTTATTCGAGATGTGGCTATTTACTTACATTATGAAAGTGCACCACCGTCAAATTTTCTGTTGTGAACTGATCGTGTCTTACCTGAAAGAAAAAAAAAACGTTTTAATGATGAATTCATTTAAGTAACTGAAATAAATATTAATATAAAACGCGAATCACTGAGCAAGAGGCGAAACAGCGTTATCTGCTTTCACCCTTCACTATGCCAAGGCATGACGGTAACCAAGAGAGCTGCAACTGAAAGAGTAAAGCAGTTTCTCTGGAAATATGAACTCTGCCTCTGGTCGGGTTGATATTTGACTATTCTCATTGCTTCAGCCATTTTAGGAAATTATGGTAATTATAGAAAGTACGAGAAGTATAGGACGTAACGAGATCCGAGGATTTCGTTATAAAAATAGACAGGAAGCAAGATAAAGAGATCACGCAGTTTTTCTAGAGCCGATAGAAGCGGTTGTCACCGTCATAGCTGCTTTAAAAGAAGACGACCGAGCTGCATTCGGCAATCAAGCCCCGATCCCAGAGTTAATTGCAACCTCTGTCTCCCATCCTCCGTACTGGTGAATTGAACCAGTAGGTAAATCCCGGCCACTGCGGTGAGGCTAAGTCTGTGAGGCCCCTTACCCGTCCTGTCTCATATCTGGTGATATGAGTCTCGGGAAAACCCGGGAAACCCCGCAGAAGAAATCGTACGCAAACGACTGGCATGGAAAGAGGCAGTGGTGCTCCGACAGCATTTCTCTCCGTTACCGCTGAGCGCTAGCAAAAGCGATCTCCGTGGTAGGACGAAGACATCACGGAACGCCCAGCTAATCGGAGAGAAGCTACGTTCCCGCTCACGAATGGATCGACCCTGGCAAACTTGTCACCGCCACTGACCGATAGAGCATACCGTCTTTATCATTAATTTGTTATGATGGTTATTTTTAATATTGTAAGTAATTTAACTTGTGTAAAGGGCTCTTCAGGGCCAAGAATCTTCCAGTTTTATTTTGCCCCTTATATTATTCATTGCAGGCAATCGTACATTGTTAGGTTTTGGCCATAGATATTCTTGCCTACACGTTCGGCAAAGCGCATCTACATCTCGAGCCCCATCAAGGGGACTGGACTACATGAAGTGCCTGCCGTCTTAGTAATTAGTGCAGACAGAAATACATCATCAGAAGCTGCAAACGTAATACATACCGTTTAGATTCGGGGCAGTCATGAGTGCAAGCGAACAGAGGGATTACGTAACCGCTTGCTTTGATATTACTAAAGAATAAATATCATTCAGAGGTAGAAAGATGTAGAGGGACTCATAAGTTATGGGTTCAAGGGCATATGCATAGTTCAACAGAAATGAACACATACACCGAGACTATTTAAAATAACTTAATCAAGGACTAGTCAGAGATGCTCGTCACTATAACCAAAGAGAAATCAAACCCATTCGCCAGAGCCGTCTGCAACCTCCAGATACGAAAGGTGATAGTCCCGAGGAGAACGGCGGAATGTAAAGAGGGATGTAATTGACTCCTCATGAACTACTGCAGTTGCCTTAGAAAGATAAGACTTCCGTCAGCCAGAGAAGCAATTATGGGTTTAACCTGTGAAGATATTGGATGCAAAACACCGACAAGCGTCGATTAACCATTAGACTTTTATACAGAGGATACACTCCAAGCAGCCAAAATCAGCGATTCATAGAAATTGGTGCAGACGATCAACCAAAGACGAGACGACTTTCAAGAACTTGAAACAACCTTGACTGCAGAAGCGAAAATTGCTCGTTCAGCGCAGTTCGTTCTCAGCGAAAAAAATGGTCCACGACTTAAAAACCGTTTTAATGTTTTGATTTCTCGATTACTTGAACATCCCTGGCTTCAAACCGTCTAATCAGTGCGACTACAGTCACCAGGGTGACTATCAAAGATTGCTCTTTCCATGACTTCACTCAGAATGACAGGTCATACGCGAAAATATGCGCATCTAGTGTATGTCGATTCCGGATTGAGTAGAGAGACGCAGCCCATATACTCTTCAATCTATAGCTGCACCACAACACTTGAGTTTAGGAATGTCAAGTGCTCTCTATATCATTGGTCAGGCTAATTAATTATTTTTTATTTTATTTTAAAGTATTAACTTTAAATATTGGCGCCCAACGTGGGAACCGGTATCAATCACAACTTTTACAACACGGTACATAATATTTCCTACTTGAGGTTAATCTATTGCAACCTTGTCAATTTTAGGCTACTGGAGACATCTTTGTTGGGTGCGACTCTGTTTAGAATTTTCAATATTCATTCATAAAATAGTGAATTGTAGGTCAATGAGTATAAAGCACACAGAGTGCAATTGCTAGCCTGTTAGGTGGGTTCGGAGAATTCCTCCATCGCCCATAACAGTTGTCATGCTGGCAGTGCCCGAAACTCCAATCGAGAAGGAGCTTCCAATATCCAACAGCAGAGCCTTCCAGAGTACCAAATCAAGCACAGACACGTGTTTCGTTCTACTGGAACTCATCAGTGTGCTGCATCTGGAGTGTCTGGAGGATGCTGTCGGATGAACGGAAACTGGGGCCTCTTAAGGCAAGAATTAACACGGATCTCCGTGTGGTGTAAATAGAGCGACATCTAGCGGTCAATTCAAAGAACTAACCGTGAGTTCACTCTAAATTAATTGCAGTTTCAGACACTACCAAAGCCGGTCGATGACAATCGAATAATGAAGAAGACAGAAGGCAAGTATGCTCAACGATTAATTCATAAAATAGTGAATTGTAGGTCAATGAGTATAAAGCACATTAGAGTGCAATTACTAGCCTGTTAGGTGGGTTCGGAGAATTCCTCCATCGCCCATAACAGTTGTCATGCTGGCAGTGCCCGAAACTCCAATCGAGAAGGAGCTTCCAATATCCAACAGCAGAGCCTTCCAGAGTACCAAATCAAGCACAGACACGTGTTTCGTTCTACTGGAACTCATCAGTGTGCTGCATCTGGAGTGTCTGGAGGATGCTGTCGGATGAACGGAAGCTGGGACCTCTTAAGGCAAGAATTAACACGGAACTCCGTGTGATGTAAATAGAACGACATCTAGCGGTCAATTCAAAGCTGCTGTTTTGAATTGTGAAACCTTCTGTCTTCTTTCAATATTCATTTCACATAGCCTTTTAAATGTGTCTACATAATATGTTTATTTGTATCCTATATTTACTGACCTTTGTCAGATTGATCAGTTTCAGAATACCTTCATTGGTGCATAATGGAAAATGAAACGTTTCAACGACTAGAAGTTACCCTGAAACGAGCAGTACAACCAAGCAAGGTGGAGCATCTAACAACAATAGTTTTTCTAGTGATTTGATAATCCTGGTTTTTTTTATTAATTATCTCTAGTTTTTTAATAAGGATTATACAAGCTGCAAGTATAGAGGAGTATATTACCGTCTCCTATTAAAACATAATTTGAAAACCTCGGTTAATTTACGATCGAATCAGGAAAATCATCTAAAAATAAGAGGAACAAAAAACCTCTACTGAACTAGGAAATTTTTAATCAAGTTCTCCGGATTAATTATTAAACCGCTATACTAACCAATATAAAATTGATTAAAAATGAAAAAGAGCCAGTAGTGGCCAGTAAAAAATTAGAATCCCCGTAGGGGATTAAGCAGGAAGCGGATAACAAAGAAAACCGCATGGTCCATACGATCCGATGTGCATTCAAAGTCCTTTCCATGGACGACATCGATAGCGTCCGAACTGGTCGAATAGATTTTCCAGGTCAATCGGCTGAAAGCGCAGTTACCGTGCATTCAAAGAATGTTTTTGTGCCCATATGAAACTCGATGATCGACTGCAGCTAGCTGCAGATTTATACGGCCAAAGCGAAATTGATTTATACGAGAGAAAACAGAAGAGTCATCGGATATATGCACGGTTCAATTGAAACTATTTGATTGTAAAAAGTATTCTTGCGCATTTGTCATAATAATGGAAATATTCCAGAAAATGGAATCAGGATCTGTGGAGATCATCTCCATTTACACATTTCATCAAACGAGTCACGAAGCAATCGATTTTCAGCTTTTTTTATCAATAACTGAGAACCACAAGAGCTTGGAAGGAGACAGCCACGTTTTCTAGCGCTATGAGCTCATTTTTGTTTTGTTTTGGGACCTTTATTCTGGGAATCCTGTATATTTGATACAAGAAAATACGCAAAGGGATTGCTTTCTTCACAGAGCTTGTTGTAAAATTATATCTGCTCTGAGTATTATTTACTGACAACATACGACTGCGGATTCGAAATTAAGTTAACCAAGAGTCTTCCAGGAAAAAACACAGCTTGTACGACTGCAAGGAGAGCCCTGAGCGCGCTCATCTTCTTACTAAGGCGCTTCCGGAGACAAAGCGTGAGGTGCGGTATCGCACAAACCACACTTTCGAAAATGCTTACCAAATAATAGAACCAAACAAAAACTTCACGAGGGAGGACTCTCATATTATTTGGATCAAAAGTTGAATCACTTGACCTATACTTCCTCAATTTGGACAACTTTTCAGCTACGACCACAGAATTTTTTGACAGATTTAAGACCGTTACATTGTATTGTGTTATTGGGGATGTATCTACACTATGACCTAGAAGATCTTTTGTGTTCTATTCGATTATAGCACCCCATTCTGTTCCAGTTGTCAAAGAAGATTTACGAGCTTCGATGGTTCTAAAGATAAGAGCCTTTTTCGGCTGGTTTGTAAAAACCTAGATAGCGGAATCATCTTTGTTGTACTCGACCAGATGATGTATTGGGGTTTCGTTCCACAGAATCTGAGGGTTTGGTCATTTTGTTAGACCAATTATAGCCGCAAGAAAACCTCTTTTTGCATTCTCCAACCATTTTTGGTGAGTTTGGTATTGCATTTCTCAAGCAACCAATTAATTTGGCCTGTCGTAATCCTGGAGGTATTCCCAGAGGTTCGCTCTTTGGGTTTCCTCTTCTTTCTTTTTATTTTAGTCCGCGGAAAGGTACTGGTCCTATGAGCGGCGTTCTTGCACCTCGCTTTGCTATGCAGTCATAAGGCACCCCCACACTATTTTTGAACTGATGTGCTTTAATGGCAGCTTGGCTATCCGTTTTTGAGACACATAATTTTCTCGGATTCGCTAGAAGGGAAAAAACGATAGTTTCGGAACGCATTTGCTCAAAGCACTTATTTTATTTACAGATAAACGCAATATAGTAAATGAAATTGCTATGGAAGAATAATTTTTTCAGCAGTTAAGCATGATTGGTGGTCTGTTTACTGCTCCTGAATCGAACTCTCTCTGAACAAATAGTTTCACATAAAATAAAACCGTGACGATTCGTTTCGCCCTTATATATCGGGTCGCATTTTGGGCTCCAGTATAAGAGAAGCTTAAATAAAGAGACAGGTCACGCCGGAAAGGGCCGCCTGCCAGACCCAATATCGAATGAACGTCCGGGAAAATCAAATAGAGTAAATTAGGGAGACGATCCATTCGGGTAAACAGGACTGTGTAGGACTATTTTCGTATTATTGAATCATTGCGAATGGGAGCTTATATGATTCATTTATAAATAAATATATATTTTTTATTGTATATAACATAATTATCGTTTGATATAATATGTTCTAAGTGATATAGTGTAATGTGATTTGAAGCCCAAATAAAGAAGATTTTTTTTTTTTTTTATAATTTAAAATGCACATGCACTGCAGGGAAATCCCTATGACGCTCTGGGAGCGGTGCATGAGCGGAGATGTCGATTCACGTTGGCCTTGAATCGCTGTAGGTTGTATACTTCGGGAAACACGTCCTTTGGAATGCTATTCCAAAGTGATGCGGTTCTATACATAAAAGAAGTCTGAAATAGGGTGGTACAAGGTGTAACGAGCTGAACCTGATACGGATGAGCGTCTGAGGCTCGGCGTGTATTTCTGCCCGGTCTTGATCTTGGTGGGATCAAGCGGGCCACGTCCCTTGAACACTTTCCATAAAAATATCTGTAAAACAGACTCAGGTCAGCTACTCTTCTCCGATGTTCGAGAGTGTCTAAATTTTTTGTCAAATCTGGGTCCCCAATCAAGTGTATGGCTCTTTTCTGGATAGAGTCGAGTAGTCTCAGCGTATGTTTAGGAGCTGAGCTCCAAACATGTGAGCAGTATAAGAGGAGAAGCTGTTGTGGTGTATAAAATTTCTTCGTGCGGAAGAGTGTTCCAAGTTTT
The DNA here is from genome assembly GCA_910589415.1 of Malachius bipustulatus. Taxonomy (NCBI): domain Eukaryota; kingdom Metazoa; phylum Arthropoda; class Insecta; order Coleoptera; family Melyridae; genus Malachius; species Malachius bipustulatus. The sequence goes on along the minus strand of OU342638.1, from coordinate 19,470,031 downwards.
TGAGAAGCACTCTTTGCCAGACCTGCAACATGATCATGCCAAGACATGTTCGCTCCGAGGCTCACTCCAAGTAAACAAAGAGATGATGCTGGAGTAAGAGAGTATCCCGCCATCACCATATCTGGTTCCAAAACGTTGGCCTTTTTGGAGAAGATGACTGCTTGGGTTTTTCCAGCATTAAATTGAACTTGGTTTCTATCGCCCCAAGCTAGAATGTCCCGCAAGTCATTGTTAAGGTACAGTACATGTATAGTAAAAACAAAAACAAGATGGAAATTGACCCCACTACCAGAAAAATGTGAAAGGATCGCAGAAGAAAAATTGGAATTACAATAAGGAAAACAAACAAAAAGGCTCTCGGCTCAGACGAAATACCATCAGAGATCATCAAGTCATACGTAGGGAGCAATAGACAAATCATACGTCATCTGTTTAACGCAGTATGGCACAGTATTCCAGCAAAATGTAAAGTGGCTACCCTGGTTCTTAAAGAAAAACCAACGAAGACAGATCAAGATATGGAGTACCGACCAATATTCCTCCTAAATGATTATTAGATCGTCAATAGGGGTTTAGAAGCGGCAAATCCATCAGAGACGCAATTAGAAAGATCCTGCAATGAGTAGAAAAAATAAATCAGGTCTCATATAGGCACAGAAGTGTCTACTCATAACACTAAATATAAAAAACGCATTAAACACAGCAGACTGAACACTGATCATAGAGGAACTGAGCAAGAGGCGAATAAAAATCGCGAAGGTACATAAAAACACAGTACAGCAAAATATACAAGACGACAAGTGGAGTCTCACAAGGCTCGGTACTGGGACCCACACTATGGAACGACCTCTAAGACCTACTACTAAGAACGCGTCGGCCGAGAGGAGTAAAACCGTAGCCTTTTAGACGATCCGGCCCTGGTCAAACGATCCAACCAACTAGACGTTCCAGTTCATAAAAAAACTTACTTACTACTCTAAACAACTGAAAAACTGTGACAGAACTATTAGCGGCATGGAGGAAATACCTGAGGAAAAGTCTGTCTGTCAAAATAATATCAGTTTAAATTACCATAGAAACAAGTCAGTCGATAAAATACTTGGGAATAAGATTCGACAAGGATGTTACAATCAAAAGCACGTCAAAGAGATAGTGACTAAAACTGAGAGGAAAGCATGGAACCTGATGAAAATCTTGATCAACACGGGGTTAGTCTCAAACAAGGTTCGGAGGCTCTATGCAGTGGTACCAATTTCCGTGGCACTATACGCGTCCCCAGCCTGGCTAAGAATATGAAAATAAAAAAAAATATACAAAAGACCCAGATGGAACGAATAACGAATGAAGAGACAGCAATCCATTAGAGTGTCCAGAGCTCACAGAACAGCAAAAGGGTCATGGTCATAGCTTCCTTTGGTACTCAGAGCATATGAGAGGGAAGACAGGATGAATGGCGACAGCAGAATAAAAGCCAGAGCACAACTATAGCAAACGTGGCATAACCGATGGGAGGAAACTACAGTTGCTGGATAAAGAGGCTAATACTAAGGTTATGGAACCTTAGGTAAAGAGAAAGCATGGGGAGTTAAAATACAACCTACATAGGTCCTTACCGGCCATGGAACCTTCAACCAGCATAAAAATAGTTCTAATGGCACCAAACTCCTCGTGATGATTCTGTCACCAGCACGACAAGTTCTCAACTGATAACGTTTCAAAAACAGGAGAGAACAAGCTGAGATACATACCGGGCATACTATCACGGTCGATATAATGATAGAGACGAAGACAGTATCGCACAAGACTTGCACATAAGTGGATGGCTATATAAACGAAGTAAAATGAACACCAAGAGAAACTACGAGAGGATCTAGAAGAAAACACCGCACAGAACATAGATCTCGACATCATAGGTGGACAGTTAAGAAAGAAGCAATAAAACAATACTAGATTACTAATTGGTTATAAGTCACAATCACAGGCTCATATAAGTCTCATCCAATAAAAGCAATACATCAAGAGATCAGATGAGTCTCAGGTAGTCGTCCAGAGGTATAAATCTGAGCCACAGCAAGGTTAAATTAAAAAGGTTTTGTCATCATCTCTGAGGCTTGATGTTGGTGTTCCACAGGGATCTATTCTGGGTCCCATTTTATTGCTGTTGTACTGCAATGATCTGACAGGTTACTTACAGGATGAGTTCATTTCACCTTTGATGTACGTGGATGACACTACAGTACTGGTATCATATACTGACCCTGCATATTTGCAGGGCATTTGCAGTTTTTCATCCTCGCCAACAGCTGCATCCACCTCGGGTTAATGTGACCCTTGGTGAGACTGTTGTGGAGCCCTGTAGTTCTTCGAGATTTTTGGGAGTTGTTCTGGACGAGTCATTGTGAGTTGTTTTTCAGGGAGTTGAATAAGTGCTGCTACCAGTTCCGCGCTATTAGGGAGGCTGTTGAGGTTTCCATGCTTCTGCGGATTTACTACGGCAGGGTTCAGTCTCGTGTTCTGGATGGTATCTTACTCTGGGGTGGCTCGTCTCATGCGATGGGTGTTTTTGTAGCGCAGAAACGTACAGTTCGTATTATTGCGAGGTTCCTCCTGAGGTGTCATGTGGGGAGTCGTTCAGACGGCTTCGTATTTTACCAGTGCAGTCCCTCTTTGTTCTTGAAGCACTCTGCCATGTTCATTCTTACAAAAAAGATTATTTTGTTAATTCGGACGTGCATGGTCATAATACCCGTATTAAGACACATTTGCATCTGCATGCTCGTCGGCTGAATCTTTCGCTGAAGGCTTATGACGCACTGGGGGTGAGACTATACAATTATCTTCCTCAATCCTTTAAAAATATAAAGTATGACAAGGCGTTCAAGAGAAGGGTCAGAGAACATCTTTTCATTCACTGTTTTTATTCTGTTGATGAATATTTTAGCTGTAAGTTTGACAGCGATTGATTTTTGGTTTTGAGCCATTTACCGTTTTCAAAACCCTGTTTTTGTACATTTAAATTTTATTGACTTGTCTTATAGCACTGAGCTCTTTAGATTAATATATTATGATTATTATTATTATTATTATTAAATTAGTCGTCGGTATTACTAAGATGGATAAGGTAGTCGCGCACAAATAATCTCTACTGTAACGACGAAGACCCGTGCCCGATGGTCTGTAGCGAAAAGCCACCGTGTGATCGTCTATTTACCTCTGGGTTTCCCTAATAGGACCGTTGTGTTTTCCGTAATTACGGGACTTAGCGATTTGACCCCGCGGCTACCTTACTGAATTGTCCTAAACCTGAACTACCTAAATTTTCCTTCAAATCGGTCGACGCGTTTAGGTACTTTTATTGTACCTAGCTATTATAATTACACCGGCTTAACTTTCACTTCGCGTTTACACCTGCTTGCCGTTTAGGTACCGTGATGCTTTTCCGGCCACCTTCTTTTATTAATTCGCTTTATCGATTGGTGAAGTTTTCATTTTCGTCTCTGCATGAATTTATTATGTGAAATCATGATTCCACAAAAATCTTCCACCCGGCGGTATCTAGGTCATCCTTTTCTTTCAATCGGTGCGAGGCGCTTTTATAAACACATCTGGCAATGGTTTGTTTACCCTTGCGGTGGCCGCTCTCTCGCTGTTTGTTAAAAGTGCTGGGACTCCACTAGCTAGAGCGCTTCTATTTTATGAATATTTAATGTGCTGGCAGGGATCGTTTCTATTGATGTGACGGCGCGTAGCTGTGTTTTAATTACCTTACCTAATTCTTGCACTGTTTACTTTTTCGGTTCGGGCTGATTTAATGAGGGCGATGGAATAATTTCCTTATCATCCTACCTAGGTGCGATCCATTTCACCACCAAAGTGAGTGTGTACCAAAATGAGAAAAATAAAAGGAAAAAATGACGAACTACTTCAAAGATAGAAAATAACATAAGAGGAAGACAAAGTATGCCGGAATAACACTGGAGTCCCACAAGACTCTGTTCCCGGACCTTTTTTCAAACATCCTGCACGATGGGGTACTACTGAAGAAAATTCCTGAAAATGGTAAAGTGGAAGTGTATGGTGACGATCTAGCAATTAATAGCTACCGACAGAACGGACGAAGGCCTGATGCTAACCACGAATTAAACGACAGAAAGGGCAAAGTGAGGAGCTGGCTAGAGATCAGGAGTGACGAAACAATTGAGGCGGTCATTCTAGTTGGAAGGAAAAAATTAGGGGTATCTATAACATTAGAAATGGAGACGTAACAATAGTTACCGTTACCAGTATAAACGTCAAATATATTGGCACGATCCTGGATAAAACAATAACATATAGTCCAATAAAGTCTAAAAAGTCATACGTATCGATTAAGAATACACATCCTTTTGATAGTTCGATTTATTTTGTTTCATATACGTGGTTTTTATAGTTACCGTCCAGTTTGTCTAAACACTCCATCCCGCATAAATAAGTATACGTCAACATTCGTTTTGAATGAGAATTAAATGCACGACACAGAGGATAGAATGTCATTACGTGAATAAATTTTATGTAGTTGTCAGTGGCTCTCAAACTGACGTAAGCGTTTCAATTAATTGTTTGAATGATTCCTTCAATAATTACGCTCGTTCACAACTTGACAATTAACTGTTTGACATTTTCTGGTGAAATTAAAAATATTAATTCGGACGGTTAGTGTGACGTCACATCTGACTTTTTAAAGTTAATCCTACTATAACAAGAATTTCACTACTTTTTGACGTAGGTACAACTGATGTGTCAAATGTCAAAGATGTTGCAGACCCTTTCAATTTAAAAGTTTTGGGGAGTATGGGGAAGCGGTCTTGTGAAATCGCATTTTAATAGTCTATACAAAAATTAGATGATATCACTCTTCATGAGTTTTCTAACAAATGATTTAAATGTTCAATTAACCCTTCAACAAGAACCCCTCATATAAGCACGCGTTCGAATATCTAAAACCACTACTTCCGCATGAGTACAGCGTGAGAATCACGTGGTGTTGGATATGGAGCTACTTATAAATTATTTAAAGGCACTCTAAACACCCTTTAAACATAACGCCTTGCTATAGTTTATAGAGCCGCGATTTTTGGAATGAGTAAAGGGGTGTTTAAACTTTCCAATGAAATGTAAATAAAAGTTCGCAATTAGGTCTGCCGCTAACTTTGAACAAGCTGGATGCTCTGACAATGAGCTGGTTTGACTTGGAAATCCAGTCAGACCATTATAATTGTCAAACAAAACATTACAACGGGGAATGAACTCCTATTAAACAAAAGCAACGAGTATGAGTTGTCTGCATAAACGTTCAAACGGTATAAACATACCTTTAAGGCGAGGGAGATGAAGTTTCGAGAGCTCGATTGCTCGGAAACTCGGAAACTCGGTAAGTGTACAGGTACATTAGCGGTGAGAGTAAAACATCTGTTATCCACTAATTCGACCTCAAATTGCACGAGAAAATACAATTCTCCCGCCAGATTCACCTGCACGGTAACGTTGGTTAGATGTATGCGTGTTATTAATTCAAGTCTCTCTGGATTCTTTCTTTTACTACGCGCAACTCCTGTGAATGCATTTGAAATTGGAATTGCTACTCTTACATACTAATACGGCGATTCATTTTGTCACGATTTATGTTTTGAGCTCGTATCTAATTAAACAATAAAAATTATTGTCTGGTTGAAATTTTTTATAGTTTCACTGTTTCGTCCTTGGCGAATAATTTGTTTCGTATTCTCTAAGATACTACCGTCTCCTACCCCTTCCTCTCCCTTTACACATCGGGAAGAAGGAAAAGGACACCTGACCGGAGAGACCACACAAAGAGTCGAAGTTTAACATCGAGAGAGAGTAGAGCTCGACAGAGTGCCGTTCGTACCATCATCGACGTTGGTTTAGACGCGTAGCCCTTTTACTCGAAAAGGAGCCGCGGATCGAGCGAGCATTCGTTATCGTTAATAATAATTAGTGGAGCAAAGTGAACAATAATAATAGTTATAACATCTCGCAAATTAAAACAAGTGCCCCTTCTAGTCGGACAAGACACAAGGTCAGTAATTTCGATAATTATTAATTAATTGTGTTCCTGTCAATCATTGGCAATTATAGCCTGGTCCTTCAATCATCCTATGAATTTTGATCCTTGTCATTACGTGGCGCTTCGTCATTAGCCCCTTTCAGGATCGAATCGCGTCGTTAACATTTTTAGCTCTTCGACGGGAGTTAACATTCACATTTTGTAGCATATCAATTCTCAATGGTTTTCAAAGCATTGTAGATTGCAGTGGGAGGCCTTCTGTAGGTGTGTATTGAGACCTGTTGAGATCTATTGTGCCCTTCCTATAGTTAGAGCTCCTCTTCCAGCTCTAGTTGTGTTACCAACTTCCAGAGACTATTGGGAGACTCTGGCATAGATCTATCAGCGCCTAGGCACAGGAACCGGGACCTAGCTAGTCCTTCACAACGGCATTCGTCGTCGTCTGCTGCTCCGACCCTGGTTAAGTGTTTGGTGTCAACAGTGTCCTGTGAGCAGGCCTACCGTTATCCTGAGTCTGGTACGACTGAGGCCTAGTAGGTTTGTCGTAAAAATTATTTTTACACGGTAAAAATGTAAAAACTCGGTTCTGCACTTGCTTTTAGATATTCATTTTGTATTATATGTCAATTCGTGCTTTAAAATACCCGTGCAGAGTCCAATTTGCTGCTTTACTTCCCTCATGAACTCTCAGTGACCTAGCTGTACTTTTATATCCTTTTGGACAGTGCTGAGACTTTGGTGGAGCTGACTGTTCCTTCTTTAGTAAGACCGTTAAGCGCTTAACAAGCCACCACCACTCATATTCAACAGCAAGAAGCTAAGCCTCCTTGGGATTTTGAAGCCTCCTCTTTAAGATTTTGAAGCCTCACTTGAGATTTTAACACTTCTTCTTTGGAATGTTTTTTTCACTGTAGTCATTCGCGACATTTAGGTACCTTTGAAAACTCCTACCTATAACTTCAATGAGGCTGCTCTAAGAACAAGATTGTGAACAGAGAAGGATAGATTGAAATTAACAGCGCGAAGCATTCTGCAGAGTTTGTAGTATTCACCATCAGAGTTCGTAAATCGAATTGGTGATTGTTCTAGACTAGACGTTACGACGAACAGTGAAAGTAGTAAGTCTCATAGATGTAATGATTGACATGAAAAAGATGACTTAAAGCCAACTAGAAAAATGTCCAACTCCCAAATGTCCAGTTACTGACGCCGAGGGTTGTATCATACGATCGATTGCATGATTTAGTACTCCATTTATGCGCGACAAACTCACAAAGCGGCTCTCGTATATTTTGCAAGCTTAATCTCCAAAACGTTTTCAATAAAAATCTCTCCCTTTATTTACAGAGTTATTGATAATACAATTACTTATAATCGAGTTTTCATTACACGGCAAAGTTATTTCTTCTTAATTTTTCCTAAGCCGATTAATTAATTTTAACTTTGCGATGTGAACAAGAAAAAAAGAATTAATCACTTCAGTATTGTCAGCATGGATTCTCAATTGGAGCGATATGTCACGTGCGACAACTTCATGTGGCTTACTTAGGGATTAAGGATATCAGGATATTCTAGTGGAAAACAAGCAGCGTCTGCGAAGAACTGATGAGGATGTGAACAAGGGATAAACAAACTCCTAAATCGCGGCTCGAGCCGTATATCATATCTATGTCGATGTGTTGCAGGCGACGTGAAAGGGCATTTATTTGATCAAGAATTCTATTATCTAGCTTTTGTTTCTTTTCGCTCCACTTTCATCTCTTTAATGATAAAACTGTATCTGAATTATCTAACACAGAACTGGTGATTTAGTATTTTTTGGCACTTGAAAGTTATCCTTGTTAGGGTTTTACTTGTTAGATTACATACCTCATTGTTATTAGACAATGTCGGGATTCTTCATTCTCTTTCTTTCCTCAGTCTCCTTTTTTACAGAAATTTCATTATAAATTTTTACACGTCAATAATAATAATTGATAAATAGATAAGACAATTTACTCTTTAATTATTGTTTATCTCGCTTGCTGAGTCGCCGTTTATTTTGTGTCTTCAATTTTGATCGAACATACTGTAACGTACACCTTGTACGTACCGTCTAGATGCCAGCAACACGGAGACAACGGCGGGCGCGCGCAGTGAGTGAGTGATAGTGGCGTTTAGTGCAATGCAACACGGCCGGCTGGCGGCCTCGAGTTTCGTAACATCGATTGTCGAATTCCAACCTGGAACGGAGGTGAACGCGCTTTCACCTTCTTTTCTCTCCTGGAATTCGCTAGAGGAAGGTCGTTTCCGCAAACACAGGGAATTTTTAGCGAAATGGCGTTGTGAACTTTCACTTAAATTATTATAACCATCCCTCACGTTTTTGGCTTGGTGAGTGTTGTAGAATGATTTTGTTAATTGTGCTAGAATTATACAGATCATATTTTCATAATACCGTATGCTAATTTTAATTACAGCTTTTAAATCCGATCGAGTTTCGCTTCGCATGTAAAATTTGTCAGTCACATTTTTTGATCTCAACCTATCTTGAGGACGGGACATAATTCTATGTACCCTTGACAAGCAGACTCGATCGGACCGTTCATTAATGCAAGAGTGTTTCTGATATCCATGAAATTACAGCTTTTTCCCTGGAGGCATTCTTTTCCCTGGAGGCATTCTTTTCCCTACGGATTGATTCTTCCTGGTTGGCAACTTTTACTCCCGGAACCAACTCTTTCCTGGAAGCAAGGTTCTTCTTCTAACAAGAAGGCAGCACATGGGTTGTACCTGAAACCAAGTTTACCACCAGCTAAACTTTCACCGTCGCTCCGAAGACCCTACGAAGCTAAGTGCCATTGCCTACCAAGTTTTAACCGATCAGTTCATTCAGATTCTACACGCTCTTGTTCCTTATTGTTGTTAACCGTGCTCAAGTTAATATTTTGTGATAATAACTGTGATTTATTTTAATAAAGAGTACCTGTTGTTCTGCTGACCTGCTTGTTATTGTTGACCCTCTTGGACTAGCGACTCAACTCTACGACCCTGGTTAACTTTTATAGTCTCATGCTCTCAGCGACTATTGTTCCCCTCTAAGGGTAATAATAGTTCGTTTCAAGTGCTGTTTACTCAAAAGTAGTCAAAAGCATTGGGATGAAACCACCGTGTGGAAATCCTCAAGAAACTTTCAAGACATTTCGATTGAAATATCCTCCAGGAGTAAGGTACAACCAAAGCACTCGTTCATGAATATGATGACACCGTGAAAGAATATTATGAGGCCAGGTTTGGGCCTTATACAATAATTATTATTATTACGGGTGTTCAGAATGTGTACCTGAAAAGTTGGTTGCAAACAATAAACCTAATCTTTGCGTAAAATTCAAACCAACGCAAGCAATCAGGTTCATTTACCATCCCTCCTTCTCCTGCCACCCTCATCCCCGTTTTCACGAAGAAAATCGGACATTCGTCTGGTCAACTTCTGGTCGAGACACAGTCATAGCTCATTCACGTCGGTTCCGCTACGGTCCTTCATGAATAACTCAAAACTCAACCTAAATCACTCAAATTAAATCTCTCAACTCATTAACCGGTAATTAAAATGACTAGCGCCTATAATCGGTTGTGACATCAGCATTCCGAGAATTCCAGCGACTGGCCCCCTTTCTCTAAGGTGAGTGCACTATTATTATTTTTTATTGCCTTGCTTTTGGTCTTAAACATCAAATCACAACAACGGGCCCATAACAAACGTGATGAGGACATCATGATCAAAATGAGCCCATGAGAGAATCCGATTTGAAAGCGTTGAATATTAGTTCAACTTTTCTTGATGATTGATCATGACGTTGTATAATTTACGTTAAGGGGTATAGACGTACGACTTCCGGCATCAGCCATACCTTGGACGATATCCTTACACAGCAACCTACCACGGTGGGGCCTCAGCAAATCTGCTGAAACTGTCATCATCCAACAGCCAGGCTTCGTTTTCACCTGGGTAAGATTACCACATCTGCATCAGTCATCAATTTCACCATACAACAGAGCCATTTCGGGATTAGTTTTCTCACAATCATAGCATCCGCATACCAATATAAAGACACCGTTTGTAACGTACACCTTGTACGTACCGGCTAAATGCCAGCAACACGGAGACAACGGCAGGCGCGCGCAGTGAGTGAGTGATGGTGGGTTTTAGTGCGACGTAAACACCGGCCGACTGGAGGCCTCGAGTTCGTCGAGCCTCGTCGACCTCGACTGTCAAGTTGCAATCAGGTGCGTTTCATCATCATACCTGCGTTTTCACTTTCTTTCTCTCCTGGAAATTCGCGGATGAAGGTTCCGCAAACACCTTAAGTTTCCTGAAATGGCGTCGTGAACTTTCACGTGAATTATTATAAGAATCAACTACGTTTTTGGCTTGGTGAGTGTCGTAAAATGATTTTCTTAATTGTGTTAGAATTATACAGATCATATTTTCTTAATACCGTATGCTAATTGAACGTCTAAGTGCAGAAAGGGAAGTACTTCAAAATATTAGTTCTGAGAAAATCAATATAAACTGGGTAGGCACTGCTCTTAATCTGCATCGACGCATTTTTTTTATTAATTAATTGTGCCATGTAAATAAATAATTATTATGAAGAAGAGCGAGTTTCACTTTGTGTGTTACCTTATCTGTGCCATTATTATTTTTAAAATCTCGCAAATGTAAAACTATTAAGAGCAGAAAGGAAAGTATTGTTGTAGTACTTCCCTTTCTGCATCAAACGGGATTTTCTGCGTAGCCTATAAGAACAACTAAATCGCATCGGATGACTTTCTTTTCTGCGCCAAACGATCGGGCTAGGTCGAAACTATATGAAAGCATGTGTAACTCATTTTTCGTTAAAATGTCAGTACTTCCCTTTCTGCACTTAGTCATTCAATTAATTACAGCTTTTAAATCCGATCGAGTTTCGTTCCGCTTGTAAAACTTTGCCGATCACATGTTTGATCCCAACCTATCTTGAGGACGGGACATCATTCTATGTACCCTCGGCAAGCAGACTCGATCGGACCGTTCATTAATGCAAGAGTGTTTCTGATACCCATGAAATTACAGCTTTTTCCCTGGAGGCATTCTTTTCCCTGGAGGCAATTTTTCCCTGGAGGCATTTTTTTCTTGGAGGCAATCTGTTTCCTGGAGGCCATCTTATTCCCTGAGGCACCTGCCTTTTCCGTGCCAAGCAGATTGTCCGGAGCCAAACATGAAGATCCAGGCCACTTCCAGCTAGACTTCTGAAGAGCCAGACGAAGCTAAGTGCCTTGTGAACATCCGACCAATTCATTCTGCTCAACCGCACGCTCTGTTCTTTTTAATTGTTAACCGTGCTCAAGAGTGTCATATTAATAGCTGTGATATATTTTATATTTTTCAATAAAGAGTACCTGTTGTTCTGCTGACCTGCTTGTTATTGTTGACCCTCTTAGACTAGCGACTCAACCTACGACCCTTGTTTTTTTTCTGTCTCATGCTCTCAGCGACTATTTTTCCCCTCTTGGGGTTAAATAGTTCGTTTCAAGTGGCGCCCAACGTGTCTATCTGCCAATAATTCGTTTCAAGTGGCGCCCAACGTGTCTATCTGCCAATAGTTCGTTTCACGTTTTTTAACAGACCTAAGGTACCTTTTTTTTTTAACTTCTGCAACTCGCACCTTATTACCTTTATCTGGGAAAACTTATAATTCCGACCATAAACCATTTGAAAGTTGTCGTCCTTCGACGGCTTTGTAGTTGATTTAAGTAGCCTGGGTGTCATATTTTCCAAAACTGTTGCTGCATCGAATGCACAACTTACAAAACTTTAATAAGGATACGACACTTTTTCGAGTACGAGGGCGTGAGTTTAGAACTCCTTCTATTTGAATTACCGTGTTTAATTATTCATAGGTGAGTTGATTGTTTCCTATTATGCATGCTTCAAATTATGCTTCGCACTCTTCACACCTGCCTCTCATCATAGCCCACCGATTACAGGGGAACAGCTAGGGATAATATGAAACTTATACTTTCTTCAGATCCATACAGCTCAAATTCATTTTTATGACTTTGAGAACTCTAAAATTTTAATTTGTCGTCGATCTGATTCTTAGCCTTTTTAAAAGTAGAACCATTATCATAATAAATCTTTAGAGGTTTACCTCTTCGGGATATAAATCGCTGGAAAGCTGCTAAAAATGTTTCAATATTCAAGACAGTAACTCCATGTGAAGCGCTTTCATGGAAAAACATATTATGACCAATGCAAAGTACGACTTGATTACTAAGGTTTTCCTCAAACGAGATTTTTTGATATAAAATGGTCACAAAAATCCATAAGCAGTGCGCTAGAAGGGCCGTACGCTACTACTTACTCTGTTCTTTATTCAAGAACCCAGTAACTGCTTCGAGAATTATTTGGCCTTGGCCTTAAAACACGTTACCCACTTGCGCAAAATCTTTTTTGACCCCTCAAGGAGCTCACGATCCAAAATTTCAAATTCATATTGCTCAAGACCTGTTTTGGTCAGCATACAATAATCCCAAGTGTTCATTTTTAATTATTAAATTCGTTATAATATAGTTGATGTGTGTAGGCTTTCATGGCTGGCTTCAATTGAAATCAGGGTTGATTCCGAGCTCTTTTGCCGTGGGTCCATGGAGATTTGCTTCGAACGTTTCCTCTACAGTTGCGGTAGAGATCATCAGCGGCTACGTGTACGCAAGCGGCTCTTCGTGTTCAATGACAACTGACTGCACGGCTGGAAGAGCGCTCCCATTTAAGGTCTATTTACATCTACTGGCACGGACACGGGCCGGGTGTACAACGTGCATTTTTATATAAATAAATGGATTTTGGCTGCATTTATATCAAGGCTTTCGTTGGTAATTATTATTTATTTTCATTATTAGAGGGGTTTATCAGGAGTGATACAGTTTTTACGGCGGCGATAAACGCGTTATCTCCACCAGCACCGGCTACATAAAGAACGCCAGGTGAAAGACTGACCAGAGAGGACCGCGAGGAATTGACTTCCGAACAACTCTCTCTCTCTGGGTGAATTGAGCTCGGAGATCAGCTGGGGCATGTAGTGAGTGCTCCATACAGTATACATAGCCGGACACGGTAGGTCAATGAACTGAGTTGAGCGCTATAACTCTGAGCGCGAACAGAGTGAAGTGAGCTCTGGCCGACGACCGATCAGTACAGGGAATCGACCGGAACTGCATTGAGGTTCCGGTAGACCCCTTCAGACATCGCATCCAATAATACCCGCCCCGGTGTTGCAGTGAGATACCGGGAGCGGACTCTGTTTCAGATAGCACCCGTCGTCGGAGGATATTTCCCTAAATAGCCCCCGGCGCGTGTTCCGGGGACATCGGTGATCGACACGCACTGCACGGCTGCGAATGGGCTACTGGCGCTGGATGGTGGCCCGCGAGCGGATCGACGGTGATAGCGAGGAAACCGCCAATAAGCTTAGCATACGCCTCGACGCGGCTATCTGTGGCCAATCAGACCAACCGTGGAGGACGAGAGCCGGCCCACTCAAGAATACAGGACATATTAGTTATCAATATTAGCATAGCCAAAATAAACATTATAAATTTTAATCGACTTGTCGCGGGTACAAAGGGGCAGATATCCATCCCTGGGAACTCACCTCAAGATTCAGAAAATCCCGTTACAAAGTGCACTTCCACGTTGAACACCCGGCCCGTGACCGTGCCGTTAGATGTAAAGAGACCTTTATAGGGTGATGGTCTGGTCCATCACTTGCTATCTCCATTATTGCATCGGTCAAGAGGCAGGAGGAAGGAATGAAACAGCGGAGGATTTGGTAGACCTACATGAGTCAGCGTCTGACTCAGAAACTTATGCCATCATCAGAGAGACCGGCCGATGCAACAATGGAAATAGCGAGTGGAGGGGTATGACGTCACCAGACCATCAGTCTATAAATAGAAGCGCTCTTCCAGCCACAAGCCGTGCAGTCAATAATAAGTGAAGACGAGGAGTGGAAACATCGCTTGCACAAGCGTAGCCGCTGATGATGTCTACCGCAGAGCTGTAGACGGAACGTTCGGAGCAAATCTCCATGGACCATAGCAAAACAGCCCGGAATCAACTCTGATGCAGTATACAGTTGACCTTCAACGTGCATAATACACCCGTCATCAACAAATGGAGGACAAGGCTTTCAAAATGTGTTCGAATCCACGCCCTCGTTCCATTTTTTGATGTATTTTAAAGCGCATTCAAGTTCTTTGATACTTAAATTATTTTTGACCTTACCTTGATGAGAATTTAGGTCGGCAGGGGTGTACTACGTAATTACACTCAGTAAAACAATAGGAAGTGGTCGCTAGTTTAGAAAAGTCTTTTGAACTTTTTAGAATATTACAAGAATCAAAAATTACTGATACAATCATTGTGTGTTTGAGCCTAGAAGTTTCTTCGGTGGGCTTTCGCGAAGACGAAACTTGATAAAGACGGTAGCTAAAGCTCAAGTCCCAGGTACCAAGAAGCAGTTACGCCGAATTGCAGGTCTATCAATTACTTTCGAAGGTTCGTAAGAAATTATGTAGCACACAGTCATTGGTACAATTAGATGACCCCCCATTTGTCCTGAACAAGTTTTGTCTGCACATTTTATTTGTATCTGACTTACCAACATAGTGCGTCGATTAAAATGACTCACCCTGTACAAATGCAATAATTAAGCAACAAAGTTGTCAGGTCAGGATATCTTAACTCAAATGATTGAGTCAAACTACTTAGATCAGAGAGCATAAAGTTTATAACCGTCTTTATTAGATCTAGTTCAAGATAATGAGAAATTTCACTTAGTGCTATTTGGTCCTCTCAGTGTTAACTCTATCTATTACTGACATTACAGCTGGAACATCTATTCTCTCTACTTGCAGGCATAAATGGTTGACTGTGTCGTAAAGTCAGATCCTAATTTTTATAACAGGCGTTAAAGTTAACCAAAACCAACTTTAACGTTAACAATAAACTTTATCAATTGCTTATTAATTTCAATGACCCTTTTTGATTTACTAAACTTCAACGATTAAGCTCCCTTCAATGTAATGCTTGATCTAAGATCCCACTGAAAAGATTCGTTCGTTTAAAGTTGGAAAGTCATTTAAGTTGCGAATTGTGCCGCCCTTAGAAATTCATAACGACGCGTCCGAATTGAGTTTCAATTAAGCCGGTAAATGAGTAAAAACTTAATTTTTATTTTCGACGGCCCTATTTTCCCTTCTTATCGGGGTGAGCGCACGCCGACAGGACGGATACTGACGGGGAAATCGCGCAAATAACTCTGATTGAGTTGTGTGCTATTGGAAATTTTCGGTCGGAAACTTTCAAGAGAAAATAAACATGCGATTTAAAGGCTTCGTTTAAAAATTTTTACCATTCATGGGAATTAATCATTCAAATTATTAATAATCCATGATAATTTACAGTTGAATTTCAAAAACAATTTTGAAACTGGTAATAATTCAGAGCATTCTTCACGTTTGAGAGTTTTCTAAAATGATTGAGCCAGTGCTGGTTTTAAAAGCTAACAAAATTTCGATACGCGTACCTAGAAGTAATGATTTTTCCTACGATAACTATACAAAACACTACTTTGCGCATCGTTTTTTGTGCGCAAACTAGCAGATTTCTCACGTATCCAAAACTGTGCGACAAAGTGACATAACGCATAGCCAAAAATCGTTTCCGTACAGTTTTAATGTAAACAATCGTGATGGTCGGTAACTGAGAACTCAACTGTTACTTATTGTTAATGGAATAACTATTCATTTAAAGCTTCAAGGTAATAAAATAAACACAAATGGGATAACATAGAACCCGACAAGACTATAAAATATACTCATTATTCTCTTGTGGCAGTAATTATTAAAATTTACGAGTTGATCGCTAATAACAGCATTGGTAGCGTTCAAATCAAATTCACGAACGTGATCGTGAAAATAACTCGCACACCTCTACTAGCTTCTATCGACGACGCACCGCGCCTGCGTTGCGTAGAAGTTGCATATCAATGATATACTAACCTCTCTTAAATCATTGTTATTATCTACCACGTCTCCACGCTCACGTCACTTATTTTTAGTTTATACGGAGTCTAATAATAAATAATAATAATATTGTCGGTAGAATTCAATGATTTAACAGTACATAATAGTAATAATAAAAAGTCATTGGTAGAATTGAAAATAATACCTACCTAGGTAGGTAGTCTGAAAAAATAAACTTTAGTTAGGTACCTATCATTATAATGGATTGTAATTCCTCTGAATCTGAAGCAGAAAATACACCACCTGAAGTCAGAAAACAAGCAGGTTTGTGTTCTTTGAATTTGCTACCTGTAGTTTCGAGAGAAAAATACGAATCTGCTTATAAACATTTCATAAATTGGAGAAAAGGTCATAAAAGCAGAGCATTGTCAGAAAAAATAATTTATGTGTTAAATTTGTTAAAATAATTAATCTGTTAAATTGTGGTCGTAGGAAAAGTACTGTGTGAAGCACGTGCGGAAAAGAAATTTCACACTCGTGTAAATTGTGACACTCGACTTCGTCTCATGTCACAATTATTGTTTCACACTCGTGAGAAATTTTCTCTTGGATAGAACGTAACCCCAAAATAAATCAAGCACTTCATGGAAACGAATCACCAAATCGACTAAAGCAGCGAATACGTTTTTGGCAGAGTAAATGTCAAAAGAAACTGCAAAAACTTGAATAAAAACCAACTTAAACAAGAAAAAACGACAAATAAGAGAAAAAAAAGTCTCACTTGCCAACGAATTAAATTAGGATGTCTTCAAGAACAGTAGTCGCGCGTCGACGGCGTTCTGGTTGTACTTTTGTAGGTATTAGAGTAGTCAAGAGCACATAGATACAGTTTGGTTCCTGACTCTCACAATAAGTAAGTTTGCATCGGTCTGGCTCCCTCCAGACTCGCAATCGGCAATGTAAAAAGGGCATAAGTAAAATTATTACCTTGCGATGGTAGGTAGTTTGACCCACCTTGAGTTAGTTCCAGGCCATCAGTTTGTAATTAAAGAAGTGATTGATTCACGGAGGTCTATATAGGCTCTAAATAAGGTCGAGGTGAGATAACTGGAACGCCGAGAATAAGGTTCGCCTGGCATTTCTACAGTAACCACGGGTCTTACGTGACAATTGAAGGAAATCTTGATTCACCGGTCTCTCAGGGAGCTTTGAATTCAGCAAAAATTTCACCAGAAGTCCGATTGCGAGGGAAACTAAAGCACCATAATTAATTAATCATAAAACCTTGTCTGTCTGTGTGGGCAGTGAACAGTCTGTGTGGGCACTCCAGGCAATAAAGATTGCTTGGTGTGGGTTCAAGACAAGGGAAGCACAAGCATGAGTAGTTCCCAAACTCGCCAGCATTTCATTACCGTTTATGTAATAAATGATCTCACCTCATTGACTATCTTCTCATGTGGTATTGTGGTGTCGCACGATTGTAGTGAATAGTTCAATATGCCATGTTGGATGATTGTGGGACTTGGCCTAATTTGGATCTTAGATATAACTTGAAAATATGTACAAAAAAAAATTAAATGGAGCAAAAGCATAAATTTAGATCCAGGGAACTGACTTAGTCACCTGTAAAGGGAAAACAAAGTTTGCGTTCAAGGGTTAGATTGAAGGGAAAACTTCAATTAGCTAAGAGGGAAAAATCAGAGACCCAAGGTTAGATCCCTGAGGGACACCCAATGTGGTTACATATCACGAAGAGCAAAACCTACCATTAAAAAAGAAATCGTTTTGTATACTTCTGGATTAGGATTGTAGCATAGAGGGTGACTTTTCAATGGCACCTAGACCTCCATTGGGCTCTTTCTATCTCCTCTTTAGTGGACAAACCCCTATCCCCTACACATCCTTCAACCAATCGACTACTCGAATGTACCTAAGTATAAACCGTGGTGGGGTCCGCACAATTCTGGAAATCTCTCACCTTTTAAGTATAGATCGATTCGATCAAAAAACTTATCCAAATTAGTATAATTTGTAAATACCTGGACCTATAAAGTCAACTATTTCCGAAATAAATTGGATGAAGTGCTCCAAATGAGTAACAATAGATCTATGCTTAAAGAAACCATGCTGATATGGCGAAATATATCGGTATCCAACCTGGTGCCTTGGAAAAAATGAAGCATGTCTGCCAGTCTGTCAGATAAAATGCAAACTATTGGTACGTTTGCTCAGGTGCAATGAGCTCAGACATGACTGCAATAGCTATCTCTCTCTTCCAAGGCACTAGTTGATGAAAAATTTTGTGAATCACACGATACTATTTACCATTTCCGAAAAAAAAAATCTGTGAAGAGTCACTTACGACAATTTAGAAAGGAATGAAAAAAAATCTATCCTAAAGCTAAGATATCCGAACGCGACTGATCGGTGCTGCAGTGGCAGTGGCCGGTCCAGGATGTGACGGAATGGTGCTTTCACTATGCCCACCGCGGTGACGTTGACCGGGCACAGGAGGAGCGTGAACCTTGATGTAAGACTATAAGAGTTCCGCATACATCTGCGTTCTTATATTATCCTGATATCGATGCGACATCTAAGGGGGAAAGTTTTGTTCATAAAAGGAAAATGTGAAAAATAGCCATGTGTAGCCAGTCTAAAAGAGACCACCCAGCAGCCCACCCCCGGAGAACCTATATGCCTGGCATATAAGGCACGCGACGAACCATGCAGCGACATCAATCCAAGAAGTTTAAATAATTTATTTAAACCATTTAGTTTAAAATAATCTATCAAATCAATTTTAACAACTTGAAACTGCCATAAATGTAAAGAGGACATATAACCAGAGCCACCTTAGAGGTGTTTGAATTTTCAGGGCAATGCAATTTAGTTAATCTACGGCCAACCCTTCTGTAAAGTCGTGCTGCAATCGTTGACCTGTGGCACTAGCGTTGTATGCGAAGACCCTTAAACCCAACGTCAGTCATTCATTGCTCTGGTTCAGTGGTGTCGGGAAATTTTATTCAACTTCTACCCACTTATTTTGCAGCTTCCCTCTGCAAGTGGTGAGGAGGTGGTACATTCGAAACTTTAGTTAAGAAAAGCTGAAAATAGGTAGGATTTTCTAACATTTTTTTTATTCACGATGGAGCGCTGAGGTCTTATTAGGTAGGTAAATTGAACAACAAAAGTTGTCTCGACCAGGATATTCATACATCGAAGAAACCCTTCCATGATGTCACGAAACTTATATGGATTTAAGTTCTGCTCATAATCTGCTTAGCACACTTAACTTCGTATAAAGCCGCTTGAACTTAGCCAGAATTTAAAATGAGTTCGTGACCCCTCCATGACATTTCCTGCAATGTGTTCCGGATTGCACTCTGGATTACAAAGGGATTATTTTCTTTTAGTTTCAGCGTTCCGTTACTTTTAAAGGTTTCATTTATGTGGTGTTTCATGCGGAAGTTCCGCTACAGGTATACATTCTGTTAATCCGCGCTGCCTCAAATTTCAAAAATGTTTGTTACAACTGCGGTTGCATTCATGATTTTATCAGAGTGCAATGGACTGGTAATTTGTGGCTGTTATTTCCTAAAAATATCACGATTTATAGCATGGGTCATGAATATTATCCTGAAATATTCAATAGCTGTTTATTCATACAGCTACGAGCATACAGTTGAATTTCATTGCAAAAGAAAAATTAAACGCCGTTCAAAAAATGATATTGGGACATACTCCCGTCTCAAAATTTGACAGTGAAAAGTTTGATGGGCCACCTTGTATTTGATGGAATAACTGATGGCGACATTTCAACAAGAAAAAGAACATTTCTGGAGTAGGCTCTGATATCTAACAGGTTAATGTAAGTAGTCGTTTAGATTAAGTTTACAGTGACAGCTGTCATAAAATTCCAGAATGACTTCAAAACAGATGAGGGGGGGGGGGTGCGGTTCCGAGATCTTATGTGGTTTTGAATGAAAGAAGTTCTATGATACAACTTTTTCCATCAGTACGAACTGGAGTGCCCCAGGGGTCAATACTATCCCCAACTCTATTCAATGCACCTCTTTTGCATCTTAAATTTTGTTTCTCCATTACTGAGTGATCATCAACAATATGCCACTGATTGATGATGAGGTAGGCAGCCTTTTTTCATAATTTAAGATTTTTGACATTACTTCTGTTATTGTTATCACCAAAGAAAAAAAAAAGCCAATTTGTGCACTTGATGTACATATTTGAAGACATACCGAGTGGCTGACCATACCCCTGTACATAGGACATTGTCTAATAATACCCAATTGTTACACCAGTAAGGCGATAACAGTAGGCAACCAGGGATACATCTCTGGCGCAGGCCTACTGGAGGTGAGGCGTAAGAAGGCGCAAGACTGGAGACAGGAGCAATTGGCGTATGGCGAACGGAAGCGGACAGATGACACTGCCAGGTGACAGATACCGGCGTCAGGCCTTCCCCTGATTTGGCGGTGGAAGGAGTAGGAGGCAGGGCGGTTTAATAATGGCGACGGTACCTGTGACCTGGTAGCTACGTCGTACTTTTACATCAGGAATTTGTCTGTCCTTTCTAAAGATTAGAATCAAAAAGGACTGCTATTCCCAGCTTTAATTTACCGTTTAACACAATACTTTTGATGTTAACGAAATTAATGGTTGCCTATTGTCAAAGTATTTTGACGTATTGTTATTATAAATATTAAATAATAATTGTATTATTAAGCAATGTCTGACGTACAGAGGTATATGGTCAGCAGCCTGGTATATTACTGTACCGGGCTACGCGTATAAACTTATAATAATACTTACCTTTTCAGACTTTCTTTGTTTCTTCCTTCAGTATGTTTATGTTAAGATTCTTGGAAATAGGAAACACATACCTGAAACAAAAAAACACATATTAGCGAATTCAACATTTCTAAACAAAGATGAATTTTGGCAACAGTCAAAAAAATATGATGGAATAATATTGTTACATCTCAGTGGGGCTGTTACTGGGATACTGACTGAATGGCAACGACAGGCTCGACCCTGGATGGAGCGTGGGCTCCGCCTACCGGAACGTGTGGGACCTGACGCTTGGCCGCACCTACAGCAACACGAGTTCCGAATACCTTCTGTTCCTCCAGATTCCCTGATATCAGAGGCGGCATCTCTGAAGGAAATGCTCGGCTATGAGAGACCTCCGGAAGACATTCGGAAGTAAGTTGGCTCTTGAAGGCGTTCCAGGATAACACCAAGGATGTATACAGGATGTTCCCTGACTCGATGATCGTAGCTTCAGAGCGCATTATTTGGAAAATTTCAAGTAGAAAGTGTCCTATACACTTTTGCCCAAAGCTCAGAAAAAATTGTCACTATGACAATGTCACAACTTCTTAACTTTAAAGTTTTTGGCAAAAGTGTATAGGACACTGTCGGCTTAAAATTGTCCAAAGAATACGATCATCGAGTCACGGGATATCTAGTATAAGCGGAGCTAGGAGAGGTGCGAGTTCAGTTCAGTGTAGACTGCGAAGTAGAAAGCGAATACAAAAGCGATAGTAAATGAGCGTTAGAAGCCTTGACCAGAGACATATAAAGGTGATTGAAGGCCAGCAAGGTTGTCTTATCGTCGAAAGGAGAAGAATGTTCGACAAGACATGGAAAGTCAGGGGAAAGGAGAGATACACCTCATACGCAGAGTGGCAGAAGGAGTGGCACCACGAATAAGGCACGAATAAGAGAACTCACCTGCCATCTAACACAGATAATGCCAAACCATGGAACCTTTGTCGAATATCTCCGAAAAATCGGAAAGAGAGACCAATCAATATGGGACTACTGCGGTGAAGAGGGCGATAACGCCGACCACACAATATGTGCAGACAGTGGGAGAGCGTAAGAAGCAAGATTAGGAGGTAACTGGGCTATCCGATTACAAAAGAAAACATCGTAGACAGTATACTTAAGAAAACATTTAACTGGAGAAAAATAAGTGAATTCATCACAGAGATTATGACAAGAAAAGAAAAGGATGACCGGAAAAGTAGAATAAAGAGCAATAAAAGAGAGAAAGAAAACAAGACCGCTAAGAATGGATAACCAGAAATGAGACAAGAACTCTCTGATCTAATGTGAAAACAGTTCCGGCGGGATCCCTTCTATCAAGGTGTCCATGATGTATTTCCCCTTCCTCAGAAAAAGGTACTGCGAATATATTGACCACTTTTGATAGTTTTATACTGTCAAGCTTTGTGCTGTATATTTTTTCACGCTGAAAACAAAGTCTTTGACTTTGAGTACGTTTTCTTTAATGGTTGCATGTTTCCTTATTATTATTAATAATTAGGTAACATAAATGTAAAATACGCTTTTGTGCAGTGCTTTTGTCAGTGTTGAGTATCATAAACTGCTTATATTACTAATATGAATTTGACAAGTTAAATAGAATAAATTTAATTGTAATTTTTGTTTGTTTGTAAAGTTCAGTGTAGCTACAGATGCAGATGTAGTTAAGCATTGAAAACTAGACATACACAGAGGATGCTTTACGCGGCTTAACCTTTTATATTAACCTTTAAATATACCTACGTCTATATATTTATACGTATAATAAATATCTTGTAAGAAGATATTTGGTAGAAGTTTCCACCACTTCAGCATGATGCTTTGATAGATGAAGACGCAGATATGATTCGACCTAAAAATATGTATATTGAGAATCCATCGCTTCGATTCCTCGCGTGCATCATTTTTCCGGTTTAATACTTGATATATAGGATTCGCCGGTTATTTATTTATATTGAAAATGTGTCGCGTTTTATGAAATTTAAAACTCGGAAATGAAAAACCATTTTCTAGATTTACTCCGTCTCATATATCTAAGAACGTAAGTTGGATTCCTAGGAAATGAGATTGTCGCCATGTATTCTGGATTCTGTATCTTCAGATCTATAATCTACTTTTCTTTATCCGATATGAACATCGGTTTTCTTGTCAAACAAACTTACTTATGTAAAAGAACGTAAATCTGATTCATCTCTTTCATTACATATTTGGGATCGATGTAGGCATAAAATCCAGTAGAGTCAAACGCAACCGGTCGCTTTAAGTAATATAAACATCCGGATGCTGAAGAGTTAACGTCCGTTGCGTGAAAGAAATGAAATATCCATATGACCCTACTTGACCGTAAGACGCGGGAAGTACCTACTCTCGACCAGTTGTGCTTTGAACGTCGCCGCATGAGAGTTGGTGAATTACTTGTGTGTGTTTGTGTTTGGTGCATTCTGGCGTTCTTTTGTAATAGATAACCAGAGAACAGGTGAGTTGATGTACTCACTAAGTGTCCTATTCCTAAGATAAATAGAGTTAGGATAAGCAACAGAGAGTCAAGTAATCATGATTATTAATTGAGATATAATAATTGATAATGAAAATTATTATTATTAGCCTGTCTTAAGAATTGAAGGTAATGAGCTCAGATCTATTAAGAGTCAAAAGGAGAAACTGCATGTAAAGCACGAATAAATAAAGCATGAATAGGCTTAGAGGTAAATCAGTGAAAGACAGAATCATGATAAGTACTTGAGAGACAAAGGTTAACCCGGCATTGGTCGCTAGGTGAATTGTAACACCAGTGGTCGCTAGCGAGCGTTTCGCTCGCATGTAGAATCAACAAGCAAATGTGAAATAAACAGCACTATGAATTACAATGCAGGGTGTTTGGTGATCGAACATCTAAAATTAAATTTACAAAGCCGCATTAGAAGTATAAAAAGAATTTCCAGATCAGGCGTTGTTTTTTTTTTGCCCGAGTATTTGCTAAACAAAGCCCTATCTGGAAAAAGTTAGTATTTTTTAGTAAAACAAATAAAAATTTAAATATTAATTAAAGTTTTGATAAAATTTTAATTTGGCTGTCTATGTACTCAAAAAAATAAAATATTTACAGATGATTTAATTTTAGATTTTCAGAAATATTTCCTGAACGAAGCCCGATAAGGAAAAAGTTATTCTTTTTTATGCTTATGATGCGGTTTTGTATATGAAATTTTATTTTGGCTGTCCGATAACCCAACACCCTGTATTAGCAATATTTGTTGTATGTATTTTCAAATAAGGGGGAATAAAATTGTTAACTTGCCAATATACATTTTTTTGGTAGATAACTATAGGATTTTGTACATTATGTAACTCAAACTGTTTGATTCTGAACTAAACTAACAGCCAAATGCTCGGTATACCATAAAAACAATAAATAACATCAGATAAATAAATTACAGCAACCCTTGCATATGGCTAGCACACCTAAACATAAGAGCAGTTGAGTGACATGGGTGGTCGCTAATGAGCGTTTAGCTCGCGCGACGGCAACTGCGGTGAATAAAGTGTCCATAAAAAATAAATTTACCCGATTTTCATTACAAAATCCTTTCTATGTTTCTTCTTAAGGCTATAAACTTAGCTAGAAAAATCGACAAGATTGTACGAGTTCAAATAACATAATAATTACAGTTTAAAGAAAATGGTGAGCTAAACGCTCATCTAGCGACCACTCGCGGGTTAATGAGTGCTGAAGATGTCTAAATTGCTGAAGTGTTAAGTAGAAATGAGCGTTGATCGTAGAGTTCTAGTGGGCCTGTGTGGCCTGTGCATGTGTTTGCTTAAGTCCCTGAGAGAAGGTCAGTAGCCTGTGAGGCTGAGAACGGGTGTCGACCCGAGAGACCTGAGAGCGGCCTGTGTGGCCCAAGTGACCTGCATGTGTAGGTCAGAGTGGAGGCCAGTGTGGCCTGACTTTGTTCCGGGCGTGAAGGATCGAGAGGATGATCCTGCCGATCGCCTGTGAGTGGTTTCTGAAACTGGGCGTGAAGGATCGAGAGGATGATCCTGCAGAACGCCTAGTGGTCTCTAGCCGGACGTGAAGGATCAAGATGGATCCTGCTGACCGCCTGGTGCTCTCCCGGGAGTGAAGGATCGAGAGGATCTTGCCGACCACCCGTGAGCGACCTTGAGATCGGGAGGACCGAGGTGGGTCCTGGTTACCACAGCGTGCCTTGGCGCCGCAAACCTTGGCAAGGCTACGATCAACTGCTAAAGAGCAAGATGTCTTGAGTAGAGTCTTGAGTCGAGTAACTTCAGCAATGACCTTGAACAGTGTCATATCTGAGTGCACGTATCTTCAGCAAGGTGATGTCAAAGCTCTATAGAGAGGCTCCCAAGAAGGCTAAGCGTTAGTTAATGATAAGCTTAAGCAAGCTTTAGGAGGAATAAGACACTTATGCAAGTTTTAATCTCTTTAGGGAGTGAGCCAAGACGTCGCAAGGCAAGAGAAACGGTGAGTGACTAGAAAAACGACGGCCCTGACGAAATAAATTTGTGTCTTTACATGTGAGTAATTCTCTCCCTCTTTTCTGCGTTACACTTAGCAATATGTTTCTTTTCTTCGCTAAGAACGATTTAACATTCTTATCAGGCATTTTTTCAATTGTAAATACGCTATAATTTTAACCGGAGTATTATTGGGCTTAACCACGATACGCCTAAAATCTGATTGTCTGACGAGCTGAGGCGACATCGATTTCAAACTCCTCCCAATGGTGCACTGAGCCCGCTCATGTAACCTCCATAAGATCCTTAATAATAATAAAGTTAGTATAAACGTATCTTCTAAATAATCCTGTTAAAATAGTTAAGCTGGAATTGACCTGATGATAAGTCGTTTCGACAATCCAATGTCCAACGATTCCTGTTATATTGTTAACCTTTATTTGATTACAGAGCAAGAAATAGGAATGACGTTCCAATATTACCATCAAGTCGCATCGTACATGCTTGCGTGCTGATTCTGCTGGTCGATGGATTACTAACTGAATGCTAAACTAGGTTGCAGAATTGTAAAAAGCCAAAAACAAAAAGTTGCAAAAAGCTGGTGGTGTCAGTCATAATCGAATCTCGCAGTATCGACCTATTCATTACTGTAGTATTCTGCTGAATCTTTCATTACTTTAATTTGTAACAAAATCCGAGGCTTTCGTTGATAATTATTATTTATTTCATTCTTAGAGGGGTTTATCTGGAGTGATACAGTTTTTACGACAGCGATTAGCAGGTTATCTCCACCAGCACCGGCTATATAAAGAGCACCAGCTGAAGACTGGAGAGAGTGCATCGTGAGGAATTGACTTGCGAACAACTCTCTCTCCTGGGTGAATTGAGCCTGGAGATCAGCTGGGGCATGTAGTGAGTGCCCCATACAGGTATACATAGCCGGATACAGTAGGTCGATGAACTGAGTTGACCGAACCGTAACCCGGCATCGGAAGCGCGACCAGAGTGAAGTGAGCTCTGGCCGGCGACCGATCAGAATAGGTAATCAACCGGAACTGCATTGAGGTTCCGGCAGATCCCTTCAGTCCCTACCCGGCCTGTATTGAGGGCCGGATCCAGTAACAGCCGTCCCGAGGTCGTATTGAGGCATCGGGAGCGGCTTTTGTTTCAGAGAGCGCCTGCCGACGAAGGTAATCGCCCGGACGGTCCCGAGACGGGTATCCTGCATACGGTCGGGGACAGCACAGACCGTGCGTCAGCGGCGGCATTACTGATGGTGAGCGGCGAGCAGCGAGGACACCAGCAGCAGCAGTACCGGAAAGGCCAATGGTAAACGAGACCGCCTTCGACGCGGTTATCTGAAGCCAATCCGGTCACTCCCCAGAACGAGGGCCGCCCCCTTTCTATCACTCAGAGGACGGAGCAACCCTAAGATCAGTCGTATGAATAATAGTACTAGATCGATTTATTGTAAATATACTTCTTTTGTAAATAAACCATAAAAATTTTAATCGACTTGTCACGGGTACAAAGAGGCAATCATCCACTCCCGGGAACTCACCTCTACCCACAGAAAAATCCCGTTACAAGATTGGCGCCCAACGTGTAAATTTAAACTCTTCAGCCACAGCACGACAGTACAGTACAGTCACAGGACCAGAAGGAGACAGTAACAGTATCTAGCGGGATGAGTGACAAGATTGACGCCGAATATTCAAGACTTCAGCCCCAGTAACGTAATACAGCACAAGACAGAGTAAAAACAAGAACCGAACCGAGCAGGAACAGAACCAGGACACAAGATGACCGACAGAACCGAGCAAAACCGAATCGCCGCCTTGGAAGCCGAGATAGCACGAATTAAACTGGCTCTCCAATCAGCAAGAAGACCGGCAGCGGCACCAGAAACCACCAGCCAGGCACAGCAGCCTTTTTAATAATTAATTGAAATTTTTTATTAATTTCTAAAACCCATGAACAGTTTCATTTATCAAACATTAATTAAAATTATAAATAGGTTTCATAAATAATAAATAGTGATCGTGGGGAAAGGAGAATAAGATTCAGATAGATAGGAACGAAAGTTTATGAAAAACAAGTCAAAATATCTCTAGCTTCGCTATTAGGTGTGCCTTGGTCACAAAAAGTTTACTCTGTTTATATCTCTCTCTATTAATGTATTCGGCGCCACAAATTCGTCGGCTGACGTCTGCACGCGGGATTTTCGGTAAATCGAGGAGATCGTTTAGAAATTGAGTTCCTATTGGTCAGTTTGAGTGTCATGTTCGATCCGGACCAATCATAACATTGGTCCATGACGACACTACAGCCGCATCTAAGCGAGTCCAGTTTCGAAATGTCAGTTTTCGTGCAAGAGAGAAGGACTGAGTAAAACAACGGTGAGTCTTCACTTTCACCACTCACGCTCACCTTTTTTGAAAACTTTGAAACCTTCTAGGGCAAGTAAATGTTTTTAGCAGGGATTATAATTATAAGGAGTTACTCCCTACCTCCAGTATCATACTTGCGTTGTTTTAATTGAAATGGAGGAACGGAAATTGATCAAGTAATTAACTATTTCATGTTTTATGTAATTATTCGTAGATCAAAACGACATTTTACGCCTTCTAGATTTATTTTATATTCATAAAATTTTTCAATATTGTAAATCTCTCTTCTAACTCTCTCTCACGAGGAATAAGAACCCAAAATAGGGACGCCTTTGATTATAATATAATACGCCAATTGATAATAATTCAAACCATTACATACAACCTTCAAGAACTGTTTGTGAAGATGATGGGAAATAACCTGCAGATGCTCACATATCTGTCTATTTGTAGAAAGATAAGATGGCGCCCCAGATATGACAAGAATTTGGCTGTCACAAACAGTCCCCTAGCTAGAAGAGGGTTCTTTTATCAACCCTATTTAGAACGTTAACCACATTATATTCGTAATCTTAAAAGAAACGAGAAATTTTCACCCAGGATTTATAAAAGGCAGTGAATTCTGTAATGCATTCAGTGCGTTAAAGTATCTTAACGAATATCTTATATCATTAAAAAAAGGAAAGTAATGATTTTTTTGAGGTAAAAGCATCGACGACCTTTTTATCAAAAATATCGTGTATAGATTCACAGAACGTTTAGAGATTTTAGAGCGCAAATTCTAACGTGGAAGTATACATGGAGGTCGGGGATGACGTACAATGACGCACAGGGATCGAGCGCAAGAAGATGTTCACGTACGAGAGTCGCGATTTGGTCTCCGGGAATAATGGAGTAACGTCCACCTTTTTTTTATATTTATCTTACCTAAATTTGTTATAAATCATAATATTCATCTAGCCTGCCTGTACTACCTTTTAAAGAATTGCGAAGTTTTTTTTCGGGATTTAATAAACTTCATATCTTGTCGTTCTCGGTTTTCGAAATAAATTATTTACACGAGGACGAGAGCGTTCTTCGACGCGATTGTCTAATTGTCGGGAATATCTGCAACAAATAACGCACTTACTCGTCAATTAAATGAGAGAGTTTTCCCGTTAATAATCACCAGATTAATATCAACTTTCGGAGTTTTTCAATTTACCACATCAGACGCTGCGTGTTATCTTTAAGAGGCTTTTTAAACCAATGATAAAATCTTGTGAATGCCGCAATCGCTGGCAGATTAAAACAAGTAATTACCGATCAACTTCAAGTTCACATATTGCATCATGTTAATTTGGTAAGGTATATATGCAATTGCACCAGCGAACTGTAAGTAAAGGTCTCATTTTGCATTCCAAAGAACTCTTGCAAAAATGGTGAAATAAACATCTTCGAAATCCACCGATTAAAGAGCCTACCTCCAGTGTCATACCTCCAAAATTCATGAGTTGCTTTAATTAAAATGAAAGAACTGAAATTGATCAAGTGATAATTATTTTATGTTTTATCCAATATCTTAAAATACTTTAAGGACTATCAAGTATGTATTAGCTAAGTTAAGAAATTTACATGTTACTTGTTAATAATAAGTAACATGTAATAATAAAATAAGTAAATAAGTAATAATTTTTCTTTTACTCTTAAGTGGTAAGAGAATACCTACTCCCGAAAATCTCTGCTAGAAGAACCTACCCACAATACTTTTCTTCTAATGGTATCTGATGTTCATTAATTAAAACAACACAGCCTAAGTGTGTCGTGGAGCTCGGAATTAATGTCATAACTTGATTTTCTATTCATCGAGAATAGTAGTAGACTTAGTAGACTAGTCTATTCGATTTTCTATGAATAGTGATCCGCTGCCACGATTACTAACAACTGTAACTATTTGTTTTGAGTTGTTTCAAAATAACTGTAATTTAACTGCCTCAAATCATCGGTACTGTAGCGTGCGCTTTTCCGCATCAGTTTCGAATGAATTTTTCGAATAGAAAAGGGCAAGAAAATAGACCTGTAGGAATGTTACTCTCCGCTGGTTTTATACCCCGAGTCATTGTAGCGAGATCGAATGATGGGACTGTCAGTTCCAGTCTGTCATCTGCCAGTCAGAAGGGCTACACGTCAGAGCAGTAGAGGAAAGGAGGATGCGTGAATGTATCGATTGGAGAGTGGGGAATTGTGAGGTCGAGAATCGGACGAGATTGGTGCTGGGTCGTCCTTGCTGTCTGAAATACCGTTGGGTAAACATGATTTACTAAGTGAATTATTTAGTTTATTGTTTCGTATAGTGGCTTGTTTAAAACTCAGGTATGAAGTTGTTGTTTTAGATTTATTTAGCAAAGCTAATATTCTATGTCGTTTCTAATTAGGTAGAGAGAGATCTGTGATGCTGATTACTATGGAGTACATTAAAGAAGCTCGAAGAGGTATAATGGCGTACCTGTTTCGGTAATATAACAATAACGTTTAGTAAATTTTCCGATTGTAATTGTTTTAATTTAATTTCAGGGCTTTTCGTTTCGGATTCTTCATTAGGGCTATTGTGCTCTGTTTCAAGTTCCGATTTAGTTTCTGTTCTGGGATCATCATTTACTCAAGAGTTTTGCTGATGTGAGCAGTTTGGATGAATGGCGTCCTTTGGGTAAAGCGAAGCCATTCCATTTTGTTTTCCGATTTGGTTTATCTGTCTGGAACATCGAAGAGGATGACGTAAGCAGTTGTGGAAGGAGGCAGCGTCACTTTCCATCCTACTTTTGGATCTTCCCGTTCACTTACTTTTCAACTTGAAGTACGATTTGGACTGCAAGGTACCTTATCAGATTTATATTGTAATTATTTTATGTTCTCTAAAATGAAAAACACATCAACCAAATGATGTTATTGGAGTGATTTATTTGGATCATTGTTACCTGTAGATGAATTAAAGAATATCTAATTGATATTACAATTTTGTATATTGCTAAACTTAATTATACCAAGCCGGTATAATGTTGTCATTATTTTTTTATTAAGGTAAATTTTTTATTTAGTAAAGTTATTATTTGGCCACATTAAGTAAGGTTAGATGTGTAAATTTTAGTGAATGTCTATTGAAGGTGGTCATTTATAGACCAATTATCTTTTAAAATTAATAATGATTTTGTCTAATCTTTGATATTATGTATAATGTTTTGTTGATATGTGGAAAAATCCTAATTTTAAGTAAATAATCTCACGATACATTACTATCAATTTCTGGGAAATTTAATTTGATTTAATTGTAAGATTCCAATAAACTGTTAATTATTAGTGTGTCTTTTATTTTAGTGTCTGTGTGACCTGTAATTTAAATATTCACAACGTAGGGCAGGTCAAGCTTTTTGGAAACTTTTTAGAGACAAAATTGATCTAGACGATCACTAAAAAAATTTGAAACTTCATTTTAAGATCTTTAACACCCTCTGTTCCGCTTTGGGTTCAAATAAATTTGAAAGTACCCGAACGGAGCCAGAGGGAATAGCATCCTCTGCTCGCACATTTTTCTTTTGGCATCTTTATTCGAAATTTTAAATCAAGCGAGCAGAAAGGGCTACAGTACCTCTCAATCCTTCAGTAGATATGCGTCAAATAGTCGTAAACAGTGTTTCTTGCCATTAGTATCTCAAAGTAACAGTTATTTTAGATCTACGCTACTCCCTAATTCGGTTCTCCCATCTCTAGTCCCAGGTAAATGAAATGAATGAAATGTAAGCAATCGACATTTAGCATTGTTGATTTTTGAAGACTGTTAGAGTTTCAAAGGAAAGGTTAATAAATAATCAAGGAGATTATTTTCATTAAACAAAAAAAATAACTACTCTAGTTTGGTTATTTATATTGCTCAAATTGATTACAAGCGCTCACGTAAGAGCAAAAAAAAGTTATTTACGTAAAATTCAACCTTAAAGGGAGTATGTAAACTTCATGGATTTTGGATGTTATTTTCTTTATATATGTCTGGAATAATTATCATGTGGTGGATCCCAAAAGAATTACATCTAGTTCCTCATCAAACTCGGTGATTGGATAGAATGTTTCTGTGGGAACCTCTTAGAAGGTTCTTAGAAAAGGTGCTCACTTTTTTCCTTATCCAGTGATATAGCAGTGAAAATAGTTTTACAGAAACTTACAGTTTTCACCAAGATTTCTTTGTAGCTTTAGAGTTGTTTCAAATATCAAGCAGGTCAGTTCCCAGAGTTACAGAACAAAGATTTGTTCGTTTGAACACTTCTGAAGCACCCGATTTAGTGAAAAAGAGCTGTAATGATCGACTTATCTGTCGTAATACAACGATACCGTAGCCAACCAGATGCTGCAAGCTTGAATGTGACTTATTTCTATGCATTTACATCAAGGACTCGATTTTTTTTTTGTGAGACTGTTAACGAAGTCAAGTTAAGTCAAGTAATCGAGAGGAGAAGTTCACCCTTTTTATTTTTTGCCGATTTTGTTTGAAGTGTATCAAGAATCGATTCGAATAAGTAGCTTTTTTATGAAGCGGGAAAATACGATTTATCCCGCTTCTGCATAAATTTTCTTATGTAGAACTGAAGTAGCATCTGGAAAATCAAATATATGAAGCCCTTGAATATTTAATGAACGTTAAGTATTGATTTATATCGTAAAAAACGGGGATATCAAATGAGAGAAAACCCTTAATACATTCGGAGCTCTAGGCGATTGAAACACAATTTGAATTAACAAAGACGAACTTCAGCATCTTCTGATGAAACCAATTTTCTCTCGTAATGGCCTGCCCAATGAATATCCAAGAGAGAGATTTATTCCGGGCATACATTACGACCCGGCCCGAGGGGAAGGGATATTCACTTTACTTTGTCCCACATAGTAAATTATCTCGGGACGGGGCTTTATTATTCAGGAATATCGTGCCCTGTTCGGGAACGTTTGTCATAACCGTGTTTATATTTGTCCGCATGAAATGTCGCATTCGGGAAAACAAAATTTTCGGTGCTCTTATTCTGGCTAGGTCGCAATATCCTGTGCTTAGAAAAACGGTGCCATCAATTCGTTTTATTGCTCCTGTTTAAGCGAACGGTATAGGTATTATAATTCTATATTTAGGAGAGATTCGTCGGAATTTACATACAGAAGGATGTAAACACTGTTTTATCAACCTAAAAGGATTTCATTTAATTTGTTTCATGGGCTTGCCCTTTTCCTGCTATGCTGTAAGTATGTATGTTATTTTCGTTTCGATTTGTGTAAACACAAAAAATATAGCAGCTTCGTATTCTCTTTGAAGGCAGCTACGACGTAGGTGGGTACATATACAAGTATGAGCCAGGTAATTTCGAGGGGTCGCTTTTCGAAAAATAAAAGAGTCTGAAGAATCCTCCTTAAGAATCTCCTCTGTGTGCGATATCGATCCATGATTTTCAAGGAAAATAAAACCCGATAAGCAGCTCAAAGGTGAAATTCAAGCTAGTTGACACCGTGTATTCGATATGTGTTGAATTTCACCTTAGAATTGCCCTTTCAATATATTTCGCTAACATTCGATTCGCTTTGTTAGCCGAACGTCCTCCTGCTTTTTCTTCTCTTTCTTTAAACACGACGGCTATAAGTTATGCGATCCGACTCGGTTCCGCTGCCCTGTCCAGACGGAAGACCCTTCCGAATCGTTCAGTGATTTTTCCAATTGAGAATAGTGGCTCACTAAATAAAACGTCCGCGAAATTAAATTGGGAACAGGAAGACGCATCTGTGTTTCTGTGATTATTGTGGGAAATTCATTTATTTTGAGGTCCGAGCAGCGCTCTGTTAAAGTTTCGCTACCGTGTTCCCAACATAACTGACTCCGGATTCCTCGGCAACATGGGATTTGTTTAATGGAACGTTATAAAATACCCGAGTCTCTATTTACAGATTCAATTTGTCTCGAAAGCAGACGTGTAAGGTATCTAGGTCGAGAAAATAGGCACTAAAAATGTTTTCCTCAAAATATAGTTCTGTCAAGACGTCCCGTAAAATAACCACGAGCTTTTCTGGGAGTTAAAAAAAAAACGACAGGAAGCAGTCAAAATTTGCAGCCATTGAGTCGTTCCCGTCGGTGTTCATATACATATAAACTTGACTGAATATTGAACATATAGGTATGTAACAAACCTAATATGAATCTTGATTTCTTGATGAAAACTCTTGTAAACAGCGCAGCTTGAATCTGTCAAAGAAGAGCTTTGGTCAAAATCAGCTCAACGAAGAACTGAGTCGTAAATTTGGCGTTAAAGAATTCAGAAGAGCGTCCCAGTAACCGTCCTATCACATTTTTAATAACAAAGTCACGTGTGAAGAAAAGAAACAATATTGTTACGAATAAATAAAAGGGTGCATTCTGTATTAGAAAGTGGGCGGGACAGAGCAACGGTAGCCATGAGTTATCGACAGGCGACGGCCCCCAGTGTTCTGTGTTGACAGGGGCGCGTGGTGGGGGGTCAAGCAGGACGCTCCCACCAGTAAGCGACCAACAACATCTGACGTCCTGTACATTTCTGGAACCCTGATACCCCGACGGAATGATCTCGCTGAAAACCACGGGAAATGAATGGAAAACTCTGGTCATTTCCTGTGGAGAAGTTCCAGAAATGGATGTTTGAGTGTCTGGGAAGGGAATATTTTCGAGATCTTTCTCTTGGATTTGTTCGGGAACTCGAAGCGAGCCGTCAGCAAACCCTCCAGAAGCTACTTCCAGAGGTAGGGATGTCCTATAAATAGCCAGCAAGCAGGCGAACTCAGTCAGTTTAGTCTAGCAGTGTGCGAGGAACAAGCGAAGGAACTAAGCGACTAGTCGCGATATAGACAGTGCGGTATTCCTAAGTGACTAGTGAAAAGTAGTAAAGTGTTATAGACCAAGTAAAGTTGTTGTGTATAAGAAGTAGTGATATTTGTACATTGTAATCTGAAATTCTTGTGGACATTAAATAAATAAATTAAACAATAAATTTGTGTTTCCGAATTATCCGTCGAGCCTACGGTTAGGAAATCCGTAACAATATTATTCCAGGGTTTTTACAGATAAACTCAAGCCTGTGTCTGCCGCTATCAAATTGCAGGTATCGTACCGTATAAAGAAGAGTAATAGTGAAGGAATAATATGCAACAGGCAAGAATGGAGCTAAACCATGAGCTTCCAGTTAAGATACTTCTGAAACACCTGTAAAACAGTCAAAAGCTAGGAACGTTTAATACCGACCAGTGCGTCTCCTACTGTCAAGTCAGTTACCGTCGATCCGAAGCTTCGATATTTCTGGATTCTGCATTTGTAGGAGGGTAGAACAAGTCCGCTGCACTGAGGCTACAAGTGACTCATTGTGCTTCCTCCATTCCCTCATTAAATTCCCTCCATTCCTAACTCCTTTAGCCATCCCAGGCTCAGAATGAACTGGACCAGGGCGCCTGGAGAGGCTCCAGAGGCTAGGCTGATGTGAGCCAGAGTGAAGGACATGTTCCAATGTGATCCATAGTCTCTTCCTCTTCGTAACATTTCCTGCAAATTAGTCAGGGTTGATTCCCATCGTGTGAAGATGTTTATTTAATCCGCAGTGCCCGGTGTAGATGCCCATCACTTGTTTAACTGTTGGTCGGGATATTCGCAGACAATAATTGGTGAGTTTTCCGGTTGGTACTGGTATGATTTGTCTGGGGAAGCAGCCGATGGGGGCATTTTCCGTAATGCTCCTCCATACAGGCTCCCTTCCGGGCGAGCCGATCTGCGGCCTCGTTTCTTGTGATATTTGAGTGACCGTTGATCCAGGACAGCGTAAGTCTGTTATGACTAGCAACAGCCGTTAGGGCCCCTGCGCCTCCCCAGGACTCCCATGCTGTTCGTTTGGATCAATAGGTTTTTGTTTGTGATTTTGCGTTGGGTGATTTCCATAGCACAATGCGCGATCGCTATCAGTTGTGTCTGAAGGACCGTAGGATGTGTACTCAACGGGATCGATAGGTTCATGTCCAGGGCCTCGCAATGAACTCCGCAGCCTGATCCTGAACTGGATTTGGCCCCCACTGGTGTATAGTAGCACGTCAAATCGCGTACTGTCCGGAGGATCCTCTGTTATTATCTAGTTTTAGTTAAAGATGAGAATGCGTATGATCCTGTCAGCCGCCACTGTGAGGATCACACTGTGGCGATCTTGCCCATGTACATTTCTTTTCATTGAGTTGACCAACCAGTCTTAGCCTTAGGACCGTATTCAGCGTCGTTATCCTGACAAAAATATTCAGAGGCAGCAGACCGAGGATCAGTTCCATGACTGCGGTCGGCGTGGTTCTCATTGCTCCGGTAGTGGCAACACATGTGAATCTTTGTAGGCTGTTTAGCTTTGGCTGGGTTGTCGCAAGTCTGGTTCTGGGCCACTAGATTATTGTTCCGTATGTTATAGCATAGGCCTTATGACGGCTGTGTACAGCCATAGAGAAACCTTTGGGGCTGACCCAATGGCCGCCTTGCCCTGCTTGTCTTTTCGACTTTTTCGTTGACGTGTCTTGCCCACGTGAGTTTGTCATCCAGTAAGATGCCCAGGTATTTTACTTCGGATGAAAATTTCAAGGTGCTGCCGAAGAGACGTGGCAGACCGGTGATGTTTAGTTTACGTTTACGTGTGAAGAGTACGACCCTTGTTTTCTGTGGGTTGACAGCCAGGGTGTTCTTTCACACCATTTTCGACCGTGCTGCATTCACTCACAGAGGATTTTTTCGAATTTTCCAGATATAAGGATGACTATATCATCCGCATAGCCGATGGTGAGGAGGTTTTTGTCGTTCAGCTTCCTTATCAGATCATCTACCAGGGCTATCCAGATCAGCAGCGAGAGGAATCCCCCCGCGTGACCGTGACAGGTGCTCCGATCGTATCCCCGCCATCGATGGTTACTGACCTCAGTCTCAACATGTTACGAAGCTTCGATATAAGTTACGTCTTAGGAATTGTATCTCTGATGACCTCTGCAGGTACTTTCGTTGCCTTAAACCTGGATCTCATCTAAATAATTCGAGACAGATATTTCAACCTTTTTTTAAAGGAGTCAAATCCGGCAACAGTGTACTCTTGTTTGGAAAGAAAGTGGTAAATTAAGTCAGATAACATGCTGGCCAATAATAAAAACGCAGCTGGCTGTTATATAAAGCGGCGCCCAACGTGGGGCCACTCCATATAAAAACACAAATAGTTTTAAAGACGAGCATAGCCACCCTACTTCAATTTTACTACAGATCAGAAGGCAAAAATTAACAAATCAAACCTTTACAAGTCAAATGTTTGATTAAAGTAATCATAAAGCAAATAAAATAGAGAATTATTCAGAGATGCTCGAGATTGAATAATCCAATTATACAAGAGAATCTCGTATGGAGAAATAAATCCACTTTCGAATCGAAGATCACCAGAGCCCTCTGTTATGACAGTCATGTGAAAAAAGGACATCGTTATCAGTATGAGTGCTCCAACAAAAGGATCCATTCAATTTTCCATTGGCTGCCATAAAAGAGTCTCCACTGCGAGGGCGGCTTAAAGATACTGATTCCTTAATCTCTAATTGACTTGCACACACACACTCACACGCCATTACCAAGACAAACGGCCGGGCCGGGCTGCAGGTTGCGGCTCACAGACTCGGGAAAATGGGTAATCAGTTATGCCCGTAAATAATGCCGAGTTCCAAGGTAACCTGGCAGAGATTGGAAACGCAGCCCCGTTCACCATAAATATTGCCTTAATTCGATTTGTGTTCGCTTTCCGGTATTTTCATTATAATTTCATGGCGTAGGCCTGTCTCTTCAAACAAGTATTTATTGCACTTTTATAACCTTTTACTAGTGAAATACAGTATAACATCTTAAATATATCGGTTGCTCTTCTTCCCTGACAAGGCTAATAGGCGGAGAAACCGTCGTCTTCTTATTCTACCTCGGCGTCGGGCTGCATTATAAACTTTGCAGCTTGACGCTGAAAAATTGCTTGCAACTTTATACAAGAAATGCATGGAACTCCCTTCTAAATGAGGGAGGTAATAATATATGTGAAGGAGAATGTGAGAGATTCGTGAATTATCTACGAGTAAAAGCCTTTCCAGTTCGGGAGGGATTCCTCAACGCGGAGATGTAATAAGTTACTTTAGGGAATTCTGAAAGACATTCCACACGCATATCTGATTACCGAATGGATATGTTGATTGGGGTTTCTCCCGTTCTAAGATATTTACAATAATACCGATAATTATTATTAAAACCCAAAACCTTAAAGATCATTATTTCCGACTTCTCAGTTCATTCAATCATTCATGCATTCTTCTCGACGACCGGACATGCGAGATAATGTCCTAACGATAAGGTTGGACTTCCACGCCACGTCAACTGGAACGTTTCCTTTTCAGAGCCTCGGGTCCATTATTCATCCTGTCGGCAGAGTCAACGGGACCCTTCCGAGGAACTCACGGTTTTCTTCTTCCGCCAAAGACGCGATAAACAATCGATTACTATAAATAACACATCAGGGAGATATGAATGCAGCACAGCATGCAAATCACGGCGCTCGTGTCCGCTTGTAAAAACAAAAATGTATTCCGCTCGGCGTTCTGGCAATATTTGGCCCGGGAAGGGATTTCGGGTGGAATGTGAGGAAGGGTATGTTTTCATCATCACGAGCGACTCGTTCAGATGTTATAGGAATATTATTATAGGACATTTTTGAAAATAAATGACCGATTAGCGTTTAGCTCAAACCAGAAGGAAAACGCTGACTACCTAATCCCTAAAACTCGACTAAAAGCTAATCAACGCAACACAGTAATCGCAAATAATTGAGAAACAAGTGAAAATTTCAAAAAGAAAAAGATTTATTTCGTGTGTCAACGAGACAACGTGGAAAAAGTAAAATAAGAAGAGATATGTATTTTCCAAAAATACATAAACAGAAAATATTTTGGACTGTTTAGAAAACAAACTACTGAGAAAGCGATGAATCTTGCAAGTTTCCAAATATTTTCCCAGTGCCGCTCTTCAGACGATCCTCGATCACCACCACCTCTGCATTACTTACAAGTGTTACTGGCACACTTACAACAAGAAAGAAGTGGAGCTAAAAAAAAAGATTTTTTTTTTTTTTAAAGAGGGAGCATCGGTCTTAACTGTGTAGGTAAGACATAGTCGCTCCACTCTGGTAAATTGGCTTTGAGGACGAACTCTTTAGCCACACACACTTTAAATTATATATTTTTGCCTTTTAAACGTTCGATCGCTTGTTTTACTTTTCACAGACATTCGAAAATGAATCTGAAAAGTAAAGCGGGGCGAGGTGAGTTTCGACGAACCCGCGATCTATGGCTTCGTGAGCTAGCGGAGAACCACTAGGCCACGCAAGTCACTGAAAAAAAAAAAAAAAAAAGATCATCTTCAAAATATCAAGTTCAAAGTCAGATAGACAAGACAGGCTTTCTGAAAGTAAAAAAAAAACTCAGAAAGAAGACAAGACATTCAGGCATGATCCAGTGAAAAGACTCTGCAAAACGTAACCAACTTGAAATTTAATCAACGGCTATCTCCAAAAAGAAAGCGTCCAAAAAAATTCTTCAAATTTGTGAAACACAGCAATGTTTCATTAATGAAGGTGTCCAAAAACACCAACTTTCTTCAAAATGAGCAAAATATTACCAAAACCAGAAACAAGTAACCAAACCCAGAAGTCGAAGCTTCTTGTCTTATGAAGCAATGAAACAATGCCGAAGCAAGTAAAACTTTTTCATGGAAGCTTGAATTTGATCAACGGCCTTGCCCAAAAAGAAAGCGTCCCAAAAAAATTCTTAACTTTGAGAAACACAGCAATTTTTCATTAACGAAGGTTTCCACAAGCAGCAACCATCTTCAAAATGAGCAAAATGTTACAAAAACCAGAGACAAGCAACCAAACCCAGAAGTCAAAGCTTGTTGGCTTATGAAGCAATGAAACAATGCCGAAGCAAGCATAACTTTTTCAAGGAAGCTTGAATTTAATCTATGGGTTTGCCCGAAAAGAAAGCGTTAAAAAATTCCTCTAAATTTGAGAAATACACAAATTTTTCATTAACAAAGCTGTCCACAAGCAGCTTTCTTGTGCACTTCTTCTTCAAAATTTTCAAAAAGAAAAAAATGTTACCAAACCAGAGACAAGCAACCAAACCCAGGAGTCAAAGCTTGTTGGAAAAGATTTTGCAAAGACTACCATGAAAACAGTTTCAAACGAAGACTTGCTCAAAGCAAACTGTTTTGAACTTCATCAACAATTATTTCGAAAAACGACCAAGGATACCCGGGGAAGTTTCCTTGGTGCCCAGAGTCTAGGAAGGAAGTTCCCCTCAACACCCCAAGATATGAATGTAAAAAATCTTGCTAAACAAAATACCAGGTTTGAAACAACTCTACTTCCAGCAGCAACTCACAAATTCCAAAGAATCGAAGAAACAATCATATCAAAATCATTTCTACTAGCAAAAGCTCATTTTCAAAAAAGAAACAAATCCAGGCTACTTTTTTATGGTACAGCGATCAAATTTCGCGGCCTACCAAAAATCTCACATTCAATTTTTGAAAAAATTTGAACCAAATTCAAATAGAAAACAACAAGTGACGTAGAAAAAAGATTTAGGTAAGACACTCTCAGCAAAATATTAAGCAACAGTTGCTTCTTGAAATGCGATTTTTTCAATTTATTGGAATGAAGCTCTATGAAGCTGTTTGGAAGCTGGAATTATGGAATTATTATTCTTATTTTTTTGATAAGGGAGGGGCGAATCATTTAACCACCCAAAACATTTGGGGGGGGGGGGGGTGGGGGTGGTAAGGAATTCATCCAACTACATAACTCCCAAGAATCTCTACAAGCACGTCTAACTAAATTGGTTATACAGCGACTGTTGCAACATCGTAATTCTTAACATGATGTTTTTCTCTACGCACAGGCACAAATTTCAATGGAACCCTCAAGGTGTGCCCCACCAACAAAGAAAAAATTTTGATTTTTTGATATTGCTGCTGCAGTAAATATTTTTCTTCATTTATTTCAATATTTTCAGTCATTCCCAGTTTTACATATCGTTAAATAATAATAATCCCTACTGAAGAAACCCTAAACTGAGTCGCCACTGTAATATTCCCGAAGTATCTCACTAGCCGGCCGCCGAAACAGTTCCGGCACTCAGCTCACGTTTTCAATGAAATAGAAGTTGTTAAGTGAACTTCTATTACGGTTTATTCGACACTCCGCATCGCCGATATGTTTGGGGAAGGCCTAGGCTT
This sequence comes from Malachius bipustulatus, assembly GCA_910589415.1. Classification (NCBI taxonomy): domain Eukaryota; kingdom Metazoa; phylum Arthropoda; class Insecta; order Coleoptera; family Melyridae; genus Malachius; species Malachius bipustulatus. The sequence continues at coordinate 19,428,840 of OU342638.1, read as the reverse complement.
GGCAACTTCTTATTGTATTCGGGCAGCCTCTGCCCTACTCTGTTCGTGATCTCACTTTCTCTCTCTTCCATATCTATCCCGGAGTTATTAGCGATGATTTCTTGGCCCGTCCTAATAAGATTAACCCTCAATGGACGCAGACTGAATAACGAAATAAGGAAACTTCGAAATGAACTGAAGAAAAATTCAATAAGTGATATCGAGGAGTCGAGATTCCGTTCTCCGAACGAGCCAGAGATAAATATGTTTCGTGGAATTTAGTTCTGGAAGAAAGAAAGCACGTGTTGATGACCTGCAAATTGTTCGTGAAGCAGCGAAACACACTTCATTCCTATCAAATTACGGCAATTTGATCTATTTTCGTAGCGGATGATTAAATACTTCCACATGCACACCAGAAAGTTATGATTGGCATTCGTCGCAATTACTAACGTCAAGGGAAAACGGCGGAAAGTAAGCAAAGTTCAGCTCAAATAACCCATCAGGTTCATTCAAAATCCATCTATCATGCACGGCATGTCTGGAGTAGGAAATTCAGGGGTGAATGATTCGGGAATTACCATTAAGATCGAACCACTTCCTCCAGTAATGTACTATATTTATGCGAAATAAAAGAGCGCATAATTCCATTGATTAAAAAAACATTAGGCCCGAGTCGTTCCTATCACGCGAAGACACATTTATCAGATCAAACGGACCCACCGTGACTTGCGACAGTGACATATTAGGTCACAAATTAGATGATATTGGGTTACTTGATCAAGATATCCAGGAAAAGACTGTAATTCTTCCAGCTTTCCACGAACTAATGAAATATTAATTAGTGAATAATTTATAACCGACGTATCCATGCTATCAAACATATCGAGTCTCTTGCAGCGACAGCGATTTTGTTTGATACGAATTGACTTCGAATTTCCACTTAAAACTTCGCAATAATAATAGTGTGTATAACGGACTTTTGGTAGGTCCCTCAATCATTTATTCCTGTCAATGCCTTTCTAACTGATGAGGGTCTGCGCAAAGGATAATGTACATATACAGAATAGTTCAAGTTTTATTGCTATTCGAACCTATATGAACCCTACGTAGTGGTGAGCCTCTAGCAAACAGCCATTGTCGTTGGTGTTTGATAATGTGAAATTTGTCCCGACGTACCACTTTCAATTTATTTTCTCCACTTTTACCAGTCTACCTCAGTCTACCAGACCTGACCTAACCTGTGGTGTTGTTATGGTGACCATTACGCTCATTGACGTCTATAATGAGAAAGAGGCTTTGATAAATTAAAGACCCGTTGGCGCTGTTCGCCGTTACTTTGTATTGATGAAGTCTTCAAAGGTGAGGATTCACTCACTGACAACTCCATTACTGGATAATCAGGTTTGGCCTGGTATTGTAACTATGAATATCTTGATCCTTCACCAAACTGTCAACATTATGATAATAATCATTAGACTCTTGTAACGTACACCCTGTACGTACCGGCTAAATGCCAGCAACACGGAGACAACGGCGGGCGCGCGCAGTGAGTGAGTGATGGTGGCGGTTAGTGCAATGCAACACGGCCGGCTGGCGGCCTCGAGTTTCGTCAACATCGATTGTCGAATTCCAACCCGGAACGCAGGTGAACGCGTTTTCACCTTCCTTTCTCTCCTGGAAATTCGCTCAGGAAGGTCGACGCAAATACCTGTTGCGAATAATAGACAATGGCGTCTTGAATTTACTGTTCATTATTATAACCATCCCTCACGTTCTTGGCTTGCTTTTTCTGGGAGGCAATTCTTTCACCTGCGGATTTTCTCCTATGGATTGATTTTTTTTCCCTGGAGGCAACTTTTTTCCCTGGAGGCAACTTTTTTCCCTGGAGGCAATTTTTTCCCTGCAGGCCATTTTTCTCTCAAACAAGAAGGCTGATGTTACCTGAGACACCTGAGAAGTTTACCACCAACTAAACTTCCACCCTCACACCGGAGACCCTACGAAGATAAGTGCCCTTGTGAACCATCAGTATCCGATCCATTCATTCGCCTAGCACCGCACGCTCTTGTTTTCTTATTATCTGTTAACCGTGTTCAAGAGTCTGTGATAACATCTGTGATTTTATTTTAATAAAGAGTACCTGTTGTTCTGCTGACCTGCTTGTTATTGTTGACCCTCTTAGACTAGCGACTCAACCTACGACCCTTGTTTTTTTCTGTCTCATGCTCCCAGCGACTATTTTTCCCTCTAAGGGTTAAATAGTTCGTTTCAAGTGGCACCCAACGTGTTTATCTGCTAATAATTCGTTTCACTCTCCAATACAAAAATGGACGGCACAGTCAAAACATTAAGTTCAATAAAAGCCCATCTACAATCTCTGTACTCAATGTCCACTATCATTGGAATGACTCGTCTCTGCAATCCGAAAACTCTATTTAAACCTGAGCAGTTCTCCAGCACCAGAGTGCAGTTGCAGTATTTTGTTCTCCCACACCAGAGTGCAGTATTTTGTATGTGACTCACACAGAGAAAAACATGTCGTCCTTAGTACCGGAGTCAATAGCAACATTACCAAATTTACCCAGTCAGCAGTATCAAAATCATTTACGTTCTTTGGTCTATTGAGCGTGTATACCATCCACCCTTTCTTGTTTATATTGCATGCCAGCTTATTGACTGAAAACCAATTTTGTGCCCTTGACGAGACCTGACAAAGCGAGTCATCAGTCCAAACAATAGTTTCAGTGTCCTGCAAGGAAGCTGGGAAGTCGTTTATATAAATGCGGTCCAAGTATCGAACCATGCGGCATCCCGTCGCCAACTACCTCCTCCCTCCTCCCTAGACCGCTGGTCGTTTATAAAAACTTTTTGATGTCTGCTAGCAAATTAGGATGCAACGAGATCCAAGCTGGCTTCTCCACGCACCTACCTGCCCAATTTATCCAAGAGAGATTACAGAATGAGTGTGTAACCGTCGCTTAACGCTATTTGGTATCAATGAGGGACTTTCTTTGGGACTACATTTATTTATCGTAACAGCACGTGGTGTTTCTATGTTGTCGTTGACAAAAGTTAATTTCTCCAATCTGCTTCGTCGGATTTGTCTTAATCTCGGGAATCGTCTCAAATCTTCTTCCCTTCAAGGGTCAAAGGTGAGTAAGGATGGTGGAGAAGAACGGTGATCGAGCGTTTTGCGAAAAACTCACGAGTTCGAAGGGCTGAATGGGCGGGAGCGTTGTCGTGATGGAAAAACCAATCGCCACTTCTACACATTTCTGACATTTTGCGATGGGTGGCGTCCCTCAAACTTTTCAGAACTTCAATGTAGTAAGTCTGGTTCACTGTGGAGCCTTGGGAGAGGATTGCGTGTTGAACAACACCCTTAGCATAAAAAAGTCTGCATCAGCTTGACATTGCATTGCACTTGGTGAGCTTTTTTTTTTGATCTGGTGTGCCGTTTCACCCACCCACTGGGACTATTGGACCTTCATTTCAATGTCCGTATCGTAAATCGCCTGATTCATCACCTGTTATCCTGATCCTTGACAAGAAGAAATTTGGAAGCGATTGATTTTTTGCATCGTGCTGCCACTCCAGTTTTTCGGTCAAAATCTCGTGACAAGATCAACATCCATCATCAACAAGCTCCCTGATGGTTAGAAGTCCATTTTTCGGCAATAAGTTGTAGATTTTATCGACGTGGGGGTTGTGGTGGAAGGACGTCCAGGACATCGTAATCAATCGACTGTACCACCCTTAAAACGTACATGTCACTTGAAAGATGCCGTATGCTTAATAGCAACATCACCGTAAACTATGTTATGCGTAGTTGATGTTCAGTCACTGAATTTCTAAGTTTAACACAAAAACTTAACAGCAAAACGTTGCTCCTTCAGGTCAGGTCAGGACACTCACTCTGAAATCCGACAAACGAAAAATTATTCCTTCCGACTGACCACTGTTTCTGAGCAAGGGCTCATGGATAAAATCAGTTCTCTGAGCTAGCTGAAGAAGGAGACATCGTTTTGGCATCCCTGATTTTGTAATCAATTCAAGTATGTAAAAACTTTATAATTCTATCTAAAAGCTGAGCAATATAGCTGAGTAAAATAAAATTGACGTTTCTTGCAATTGAAGCACTCGAATTTCCCACAAGGCTACACCAACGGGAAGTATAAAAATATATAGAAAAATGTCACCCTCTGATAGTTTAAGCCCTTATTAAGCCTGTCGCATATCGTGTATTAGCAGACGTAATAAACGGCTTGCTAAAGACACGTCTGGTCATGAATCAGACGAGCAGCATCCAGTAGACGGGACGGAAATGAAGCGGCAGCCATGTGTCGGTTCCGACGGCGTCATGTGGAAAATCACGACGCGGAAAAAACTTTAATATATCTCACGACCGCACCGGCAGTGCACCGGCATGAGCTTTCCCAATAGTTATCGATGGAAAATTCGATTCTGTTCGTCTTTTTGCGATCATCAGTCTGATGTACGAGTTAGTCGAGTTTCAAGTTCTGCGGGCAACACACACCTACAGGGAATGTTGCATCTGCTAGTTTTCTCATAAAGGATGCCATTGTGGTTCTCATTTTTATCTCTTCGGGGAAGTTTTCACGCCTTCTGCTTCCATTGATTCTAGTTGTGTTTCAAAGCAACGCGATTATCTTTTGATGTTTTAGAACTTTTATTTGATATTCCATTCTCTCTCTCTCTCTCTATGTCTCTCTCTACACTCTAGTTTGTATCTAGGTTACGTACTGTACATAATTCTTCATCTCACATTCGGTGCCGTTTTTTTTTCTTAGCGTTTAGAGGGAGAAAAAAAGATTTGAAAGCAGGAAAATTTATATCTTAACAGCGTATAGTTAAACCCGCCGTTAGGTAGGTCTGCCGAAGTGGTGGAGACGTTGTCGACCACGACTTGCAGATGCTTACATTTCATAAAAATGATTTTAATAAAAATCCTCTTGGTTGTTAGAGAAACAATCCGATAGAAATACTAATGGTCCTTCGAGCCGGATAAAAAAGGTGGTTAAAATTGTTTGAGCGATAGGAAAAACCGACCACTTATTTAAGAGCTGATTTTGGACTATTAAAATGACTTTATTGAAACAATAATTCGGAAACATGAGACTTACAGGAAAATTATCACAGTATTATTGTTTTCAACGTGTGATAGGAGGTGGGCGTATATTTTAAATTTTATTTACTGCTTGATTCAGAAAACTCAGAAAGGATATAATAAAAATCCAGTCACATTGACAAGGAGGACCTCAAATGAGAGCCACCAGACAGACAGACACGATTCGGCAATTCGGTCTCGATATTTCTGATTCCAGCCGGTCCGTGTAATCGTCCGTCTGACTTTGGCGGATCACCGAATCTGTTCTGAAGGACGTACGTGTTTTAAAAGAGGATGTTCGAATCCCACCAACCGAGCTGGGCTGCGGAAAATCACGTTTAAAGATTTGTTGAGTATTATTTCAAAAAATAAATTAACCAACAAGTAGCTGTAGGGGTATTGTGCTTGTGTCGTAATTGAACCTCATTACATAATCTCGTTGTTGAGTGTAATTTTATTCTAACGGAGAAGTCTGGCTTTCCAGTAATAACGTTTATCTTACGTTTGAATGTTTCTTGACTTATTTACTGGCTGGAAGCTAAATTGTATTTTCTTGCGTTCTCACGTTGTTTAAAGATTTCTCAACGTTGTTATATTTGTATTCTAATTAAGATTTTTTAGGATGAATATTTTTTCTGGGAGTTATAAAAGAAAATGATCTTCAAGAATGAGGTCGTCTCTGAGACCAAACGTGGGGGTTTTAAGATTTTTGTGTTATTGGGGATCAAGCAGCAGTTATCAGAGTTTTAAATTGCTGGTTTTTTTTTTGGCGGTGATTGTCGTCAAGTCCAGCTACTATTTTCCTTCTCAATATAAATTGTGTAACTACATTCACTTTACAACTAATAATCTTCAGTCTATTTACATTACAATAACCTCAAAATGAAATAACCACTTCTTAATTTCACGTCTGTTTTAATTCGTTACAATGGTGTCAGGAGTGGGATTAGGGAGAAGTGGATATTTTTCACTTTTGAGGTTATTGCAATGCGAGTAGAGCAATTCTAAACTCTATCAGTACCCATTTTATTTAGCCTCTCTCGGGTATATACTCTTAGATTTGGGTATTTCTGTATTTACGGGGTGGGATGTCCCATTTTGTGGTTGTATCTGGTCATTTTAGTCGTTCTTCTTGGATTAGGTTTCTTTGATTACAATGAGTGTCCTTTTTGATGGTCTTCGTAATTTTTTACTCTTTGATTTTATTGGTGCATATGCCACATTTGAAATTCTTTTTCGGAGTTTTCGGTTCATTGAAGTTTTCTTTTTTTTTTGTTTTTTTCAATTTCAATTGCGTTTTTTCAGCTTACCGTACTTCGTTATTCTTTCTAGGTCGGTTTCTCTCACTTCTAGATTTTGGTAGTTTTTGTGTGCTTTAACAAGTTTCACGATTTGTATGCTTTAGGTTTTGTAGCTAAGTTTCTCTTTATTAAAGTTGACTACCATTACTGTTGGTCAAGAAACATGACGAGTTGGCTACCATTCTTGCGGCTTTCCATTTTTTCTTGTTCCGAGATGAGTAATTCGTATCGGATCTACTGCAAGTGGGCAGATACCTGTTTTTTCGTCAGTTGTTCCATTTTGCAATCTCTGCCCTATTTTTTTCCCGATTTCTAGGGTGTACATGAGGTATAAGACGGTGGTTTTCGTTTCATTGACTTTGATTCTCAACTTCACGATTTTTTTTACACACGAGCCCATTCTGTGACAGAAGTAGATCCCATTGTTCTCGGAGAATTGGGCTACTTAAGATCATTTTGGGTGTGGGTAGGCCAACTGTAGATGTAACGTACAGAATTGTACCAATTAGCGATTCTCGAAGGACACCAGCTTCAATTATTAATCTTGTCATAGCTTCATCTTCACCTTCTCATGCGGTCACGATGAAAGATTTCAGGTTTTAGTTTCTGCTTCTCACGACTTGGAGGGCTGCAGAATCAAAACTTCGAATTGCTTGTTTGGAATGACTGTGAGTCTCTCGGTTCCCTCTTGCAGTCTTTTCGGATTAACTGCTTCAGGCTCTTTGCTCTAACCATGATGGTAGGCTTATCGGTCTTTCTAGATCACGATGCTTTCTGTAGATTTATAAAGCTGCAGAAAGGTATTTTTTTGACGAACGGCATCTTCACGATTGCTCAAATATTATCCTCGTTCCAGTTTTCCAAGGCTGCGGGTTTGTGATTTTGCCTCAGTCCGAGCTTATTGAGGATTTTCAAGATATACCGAACCTTCCTCCGGCAGTTTCTCACATGGCACGTTCTGGGAGAAACGTCGTTAATGTGAAGCTTGATTCGGAGCAGTATCAGACTCCTAGACCAAAACTGAAACAGACGATGGAAAAGAAGCTGCCATGTCGCTTGAAACAAATTTCTTGCATTCAAGATCTTCAAGAACAATTTCCAGGAGAACATCCACTATTAAACAACAGAGCTCACATAGAGAAGTTTATGATTGAAAACTCACAACGCGGAAGTGCTGTAGAATAACCCATTACCAGAATATATCTCTCATCTCCGAAAACAGTGACGAAGTAATAACCTTCTCTGGCGCCAGTTTTAAAGTATAACTTGACAAGTAAATAGGAGCTGGCCGTTAGATCAAACCATCCTGGAGGAAATTAAATTAGGGAGTGTGGTTGAATTGCAATAGTATTATGACAACGCACAGAGAAAGCATAGTACCTAACACGTCATGCGTATATTACCTCTGCAAATCTCGACTTTGCGATGAACCCCCAACAAACGTTTTCATAACACTTGTACTAAAACGGGGACTGTGCTGAACTAAATGATGGTTTGATGATGCAGTAAAACAAGGACCTACCACAGCAATGCAGGTGTCACCTTAAATCAGGACCGTCGAATCTCTCCAGCTTAGTATTCATATTTCCTAACATGAAAATGAAATCAAATAGATTTCTTAAAGTACCCTTTAACTTGAAACAAAAAATTTCGTATCATTACAGACCTGAACTAAAGCAGCAGAGATCAATCCAAGGGAGAAGTTACGAACAAGAAGATAGCTTCAAGTCATGAGCGAGTGTCAACCTGTTACGCATTGGGGTGGTAGTATTTATTAATGGGTGTCAGGTGTGGGTCGTGATGTCTTCGTCTTTCAATATCTTGAGAAATGGCCAAATATTTGATCTCGGGAGTGGGTACTTTGCATGTTTGACTTGCGGTCGATCTTCGTAGTCTTGATGGTGATGATTTGGGTGATTCGAATACTCCAGATTTTTGAATTGTGTCACCTGAGGCAAACAAATCGTATTCGAATGGAGAACCTCCTGTTAAGTCCTTTATCCATTTCAACAGGCTCCTAAATTCGAGCTAATTTTGACAACAACCCCTTCGTATGTCTGTTAATCTAGCTTCAATAATAGGAGTGACTTGTTTATTAAGGCATACATCGTTATATACCTAATTGCGTTTCCATGGTATTTGTACTAAATTTACGCAATTGTTCAAATTACAAATGATAGAGTTATTTGGATAAAAGCTTTACGTAATTAATTTGAATCAAGTACATGCCGCATGAATAGCTATTACTTTGTAGTTGAAGAGATAATTAAATTTATTCTATAATTGCCTATAGCTATCTAATAATACTTGATTGAAATTATTTATGAGGATGAATGACGAACGAAGTTAATAACGAAATGATCGTTGTTAGCGAATCTACTTTCCATGTTCAACATTTCAGGAAATGTTTGCATTGTTCCAAGGATTACCATGTCACTTAGAATAGCAAGAATTCTATTTAATTATTAGCTCAAGTACATGAAATGGTTTTCGCAGCTGCTCTTCATTCATATTATATTAATAATTTCGTACATTTTCATATTTGCTTCCATCATCTACTGCGTCTCTTGAATTATAATCAAATGCACGTTTCGTTCATGCATGATATTATATGAGGAAGCGAGTGCAGTGCGAGATGACGAGGGTTGAACTTTGACTGAACTTTCCTTACCAGCCCCATTGACCGAATAATTGAACTTCCAATAAATAAATATTGGAAAGATAATTAATTTCTTATAGGCGATAGTTTCGATATATTTAAACAGATCTTGTTGTAACTTGTATTGTTTACACAAGTGCAGCGTGACCAATGATAGTGGAAAAAATTTCCGTCACCGGTCATGCTCCGAGGAGGTACGTTAAAAAAGGGATGCTGGCTGCTTCACAGCAGTCGTGAGGTTAAGTCAGAGACCCTTGAGGCTACTTGAAAACTTCTGACACTTGGGCTTTACCACAACCATACAATATTATTTTTTTTAGTAGTTCTAACTATTTACCATTTGGTCCACACAACTGGTCCTCAATCTTATGCAATTCTAATGCAAGTTGCCCATTCACGTAACATATCGTAACATCGTAATCATGTTTGCTTTGGACCAATCGAACGTGGTACGTGTTTATGCTTCGGTTCTCGGTCTCTCCTTACATACTCGGGTAATAGAGGCGACTTTCTACCCAGCAGGACCGGTAAAATAAACAGCTCGTAAACAGACCGGGGAAATCTATTTTTTTTTTCAGTCGATGGGGTCGGACCTTCCCTGTCTTTTGACATGTGTCTTAGGTTGGGTCAGGGTGGGGGGGGGTGATTAGAGGGGGCACGCTTTTAAAATTTACTGAAAATGAATTTTATCGGAAAAAACGGGTATATCTGAGCCGGATTTGATCTGACAAAAAAATTATTTTATCGAAAATTGAAGAGCTTGACTAAACACGGAAGTTCGTTCCGACCTGAACCCTTTAGCTCAACTGGTTCGCGAAAGATTGCGATATTAAGGGTGCAAAAATGAATAAAAATTTTACTGACTTTTGCTCGACAGGTGGTGGAGTTAGGGCGTCAATTTTTTGCGAGAGGAAGGGTGCCACCGAGTACTTGACGGGCCGGAGGGAGGGGGTGGTGGGCCAATTAGGAGGGGAGATATGGGGGTGAGAAGAAAAATACGGAAAAAGTTTATTTATTGACCTACAGAGACCAGGCACTGCTCATTTTCTTCGTTTTTTATCTACTACCCGGTAGTTATGGCAAAAAAATTAAAAAAAATTAAAAAAAAAAAATATTATTATTCGCAAATGCGTGCTTGGCGCGCAATTAAAAAAAGTCATTTTTTTCTCGCCTTTTTGGGGGTGAAGGAAGGGGGTGGGGAAATTTTTTTTTTCACCACTGAACGGCATTTTTTTTATCTTTAATTTGAGCCCCACTTGAACCCGATCCGACCATAAATAAGAGCACAACGAACCGGCAAAGTCTAGAGAAAGTTGGAAAACACTCTTTCATTCATTTTCGAAATAATTTTCTTACCTGAGGCAGCCATGTGCTGCACTCGCTTGACCATGAATAGATCGAGACGCAGTCTTTTGTGTAGCGCCTCTTTCTATTGTGTACCTGCCTATTGTTTTCGTGAACCTGGCGCGTCATCCCGGGAAAACAATAGAAGGCTAGCAAGATAAGAGAGCGCGACTGAGAATGAAAAACAAGGCCAACAACGGCCCAAATGTAAGAAAAATCGATCCGCCAGCAGATGAAAAAACAGTAACTCGATGTGTTTTTTCGTTCTCGATCGTTCAGCGATCAAAAGTAATCAAAAACTTCCCGGCCGATCGTGACTGTGCCCGGAGTATAGACAAGTGGAGAGCGTAAGCTCCGCCCACGGCTGCTCGGGTATCTTTCTCGCCCGGTTTAAAGAGAGATCTTCATGTATAACTCGCGCGCGCGGGCAAGATACGCACGAAAAAAAAACAAATAAATAAATAGATAAATAAATGTTTTCTCTTTCCAATGAGCCTAACAAGAACCCCCATCCCTCTCCGTTCGCCCGCAATAAAGTCTAGACTTTGCCGGTTCGTTGTGCTCTTATTTATAGTCGGATCGGGTTCAAGTGGGGCTCAAATTAAAGATAAAAAAAATGTCGTTAAGTGGTAAAAAAAAATCCCCACCCCCCCTTCCTTCACCCCCAAAAACGCGAGAAAAAAAAGACTTTTTTTTTAATTGCGCGCCAATCGCGCATTTGCGAAAATAATTTTTTTTTTTGCTATGACTACCGGGTAGACACATGTCAAAAGACAGGGAAGGTCCGACTCCATCGACTGAAAAAATAAAATAAATAGATTTCCCCGGTCTGTTTACGAAATACCGGTCCTGCTGTGTTATTCCATTACAGACAGTTATTTATTCTTCTAATTTTCCATTATTAACACGAAAGTACCTTTTTTCTGTTTCAACGAGAAAAATATTGTTTCCCCCTAATTAGGACATGACACATTCAGAACTGCGAACTGTTAAACGCTAGGAGACGAAGCTCCGTAGCTACGTGAAATATTTCGACGGATTGTCGATTTGAGCTCATCCTCGGTTTACCCAATTATCCACACATCACGCCGAAAAACTCAACGGCGTCCAAAAATATGGTCCTTGCGACGAAAGCGTTTGCGACGAAAAGCGATTCGTCGAAAATTGCGACCGGAGCGGGGAATCCCACGATTGTGTGCAAAACACACTTTTATACCTTCAGAAAATGCATTTTTCGAACAGCTGGGAATTTTTTCTATTTTTCCCTTGACCAGCAGCGTTCACTTGCCAAGGAAATGTTTTTTAATACCTAAGTAAAAACAATTATTATTCTTGGATTTTCTCAGGAAATATAAAAAACAATAATATACAGGGTATCCTATTAAAAAAAACCTTCACCTTCAAATGAACTTGCAATTGGTCACCAAGGTCAAAGTCATTAGTGCAGTCAGGTGACCTCCATTGTCCTGAATAACTTTTGCCTGCACATTTTTTTGTATCTGGCTTAACAACAGAGAGATATCCGGACGCGATTAAAACAACTCACCTTGTATATCACACAACAAACAAAAAGACCTCACTAATTGAATAGAGAAATAGCACCCGGTCATTTAAAACCTTAAAACAACACAATTCAAGGAAGAATCAATTTTCTTTAGGAGGATGTGACTTCGAAGAAATTCCCCCTCTCCAATAGAAGGGGGCTTCCGATTAAATCCGAACCTGCATTACTGGGTGGTGATCTTCAACCTTTGCGTTTTTCCAGACATCAGGAATTTATTTACTACCCTTGTTCTTGCCAACCCTAGACATAATGCATTGATACTACAGGTTTAGTAAAGACTAAAGAGTAGTCGACGTGAGCTGAAACAAGAGGCACCGTCGACGAAAATCAAAGTCGAGTGGGGTCGGCAGCTGCAAGCACCGGTTCTCCCGTTCCACGCAACATCTCACAAGAGCGCCGATCACCGCGGTCAACGAACCCGCTCTTATTATTATTTTTTTCAAAATGGTGTCTAGTATAATCGGCCTCTCAACAGTCTCAACAGAAAGTTCTTTGCAAGATTCACTTCACAATATGAAAGCACAAATTCCGAGGACGAAATAAATTATGTATATCCCATCCATGGGCGAATGTCTCAGTGGAAGATGATGATAACACGGGACAGGATAGCGTGGAACAATGTCGGGAGGTTCATTAATGAACGTCATGTCGAGTTATAAGGCACATTCGTCTAGCATACATGCTCTAACGCCTTTTAGCTTAAGGATAGAAAGGATGCGAACGAATCTTTGCTGTGTTATACCGAGACCAAGATGCTCATATGGGTATATATTAGATGTTGCTCTGGAGGTTGTCTTGTTCCATATTAATTATTATTAAAGGCGCGAGTTTGTTATTAGGGGTGCGGCAAACTCTTGCAATGCACAGGGATTAATAAACAAACTGCATCATACGAACATCTAGAAGGAGAAGTCAGAATTCAATTAAGATCTAGCCATGCCATAAGTAAATTTACCTTAAAGGAGATATATCACTGATGAACTTGAATTTTTGGTCGCTTTTATACAGCTCTCCATTAAAGGGATAAAATATGAGACACTTCAATAGGTAGATCATCTCACCGAGCCCTCGAATGCTCGTTTGAAACCCTCAAAAATCCGTTCTCTTCGATTTTTACCACTCGATTCTCTATCTAAATCCATAAAACCACTTCTCATTATACACGCACTCTCTGACAACAATAGGATGAATTTTTAAAAGGATTTTTCCCATATAGGGATGTTCCACTATAGACCGCATTTATTTGATTTTAAAACTATCAAGTTACCGGGGTGTAAAAGCGTTTCATATTCATTTCCAGGCAAGAATTTCCTCAGGCAAGCGCATCGCATGACTTTTATTTCTTATTCCACCGTCCTTCTATCTTGAAGTAATTCGCGCGTAACGTTCACTGATTTCCTTAGTGGTTTTCTCTTCAAAAAACAACAACCAATAAAAGTAGAAAAATATAAGATGGGATCGAAATTGGTGGAAGACCCAATTTCAGTGCCACTCTGCAGCGAAATCTCTTCCGGCTTTCTCCCTCTAGACGTCACCAGTATTCTCGAATAAATTCCTGCATGTTCTAAGGTGTATGAAGCAGACGCCTCCCTCGCATACTTCAGCGACGCCTCGCAAGGTCTGTCGAGTGGAAAACAGGTCTTTGAGGGCTTGGAAATTTAATGTAATGTGATTGAGCCTCCCTGATATGAATTACAAGGATGTATGAACATTTAATTTTAAACGGGTAGAGATGACTGTGTTACAAATGAATCGGAAAATTCGTTTCGAATATACTTTTCTCATCGGGGAGATATTTTTCACGCATCTTGATTTATTTGTACATCTAGGGCACCCTATATGTATGTATTTTCATTAGAATACCTACCTGTTGCTAGTCAAAGCGGCGCTCGACAACAAACAACAATAACCACTAAACCAACATTGCGAGTTCATTGAGGGGGTGATCGGACTCACCCTTGTCGGTGCATTAGCATGACCACGGCCTGATTAACAGCATAACACGATTGGCCGATCGCTGTCTTCGTACCTTATTAATAGGGATGCAGAGAGCAGGCATCATGATTGTCGTAATTAGTGGATGGTTCAGGTTTAACAAGAGTAACAAGGTTATTAGTCGGGTTTAATATTCATCAAGGGAATTGAGTTATGGAGTAATGCAAGCATAAACGTTGCTTGATGTAATACGCTAAAGTAGTTCGATACAGGAGAGATATTTTCACACTGGATGCAGTAATGACTGTGGAATCACAACTCGTTATAAATCTGTATATATTGATTCACTCCAAGAGTTAACTATAATATGTTAACAATAACCAATTTATATTACATCAATCGATTAGTTGCGGGGCAGTGACACCTTCCAGACCCACGACGCACTCGCCCGAGTTCTAACATCCTTCCTCCTCTCTCATCTCTCGAGCCTCGCCCAACCGTCTCCCTTCTCCGACTTGCCCGACAGCCCTACGTTCCGGGGAACCACCGCTCTCCCACATCCGCGCTGATGAAATAGCGGTACGGTCTATGCCTAGTAAAACCAGTTTGTAAAACTTTAGAAAAAACACCGGACAAAAAAGTCGTTGACGAGAGTTGTTGAACTTGACCCCACTACCCTCCCCTCACTACAAGTCTTTTTTTTCTAGCCTACCAACTTTTTTCTTGCAGATTCGAATTTTACGATAAAAAATACGTAATAAATTACTCCCCCCTTCCCCCTCCATGTACCTAGGTGAATTTGATTGGATTTTCTCTTAATACCTACTGAAATTGAGCCAAAAAGATCCACTAATCGAGAAAAAATTTTCAGATAAATTCTAGAAGGAATCTAGGAGTCCTCCTGACAACCATATTCAATCGCATGCTGAGTTTATCCTACTTCCCGATCATATGGAAATATGCCGAAATCCTAATGATCCACAAAGCAGGCAAACCACCTCATGAAGCCGCATCATAATATCGACCCATCAGCCTACTTCCTATCGTTAGCAAAGTATTTGATCGATTACTACTGAAAAGGATAAATACAGACCACGACCTCCCAACCATATTACCAAACCATCAATTTGGCCTCCATGAGCGTCATTCAACAATGCAACAGTGCCACCGGCTTGTTAATGAAATATCCAAAAGCTTGGAGTAAAAGAAATTCTGCAATACCGTTATTCTAGACCTCTCCCAAGCTTTTGACAAAGTTTGGCACAGAGGCTTGCTCTTCAAAATCAAAAACACCCTAAACAGTAATTACTACCTCCTAATCGAATCATACCTCTCAAATAGACATTTTTCAGTCAAGTACAACAATGAACATTCCAATTTTTCCCCATCAACTCTGGTGTACCTCAGGGGAGCGTCCTGGGCCCACTGCTCTTTCTAATATACACAGCAGGCATCAGAGAAACAAAAGAAACAACAATGGCCACCTTTGCCGACGATGTTGCAGTCCTCTCCGTGAATGAAGATCCTGCCAGAACGTCTTCAAATCTACAAGATCACCTTAACCAACTTAATAGCTGTTACTCACGATGGCGTACGAAAGTAAACCAAGCAAAATCGGTACAAATCACCTTCACCACGCGATAAACCACCTGCCCACCTGTAAAGCATGTGGGCCTTCATCTCGACCAGAGATTAACATGGAGGAAACATATCGAAACCAAAAAAAGGCAACTTGGTCTCAAGTTCCGACAGTTACACTGGCTCCTAGGTGGATGTGCAAAACCTACATCACTTAATATCATACAAAGGTTCCAGTCCAAAGCACTAAGATCTATAGCCAACGCACCATGGTACGTAAGCAACCAGACGCTCCACTGCAACATGAAGGTGCCCACTGTCCGAGAGGAGATCTGGCGTATGTCAGCCAGGCACAACGAACAAACTACCAATCACGAAAACGAGCTGATAGAGGAACTATACAACAAAGGCTCCTCCGTTTGAAGACTAAACAGAACATGGCCCCAAGACCTCCTCGAATAGAGACCATGAAACAAGGGACATCAATTTTTAGTAAAATTACAAAAAATTTGGGATCATTACCATAATTTCAAATTTCCCCCGCTAAACATGCATGGAGGGAAGCGGGGGGAAGGGGGTTGGTAATTTTTCGCGTTTTTTCAGCCCTAAAATCCCAATATTCAATAAAAAAACCAGGAGTCATGCTTAAAATTCGAAATTAATCCCAGCCTTCCACTACATGGGGTGAAGGGGGGTGGGGAATCAATTTCCCAAGTATTTTTAAGCGGTAAACCTGAAACTACAATAAAGAACGTGGATTCCCATTCAAGATTCCAAAGTTGCCCCCCTCAAATTCTAGAGGGCGAGGGTGGGGGGATAGAGTTTGGGATCATCTTATGTCCTCCTCCCAGACGAGCAACTTTCATTACCCATTGTTTCCATCAGATGCGTAGTTTTTGATATTATACTCTCTTGGTTAGACAGAACGCAAATAATAAAGGATCAAAATATGTACCTAACGATGATCTACGGCTAAGTTAGCCGATGTAATAAATCGTTATCTGGCGCCCAACGTGACACCGGCGATAAAAGCACATGGAGGGTGAGAAATAATCAAGAACTTCAAGAATCAGAATTTCCTCGTCTGTTTGCCTGAGTCAGCAGAGTACTGATCGCTGGTCAGGGTATTTTCATCGGGGTTCTATCTATGGCGATAGCACGATCCATATCTCATTAAAGCTGGTTGCTACCCTGTTCCTTTCCTTTGGGGAAGTTCCTACACTGTTCGTCTGACGACCTGAGTCGACATCAGTTCAAACTCCTCCAAGTGGTGCGCTAGGACCTCGGAGAACCTCGATATGGCCCTTATTCTGGCCCGTATTCTGGGTAGGTATTGATAAAATTTAATAATCAAATTCTTAATTAGTTGAATTCGTATCGCACAATCTTGAAAAATAATCCCGTGTAATACCGCTGGAATCTACGTGATGAGTCATTATATATATGAGTCACTATTATATAAAGAGACTGCGCGCGCTGAAGGCGTCCTAGAAGGGTGGGGAGGGAAACGAATGTAGCGTTGGTTAGCGTGTAGTGCCTGCTTCTCCAGTATGAACGTTTTTGTCTCCGTAATAGTATTTTTTCTATAAAACTTGAAAACGAACGTGGTTTTTTCTCGTGCCGATAACAATGTGTGACGAAAAACATGAGCAACGAATCAATGTAAAATTTCTCGTGAAATTAAAAAAAAACTCCGACTGAGTGCTATAAATTGATGAAAGAGGCCTACGGCGAAGATTCTCTATCTCGTGCACGTGTTTTCTAATGGCATAAAAAGTTTTCTGAAGGCGGGGAGAGAATCGAAGATGACCAACGTCTAGGTCGTTGGTTTCCAGTTTCAACTGCGCAAACAGTGACCAAAATCGATGAAATTGAGCGCGGATAAAGAAACGGCCCGAAAAATTTTACAGGACGAATTGAACATGAAGAAAGTCTGTGCGAAGTTGGTCCCAAAAAATTTGAACCTCGACCAAAAGCTCGTCCGTCAACAGATCTGCTCAGATTTTCTCGAGAGGTTAGATGAAGAGCCTGAATTGATGGAAAACATCATCACTTGCGACGAAACCTGGATATTCCAGTACGATTTTGAAACTAAGCGGCAATCCATGCACTGGAAAACTCCTTCATCGCCAAGAATGAAGACAGCAAGGATGTCCAAATCAAAATTTCAGGCCATGCTAATCGTTTTTTTCGACGTCAATGGCATCGTGATGATTGAATGGGTTCCAGAAGGTCAAACTGTAAACCAAACTTATTATTTGAAAGTTTTGGCAACACTGCGGGAGCGAGTCCGTAAGAAACGGAGTTGTAGAAACTGCCGGAGTTGTAGAAAAACAAGTCGTGGATCTTGTATCAAAACAATGCGCCTGCCCATAACGCGCTGTCTGTGAAGCGTTATTTAGCCGCTAGAGGCGCTCCAGTGCTTGAACACGCGCCGTACTCACCTGATTTAGCGTCTTGTGACTTTTTCTTGTTTCCGAAGATCAAGTCTGCCTTAAAAGGAACCCGGTTGAGTCGATGGAAGAGGTGAAGCGAAAATCGGCGGAGCTTCTAAATTCTGTCACTAAAGAAGACTTCCAGCATTGCTTTGACCAATGGAAAAATCGAATGGTACGGTGTGTGGCGAGGGGAGGGGAGTACATTGAAGGGGAGCATTCGATTATATCCATACTTCATCAAATGTCTCATCAATGTAGGTATTGTTTATTTTTATACAGATCACGAAATGGAAAGGATGTTCCAATTTTGGCATGAAAGCGTCTTAATGTGTGGTAAATCGAGGAGATGTCCCTGGTGGTGAAAACAGTCGATGGATTCCCATGTCAGTCATACTTGGAGCCTCAGTATCGACCAATCAGTTACCATTCATAGAATACGATATTCTACGACGATAAGACGTCCTCAATGATTTGACCATGTATCAAAGTGAGCTGCTGAATTATTTTTATCGACTTCTGTAGCAAAAATTGTGCAAAAGTAACCACTAAAAATTGTTAACGGAGGTGAGTAATATTTAACAGTTTCTTCGTAACACTTTATTCTATTTTAGATGCAGATTGAAAGCCCAGTATGTAAACATCATATATGATTTCAGCTTACTCTTGATGAGGATATTCTGTCGTAGAAAATTTTCACTTCATATTCTGCATTTTATATCTCCCATGAGCAGTCCACGAGGTGCTTTATGTTAGTCTTAATTTCACTTGTATATCAGCGTTGTTACTCTGCAATGAAGCTTTGAGGTAACTTAATTTTAGTTTCGTTTTAGTATTTTTTAATTTAATCAACATTAAATCAGGCAGTGAGGAAATGTTTCTAGAGAAAAGAAATGTCGCCTTCAAGTAACTCTCCAGTACCCTAATACCGACGATAACTATAATATCACCTATTAAAAAGAATGTTGGTGATATCATGGATCCTTGAGGTACACCAAAGATGTCGTAGGTACGTGAATTTGATCAATTTTTGTGGAGCCTTGGCTACCGATTATTGATCGACATAGCAAGATACCAAGAAATTACCACTTTTTGGACAATTGAATGATTGTCTAACTTTTGGAGCTTAAATGGGGTATTTAAGAAAATATAGTACAAATTGCTTGAAATACTGGTAATGGCAAATAAATAAATAATAGTTTCAACATAAACATCCCTCTTATTGCTACCATTAAGTTTTAAATCAGATATACCTAGATTAATAGTGTTTACCTATTCAGGCATTGATTTAAAACTTACCACTATGAAATCAAAATGGAAGGTTAGTAGAAAAAAAACCATCACTTTGTCATGCTGCCTCCGTTGAAATTTATTTATAGGGGGATGGAAAAAGTGAAAACTTTCTGACGCAGTTTATCGAGTTGTTTGTATCCCGGTCCTGTTTACCGGATATTGTTTGTTCGATTCCGGGAATAGATCGCCGGGCGACCTGATTCGGGGCGAGTTCCTATAATGCGTAGGAAGGAAATAGTTTCCCATCAGGTCTGTCCGTCACCAAACCGCCCCTACCTATACGACATAAAGCCACGTTTCCACTCTCGGCTCCCGAATCACAAATCGAACTTGAATTGTTTACGTTCTCCAGGGTTTCAGGATGAGATTTTTCTACGTCATTATGTATTGAGGTGCTTGTAAGCTGAAAATCAGGAGCTAGAACAGATTCATTTGAAAATTTTATATTGGACATGACGTTTAAAGTGGATTCGAAATCAATTTCATATAAGGGAATTCCTATTCATTATTTCCAAGCTGGATATTGACATATTGAAGCAGTTAAACCATTTTGCGTGGAAAGAAGTTTCGAAGCACTTTTTGCAGTTTAGGAAATATTTATTTTGTTGGGCTAACCGAATTTCGAACAACAAATCTGAAGAACTTCAGACAGCTTTTAAAACTACGGATATTGTGGCACTATGCTGGAAGTTCAGAACATACAAATTAACACCTAGCAAACCTTGGAACGGGTTTTTCGGTATGTAGAAGTATGGGAAGGCTATTCGTATGGCAAACCTCGGTCAAAACCTGTGTGGCTGACTCTGCTAAGCTAAAAGAGTCTTTTGTTACGCCAATCCTCATTCAAAACTTGTCAATTGGGGACCAAATTCCACCAAGCTCATAGAGTCATATTGACTTTGTAACGGGATTTTCGGTTAGGTAGAGATGATGACACAGGGACGGGTGTCTGCCCCTTTGTACCCGTGACAAGTCAATTAACAAATATAAAATCTTTATTTACAAGTACGCTAATTACATATATCGGTCAAATTAATATCGATAACCACTGTATCTTATGGGCCGTCTCTCTTCCTTCGCAGGCCGTCTGACTTTGCTGATTGGCTGACCGTCTGATCGGTTCACAGCCGACTCCACTACGGCAGTTACTCGCTCGCCGTTGCACGGTGCGTGCCGGCTGCTGCAGCCTCCGGAACACGCGCCGTGACGGGATCTGGGAGTAAAGTCCTCCGGCGACGAAACTACCTGAAACAGAATCCGCTCCCGGTATCTCAATGCAATGCCGGGGCGGCTGTTACTGAATCCGGCCCTCAATACAGGCCGGGTCGTGACTGAAGGGACTAGCCGGCACTTCACCGAAGCGCCGACGGATTACCTATACTGAACCGGTTGCCGGCCAGAACTCACTCCATTCTGGTCGGTCCACCGACGCCCGGGTACAGTTAGGCTCGACTCATTTCATCGACCTACTGCAGCCGGCTAGGTAAACTGGACGGAGTGCACTCACTACATGCCTCCTGGAGACCTCCGAGCTCAGTTCACAAGGAGGGAGATTGGTTCTCGAGTCAGTTCCTCGGATCCGTTCTGATGAGCTCTTCAGTTGGCTCTCTTTATATAGCCGGTGCTGGCGGAGATTATAATAACCTACTAATCACTGTCGCAAAAACTGTATCACTCCTGATAAACCCCTCGAATAATTAAAATAAATAATAATTACCAACGAATGCCTTGGAATTCGTTACAACTTATTAATTTTTGCAGATGGAGGGAGGTGACTCTAAGAACGAGATGCCAAAAATAAAAGCTAATCATCTGGAGTTATTTTTCCAAACCTTAAAGGCTCCGAAAGTTTCGCAAGTATTGTTCACACATCACGTCTGTCATAGAAAGGGGAAGCACTCTCACTTTATTCGATATTGAGTTTGCACTTTATGTATACAGGATGTTCAAGAAATCATCTGTACAATTACTGATTTGAGGAGGCCCAATGCACTATACGACCTTTGTATATTTATGTTCTGCACTGTAGCCGCCTTGGCACGTACGTAAGACGTGAAGGAAAGAAGTTGGCCAACTGAGCCGCTGGCGGTGGAGTCCATTCTGAATAGAGCAAGTATATTAGGTTCTTGCTTAAACCTGCGGCTTTCAAACAATTTACATAAATCCAGCTTCATAGTCATATTTCATTTATTCCCCTAATAAGAGCAATGAGACCATATCTTTTCTACCTCTATCAAACAGGCGAACCGAATGGTAATTTGGCTCGTAAAATTGAAATCAAGCGCAGTCAGTAGTTTAAATTCCACTTGTAAGACTTTATCTATTTGTTAGTTCTGTCATTTTTATCCTGAAGAAACTTCAGCATTGTAAATCTTGGATTGCTTTCTAGTTTATGCGACTTAATCGTAAAAATGAAGCGGAACCAGATCTACCACAGAAACAGGTATAAATCTTGATAGACAGTTTTTACTATCCTCAAATTTAATACCCCCGACAGGGATCTATCAAAAACACAAGTAGGTACCTACGTTTGATTTTATATTACTTGGAAGAGATGAGGAGTTATTAAGCTTACAAAATATTTTGTGTGGTCGACTAGCTGGACTTTATTTCTGTCTGTGCGATCGATGAGCACAAGAAGTGAATGCAGAAGTCTTTGAATTAACTAATGTCAATCCAAAAATAACATCTTGATGTCACAGAAGGATATATCGTTCGGTTTTTTACTAGACAATCTGATTCTTGATTTCCCTTTTATGGCCGACAATTTTCCCTTAGATACACGCGGTCTCGCAGGGGAATATAAGGATGTAATGGTATGCAGAACTCGTGTAGCGTGGGATCAACGTCCACACTCCCACTGTGCCCGTTCAACGCGACACGGTAGGCTGATCAGCGCCCCCTCTTACGCCACATTCCGAACCGGCCATTGCCACTGCAGCACCGATCGGTCGCACTCGGATATCTCACAGTACCAGAGTCCGTTTTCGCGGTGACAGTTACTTCCACTCTCACGATAACTGCTCTAAACTGTCTCGTTGAACGTGATAGTGTGGTAGTTCTACTGCGACAGCGTGAGAATGACTTTCAACCAGTTTACACGAGGCAAGTTGACTGACAGTTATCGTCGTGACAGCAATTGTCCCTCTAACCATCATCGTAAAAACAGGTCTTCACTGAAATACATGCACTTGGTCGACAACACCGCGGCTAGCGACATCTACTCGTTGGGGCGGACCTAGGACCTAGGCGGATGGATAGATAATAGGCATGAAGAGAATAACTGGTCACACCACAAATGCTCAGATGACTACAAGACCTGGAGAAGTTCACTGATAATCTTTCGTAATCATGAAAATGTGACGAGTTCACTAGAGAAGGAAATTTTCCACGATAATGGAAACGAGCAAGAAAAAGTAATAAACCCCTTGACACCAAACATCTAATAAACCGATCCGCCTTTGGAGGTTGAGGGACAGCTTAACGAACCGCTGACATTCAACAGAGTAAAGAAGAACTGGAGCAAATCGGTGACCTTTCAGAGAAACAATACGGCTTTAGACAAGGACTGCAAACCATGGACGCCATACAAAGTTCTCAAAATTGACAAAGAAGCTGCAAACTACTCATATGCTCGCACTGGACGTTGCCAGAATCATTTATATTTGGATTGCATTTAACAGTGAGTCTTGGCAGATCATCCTTACGAAGATGAGAAAAAGGGGGATAAGTGAGAGTGTGATTAACATTGTTGTCTGAGATAGACTATCTGAGAAGAAAATTATATTTTTTTAAGGGGATGAAACAGTGGAGTTCCACAGGGTTCCGTGGTTGTACCGACCTTGTGGGACTTTTTGTATGACGACATATTTGCGGCAACATTTCCAGAAGAAATAACAATAGTGGGACTTGTAGCTGTTGCACAAAGATCATTGCGACTGCAATGAAGGCTGAAAATCTTGGGAAAGTCTCAAACCATCTCGAAATTGTTCCAGAGAAAGAGGAAGAGAAACTACCATTGACAAGGTTTGAAATTCGAAGCGTTCAGATAACACCAAGTAAGGCTGAAAAATACCTGGTAGTATGGCTTGATACGAAACTTATTTTTGCAGATCACATGAATAGGACTGTCCAGAAAGCTAAGAAAACTGTTAAGGCACTGAGCGAATGGGGCCCATGCTCATCTAAAAGGAGATTTTTGGATAGTTCAGGGGTTCTCTAATAGATGTGGAGATCAAGGTCGACATGGCGCAAGACGAGATCAACTGGCGTCGTACATGGACGATTGACATGGCATTTGATCCAAGACATTGAAAAATAGATCTACAGAACACATGGCGATGTGGATTACTTTATCGCGCAGACTCTGTCTGGAAACGGGTGCTTCAGGAAATAGCTGTACTGCCGTTGCAGAATAGACTCTGGTAATTGCTCGTACTGTGGCGTACTCTTTTTGTGTGTCCGAAATACAACATAGAAAGGAAAAAATCTATGGCAGCAATGGGGCAGAAATTCGAAGCCACGACAGGAAAGGATCTGGAAGCTCACAAGCAAACCATTTGGGATACTATTGGAAGAAAGGAGATAAGTGAAAGGAAAACTCTAGCGTAACAGTTTTTTTGCTCAGAAAATAAGAGAAAAAACTGTATTCGGGTATGCAGGAGAGCATAACATTGCACGGATACTGTACTGAAGCCGTACAATAGGGAGGAAGTCCCACATTCTCCCTGCGAAAAACAGGGACAACATGAAGGTTCCACTTCCTTTAGCTTAAACAGTTTTGCTCCTAGAGAAAAAAAGCGAAAAAAGGAGAGAGAAAAAAAGAGAGAAAAGCTGTATAAGAGTGAGCAGATCCACCCTGGATGGGAGGGAATCCCACACTCCTATTTCGAAAAACAGGGTCGTCTATTAAGGTTCTCCTTCGCCAGGATAAAAAGAAAATCTACACAAATCGCTGAAGCACTTTTTGCAGTAATTTCATTTTCTTATTTAGAGCGAAGTAAACAAAAGTCATCTCGGTAACGACAATTTCGCTTTTCGGCCCTGCCTAAAATAATATACGCACGCCAAAGTCGCGGGGTTATCAAACCAGGACAGATTTGTGCGCATTTCCTATCTAACCTGACCACTTCTGGTCACCAAACAGCAAAAGAAAGTAAGATTCTCAAAATTCTGGGAAGTTGGCCTAAAACTTAGTTTCATCAAGCTGACTACGATCTAGCCTGGAATTCCTCAACAATTGTAATTTTATTCATTTTTGTGATTGTGTTAGACAACAATCGTGACGACGAGCACTTCAGGGCAGCTCGGTGTTGCCTTGGACGAAGAAGAACAATGTTGACCATGTTTTTGTTCTTAGACGCTGCGGCATCTTAGATTTTTTCAAATAAGAGCTCCCAAAATTCCAAGTCTTACTTTGCGAAGTGCAAAAACCGGTGCCATGTCAAACCTTGAACTGGGAAAATTTTGTGGTAGCATGGTGATGAGGAGAAAGACATGGCATAAAGTTCCTATGAGTAATTATTGCCCTTTTCCTGGATGGCGCAAGTTTCTTTGTACTAGTCAACTAAATAAAGGGAGGAGGGCATTAAAGATTTGCCCTGCATAAACACATGCAATAATTTATGACGCCCTTAATTTCATCACCTCTTCTCTGAACTTCATCAATTTTATGATGTTATTTATTTAGATGATAAGTTCAACTATTAATCAGATCGATTAATTATTCTACTCCGTTCTTGACCTTTCTACCCTTCCCGCGCAGATTCATTCTCAGCTGGCCTATGTGTACATCATCCCCAGATACAAACCAGCCAACTAGCTTTAACATTCCCGAATACACAACCCTAAACTTGCTATCTCGTTCGACAGACATATATTAATAACAACCCTTCCTCTATCATCACATCATTACCCGGATCCGGGACACCGCCGCGGTTGTTTGATGCGATGCCTGCCGAACCGAGGGTTGGCCTCCTGGGAACTGTGATTTGAATAACAAACTGCCGATGATAAATGATTGTTATTGGCGACGCCGTCGGTCTGTGTACACATCATCGGTTATTAAGCAATCGACTGCGCCGACTACTAGGCTGATAAGCAAACTGTTGATCTATCCCTCGAATGACGCGACGATCGGAAATGGGAAATAAAGAGGGAGGGTGGATTCATGATGGCATGTTACTTATTGTTTTACCTGAATTGTGAAAATTCAGATTTGTGCTTATTTTTGACAGACACCTTGCTATAAGTACCTAATTAATGAGGTAAAAGGTGATCCTAAAAAAAATTTACATAATTTTTGAAGCGAAGTTTTTTGACCGAACTTTCACGCTTGGCCGACGTGGAGTGGAACGAGAAAAAATGTGATCGTCATCGTTAACTTGGTTCAGTTATACTGCTATCTTGAACACACATAAACTCAGTCTCTCTCTCTCTATCTCTTTCGCTCTTTTTCCAATCCAGCCAACCAATTCAGAAACCTTTTTCATTGCTCCAAAACGTGCATCAAGGATCATCAAGCAATCATAATCACCAAAGCTAAGGGCAAGCACTTTCCAACATTGATCTTTAAACTACGAGATGAGTAAAAAACTGTAGAAAAATCTAAACGCCTCACTTTCTACAATTCCAAGCCCGCAAAGTTCTATGGCTTGCCAAAGATACATAAACTACAGTTATCTCTCCGGCCGATTATATCATCTGTATCTTGTCCAAATTCTAGTATATCCCATTTCATTACCGACATTCTCACCAAAGTATATACAACGACAATCCCTAATTCATCTTAATTCTTTCCAATTCTTTACCGACTTCCAACTTTCCCTAGATTACGTCCTAGCCAGCTTTGACGCAGTGTCTTTGTTCACCAACATACCTTTCGAGCTGTTCAGACAATGTATCAAACAAGAAAGGCCCATAATTTCCACATACTGTATATAATTTCCTTCAACGACAAGTTTTACTAACAAATTTACGACCTATGGGGTCAGAAATTTCACCCATAGCAGCGTAATACGTGATGGATATGCTATTGGACCACTGTATTCCTCTAAAGATCCCTTTTGAGGTACCTTTCATCAAACAGTAATATGTTACATCCCCGAACACCTGTCAAGGTATACTACTTACATATTAAATAGCTATCATCCAAAGATCAAGTTCACCGTGGAAAGGGAGACGAACTATAGTGTTCAGTGTTCCTTTATTGGACTCTTGTCATAAGAAGAAACCTCGGGCCGTTATATAAACTATTACTCCTAGCAAGCCCAACAGAGAGGAATCGACGACCACAACTCAGGCACCCACGCAAGTAACCACTTTCAAGATTACTCACCGGATCATATACCAAGTTACATTACAATAATAATTAAACTCGCTACGCGAGAAAATCGGCTTGTCAGGTCGAGATATATGGTTGGATATGGTTGGAAAGAAAGATGGATTATGGGAAATGGTAAAAAATATCACTAAAAGGGGTGATCTCTATCATTTATATACAGTTCACATATTCCACTAATATTAGACATAAGACTACACATAAGCTGAAGATATATCTAGAACGCATATTCCGGAAGCAGTTTAGGGGATTTCCACGAGCGATATTAGAAAGGGGCGAGTTGGCGTCAAACAGCCGGCTAAATTAACACACGAACTTAAGGATAATGGTAATGTACACAGAGAGGGCAGACTTAATATAACCGAAATGAATTATAGGGAAGTTTTTCGTGAAAGCGCGCGGTCCTTGCGGATTCGGTTTTATAATTAGATTTGGTTCGTCGAATGGCGGTAGCGGGTCTGTTATCTGACCTGTTTGAGGTAAGCAAACAGCTGAAAGCTTTAGATTTATAATTAAGTTACAGAACAAACCTCGATGGTATCATCTTTTGTCGAGATGGCTGACATTTGAAAGAACTTATGAGAATAATTCTGATGCATGCTGGGAAGGATTCCTGCTGTAAGCTCGAAGGGGAAGCGTGGACAATATTTTTTATGGAAAAATATATCAAAGACTTTGAGATTCATTTTGTTATTGGAAATATGCAGAATCATTCTTTTAAAGTTAAAAGAGGAACTAATATTCTTTCCCTTTTTTTTTGATAACAAAAACAAGCCAAAATCGCTGAGGTAATATAAAAAATTCTCTGCATTTTTAACTGTATTACATGAGATGATACAAAGAAGAAGGAAATTACGTCTATATGAATAACATTAATTTTATAATGGATTTTACTAGTACTAGTACCTACACAGCATAAATATGCACTTAGTGCATAACATAACAAAGCATAACTTGCAATGACACTTTACAAACATCGCGTGCAAGTTTATTATTGCGTACTTTCACTTTTACTTGAACGAGGCATCAACAAGAAACTGAAAATCTCACCTTTATACGGCATTTTTAACACAGATAAATCATTATATGAGCATACGTCACTCATAGGAAGGATTTTTTAATATCCTGCACCTACATCCATTCTAGTAGTAATACTTCCAGCCCAATGGACGCGTAGCTGTTGTGAAAGCATTACGCACTCCCCTTAACTTGATAATACACCCGCGCACCAATCCATCAATTATCCGTAATAAAGGCACTGGCATACTGACGAGGGACCACTTGACAGATAATATACGGTGTGATGAATGACATCGACTCAATGATCGGTTGAAACTGAAGCCACCCGCTAATGCCATTCATTGCAAGACTGAGCTTTCGGCGGTAATTGGGTGAAATAGGAGGTAATAATTATTATTGTTAATATAAATGGTAACGGATTCATGATGAATGAAGAAGTAATATTTTATGCAAATTATTCTATATAATATAATGTCAGTCTTAATTTGTGTAGTATAATAACTAGAGAACGGATTATAGGTAAAGAAAAAATTCAAAATAGGCGCCTTTATAGGTACATTTTTTGGGATAAAAAGGCTTAAACTTGAACCAAATAGGCAATAAAATAGGCAAATTTTACTACCAAATTTTCACTACAGAGAAAAATGAGTAACAGAAATTTACCTTTATATGAGCCTTAAAAATTCCTGCCGATTTCCAAAAATTTACAGCAATTTTCCTAAGATTTTGTTTTACATCAAGCACGTTGTTTGATAAATAAAACAATTACAAATATTGAAATGGATCACACCTAGGTAGGATGATAAGGAAATTATTTCCATCTCCCTCGTTAAATCAACCCAAACCGAAAAAGGAAACAGTGCAAGAATAGGTGCGTAATTACCTAAAGGTAAAATTGTTAGGAAATTAAAACGCAGCCACGCGATATCGAGGCAAAGATAATTATTGAATAGGTAATCAGACAGACACTTCCGCCATATCCCGGGTAGTCTGTAATCAACATGGTTGTATTCTTTAATTAATTCAAGCTGTTGCTTGAAATGAAATCAAAGAAAAGAAACAAAAACAAAACGAAATAATAAGAAAGCACAGGTGTGCAAAAGAGTGGAATCCGAAATGGATTGGAGTTTGAAAAATGCATGAAAGGGATCCATCATTCGCTTTCCATTGTTTTATACTCTCTATGCAAAATCACAGCCCCTCTCGCCCTTCACCATTTTACGCTTCTGCAAACGAATTCTCTCGCTCATCATTCGCTTTTAGACATCTGATAGGAAGTCCACCGTTAACAACAAGTCTCAGCAAATTTACCCGCTTTTCCGAAAGAAATTCCAATCAACCGACATACAATGAGTCACAATAGGTTCTTTTGCGCATCCGTTTCGGCCATAGTAATCCTGGCATTCCTCAATCAACGAGCAGGGGTAACTACGTGAACACAACGGTAAACACAACGAAAGAAATCACAGCGGTCCTATTAGGGAGAAATTCGAGAAACTAGACAGTGGCTTTTGCGAAAGAGCAACGGGCCCGGGGTGGTTCCGTTACAATATTACACTTAGCATTTTGCTACAAAGCTCGGACCACAGGTGTCCGGGTCAGTTATTATTTCTACAAGGGGTTATAGCTATTGACTTAGGACCTATAATAAATTATCTCAAGTGGGGTAGTAAAATTTTCAAATATTCTTTCAAAGTTAATAATAATTATTATTAGCATGAAATGTATTTTGAGGTGGATAAATTTAAATTTATTTGAATAGGCAAGAATAGGCATTTTTTGTGAAAATAAGCACCAGGTACTCAAATAGGCAAAAAAGACACAGATAGGCACTTTGCCTATAATCCGTTCTCTAATAATAACTATTAAATTTTTATCAGGGAAGTCCTTGTTTACAAAAATAACGTGATCAAGGAAAATAAATTAATTGTCATCCGTAAAATCTGATTTCTAGACTGACTCAGTGCGTCAAGTCAATATATGAACAATGAAGGAAACGACTCATTGCGTCGGTGCCCAGATTTTACTCGAGAGGGGGAATGAGAGTACTTGAGTTCAACATACCTCCCAGGGTAGTTGGACATATCCTTGTCGACTCAGGCTAGAGGTAGGCTGATGTTACCGGACACTCACCAAATTACCACGCAGGGATGAGTACCCTTCTATGCCAGACAATGAATACTCTGGATTGGGATCAATTTAATACATTTGATCTTAACATAGAGTATGCTGCGTACAATGTATTGCACTGGCATATAGTGACTTGGACGTGGAGATGTCCTTAATTATGCACTCATGGCGATGTTTGTTTATGCAGGCGTTCTTTATCGTCGTCGATGCTTCGAATTTAATCATCTTCAGCACCAGTTGGAACCAGAGCGTAAGTAGAACAGTAAGAGTTTCTTTTTATGCGAGAATTACAGAATTGTCTCTGTGTGAGAAAAACATTTGTAGTTGGAATTGTAACTATAAGCCGTAGCTTAGATCGTTTGTTTTTTTATGAAATGGGGTTGTGTGAATAAAAAAATAAATATTTTTGAGAATTAGGTAGAGATGTGTTGTGTATGTAATAAATAAAATGCCCAATATCCTAATTTTTAAGCGACGTTCTGAGAGGGTATGGATTGAACTCTTTGATCACAGGAACTGGAAATTGGTCCAGTTATGGAACGGGCCCGATATGAATAGTATAGGGAAGAGGGATGATGCTAAGATACACTGTAGATATTGGCTAAATGAGATATCACTTGCTGAGAAACTCATAGAGAGACTGAGTAAAGACGATAAGAGACCGGCAGACATTGCAGGGGAGATTCAGGTGGCTATCAAGGAAAGCACGAAGAGAGTAAAAACGGGACAAAAAACCCATATAAATCACCGGAAAAATAGAGGAGTTGAGAGAG
The DNA here is from genome assembly GCA_910589415.1 of Malachius bipustulatus. Lineage (NCBI taxonomy): Eukaryota > Metazoa > Arthropoda > Insecta > Coleoptera > Melyridae > Malachius > Malachius bipustulatus. The sequence continues at coordinate 19,398,359 of OU342638.1, read as the reverse complement.
AAAACAAATAGGATGAGAAGAGCTTATTCTATACTGAACCTTAAAAACAGATTGGGGACAACAGAGATAAGGGAGAACAGAACAAAGAGCAAAACGAGGAATCCGAGAAGACATTAAAAAACGCAATGAAAAGACGTCTGGGATGAACTAGAAAACGACATACGGAGTGTGGGATACAAAATTGCGATGAGAGAAAAAGGAAAAAGAAATACGACCTGACGAAAGAGCAGAAACGTAAACTCTCCCAAACTTTATTTCCTGAGCGACAGAAGACTTCCGAAAAGTAGATGGAAATAAAATCTCAAGCACAGAAGAATTAAACAATGCTGTCAGAGAAATCAAAGCAGACAACATACCCCCGAAGCCATAAAGATCGGAACCAGGGTTATTCCCTCAGCAATGCTCAACATGATAAAAGGAGGCGAGAGTACTAATGATTGACAAGGGAAAAACACTATGGGTAAATTGTATAAGAAGTTTATTAAGACAAGATTAAAGACCGAGTTGGAGGATAGTGATGCAACTGACGATGATGGTCACTGACGAGTACGGATTCAGAAAAGGGCGCTCAGCAATCCATGCTATCTATAGGGGGACAAACCAAGTAAAAGAGTTCAAGAAAAATTGGGTAGTGATGTTTGCCCTTGATTCTCAAGAACGCATTTAACAGTGCGTCTTGGAAACAATAAGAGACACCGCTGAGGTCACGCACAAAGGAAATCAGAGCCCACGATTGATCCTGAGGTTGATACCTGAGGTATTCAACCTGATGGCAGTGGAGATACACCATATCATGTCAATCTAATATCTGGGAGTCCTGATCGGTCACAAAATGAACTTCGGAACTTCGACAACACATAGTCAAGGCGGTAGAGAAGGCCTAAAATCATATGGCTGTCCTGACAAGAATCATGACAATCATAAAGGGACCGGGTGTTCTCAAGAGGATACTACTGTATGGTGTTGTCGAATCGATCTTTCTATACGCTGCCCCAGTGTGAGTGGGAGTACTGGAAATATTCAAACATAGAGCAATGACGTGCAGTCTTCAAAGATTATCAAAACTGCGGGTTATGAGAAGAGTGTGAGTAAGTGATTGAAGGCCGCGAGTGTAAGCACCAAAGTGGGTAAGTGATACATTTTCTCAAATGGAGTTATGACTACAGAAAGGTGCTATGAGACATGCAGCATATTTCTACAAAAGTGGAAAAGCCAAGACTAATGTTAACCTTATTATAGCCACTGATGACACCAAAGATGACACTTGCTGTTTGTCCCGCGGCTGTACCATTGGAAAGGTGGTAGGTGCCATGTTTTGATTTGTGTTGATTAATGGCGACTGACGCGTTCTTTGAAAATGAGTAACCAAATAAGCAGCATACAACTGAAAATGGCCAACCAGAAGGCTAACTAACAACTACAACTACTCTACAGACTCCTTTGTGAGACCCCAAGGAGATTATGAGGAAAAATCCTACTTTAGGTCATGTCATCACGCACCTTGCCGTCGCTCTCTTTATAGAATCAACGACCTTTTGGGAGAAGCACAAATGTCAATGTGGATTTCAATCCAATGGGATATCGATGGGCTTCCAACTACCTAAATCCAATCGCTCGAACGGATATTCATAGTTCACGCATTAGCGAAAGCTCCTCTTGAGTTGGAAGGTTTGGCAGGAAAAGGTACCCAACTTTGCACTATTTTAGATAGACTACAAGTTTTCACGGTAGATGATCGGAATGCTGAGCTGGTGAAGAATCAAATCTAGAACATCAATGGTTCAGGACTCCTTTTAGTATAGGGTGTTACAATTTTGGAAAAGTCTTCCATGGATAATTTTTCCAAGATTAATTTAACTTGCAAAGAATCAAGACTAACGTGCGTCGCTTTATTCGCATTAGTACTGTTCTTAGAGGTATCAGAATTTATGACATAATTGAATCTCATTTCTGATAATATTGTTACGACATCTCAAGTGGAGCTGTTGTTTGGATTCCGACTGAATGGCAACGTCCCTGGATGGAATGTTCGCCCACCTACCGAAGCGTGTGGGTCATATCGCTTGGCCGCACCTTGGGCAACATTAGTTCCTTATACCTTGTGTTACTTCTGGTCTCCTAGCATCGTTGTGGAGTTTATAGGGGATTCCCGATCATAAAAGGAAAAGTTCGAGAACTAAGTTTCAGAGTGTTTGGGAGCTGCTCCTAACTGGCATGTTCCAGAAATGGAAGATTTGGACTCTGGAGGGACATTCCGGTGTATGTTGAGGCATTCCAGAAGAATACCAAGGGTACTATATACACCAACAGGGGTAGTATATGAACGAAGCGGTGCTAGTCAGTTCTGTGTAGACTGCGAATAAAGAGGCGAAAGTGCGTGCGATAACAAGTAAATTGAAGTGAGCGAACCAATAGAAGGAAAATATGTAACAATATTATGTAATTTAGATTGTTTTCCCAATTTAATACCAGGGGCTTTAAAAATACAATTACGAGCTATGGATGATTGGAAATTTCTTCTTTAAAAGATATAATTAATTGAGCCCGTATTTAGATCGGTGATACAATACATTTCACCAGAAATATGGAACACATTAACAAAGAAAGCACAATTAACTTTTTCTAGCACAACCAGTTATAAAACGAAGACGTATTATCCGTTTTTTTTTTTTTTTTTGATAAATCTAAGTAAACCTTCAGATGGTCTGGAATTCGTACAATTTCATACGCGATTAATTTTTTCGTATCTGTTGAAGTTAATGGCTGACGATTATTTTCTTTGACGATGTCGTCATGCTGAACTGCTGCGCGCTGAGCTCCTTGTTATAATCTCGGTGTATAAAGATAAAGACATCATCATGGGAGACCCAGTCGTTCCACTTTTATGCTCTCCACTTTAATTGCAAACTAGACCGTCGTATTCGTCTGCGTCCGATCCAACGGGATCCATCCAGAGGAGTGAATTCACTTTAGATCTAATAAATCCGGGAAAGTTGGATGTCAATGTAGATAAGTCAGGAATTACTGTGTGATAAAATTGCATAAGGAGTCATCTTCTTGGCCGCAACTATTGGTACTTTTAGTTCCAGACGGTCTTTAAAAGAGATGTAATTGTTTGCCAAGTCGTTGTGTGCAATTTAGTTTCAAGACAATTTTACTCTACTTCTTAAAATTGCTATTTGTATTTCAATTTTTCTTTTGCGTTCCTACAAACTCGACAGTAGTGATAAATTAATTCTAAATTGGATTTCTCTACTTAGTTTAGACGTTACAAAGCCCTCAGCTCATATTATTCGTTAAACTTTCTTTTAGTTAGAATTTTCCAAGCATTTCTATGAAATATAAAACTAAAACTCAGCGCCTGGAATATCGACGAAGAATATAAATGAGTTTAAAGCCGAATACAACAATAAAACGAAACGACTTATCTCCTAAGGATCCCAAATTAATTGAAGATTATCCCGATTAGTTCTGATCAGGTTATATTCAATCTTCCGGGCAGTATGCCCCCTTTCCTATATCTATCAAGCCATGTGTCCATCATTTGGATGCTTTTCCTGTCAATGAGGATGTAATATAATGGAGACTAACAAAGATCAACATTATCTGTCCCATAGTTCTTTATCAGCACCCGCGCCTCTCATTTCCACCTGCAGATTTATTCATTTACCTTGTGGGTAGATGTCGTCTGTCTTTGAGAATATCTAAAGCTTTCTTGATAAAGGGTTGTAACGAATTCCAAGGCATTCGTTGATTATTATTATTTATTTTAATTAATCGAGGGGTCTATCAGAAGGATACAGTTTTTACAGCGGTGATTAGCAGGTTATCTCCGCCGGCACCGGCTATATAAGCAGAGCCAACGGAGATGCAGGTCAGATGGATCCGAGGAACTGACTCGAGAGCCACTCTCCCTCCCGGTGAACTGAGCTAGGAGGTCTTCAGCAGGAGGCATGTAATGAGTGCACTCCGTCCAGTACCCAGCCGGATATAGCAGGACGATGAAATGAGTCGAGCCTAGCTGTAACTGGACGTCGGGAGATCGATGAGAGTGAACTGAGCTCTTATCGACTGCCGGTCATAACAGGGAATCAACCGGGGCTGTAGTGAAGTCCCGGCGGGTCCTTTCAGTCGACGCCTGGCCTATATTGAGGGCCAGGTAAACCAGACGTCGGATCGCAATGTAATGAGTTGTCGATCCGGCAATCCCGTCACGTCGCGTATTCCGGAGGCCGCAGCAGCAGCAGATGCGACACGCAACGTGCGATGGTAAGGGAGCTACTGACGCAGCAGAGCCGGAGGTGAATCGTCCGTCAGATCGACCAATTAACAGAGGTGCGTGCACCGACGCCAGTATCTCTCGCCAATCAGGCGGGCCGCCGTGGACAAAGGCCGGCCCATATTGTTCAGGATTCAATAATATTAATTTAATAGGTACAGATATGTGTAAATATCGTAATTGTAAATAAAGATTTTATTATTCTAATTGACTTGTCACGGGTAAAAGGGGGTAATTATCCATCCCTGGGGAATCATCTCTACCATACCGAAAATCCCGTTACAGGGTCTTCTTCCAGATATGTCGCTTTTAGCAAGCTCGTTTACAATAAAGGTCATAAATGAGTCTCATTTACTACGCCATCTTTTGGGGTTCCTCATGAATCAGTTCCCAGTCCATCACTGTTTAACTCATATCTAGTTGCAAAAGAATCTGTCAAAGCTGAGAGGCTTCAGAGAATATCCAAGTAGATGATTGTTTCGTACGGCGGCATCATGCACCAAATGAACTAAGAAGAGGGAGCTACTCCGGCTTCCCATGCACAATTAAAATAAGATTTGTCTATTTTTTTCATATTGATGAACCAAAGAAAAGAAGAAGACTATGATCAAAGGCATCTGTGAAGAATCAGTAGCTGCCAACGTCACATTATCGGAGTGAACGTTTTCGTGATGTTTGCATGCCTTAATTTTTTCTGGTACTGAACCAGAAACTCACTGAACAGAAACACTCGCTGTGGTACACCACAGTGAGTTTTACTTCAAGGAACCACACGATACAATATGGGAAAACCCACATATTTTCCAAAAGAACCATAAGATTGTTCAATGTGAACCAAGACGGGTGACCAAAGTTGAAACTTCGGAAGAAGAGAAAAAGAAAAAGGTCGATGGAAGGAAAACTTCGAAAATGCCATGGTAATGATGGAGGTAAAGCACCCTCAAACTTCATAAATCACCAGATTAGTGCCCCTCTCCATTTAAAATTTGAGCCGAATGAGAGTCATAAAACTGTTATGTCAAATGTCAAAGATGACTTTGCACAATGCAGACGTCACTATAAACTATAAAATATCCTCGTTGATACACACACACACTTACTGTCAAAATTTTAAACGAACATAATTTTGTTGTAGATATTGAACTTGACAGGAACGCAACGTCATCTTTGACATTTGACAAACTGTTTCAATGTTAAAAAGTTGTGCAATTCATGTTATTGAAATTTTGTACCAAATCTCATTCGCTTCGAATTTCAAAGGGGAGGGTGACTATAAACCACGGTGTAAGATATATAAGATGAGCGAACGGATCAGTATATGAGAGACTCAGGACAGGTGGTCTCTGACCTCTTACACCTGAAAATCGACACTTTCGGGATGTCATTCCACTCTATTTTATTTTTTTCTGAATTAGAAAAATGGGTAATAAGTGTGCTGTGATTGTAGAAGTTGATTACATATGAGCACACGTGTATCTGTGAATATGCGTGAATAATAATTTATGCTACCGCTAACCTGAGTAAATTGCCCGGCATAACTAAACAGTGCGACAATTGGTGCAAGGAATGTGACTGACTGCGACAACACACCCACGTAACATGACGATTTTTGCCAGCTTTTACAACTCTCGTCCGTTCACCTTATATATCTTACACCGTGCTATAAACGTTCTCAGGGGTTACACATAAACATCCTCACTGTAGGGGAAGGGTTGCTCTAATTTTATACCTACTCTAATAATATACAGGGTGTCCCAGCTTATTCGAAGCGGTCTCTGTAGGCCAAACGAAGGATTTTTTCCAAAAAATTTTTGCAAATTCAAGTACAGAATCACAATGGCCATAATTTAAAATTATTTTGGAGTATACAGGGTGTCCCATATGACAGTGGCATATCAAAGTTATGTTTTTTTAAATGGAATGCTCCTATGTTATTGCATTTTTAGATTGTCTGAGAAGAGAAAATAGGATTGGTTTTTACAGTTGGTGTTTAAATTCAGAAGTTTTTGAGTTATAAACAAGTGAAAATCGTCATTTTTCAAGTTCAAGGCCCTGTACAACGAAAACGGTTCAAGATAGGGAAAAACGGCTTACATGTCCCTATTTTAACTTTTCATGTACTATCCTATGATGTAGATGAAATGTTTATACAGGGTGATAAAAAATTTAAAAAATTCTGAGATTTCTCCACGAGTCGCCAAATAAAAAAATCAAAGAAAGCACAAATGTTTCTATATCATAGGATAGTACATAAAAAGTTAAAATAGGGACATGTAAGCCGTTTTTCTCTATCTTGAACCGTTTTCCTTGTACAGGGCTTTGAACTTGAAAAATGAGGATTTTCACTTGTTTATAACTCAAAAACTTCTGAATTTAAACACCAACTGTCAAAGCCAATCTTATTTTCTCTTCTCAGACAATCTAAAATTGCAATAACATAGGAGCATTCCATTTTAAAAAACATAACTTTGATATGCCACTGTCATATGGGACACTTTGTATACTCCAAAATAATTTTACATTATGACAATTGTGATTCTGTACTTGAATTTTCAAAAAGTTTTTTGAAAAAGTCCATCGTTTGGCCTACAGAGACCGCTTCGAATAAGCTGGGACACCCTGTATACAGTGTGTATAAATTTTGGAGCAAAATTAATAAATCGCTTTGACAAGTCGATTTTGTTTTTTAAAATACCATATTTTGAAGTGTAGGAAACATATTGATAAGATATCATTGATTTGATGTCATTTCGAAGGTTTTTCTAAAAAGAACATTTCAATATTCGTAAATTCAAGAAAGTTCCGGCGTGTTCCCTACATTTACGACAATTTTTAGAATTCTTTAAAATATTTTCGAAATGGTGTAGGATTGATCTTCTTTGAAACAAAATTATGACGTCATTGGTCACAGACAATGACGTCATAATTGAAATTGACGTCATTGTCTGTGACCAATGACGTCAATTTCAACGTCAATATGATACATCGTTGTGAAGGTCTTCTTAAGGAGAATATTTTTAAAACAAGGACGATCGAACCGAATTCCAGATATTCCTTCGCATAATAATATCTCAGTGCGGTTTTCAGTGCATCTCAATTAAATTCTCATTGGGGTTTTCTTCTCTTTAAATCGCAAATTCTCAATAAATCGATTCGAAAGAGTGGCAGCTCAGTTGCACTTTTCTCAGCAGCTGATACTAATAAAGCCCCTTTCTCATCTAACTCAATGCGCCATGTAATAAACTCGAAGCTGAAGAGATGCAACAAAGAAAATTAATTATTGTAAATAAGAGAGAAATGAACGAGACAGGACAGAAACCATCAACGGTTTTCAAAGGACTTCGAGGAAAGAACAATAATACCTGCCCACAAAGGCCGGAGAAGTTATATAGAAAAAAAAAAATGATCCGAGACTCGAAGTTCAATTCACCTCAACTAATACAATGGCTCGAGTAACACAAATCATGTTTGGTGTTGATCAAAAGACTCGAAAGTAAAATCGAGTGGGTACTTGAGGCATTGTTATAGTACTCAGCCAGGTTAAATTGATGGTCCCGGACCCCAGTTCTTGTACCAGAGTGTCTTTTAATGCTAATTAATTATGTATACTTGAGATAGCAATGATAGCATGATCTGTTCTTATAAAACCGCATTATGCAGCAAGCGCGTCCTCATTAATTAGTAACTTGTCATCCAATTTCTTAACAGCTATTATTATGCAAAGCCTGCGCTGCTAGTAGGAGTGCAATCAGGAGAATGAGCTCAGTTTGTTCTATATGGAGTTCTGAGCTTGAAAAAAGAAAAAATCGTCTCTCAATGTGACGACATATTAGTCGAAGAACATTATTCCATTTCAAATCAGTAATACTCTAGCACGTTAGCACATTCATAATACCCCGGGCAATAAAGCGACGTGAAGATTAAAGAAGGAACTCTCTAGAATGATTGAGAGCTCCCAACTATCAATCCAACTACTTGCTCCAAATAGTTCAGGCATCTTGGCGCTTTATAACTTGCCTCGGAAGCGCGAGACCGCGACCTCTTTGAGCCGCTATTATTCCAGGTCCCCCGATCGGAGACGAAAGTGAGCGCCATAGGGGAAACGTTCGGGAGTAGCTTCCAATTATTTCGCTCGACTACCTTCCTCTGTCTATATGCATGCCGTCATTCCCAATGCCGCTGGAGTCTCTAATACGCAGTAATGTCAACATCATTATCCACGCTACATGTACGGAACCGGTCGGGGATGAGATGAGAAAGAGTACAGCGACAGGAAGGCGTCGTTGTACATTTGGATGCAGAATGGCATAATATGGCGAATCGTGACATGTTATTGTGCACAGGGTGTGATTTCGTTGTTAGAAATTTTGAATTATAAGAAACTAGTGTTAAAAATATTCAATATTCTAACAAATGAACCGATTTGATTATTTGAAAAGAAATAAACTTAAAATCATTTCGATTATAGGCAACAGTTAATTACAATAAATTGTAACGAAATCCGAGGCTTTCGTTTATAATATTATTCTAATTAGTTGCTTATTAGAGACAGTTTATTTCATTTTATCAGTTCGAAGCAGGAAAACAAGATTTTTGCGGCGGCGATAGCGGCCTTATCACCCCGCCGCCTGCTATAAAAGCAGTGGACATCCGAAGAACGCACAATGCTTGTTTTGGTATTGACCATCAAGCATTCAACTCCTTCCAGGTGTACTGAGCCTGCAGGAGCCAGCACCCCGCGGTGGATGTACTGAGTCCACCGACGAGTAAACAGGCAGCGAGATGCGAGCCGGGTACTGACCGGCGCGCGTTTCATTTCTCTGGTGGGTGTAGTGAGCCCCCAGAAACAGGACAGGACCAAGCAACCGACGTGCATGTACTGAGTGCACCGAGGGGGAAGGCCGATGCATTGAGTCGGCCTATCCTAGTCCCATAATTCTCGCCCAGAGTGTAATGAGCTCTGAGCGGAGAACCAATAATTAATTTTTCTTTATTTTCAGTTTGTCAGGCTCACGTCTTATTGAGACGTGGATTAACTAGCAGGTGTCGTCTGTGCGGCTTGTATTGAAAGCCCACAGGGGCTGCTACATCCCGTTCTCCAGGCAGACGAGATTCGAGGCCCGCAAGAATCGATCGCGTGTTTTGGTATAGTAAAACAGGTGACGCGTACCAGCGAGGTGTCAAGGGTTACTAAAGGTACAGCGGCGGCTGAAGGTACAGCGTAGCAAACAAACAGAAGAAGCTTTATAACAAACAACAGGGTAAAGAGTGACGCCAGTAAAATAAGGTGGTCTAGAATGCTACCATGTTGTCACAGAGAAGCGTCACAAGAAATAATAATTATAAGGCAGCAAGCACAGCGGCGTTACAAAGAAATAAGTAACAACCAGAAGAACAACACTATAGAAACTATCTATGAAGAGATGATCTATTAACACCAAATCCAAAAAGCGGAAACGGAAACGCACAGGCATCCTCAAGACAGTTTTTCAACAGAGAAGTAGCAGGAAACGAGGCTAACGTGACGAAAAATGAGATAAGAAAATGAAGAACGACATCAGCGAAACAAACTGAAGATAAAAGCATATAACCGGTAGATCTAGAACATTAAAAAGGCTACTCCGGTGTGGGAGAACAGCAACTCCAGAGTATCAAACAACAGGTCGAAGAGTAACGTCACTAATGTTTAAAAAAGAGTCTTAAACCGAAGAACAATCTTAAGAATATTGAGCAAATTAGACAACGCTGCGAAGCCATCAGAGGGATGTTGAGCAAGAAGTGCAAGAAGGAAGAATTTGAGAATGAGGCCCAAAGAGTGGATCAACAAACTGAAGCACCAGTTGATGAAGTTGCAATGAAGACAACCCAAGTAGTTAAAGATGATGACAAGAGACTCACTAGAGGGATTTTATTATTTTCAATGATAAGCGACTTAAAAGAGTCAAAAACAAACGTGATGGAACCAGGTCTCTTCACTTTTCTGTTTCCAGTTTCTGCGGTAAAAAGTATGAGCGACAACCAATGCTAACAATTGAGCAGGATGAAAGAAAATGTGGCTTCGGAGCTAGAAGCCATAAGACTGTGAGTCCAACATATTTATAGAAATCCGTTCTTTTCTCGCCATTCAGAAGGCGAAAACCACACCACTTCACCCTCAGTCGGATGGCATGGTTGAGAGATTTATTCGGACTACGGAACAACACCTGGCCAAAGTAGTGGATTGGGATCTTCATTTACCGCCCTTCTTACTGGCTTACGTGTAGGCCTTCACGATACCAACTGGGGGATTACCTGCTAGAGTTTTGTTCGGTCGACAACTCCGTTTGCTGTGAGACCTACTGTTTGGGGAAGACTTGCGAATACGTAGAGGCTCTCAGGCAATGAATAGCTAGCATTCATGAGTCAGTTCGAAGGAAGATAGAAAGGCAAACTCCGAGGGTTTCCAGGATGACGACCTGATATGGCTCTGCAATCCCCAAAGAAAGAAGTCTCTAAAACTTCATTCAGCTTGGGAAGGACCGTTCAGAGGTAGCAATAGTCTATCCGGAATGCACAAACTTAAAAGGGGGGCAGTGATACGACACAGCAGTAAGAGGTGTGGGGAGGAACAATAGCGACCACAGTTAGCGGAGTTTGGCCGCACTCGCAGCGTTGATCGACCCTGTTACGCGGGGAAGGTACTAACTTTCACAAAACTAATCTGTCAGAGTGTCTGGAAGTTGCTACTGTTCACTGTTTAGAAGAGTATAGAAGATTCGGAAATACGGAAAGATATTCAGGAGTTGGTTAATTCTAGACGGCGTTCGGTGAACCCACAGAAGGAAAATAAAGTAACAATATTTTCAGTCAGCGGGGAGCAAATGTTTTTGTAAATAGCCAAAGAGTCTGATTATGGACAGAAATTCAAGACTTGGCTACAAACATCACCTGGTCTTTTATAACAGATTTCAGGAGAAACAATAATTCGTCTTTGTCGCGAATACAAAAATACTCGAACCTAAGGAGAGAGCAGGAGTAACCGACTAATAATTTCATAAGAGAAATAAAAAGAAATACAATAGCAGGTAATGCGGCACGAAAAAGAAATCAATCCATCCTTCTGTTTCCTTATAGCAGCTTTTCTATCCTCGCGGGCAACTCGGTCAGATATTTCCACAAATCTCAGCCATTCAAGGGCGGACCTAGAGGAATATAAAGCTGCTCAAAAAAAGAATAAACCGCTTTATTGCAATACATTCCGTATATATTGAATAAATATTTCCATACGTGCCGGCCTCCAGTCATACCCACTTCGGATTTTTATTAGAATGGAAGAAAAACAAAGAAATCTCGGCCGTAAACTCCACATGTAATATTATGCTTCACGTTTATTACGTCGGGTCGACAGTACGACAGTAATAATAATGGAAAACGATTTCGGGTTTCGTAGATTCTTATGAGTTTTATATTAAAACGAACGGTAGCGAATTATTAAAATGATCTATGTAAACAATTTAGAGCTTTACTGTTCATAAACTAGCCATAAATCATTGATGCGAATAAATTTAGTAGTAGAATCTGGGTAGAAAGATACGACTTGGGCCACTGAAATTGAACAAGCAAACTATACATACAGGATGCTTTTGCTTCAAGTTATTGTTTTCTGAAATAATGACAGATAATTGACATCTGAAGATCTGAAAGTCCTCAACATATTCCATAATATACTTACTGCTGTGTTGGCAATGGTATTCAAAAAATGGCACGTACCTGTAACAAAAAATATCAGTTAATGTCATCATTGCCAAAAGCATATTTTGGTTTTATATCTGACAAAAGTTGAAATAAAATTATCACGTTCTATGCGGTCCGTTGTAATCCTATGCGATCCTATAGCGCAAGATGTGGCGGAAACTCTTTTCCGAGAGAAGATTTTTAGAATCGTCCCACACATGGCAGAAGATCTGCGATAATCTTCGACTGCAAGATTGCCATGTCATAATGTTGTGAAAGTGTTTAGCCTCATCTAGAGAGTTTGTCTTCCTCAGGATCGCAAGGGTGGATTGGACCACCTGCACATTTTGTAAGGAAGTACCCCCCCCCCCCCCCCCCGCTTCCCGACACCGCAGGTTTGATCAATGATTTTTTGGAATGAATAGAAAGAAGCACAGGCGGAAGCAAACCAAGGATCTTCTAGCCCGGCGTGGTCCTCATCTGACTAGCACCTGACATTTCCTCTAAAGGTCACGAGAGCCGAGCAACCTCTGCCAAAATTTTGTCAGATGAACCTAAGAGAGAAAGGGAGGCAGAAGATGAATCCAAATAGGAAATACGGTGGTTAGATGGGAAGTGCTCGAAAAGGAGTCACTCAGTTACCATCATAAGTGACCCGCAGATTGGGGCCAACAGCAGAGACATAGAGACATAGAACACTTCATAAGTTGGATGAGCAACGCAAAACAAGCGGCCACCAAGATAATTAGCTTAAACAGCAGAAACTCTTATTGATGGAACACAGAACAGGAAGAACTAAGAAATGAATTCATTAAGATCTGAAGGAAAGCTTAAGAGACTACGCCTTAGAGACAATGCAAGACTACTAGAAATAGAGAAGCATAAACGCCTTAAAAGCGATCCCAAAAAGACAATCAAAAGGGCTAAGAAGAGAAAGTGGAAGGAACTGGGGGAGTGTTCTACGCGGGACAAAAACGTTAAGCAACAGACTACAGGGCAAAGAATGTGCCAGAGGATACACTGGAGGAACTGCAGAGAGCAGCTAAAATGACTAGGCTAAAAAAATCGCTCGGACTGGATGGATCACATCTGACACCATAAGGATGGCGGTGGACATAAGTACTGGGAGTTTCCAAGAGATATTCAGCCACCTACTAAAGGAAAGAGTATTTTCTATTACATGGAAAGAGGCTACGGTGACACTGATATGGAAGTACAAAGCAAATCTTTAGAGCCCGTCTTCATTCATATAGACCAATATGCCTGTTCAACACGTATGGAAAATTACTAGAGAGAATGATGCTGAACAAGAGGAACCAGAGAACGAGAAAACCGAAGCAGCCGTATTCCACAATTTCTGGAAACAGATGAGAGTCAACTTTAGAATAGGCAGAACAGAAATAGAGGCAGGAAAGACCATGAGATATCTGGGAGTTATTCTTGACTAGAAACTAATATTCGGAGCCCATATAAGGATGGTCATAAGGAAGGTATGAGGACATGGTTGTCCCTTAACACGGTAATGTCGAAGGTAGAGGAAATGAGATCTGATAAGCAAAAGCTCATAGCAAACGTGATAAAGTCGATACCGCTTTATGTAGCAGTGTGCCAGGGAGTGAAGAAAGTAAAGACAAACGAGACAATATGGGAAAAAATACAGATATATAGCCTTCTGGGAATGAGATTGGAATATAGAACTATGTTGAACGAAGCGCTGCAGGTGATGACGGGGACGCACCCGATAATAGAGGAATTCACCATAAGATCTGACATGAACGCCCAGAGAAACTCACAGCTGGCAAAGAGCGTCGCGTCCGTTAGGAAAAAAAGCAATGATGGATGGCAGCAGCACTGAGAAGATAGCGCATTAAAGGAGAATGGACTCAGACCCTGATACCAGTGATTGAGCCACAGGTTGAAGGAAGGTTGGTACTCTCGATCAGCACACCACACAGGTCTTCTCAGGACACGAGTGCTTCGGCACCTATACCTGAAGAAGATCGGTAGACCCGAGACGGACAAGTATATGTTCTGCCCAAGTAAGGACACTCCTGAGCACAATAACTGAATATCAGTTGCCGTGGAAAACTATGAGGCGATTTTCAAGAAGCTGAAGAAACGAAAGAAAAAATAAAATTTGCAGTGAGCAGACACAAGCCATTGACGACCATGGTCGAACCAAACAGAATGTCTCCACGTCTGCTTCGCTTCATGCCAATCAATACATGACAGGAGTATACCTACCCATACATTAGATCAGATGTATGAATCGATCACATTCCCGAGCCTTTGACCGACGTACTGAATCGACAAAGGCACGGTCAACCCCCCCTGGCAGACTCTCACATCTACCCGATCGCAGGAACCGATACATTGAGTCGTTCCCATTACTATCCATATATCTAGAGCTGAGTGAATGTGCTGGTCCTGATTGTGTGAATTCCATTTGATTTAATTTGTATAATTGCATTATTTTGATGAAGGACAACCCTTGGAAGCGGCACGTCTGCAGGGTGGCTTAGTTTGGGGTCTACTGACGAATTATTTATTTGTTATTTTCTGCTGGGGGGTTAATTCGCGCGCGCTGTTCAGCCAGGCCACAGTATCGTCATCCAGCCAGGGGCGCCTTCATGAATCATTACTAGGTACTTACAAGAAACGAGTGAAATAACAGACGGCATAGGTTGAGTTAAATAAATAACCGGCCCCAAGGACGTTACAATCGATGAAGAATGTCCAGGCGTTTTTTTATAGATCCAAATATTTCATGAGATCATGCTTGCTTGCACAATATCTTTTGTCTACAAATTAAAAAACGAAACTCTTTAGTGTTTGTAATTAGAACTACTGGAGTCTGCAACGATCAATCTAACCAAGGTATCTAAGAGGTCTCTCATTGTTCCTAAAAACTAAAAAAATCAACCTGTGAATTACTCCATCAGCATGATATGCATTGCTATACAAGTATTGTATTAGTAGATAAATCGAAGTTGGAAGTCCCGGATAATAATAATTTTTTATAAAAATTCCAGCTTTTGCAGACTGCTATTGTTCTTCCTTTGTACTCCTTTGGAAACCGCTGATGGTTTCTGTCCTGTCTCGTTCATTTCGCTCTTATTTACAATAATTAATTTCCCTGGCCGTATTTTATGCCGCGGGTTCATTACGTGCCACGGTTAGTCGGATGAGAAAGGTTCTTTCTTAGAATCAGCTGCTACGCTCCAGCCAACAAGCGTTTAACAAAAATAAAATTGCAAAAAGACGGAAACTGTTTAAACTGGAATTTATTAAGAATCTATTCAATTTTATTCTATTTGAACCAGGTTAAGAATCCGAGTTGAGGGTGAAGTATTGAATTAAACTTCAACATTTTCAGAAATTTAACTTTTGGCGCCCAGCGTGGGGCCTCTTTTAATGAATATTTATAGCAATGCTGGAGATGTGGTGGTGACTGCATAACAGCACCTTTTTTCAAACCATGACAAAATCTGTCTTGACTATACCGTCTGGAGATCTAGCCAATTGTCTAGAAGCTCGAAGGCTCATAAAAAGTTTAATGAAACAACTGATGGTTTTGGTAGCGGATAGCACAAGTTTTCAGATTTGACGCTTTATTTATTTTTACAATTCTTCATTTTGTGATTATTAGACGCCGTAACTTCACCTATCTTAGTCTTTAACATCTTATGTTTCGCTTCAACTCAAAGTTCCTCAATTTCCCTTCAACGCTTTCTTCCACTTAATCAAGCTTTGAAACTGCCATGAGAACGACTTCCTCTGTTCAGTCTCTGTTGGCGGTGACGTAGAGTTGAAGTTAACAAATTTGCCTTTCAATTTCTCCTTTAAAATCGAGTAAGGTGACCTATTTTTAACATAGTTACTTAAATGAGTTGTTCAATCTTAATCGCTTGAGAGCCTCCTTCGGAAACTTCTGAAATTTCATCCAATCTCCGGGATTTTATTTCAACTTACGCCAAGACAATAACTTTTCTCTTAAATAAAAGTTTGAAATCGGTCAAGTACTTTTTAATTTTTTAAACGCCTCGGGAAACCTGAAGAAATATTTTCATGCCCAATCGCTTCTGATTTACTCTCCTTCATTTTATTATACTTGGAAAATTTATCTTATTTTAATGGTTGTTCTTGTCCTGGAGAATAATTACCCTGTATTGTTACGTGTTTCATCAAGTTCTTAAAAGAAATAAAATCCTCAGATGATTTATTATTGACTCACTCTTCCCAAACGGTTTAATGGGGAACGTCGTACAGTTTTCACATTTTGCAAAATATCCAGACAACCAGAGCTTTTCAAACTCCAAAACGGAATTTGTGGCTTCATTCAGAAAAATGTTACTTTCCCCATTAGCATGCTGACGTGTGTGTAATACGGTCACCCTCCTATAGATATACCCTATATGGCGAGCTGAACCGATAGGAGCTACCTACCTCCCGGGCGATGCGCTTAAATGAATGGATGGTGCAAATGCAGGCTCTTTCAGTTCGAGGAATTTACTAAAAATTATATAAACTATCTAGAAACGACTCTTTGTCTAGTGTGGTGAACTGACAAGAGATACTTTCATATACCATCGTTGCCCCATTTTACAGTGGAGGAAATATTTATGTTTTCCAGACAAGTCAGTTTGGTTTTAATAAATTGTAAATATGATCGGTCTCGTTAATTTCAAGATGGCCAACTAGCCTGGTGCGTGTTGATTATAGAGCACAGCTATGTCGCCTTGGTTTGAATCAATAAAAAGTTCTTCTACAGCTGACAGTTTTTTTGTACCAGTTTTAGAAAATATTTTAGAACAAGGGATAAATTAAAATACAGCCACAGTTTGTTAGGTACAGTCACAATGATTGATGAAGAACGGGTAAAAAAAGCGTTTCTGGAATTAAAACTTTCGTCATATTTTAATACAGCAATACCAAATAATGAAAAGTTAAGTTTCCATCACAAGAAACTAGCAATTGAAATAATCCAGTTTCCTCAAAAATTTAAAATTAAAAAACTTTCACAATATTACAACTCAACTTACGAAATATCCGATTTAATTCGCATCCTATCTGATATTTCTTCTTACCGATCTGTTCCTTTTATAATAACAGTGAGAAAAGTTTCAGTCCTGTTCCTCGAGTAGCCGGATTGACACTTCAACTTGAAAGGCGAAGATTGCAATATCCGTCTGACGTTTGGAGGGGGCACAAACAAACATTAGCAAAGTTCTGAGCTTTTTCTTTTTTATTACCTTCATCAAGTGCTCCATACGAAATCTGCTAAGCTTCTCAGAGTCTTTATAAAACCTTATAGAAACTTTACTTCTGAATTCTGTTGATTCGGAACCGTTCTCGTGAGGTAATAAACTAATGGGTCTCTCGATTTATCATATTTGGCACGTTGGAGTTCATAGAGTTAAGACATAATTATTATAGACGGAATTTTTTTATTGATAGGGGATGGGGGATGTTGCTATAAGAAAGATGACAAGTTTCTGATTGAAAAGGAAAACAAAAGAGTTTTTTTTTACAAAAACATTACGGAGTTGCCTCGATTAGTGCCCATTGAACTTCAGCTGGTTCAGCTTTGAGTTCGCTCGTTCACATCATAGTCCAGGCAATGGGTAGGCGTCTTAACTTGAAAAAAGTCAAAGAGAGTTCTAATTTGCTAGAGTTGCACAGTTCGGTGTACTCATGCATATTCCGAGCTCACCACTTTGAGCGAGAACCGGTCGCGCCTCCATATTGGAAAAATCGTACAAAAAAAACAGTTTCTTCAGATATCTTCTCTCCAGCGCCACCTAGGTTGAAATAGCTATTACAAAAATGATAGATCATAAAATTTTCTACCGGAACTTTTACGAGCATCTGCCGGTCGTCCATGCTCGGGGAAAATACGTTAGTGTCAGCAAATACGCTCAACTAACAATAGCAAATGCTTGTATAGCTAATGCATTGCGTTGCTTAGGACAACAGCAACAGCGCTGCCAAGCGTATATGGGTGACACTAAAAGGTAGATTTGGTGAAACAAGACTGAATGTGTTAAATATCAACATTGAAAACAAATCTAGTAAGCGTAATTAGACGGATGAGATAATAGTGTCTACTACGAATTAGTAAAACAGTAAGTCACATCCATTATTGCCGCGTGAGGTCGCTGTAAGTCTTATCGTTCTAGGGAACCTGCATTACCGACACGAACGCTTACTAGTCAGTGTCGGTAATACAGGTTCCCTATATCGTTCGGTTTAAGAAAGAGTGTCCGGTATTGTTAGTTGAACGTGACACTAACGTATTTCACCCAAACATGGGCGACCGGCGGATTCGGGTCTTTATTCTCGAAAAACCCTCGAAGGCGTTGAAACTCGTGAACTATACATCTGATTAAAAAATATTTTCTACAAAAGCTGCAGGAAATTTTATGCCCGCCTATAACTTTACTTACCGCTATTTTCAACCTAGGTGGCTGTTCCGTTCCCATGTTTCCCTTTTATCCATATAATTCCCTCCTTATTTTGAATTATGCACGGGGGGAGAGGAACGTGACAACATGGTGCGCGAGACCATGTCCTATGGGCATACAGCCAAAGGGTGCCTACCACTTCACCCATGATTATGAGATGAACCGCCGTCGCGTTCGGTCCATGTCTGTGTATACATAAGAAGAGTGTTTACATTGCAATCCAAAAGTGCTATGCGACGTGATAGTATCTTCGGCCCTTGTCGCCAAATGAAAGCTCACTAAGCTGTCTACATGGGATATTTAAGGTAGGTGCATAATTATCATCCTAGAAATTATAATCCTTAATTGCTCCCCTTTTATTTTCCCGCTGGTCCTTCGAGTAATTAAATTAATCAAAATTCCAAACCGCGTGACTTACTATACAAATAGAAGAATTATTGAGTTCTTGGCAGTAAGTCTATACGCAACAGTAGCGCTGGAGAGAAGTTATTATCGAAAAACTGGTTGTCGGTGCTATTTTTCCATATGAAGGCGCAAGCGGTGGTCGCTGAAGGTCGCAAGCTCGGAATATCTATGAGGACAGGACATCGAGCTGTACAAACTCCACCAAAGTAGAACTCTCCTTGACTTTTTGCAGCGGAAGCCCTCTGTTATGTCTTCAGTCACTGGACTATCAGCGGAAAACTAAGTATAACTCACTAAAGCTGCTCAGAAACATGACCGTCAGTACAACAACAACTTTTAAACTTTGTTTAATTCGTTTTTGTTGTCAGCAGATGATTCAGTTATCGTCTACATAGTTGTGATGAGTCATTTTGCAGCTCTTGGTGCTATGGAAGCAATTGAGGTTGAAAAAAAATCTTATGCATGTTCTGATAAAACCTGAAAATTTTCATTTGCGGGGATTTCGACACTAAGGCAAGTATAGGTATTTAGTAGCTCAGGGTTGCCGGTTGACACTTGTTGCATTTCATCTTTACAGCAGATTCATGCTAACTTCCTTATTCCTCGAAACCTCGCTTGAAATAAGGTGTGTCTAGATGACCGAGGTTGCGACCAGACATAAGATGATTCCATATTATCGTTGACCTTGCAAGTCACTTCTGCAAAGCTTACTTGTGAAGCAAACCATGCTCTACGGCAGCTACTTATCTGTTTATTTATTTATTTATTTATTTATCTGCATCCACCCAACAGCAAATCCCTAATAAAGGGTGTGAATAACTATTGATTTACATATAATTTCAGTTGTACAATTACACAACAGGAGATATACAATACCAGCAAACAAAGCCAAAGTATAAAATACAATAATTAAAAAAACACAGTTAAGTTAATACACATTAAACAAAATGAACTGCGACACTTAGCAGATAGTTTAGCTCGGGCGACAGTTACTCTTGTGTTAAGGTCACGCAAATGGTAGCGGTACTGCTAGCAGAATGAATAAAAATACGCTCATGGAGCATCCAAACACAGACAGGCATAAAAATTGACATAAGCAGCTCTATCAAGTATCTTGACTTGAGAAAGACATGACTATGGGAAAACACGTAAAAGAGGAGGATTTATAAAGAATGAAAAGAAAAAAGGAAACCATAAGAATTTACACACAGGTGCCGATTTCGACAATTCTATAAGCGGCACCTGCATGGCTGAAGGTTTAGCAATCGAAGTTGCCAGTGCAAGTAATAGCCGGAATGCAACATCTGGAATTGTTGGCAATGGAAAGAGAAGAGAGAGCAAGGGAGAGAGCAGACGAGAACCCAAAGAAAAACTATTTCAGCAATGGCAGGAAAAATAGTTGGGACAGAGAGGATTGCAGGACCCAACTGGTCATACCAGCCGTAAGAACATGGGAAGAGAGAGACCATGGTGAATTGGGCTGTAACCTCGCTCGCATGTATTTTCTGCCGTTTATAATTGTTGTAGGAGGAAGATAGGCAAGACAGAGGAGCAGTGATTGTTGGTATTACCAGTCAGGAAATGTGGACACTGCGGAACATACTATCCTCGATACTATCTTCATGTGTCCGAAGTGGACCGACAAGAGGAAAAGCTAAAACACATTCGGAGATACACTGACAGTGACAAACAAGCAGGTACTGATGTTGGAGGGTGAGAAAAGCTGGGATGCAATAGGCAGGTTGATTGATGAGATTGGGAACATAGAAAACCCGAAGAAACGGGCAATCAGCACTAAGACAGGCGCCCTGACTACGCAATGAAATGTTGAGAAACGGTATTACGTGGGGTGGAGAAGAGGAGGGGGGGGGGGTTAGCAGGTAGGTATCCGGCACTACCCTGGGAAAAGTATCATGCCCAGGCTGTCTGTGATGGAAAGCTAAAACGTGCGTTTGGGAGTTCCGATCCCAGTTTTTTATAGGCTCCAGTTGACTGCATATCGACGGGTCTTTGACTGAACGTAGAATATTTCGAACTCATCGAATAGACGTAAATATGATTTTGACGCCGTGCCGTGGTGCACCTGGGGTAGGGGAATACAGCTCCCATGGTGATCGTTCGTTGATTATGCTCTGCATGTGAATTGCTACATCTTTTAAGAGGTTACAACATTCTACGGTAGCGAACAACAACCAAGAGTTTTGTGAGCTTCTTCTTTACCTCAGAAACGTCATCGATTGAATTAGTGAACTCCTGCTCGCGAGTAACCGTTGATCATATGAACCTCAGTTGTGGAAGAAACGCTGGGATCAAATCTCCTGAGAGTAAAGACCAGGACAAATTTATTATAACCCAAAAATTAACTATTCGTACGCTGTATATAGGTACAGTATTATTCGCCCTATTACGCTCTTGATAATATAGTGCTTTATTGATCTCTTGCTTAACGATTATAACGAGTGTGTCGTTACAAGCTGAAGAACGACACATCGAAAATGCATCAATTATTATCCACGTCCAAACGAGTACCTATTAATATCCTAACAGACGTCCTGCAGAATCAACAACACCGACACCGCAGCTCTCAACAACAAACTATAACGCATTAACTACTTCCAAAGCCACAATTAACACTCCAGAGGAGAAACAATCGAATCATTTCACATGGAATGCAAACCCGAAGCCAATTAAAGCTCCAGATGTTGTAGACAGGCGGTTGGGGGTGTCGCTTGCACACGGGAGTATTTCACGCTGAATCCGCGACATGAATAGAGATCTCACGCGGGATTTAAGCAGTCTTGTGAGTCCGTGTTGTAATTCCGGGGACACCGGAATACACACTAAAGACAATCGGGTGCTAGTCCTAAGAGAATGTTAAATTAATGCAGGAGTTGTGTATTCTAAGTCCAACGACTACCATACTTAGCCCTGCGGCATTATATATCATACATAAGATGAATCAATAGAACAACTAGGAGATCTAAGGAATTATAATATTCTGCTTCTCAACTTCTGTTTTCAAAGACAAAAGACAACAAACAAGTTGACTGTAAGAGCTGTACGGAAAGCAGAAGTTGACATGACGACAACAACTGCGCGCTATCGCTGAATCTGCGCAGAACGAAGCATCATCTCATTAAGGTGACCAATCTGAATCCATGACATTTTGATAGTTTTCTAGTATCTTCTAAAAAAAAAACGATTTCGAGGTATTGCCTTGGTCCGCGTTTGAGGCCTGATCTCACCTGTTCGCATGGCGTACTGAACTGGCTTCCTGATGCGGAGTTTTGATGCCGTGATAAACCCCTCTAAGCTCTAACCTACGGCTAACATCCTACATCGCTCCTCTAGCTTATTACTTACTTTTTACTTTTTCTGAATTATTAAATTTAAGTGAACTAACAATCGATCTAACGACTGACTCCGGGGTTGCAGTCACACCGTTAAGTAAACTTCAATTAGCTTTAGAAGCAAAAGCAGCCACTTGCATAGCTGCATTCAACAATGCATCACCGCGTCATAGTTACAAAAGCCATTTATTATGGTTCCAGAAATGTGTTGATTTTGTGAGGTACAAGAACGTAGATTAATTGTAGTTAGCGCTGTTATAACTTAGTAAAGCAAACAAAAAGGACTTGATAAATTGGCCAGAGGGGTTACAATTATTATTAAAGTTTATACAATATTGTAACGGTCTCATTATGTAGTACACTTATTTCAGTCGACTGAAAATAATCATTCGCTTGAGATTTATGACTAAAAGTATTAAAAATCAACATAGATTTGTCGTCATCAATCTGTTCATGCATGAGATCTGAAGCACTATAGTTTTTTCAAGAGAAAAATGCTGCAAAAAGTTGCTTCTCTTTGCTCGAGCCCCACGTTGGGCGCCAATATTATGGAACGCTAATTGTAGCGTACATTACCAGGCTGCTGGTCTAGTAGAGGAAGAACACTAGAGATAATAAAAATAATTAATAAAAAGGTCGTGGTTTGAGTAAAGAAGGGCATGAAAGTGGTTGCCTAGGGTTGAAGACCAGTGGAGAAATCACAAGATAAATTATAGAAAAAAAAAAAACAACGTGTAAACAATACACGTTACGTAGTAAAGCTTTTGTAAAGCGTTGAGAGATGTTAGTTGTTTGGGCGAAGAGAGAACAGTGAGAAAGGTGTGAAAAATTGGTTAGCAGCTCTTTTAACTGTCGACGAATGAGAATGGTTTATTGAAGCGGTCCCTGAAAGATTAGCCTGAAATCGATAAAATCGATAAAATTGGTGTTTTTTGCTGGCACATAGCAAAGCTGTCCGATATATGCCGTGTTCTATCGTTGAAATTTTAGGTTTGTAGATGTTTAATGATCATGTTTCGGCCAATATCTAAGCTAGAATTCAATTTTCACGAAGATTCGACGATTTTAATGAGAAGTTGCTTTCTCACCATTTTTCAGTATTTATAAGCAATAGTTTCGAGTTTGGTTGACTGTAGCAGTCCGGTTCGAAAGTCCGGAGATCGAATCCCAGAAAGGGATCTGGAGATGGAGGGGAATACCACGGTGCAGACATATCTTTCTATCTTTCTCTCGTCGAATGTACTTCGAGTCCTACGCGCATGCCCGAGAATTGTACACGCCTACAAGCCATCAGATTCGACTGATTCGACCACTAGACTAGTAACGCTTGCGCACAACGTGTAGAGTACTTTAAAAAACTAATAGAAATAGTCGCTTGCTGTCCCACTATCTCCGTGACAACTATATCTTTTATGCACGAGCTCTGAACTTCCCATATTGGTCTTTCAGGAGCAATATAATTTTTTTTTGATTGATGGCGTTTGGTTCAAATTAATATAAAAATACCATCATCTTAAAAAATAGTTTGTAAAGTAACAAGAAAGAAGTAGATACCAGACAAACACTGAATATTCGTCATCTCTATCACCTGTTGTAATCAATCCCACTTCTTCAAGGTACGTGCACAGGTTAAGCGACGGTGAAGACGTCACCGCATCGTACACGCATTGCTGCACAGGGAATGTTCTATCAGCGTCGCGATGGAATAGCAAAGTGCTAGCGACGATATCTCCCGGCGTATTAACGACGTCGTAAGGGCATTAAAAAGCAAGCAAGCGGTTCCGAAACGGTTAACCGCAAGACTGTGAAATTCACTTTCTTTATTACTTATGCAAGGACGCGATCATCTCTTCTTGTTCTCTTATTTCTGGATCTCAAGCAAAGTGCGAGTATGTTCTAAGCTGGGGCTTGCGTTGTTGTGAACTACCAGTTAGTTTCCATTGTCTTTTTAGACTCCCATTCTTAGAACTTAGAACAAGTCTCCAGGAGATTTCGCTTGTAAAGTGGAACGTGAATGACTGACAGTTACTTGTTGTTTGTTGTACGTGTCACACATCAGCGCATCAAACAACTTATTAGAAGAGTGTGACAATATGTAATAATCTGTTGAAGCGGTACTAAACCTGAAAGATGAAAATCCTTCCAAAGAGTGTAGGACGCGTTCCAGAACAAATATGTTTGAGTGTTCCTGGAAGCAACAATGTTCCCCTTAATTTAATGTCTTCCGGCTAATGAGGTTGAAACCGTATCCCGGAAATTGGTTGTATAATAATTTCATTATAAGTGCTATTATTGTTTAATGCATCCTGAAAGGCAACCGAAACATGAGAAGTCGATAAGCTGCCAGCAATTTGATCGCCAATCAATATTTACCTATTACTTATTAAGTGAATGGGTATTGTTGTAGAATAGGGGTGTAAAATTAACTACGATACTTCGCAGTTAATTATGTCACGTTAGCCCCAGATGTTGATCGATCGTTGTTAAGTGACCAGTTCAATCACCCCTTTTTATGATCACTTATTGCGATTAATGCCAACAAACATTAAACTTTCTCCAGGTTTGTCTCTCCGGACAGACACTGATCATAAAAAATTCATCATCAATGCCAGCTCCTGCGTTATTTTATTCACTCAAGATTTCGTCTCAGGTTTTACGTTTTCTAGAAGAAATTTTTTTCTTCAATTTTTATTCAATCATGCCAAGAAAGTATCTCCAATTTGGGATATGCTGTGGAACTTTTTTGGTTATACCTTCGATGTTAAAGAAGAGCAAAGGTGACATTGGCTTGTATTCCCAAAAATCCCTCATAATCCATATACTTAGGGGATACTAGTGGTCTTTTTCTTCAGGCGCCCTGTATGTTCGATAATTTATATTTAATTAATAGCGGGTGGTTTTATATTATATTTGGTTTCAGGTAATGTTTAATTATTCAAAGATTAGAGTTATTAATTTATGGTTTTATTTATTATTCGATAGGTTTCAATTATTACTGATTGTTAACGGCAATAATGGTAATTTATTAAAATATTGATTGGTGTAGACCTTATTTATTATTGGTAAAGGTTCCAATTATCCTGCTCTCTCCTCGCTGCTCACTGCTGGTCACACAACGTTCTCCTTGCTGGAAATCTACGAATTCCCGGACCTTCAAGGACCAAGGATCCCTGCCGCCCCCATGAAAGCTCCGATCGAGCTTTCATACGCGACTCCTCTTCACACTCCGGCTTGGGCTACACCATGGTACATTTTCCTCCTGTTGGGTCCTTCACACAGGTATCATCTCTGTTACCAATCGATATTTTTGTTTTTGTTGCTTCTTGCTACCACACAAAATACATATTACAGTCATCTCAACATAACTACCCACCGAACAGGAAATCCCTTTTCAAATAAATCTGACCGTGTGCAACATACATGCTGGTGTTTACCTTTGGGCGCCATCTCCCTTAGGAAAGTAAGATCGATCCCCGTTAAAGATATCTGCATGAATCTTTCTAAACATGTTTGCCCACGATATCTTGGTGAAGAAGTTCAGTTTTAGAACTCAGGTGTTATGAATTAATAGCTTCTGTAGCGTGAAAGGCTTTATTAACTTCCAAGCTAATGTCTACTGGACAGAGCGCTGGCTTAATTATGGTTGCCGAAGAGTGGCACCGATAAATGTTCAAATGTTTTTTTTTCACAAGAAGACATATTTACCGTAGTAGTAGTAATAGTATGGTGGGTAGGGGTGGTGCACCCCAAGCGACTAGGCCCTTTTCGCCGTACCTGAACCATGGTGGAACTCCTACTCGAACCTCCCCGACCTTTTTGATAAAGGGCCAGAAAGTCGTTGTGTGAGAGGAGTTTCATTTCTTCCTCTTGTAGCTCCTCAGACCCAAAAATGTTGAGCCTGAGGCTGCTAAATACTTCGCATACGCCTGTATAATGGTAGCAGTCCTCGTCATCCATTCCGCATTTGGGACAGACCGGGTCCCGAGTGATCCCCATAACTTGTAGGTGTCTGTTCAGACTGCTGTGACCAGTGAGCACCCCAACTAGTAGTCTCAGTTCTTTCCAGTTAATTTTGGACATGCTGGTTCATCTGTTTCTGATCGGACCAGCTAGAAACAGCCTGGCCTGTCTGCAGCCTGATGCAGACATATTAAAGCCAAGCTCTAGCGAACCTGATATCCTCCATTAAGTTTACTCTTGACATCCATATTGCGAATGCTAAATTATTACATGTAACCACAAATTAATAAAATTCTACTACAGGGTAAAGTACCACAAATGAAGAAAGCGACAACCATGTCAAGCAACGGGTAAAACGTGAAACAACAATCAAATAAAGGTGTGCAGGGCGGTTGCTCGTCGCCCTGGTACGTAGAGGTAATCTTTCCCTACAGGGCAAATGATAAACGATACAAAAAATGAAACGTCGGAGGGCGCCTCATGATTAAGTTTACCCTCGCCTCAAATGGACTCGACATCTCCGAACCCAACATCCGCGCGGTCATATCCCATACTTTATCTTTCTCGGCCTGCTCCATTCAAATTTGGTTCTTGCGCATACTCTACCACGAAACAATGATCGCCACGAAACTTGACACGATAAGATATCAAAAGAGGTAAATAAACAGGAAGAGAGGTGTCAAGTCCTTCTTTGCTGACTTTGCATGGGAGAGGAGAGAGGGATGTACGCTCTTCTTCTTCTGTACATATGCTACAGCAGCACGAAGCCTGTTTTTAACTTACTCCTTGTAGATACAGAGGGTGCTTGGATGGAGGCGAAACACCTTCGACACCATCTCCTCGACCACCATTATTCTTTCCCAAATTCTTGATCTCTTTGGCGCCCGTACTTGAACACTGTACTAACCCTCGGATCCTTGGAGAGAAAAAATGCTTTAAAATGGTCTTCCAATGGAAAAGCGGGGACACAGTTACTAAGAAAATGACGTTATCCCTTGCCCGAGGGAAGGTTCACGTGACGCCGGATAAAACCCATGAGTAGCCTTACGCCGCCCAAACACGTCATGGAGAGGTGTGGTATTGAATACGGCGTGGGTAGGTAAGTGGAAAAAATTTTGTAGGTGACTTCTCGTAGAGGATTCTCATTTTGACTAATCGTTATTGAGAGTAAGATCGGTCATGATCTCGCCATGAGATCGTTGTCTCATGGCGATTTATTCTTGGCAAAGGTTGTAAATCTGGCGTTCGGAATCGATGCTGCTGGACATTTTGGCACTTTAATGCGGGACAGCATTACTTATAAAATTGGTCAACGCACGATTATCTACATGCATCCAACTGTTTACCTGTCACCATGTTCAGTGGACACGAATCCATCCCCATGGGAGAGGTTTATTGTTTGATGAGTCTTTTGGTCTTCACGAATATTCTGCCCTTCGCTTAAAACAAAAGTATGAGTCTCATCAGTCCACATGTTAAGCAAATATTGAAATTAGAAAGCTAAAATGCCTAATTTAGATGAAACCTTTAAGCCCTCATCGTGGTCCCCTAAAGGTATAATTCAAACAATGGAGAGTTTCAGACTCTTTGAAAAGATGCAAAAGATAATAATTGAAGCGCTTTGTAAAATAAAAAGCAGCTGCCTGCCGTGTCACATATTTCAATTAGATACGATTTTCCCTTTCGGGATACAAGAACGATAGAAACGGGGGAGGCAAGCAACAAAGCCCATCATATTTAAATAGCGATATTTTCATTCGAACAGTAACTTTGTCGTTCCCTGTATCGAGTATCGCAAAGTGAAAGGCATAAAACAATACGCCAGCGCGAAGGTAATGCTTTTATGAGTTCTCCGCATCCTGTTTCCATCCTGACTAGTATCCCTGTCATTTCACAAGGTTGCCAAGTTCTTTTCCTGTTGACAGGAAAACGAATCCCAGAGTTTTAGGTTGCTCTCGTTTAATAACAACTGATCCTTGCAGGAAAAATTCAAGAGCAGAACCGTTCGGAATCATGGAAAAAGTTTCAATGAGAAACGTAGAACGTCAGTACGTTAATGAGTCAACTACTGAGATTGGTTTCAACAGTATGGGGCACCTTTTGTTCTGAAGCACTCTTCCAGTTGCAGTTACCCCAGCATAGCTGGACGTGGAACATTCGGTAGGTATGAAATTTGGCAACGTTTTATGTTAAGTGTGAAACGAGAACACTTGGTTACCGAATTGAATTTTAGATGATTCTTTCAGGATAAAAATTTATGAACTCTGTTTTTTATTATAACATTTGAGATCTTATGTGGAAAAATGTTTATTTCCTGCGGCGGTTTTTACGCCACGATCAATTTTTATGTCGCTGTATATTAACTCCGCGGATTGCCGAAATAAAACCGAGAGAGGGTGAAGGCGACAAAGCATCTCCGACCCGTTATATCGCTATTCTTTAGGACTTCCAGGAATTATAAAGTTAGGAGCTGATCTTTTTTTTATTGTAGACAGCCTCGCTTTTTCTTCATAGTAACAAAAATTATGATTCTTGAGAAATTTTCTATTCTTGCAAAATCTTGAGTTATCAGTTCTTGAATCAATTTACTTCCAAATTTACCTGAACCAAATCTACAAAGACATTTCGATATTTAAATTAAAACATGACACAAATTGTCACTTCATCAACTTCAGTTCCTTCATTTGATTTAAAACAGTTCATGGAACTTCAAGGTTCGTATTGAAGGTGGGTGCTTATCGTTAAGGGATGATCAAGGTGGAAAATCCTGGAGTTAATCTTCAAGGAAATGACGGCAGGCGTACGTTGTTAAAAATAACTGCAAGAGTTTTGTTTTTAACGAATGCCCAACTTACGATGTTGGAAATCACAGGAAGTTTGATGTCATTAAGCGTTCGTAAATGGGAAAAGCACTTACATATTTAATTGAACGAATTAATAAGGCGTTTGTTGTAGAGTAGCTAATCGATAGTTTAAACTGCAATTTTTGCCAAAACGACTGATTGGCTTTAAAATATTAACAGTGGGTATTATAAACGCTCATTAAGATAATAGGTAGATTTCTGTGGACGGTTCTAAAGAAAGGTATCGACTATATATCGACTGAAATATCACCTAGCGGGCATCACACATGCCTAAAATGCATAACTAGAAAGAGAAGACTACAAAGGACAGACGCACGGCAATGTACAGGTGGCAAAAAGGATAGCGGGGCCATCCAGAGTGGCGGTGAGAGGGCTAACAAGCTAGCACAAGGAGATGAGACGAGACTGCGAGCGAGGGTGAGAGGTCACGTCGGTGTAGGATAAACGAGGGAAGCCTCACCTGCAACTTGTAACGAAATCCAAGGCTTTCGTTGGTAATTATTATTTATTTCATTATTAGAGTGGTTTATCTGGAGTGACACAGTTTTTACGGCGGCGATAAACACGTTATCTCCACCAGCACCGGCTATATAAAGAGCATCTGCTAAAAGACAGACCAGAGTACATCGTGAGGAATTGACTTGCGAACAACTCTCTCTCCTGGGTGAATTGAGCTCGGAGATCAGCTGGGGCATGTAGTGAGTGCCCCATACAGTATATGTAGCCGGATACAGTAGGTCGATGAATTGAGGTGACCAAAACCGTAACCCGGCATCGGAAGCGTGACCAGAGTGAAGTGAGCTCTGGCCGGCGACCGATCAGAATAGGGAATCGACCGGAGCTGTATTGAGGTACCGGCTGATCCCTTCAGTCCCTACTCGGCCTGTATTGAGGGCCGGATCCAGTAACAGCCGTCCCGAGGTCGTATTGAGGCATCGGGAGCGGCTTTTGTTTCAGAGAGCGCCTGCCGACGAAGTTCATCGCCCTGACGGCCCCGAGACGCGTATCTTGCATACGGTCGGGGACAGCACAGACCGTGCGACAGCGGCGGCATTACTGATGGTGAGCGGCGAGCAACGAGGACACCAGCAGCAGCAGTACCGGAAAGGCCAATGGTAAACGAGGCCGCCTTCGACGCGGTTATCTGAAGCCAATCCGGTCACTCCCCAGAACGAGGGCCGCCCCCTTTCTATCACTCAGAGTCGTATGAATAATAGTACTAGATCGATTTATTGTAAATATACTTCTTTTGTAAATAAACCATAACAATTTTAATCGACTTGTCACGGGTACAAAGGGGCAATCATCCACTCCTGGGAACTCCCCTCTACCCACAGAAAAATCCCGTTACAAACTTACCTGAATAAATTATCTTTATCTTTGTCTTATCTACATTTCGAGAAACTAAATTGTTTCTATATAATCATCTCCACGACAGCCAAGTCTGCGAACGTAAGTATCGAGTTATTATCTTAGTTTCATGAATTGCGTCTTTAAGAAGATTCTCGCAAAGTGGCGGCCATATTGTGGGTGGCATAGCGATATTTAAATCAATAAATACGCGAATAGACCAAGTGTTTCTGGAAATTAATCACTTCCGATGCAATCCATCCAACCGGCCGCGATTAAATGAAGTACCGGAAGTTGCGAGACCCAGGCTTCCGTAGACTTTACTAATACAAGTATCGTCATCACACCACCAGACATCAATTTATAACTAGAGTCGTACCTTTTTCTTTACATCGTGGAAAAGAAACAACTAAGTTTTAATCCTCTGCAAGTATCTAATCTACATCTCTTTTTAGCCTCCATCTTACCTGATAATAATTATTTCAAAAGACGATGTGGTGTAAATTATCATCATTCATATAAAACTCAGATCCATTACACCCTCGTATCTTGTAAACGACAATTAAACGTTCCCAACGAACCCGATAAAAACCCCACCAGCAACAAGAGCTTGCATCAGAATCTAACCAGGATCGCCACTGGCCATGTCAACTAACACGTCTACCGAAGCACTGAAGTAACTCTCGCTCCAGGACCTGAACTAATTGCTGTCTGGCAAGCAAGCAGGTCGTTTCCGCAAGGACGTTTTTGTCCCAGTTCTTTCTCCCTCGCATGAATATGCATCGTGGAGTCGCTAATTCGAGAACCCCTGCGGTGCTGACAGCGGCCACTCTGACAGTAGATCCCCGACATTTGTTATTGTCAGCAGCTAACAAGGGTTTAAAGAATAAACAACCTTTAAAATACGGCCGGAATTATAGCATCAGGGATGTTTTACATCCTAACGGGGATATGGTTTTTGTAGTAATGTGTAATTATTTTTCATGAAATTATTATGCGGCTGAGAAACGAGACAATTAATACGAGGATTAGCAATCTGGAAAGAAAGATGAGAAAAAAAGCCAACTCAATAAAATTGGATCAATATCGAAATGAAATTGTCACAACAAAAAAGGAACATAACATCAAGTCATACCATTAGGGAGCAAGCAATTTGTCAGTATCACTTGACAAGTTGGGAAAACGTATACACAAAATAAACCAGGAGAAGTACCCTCAAGTCCTCATGCTGAATAAACAGCAACTTTCCACTAACATCAGTTTCGTGGACCCGCAACGCAAGAAAGCATTTCGTTGACAAAACAAATTCCGCCGCAGCTCGGTCCTTCGCTGTTCGATGTAATTCAATCTACTTACGTTGAAATCCTCCAGGACTCGACACCGGCTCCGTCCTGATGTCTTGCAATTCACAAGGATATCATAAATTTAGTATGTTAACTTCCTGGAGGCAATCTCGGAGAGAAGGAAAACAAAGTAATACCCGCTTCGAAGGTAAACACTTTGCAATCAGCGAAGTTTGACAACGTTATTTTTCAGCTGTGATAAACAGTTGAGGTAGGAATGCTGTCTTAGGGCTTGTTCTTAATCGTATTTTAATGCGAAAATATTCACACAAACTTATGTGTTGATTCGCAAAGAAACAGTTTGAAAGAATGTAACGATGATTTATTGAAATGTTGAACGCACACAAAAAAAGGTTGCTATTTTCAACCGAATTCTCGAGCCGTAAATTCGATAGAGGCCCTCCCTCATCCTCAAACTGAGACTGATTCTCTTAAAATAAATAACTCGATTATTTTATCTACAGGGTGTTGTTTATCAGAATACAATGGAACAGATAAAAAACTACGTATCGGATCAAAACCCTATTTTTTTTATTGGAGTTTCGGATTTTACGGCTGAAAATACGTAGGAAATTGTTCTCCCGAAGGCGCCGAGCCTGGACAAGGTTACTCCGGAGTCAGTGAAGGTGATAGACTTTAATAGACTCCTCCTCGAGGGTAACTTGCCTCATGAGCACATTGGAGAAGTTGTTTGAGGGGAGAGAATCACTGCTGAGACGGACGAGAGGCGGGGCATTAGTACGCGACAGTTCGGTGTTTAGAAGAATCCGGGATAAAATAGTCGAGACGCTGGCCGGGGTCCCCCTGTCGCTGTGTCTCAGCAGGACTCTCAGCAGTTACCTGTCTGACAGGGCAATTGTAGAAAACGACAGAAGGCTACCCGTCACGGGAGAGGGGTGGGTGCCGCAAGGGTCAATCCTGAGACCCACCTTGTGGAATATCATCTGTGACGGCGTCACAGGACATCATGCAAAAAGGAGACGAGGCAGTTGTCAGGGTGGCCGCGGTATTCACGAATTCATGGAAGAGAATGGAGGTGTTCTTCGGTGTCTGCGGGCTGAGGGTAGTGGCTGGCAAAAAGCTGAAGTACCTTGGGATCACGCTCGAACAAAAACTTTGTTTAGGTGAGCACGTGACGGAGGTGCTCACCGTGACGGCCAAGGCTCGAAGAGCCTGGAACGGAATGAGAGGTTTAATGCTAAGGTTAGGCCTTGAGGAAATGAGGAAGATCAGGACTGAAAGATTGATTGAGGCGAGGAGCAGTTGGCAGGCTCCTGGAACGCCTCAGTTAACGGAGCGTGGACCAGGAGGCTGATTCCTATCCTGGAAGGATGGACCCAGCGTAAAAGGGTAGACGTAGATTTTTATCTGCCGCAATGCATTTCTGGGAATGGTGTCTTGGGGGAGTATCTCTTCCGAATAGAGAAGACCTCCAAGCCTGAGTGCTGGTATTGTTCGGATTTGGATACTCCGAAGCACACAATTTTCGAATGTGAACGGTGGAGGTCAGACATGATGCTGATGTTCAGGGAAGATCCCTTCGGACCTGGTTGGTCGACGCGTGCTAGAACCTGAGATCGACCGTCAAAGAGGAAATAATGTTGAGGATGAAGATTTGTTTGAAGTGTTCACAGTTTTATTTAGAACAGCAATAAAAATACAACATTTAACTCGAAATTACCTCAGTGCCCAATGGATCGAACACTATTAACCGATTCAAAAATTTGTGATCTGAAGAGGCGCGATCATTTCTTTTTAGTCGTTGTTTGGATAGTAAACTAGCATTTTAGTTCTTATAAAAACTATTTTCGACCTGATAGTTGACTCAACGACGAGATACTATCGAAATATTCAAATCTATCGACTCCGGGGCGTCTCCACGAGAGAGGCGCATGCAAGAAATTAAAGCCAAGAGGTCTCATTACTGATCGGACCTGGGTGGTCAACACTTGTCGGAGGTGGTCGTCGTATGAATCAGGCCTAGTTGGCGGTACAGTGCATAGGGGATAAGGCCTGGTCAGGCCGTAACATCTGCTCAACAAATGCAGTATGTAAACTGAAAAAAAGTTATTGCCAGGACAACATTGGACCTCTCAGCTTAATTAATTTTTACGACAGAAAGTGGAAAAATGTTTCCTGAAAATCTTCCTAGAAAGTAAGCGAACACAGCAAAAAAAATTCCTTTCTACCTTATTCCCTTCTACCGAATTTTTCAGACTTTGGCAATTTGAGCTTCCAGTAACTTCTGAACGGAGAACTCCAGGACGGACGAAAATGGTTAATTTCTCTATAAATTTTAATTTTTAGTGGTAGCTACTACGTGTATTTACAGCATAAATCAAAAGCGATTGTGTAAATATAGTTTAACAGGTGGCTGTTTCATTAAAATCGATCAAACCTTTTCCGCTCCATGTGGAAACAAAAGCTCTCACATACGAAGTTTGAAGAGATATACGTGACGTGTTGAGTGTAACAGACCTCGCTATCAGAGATGTAGCAGATTTCACCTATTCACGACAGTTTACCTGCAACAAAAGAAAAGAATTAATGCTTTAGAATCGAAAAGATCTTTAATTGAGGGTTTAGTAACATAATATGTAATGTTAGCTCGTTCTAAAATTACTTATTGATATTAGAATTTATGAATGTCTTACTTATTTATAGCCTAGCCTAACTTTAATCTAGTCCCTTCTCCGAGATTCCTCGAAAAGTCGCAAAAGAGCTTTGCAATTTTCGCAAGCAGTCAGTGACCAGATTTACATTAAGTCTTAGAGAAGATAAGAACTGTGTATTCGCTGAGGTCTCCAATACAAAGTCGCCGATGTGGTGAGGGGCTCATCCAGGATAGAAGAAGAGAGCTACTTTACTTTGAGTGAATAGTATTAATCTCAAGTAAATGGCTGAAAATAAGCTGCAGCTTGTCCTAGAGAAAACTGAAGCAGCCATATTCCACACCTCCTCGAAACAGAAAAGAGGGCAGAACAGAAATAGAGGCAAGAAAGACCCATAAGATAGAGTTATTCCCGACCAGAAACTGATATTCGAAGCCCATCTAAGAATGGTCATAGACAAGACTAGAAGACCATGGTCGACCCAATACACGGTAATGCAGAACGTGGGAGGAATGATATCTGATAAGTGGAAAGCGGTGAGGTCGATACTGCTTTATGCAGTACCTGTGTAGAAGGGAGTGACCAGAGTAAAGACATACGAGACAATGCTGGAAAGCATGCAGGGAGAAACGTTTCTGAGGATAACGTCGATAACCTACCTGTGGATTGGTAAAGCCGAGAGGGACAAGTATATGTTCTGCCCAAGTAAGGACATCCCGGAGCATACAATATTTTTCACCATCTTATTAGATCACTTTCAACAGGATTGGTCGTAGGACAAATGCATTGGCAACAAATTTGCAGATTTCTGCCTCCCATTCTGACCTTGAGGGGTGAATATATATATATATATACCAAATGGAAGAAGATGAGAGAATTTTGCACATCATAGGACCATTTTTTTCTGAAGCTATTGTGAAAAAACTGAAGCATTATGTGCCTATTCTTTTTTTTTTGCGAAAAACGGTAAGGAACAAATTAAAATTGTATCATCAGCGAGATAATAATTATTGTCGTGGTTAGTTCTATTGACTGGAAAATTTTCACGACCACATCAAACAAAGTGACTGACGTAATAGTTTCCATCCTTGGGCATACTTTCTGGAAACTATCGAAGTCGAGGTGCAAAAATGACATAAAAAGTTATAAAAGTCAACTAAACTTAACGAGCGTGTAAAAAAATCAAATCGATAAAACCGAAACTGGAAACCGCCAAGTTCTTAAAAATATTCCTTCAGACCTTCAGGTACAACAACAATAGTTCTGTTTATTCCCATTCTTCAGAACTTTACAACGAATTCATAAAATTTATGCAGTAGAGGATTGAACCCCGGTGAGTCGAAGAATAACATTGTTAAATCTTTAAGATCGTTCAAGATTGTTTAAGAGTTTGTAAAATTTTTCTGTATATTTGATTTCTCCTGCTGTCTCAGTTTCACCTACTCCTACAATAATCTGTGAGTTATGGCCTCAAGTTTAAGGATCTAACTTTTCTAGATGATATAATACACTAGCTTGGGTTTTCAATAAACATGTTTACGACACCAAAGTTGCCTCATTTGAAATTATAAATCAACTCCCAATTCCTACCAAATAAACTGCATAAAGATATCTCGAGCAGATACGTCCAACTACCGACGTGTGTTCCTGTTTTCTCGGATTTATCCGAGTGACACATGAATCACGTTGCCTACGTTATTTACCACGTTCCTGTATTGATATCAAAAATCAATTACATAAGACTTAATTGATTTTTAAATATTTAGGTACCTACCAAGTTGTATATACATGTAACTGGAAAATACTTCTCCATTTTAGCCGTTACAGGACATTAGGCCTGGTACATGGAATCTAAAGACCCGACAAACCTCAGGACGCTGTTGATAAATTGCCTGCGTCGCAAAAAGCTCGGTTTTGAATAGGTCTTGAAATGACGTAACCGAATGTGAGTCCGATAAAAAAAACTCAATAATAAATAGCCTCCACGGCGAAAGACGAAAGACATTATTAATAGTTCAGAAGCTATGGCTTCCGAATTATTCTTATGTTCAACCGGAATATTTCACATAATAAGTCTAGTCTTTCGTTGTTTTTGTTAAGCAGCAGCAGACGGGAAGAGGTAAATTGCTTGTTTCTGATTGTTATAGAAACGAGCTCTTAAATGGGGGAGTAAATTCGAGCCGTAGAAACAAAATGAAATAGGGAATAGACAGACTGAGCTGAGGAAGCGTAGACTTATATACTTGTCAAGGATAAAATAAAGTCTAAGGTTGGGATACGAGTAGGAGGGAATACTTTTACCACCACTCAAAAATAGAAACGTCAATTATTTAGAATTTATTCTGGCATTTACTTAATTTAACCCCCCCTCCCACTCACAAAAGATGAAGGATGATCCATTTTTGTCAGGATTATCTTTGTTTTATTACTTGTGGGAATGGTTATTCGCCGTGTTTCTAAGACCAGAATTAGCGGCTTCACCGTGCAAGATATAAGAAAAAGAGGTAAGAGGAAGCTTGCACTTTTGAAGAAGAAAAACTTGCATAGTGTTTGGAAGTGGCAGTTAAATTCCAACATAACTAACTTAGGTGATATTATTTAAATTTTCTTTGTAATGAAATCCAAGGCTTTCGTTGGTAATTATTATTTATTTGCATTATTTGAGGGGTTTATCAGGAGTGATACAGTTTTTACGACAGTGATTAGCAGGTTATCTCCACCAGCACCGGCTATATAAAGAGTGCCAACTGAAGGACTGACCAGAGGATCCGAGGTACTGACTCGAGAACCACTCTCTCTCCTTGTGAATTGAGCTCGGAGATCACCTGGGGCATGTATTGAGTGCACCCTATCCATTTACGTAGCCGGCTACAGTAGGTCGATGAAATGAGTCGAACCTCACTGTAACCCGGTATCGGCAGACCGACCAGAGTGGAGTGAGCTCTGGCCGGCAAACCGATTCAGTATAGGGAATCAGTCGGCGCTGCATTGAAGTACCGGCTGATCCCTTCAGTCCCTATCCGGCCTGTATTGAGGGCCGGATTCAGTAACAGCCGTCCCGAGGTCATATTGAGGCATCGGGAACGGACTTTGTTTCAGGTAGCCTCGCCGCCGGAGAATATCCTCCCAGATTTCTTTCCGGCGCGTGTTCCGGAGACTACAGCAACCGACACGCACTGTGCGACTGCGAGCGGGCGACTGGCGCCGAAGAGCCGGCCGCGAACCGTTCAAGAGTGGCCGTAGGTAAACGACCAATCAGCATTAGTACGCGCCCCGACGCGGCTATCTGCAACCAATTAGACGGATTGTGGAGGACGAGAGCCAGCCCATAGGATACAGTGGTTATCAGTATTAGCAAGACAAATATAGATATGTGTAAATAGAATACTGTAAATAAAGATTTGTAATTTTTAATTGACTTGTCGCGGGTACAAAGGGGCAGACATCCATCCCTGGGAAATCACCATTACCTAACAGAAAATCCCGTTACATCTTCATCGTCTGAACAGGAAACTTTCTGCAGCAATGATCTTTTACCAACAGAGAATCTCTGCTCGACTTTTTTTCTATAGTAAGGCTGCAGTAATCCTGCAATGGTTATTGTAGCTTTGGGGGGAGCCTTCAAAATTCTCCGATAAGATCACATCTCAAACTATTCCAGTCACACAGAAAAGGGACCCAAATAAGTTTTCTCATCAATTCTACTGAAGCGGAGCTCGGAAGGTTTCTAGATTCGGAGATTAGGCGTTCGATAAACAACGATCAGGTTCGTGTTTATGAAATTTTCTGACATCTTCGTGACATAGTTCTTCAATAGGCAGTGGTGTCGTTCTGCCGCACTCAACGCAAAGTGCCACTTAAACGCAAAGCAACTTTCTGAGGTTTAAGAACGATTGGCGCCGAGGTCATTGGCCGTCTATATTAATGTTCCCACTGACCGTCTCCCATGCTCAATACTGCGGTAGAAATCTAAAAGCTGGTCTTCTAGGGTACAAGATTACAAGTTCGGCAAAGTAAACTGGTAAGTTAATGGGAGGCAATGACATGACGTCGTGCATCGTCACAACCATATCATCAGGAAACTGTAAGTAAGAGGCTTACAGCAATAACTATTCCCCGGCAAGGTTTGAGGAACTAGATTTCGCGGAAGCTCTTTACATACAAGCTGTATGTTTGCTACCACTACGGCTTAGAATCAAACTGTCCTCAGCCCAAGAATTGCATAATTTGTTTCTTTAGGCAGTAAACGATTATACCTGAAAACTAGAATCTTCAGCTGGTTTATAACTGGTCTGGAAGGATATAAGTGCTAGCAAAAACATATATTAGAAGAAATATTAAATGAAGTAACAGTTGCAACAAAGTAACAGCTCCTAGCTCGCATCCCTCGTTGACAAAGAGCCGGCAAATGTTTGCGGTGTGAGCATAGGATGCGGCCGTTTGACTCCCCTTTCGAGGCACAAACGGCCGGGAAAGCGAGGCCTCTGATTTCACGGCAATTAAGGAGAGGAGGAATCGCAGACCGTTCCCTGTATTTACCGCCCGGATCGCCTTGTGTGTAATTTCACTAAAGGAAGCAATAACGTTGTGTGCGGAATACAACAACAGTTTGAATTAGACTGTTGTAATAACAATACAAAACAATCGCGAGCATCGACCGAATATTTTCGTCATCGGCTCGTGTTACTCTTTAGTCCGCTCCAAAACTCCAAGAGTTCGACCACCCTTGTTAGCGATAACGTAGCAAACCGACTAGATTCGGAAAATATTCCCGACTGGAATGCAAAACAATCCACCACGACGCATACTTATTCAACCAACAACCCTTCTAACATGGTAAGTTTCTCTACGTCATTCTAACCGAATCAACCCTCTTCAACCGCCCGGCACCCCGTATGATTTATCACACAGTCCATAGGCTGGCTTCGCCGGCTATAATGATGCACTCAGGGACCGATGTCGCCCCTACGGGGATGATGCCGCCCCCCAGATACGATATTGTACCGCTAATTCCGGTGGTGATTGGCATCGTGTAGTCTCCGCATCGCCTAATTGGCAGCAATGAAGCCAAACTGTTAATGATCCTTGAATAATGGAGTGGAGTTGCGGTATGTGAAGGGTTGAGGTTGCGTGGGTGGATGGAGGTTCGAGAAGGTCGGATGGGGTTCTTGTTAATGATCCCGGTGATCATGGTTCTTGCGTTTAAAGGGATGATTCTGACAGGTTTATCTTTTTTTGTCACTTCAAATAACATTAGGTAAGGTTAAGACGTGTCTTATGGTGAGGTTAGTTGTAGCAACATTAATAGTTTCAGGTTGTATCGATAATGTGTAAGTAGTTCTTTGTATAATAGGGTTAGAGGTATCTGTTACGTAATACATAAAGCATGGGAAAATAAAATGGAGTCAAGATGACGCGCTTCTCCAATTCCAGGTCACTCACAATTCCTGGAGCAATCTCGGGGAATTCCTCCCTATTTATGACTGCAATGCAAGGATAAAAGAAAAGGAAATTCCGCGATATTCGGGCCGAGCTTAACTCCTGGCAAGAAGCTTTTCACTGCGACGGCGACAAAAGAGAATCGCAGTGTTTGTCGTCGCCGATTCTCCTCGCTCCTTATTGTGGAAAGCTTGAACTATTGACCTCTAATTTGCGATTCTTGGTTACTGTTATTATCCGGAAAGTGACACCTTGTTATGTTCCCGTTTATAGGGTGATGCAAAAAGGGAAGTCTTGAATGCACTTTTATGGCGACGGTTTAAAACTGTCTTGTTGTATAATACTTTAACCGAAACTAATGGTAATTGGGTAGCTCATATTACACGCTTAGTAAGCTGGTAGTTTAACATTATTAAAATTGCTTGAACAGAAGTTTTGATATAAATGTTTCTTGAAACTATTACATAAAAGCCAAAACTATACAAGATCTCTAAACTCAGAACAAACATATTCTAAAGAGTCGCTTCGGAAATTCCCGAATGTGTAGCGACAATGCATTCAAAGACTTAAAACCAAAGTAATTGATTGAGTTTCTCGACCTCTCGATTCTATATTGCGGGACAAGTAGATCCCGCCCACGTCTCCCATCACGAGGCGTGTCCCACACTAAGATTCTAAGAGAAAGACAACTAAGACTGACATACGGCAAAATGAACCTCCCTCAATGTGCTATCAGGAAAAGCACCAGAAAGCTGTCTGAGCAAGAAAACCCTCTGACACACCCTGACCGCAATATTACCACCCTGTCTCTCCCACAGTAAGGAAGAGTTAATATGCGCGCCCAAGAACCTACAAGACACGCCACGCTCAACATCACTCCCCAGCCGAAAGAAAACATTCACGGTCTTCCCCAGATTCAAAGTTAGTTGATTTGCCAGAAACCAAATCAGCCAAAGATCTAGATCTCGCTTTCTCGCGTCTGCAGCCTCTAAGTCAGGCTACGAGACTAGAAGAGAAGTGCCATCAGAATACAAGACTGTTTTATTATCTGACTACCTAGGAAGGTCATTTTTATATACAATAAAAAAACGGGACCTAAAATTGATCCCTGAGGAACTCTCATGTCAATTTCACATTCATCTGATACTTTTTTGTTAATTTTCACCGTTTGAGTTCTATTTGCCAAGTAAGAGTGTCAACAAGAATGTCAATTTCATATTCATCTGATACTCTTTTGTTAATTCCTGTCTGATGAGTTGAACCGGTATGAGCGATTATCTCCTCCTGACTACGAACGAGTTTTTTATTTTTTTATTGCAAGTTTAACCTAAGAATTCCGACTTTAAACTAAGTATTTCGACCCAAAGCAAAGAAATTAGACTTAGAACTAAAAATTGCAACCTTAATGCTTTTTAATTCTGACTTAAAACTTAAACTTAAAACTCGAAATTGTGACTTAAAACTAAGATATCCGAATTTAAACTCGAAATTCCGATGTAAAACAAAAAAAATCGACTTAAGACTGACAATTACGACTTTAAACACAAAATTTCGCCTTAAAACAAAAAAAAATTACGACTTTTAACTCGGAATCTGTCTTAAAACTAAGAATCCTGACTTTAAACTATAATTCCGACTCAAAACTAAGAATTTCGACTTTAAACTCGAAATTCCGACTAAAAACTGAGAATTTCGACGGTTAACTCGGATGTGTGACTTAAAAACTAAGACATCCGGATTTAAACTCGAAATTCCGACAAAAAAAACAAAAAATTACGACTTTCAACTCGAAATTCTGCCTTAAAATTTAAGAATCCTAGAATGTAAGAATCTTAGAATTAAGGAATTTAAAAAATTTCAACTTTAAACTCGAAATTCCAACTTAAAGCTAAGAATTCCAACTTTAAACTCGGAATTTCTATTTTAAATTCTCGACGAGGAGCACACTTCTTATTACTGTACAACTTCATAAAGCAAAGCACCATTTTTTCTCGATTGCTTCGAGAAAAAGGCTTCGACTGTCCTAAAAAAACTGAATGTCTTTTGGCGACTGTCACAAAATATTTGGTCTTACGAATTGGATTAAACGTTCTTAAAATAAAAATTTTCGGCGGCTTTTACTTAACTGGCGCATTTACTTCACGGCCACTTTGACGTCACTGTAGATGACTTCATTTCTACGTCACGGTAAAAGCGGCCGTGAAGCAAAACATACCCTGTCCAGCTCTGACGAGTTAACTCAACCGCTCTTCTGATGAATTTCTTGTCTAGTGTACTGAACTGACAGGAATTCCATTGTCATAAACTCTCTTTTTTTCTAGTTTATAAATAAATGGTGGTAATGATAAGAATGAGACCCTTTCTCTTTAAGGAGCTGATTCAGGCATCCTCCAAACAAACTTCCATTGGAGAGACTCAGTTTATTTTATTGAACACATTTTTTGAGTGTTATGTTCTTTGTCCACGACGTTAAAATACTGTTACGACACAAGAGCGCGGCTTTACGACATTGGATCGCAGCTGCTGGAGTCAATCGGTCGAAGGAGGTGTGACAAGGAGCAGTGGCTCCATCAGGAGGGTCGCGCCTACAGGGGGATGTAGCTTGGCAGTACTCGCAGCATTACGTGACGAAATCTCCTAATTTTGTTGTGACGTTGAGAAATTATCGGCCATGAGAGGAAAAGTTGGAGAACTAGCTTTCACAACTAATCTGCTAGAGTGTCTGAAAGCCACTCCAGTCAGGAATGTTCCAGAATTGAAAGATTCGAATCTCTGGAAAGACATTGGGTGCTCGTTAATTGTAGAAGACGTTCCAGAAGAACATCAAGGGTAAATATAAGCGGAGCAAGCGAGCGGTGTGAGTTGAGTTCAGAGTAGACTGCGAAGTAGTAAGCGAATAAGGAAGCGATATAAGAAGGCGATAGTAGTGTTACTTACAGTGTGTTGTCAGGTATAAACGAAAGCCGAAGATGAAATCTTCTAGTTTCTTATAATATTAATATAAACATAAATCACATCCCAGCTGTTGATATACCAAAAGAGGCATGCATCAACAATAACATAAAAACTAAACATGTGTTTACTAACTTTAACCGACCATCAGTTCAAGTGCAAGAATGGGTTATCGTTTGTTTTGTTTACAAATCATAGAATTGAACTGTAACCGAGCAAGTTTGTAACGAATTCCAAGGCATTCGTTGATTATTATTATTTATTTTAATTAATCGAGGGGTCTATCAGAAGGATACAGTTTTTACAGCGGTGATTAGCAGGTTATCTCGCCGGCACCGGCTATATAAGCAGACCCAACGAAGAAGCAGGTCAGATCTTCCGAGGAATTGACTCGCGAACCATCTCCCTCCCTGTGAACTGAGCTAGGAGGTCTTCAGGAGGCATGTATTGAATGCACTCCGTCCAGTACCCAGCCGGCTACAGCAGGTCGATGAAATGAGTCGAGCCTAGCTGTAACTGGACGTCGGGAGATCGATGAGAGTGAACTGAGCTCTGATCGACTGCCGGTCATAACAGGGAATCAACCGGGGCTGTAGTGAAGTCCCGGCGGGTCCTTTCAGACGACGCCTGGCCTGTATTAAGGGCCAGGCAAACCAGACGTCGGGTCGCAATGTAATTAGTTGTCGATCCGGCAATCCCGTCACGGCGCGTATTCCGGGGGCCGCAGCGACAGGAGACACGCACACGCAGCGTGCGGTGGTAAGAGAGCAACTGACGCAGCGGAGCCAGAGGTGAATCGTGCAGCCGACCGACCAATCTAACGGAGGTGCGTGCCCCGACGCAGGTATCTCTCACCAATCAGACGGCCAGCAGTGAACGAGCGCCGGCCCAGATGGTTTAGTGGTTAATAATATTAATCTAGCAGATACAGATATGTGTAACTACCGTACTTGTAAATAAAGGTTTTTAAAATTTTAATGGACTTGTCACGGGTAAAAGGGGGCAATTATCCATCCCTGGGTAATCATCTCTACCATACCGAAAATCCCGTTACAAGTTGTATAAAGATAGGTGTTTGATGTCCATATAGTTGTAGACGAAACGTTCGTTGTAAGTTCAACTAGACCACTTCAATAATAATTACTGATTAGTTGTATGGACGATGCACATTTCCAAGTGAAGAAAAGTGAACAAACTGCACTTTATAGTTACAATAATTCCAATCAAATAATTAAAAATAAACCATGTAATGTAAGACATTTTTATAACGAGTCTAGTCTAGTGTCCCTAAACTCAAAAATTAGATTTATTTGAACGCCTCCCCTTAGGAAACGTTTTTACGCCTCAACACTCTTCGCGCCATTAGATAATTAGAACGGCTCCTCATCGGCGTCATCCA
This sequence comes from Malachius bipustulatus, assembly GCA_910589415.1. NCBI lineage: Eukaryota > Metazoa > Arthropoda > Insecta > Coleoptera > Melyridae > Malachius > Malachius bipustulatus. Next base: position 19,354,229 of record OU342638.1, on the reverse strand, counting down.
ATACTCGCCTCAAATCGACCGTCTTAATCCCGCTTCCAATTACTTAAAATCCCAATTTTAATTAATATAAAGCAACGTTTTATATTCGATAAGGCGCGAATAGATTCAATCTTATAATGGTCCCGACATTGTGCTCGCAGAGTGCCCTGTTTATTTCATATCAACCAAGCGCACTGGAAGATTGAATTGGAGCTTGATTGCTTATTTAACGATACTGTAAAGTCTGATAGCTCTTAGATTGTCTATCTGGGTATAATCCGTTGTACAATCTTATTAGCGATCTGATGTTTACAATACGTAACATTGGGAGCGTAAGTGATTAGTAGTGAAGTTCTCGGGGCGGTATACTTAGACTAGTTAATAATGTTTAAGTTTAATCGACTTGTTGGATCTTGTAATTGGTTTCGATTCGCTGTTTTATTTTTATGTCGTTAGTTTCGTGTTCATGCTTCATCGTAATGTATTGATTACTTTAGTTCTTGCTGCGGAACTGTTTCCGAAACTTTTAATAATATATTCTCACCTGTCGCATATCAAGTGGCTTATTCTGTTTTGCGATCCTCTCATCGAGTTGAAAAATCGACCATTATCAAACTCTTGTGGCCATTTTAAAAAACTACACCGCCTATTCCTATAAGTTGTAACGTTGGGGTCATCCGACGCACCGTTGTAGGACGTCTGGATGCCCATAAAAGGCTTTAGTGCGCCATGGAACATCGCATGATGATTTTAAGACAGTTGAATAAAAAAAGTTTGAGGCGCGGGAAGTTTCGACATGACCGCGAGTTGCGGGAAGTACCGACGAGCAGGACAGCGAGTGGTGGGAGGCCGCGACCGGAGCCTGTCAGGTTGGATGCTGTCTGGATGGCAGAGCAGGAACTGCAGAGAGACGACAGATACGATTCGAGGCTAACGTAATATCGCCCATTTTGTTAGCTATCGGGGCCAAGACATTACTCAGAACCCCTCTTCGTCTGATTAACTATGCAATAGACAGCATGCTCTCTGATGTGATGTCCATAAGGTTACCTCTCTAGCACGATGCAGTGAATCGGTTAAATTTCAGGATTAATCTTAAGCCGATGTAGTCTGAGTTACCAATCACCCTGGCAGGTGTATTGAACCATTACGACTCTCTTCCCTAGCTCCCTAGTCAATCACGGGAAGCGACGTTTTGCTTTAATTTCTTGCCACAAACCCTTGAAAAGATTCAAGTTTTCTGAAGAAAAAATCGAGAATGTCGACGAGTCTTCGATTTTTGTAGAAAATCGTTTGACCCGCGTTTCTTCAGAAGAAATGACTTGCCTATTTTTCGTGGATACTGGTAGAGTTTATTTACGAAAGATCCGTAGTCCGCTTTATGGAGTGCATTTATGTTTTAGAGTGTTAGTAGGGAACGGTAAAAAGCTTGCCAAAGGTTTTTAACTTGGAGCGAACCAGGTTACTGGTTGACATAGAAAGTCAGTCTACTGGGTATGCCCTCGGAGATAATGCCCAAGACCATCATGAACCACTCTGCTTATAAGGTCCTTGTCCCGGGAAGAGACAACAGAAATGAACTCCTAACAGCAGATTTCATGTGGTGAACCGATGGATCTAAGAAATTCACAGGAACTGGAGCTGGGGTGTAGAGCGCCGGCTCAAACACGCTTTCCAGGCCGAAATCTATGCCATATATATGCCAATCTGTGCGCAGACGCAGAAAAAGACAGCCAAGCGGCTCAAAAACCCCTAACTCCCACCACTGCAAGTCAAAGTTGGTCTGGAACTGTCAACTAACCTTGAATGCTCTAGCAAAGAGCAACGAAGTAACTCTGGCCTGGATTCGGGGCCATGTTGGATATGGAGAGAACGAACTTTCCGACTCTCTGGCCGGGAAAGGTGCCGAATCGGAATTTATCGGAACAGAACCAGCATATAGCATATCACTGGATATTGCCAAAACAACAATACAAAACTATGGGCTGAGAGGGAAATTCTCCAAAACTGGCAAAACTTACTAAGATTGCACCATTCGAAGTGCTTGGAGGATGACGAAACAGCAAAAAACATCCTATGCGAGTGTCACGCTTTAAGAAGAACTAAACTACTTACAAATCTTCGGGAGAGACTTTCTCACACCGGAGGACATGGACACATTACCAATAGTCAAGATGGTCAGCTTCCTCAAAGGGGCTGACCTGATGGGGTTAATGTAGCACGACTAGGTGTGAGCCACAATAGACCTTCGATCGCAGTGGACGTATCACAATGGTGCACACACAATTTGTAAAAATTGTAGTTTTATTACCGATTCGCGTTGAAATCGCGTACAATAGACGAGACAGTTAATAGAACGCGCCGTGAGGTCCATGGACGAAGAATTCGACATTTTGATTGATATCTGAAAAATACAGTTGATGACCAATCATAATCCTCGCCGCCAACTTGGGCGCGGAGCCACCATTCTATAAGCTCGGCAACTGTCGGTTTAATTCGGAAGAGGTCAGGAAAAGAGAACCCTAAAAACTGATACGACCATCGGTTCTAGAGTCATCGAGATAAAAATTTGAAGTAAGGGAAAATAATTTTCATTGTCATTTGACAACCAATGATGTCACATCTTGCTCCTTCTTAACAAATAAACCAGCTGCAGCTTTTTTCTAGAATAATTAACGGTCCTACCCCTTTCAACTGTCTTAAATTCTCGAAATCTGTCTATCTCCCATGAAAAGTCGCGTCTGGATTGACTGTGGCGTGGAGATTCTCAAGACCATTTAAGACGAAAACATCTACCGATTGACACGTTTTGTCTCGTAGGGAAAGGATCACCATGGAACCACCTTCTTCAACCTGGGATTCCGCAGGCGTCTTGACTAGATTACCTCGGATACTGCAGTTAAGGTCCATTTCCAGAGAAGCCTCACACTTTGAGTATGAGTAATATTTAATTATACTTGTTTTTACTTCATTAATGTTTTGGAAACCAATGAATGTTTTAGTTTAATGTTTAAAGAAATCAATTTGTTCAATTCTTCAATATGTTTCTATATCCCGACCCGGGTGGAGCGTCGTAGAGCGTTAAATCCATGGCCATTATAAATTTTCTTGGTATTTCAGGAGAGAGAGAAAGAGCGAGGGAGGGAGGTAGGGAGAGGAAGAGAGGGAGGGAGGGAGCGACAAAGAGAGGGGGGAGAGGGAGAGGGAGGGAGAGAGAGAGAGAGAGAGAGAGAGAGAGAGAGAGAGAGAGAGAGAGAGAGAGAGGGAGAGAGGGTGAGAGGGAGATATGGAGGGAGGGGGAGAGGGAGAGAGGGAGGGAGGATGGCAGGGGGGACAGAGAGAGAAAGAGAGAAAGAGAGAGGGGGGGAGGGAGGGAGAGAGTTCATGAAGACGTATGATACGCAAGCGCATGTGGATTTATCTCTCCTCGGCGGAATGCGTTGTAGTAACGGCGAATCAAATATCAATGAACGCTTATTCAGTTAAGTTGGATTCACAGGAGAATTGAGGTTCACGATTGAGGTAGAGTACGCAAGTGAGGTTATACAAGATAAAAAGTAAAAAAGAATAAAAATCGTAGCCTTTAGAAAAAACTGCTACAAAATTGTTCCTACTGTGTTTGCCCTCCAACTTTTCAGTAAAAGAGAACACGAAAGCGAATTGTAAAATGTAATATTAACATATTCATTTTTAACTTCATAGAATTTCCACTTGTGAAAGCCATAACAGTTTACATTACCAAATGAATGCCTGCACTATTTAAAGTCATACTCATAACGGATTCATTTCAATTATCCATGCACTTGGACTTGAAAAATGCAGGGGAAGTGAACCGCGTGGTCATCACAACGGAACTAATTGAGCCCTTTTTGCAACAGGAATCCTGAAAACGCGCTAAATATTAACGCAGTTGTTATGGAACGTTGTTTCATCAACATGTTCATAAAATGACCTGGGGAATTATTTTTTCACTTTTCACCAATTTCAAAGTCGTTTGAACTAATATATTCGACTTTTTAGGTTGCAGCTAGGTTTCCGTATTCTCATTTCATACGCCACTGATTTTTTAACAAAATCGATTAACCACGAAGCCTTTTTGTGAAAAAAAAAAAACAATATTTCCGAAAAGAAAAAAGATATACAATAACACAAACAATTCACATCCTCACTTAATAGGGATTAGCGTGTGGCTCTTAAAACTTCCACATTGTATTGTAAAGCTCACAGATCCTTGAGGACTTTACTAGCAAGTAAAACATGGAGCGGGCATTGTTTCTCTAGTTGCCTACTAATTTATTGAAATTACACGCCATCATAAAAGACCAGTGAGGACATGAATTACTTCCAACTTTCGTAGTGTGTGTCTGACGGATATGACATGCTGATGAGTAGAACAGGTCGAAACCGTACCATCCATGTGAAAAATTTCTAATTTGCGCTGCAAAGAACCTATAGTGGCAAGTTAAATTAGAACCAAACTCCCAAGAAATCTCAAATTTAGTATACAGGGTGTCCGAGATAACAGGTGTGGTACATGGGAACCTGGGAAACCGTGAGAGATACGAGCTCAGGTAAGTGGAAGAAAAGTTGCACAATTTCATGCTTCTCCAGATTCTGAAACTAAAATTTTTGAAAAATTCAGCTATTACTGAAATATGCTGAAAAAACTGATTTTTTTATTTTTAAGAGTGAAAATTTAGTCAGCAAAAATAATTACAATACACATAATTCTAATTGCTGTACCAATCCAGACGGATAGGACCAAAAAAATTCAAACAAAAAATTAGAAGGCAGGCCATGGATAGGTAGCAAACAAAATTAGCGGGAGAGAACCGATAAGGGAGAAGGGACGAGGAATATCATCTAGGACATCGAGGACCTGTTGATACTGCAAGGAAAACGACACGCCGGAGCACACTGTGTTCAAATGTGAAATTGAGAATAGAAAAAGAGACCTTATCGAGGAAATAATAGATCAAAAACTTGGAGTTGATAACTTGGTACCCATAATGCTGGAGAAACAGCGGAGATGGTAAGCTGAGACAGAGTTCCCGAAAGCCATCATGGCACAGAAGGACGCAGACGAAAGAACCAAGGAAGGAGCCGCGCGAGAGCGAGAATAGCTCAATAAAGACCTAGCCAGTTGCCCGGAGTTTCGATGAATATTTCCCATTCACCACGAAAAAAAGGCTGACCAAGGATGAAACTGAACCAGAGGGATTTTAGTGACCATAATAGTCGCAACAATTTGAACCGGCACTTACAACTTATGGTGGTGAAGGGAAAACCAGTCTGACTGAAATCTGGAACAGATAACGAGGATTTCTACGATAATAGATTTATGCGAGGTATAGAGAAACGGCAGACTAAAAATATTTTGGCCAGAGACACTAGACACTATAAGAGGATGAAATGGTCCTCTCCAAAGGAAAGACCTTCTGAACTTTATAAAAAGTTTTGTAATTATACGCTTTTATATCAAAATCGTCCAGCCTAAATGACAACAAAGTTAACTCGAAGTTAAGAATGCAACTACCCTCACCCTTGACCAAGTCAAACATAAAGTTAACCAATAACTATGAGCTTTTCTAAAATCGTAGTCTGGTCTCAGAAAAAAGAATTCAATATTCATTATCTCAAGCCATCTCTTTCCATTCAAAATATTAACAGTTGATTAAGGTTTGAGTATTAAAAGTGACAAAGGTATCACAGCAATGTTTGCAATAGCGGTGAAAATAGACGAAACCTTGTGGCAAGGGAAGGGGGGGGGGAGGAAAACTTTATGCCTGCATGTGTAGTAGACGTACTGTTGTAGGATTCTCTTTTGTGGAAATAAATAAAATTAAACTCAAACAGTAATAACACGAGTGCCGGTAGCGGTTACTCAGACACTTCCTTTGTATTATTCACTCAATCGCATGGTCTCGAAATGCTTACAATTTGCAAACAACCAGTGCAAAAGTTTCTATTCATTCTCGGTTAAAATAGGTGTAAGTACTTTTATGCAGTTCCACCAGAATTGAAATGCAGAATTTCCACTTTTGTTATAAAAAAATATAAATTTACTAGAGTTTACTTTTACGGTTTTCATAATTTTGGTTTCTTTCGATTAGTTTTCTTTATAAGTTGTGCCTCTAAGTGTATAGTTCAATTTCACCTTAATACGGATCTGTGCTCTTATAAACTTTTTGAACGTGTCGTATATTGTGACGACGATAAGTAATACAAGTCCAAGATAAGAGCACAGATCCGTATTAAGGTGAAATAAACTGTTGAAAACGGTTGAATCACTAAAAAATTCAGGGCCGTATTTAAGAAATCGAAGTTCAGTCCGTCCCTACAAATATGAATCGGCGAATAAAAAAAAAACTGAAATCCCAAAAATAAAGCTGGTCAATAACTGCAATGAAAATGTGGTTTCAGTTTTTCTTTAATAAATATTTCTGCTATTGCACTGTCTTTCTGGTTGTTCAACTTTTTCCCCATCTAACCGACCCTGTGTCTCCCACGGTTTCCGAGATCCCCATGCATGCTGTTTATTTTTATCTTGGGCAGAGTGTATAGACTTTGGTGAAATGGACTTTCCTTCGTCTTAAAGTAAATCTACAAATCAAGTAATTCACTTTATTCACCAATTAAAGACCGTTCATGGAACTACAAGATAATGCTTCTTGTCAACGGATGTTTTAGGTGTTTATTTTCACCTTTTAACTTACATCTTCACTGTCGTCAAGTATACCTTTCGCAAAACTGATTTTGATGAACGAATAGCTTAACTTGCAAGGTAAGTGGTTGGTTTTCTTCTACTTAGAAAATTGGATGTCACTTCCTGAAGGTAATTTATTTTGGGTTTCTCATAACAAACTTTGGGTTAGTCTCTTTCACTGATCAACATTTTGACTTGGTCTTAAGTTACTACAGATAAAAAGCACCCGGAACTGATGGGATATACCATGCGCTGTTAGAACAGGGTAAAGAAGACCTCGCGCCGGTAAATTTCACAGAGCCAGCCTGGCAAATGGATTTATGCCGCTTGCCTGGAGAGAAGTAAAGGTAATCTTTATACCGAAACCTGGTCGTAATGACTACGACGAGGCAAATGCATACAGACCAATAAGCCTAACATCGTCTCTTCTGAAAGCGTTAGAAAAACTGATTGAAAAGCACCTCAGGAAAACCTGCCTTATAGACAGGCCATTAAACCAAAGGCAACATGCATTTCAACCAGGGAAATCAAGTGAATCGGCCTTACATCAACTGGTGATGAGGATAGAAAAATCACTGGACGACAAGGAAATTGCTCTTGGGGCGTTTCTTGATATTGAAGAGACATTTGACAACACTTCATTCGAATGCGTCATCTCGGCTGTCAGAAGGTATCGAGCGAACGACACCATTACTGGGTGGCTGAAAGCTAGCTGGAAGACAGGAGAGTTAACGCATGCATGTTTAAGGAAAAATTGAGGATTGCTGTTGCCAAAGGATTCCCACAGGGGGGAGTTATCTCCACTACTGTGAGACATGGTAGCAGATGATCTAATCAATAAATAAACAACCAAGGCTATGCGGAGGACAGAGTCATAGTAATCGTGGGAAACATGACAAAACCGTATCAGAACTCTTACAGAGAGATCTGAATTCTGTGGAGGAATAGTGCCGTAAGGTAAGGCTGAGAGTAAACCCAACGACAACTGAACTGGTGCCCTTCACCAAAAGACGAAATATGAAGTTAAACCTACCATATTTCTTCAACGAACAACTGCAGGTGAGCAACCAGGTCAAGTATCTAGGACTTAACCTGGATACAAAAACTGACATGGAACTCACACCTGCAGAAGACCATAGATAAAAGCAAAAGGGCCTTGATGTCATGCAGAAGGTCCTTTGCAAAAATATGGGGCCTAAAACCACATGCTCACCACACGTTCACTGGCTATACACAGCACTGATCAGACCCATAATGACATATGGATGCCTGATCTGGTGGCCCAACAAAGACTGGCATGCCTGTGCATAACGGGAGCCATGAACACCACATCAACAGCAGCCCTAGAAGCTATACCAAACCTACCTCCTCTTGACATATACAGGGTGGGCCATCGAAAAGGTAACAAGCCTCATTGCCAATGAACTACTGCATTCAAAGAGAATGCAAGTTAAAACAGTGGTGGGACTTCTCACAGGACACTGCCACCTGAGGCAACACCTGAAGAAGCTGGGTATCTTCAATGGAGAACCAGCATGCAGACTACGCAATGAGGAAGACGAAACAGCTTTCCATGTAATCTTTGAGTGCCCCAGCATACTCAATCGAACCCGACACTCAATCATGGTGATCAATATCTATGACATGATGTCGCGGAAAGCCTAGGCAAGCAAACTTCTGAACCTTGTGAAGGGTACAGAGTTATTTGAGTAGCCAAGAACCAATAGCTACCGAAATATACAATAAGCCTAAATGGATGCAGAAAAACTGACTCTAGCAACAAACAAACAAAACCAAACAAAGAAAAGGTACTACAGGCCGGTCTTTTACATTACTACCTGCCTGTTGCTTTTCAATCACGAAATAAGAAGGTCTTCTGTCCTGTCCTTGCCATCGTATCTGTGACCCTTAATCTTGTCACCTTCCACCAATGACAATTTCAATTTACCTACCCATCGCCAGTAATCTCTACGCGTCAGGTGCGCAGGCAGTATCACGTGACTTCCGCGATTAGCGCTTTCTGAACTCTCCCTCAACACTCAACAAGGTCGTTGAAGTTATACAGGACATTTTTACTGAAAAGGTCGTTGAGATTTATTTCTGATTTAATCTCGAGAAAGTAATACCTCTTTCAGTCCTTCCACCCTTTTAATAATTGAAGGTATTCTTAAAAAAACTTTAATAAACGCACTTACGCCTTATAGAGTTACAGAACTTATTCCACTTATAGGCACTACCCTGTATATTATTTACTTTTATATTTCAGTAGATATTTATTCGGCATTTAGTGAAACCTATTCTATGTATTACTATTGACACAAATTTGAAGTGTTTCTCTTCATAACAACAAGAGATGTGCCAACCCTTGGATGGGCTCCATTCAAGCTACATTGAAAAGACTGTTATGGGAAAGAAATCCTGAAAAGGGGAAGTAAATAGGTTCTAAGCCCTCAATAAACAAATAAACAGTGTCGATGCTTTACATAATGGAACTAACTTTATATTATTAATCAAAAAGCAGTAAATTATTCATAAGGGTCTCTAATCAGTACAAAATAATGTTGAATAATTAGGGGTTATTGAGTATTCGATTTGTGTATTAATTAAAATAAATTTTTGATACTCCCAGAATAGCCAATAATATTCGGGACACTAAACTGGAGTAGGTTCATTTAATTTTTTATGAATTTATGGTATGTTTAGTTCATATTTACACTGCCAGTTGCTTTAGTGCTTACTGATTAAAGGGCCAGCCTTGCGTTTTCGTGATAAAATTACAATTGTATTTCGGAAATCGCTGTGAGAAATCAAATTTTGATTCCCAGATTTTATTCTCCCAGAGCCTTTAAAAAACGATCTCAAAAACGACCTTAAAAAAGTCATTACCCTTTTTCAATTAATTATTTCTGTAACGATCGCTTCGATCGCACGGTATAGTAATTTTGTCGAACACTTTGTATGTTGCTGTCGGTTGTGCATGGTGACGAACGGCGGTAGTACTATCTTTCAGCTCTACTCAGTTCGGCTTTCGGTTGCCGGTCTGGAGTAGGGACAAGGCTTTAAAGAAAGGCAGCAGTTGGATGGTTGGTTAAACCCTTACGAAAGTCAAGAACAAACGACCAGTTCCAAATCTTCAACTATTTCATTTATTATGTATAGCAGTAGCAGCTAAGCACCTTTTTTCTCCCACTCAGTCGAGGTAAGTGCAATTATCTTTCTGTAATTACTTTTTGATCAGCGACACCGGTGGGTGGCGAGCAAGACGGCTGGTGAAATTTCGCATCATACAAGGGAGGTAAAAATAAACCTAGTCTGCCATAAAAAAAATTCCTAAAGCGTCCTTAAAAGGAGATACAGAGCCCCAAAAGGTTCACTTTTTTGGCTCTAACTTTTGAACCGACCTGTATAATTTGATACAATTTTATTAATTGATTGAGGTCATAAAAAGTTATTAAGCCATATCATAGTGGATGTGTGACGTCGTCATGGGAGTCAGGCACGGACTTTTTTTTAATTCGTGTTCACCTAAGTTCGTTTGCGTTCCTCTGTCTACTTACACGTTCGCTCTGTTCATTCGTGCGCGTTTGTTAGATAAGGACGTGGGTTTGATCAACTTTAGACTTGTCATTATTTGTTTTAATACATGTAGAAAACATAATGCAGAAAACAATTTTATATCGCATTTTATCTAAATGCAAGTGGTGCAAATGTTATGTACTTACTGTCAAATAAGTGCTACGAGTTTTTCGGCCATATCATGGAACGTACCTGTAACAAAAAAGTGTAAATTAGTATTTTGTTATCAAACACTTATGTACAAATATTGGTATGGAGTCTTGGTGTGGAATGACTTTTATATTTGCTACAACTTTCAACGCCCTACCGGCTTCGGTCCAACGACCATCATATAAGGGGCAAGGGACGTCTGAAAGCAGAGCGGTTTAAAAAGTCCCAACGGCTGGCAGGTTGATCTCACACTTAATCGCCAACTCGGAATCAGAGATCAATCAGGGCAACAGCTGCACCTATTTTAGGAGTTTATTCTCAAGTAAAAATTCCAGGTCTTACGTGACAAGTGAAGGAAATCTTGATTCACCGGCATCTCAGTGTGCTTGAATTTTTCTCTCCCAAGCAAAGCTCGTTCCCGATGTCCGATTGCCAGGGAAACTTAGGCACCATAATCCATTAATTATAAAAGCTTGTCTGTCTGATCATTTCTTCTGGTAAAACAATTGCTTCAATCATTTCACTAATAATAAACATTGCCTGGTGTTCCGTTCCCATGTTTCCCTTTTCCATATAATTCCCTCCTTATTTTGAATTATGCACGGGGGGAGAGGAACGTGACAACATGGTGCGCGAGACCATGTCCTATGGGCATACAGCCAAAGGGTGCCTACCACTTCACCCATGATTATGAGATGAACCGCTGTCGCGTTCGGTCAATGTCTGTGTATACATAAGAAGAGTGTTTACATTGCAATCCACAAGTGCTATGCGACGCGATAGTATCTTCGGCCCTTGTCGCCAAATGAAAAGCTCACTAAACTGTCTACATGGGATATTTAAGGTAGGTGCATAATTATCATCCTTGAAATTATACCCCTTAATTGCTCCCCTAATTATTTTCCCGCTGGTCCTTCGAATAATTAAATGAATCAAAATTCCAAACCGCGTGACTTACTATACAAATAGAACAATTGAGTTCTTGGCAGTAAGTCTATACGCAACACCTGGTGTAGGTGCAAATGGAAAGCTACTAAAAATGGAAAGTTGGCTCCCAGGAAAAGTAACTATAAGAACTAGAACAAAATGTTTTATTTTTATTTTTCTTCATCAAATTTATTGGTTTTCGACTAAAATATGTCAAATATTAACTGGAATCCGTAAAACGTAATTTATTTACATGAGATTCGCCAAAGCAGTAGTAGGTACTACAAGAAAGTATAGCGAGAAAGCGAGGTAACAATAAATACAACGAAAGAATCTGGATAGTAAAAACAATTTATTCAAAATATAGATAAACATTTTGAATAAATATTTACAAACACCGTCATAAGTCCGCAGTAGTTAATAAACCTCCCACATGTCGTAATAAGAACATATCTCCCTAAAGAGAAGCAAAAAACCCGGATCTTTATATTAAATTCCAAAGAGATAAAGACGAGAGAGCTATGAACCCGGGCAGATCTAGTAAAGGACTCGGAAGCGTCTTATCTGACATCAGGAACACTCACGCACACCTCGGGGCGGCTTAGCGGTTCCCGATCCTCTCCAGGATGATCCCGGAGTGAAGTAGTGTGGGCGGTTACGACTTGCAACCTCCACAGTTAACGCTGCACACCGAGTGATATCTACTTTAAAGTGAACGGGATGATGCTGCCGGTAATAACCGTTGAAATCGATCGGTTGGAGGACCGGAGAAGTTTATTTTTATCGACCATACAGATCACATGGATAGATTTTGGTGCATAAAAGTTCAAGAATGAGCGGAATTATTTGGCGGTTTATATCTTTTGATGGCTCTTGAGGTGGCTTATGTAGAAGGAAGTTTCTCCTATCTCTCACCGCTTTCTTTTTTTTTCTCTTCCAGACTGGAATCCAGATTTTCATAATGAACTGGTAATCTCATATTACAAAAATTGAAGGAAGATATTCTTTAACATAAATTAAATATTTTTTATATAACAGAATGAGAAAGAGAGATCTTATCTGGCAATAAAATTATGAAAGATAAGGAGAAATATTGTGGATGTCCAGTGTCTACCTGTTTTGAGTGACTCTGCCAGGCTCACCATTTATTATGGTGAGCCTGGTTGCCTCTGGTTGAGTGTCTCAAGTAATAGAGAACGAGCGTTGAGGATTTAGAGAGCGGTGTTGGGAGTCTTGGGTTCAAACACCTAATGCGCCCTAAATGACAATTTTCCTATTCTTTTGACTCCAGCAGGTCATTGCTTCTCAGATCTCCATCACCACAATTTCTGCATTCTGTGATGATGTTATGTGAAGTATTCAACCAGGATTGCAACTATAAGCTTCTTCTTCGCCTCAAGTGATAAAAGGTAAATTAAATCTCAAGAGCTTTCCAGTTTCCTTCCACACTACTTGCTCGTGCAAGTATATCAAAACATTCCCTCATTCAGTTTCTTTCATGTACACACAAACACACACACACGCGCGCACGCACACACACACACACCAAACTTCTCGCTGACTTAACGAAATAAAAACATAAACACTGACGTCGCCAGAGTCCCGAAGGGAAAATAACTCAGACCGGCAAAAACTCCTGTTTATCGGTCCCGGTGTTCCTTAAAGTGACAGAAATGCTAACGACGTTCTATGTTATACTGGCAGCTTTTTGTTCCGGCTTTGTCTCGACGCTCGTACGGATTAAGGCGTAGGTATAATCTGTGCACTGTGATCCCTGCCTTGTATTCATTTCAGCAGGAAAGAAACGCTGGAAAGGAAATGGAGAGACAATGGAAATGTGTGATAACTCGGAAATTCTGCATCGGGTTTAATTCTGAAATCCTTGCGGTAATTTCTGTTTTAGATCTCGTTCTTTCAGATCTAATCCTTGCGACCAGCTTTACACTTTTATTTTACTGCATGACCATTAGTAGAATATAATATTGTTAAAGAAACGTTACCTTCCAACTTATATTCTGACCCGCCAACTTGACATAACTGAGTCGAGTCAAGAGATACGAACGCGCAGCAGCTCTTTTTTGTACTGAGCTTACGTGAAAAAAAAACAGACAAAGAAAGACTTGTGCAGATGTCTTTGCGGGGATCGAACTCACCTCCATTAATGACAAAAAAATATGGCGCATGGAGGTATGAACAAGTAATTTGACACCATGTATGTGACCAAAGTAACCAAGGTGCTTCCCTCAAATGCTACATGTTCTCAGGGAAGTTATGTCAGTTATGCCAGTTCCAGTTAAGTTGATCATCCATCAATAACACATCAAATACGATTCCCATAAAATTAGAGTATTAATCCAATGGGTAAGCTCTTCTTTCCTATCCGTGATCTCAACGACCTCACTCGATGTCTTCAAAGTATTGGAGCGGATACTGAAGCGATTTAGTTCCATAATGGACCTCCATAATCCCTGATGGGATACATGTAACTTGGAAGTCTGCCAGTTATGTCCAACGTTATGGAGAAGATCATCAGTATCGCTTCAAGGGATAAGCTCTTCTTTCCTATCCAACATTCTTTGAAACGAGTGATGGCATTGACATCATGACCATGGATGATCTCAAACGACTGTAAAGTATTCTAGTGGATTTGGTACGTCCTTTCTTCCTATCTCCTTCAAGGTCTTTGTAAATGGTCTTTGTGCTTCTACAAGGTCAGCAAGCAATACTATCATCAGCTCTTTTTCTCCTCTATACTATACCAATAATCGCTTAGTGGAAACCAGAACACCAAAGTAAAGTTTCACAGACGACAGGACACTAGGGTGTGTCGTCGTTCTTATCAAGCAGGGCTGTTTTCCGCAGACGAGAGTTACCAACGAAGACGTTAGGCCAATTTTGTTCCGATCGGAGTGAAACCTTGAACAGTTGAATAGCAGTAAATCGATTTTTCAAAATTTGTATCTGAGGATATCTTTGACTCAATTTTCAATCTTTGGAGTCTTCATCAGGAGGGAAGCTCACCCCGTCAAAGATAATATCTTAGCCATAGCGAAGAATTTTTCTAAAACCCTGCTGGAGTGATGCTGCTGACGCTGTACATGACGCAACTGTGACCTCCAGCAAGAAAAAAGCCAACCTCCATTTAAGCCCGGAAGTTTTGACGACTTGTCAGTCCTTTATAGATACTCGTATATGGAGCGCATTCGAGTAGAGACTTACGTGAGGGCAAATATGTTCAGAAGTACCCATGACACCACCTGGAGAATTCTTTATAACATAGGTACAGGCGAAGAAGCTCTTAGCCGTGGCACACCCAAAAAATCGATATTCCGGAACTAATTTTTCCGAACGAGGGATGGGAATTGCAATAACAGTCTTTCAGGGCTAGTTTTACAGATAAGGTAGGCAGGTAATCTTTAATAATTACACTAACGGCCCATCTCTCTCTTTGTCTGTTATAATAATCTCCACTTATGGCTCATGTTGTGGATCTAGAGTTTTCATCAACATAAACGAGTTAAATAATTTCCAAACGTTTGATCTCGCAAGCGAGCACTCGCTGAGCAGATTTTGCTCTTTTGCAATGCGACTGGTCAATTTTTGCTTCACTTTGACGCTCCTAATTAGAAGAACATAAGATTACGCCACCTGTCGTTTTCATTGCAGCGGACCTGTTTCTGTTTCGCGATTAACATTTTTATCAAAGAGAGCGTAAATAGATCCCGGATGATGAAAGGCTGTTAGTGTAAAGTGGCTGCGAGTTAAATTTTTCCCGCTTTCATGTTTCATGTTTCAAGCTCCGATGTGCGGGTGAACTTTTGATTTCCAATCAAACAACAAAGGAGTGCTCCGGAATTGATAAACAAATCGCCAGTGAGGCGCGTAATTGTGAAACAAACCAGCTTGACTGGGGGGTTTTCTCGCCGTTACAGTTATTATAAACCGTTACTTTTTAACGAATATTATTGTGAAATAATATGTGAAAAATATTCCCATTTCTAAAAGTAAACACGTCTCTAATGCTGCGCTTAATTGGTCAAGGCATAAACGTGTAATTGTAACTTTGAGGCTCTTGTGCCTCCATGTGAGGAAGTCGTGGCCATTTAAATGGTTATCCCCACCGTGACGCTGCAATATAATTACGGACTTTAGTTCCTTGCAATTATCTGTTGACACAAATAAACAAAAAGCAGTCTTTGATGCAGCTTTTCATTACGCTTGGTGTCCATTATTGAGGAAAAACAATTTAATTACACGGTCTAGCAACAATGACACTGGAGCTCCACCCTGCATCTCTCATTATGTGTCACGTGAAGTTCCAACCAAAACTTTCCTAATAACTATATTTTGCATCCCCCTAAGCTTCAAGTGAAAATTATAAAGCTCTAGGAAGAAAATGAAATTGATTACGAGTTTCAAGTTAGTTAAAGTCGCGTCAAAGTCCGCATCAAAGAGCACTTTTTAAATTAAATCTCAAAAAGAAACAGCAAAATGTCATTAATTAGAGGACTTTGGAGAATTTGGGGAATTTGGAGAACCTTACGTGTAACAGACTCGGTCCTTGCAATTTTGCAAGACGCGAAAACCAATACGCGAATTGGTGATATTGGCGGCATTTAGGAATCTAAAGTTCATGGGCTGAGGTGAATAGGCTCAGGTGATTAACTTAAAGAATCGATGCTCAACATTTTTACTGGAGAGGCAAGAAAACAGACTTCAAGGAAGAGAACTAGACTGGGCTAGCTCACTTGGTCAGGAAATCCTGAACGGTGGAAAAGTACCGACCTGCATTATGTACAATAATCCTATATCGACTTGATGGTGGTAAGCGAAAATACATGGAAAAAAGTGTCTACTTGGGAAGTACAGCTGGATACTTCACTTGTCGATCATAGATATGTTATCACAGAGCTGGGGGAGGGAGTGTCAAAGGTGGAGTGTCAAAGACTCCAGCCATTGATGCATAAAAGAAAAGACCGACAGAATCTTAGGAACCAAGATCGGTATATAAACGTAAGATGTATCCCAAATTTACTAACAGAAATAATAAGAAAGTACTCCAAAATTAAGATTGTTCACAATGAACAAAAGATGTCGTACTGGTGGACCTCTGAAATACACCAAATGTTATAGATTGAAAAGGTACCAGAGGGCCAGAATTGATGACGTCAGGGAAAATATAAAGTCGAGGAAACGACTGAAGAAGATAATCGTGGTATCAAAAAGAACCAAATAGAAGAAATTATGTTGTAACGAAATCCAAGGCTTTCGTTGGTAATTATTATTTATTTCATTATTAGAGGGGTTTATCAGGAGTGATACAGTTTTTACGACAGTGATTAGCAGGTTATCTCCACCAGCACCGGCTATATAAAGAGAGCCAACTGAAAGGCTGACCAGAGGATCCGAGGTACTGACTCGCGAACAACTCTCTCTCCTTGTGAATTGAGCTCGGAGATCATCTGGGGCATGTATTGAGTGCACCCATCCAATATAGCCGGCTACAGTAGGTCGATGGACTCAGTTGAACCTAACTGTAACCCGGAATCGGGAGATCGACCAGAGTGAAGTGAACTCTGGCCGGCAACCGAACAGTATAGGGAATCAACCGGCGCTGTATTGAGATACCGGCTGATCCCTCCAGTCCCTACCCGGCCTGTATTGAGGGCCGAATCCAGTGACAGCCGTCCCGAGGTCATATTGAGGCATCGGGCACGGACTTTGTTTCAGGTAGCCCCGCCGTCGGAGAATATTCTCCCAGATATCTTCCCGGCGCGTGTTCCGGAGAATACAGCGATCGACATGCACGGTGCGACTGCGAGCGGACGACTGGCGTTAAAGATTCGGCCGTGAACTGATTGACAGTGGCAGCAATTAACGACCAATCAGCTTAGCGCGCGCCCAGACGTGGCTATCTGTGACCAATTGGGCTGACCGTAGAGGACGAGAGCCGGCCTACAGGATACATTAGTTATCGATATGAGTATTGCCAGATCATATATGTGTAAATAGGCATACTTGTAAATAAAGATTATAATTTTTAATTGACTTGTTGCGGGTACAAAGGGGCAGATATCCACTCCTGGGAACTCACCTCTACCTAACAGAAAATCCCGTTACAATGTACATATCTCGAAACCAATATATTCGGGGATGAATACGGGATTGTCAAGTAACAGCTAACCCCAGAATAACACTCAGCAGAGAGAAGAAAATAAAAATCTTCCAAGAGTTGTTCATAATAAGAGAGCAAGAGCACCAAAAGCCCAAGCAACATAGAGGTACAGTGAAAGACTTATTTTCTGTTTCTGAGCAGGAGGTGGCAAAAGCGAATAGAGAAATCAAATGCGGCTTAGACCCAGAACCGGACAATATCCTCCAGTTCTATATGTCGGCTTACTAAATTTTTTCCCACGATATGAAGGAAAACAAAGCTCATACTGATCAAGAAACCCCAAAAATAGGGCGAAGACATCAAATACCGCCAGATATGTTTACTGGATGTACTGGAAAAAAGCTTAATAGCAACCAGACTATCTCAGGAAATTGAAACACTTGCAAGACCAAAAGAAAAGCAATTCGGCTTCAGAAATGGCAAGACTACGGTCCATACAATCGGAAACATTTTACAGGCTATGGGTATTGCGAAGAGTTACAAAAAAATGGTGCTGGATCATATTGACAGTGACGTAAAAAACGCATTTAATGTGACAGATTGAGACTTAATATTGAAAAAGTTGGAGACCAGGGGGGGATATCCGTATACCTGAAAAATGTCATAGAAAGCTACTTCACAAGGAGAAGTACCACAGGGGTCGCTCATGGGTCCCCTTTTGTGGAACCTATCCAATGACGACGTTATGGGCATAGAAATGCCGAAAGATACAACAATACAATGCTATGCAGACGACCTGAGCATAGTTGTTGCAGCAAAGGCAATGACAGAAATGGAAATTATTGCTGAGGTCGCTATGCACACGATTCAGATGTGGATGGGAAGAAATGGACTTGAAATTACACCCGAAGAGACGACTGCCGTAATAACAAATCAAAGCTTGAAAGCAACAAATCTATTTTTCGAGCCAAGTAATACCAAGTGATACCAAGGAGGATACCAAGTGAAAATAGCTCCCGATGTCAAATAGCTGGGGTCATAATAAATTACAGGCTGATATTTGAACAGCGCACGTATAAAGTTTATGAAAAGAACAACTAGGATAGAAAAAGCAGTAAGAGTGCTGATGCCAAATGTAGGCGGACCAGGAATAATGAAAAGAAAAATCATGCAACTCAATCTGTAGTGCTATATTATGCTGTCCCAATATGGATCTGCGGCACCAGAATACATAGGTGAAAAGGCAAATAGTTCTAAGAGTATGTAGGGAACATCGCACACTATCTGGTGATGCAACCCCAGTAATAGCGGGGATCATCCCTCTGTACCTGCTCGGCAAAGATAGAGAGCGACTCTACAGGCTTATAACGCCAACCAAGAGGATCAAGAAAGAGAAAAAGCAAAGACCAACATGTGGCAGATGGAGTGAATGAGCCAAGCAGCCTATGGCGAGAGTGAGAATGGTACAAGGTGGACCATTACATCACCCAATGTCTGACGGGACGCGGTAGCTTTTCAAATTATCTCAAAAGAATAAAAAAGAAGAAAATAACAACAATGCGAAACACGCAAGATATGAATTCGGATGTTGGGAGAGGCAGATGAGAAATCTAGAAACACACATAGGGTCGTTGGAATTGTGTTCATCATGCTGAAATACGAAGATAACTGGGAAGAGATCGGAAAATACATGACCATGATTATGAAGGCCAGAGAAGATAGAGAGAGAGAGACAGAGAGAGAGAGACAGGGAGAGCGAGACGAGGGAGAACAAATAAGGCGACAATAGAACAAAGCGAAAGATCACCATCATTTATGATGTTATCCTAATAAGACGGTACAGGAATGATGCCTTGGAGCAGAGGAAATGGTTTTTATGGGTGATCCTTGCACAGGGGGTCCCACACCCACGAAGGAGACGATGAACTCTTCCCGGTAGTGCATAAAGCATTTACCAAAACCTCAGGGCAAAAAAGGTAGGCTAAGAAAGCGAGAAAGAACACTTTAATTTGACGTTTGTGAAAGAAAGACAGTAGTGGGAGTTGTAAACTGTAACGGAACTTAGAGTAGAACTGCAACCTTCTCTGGACCGTAGACTTTCAACCAACCAGACACCTGCTCTTGACAATTGTCTTCGAGAGAGCTCAGTTACTTCATTGTATAGTATTCTACTCTATTTGGAATTAACTATAAGTTAGGAAGATACTTGAATAATTCAGCGAAGTAACACTCGAACAACTCTTCTTCCCCCTGACGGAGGTGAGATTGGAAAATACCCTTAATTTGCAGTCAATATTGGGAATTCATAATGAATTGTAGGTCAATGAGTATAAGCACATAGAGTGCAATTACTAGCCTGTTAGGTGGGTTCGGAGAATTCCTCCATCGCCCATAACAGTTGTCATGATGGCAGTGCCCGAAACTCCAACTAGAGAGTTTGCTTCCGCATCCAACAGCAGAGCCTTCCAGAGTACCAAATCAAGCACAGACACGTGTTTCGTTCTACTGGAACTCATCAGTGTGCTGCATTCGGAGTATCTGGAGGATGCTGTCGGATGAACGGAAGCCGGGGCCTCTTAAGCCGAGAATTAACACGGAACTCCGTGTGGTGTAAAATAGAGCGACATCTAGCGGTCAGTTCAAGGAACTAACCGTGAGTTCACTCTAAATTGATTGAAGTTCCAGACACTACCAATAAAGCCGGTCGATGACAACGAATAATGAGGAAAACAGAAGGCAAGTATACTCAACGATTAATTCATAATGAATTGTAGGTCAATGAGTATAAGCACATAGAGTGCAATTACTAGCCTGTTAGGTGGGTTCGGAGAATTCCTCCATCGCCCATAACAGTTGTCATGATGGCAGTGCCCGAAACTCCAACTAGAGATTTTGCTTCCGCATCTAACAGCAGAGCCTTCCAGAGTACCAAATCAAGCACAGACACGTGTTTCGTTCTACTGGAACTCATCAGTGTGCTGCATTCGGAGTATCTGGAGGACGCTGTCGGATGAACGGAAGCCGGGGCCTCTTAAGCCGAGAATTAACACGGAACTCCGTGTGGTGTAAAATAGAGCGACATCTTTTTTTCTTCAATATTGGGAATGATCGTCTGATATGGCTACAATCCTCCATTTTCTTACATTCTCCATAACTCAACAACAGGCGTAAAAATTGCAATGAAGGGTGGTCCAGGAGTTCCAGGAGTAAAACCATGGAACTCTGCCTTTCAGCGATAATAAAATCCAGATTTTCCGTTTGAACTTGACTTATACAAAAATGGAAACATCAATTTTAAAATTTGGTCCAAGCTTCAGAAAACAACAATTACAATACTCAAACGTTGAAGACTTGATAATGAGTCACACTAAACTGCTTTGATGATGAGACATTCAAGCCTTATACTCATTAGCTGATGGTCAGACCTGACAAACGGAGGGAAGCAAAGTCAATATTGCCCTTATACCCTGAAACTTTTTCAATTAATATTTCAAATTGCCCTATGTTTATCAGCTCAGGTTGAACAAATAAAGGTTGCCTATTTTTTACCATTTAGACAGTTTTTGATTATACTCATACAATTGGGATCACTGGAAGTGTCCGTTGCTTTACAGCAACAGCAAAATACGTTTTTTGATATTTATTTGCGAAAAACTATAAATCAAAAATATCCTCTATAAAAAGCTGCAAGTCAATTATAGGTTGTAACGAAATCCAAAAGGCTTTCGTTGGTAATTATTATTTATTTCATTATTAGAGGGGTTTATCAGGAGTGATACAGTTTTTACGACAGTGATTAACAGGTTATCTCCACCAGCACCGGCTGTATAAAGAGAGCCCACTGAAGAGCTGGCCAGAGGATCCGATGTACTGACTCGAGAACCACTCTCTCTCCTTGTGAATTGAGCTCGGAGATCACCTGGGACATGTATTGAGTGCACCCTATCCATTTACGTAGCCGGCTGCAGTAGGTCGATGAAATGAGTCGAACCTCACTGTAACCCGGTATCGGCAGACCGACCAGAGTGGAGTGAGCTCTGGCCGGCGACCGATTCAGTATAGGGAATCAGTCGGCGCTGCATTGAAGTACCGGCTGATCCCTTCAGTCCCTATCCGGCCTGTATTGAGGGCCGGATTCAGTAACAGCCGTCCTGAGGTCATATTGAGGCATCGGGAACGGACTTTGTTTCAGGTAGCCTCGCCGCCGGAGAAAATCCTCCCAGATTTCTTTCCGGCGCGTGTTCCGGAGACTACAGCAACCGACACGCACTGTGCGACTGCGAGCGGGCGACTGGCGCCGAAGAGCCGGTCGCGAACCGTTCAAGAGTGGCCGTAGGTAAACGACCAATCAGCATTAGTACGCGCCCCGACGCGGCTATCTGCAACCAATTAGACGGATGGTGGAGGACGAGAGCCAGCCCATAGGATACAGTGGTTATCAGTATTAACAAGACAAATATATATATGTGTAAATAGAATACTTGTAAATAAAGATTTTTGTAATTTTTAATTGACTTGTCGCGGGTACAACGGGGCAGACATCCATCCCTGGGAAATCACCATTACCTAACAGAAAATCCCGTTACAAGCAAGGTAAAGTGGAAAGTCCCTGTTATGAATTTTGAAGACTACATTATTCTGTCATGATGGCTTTCTTCCTGGTTATTTTTGCACTGCCGTAATCTGTAAAATTTTGATTTTCATCAACTGTGTCTTTCTAGTCAAAATTGGGCTCCTAAAACAATCATCATGGCCCTGAATTTCGAAATCAAATCCCAAATGGTCTAAACGTGCCCACATGTCATTACTAGCCAGTTTTCTCAGTCAATTTTCATTTTGCAGCTCGTTTCGCATAGTTGCACAGACCACTCCCGGACCAAATCAGGAAAAAATTTGTCAGCGTCTCTCCCGATGAATTCTCCAGAATATTTACTATTATTGAAATGTTATGATTATCCAACGCACCGCTAGGTCGTCCATTCACTTCGTAAAGAATTTTGGAAACCACCTGCATTTTTGCTATTATAAAAAAATAAAGATTATGAAAATGAGGAACAAAAATATTTTTCAGCAATAAATGGCATTTTATTTTTGTTGTTGTAGGGTTGTAGTGCCACAACCGTTCCTTAAGTTGGTGCTCTTGTAACGCATTTATTGCGTTAAGGTACCTTTGGGAATATCTTGCAATATTAAAAGGCGAAAAGAAATGATTTTCTCAACGATCTTTTTACCAAACATATGTTTACGCGAAGGGAAAATTTAAGAGCGCCGTTTATATGCTCACGCATTCACTAAGCCTTTGCGGATTGGTGGGATGTCTAGAACTGGGAGGCTGGAAAGCGAGAATCCGGTGTACGGACGAGCAGAGAGAGGCACCTCTGCTTTTTTTTTCCTTATTACCTTATTACGTTAGTACTACTACTTATGTGTACCATAATTCAGCCAACAAGGTATAAGGAACGGCTATAATGTTACATGATTGTGTAAATTTGTATAACAACCAAATCGAGACTTAGACCTATAAACAGGTGGAAGGGGTAGAGCTTCACAAGCTCAAATATCCAGTTTGACGCATCAGTAACTCCCTAATAGTAAGTCACCGATTTTGTCTCGTGTAGAATCATCTAGAGAAACTTCAATGATTGGAATGATAATCTGGAATCATCGAAATAGTTCATTATCGGAGCAGTTACAGTAACGAACTCATCTGTAGCGGATAGTAACAAAACGGAGCAATCCATTTTATTCAGAAACATAATATTAACAGTCGACGTACGTAATAGAGCCTGTAATATCGAGAAGGAAGGGTTAATTAGGGATAATGTCTACCTCATTTATATGGAACCAAAATAATGTCTAGTATAAGCACTAGCTCTAGCACCAGCATCAGCACCACGAATAAACGGCTTGGAATCATGGAATCTGTTCTGATTTCAGTAGTAACCAGCCAAGAAAGCCTAGATGCTTTAGGTAACGGAATTGTTAAAGAGACCTAATTCCAATAAAAACTCTTATTATTGTAGTGGTTTCTTCAAATTTCAAGAGAATTATTGCTAACGTGGTGTGAAATATCTGTTTCTTCAACCATTATCGATTTCATTACTTGTTTGTATCAAATTCTTGCTACAGAAAAAAAAAAACGCTAAGCTATTGTTTTCGTCAGACTATTAATTCTATAAGCTTAATAATTGAAAGTAATCGCTGATTTTATGGCTGTAATATTTCTTGTTTATGTCCTTTTATATTACATATTATTTTCCTTACAAATCATTTAACTAGGTTCTTTGTTTCGTGCTGTCATTTCCGTTAGTCTCTTGATAATATCGCTTTGTGATATAAAAAAAGGAATCATTTCTGTGATTTAGTAGCTCCATCAAGAAGCACTTAATTTGATTCTACTTTACAAAATTGCTTCTCAGTCTACGTGCGCTCATAATTAATATTTCTCGCTATGGAGTTTCATCATCTATTCCATAAACTTTTTTAATTTGGTTGTATAACTCAAAAATACACAAATTTTAGGTTGAATTGATTGACATAAATGACTTATCACAGGATGAAACAAAATTTTCCTTGAAGCATCTTCTTTTTGAATCTATTATTGGATATAACTTAGTGTACTATCCGGTAAGTTGTTGTTAAATTTTATTCTGTTATTATTTATTCTTATTAATTTCGAAGTAATTTATAAACGTGGAATTCAGTACACATCGACTTATTGTAACATCGTTATCACCACATCATTTAGTGAGCTTTTATTACCTTTTACCTAATAATTAATTATTCATTGTCCTGTGTGAAGAATTCGGAGGCATTTGCAACATACGATATTATATAATATTAAATTTTCAGGTTTTTTGGATTTTGGATTGTTTTTCTTTCTTGTCGGTTTTGGCTTTGAACACGTTTTTTGGAGCTTGCATTTTTCCCTCGCACGTCACCGATATTGCAACGGCGTTTTAATAACTACCGTTGACTAGATCAACGCCTCAGGGAATTATATCATCAATCTAGCTGCAAGTTTAACTTCCATCCGCCCTGAACGTGATCCAGAAGTTACCTCATTTTGGCAAATTCAAGATGGCGTCGTAGCATCGCTTTATGCAGCACGCAAGTTTTTCGCCCATCCGAAGCTAGATAAGTTACATTGTTGTCTATTGTTACTTTAAGATTTTTTCTATCAGTACACCTACCAATCAATTTAATCTCTCATTTGTATTTTCGACAAAGTTTACGTTACCATTATAAATAGTAACATTTATTATTTTCCATCATAGTAATCACATATCTCCGTCTCATTCTAATGCATATTAACTGTATATCTCCATCCCATTTATTTAAAGGAATTGAAAACTTATTATTTTATGTTTTTTTTTTATTGAATCAAATTAAAATATTATTACGGGTCTCTTCATTACACACTTCATAGTCTTACAAAATTCTTTACTCTCTACTACGAATGAAACTTATAACAATAACCTCCAAATCTAAATAATCAGCTGTTTCTCCTATTCATTTTCACACAGATATTACACAACTCTTTCACTTTGCTAGTCATATTTTCACTTTCAGTTCTATTTCTCATTTCTAATTCACTACTTCACTCTTCTACAGCTTTCATTCACATCCAAAATAATAACTCAGTCGCTATCCACGGTGGTTCTTATATAGTTCCCTGAGGTGTCATCGAAGTTATTTAGGAGCTTTACTGATATGTGTCCAGTCACGACACATTCTCGAATATGCGCAGAATGCGGAACCATTCTGCTATCTAGTAGAACTGTCAGTATCCGAGTTTGCTGCGATGTAAAATGAGGAAGTTGTTTACGGGCTGTGGAAGTCAGAGTTCTAACGTCATAACTGCCTATTGAACGTTTAGTGTTGCACTGAACGTGCACTGTGCACTACTGTGCCTAGTAGTGCCTACTGTGCACTGAAGAATTATACTAAGTACAGGGCACGTGTAGACAATCGCGGCTTACATGACGTCAAAATGTTTTTTCGCAGGGCTTTATCTAGAGATAGGAAGCAGTCATCAAAGTACCGTTTTTACCACTGTCATCAAGAACCTCAGGAGAATTGATTAAGGAAAAGTTGTTTTTTAAGTTGCCTTTAATAATTTTCGAGCTATTACTCATATAATATAGGTCAGGAACGCTTCATTAAACTTTTATTATTTTTTGACGTCTATATTTATTTATCTTCTGCCCTTCTGGTACTCAGCCCACGACCTTTTGGTTTCAATGACCGTCATCAATGACAATTCATTTTTTAACTTCAATTTCCTCACGTCTTCACAATAATAAATAGCATCATTAAACGCGTCCTATCAAGAGGATAATATTAATTGTTGATCCTGTCTATTATTGTTTCCCGGTGTATCCTGTGCCCTGGTCCTTCGCCCAGATTAGAACAAGCTTTTCGGTCTTACAAACCGACCTATCAAAAATTATTTATTTCAACATCATTTTCACCCGAGTTTTCACCCAATTAGTTCCCCATTACGGAAATCATACATTATTTGTCCTTCACATCCGATTGATTCCCCATTAAGGGATCAAGCAGTCGGTCTTAACTATGTAGGTAAGACACAGTTGCTCCACTCTGCAAATTTTTGGCTTCTAAATCTAGCTCATATATCTGGCCACACACAAATTTATAAATATATAAAAAGTTTTATAGACGAACACAACACCCAAGGTACGAGTGGGATTTCAACTCACGCGGTGACAGCGTTAACGGAGTGTATTCTTTATTTTGGATTCTTAGGAGGGCAGAACAAGTCCGCTGCACTGAGACCACAGGTGTCGCATTGTGCTTCCTCCTTTCCCAGGTGGCCTCACTCCGTAAGTCATCCCAGACTAAGAAAGAAGTGGACCAGGGCGTTTGGAGGAGCTCCAGAGTGGCTTAGCCAAGCATAGATCCACGGAGGTCGTATAATGGAGGACAGCGGAAGGATATGTTCCACCCACAGTCTTACTCTTCGTGACATTCCCTGCATAGTGGTTCAGGGTTGATTCCCATCGTGTGGAGATGTTTGTTTAGTCCTAAGTTTTTCTGTAAATTGTAAAAATAAAAAAAAAATTGCAGTGATTCGTACATACTCAAGCAATTAATTGCAACATGTTGGGGAAGCAGCCATACCCATCGTATCGGATTCGGATTCAAGCAGCCTTAAGTCAATATATCCAGTGGCTGGGATGCATGGGAGCAGTCGGAGGTCAATTGCCTAATGCTGAAAGTGGAGTAAAGTTCATTCGGAGTCTTCACCTTCAGAAAAAAAATTGCGGCATTGGTGTCGTCTGCAAATTTTCTGCGCAGATCTTTTGAAAAGCATTTGTAACGAACTCCTTGATACGTTCCTTTTATTAGTACGAGTTCAATTCCTCTGTAACATTTTTTGGTTGCTCCTTACTGAGCTTTAACATATGTTGTCATGTCAATAATACATCTGTTTACTTTTCTGAATATAAATCTTTAAATTAACTTAGCCAGCTTTCTTGTAGGAAATCTTCCTTTGACTTTACACTAAACTAAGCCCTTACGTGAGGAGGGATTGACATTAATATTAATCAGCAACTGACAGCGACCTATATCACATACAGGCAAGATGTTTTTCTTATGAAAATATCACTCCGATTCGGAATTGAAAACGGATCTCATCGCTCATAGACAGTAAGCTTATTATCCAACTGCTCTGCTTTGAACAAAAAAAAAATGGAATGAACGATTTCGTGCCAATTCGCTTAATTCTGATATTAACTGAGTCAATATCTTGCATAAACATATTCCTGTTACCTGTTTTAATGAACATCTATCCAAACAACTCTATCGCCACCAGCATGAATAATCGCATTCCTTACGTTAAACCCGAGCTGAATCCAGAAAATGCCGATCAGAAACGATGCAGTGCAATTATCGGGTCGGGATGCCGGTATCGCTTCCGCCTATCGCATGTCTGTCTCCCTAATGCCTCCCGCATTATCGCAGCAATACGTCAACGCTGGCAGCAACCACGTCAGAGCTTCCCTCCGGTGTAGATAGATGCGGAACGCTCCGGCATGGTGAGATAATATGATATGCGGTTCGGGCAAAGATCGAGACGAGATAAGGAGACTTGAAGTTGTTGTTTGAACGGGGGATGTGCACAAAGCTGGTGAAAATCGTCGAGATCTTGAAGGTCCGTGATGAGACAAGAAACTTTACTTTGCCACCTACTTTGGATAAGGTTATAGTCGTAATAACGTGTGAGCGTTCAGGGTCTCTTTGAACTAGTTTTTGCTCTATAATATACGGGTTTTTATCGCCAGATTTTTTAAAACAAAACTCGTTTTGCCATCTAATCTGTGTAAAATCCCTCGCATAGGTAAAAAAACCCCTAATAACAGGCCTTGTTCGTCATATCCCCATGACTGATTTTGATGGCAGAGTTTCTCTAACGACCCGGACCCATAATGACGTCACGGGACACTCTCATTTGTCACCGGTCTACTATAACCATCCATTAGGTGCGGTGTTGCCAGTCTAATGTTCTCGCAGATGTTAAGGATAGTCGCAGGATAATAATTACTGAAGTGAATAACAGCTTGCGGTCTTGGCTGGAGCTGAAGCTATGCCTGAATTAAACAAAGGAGAAGCGTCCTTAGCTGATCAGATTAAGATTCGCACTGTAGCTCCACCATATTTAAAGCTTATAAAATAATAATTGAAGTGCTCGAGTGAGACCAAAATACTTGAGCTATTGATTGGAAGCGAGACGAGAAGAAGAGACTTCAAGACCTGCTAATACACCCTCAAATGAAACCCTCCAATCTACCGAATAAAACGATAAAGAACAAAAAGGGTAAGCGAGGGTTTCAAGAGTATATCAAAGGCGACTTGCATCATGAAGTAAACAGTCTAGAAAATTACCTGAGATTAGATGAGAAGGGGTGGGGTATCGGGTCATGGAACCGCATGAGTAATTATTGTTGCACTGGGATGAGCCTGCGGTTTAACTTTAAGAGATGAGAGAGTTTCGTCAAAGTTGCGGATTACGGGGTAATTTTATAAGCCGGCGTGATTTACAACCCTGCTAACGTGGACAATGTAGCTCGTAAACAAATTAGCGGCCCATCTTCTTGCGGAGATTTACTGTATGAACTTAGTCAGCTCCGGGGGAGGAAAAATTGGTAACTTAATAATTAATAACTTTGGTCGGTTGGTGATTTTATGGAGTACCCTTATTTGGAATAGTTACTGGAGATTATTGTTATTCGTATACCAAAGAAAGGCTCCCTTAAATAAATAAAAAATTGATTCTGGTGATGGGTACAAGCTACTCGTAAGAAGCTTTATTTTGTCCAAAATGGGTATCAAAGTGCTTCAAAAAATAGAAATATGGGCGTCACATGTTAAATGGAATGGAAGACTGAATAGGTTTAATGTCTACTCAATATATGTACCAAATATTGGTTTTGTCTTCTTATGAACTTCTCCACCTTCTTCGTCTGTAAACGTTCTTCAAAAGTTTGAATGTAACCAGGAGGCAAAAAGTAAGTTAAGTTTAACCTATTAACCACGATGCCTGTCACTGTTAAGTGGTGAGCAGTGTAACGGGATTTTCTGAAGGTAGAGGTGAGTTCCCACTTCCCAGGAATGGATATCCGCCCCTTTGGACCCGCGACAAGTCAATTAAAAATTATAATCTTTATTTACAAGTATGCCTATTTACACATTTATATTCTGGCAATGCTAATATTGATAACTAATGTATCCTGTGGGCCGGCTCTCGTCCTCCACGATCGGTCCGATTGGCCACAGATAGCCGCGTCAAGGCGTACGCTAAGCTTATTGGTTGTGCCGTGCTGCCACCGTCGATCAGTTCACGGCCGATCCTACAGCGCCAGTAGTCCGCTCGCAGTCGCATCGTGCGTGTCGATCGCCTTAATCTCCGGAACACGCGCCGGGGAGCTGTCTGGGAAAATATTCTCCGACGGGGGGGCTACCTGAAACAAAGTCCGCTCCCGATGCCTCAATATGACCTCGGGACGGCTGTTGCTGGATCCGGCCCTCAATACAGGCCGGGTAGGGACTGAAGGGATCAGCCGGTACCTCAATACAGCGCCGGTTGATTCCCTATACTGATCGGTTGCCGGCCAGAGTTCACTCCACTCTGGTCGAGCTTCCGATGCCGGGTTATAGTTAGGGTCAACTCAGTTCATCGACCTACTGTAGCCGGCTATGTAAACTGGATGGGTGCACTCACTACATGCCCCAGCTGATCTTCGAGCTCATTTCACCCAGGAGAGAGAGTTGTTCGCGAGTCAGTACCTCGGATCCTCTGGTCAGTCCTTCAGTTGGCACTCTTTATATAGCCGGTGCTGGTGGAGATAACCTGCTAATCGCTGTCGTAAAAACTGTATCACTCCTGATAAACCCCTCTAATAATGAAATAAATAATAATTACCAACGAAAGCCTTGGATTTCGTTATAGCAGTTATTAACAGTTATCAAGAAAGAGCATATTAGTGACACTATCTCTTCCTTCCGGAGTAAATGGCTACGGTTTTGTCCATTTTATGATAGAGTCAAAACTTATTCTTATGTGTAATAGCGATCAACCTCTTTCTTTGGGAAAAATGATATCGTAGCAAACGATATCCATTTCCTATGACGGTAAATGCGAAGAATTATACTTCTTTTTTAGACCGTGGCAAAAAAAAAGTTGGGGAGTATGCAGATGTGAGATCTTGCACTTGATGATTGGGGCACTAGCAGCCATCGTGTATCAAACTTCAGATATCGGAAACCTTCATAATAAAGATTTCGCGGATCGAATACCATCATGCGCATCCGATGTCTTCATGGAATTTCTGCAGACATGACATCGCTATTTGGCCATGGAAAATTGCGTCAGTGTGACTCTCCTCCTCGAACAAAATAATTTCCATCACGGATGATCCATCTACTTGATTCAAGATCACTACACCAGACATCTGGTAAGTCAATGTAGTAAGAATAAGAAAAAGGAGAGAGGTCTCCGAGGTCAATTGACAACTTGGTCAATACTATAACAATATCAGACATGTGTAGACTAGCAGGAAATATATCTCTCGTCTCGTGTGGGCAAATCAACCCTTATGTCATAGTTAATAGAGTACCAACGTACCATAAGGTCACGTTGGTCTTAATCAATAAGCCAAAAAGATCTTCGAAAAAGCAAGTTCCATCGTCAGGGAATGTTCTGAGACTTGGTTTGACTCTCTGGTCGCGGATCTGTCACTACCATACCGTTTTCCCAGCTCCTATATGTTGAATATTGACTAGTCTAGGCGCAGCTCGGGTAGTGAAAAACGTCCAGTTAGAAAAGGACCACGTGAATGGTTTTTGCATATACCAGAAAAACAATGAAATAGTTTGACCTACTGAGGAATTTATAGTAGATAAACAGAAACAATAATGGTAGTTATTGTGGTAGTGCCAAAAAGGGAATTGGTACTACGCAATGTAGAACCCACTAAGGGAAGCGACTGGTTTTGGCAACACTATTTTGGGCTTTATTAAGCCTTCGGCTCTCGTACTTGGAGGTAAGCTATGGAAATGAAAAAAAATTCATGTTGAGGCGATAAGAAATGAATTAAATAAACGAGCAAGACAACAAGAACACCAGAATAACGAACGAAAACATCAAGGAAATGGTTAAAGTGACGCTTTCAAGGAATTAGACTTGGATGGTTTAGGCAAGTGTCACGAAAAAAAATTGTATGTGTGACGTAAGGACACGAAGGGAAGAGAATAACGAAAAGAGAAGGCTGCCTAACGACAAAACAGAGAAGAAAGGAAACCTAAGCAAAAATTTGGGGCTTAGATACTTTGGTCTAATATTTATGATAAACTTTTGTTACCACGTCTCCTGATCTAATCTCTTTTCTTCATTTAAATGTCCTACGGTAGGTTTACCCGTGGTAAGCCATATTATTCGAGCTTACCAATATTTTCCTCATGATACACTCTATTTTGTCAGCAATGCAGGAAACTGGTTTGCTTTACCTATATACAATTAGGTGGTAAGTTGTGGTTGTTTCTTTTTTCAAGACGTTAGGGGTTTTTCAGATCATTTTTGAAAATATCGTCCGTGAACCATGCTTATACACACCTCTGGTGTTCTTCTGGAATGCCTCAACAACCTCCCGACTGTCCCTCCAGTGTCCGAATGTTCCAGAAATGGAACATTCGGACTCTGCAGACGTTCCAGAATCGGAACATTCCAGTCAGGAGCAGCCCCCAGACACTGGCAGATTGTTGGCGATATGAAATCGTCACTCGCCATGCCAGTGTCCTACTATGAACGTCGTCGCTGGACGTAACAATGGGGTTAAACAGTCCATTTATAGAATTAATGAGCAATCCATTTTATCCACAGCCTTTCTAATTTATTATAATAAACAAAAGCAAAAAGGTAACACTGTACCGTGATTAATACCAAGTAAGAATTCCTCTTCGTTCCTTTTCTATTCCATTTAAACAACAGGGCGTAGGAATCGAGATACAGCATTTTACTCGACACCTACCACTCCACAGGGGATTATATTTTCTAGCCTGCAAGTGATGCACTTTACGGGAATTATTTATTGCATGAGCGCAGTTGAAGCTTTGTTTTATAAGAATGATGAAGGGTCTCTTCAGGCTTTCTTATCAGGATTAGCAGAGAGTCGCAGTCTGTGAAATACTGCTTGGTAAATCTTTTTAATGAACTGTAAAACTGTGTTTAATATTATCGTCGGCTTGTAACGATCCTGTCGTTGAAGATTTGTGTTTTTTTAAAGATATATGCGTCGTGAGATCAGTCGGGTATTAAATCTGGTTTGCTATAATAATACATCCAGACAAGCATCCAGACAACGAGAAGGTAAAAAACAAGAAATTATAACCATAACCTTGTAACGAAATTCTAGGCTTTCGTTTATATTATTCTAATTAGTTGCTTATTTGAGAGAGACAGTGTATTTCATTTAATGAGTTCGAAGCAGGAAAACAAGGTTTTTGCGGCGGCGATAGCGGCCTTATCACTCCGCCGCTGGCTATAAAAGCAGAGGTCATCCGAAGAACGCACAGTGCTTGTTTGGGTATTGACCATCAAGTATTCAACTCCTGCCAGGTGTACTGAGCCTGCAGGAGCCAGCACCTCGCGGTGGATGTACTTAATCCACCGACCGGGTAAACAGGCACGGAGACGCGAGGTCGGTATTGACTAGCGCGCGTTTCATTTCTCTGGTGGGTGTAGTGAGCCCCCAGAGACAGGACAGGACCGGGAAACCGACGTTGAGCTCTGAGCGGAGAACCAGGGATTAATTTTTCTTTATTTTCAGTTTGTCAGGTTCACATCTTATTGAGACGTGAATTAACTAGCAGGTGTCGTCTGTGTGGCTTGTATTGAGAGCCCACGGGGCCTGCTACCTCCCGTTCTCCAGACGGACAAGATTCGAGGCCCGCAAGAACCGATCGCGTGTCCCGGTACGGCGAAGCAGGTGACGCGTAGCAGCGAGGTGTTGAGGGTTACTGAAGGTACAGCGGCGGCTGGCGGCGATCCGCTTCTTATCACCAAGCGCTGCAGCCAATCAGTTTTCATATAATCAATCCATTTATTTATTCACTTACTTTGGGTATTTTGCAAGAAACGACTGTCAGGATGTTTGGAAGCTGCTCATGACTGTATCTTCCAGAAATAGAACATTAGGACTCTGGAGGGTGCTGTATTGATTACATTTAATTACACTCCAGAATTATGCTATTGCCTATAACAATTAGCTGTTCTTATAACAATGACGACCTGTAACAGTGACGACAGTCTATATAAGGAGTTGATACTTTTTTGTTATCTTAAAAGTGCATCTTAAATCTTTGAAACAGACAACGTAGAGAAAGGAATTGTCTACAATCTGAGGATCTCTGATGCAGTTGTAGTCAAAATGGAACAACTCTCAAGCGCATTAAAGTTAATTTCATCGACAATTTCTTGATCCTGGTCTCCGTAACGGTAAGTGTTACAGTTTAGAAGTTTTATGGAAATGAGATGCAAATATCCATTGTCGAAAATCATTGCAATAGCTGCTAAGGGAATCGGAGAAATAATTTCGGGAGCTTCTGAGTTTACACAGTTAATAATTTCATTAGCGTAACAACAGCGACGTACCGTTATAATAGAAAATAATAAATAACTAATAAATTCCCTTTATAGTTGAGGTTGCTCGGACTTCCGTCGGGGTTAATTGTTTAGTAGCCGGGCAGGGTGTCGAAGACAAAGGCGGCTTTTGGCTTTTAATTATACCTTGATGGAACAGTTTACGCCAATAACTGTCCTTTCAAGGTAATGTATGCACATGAGGGAGAACCCTTCGCCTTTCAACCTCAAAATGGCTGGTCTTTTGTCATGTCTAGTCTAACGGACAGGTGATGGATGAAATATGCATCGAAATGTGCTTTTTATTAATTAATTTATTTCCATCGATGTTCCAGCTTGATATCCGTGGAAGGTTCATTAAATCTTTGTTCCTTGATTATTCTTTCATGAGTCTTTGAAAATTTTAGTTTATGAAGTAGACAGGTGAGGTTGAAAATATCATCAAATCGATATCCGGTCTGGTGTGCTGTAAATATCGTTCAGAATTGCTGTGTTTACTCGAGCTGTAAGCTTCACTGTTGACAAACTTAATTTATGAAGTTATCCCCATGAAAAGGAGACGTTTTAACCGTGTTTTTGGCAGAAATGGTGTCAATAAATAGAATCAGAATCCCCTGACTCATAAGTTTGTAATTGCTTGTAATAGGCAGCATGTTGCCAAGCTTTTTGGGCCCATTTTTCAACACCCTCAATTTTTCTTCTCCATCTCCACAAATGAAGGTTGATAATTACATTTACAAACGTAAGTCTATCTTCTGCGGTTCTATGAGCTATTCAAAGTCCAGACCTCGAACGTTGTCCAGACAGAATTCAGCTTTGGGCGTGTTGTTGCTTGGTGTTGCATCTCAATACATTGCAGAGCTTTTTGGGTCCATTCCTCAACAGCCTCAATTCCTTATTCTTGTCTAGCCATCTTCATCAATGAATGTTGACAATTACATTGGCAAACGTTAGTATGTCTTTTGCAGTTCTTATAAGCTGTTCAAACTCCAATCCCGTCCATTGTCGAATGTCCCTCATCCCTTCCTATCCTCCCTTTCCCTCGCTGTTTCCTCTCATAATGAGCTACGCATATCGATATTTAAAATTCCTCAGTACATGACCCAGGTTTGCAACCCTCTTGCGAATTTTTATCACACGATAAAGCTCGCACTTTCTGTTCATCCCCCGTAGGATTTCTTCATTGAATGTATATGATATCCAGGGGATTTTAAGGATTATACGGAGTGTCCACATCTCGAAGATGTCCATCAACATCGGCTTTCGGCTAGGGCTTAGATAGGGATCGACTGACTCCACAACTCCACGAAACCCTTCTCCACGTCAGTTCTCCAGGGTCTCACTGTAGGATTTACTACTACCACCAAGATCTGCCAACCATTCTGCGCTCACCGCCGCGACCATATTACTCATCAGGGCTTGATGGCCAGACCGCACCATCATCCTGTCATAAGTTGCCAGGATAGATCCGTTATAAAACAACATCACTGATATGAAAATATAAAGGCTGCCAAAATCCTATAGGATCAATGCAGTACTAAATTAATTCCGAAACTATCACAGCCCTCGTCAAGTTAGCCTTATACATGTTTCAAACCCTCTTGGTTTATTGTCTACTTTTCGGATAGCTACAGAGAAATACGAGGTCTGTTCCGAAAATAGGACGATTGTTTAAATTGCGCGGCTGCAGTTGGCTCCAGAGGAATTCGTTTAATGTCAGATATCTTCGTTTGCCGAGTAGATAGGACGTTTTAAAATAATAAAGTGTGATTTTAGGTTTGTCGTAAACTTGGAAATTCGGCGACTGAAACATTTACTATGGTCAACATGATTTACGGTGATGTTGCTACGAAGGGTACGTCATCTTTCAAATGTGAACATGAACGTTTTAATGGTGGTCGATTGAAGAAGATTAGCGTCCTGGATGTCCTTTCATCTCAACTGACGACCCACACGTCAACAAAATCAACATCTCATCGCAGGCAGATCGACTTCTGACCATCAGGAAGCTTGTTGAGGAGTGAGGGATACCAGTTGGATCTTTTCACGATATTTTGACCGAAAAAGTAAAGACGAATTTTGTTCGCGATGCTGCGAAATTTGTGCCACGTGTGAAAACATCTTGTCAAGGATCATAATAGGTCATGATTCATGGGTTTATGATCCTGAAATTGAAATGAAGGTTCAATCGTCCCAATGGGTGCGGTGCGTTCAACGTACCCCAGACCCAAAAAAGCTCGCACAGATTATTTTTTTGCTACGAGTGTTGTTCACTACGAGTATCTCACCCAAGACTCCACAATGAACTAGACTTACCACACCGAAGGTCTGAAACGTCCCACGGACGCAAAATATCAGAAATGTGGATGAGTGGCGACTGGTTAATCCATCACGACAACGCTACCGCCCATTCAGCCCTTCGTAATCGTAAGTTTTTGGGTAAACACTGTTGTGCCCCACTACCCCTACTCACCTGACTTTTCTTGTTCTGTAAACTCAAAAGATTCTTGAAAGGTTACCGAGATTGAGGCAAAAACGAAAAAGGAGCTGAAGGGCACTACAAAAAAAGTGAGTGTTTTAACAAAAATCGAATCATCGATTGGATAAGTGCGTGCGTTTGGGAGGAGAGTATTTTGAAGGGGATCCAGCTATGTGACTTCAAAATAAAGTACGCTTGGTTTTATGACATCAGTGCACGTATTACCTGAACAGACATTAATGAAAAATAATTCATCATCAAGGTGGAGGGTTTAATGTCAAGGCGGTGACCCTTACATTGTTGGCATACTTTCAGATAATAATCTAGAAGGAGTTGCTAACAAATCTACACCTACACGTTCCAGCTGCTAAGAAATATCAAGTGTTTATTTTAACAGGCTCTGTGGCGTGACTGCTTGTAAGTAATATTCTTG
This sequence comes from Malachius bipustulatus, assembly GCA_910589415.1. Lineage (NCBI taxonomy): Eukaryota > Metazoa > Arthropoda > Insecta > Coleoptera > Melyridae > Malachius > Malachius bipustulatus. The sequence goes on along the minus strand of OU342638.1, from coordinate 19,317,702 downwards.
ATACCCATCTAAACTTCGCATCAATTAAAGCTATAAACAATAGCAGCCACCGAAACAGAAATTCGTGGTAACTTGAATTAACCCCTCAAGATATCATTGAAGGAAAGTGTCTCCCATAATAACAGCAAAGATACGACATGAAATGCTGAGAGCAGCTGAGCCCCACCTCACGAACTGGAGACATGCGATACGATTACTGTGTAGGGTACCACAACAAACACTTACCCTCTCATACATAATACGATTCCTACACTTATTACATGTTATTATCCGAGCCGAAGAATTAATGCAAATATGGTAATAAATATCGCGGGTTATGTGAAAAAAGCACGCGAGCTGTTATTGTAATAGATGTTGCATAATAGCCGAGTTGGTATTTCTTCTTTTTACGGCATATGCCTGGCTGGCATGTATTCTGCTATGGAAGGTATGTTAATAAAAGTGAAATGACTCACCCACTCACCAGGGAGGTAATATTCGACTCTTCCGCATGGTCGCTGTGGAATTATTACTTCGTCTGAATAAGCGACTCACCTGTAAACAAACAAATAATTTTTAAGAACATATTTTACGAAGCGAATATTTGATTAAAAGGGTTAGTAAAAATGACTTTGCAGCGCAGGAGATGGCGAAAATGGGGCTTAATCAAGCTTGATGATTGCCCAGCTTTGTTACAATCAAGATTGTTGCCAAGTCCAGAAATTGCAAAAATTTATCTCTTTATCGAACTAAAATTTGCTTCTCTACCACTGTTAAATAAAATGTTCTTTATTTATTTATTTATTAATTTATTTACACTGTATGAACAGACAAAAGCCCTTTACTATACAGGGATAATAATGAAAAGTTTATATATAACACAAGTATCTAAATCAAAAGTATGTAACAAAGAAGCCCTTATGAGAACTGGCTCCCGGTTAAATTTGTTCAAATTTTGGGGATCGGTAGTATTCCATGGGTAGATCAAAAGTCTCCATGGGCATAAACCCCCAAGAACTCCTGTTCTCGAGATGGATTTCTTGTATGGACACATCTGACTCTTGACATGGACACCTCTGAAGATGGATTTTTTCATGACAGTCATGCATATATTCTTAAATATTGGCCCGCCTAGTTATTTAAGAGAAAATCTTAGATAAGTCATTTGTTAAGATTGAAAAGCTGATTCTGTTGCAGTAGTTACATTTATGTCTGTTGAGCCATTTTCGAGAAAAACAGGAAAAAGTTTTCATTGTGAGTTCTTATTCTCGTAATTGCATTGACCTTAACAACAAAGATACAACAAACATAAACGTCAACAATTAAAAAAATATCAAATTTTAAAGTCACAGTCAAAGGCTATTGCAAAAATGGCATCACAAATTAAAAACAACTTTTGCCCTATTTTCTGGAAAATGGCCCAACAGACTTAGCATGTAGCTACAGCAACAGAAGTTGCTTTTCATATTAACAAATGATCTATCTAACCTTTCTCTCTAAAACAAGCAGGGAGGGGGGGAAATATTTAAAAATACTTCACAGGTGAATATCTCGAGAACAGGAGTTTTTGGGCTGTTACGTCTATGGAGACTTCTGATCTATTCATCGCATCTTGCCGATCTACCAAAGTTACATCATCAAATTTAACCGGATGCCAATTCCCATAACGATTTGCGAGGTTCGTTACAATTTTAGAACTTTTTAGCATTTATTACAAATTAAACGGAGAAAACAAATTAATGTTTATCGATACGTCTCAGGTCGCCAAGGCTGCAAGAAATCGCGACAACTTGCAAGACGTTGGTGTGATGCGAGACTGCATCAGATAAAACGTCTCATTCTGTCGAGATCCCACCTTTGATACACGAAACCGCAACCTCTCCAGAACTGGTGGGCAGTTAATTGCATTACCAAGCAACTTAAACAAAAACAGTAAAGAGATGCAGCATAGTCGGTTCTCCATTCCAACACAAATGTAAACACAAATGTGTCCAACAAAATTTAATAACTTCTAATGTAAATACTTCTTCAACAATCTACGCTGAGACTCAAGTCTGTCAATATAAATATGAATCTGGGGACCACACAATCGATGCATACTTGAGCTTAGAGGTAACAAATGAAGCGTTAAGTATTTTTAAGGCGTTTAAGTTGGTGAAATCCTAGTGTTCCGAATGATAACACCAAGTGTCTTTGAGGTCTCAGCAAGAACTCTCTCAATGTGAATGGAGAATGACAGCCTTCTCTCAAATAACACAAATCTAGATCTCGCATATGTTCAGGCCTACCTGATCATTGAGAGGATAACCATGCAAAAATACACCGGAGTGTTTTGCAGGGAATGGCAGAACACCTCACTTCCTGATATTTATTTCAAGATTACCTCTTCTTTAGCCAGGTGGAAATTCTCTCAAGTTTGCTGCAGATGCAAGCAGTCCTCAACATACTTGATCATCCTTCCTAATCTTCAGGTCGTCGGCATAAAGCATAAAGTCCCCTCAACCCGTGAGTGATGTCATCAATAAACATGACAAAGAGCAGGGGGGCCAAAACAGATCGTCGAGGAACACCAGATGCCGCATATACGATTTTTTCTACAAGCTTTATATATAAAAAAAAATAAGGAAAAAACAATTTGGGGATAAATACCATCAGGCATCAAGCACATTCTGCTCATTTTAAGAACCGGTTGATATGGTACGAGTTCAGGTAGATGGTAGAATTTGCGATTTTTGCTAGCTCAGGCGGAGTGCCCTGTCTTCCTCTTGGAATATTTCGACGAAAATTTTATGATAATGAATTTCAAAGCGAATAAAAACATGAATCTCATTGAAATCTGAATTAAAATGGTTGTTGACGTTTCTCTGCAAATTTTCAAGCGTCTAGAAAGGACGCTGGAACGTTGGCTAATCGTTGAGTATACTTGCCTTCTTTCTCTTATTCATGATTTTCAATCGTCTGGCATTTGGTGGTGTCTGAAACTGTAATAAACTTAGAGTGAACTTACGGTTAGTTCTTTAGACTGACCGCTAGATGTCGCTCTACTTTACACCACACGGAGAACCGTGTCACACTCCGGATGCAGCACACTGATGGGCCCCAGTAAGGCGAAACACGTGTCTGTGCTTGTTCTGGTACTCTGATTGGCTCTGTTATTGGATGTGTGGAAGCTCTCTCGATTGGAGTATGACAACTGTTGTCGGCGATGGAGGAATACTCCGACCCCACCTAACAGGCTAGTAAATGCACTATACGTGCTTTATACTCATCAGCCTACCTTCAATTCTTTTATTTATTCTTTAATAAGGTACTTATAATTATGGTATCGGAAACGACTCAGTATATGCGTCAGTCTGACTAGAGACGCAGGAGATCCAGGAGTGTAGTCGGCTCAGTATGTCAAACAGAGATGGTCTAGGAATCTGACCGAATCAGTGCTTTCAAGGCGTCTCGACGTCTCCTATAGGCGTGTTAACGTCCTAAAGGCGCATCGTTTGGGCAGAACGTTACAAAATCTGCAGCAAGACAAGGCATGGCAGGTTATTGAAGAAAAGTGTATTCAACATGACAATGCAGTTAGTTCACTCATCTCGAATAGTGGTCGATGGGGAGCTATTGGTGCTTTCACTCAAGCTCGGGAGCTTTCATATTGTATAGTGCATTGCTGAAAAACGTTTATCCCGAAGATTCTTCCTGACTACAGAATTTTTATGAAATAAAAAAAAGCTAAATTTATATTTCATCCTCCCCACCACTAGCTCTACTATCTACTACACAGGTAGGTAGCACATTCTTGAAAGCACAGACAATAAGATTTCCTTGTATGCATGGCTTTTACACGTCTTCACAAATTTCATTTCCCAATGGTATTTGTGAAACCTAGCAAGAAATCATTCCTTCAGATGTTAAATGTATTAGAAACACACATTATATTCATATTTTATGTATCTTCCATGTGAACATTTCGCTTCCGTCCGGGAGGACAAAGTGGGTTTTCCGTCGAATCCAGTGACGCCGGTCGGAACGCCGAGAAGCTTCAGGGCGACAACGGGGATTTTGGGTCCCGTCTGTCTGCTCAGACTGAAGTGTGTGGTGGCTTGATGCATCGAAGCTGGGAGCTTCTAGGATTATAATGGAGCTCTTTTAGTTCCGGTCGGGGCTGTTAATGCCTCTCCACTGTGACTTCGCATGTCAATAGATTTTTATTGTAAATCTGAAGGCAGCGGTGGAGAATAATTTCTGTTACTGGGGGAGCTGAACATAACATTTTAATTCGAGAAAATTCATAAAACTATATACCGACGCTTATTGTGTATTTATGGGAATGCGATGTAAGAGATATGTAAGTCTTTTTCAATTGGTGAGTGATTTCGTTATCATAGCAGATATTTCGTGAAAATACACTGTCAAAGAGGCTGCCACATTTTTTTATTTTACAGTAATAGCTTTCGTTACAGCTAAGATTCGATCGTTACATTTTTTTTTTTACAAAATAAACAAAAACTCCCCAGAGTGAGGGCTGCATTAGGATTTGAAATATACGTTATGTCCTTTTTCTCACTGATAATTTGTCTCTACAGTCCCCTTCTTCCTCAACTGGTAAGCGATTTCGTTCTTCCCAGCTATTTCATTAAAATAAATTTTCCAGTAAATTTTTATTATACAGCTACTTTCATTAACAGTTTGGATTCGATCGTTATATTAGGTGAAACATTTGTAGAAAATACCTATGCAAAACATTACAAGGGTAAGGGCTGTATTAGGATTTGAAATATACCTGGCTTGTCTCTACAACCCGATTCTTCCTCTATTGGTAGGTGATTTCGTTATCTTCACAGCTATTCGTTAAAATTTCGTTAAAGTAAATTTTTCAGTAATTTTTATTTGGCAGCTACTTTCGTTAAGAGCTGGGGTTCAATCGTTATCTTAGGTGAAGCGCTTCCAGAAAGTATGCAAAACATTCCAAGGGTAAGGGCTGTATTAGGATTTGAAATATACCTGGCTTGTCTCTACAACCCGATTCTTCCTCTATTGGTAGGTGATTTCGTTATCTTCACAGCTATTCGTTAAAATTTCGTTAAAGTAAATTTTTCAGTAATTTTTATTTGGCAGCTACTTTCGTTAAGAGCTGGGGTTCAATCGTTATCTTAGGTGAAGCGCTTCCAGAAAGTATGCAAAACATTCCAAGGGTAAGGGCTGTATTAGGATTTGAAATATACCTGGCTTGTCTCTACAACCCGATTCTTCCTCTATTGGTAGGTGATTTCGTTATCTTCACAGCTATTCGTTAAAATTTCGTTAAAGTAAATTTTTCAGTAATTTTTATTTGGCAGCTACTTTCGTTAAGAGCTGGGGTTCAATCGTTATCTTAGGTGAAGCGCTTCCAGAAAGTATACAAAACATTCCAAGGGTAAGGGCTGTATTAGGATTTGAAATATACCTGGCTTGTCTCTACAACCCGATTCTTCCTCTATTGGTAGGTGATTTCGTTATCTTCACAGCTACTCGTTAAAATTTCGTTAAAGTAAATTTTTCAGTAATTTTTATTTGGCAGCTACTTTCGTTAAGAGCTGGGGTTCAATCGTTATCTTAGGTGAAGCGCTTCCAGAAAGTATGCAAAACATTCCAAGGGTAAGGGCTGTATTAGGAATTGAAATATACCTGGCTTGTCTCTACAACTCGATTCTTCCTCTATTGGTAGGTGATTTCGTTATCTTCACAGCTATTCGTTAAAATTTCGTTAAAGTAAATTTTTCAGTAATTTTTATTTGGCAGCTACTTTCGTTAAGAGCTGGGGTTCAATCGTTATCTTAGGTGAAGCGCTTCCAGAAAGTATGCAAAACATTCCAAGGGTAAGGGCTGCATTAGGATTTGAAATATACCTTGCTTGTCTCTACAACCCGATTCTTCCTCTATTGGTAGGTGATTTCGTTATCTTCACAGCTATTCGTTAAAATTTCGTTAAAGTAAATTTTTCAGTAATTTTTATTTGGCAGCTACTTTCGTTAAGAGCTGGGGTTCAATCGTTATCTTAGGTGAAGCGCTTCCAGAAAGTATACAAAACGTTCCAAGGGTAAGGGCTGTATTAGGATTTGAAATATACCTGGCTTGTCTCTACAACCCGATTCTTCCTCTATTGGTAGGTGATTTCGTTATCTTCACAGCTATTCGTTAAAATTTCGTTAAAGTAAATTTTTCAGTAATTTTTGTTTGGCAGCTACTTTCGTTAAGAGCTGAGGTTCAATCGTTATCTTAGGTGAAGCGCTTCCAGAAAGTAAGCAAAAAATTCCAAGAGTAAGGGCTGTATTAGGATTTTAATGGAGGTTTAGTCCTCTTTCTCACTGAAAATTTCTCTCTACAGCCCTCTTCTTTTTCAACTGCGATTTGGTTCTTCCCGGCTATTCCGTGAAAATAATTGTTTCCAGCAATTTTTATTCTGTAGCTATTTTCATTAACAGTGGGATTTGATCGTTATATTAGTTGAAACATTTTCATAAAATAAGCAAAATCTTCCAATAGTGAAGGTGGTATGTATTAGGATTTGGAATGTACGTTTGTCCTCTGTCTCACTGAGAATTTTTCTCTACAGTCCCCTTCCTTCTCAACCAGTAGGCGATTTCGTTATTTTCACAGCTACTTTCGTTAATAGCTGGGATTCGATCGTATTTCCAGAAAATAAGTAAAAAATCCAAGAATAAGGTGTGTTAGGATTTGAAAAGAGCAAAGGGTTAATCGTAAAATTTAACTTTATTATTTTTTATTAAAATATAACTCAGTGTACGATCCGGTAAGTTCTTAGGTTTTATTCATCTCCTGCCCATCTGTTACTCAACCCACTACTTTTATGTATTAATTTTATAGTATTAAAAATTATACTGTGTTTTTGCTTTTAATATTGATTAAAAAATTATGCATAACTTTCGGAATAAGTATCTACATTTTTATGTAACAGTATAAATCGGATAAGTTCAAGCGATTTCGTCAATAAGTCTGCTATAACTAAACTTTACCTTACATGAATGTGCTCTAATATAAGGTCACCGTTCAGAAATCTCGCATGAACATTAATAGTCGAACTTAAATGTGTTTTCAACGCGATCGTCTGGATTTTGTTAACTTAATGGCTTTGCATTGTGAATGTAAATCGTTAGTTTCCAATATTAGCCGTTCTAACAACACTAATTCCTTTCCCCTTCCCTCGTTGAGAAATATCACCTTTAGATGTCTAAAAGATACGAATTCATAGGAGTACTAAAGGTCAGATTCCCTAAATTGGTTTCAATGAACAAGTCTGCTTGACCTACATTAGAAACTTCATTCCAGATCCATTTTTTGCAATTGCAACGACAATTTATGAGCGCCTTCTCCAGATCACTTCTTGAACTCAAGGACAAAACCTTTCAAGCGTTCCACAAAAAGCCTGAGGCTACCTATGAACCTACTTTCTATAACTATGATCGCGATTATTACTAATTACTTCAAAACATCTCTTTTAATCCAAAAAGGACGATAAACTTGAAACTACTGACCATTTATTCACCTTTGGGGTGATTGGTGTGCAGCGGACTTTCTCATTGACTCTTCAACATTACAGGTAAGAAGTCAAGATTTCCAATTCTTCTGCTGGTGCCATGCTTCCACCAACGAAGATCGGCTATAATTATGACTTTATCTGCCCTGGGCTGCTCTCAGTAGAGTTTGTATCAATGTTTTTTTCATTCTCTAGCGTTCTTAAACCATAAGCATCGTGTAAGTCAAGGCTTCTCAGCATTCCCTGCATCCGCCCATTCCTTAAGAACTTCTTCGTAGGTGGCTGTGTTCATAAAATTTTAGTTTTTAGGGATCCTTCAAAAAAATAATCTCAAACGCTTCCAATCGGTTAAGAGACCGCGCTCCACAGCCAAGGTCTGATGGCAGGTCCGGGGACGCCAGATTATATTGAGGCTGCGTCTCAGTTTTACATATATCCAGCCCGCAAATTAAAATGACAAAAAAGACCAACGCAAACCGTTTTCTCGAGCTGTCGATCTTTAAAAATGTGACCATGAGTAGAATATACATTTTTGTATGAGACGGTGCTCCGTCCAGGGTTGGTTTGGAGGGGTGTAGGAGAGGTCGTTTACCTCACAACAGGTGACCAGTTTGACATCCCAATATGATAATGTGACGTTCATTGCGTAATGGTCTGAGGGTCACAATGGAAAAGTGGTAGATCGATCAGCGCATGTAAGAAACGGTTACTCAATAACCAGCTCAAAGAGCATTTTGTGTTAGTTTCAATGTCCGGCATGGATCAGTCGCTGGCCAACTAAGCGCATTGAAAAAAAAATACGAGCCAATGAAATAGCACACTGTGTACTATCGCTCACTTATTTGGCTTCCTCTATTCGCTTACTACTTCGCCGTCTACACTGAACTGACTAGCACCGCCCGCTTCTAGAACGTCTCACACAACTCCCGAATGCCCCTCCAGAGTCCAAGTGTTCCATTTCTGGAACATTTCAGTCGGAAGCAGCTCCCAAACACTGTGACAGATCAGTTGTGAAAGCAGTTCTCGAACTTTCGATTTAATGATCGAGAATTGCGGCCAAGCGATACGTCCCACACTGTTGCCATTAAGTCGGTATCCAAGCAACAGCCCCACTTGATATGTCGTGTAAAGGGATTTTCAGTTAGGTAGAGATGATTACCCAGGGATGGATGTTTGCCCCGTTGTACCCGTGACAAGTCAATTAAAAATTATAAAATCTTTATTCACAAGTACTCTAGTTACACATGTCTGTATTTTCAAATTAATATCGGTAACAACTGTACCCTATGGGCAGGCTCTCGTCCTTCGCAGGCCGTCTGATTGGTGGAAGATATCTGCGTCGGGGCACGTACCACTGCTGATTGACCGACCGACCGAACGGTTCACAGTCGACTCCACTAAGGCAGTCACCCGCTCGCCGTCGCACGGTGCGTATCGGCTGCTGTGGCGTCCGGAACACGCGCCGTGACGGGGTCTGGGAGAAAAATCCTCCAGCGACGAAATTATCTGAAACAGAACCCGCTCCCGGAATCTCAATGCAATGCCGGGACGGGTATTATCGGAGTCTAAGTCGGATAGGGCTCTAGGAGCCTTCTACCCCCCTAATTATGAATTTAGAGGGGAATGATCCGCCGGGTCGACAACTCAATGCATTGCGATCCCGACGTCTGGTTTGTCTGGTCCTCAATACAGGCCAGGTGTCGTCTGATCGATCTCCCGGCGCCGTGTTACAGTTAGGCTCAACTCAATTCATTGACCCACTGTAGCCGACTAGGTAAATAGGACGGAGTGAACTCAATACATGCCTCCGGGAGACCTCCGAGCTCAATTCACAAGGAGGGAGAGTGGTTCTCGAGTCAGTACCTCGGATCCTCTAACTGGCTTCGTAGTTGGCTCTGTTTATATAGCCGGTGCCGGCGGAGATAACCTGCTAATCACCGTCGTAAAAACTGTATCACTCCTGACAAACCCCTCTAATAATGCAAATAATTATAATTACCAACGAATGCCTTGGAATTCGTTACATTCGTAACCATATAATGAATAATCTTCAACCATTCATGCCAAATGTTAAAAAAAAAACAGTACTAGGGTGCTCTTCTTGATTACTCGGTAGCACGAATTCAACTAATTATTGCGAAAGTTTTTGAAAACAAAGAGCTGCAGCAATAAGTCGCATCATCAAAAAGCAGACAAAGATTGTTATTCCTACAACGAAATATCATAGCAGCGTAATCATGTTAATTGCAGATGAAGTTCTAGCAATAAGAGCGGTAACTTTTAGTTGAATTTAGTGTTAAAAACCGTTCTTTGTGATAGTTTCGTGCATTGTTACTTACAAACGAATTTAAAACAGCCAAGGGTGGCTAATATAATTTGTGCAATGTAATGGAATTTGCAAGCGAACAGAGGAAGCGGTTTAGATTATGGAATAATAATTTTGCTGGTAACGTCAGGGTAAATAATCAGAAAGCACGACTGGAGTCCAGTACAAAGCGCTCTGAATTTGGCAGAAATAATCATCGAGTATGATTTCGATGTGTAAAGGGGCAAAATAGCCGTTTTAATGTTGAAGTTAATTAGACAGTAATTATTTTGCCTGTTACAGTTTTTAATTGCTTTTAATAAAGTTTGTAAGTTAGTTAACTAAGCCGAAATGAACATGTTTATATTTTATGAAGACCCTCACGAAATAGTCCACTAATTATTACTCTTAATTCAAGTACTTAGAAGTCGCTCCAAGTTCCGTGAATAAATTTGATTGGGTTAAAATTCAAATGTGTATTCAAAAATCTATCTATAGTTGGTGAAACAATTGTAAGTATATCATAAGAAGCACAGGTTTGATTGACATTGATAGGTGCTATTACATAAATACTGGAGCTTTGAAAACATTTTTATGTCAGTAGTATCTCAACAGGTTATGGGCCCAGGTCACGAGAAGAATCTTCAATCTCTTCAGATCACGTAGCGAAATTATGACCAATGCAAATATAAATGATAAATTCCCCAGTAACTAACTACCCTACTTTACTTGCAAACGTCTTAGGTTTAACAATTTCTTTGTCGCTTAAGAACAGAAATCGCGTCGTTGTTGTTCTAAGCAAAGAGACTGGGGTGTAATGAAATTGCAGTCGAAGTGCTGGAAGTTATATTACATCAACCTCATTAATTCACCACGAATGTTAATTTGAACGTCCAAGAAACAGACTTTGTACTCTGAGCTCGCCTTAGATTATTCTGTTAATAAACTGGAAAGGTGGACAATTAAAGTCAACTCGATTAAACCACCGGCGAGGTAAAATTCGCATCAAACTTGCTTTAAGACGATTCCGGAGCCAAAATGCATAGTGCCTTTTAAACGAGCAAACGTTTCGCTTGTACTTGTAACTAGTTTTCTGTTGTTGCTCTAGCTCAACTTCACAAACAAAATTAGACTTCGAAAGCGTTTTCTTAATTAACTGAAGTATCAGAACGACTGACTTTATCAGTCTTCGGACGACGGTTCATAGAATTGTTTGCCAACAAATTCGAAAACTTGTTCAGAAAATCTGAATTAATTCTCGGTGATCTCAATGAACCTATAAAACTGGTTAAACTATTTAATTCAGCGATCCTGATTACCCTAATCCTGCCAATTCCAGTTTATCACACAACGATCCTGTCAATATTTACATTAAGTAGCATAAAGTATGAGTGCTGCACATTCACGTCAGGTACCGGGTATAACCAACTGGCAGATCAACAGGCGAAGTTAGAGACCAGGAAAAACTTTTGCAGACCAGAGCCTGTTCTTGGTCTGACGCAAGGTCTTCCAATCGTCTCTTGAGGAGTAAATCCAAAAGGTCTAGAGAATTATTGAGAGGGATCAGCAAGCTGCAGACAGACCAGGCGGTTTCTAGTCGGCTCGAACAAACACAGACTAGCCAAAACATCAAACTGAACCTACGGAAGCTTATACTATCACAACTGGTCAAAGCATAGGCGATTCCAGTCATGTGGTGGACAAGTCAACCTTATGTCCAAGACTGTGGGGACCGGGCAACGTGGTACCACTTGTGAGTACCAAGGCTAACAAGGCTCTGACAAAACATTGCACAAACCGTAAACCGCTAGGCGGCACAACGACCCCTGAGATACATCACTGTCGTGACTGGCCTCGGGGTAGTGACGCCAGGGGCACGGTGGCTTGGCTTAACCGCATGTCCGTGTGGATGAGGACCACTATAAAAACCTCCCCAACTCCACGGTATTGTGTGCACCAATGAATGCATGGTCGAGGGGGAGCTCGACAACTAGCGACAAACCTCGGGGAACCTGGCGAACCCCGTTGTATGTAGCCTGCTGCGTCATTGGGGTTATGGCGCAGTATTTTTATTTCCTCAATTCTCGTGGGACCAGAATGGAAACCAAAGAAGAAACCAAACAAACAACTGAGGGACTTCCACAAGGAGAAACCTCTGAACTTATAGCATGTATTCACAGGATGCGGCAGGCCCCCAAAGCCATACCACCCTGGAACCTATGCAAGTAGAAACACATAGTTGTGCGGACTCGCAGGGAAGTAGCAGTGCTACAAGACCAGCGAGCACGACAGCTGCACAATCACAGGACATTGCCACCTAAGAGTGCACCTACATAAACTGGGGATATACAGAGAAGAACCAGTTTGTAGACTCTGCAATGAAGAACATGAGACAGCTTTTCATGTGATATTCGAGTGTCCAGCACGCGCACGGACACGCTATGCTGTCCTGGGACGACTCAGCCCCGGGAGCCTGCTAGCGGAAAAGACATTGGTTAGAGGACTGCTGAACCTTGCCAAAAGAACGGAGCTATTTACCAAACTTCAAGCATTTTGTGAAGTTAGCCACCAATGAGAATTCGTTGTTACGCTGTTTGATTAACTCAAAGCTTTTTTGAGGGGATGGTCGAACGATTTCAAAGGTTGGTCATTGGTTTTCAGAGGGACGTGTAGTTAGCCGAGACGAAAAAAAAACTTTCTTGACGTGGGCAATCTTTCTTTGTGGTGGTGAAACGTAATCAAACGATAGTCGAACGAATGAGCAATAAAACGTCACTATTTCCGCAATTTTAATAATTTTGTAAAGTTAGCCACTAACGAGAATTCGTTTTTACGCTTGTGTTAGCTCTAACTCTGCATCGAAAACTGTTATTTGTGGCCCCATGGTAATAATAACTTTTGTTCTAAGAAGACTGAGCAGAGTAAGAAACACCCTGTATCTTTAAGCGCGTTTCATGACTTAGTCACGAATCGCCCATAAAAGTTTCGGTAACATTTAGGAGAAAAAACTAACGGAGATATTAGTGTGGCTGGATACTCACCAAAGGCGACTTAAGCGTGAGTTTAGTAGCTCAGTTAGAGATGGACGAATTGACAAAATCCAAAACTATGAAACCAAAAAAATTGTGGTAGGTGTCAAGTCCCTAAAAATTTATTTAAAAAATGAGAAATTAAAAATGATTAGAAACTAAACTGAATATGGGTGGAGGTGACATGTATCTTGGCCGCGCGGCAATATCCAAACAACCGATCCCATTGACTCTGGAGGAGTTGTGACCGATAAGTCGGGAAAGCAGAACTATTTTTTGAACAAGGAAAATAGAGGAAAATGGTCAAAGTTTGTTAGGACAGGAATAACAGTTTCAATAATTTCACAGGAATAATTCGCTTGGAGCTGTAGAGTCTTGACGAGGTGCTTGAACAACGAAAACGACAGCTGACTTCAAAACGGGAAGCAGGAGAAAGCAAAGATAAATTGTTAGAGCAATTTGAAATATCGTCAAAGGTAGATGTTACTTAGCTACTGGTACTGTTATCATAGTTTAAAAGAAGGAAATTGCATTATAAGTCACTATCGATTAAAAAAAACTGAGCAGCTTGTAACGAAATCCAAGGCTTTCGTTGGTAATTATTATTTATTTGCATTATTTGAGGGGTTTATCAGGAGTGATACAGTTTTTACGACAGTGATTAGCAGGTTATCTCCACCAGCACCGGATATATAAAGAGTGCCAACTGAAGGACTGACCAGAGGATCCGAGGTACTGACTCGAGAACCACTCTCTCTCCTTGTGAATTGAGCTCGGAGATCACCTGGGGCATGTATTGAGTGCACCCTATCCATTTACGTAGCCGGCTTCAGTAGGTCGATGAAATGAGTCGAACCTCACTGTAACCTGGTATCGGCAGACCGACCAGAGTGGAGTGAGCTCTGGCCGGCAAACCGATTCAGTATAGGGAATCAGTCGGCGCTGCATTGAAGTACCGGCTGATCCCTTCAGTCCCTATCCGGCCTGTATTGAGGGCCGGATTCAGTAAGAGCCGTCCCGAGGTCATATTGAGGCATCGGGAACGGACTTTGTTTCAGGTAGCCTCGCCGCCGGAGAATATCCTCCCAGATTTCTTTTCGGCGCGTGTTCCGGAGACTACAGCAACCGACACGCACTGTGCGACTGCGAGCGGGCGACTGGCCGTTCAAGAAGAACCGTTCAAGAGTGGCCGTAGGTAAACGACCAATCAGCATTAGTACGCGCCCCGACGCGGCTATCTACAACCAATTAGACGGGCTGTGGAGGACGAGAGCCGACCCATAGGATATAGTGGTTATCAATATTAGCGTGACAAATATAGTTATGTGTAAATAGAATACTTGTAAATAAAGATTTGTAATTTTTAATTGACTTGTCGCGGGTACAAAGGGGCAGACATCCATCCCTGGGAAATCACCTCTACCTAACAGAAAATCCCGTTACAAGCTTGAGGAAAGCTAAAAAGTTGATTGAGATGCTCTTAAACAGTCCTGGATGATTTGCTGGTAGAGTTCCTGGTTAGTAGGTAAGTCCTACTTGTACTTATCGATTTACCATTTATAACGGACTTGCATTTGAACAAGAGTTTCGAAAAGCTTAGTAAAATGAAGAGTCAATTACGAAACAAACATATCAATAACTTTTACCATCCAGTTAATACGTAATCGTTACATCTTAGCAAATAAACAACAATTATGTATATCGAAAGCAGTTCGCACCAGAATGTCCTATTTCAGTTGAGAGAAGCTGCAAGCGACAAGAAGTAGAACGGAAAAACAAAGTCGTTTAACAAGAACAAAGACTGCAGCCATTTATCCTTGTGTTAGAGTAAAATGCAACGAACTGCACCGAAGCAAGTGGCGAACTTTTCACTGAATTACTGGCCTTAAATGACTGTTTTAGATGCACTTTACCTTATATCAGAGCAGAAAGCCGCCCATTATTAAAACTTGTGAGCTCAAATAAGCTCCTGTAAACAGAAACGTTGCGATAAGTTTATTTCAAAGTAGCTTAGCTATAGCTACCAAAGACCAAACAGCCATTTATAACCCTGACCTATTAATTCTGGAGTTTTCGACCAACTCAACAACTTCTATTATTGACTAACAACTGTTGTGAACTGAATAGAACGGCAACGCAACTAAGTGCTTTTTAGGTAAGGGTTATTATTTATTAATCCTTCTTTGAGATCAGTGGAAAGTTCGTGGATTCAATTCCGTCCTTAATATTCAAGACGTAAAAAAACTAGTACACTTACGACGTAGTTCTTCCATAAACTAACAAAGAGCTTCGTATATAACGAGCAGCGAACGGTCAGAGATTCAAACCTTCATTGTTTTAATCAGAGGGTTTGCAAAAGGGAAATAAAAGCTCTCTTTGATTTCGAATCCGCTTTTAGAATGAGCGGAGTGGAGTTAATGAAAATATTTGAGCGGAACGGCCGTTATGATTCATACCAGAGCTTATGTTCAGACAATTCCAACATGAAATGTCTAGTAGAGCATCGTGTGGAGATCAGCAAATATGGTTACTACTTCGGTTCTTTTGCAGTTCCTCTGTAATCGGAGTGTTTGCTAGATCTTCATTTTAAGTCACCCGAGATAAAAGATAAAAATGGTGAAAAAAGGGAAAAAAAAGGAGGGAAGGTCTGGTCTGGATGGGCTGGTCTGGTGTGTCCTAGTCTGATTCTATTTAGTTTGACCTGGTCGTGTCTCTAGGTTAAGTGAGGTAGACAGTCAGTGACGAGGTGTTCTAATGTTTAAAGGAAAGATTGATTCAAGTTCTAGTTTCTTGCAAAAGAGTAGAAATTTTTGTTCGGTTGAATGCCTTGAGGTCATTATAAATATGGACTGTAGAAGCGTGGAAGCTAACATTTTGCATCAAATTTCAGGAGACAATTACCGAATCTTATTGAAACTTTTGATAAGACTTACAGCATATAATAGAGCGAATCTACACTTTTCAGGAAGATCTTCCATCTGCTTTAGGAGCGACTAAGTACCTCTGTTTCTTATTGTGAAGCTCTTGGTTAAAGTGACGCTTCATCGTTTTCTATGGATTATTTCCTTGTCACCTCTCCATGAGGTAAGGAGATCTACTTCTAGATACATCCTTTAGAATCCATATTGAAGGTAGTAAAAAAGATCCCTTATATTATGTGAACGTTACGTGACCAAACTATTATTACGTCAAGATGTAGGTACTCACATGTCAACGAGACAGATAAAAAAACGAGCTGGGTCAGCAAGGGAAACTATATCCTTTTTAACCAAACATACCTACACGACATCTTTTCGATAAGCGGTAGTTAATATCACATTTCCAATAAACGTGTTGCTGGAATGATAAATAGCCGCCACAGGCGAACCTTTTGTTCCGCTCCCTTCCCTTCTCTTCTCTCTGCATCTCGGCTCAAACTTTCCTTGATATTTCCCGGTGTATTATCCCGGATTAATCACTGAGACCTTTAATCAGACTGTCGGCAAATCTGCCGCCATCGTCCGTTACCCGGCACATGTTTTGTCGGAATTTTTTGCTCGTCTTTCCCTTCTACTTGCTCTCACCTACACCCGCAAGCGGTTACGGTCAAGGTTGTTGATGTTATCCAGGAGACAGAATTTAATTAGGATTTTTTTAAGGGAATTAGGAATTTTTGTATTTATAAACGAATTCCCCTATTATTTAATTAAACTATGCAACATTGGCATACCAGCGAAATTACTCGCCTTGAAGCATTTCAAGAAATTGAGTGATAATTGAGATTTATTAGAACACCTTAGAGTTATTATTGTTATACATTTCCAGGCAGTAATAATTATTATCAAACGATTTTTAAATATCGCCATTAGGCAGGGTACTCAAGAATCAAGTCCTCTACTTGCAAATGGTTTGAAGTCTAGCCGACTCCAGTCATGGACAAGTCAACCTTACGTTCAATATCGTGGGGACTTAGAAACCACTGCTAACAATTCTCTAGGAAAACGGGACACAAACCATAAATGGCTAAGTGGCGGAATGATCGCTAACATAATATTGTACACCTGTGATCGGTCTTATGGTAATGACGCCAGAGCAAGAGGCATGGGTGCTGGGATTAACCACCTGACCACTTGTTTTAATTATTATAAAATCAAAATCCTTCACAATCCAAGAAATTATACGCGATGTATGGGTGCATGGTCGAAGACATGATTGGAAACCAGCGACTATCCCCGAAGAACTTGTGGGACACAATATTCGTTGGACAAAAATTGAAACCAGTTAAAAAGGCAAGTGAGGGACTCCCAAAAGTAGTGGCGCCATATTAGGGAAATGAGTTCAGTAGCGAGGGAAGGCCTTCAAGGTCGCACCTCCCGGAACCCATGCAAGACAAATCGTACAGATGTGTAATCCAGGGTGTCAACAGGGCTGCAGATCCAGTAGATGGTGTAACTGTGTAAAGAAAAGAGCTGTCAGGGACACAGAGTGCCCTTCCAAGAAGACATCGCAAAAACAATCCACAAAATTTGCAAAAAATTGGGATCTGAGCATCGTAGTTCCACCTGTAAAACTTATAAGTCAAAACTCTGGTCAGACATCATTGTAGCCTTCTGTCTCTATACAGAACAATAAATTTAGTTACCTCCATGATGTGGGTACGGGTATAAATGAGAAGGGATTATGTACCCCAAGCGATAGGGTCACCAAGGGTCTTTTTCACCATTCCCTCAACATGACGGAACTCGTTCCAAACCTTCTCGACCTTGTTATAAAGACCAGAAGGTCTGTTTCGTTAATTATAACTTCCAGTCGGCGAGATATTTAATCGGAGTTTTGGATAGCGAAAAAAAAAAAAGAATGATGGTACCCCCAAATGACTTCGGTACTGCGACCAAAATCAACATGAAAATTGCGTGGCATACTGCGATCAACGGTTATTATCTCAAACGGCATACTATCTCTAGCCTGGCCTAAAATGTGATCCAAAAACGTACCGAATAAAGCATAGGAGATCTGATTATCTTGATATTTTCTGTCCTGTTTGTAGCTTCGACACTGCTGTCGATACAAAGGATAATTCTTCTAATTTTACAATCTGTAAAACCAGCGGTCATCGCCTGAGAGGAAAATTTGCTTCTTCCGGGATAGGATATCTAAACACTTCATCGTGAGGGATGTTTACAATAATTATTATGGCAAAAATAGATCAAAGCGATTTCTTTTTCATAAATACATTCAACACTCTAATCCTAAAGCGTTTCCAAGATGGCATAACAATTTTGTTAGACATTAAAAGTTCTACAATTATTATTATGCCCTTCAGAATTATTGCCTGTTTTCAAGTTTCTTTTGTCAAGACTGCCAGAAATGGATGAACGATTTGCTTTTGAGCCCTGAACAAGAAAACTTCAATGAAATTTTATTTAAGCTCCATCCTATCTTAACTCCAAGCTAAGCGGGTTGGTGTGAGGGTCTCATTTGATCAGGGGTCTCAATCAAATGTCATAACTGAAGTTTTTAATTTTGAAGATCTTGAATTGGGAGGAGGGCGAATCCATGATTGAGCTTAAAGCTCTCAATTTTGCGACTGTGTGACGGAAGTAATAAAATGACAAAATGCACAGTTTTAAAAAAGATGTCATGAAAGAAGATGTCAGAAGAAGAAATCGATTTGTGCGATCGATTAAGGTTTTGTTAGGACGTGCATTGTGTGGCATTTCCAAAAGGCAACCTCAGATTAACTCCGAATAACAAAAGTTTCATTGGGCCTGAATCTTTTTACCACCAAGTGTCACATAAGTTACCGGTCTCCATTATTGACTATTATGATAAACGTGCAATTTTGTGAATCATAGATGGTTTTAGTAAATAGTTACTGCACCTTTAAGTTTAGATAATGAGCTTAATCTTATTTTTATCATATCTGTAATTATTAGTTCAACATTACCAATCAAACTACGATCACTTACTTTTTGTCCCCAGAAATTTTTGTTACACATACGTTTACGTTACCTCAATCTGGAATTTTTTCCAGTTTGCCAACAACACTGATGAGTAGTTTCTATAGTGATATTTCTTGTTTTGTTGTTGCTATTTCCCTTCTTAGTTAGAACGCGGGAAATTTAAAACATATAGTTATGATATGTCACGTATGTTACCGTCACGTAAGTTACGAAGTTTGAAGTAACGTATGTGACCATTGGTAACTTATGTGACTCTGAATGAGTAATTACGTAAAAATCATCATTGAGCATTTTCTCAAATACTTGCTTGTAATAAATCTTCACCCGGTTTATTGTAATACAGACTTTCGTGAGTCAGTAAGGTAATCACGTGAATGTTCCCATATGCTGCTAAATCTTCTGTTCAAGGTGTGATAGGTGAATATCTCTGATTAGGAAATTATTGTATAATAATTTGATCCAGTTTAGTGTCCCTATGACCCAAAAATGCGTGTTCTCTTGACTCGTTGTAGCTGAGGAATTTAAGCCAACTCCTCGACTTGACCGACTTTGAATCTGCCAGATTCGCCGATTAGAACGTTGCGGAACATTGTCACGTTTAATACCGGCAGCGTGTGAAATATCTCCGCACAAGCTTTTGCACTTTACACGCATTGTTCAGGGTTTGCGTCTCTTTTTCCGACCGTCTAATGCATATTAATTTCAGTGGGGTCGGAACACTTGCTCTGCCTACCTAACTCTCTCTCTCTGCCTCCTGAATATGGAAAAAATGGGAATATCACCGTGAAACTAAGGGTTTATGTTAAATAGTTGGATTCTTTGCAAAGGGAAATCTCTTTTTAATAAATTCCACGCTCGTCGTACTCACCTTGCAAAAATATTCTAAAAATACCGCTCGTTCGCTTTCAGGAAAGTGGTAATATCATGTAAAATCTAACAAGCTTTTATACCCTTCATTCTTAGGGTTGTGCTTCGTAAATAATTTTAAATCCCTTATTAGTAATTTCATTAGCTATATCCAAGCAATGCCCCCTGTATTGTATGTAACCTCAGAAACAATTTGAAAAGCTCACTGATTCGGAAGTTAATATTAATAATAAATTGGACTCAGCATAAAGGATGGTTGTCTCGTCAAAGCATAATAATCGTCAAGAAGAGATCATGAAATAATAAAATAAACGAGCACAAAAATATAACGTCGGATAACATCCTCTTATAATTATTCACAGTCGAAGAAATCCGCCAGTATCAACGAAGAGTTATCCCTAAAGCGTTGTGCGACCGAGCAGAAGTAAGCTGAAAAAGTTAATTCAGTGAAACATTCCAGAGTTTTATTATTTCAGTATTAAGCAACTGCTGAAACGTAATCTCTGAAATTTATAAATATATATCGTCTCGGGGATAAGGGAGAGAGAGATTAGACAACGATCCTTGGATTGCTTTTATACTGAGGACACACCCTTATATAAATGTAGACAATTTTCTTTAAAAATGGTTAAAGTAGTTTTTAATTCAACAACGCCTCGCAAGCACGAATCTCCAAGTAGAAGAGTAATCTAGGATAGTACGAGTTCATAGAGACCTGACGGTAAGAACGAGCCTATAGTTTTAAGTGAGTATCAAAACTTGGGGTGTATCTTAAAAAAAAGTGATCCACAATCAATGGCGCTTTGGAGAGGTTACAAGTAACGATGAAACCTGTCCGAAATGTGATAGCACGACCAAAAATAATCGAATGAACTACTTCAAACGAAAATTGAGTAAAATTTGACCTTTATGACAGTGCAACAAGAAAACTTGCTTCGCAGGTGACGTCACAACCACCCTATGCACAGCCTATCAGTGTCGAGACTCTTGAGCTGCGAGAGAACAAGAAGAACTTAAAAAAGACCTCAGGAAAAAATCAGAAGAGCAAAGAGGGATTATTGGAAAGGCCTATGCCGGGACCTCGAGGACAACCTATGGGGTAAGGATTATCAAATTGTTACCAAATATTTTGGCAGACAAGGAGGACTACCACCATACAACCCTACGAGCGAACAGAGACTAAAATGGTGTAGAGAGTTATTACCAGCTGGAGGGAATAGAAATACAAGACGGAAAGAGGACAAAACGAAGCCTACCCCGTTCACTAAAGAGGAACTGGAAGCAGCGACGGGTAGTATGAAAGCTAAAAAGGCACCTGGTCCAGACCGAATACCCGTCGAGGTGATTAAAATGGCCGCCAAAACAGCTCCGGACACCTTTATAACAATGTTTAATAGACTTTTACTAGACCAAAGCTTCCCAGCAGACTGGAAGGAGGCAAAAGTAGTGTTGATCTGGACAGGAAAGTATATGTTGAGAGCATCGTCGTACAGACCAATATTTCTATTAAACACGACCGCCAAGCTGTACGAGACCTTAATTAGAAAGATTGGAGAGGGAGATGAATAAAAGGGGTGCTTTTTCACCAGAACAGTACGGATTCCGTAAAGGTAATTCAACCATAATGGCGATCGACAGACTTCTAGAAAGGGTTAGGACATCAACGCGAGCATGGGTGGCTGCGGTGACCTTTGACATAAGAAATGCGTTTAACACGGCTTCATGAACACGTATTATGGACGCCCTAGAAAAAAAAGCCATTTCCACTCATATGGTGAACGTCATAGACAGTTACCTCTCAAATCGAAAGATTCTATTAGGCGTAAACACGAATACGCGCACTACCGCAGTAGTCCCGCAGGGATCCATAATGGGCCCTACGCTGTGGAATATCGTATACGACGAGCTCCTGCAACAGGACATAGTAACAGGCAGCTCAATGCTGGTTTTCGCGGACGACCTGGTCCTGGTGGTAATCGCCGAGGCACCGGACGCGAAGGAATTGGAATACAGAGTGGAAGAATCTGCCAGACAAATTGTAACATGGCTGAGAGAACACGAGCTGCAATTGGCAGGTGACAAAACGGGGGCAATAGTGCTAAGAGGACCTAGGAAAAGAGACTTCCTGAAATTTAACATCGCGGGGACAAAAATTAAGCCGTCCAAGAAGGTAATATATCTGGGAGTCATTATAGACGATAGATTTATTTTTGACCACCACGTCGGGTACATAGTAAAGAAGGCAGAAGATAGGTTAGCCTCCCTGTCGAGACTGATGCCTAACATCGACGGACCAGGGAGTATAAAGCGGAGTATGTTGTACAATGGGCTTGAATCCATAATTCTGTACGTGCCCATCTGGCACGGAGTCACAAGAATAAAAAGATATAAAAATATGTTGGACAGCATCCAAAGAAGAGGACTACTGAGAGTAGCCAGTGGATGCCGCACAATATCAACGTCAGCGATGGGAGTGATAACCGGTGTCCCACCAATAAGCCTCACCATAGAGGAAAACTCCCCACCATGCTGCACCGAGCGGGGAGCGGGATAACCGAGACAAATTGCCGAATGCAAAGAGCAGACACGTTAAACAGGTGGCAGAGAGAATGGGAGAGGGAGACTATTGGCGAATGGACGAGGGCGTTGATAGGAAATGTCGAAAAATGGGTGAAATGAATGAATACTACCTGACATAGTTTTTGTCGGGCCACGGCAGCTTCGGTAGCTATCTGAGAAGAATCGGGAAGAGAGAAAACGGCAGTTGTCCCTATTGCATGGCATCAGATTACCCCGAACATGCGGTGTTTGGGTGCGTAAGATGGGAAAGGGAGAGACGTGCGATCGAGATGGAGATGGGAGTGAGCATGAATGCGAAAGACCTGATTAATCCGTAGAAAATTGGAACAAGATCCACGCGTTCATAAGCCAGGTTATGAAGGACCGACAAATAATGGAAAGGACAATGGCAGCGACATGAACAGGAAGAAGAAAAGATCGTAGAAACACATGGGAAGATACAGACCGACGCGGGCACCGAGGCAAGCTACATTCATGGCGTTTCCGGGGTCCGCGAGAGCGACATGTAGGAGTTTTTAGCCGGTAAGAGTGTCGAGACTGTTACCGTAACACTAGTCACGATGTCGAAGTGAAACAGACGGGTAGAACAACGATATTAAGTCAAAAATTTCAGGTCTTGCGTGACTATTGAAGGAAATCTTGATTCGCCGGCACTTTAGTGTGCTTTGAATTCAGCAAAGCCCTCTCCCGAAGTCATTCCGAGGAAAACTAAAGCACCATAATTAAATAATCAAAAAAGCTTGTCCAATTGACCATTTTCTTCTCATAAAAGCATTTCTTCAATCATTTCACTAATAATAAATATTTCCTGGTGTGGGTGCAGAGTAAGTGAAGCATAATCCCAAACTCGTCATACCGTTCATGTAGTATATTGCATATTGCATTATTTATAGCGTTGCTGTTCTAAAGAGAGTAAGTGCCAAAATGATCTTTCAGAGATGTTGATGAAATTATCAGAAAAATTCCTCTCGAGGTAGAGCCAGTGTCATAATAATTGACGCTTGCTAAGCATTATTAGAATAAATGCAAGTCACTTGTCCCTTTTATAGCAACACGGCGGTAGTACTTACAAGCTATTGATGTACAAATACGTGTTTCTCAAATTTCGGCACTTACTCCCTTTGAAACGGCATATCTGTTTTAGTTTAGCGGCAGAGTTTAGGTTCTGCTAGTTTTATTTTTACGGCCATAACAGTCTCAGTTTTACAATGTCAGTTCACCAAACTTTTCTTGAGGTTGTAACGAATTCCAAGGCATTCGTTGTTAATTATTATTTATTTGCATTATTTGAGGGGTTTATCAGAAGGATACAGTTTTTACGGCGGTGATTAGCAGGTTATCTCCGCCGGCACCGGCTATATAAACAGAGCCAACGGAGAAGCCAGTGAGATGTTCCGAGGAATTGACTCGAGAACCATCTCCCTCCCTGTGAATTGAGCTAGGAGGTCTTCAGGAGGCATGTAGTGAGTGCACTCCGTCCAGTTTACCTAGCCGGCTACAGTAGGTCGATGAAATGAGTCGAACCTAACTATAACCGGACGTCGATAGACTGTCCAGAGTGGAATGAGCTCTGGCCGGCAATCGATTCAGTATAGGGAATCAGTCGGTGCTACGTTGAAGTACTGGCTAGTCCCTTCAGTCACGACCCGGCCTGTATTGAGGGCCGGATTCAGTAACAGCCGCCCCGGCATCGCATTGAGATTCCGGGAGCGGATTCTGTTTCAGGTAGTTCGTCGCCAGAGAGTATTTCTCCCAACTTCCTACCCGGTACGTGTTCCGGGTATTGCAGCAACCGACACGCACCGTGCGACGGCGAGTGGACGACTGGCACTAGCGAGCTGATAACGAGACGTTCAAGAGTGGCCGTAGGTACACGACCAATCGGCATTAGTACGCGCCCCGGCGCGGTTATCTGCGACCAGTCAGACGGCCTGCGAAGAACGATAGCCGGCCCACAGGATACAGTGGTTATCGATATTAATCTGGCAAATACAGACATATGTAAATAGAATATTATTGTAAATAAATATTGTAGATTCTAATTGACTTGTCACGGGTAAAAGGGGGGAAATTACCCATCCCTGGGACATCACCTCTACCTAGCAGAAAATCCCGTTACAAGATTGGCGCCCAACGTGGGGCGCCAATTGGAATTCGTTACAAGGTAAAAACCATTTTTCTGTATTTTTGGCTTAAAACAATATTATATCACTTTTACCTAGTGAAAGCAGTGGCGGTTCGTGCCTTGTAAGCTTAGTCACGTGTAGAATTTACACAGTATAGTCGTACAAGGCCCGGTCAGCTCGATTTTTTTTTTGCATAATCCGGTCAGTTCGATTTTTAGTTTTTGAAAAGCAAGTCAGTTCGGATTTTTTTCTACGGCCCAATTTGAAAAGTTCAAAAAAAGCTCGAATTTTTGGACTGACCGGACTTTTCAAAAGGCAAATTTTTGAGCTGACATGACACTGACAAACCGGATCTTGCAAAAATGAAAAAATTGAGCTAACCGGACCTTGCAAAAAAAAATCGATTTTTCGAGCTTACTATCTGAAAAGCCGCTACTGAGTGAAAGACCGTCAAATAACAGCGACTCTAGTGCTAGTGCCATCTGTTGGTAAATTTAAACACTAAAATGTGCGATGTTGCCCCTAACATCATTCAAGTAAGTATACACAAATTTTGAATTTACCTACTTATTACACTTTAAAGTTGCATTCACCAGTGGCTATCCAAAATCTATTTTTATATTGGATGGATTTGTCAAACAGCTGTCAAGTTGGTAGCCTTTGCAAGCTTTAAAGAGTAATTTTTATATTCTCAGATATTTTACAGTTTTCTCCATCTTGACACGTAGATAACCTGTCTAAGCATATACAGTGTGGAAAGCATTAATGGAATAAAATTCATCATTCAGAGAAAAAACGTTTTTGAAAAAAAAAACTCACACACCTCAACTTCTCACCCCAACCATTGTGGACATATATTTTTGTATTTTCATATTTTCTGAAACCGCGACTGTAAAATCCATTCTTACTGGAATTTCTCAGGAATTATGAAAATATAAAAATACACAGGTAAACAATAAAATTGAGGCTTAAAAAATTACAAATAAAAATTTGAATTTGAGATATGTGAGCTTTTTTCAAAAAAGTTTTTTTCTCTGGATAGCGAATTTTATTCCATAAGTGCGTTCCACACTGTATAACGTCCCTATTTTTGCTAACGTTATGTTCTGGCTATATATAGAGTGTTCTATAA
The DNA here is from genome assembly GCA_910589415.1 of Malachius bipustulatus. NCBI lineage: Eukaryota > Metazoa > Arthropoda > Insecta > Coleoptera > Melyridae > Malachius > Malachius bipustulatus. Next base: position 19,292,211 of record OU342638.1, on the reverse strand, counting down.
CTCGTAATAACCCTGGAACGCCAGCTTTATTTTCCCCTTACAGAAGACCAGGTCAGTTCCTCGTCAGACATATCTGCTAGATCTCCATTTATGCTTTTGCCCGCAGAAGTTATAGCTCGGAGGTAGGCTTTAGTTACCTCCTGGCTATATTGCCAGAGAAAACACTTAATTTTTAGAGGTGGTAGCAGAACTTTGTAATTCATCAGGCAACGATAAAACAGTCGATTTAAGTAAATCATGGTCATTTTACTGGTGCATTCACTCTACATTGGAAATAACTGAAAATAGCAAGGATGCAAGGATACAACAGCGTGGTTATAACGGAAATAAGGGATATAAAGTGGAAATAAATGTTTACTTTTTCTTGCAGCGAGCGCCCCCTCGGTGCTGATATTCTCTTTTGAGTCTCTTGGAGTTAAAGAAGAATTTATAAAAAGAGATGGTGCCGTGGAAGAAAGAGAAAAGTTCAAGATCACTGTTGTTTCCCCATTGCTGGAATTGCTGCTCATCATAATTAATCGACAAATTACATGTAAATAAAACCTCTTTGAGATGTGACTGCACTACTTGATCCAGTTACCATAACGGCGGTAACTGCTCTAGGAAAATCAAGATAATCCAATATCGCAGACATTACAATAACGGAATCATATGGAAAGGATAGTAACGAGTCGGAACCGACAGTATCATCATTGAGGTACGTGATTTGCCAAGAGTAATAATTATTACATTAGGGTTGGTACGTACAAAATAGCGCAAAGGGGATTATACATTCAGTAATGGAGGTTTGATCCTTTATAAGTTATTGGAAGCTTCCAATTCTCCGTAAATCCTGTTGAAATATATCGCTAGCAAAGATTCAGACAACCCGATTTCAATAATTACTCATCCAGCTACCATTTCTCATTCAATGTATCCCCTAATAACTCACGTAACCATAATTTTAATTAATTATTTTCAAGAAGAATTACATGTTTTCCTGGAAACTATACTCTGTAATAATCGAGTAGAAAGTCTATACACAGAATACTACACATCGCTGAAATCTTTCATGCGTTTCCCCGTTTTCTATCATCATCAGTACCTACCTAATGCGACACGACGTAGCTATATGGCGGTAATTAATTAACTTTATTGAAGTAAGCGGAGTTGATTACAAAAAAATTGTCAAGAGTACTTCATGGGAACTATGCGGTATTATTGACCTGAAAAGCGTTACTGAAACTTTGACGCCAGTATGGCTTTCATTAAAATTAACTAACTATACATCAAACGATATCGGTAGTGAAATGGATCGCACCTAGGAAGGATGATAAGGAAATTATTTCCATCGCCCTCATTAAATCAGCCCAAATCGAAAAAGCAAACAGTGCGAGAACATAGGTACGTAAATACCTGAAGGTAAAATTGTTAGGAAAGTAAAACGCAGCCACCCGCCGTTACATCAAGTAAACGATCCCCGTCAGCTCATTAAATATTCATAAAATAGAAGCGCTCTAGCTAGTGGAATTCCAGCGCTTTAGGAAGACCTCGAAGAAACGGCCAAGCTAGACCAGATGTTCAGGGTATTATAAAAGACGCTCTCGACCCGCGTGATGAAGGGAAGAGCTGACCTAGAAACAGACCGCCGGGTGGAAGATTTTTGTGGAATCATGAATCAAACAATAACTCCATGCAAAGACAATAGTAAGTCACTAGGTATTACACACACGGTAATGAAACTTTAATCAAACCATAGGGCGAATTAATAAACTGCAATAGCCAAAAATCCACCATGGTCCCGAAATAGCAAGTAGGTGAAAATGCGAAATGAAAGTTAAGCCGGTGTAATTATAATAGCTAGGCACAATGGAAAGGTACAGAACGCGTTGACCGATTTGAAAGAAAATTTAGGTAGTTCAGGTTTAGGACAATTCAGTAAGATAGCCGCGAGGTCAACTCGCCAAGTCTTAAGATAAGGGAAATATGATAAGGAATAAAACACAAAAATATCATGGTATAAGGCAGTGCCTATAAGTTGCATTGTTGCGTGGTGTTTAGAAAGTGGACCACCGCTTCTATAAAAGCAGACGTCTTACCGCAACTCCAGGCAGATGAGATCAGCTTTCGAGCAGGTCAAGTCTGACTTCCTAACCCTTCGGACGTAAACCCGGGAGATGGCATCTAAGCGAACTCTCGGTCGCCCAATTCAAACCTTCGGACGTAAACCCGGGAGATGGCATCTAAGCGAACTCTCGGTCGCCCAATCCTTATCCAAACTTTATAATTCAGCTAGCGACGATGCTATAAGTGGACTCCGGTCCAACCTTCCGTTATCTGCTTTAGAAAATTCCCGAGGAAATCCAATAAATCTGCATCTTGAACTCAATATTCGCAGTTGGCAAATTCTCTTCGAACCAATTCACTAGTAGATGGTAAAGCGCCTATTCTGAAGGAATTTCCTTCACAAATTAGGGAAAATCCATTGAGAAAGTAGTCAGGGAAGATCTATCTTTAAAACAAAATCCTTCGCCCAATTCGGTATCGCCCCGATATTTAACCCGACTCCGACCAACAGGACGACTCCGTTAGATATACAGGGTGATTCTCCCGGTGGAAAATACACGATAATTTCGTACGAGGAATTGAGTAGCTAAACAGACATTCCCGCCATATACCGGGTAGTCTGTAACCAACATGGTTGTAATCTTTAATTAATTCAAGCTGTTGCTTGAAATGAAATCAAAGAAAATAGAAAAAAGAAATTAGGTAAAGAAAAACGTTGAATAGGCAAACAAGACAGACATTCCCGCCATATCCCGGGTAGTCTGTAACCAACATGGTTGTATTCTTTAATTAATTCAAGCAGTTGCTTGAAATTAAATCAAAGGAACCAGAAAAAGGAAATTAGGCAAGGAAAATCGTCGAATATGAAATCAGACAGACATTCCCGCAATATACCGGGTAGTCTGTAAACGAAACAAAAGCAAAACGAAATAATAAGAAAGCACAGGTGTGCAAAAGAGTGGAATCCGAAATGGATTAGAGTTTGAAAAATGCATGAAAGGGATCTCTCTTCGCTTTCCATTTTTTTGTACTCTCTATGCAAAATCGCAGCCCATCTCGCCCTTCACCATTTTACGCCCTTGCAAACGAATTCTCTCGCTCATCAGACGCTTTTAGACATCCGACAGGAAGCCAACAGTTAACAACAAGTCTTAGTAAATTTCCCCGCTTTTCTGTGGGAAATCCCAATCAACCGAGATACCATGAGTCATAGTAGGTTCTTTTGCGCATCCGTTTCGGCCATACTAATCCTGGCATACCTCAATCAAAGAGCAGGGGTGACTACGGTAAAAACTACGGTAAACACAACGAGGAAAACACAGCGGTCCTATTAGGAGAAATTCGGAAAACTAGACGATCACACAGTGGCTTTTCGCCACAGACCATGAGGCCCGGGTCGCAAATGTTACAGTAGATAAGAATTGGTCATGAGGGAGTAACTCCAGATTTTCCGACTATAAACTTTATTAGGACTTGTTTATTTACGAACAGAAATTGCATGGTTGATTTATTGGTGCTGGCTATTAGTCGGACTCCTTCGTTCTAAATGTGGCCGTTGACGGCGTGGCGGTCGCAATACCAATTGCTGAAACATGCAGCATGCATTCTTGCTACTTGTTAAAGGAAAGAATAATTAATGACTGTCTTTGTAGGTAAATTTTATGAAATTCTGTAAAGAATAATTACGACTGTACAATTTCAGATCATTTTGTTGGTAGTTGACTGTATAAAAGGGACAGCGAGGACCTCACGTAAGGTAAAAACATCTCCAGGAAAGTGGGATGAGAAACTGTTGCGTAGTAAATTTTTTAGTCGATTTCCTTCCTTAAAACAACATTACTGATCTTGCGAGATATACCTGCAGTTTCTAAAAAAAATTCTGAACAATTTGGTATAGGTTTCAATAAAATCCTTCGATTAGCCAATTAACTATCAAAACAAGCAGACTTGTACCACGTAACCTCCCTAAAACAGAGAATTTGATAAGTTGAAATTTGACAAGTGAAGTCGTGAAGTTCATAGCAGCCAGAACTACAGCCCCCCCCCCCCTCCCACACACACAGAAATTTCGTCCTCGGAGTCAGTGTGACCACTGTGATATTCGAGTGTCCAGCACTCGCACGAACGCGCTATGCGGTCCTGGGACCAATCAGTCCCGGGAGCCATCTGGCGGAAAAAACCTTGGTTAGCGGGCTGCTAAACCTTGTCAAAGGAACGGAGCTCTTCTAACCAAGGAAAATCTGAATGTGAGAAATACAATAAGCCCGCTGGCTTCAGTGTTTGGGACCACATATCTCACATTTAGTTAAAATACCAATACCAACCAGTGTGACCACATTGGGCCATTTATCGTAATTTGGGCGACTTTTACAACTGTTTTACGACCAATTTTAGCAAAAGTCGCAAGTCGCAAATTGGGGATTTAGAAGTAGCATGACAAAAAATGTGACACAGCAATTGTTGTGTATTGCTTGCTGCCATGGATTGGAAGGATTGCGTGAAACGTGAAATCAAATCAATCACACTAAAAATTTAGTTTCAGCGTGTTTCGGGCTGCTTGGCAGTTGGCACTTTTAGCATTTGCGGCACTCTTGGCTTGGCAATTGGCATTGACGTTTGGCGGACTGGTTACTGAAGAGAGCACTGAGGTCAGGATTAGACAGAGACAGAGTTTTTCATTTAACCACCCAACCCTAATTAAAAAAAAACAACACCCAAGTTGTAAACATAAAAGTTCATTCATCACAATTTTGCATTTTGTTTAATTTGTATTCAAATTTTCGCGGGCTTGACATATTCGAACCTGCTGACCTACTATGTTGCGAGACCAAGAAAAGTCACCTGCCAAGAGGAGAGGGAAAAGAAAGAAATACTGACATTTGTCAGAAATCAAAAAGATTTGGCGACATTGGGCGATTTTTTGCTGTTGGATTGGCGATTCCAGTGTAGGAAATCTGGCCACATTACTCGGAGTCCACTTTTGATTGAGAACTGGCAGCAGGCAGTCAGCTATTTTTGTTTGAGCCCTTATTGTTATCTACAATAACATCCTCCTGGTGATGGTGATAGTGAGGGTGAACCAACTGAGAGTTCAGTGAAGGATCAAAGGCGAAAATGTCTGTAAGATAATAACCAGGCAAAAAAGAGAATGAAAGATCGGATAAATCTGTCGTAACAAAAGTGTATGAGATGAAGTGAAGACGTACTGCAAGGTGATGCTGCTAAGAAGAGGCGTTAGTCAGTAGGAGTCTGAAGGTTCCTATTATAGGGTGATGGTGGATGTGGTGGTAGTAACACACGGATTAACTCCGCCTACTGCAATCCTCCTCGTTTCTTATATCTTCCTATTAACACACGCGACGTTCAAGGAATATTCTCGGCAACGAGAGGAAAAGTTCGAGAACTAACTACCACAACTAATCTGTCAGAGCGTCTGGACGTGGATACTGTAAAAATGTTTCAGGAATAGAAGATTCAGAATTCCTAGAAGCCTTGGAGCTAGTTGGTTCTCGAAGACGTTCTAGAACAACATCAGGGGTGTATATAAGCGGAGTTAGGAGCGGTGGGGGTCAGTTTAGTAAAGAGTGCGAAAGGATCAACAGGCGATAAGGCAAGCCATAATAAGCGATATAATAAGGCCATACTATTGTTATACCGTGACAGTGTATGATTTATGGAAGCAGGTAAACAGTATGACTATGTATGACGTATCGCAGCGTCCGTAGTTCTACACGGCCTTCTCGCTACGCCTCGGCGCAGATAGAACGGGGAACCACCTAGACTATGAGTATAATCAGGCATATTACGCTCTGTAAAATATTCTCTGAATGTTTTTCGTCTTCTACAAAAAAATCTTAAGTCCTTCGAGTAAGCTTCTCTATTTTCAAGTTATAGTTCCAATAATATACTGGGACATCTCTCTTTTTGCAACTCTTGCCCAAATGAGACTTAACTTATCGGTCTAATTTTTTCTTAGGGTTTTACTTGTTTGAAACAAGTTGGATATTTTGTGTTACTAAGAAGTGAACAGGAAGAAGACCGTAACGTGGTGATAAAATATTCCTTATCGAGTAAAACGCCACCGTTATAATGGAAGGTTTAGATATTCCATTAAACCGTAAAAATCCTTACAGAGTTGTTAAACGACTGGGTAATAGATGAACGGCGATGACATTATCGTTGCAGGTGTAATTTTTAGCTGGACGATTATTTTATAATCTCGGCTAGTCTCTACTGTTTCGTGCACTAATTCACCTATTTCCAGCAGAGTGTATAGGCATTCGGGTAAAGCGTCATTAAAAACCCATTATCGCCTGCATTAATGCATCACCGGTTAGATAAATTTCATACTCGACTCGTGTGTTTAGTTTAGTCTCGTACCCTTCGCTCATATCATCACACCTAGCCAGGTCGGGTAATTAATTTACAAAATCGTTTTGTCTCTAATGGCTTCATTCATCTAATTATCGCTAGATCTGCTTCGAACTGGGGTTATTATGTCACATGATCAACTACGAGTATAATAATTAGGTTAGTAAATTCGATTTAATAGGTCTTCCTTTCAAGAATACATACCATAGTACCATTTGGTGTACCTACCACAAGCCTCGACTTAGAGTCTTATCCTCTTGCTTTCTACGTCGATAGCAATTCTAAATCTGGATTCAACGATGCATCCATTACAAGCGAAGAGCCAAAACTCACGACAAAGTGGAAGCTTTAGAGATAGAGGTAAATTTGAATGACGTGATGAGTTGATGATTAGTACCCGCTGTCCTCATTGAATCAGGATAAGTCAGATCTAAACACGTGGAATCCTCCACCACGTCTGCTCCTCTTAAGCCTACCTGGGTTATTGAAGCCCCTCACATTCCAGGTGAAAAGTTTGACAGTGTTGAACTGAGCTGCCCCAGTAGCACATTTTCCACGAAGGCCCCGGTGGCTTGAACCTCCGTGGCCTACTTGAAGCCTATTTTACACATGTAGTCCTGGAGCTGTAGCGTCGATTGCTAGTCGGGTCGTGCAGCGTGATGTTTTCCAGTCTCCGCATTACCACATGTTTGGTTTTTCTGAGTCTACAATTATCACGGTGAGGCCCCTCTTCCTTACTGATCAATCAGTAGTGATGATTGCCTGTAGCTGTTTGATTCCAAGCCTTTCATGAAAGTTTCTTCAGCCTCAGGTCAATAATAACATGACTGACGACCTTGCTTTTAAACTGTATTAAAAACAGGATTGCCACTTCCGCCGGATTTTTCTCGAGGTCCTTCTTTTACTTCTTCGCCTCCACCGCCGTTGTGGTCTTCGTAGGTAATTTTGGACAGGGAGCCCTTATAAGGTGCCATCAGCCGAAGTAAGCTGAGCCTGGGTTTTTTAACGAGATGTTACTCCTTGATCCCTCCTCCTTCCTTTCCCCTTGCGTGGTAATACTCTAGGCTTGAGACTGGTATAGCGGATTTTTCTGAGATAAAGAACCCTCAACGACTTCTCGAGGAATGACGCTGATCCGGTAGTTCTACTTTTTTTTTATTCAGAAAATCTGCGAATTCAGAAAAGCTTGACTCTTGAAGTTTCAAAAGCAAACGACTCCGGGGGGCGCATTCCCATTGTCACGAGTTTTTGGGAATGATTTTCCTCGTTCTCATTTGTGACATTTTGCTTATTACTCTTTCTAATTCACCTGAGCGACTCGACTTTAATGCGTGACATTGTGTCAGCTAGAACATTTTCCGTTATCATTTTTTTTATTGTGAACCATAATAAAATTTAACTGACATCACTAGTAAATGTCAATTCTAATTGATTTTGTGGCCCTGCTATCAGAGACCAAAGCGTTATTATTAGGACTATAATAGTATAATTATTATTATATGAAGAAAAATTTTAGCCCGTGAATTATGAGCATACGTTATTACTCATATAAAATTACTACCACATACTAAACCAAAGCCAGATTATGTTGTAAATTGTACGTGTAATTCGCAAAATATGCGCCTCATAATCGCTCTGGAGGCGCTTAATCTAGAAGAGATTAGGCCCTATGCTGTATTTTCTACATTGTAACATATACGTAGGTATAGCAGCGGGCTGCTTGGCTTGCGAGTAGCAACTTTAATGAAACAACGATGTTGCAATATTTATACCTCTGGGAAGGAAACGGCGCACGAATGATATTATTAGCGGGAGTTTTTCTTCGTTAGGTAGTGAGTTTTTCACTTTTTCCCTCTAAAATTCACGCTTCGGGAAATCTAATTTTCTTTTATATCGATTTTGTTCTGTTTTCCATTTATGGTCTGAAATATGAAGCAAAAATTTAATGTAGAGTTAATTTTTTTTTTGTATTCTGACCTCCCTTTTGATGGTTTCCACTGATTTCCCTGGCATGTCTGTCTGTCGTTAAATATTTCTCTCCTCTCGGTTGCATAAAGGTCTACGGAATACATAACGGGGTCTTTATTGGTGAACTCCACTCATGATATTTTCCATTAAAGTCACCGGTTGTTATAATTTTCCCATCTTTCAAACCTTTAGCACTTAGTAAGTGCCATTTAAACGCAATTTTAGACTTACTGGGACCTTCAATGCATTATACATGAGTTGCAGTTTTTTCTGATTCATTAGAGTATAAACGCTGTTATTTCGCTTCATATGAAATTTTTTTATGTCTTTACATGTAAAGCTTACAAAACAGTAATCATTTTTTTCTTTATTTGTTAACAAAGTTTCATTAACAACTAATATCGTTATAACAATGATTCAGCGACAAGCGGCGTTCTCGAGCCGGATCTCCCCCTTCAAACAACCAACTTTGGAGGATAGGAAAGACTGCCCCTGTAATTAGGGACGAAGACCGTGGGGTTCCATACACCTCATGGATCAGCAATTCCGAGGACTCAATGCATCTTTTGTGGGAGAATGTGCTCTTGTACACTTACTACGGATGCTTCCAGTCTAGTCGTCGAGAATTTGACATTTTATTTCGTAGATTTTCTTTTAAATTTGTAACGAAATCCGAGGCTTTCGTTGATAATTATTATTTATTTCATTCTTAGAGGGGTTTATATGGAGTGATACAGTTTTTACGACAGCGATTAGCAGGTTATCTCCACCAGCACCGGCTATATAAAGAGCACCAGCTGAAGACTGGACAGAGTGCATCGTGAGGAATTGACTTGCGAACAACTCTCTCTCCTGGGTGAACTGAGCCTGGAGATCAGCTGGGGCATGTAGTGAGTGCCCCATATAATATACACAGCCGGATACAGTAGGTCGATGAACTGAGTTGACCGAACCGTAGCCCGGCATCGGAAGCGCGACCAGAGTGAAGTGAGCTCTGGCCGACGACCGATCAGTATAATAGGTAATCAACCGGTGCTGTATTGAGGTACCGGCTGATCCCTTCAGTCCCTACCCGGCCTGTATTGAGGGCCGGATCCAGTAACAGCCGTCCCAAGGTCGTATTGAGGCATCGGGAGCGGCTTTTGTCTCAGAGAGCGCCTGCCGACGAAGGTCATCACCCGGACGGCCCCGAGACGCGTATCATGCATACGGTCGGGGACAGCACAAACCGTGCGACAGCGGCGGCATTACTGATGGTGAGCGGCTTGCAGCGAGGACACCAGCAGCAGCAGTACCGGAAAGGCCAATGGTAAACGAGGCCGCTTTCGACGCGTTTATCTGAAGCCAATCCGGTCACTCCCCAGAACGAGGGCCGCCCCCTTTCTATCACTCAGAGGACGGAGCAACCCTAAGATCAGTTGTATGGATAATAGTACTAGATCGATTTATTGTAAATATACTTCTTTTGTAAATAAACCATAAAAATTTTAATCGACTAGTCACGGGTACAAAGGGGCAATCGTCCACTCCTGGGAACTCACCTCTACCCACAGAAAAATCTCGTTACAAGATTGGCGCCCAACGTGTAAATTTAAATTATTCAGTCACAGCACCACAGTACAGTACAGTCACAGGATCAGAAGGAGACAGTAACAGTATCTAGCGGGATGAGTGACAAGATTGACGCCGAATATTCAAGACTTCAGCCCCAGTAACGCAATACAGCACAAGACAGAGTAAAAACACGAACAGAACCGAACAGGAACAGAACCAGGACACAAGATGACCGACAGAACCAAGCAAAACAGAATCGCCGTATTGGAAGCCGAGATAGCACGAATGAAACTGACTCTCCAATCAGCAAGAAGACAGGCAGCGGCACCAGAAACCACCAGCCAGGCACAGCAGCCGTCACAAGCGCAGATGATCGACCGCGCCCTCGAATGGGTCGATCAACGAGTCGATCAGGGAATACGTCACGGATATACGGACCCTCCACTCATCCACAGGAATCATCCACTCCTGGGAACTCACCTCTACCCACAGAAAAATCCCGTTACAAATTGGTCTCAAAAGCCTCTCGTGCTCTCGTGGCTTTTTGGCCGTAGAGTCATACCGGTTCATTGGATAACCGCCGCACGTTGCATGTTCCTTTCTTCTCTGTTATTCTCATTGCCCTTCATGACCTCAACGTCTTCATGTTTAGAAGATCTTCTAGTTTCTTCTCACTAGACTCTAGTTTATGTGTTTATGCTGGGGAGTCGTCTCTGGCCAAAGCATTTAACGCATTTTCAAGATTCATAAACTATACAGGCTATTTTCTGCGTATCTCTACACTTTCCAAGCCATGTAATCGTCCTCGTCCATTGAACGATTTTTAGATTGTGAAATGAAATAAGGTAAAATAATGAAATGGATAGGTCAGTTGACTACATGTATCGGGACTCCTTAACCAGCTCAGCGGCAGAACGTTGCTTCGAGGAGTAATGGTGCTAGCAGCTGGTTACAACCTCGACATCAATTCTTATATTCTTTCGGTCAGATTAGCATCCCATAAAACACCCTGTATATAGATCGGTAATAACTTATATGTTATCCATATCTAATCCCCCTGTGTTTCCTCTGCTCATATAGCCGCGCCACAGGAATTTGCATTCGAGGATCGCGGTGTCCATATAATGGCTTCATCTAATATTTATTTATATGCCGCTAATCTGTTGGCGAACACCAATTAGTGTGGGGATATAAATCGAGTGAGGGGATAGAGGAGATGAGTCGCAGGTGGGAGATAATCGACGTAATTGCTGATAAATAAAGTCCCCTCGGCCTGTCGACACTGCCCGGCGGGATTTATGGTCGTACCGTTTTTGTCAGCAACTTTGCATTTTGTAGTCACGACATTCGACTTTAGAAGTTTGTTTTTAGGTATTTCATGATTTCATTTATTCCTCGAAACTATGAAAATATAAAACATTATGAATATTTAAATATAATAACAAGACAAGCAGAAGTGTTAAGTTCATCAAGGAAACAATAAATGAAAACTATAGGGTATGTAAGACTGTTCTTACCACATTTTTATTAACTCAATTTTATCTGTCCGTCTGTCTGCTTGGGCAAATCGACTTGAATTTAACTTCCATAAGAGCTAAAGACTCTTATAAACTTATAGACTAAACTGGATAACAATGCACCACTAACTAGCTGTCTTGTCTGTTCGGCCAAAATTATGAAATATCCTCAGCGTCAATGAGAGAACTCGTGGTCGAAGTTAGCTACAGCGGGGGGATTTCGCCCCACCGTAAATAATCATTGAATATATTTCACACACGTACAAAATTAAAAATCACAATTAATTCCCTCAGTTTATCCCCTCACAATCGGATTTTGGGAGAGGGTTTTGCTCAATTCAAAACCCATTAAGATGCCGGCGAATCAAGATTTCCTTCAATTATCACGTAAGACATGGATTTTTGACTTTCGATTTGATTTTGTCTTCGATCGGCTCAGTTGTTACTCATTCTCAATAAATTTAAAACACATTTTCCGCGATATCTAGCCACTACATGCGAAACTTTACTAATTAGAATCGAAACTGATCAAACGAGCTAACTGATTTTTTCTCATGGATTTTCCTATTGTCTGTTTCTGGCAGATCGTTCGTTGCGTCGCGATTTAATTTTCCAGCTTCATTGCCAATTTTAAAATCGAGCCGAGTTAGTTCAGCGTTGTAAGAGAATCGTGTTAAGCAACAAGGCCAATATAAAAAATAACCCCAGTTGTTGAAATTCAACAACAGTTCGCCTGTTTATTAATTATTCATGAATGAATGAATCGAAACATTTCAAAGTCAATTAATAAAATTACAGCGGATTTAAGCAAATTTTTCATCGATTCGTTTCAGATTATATCAGACTTTAATGGCGCAAGGGAAATCAATCTCAGTCGCAGTCCGTGGATTCTTTCTCTCGCTCGAGGGGAGGCGGAGAGCGTGGGGCAGAATGAGATGGGTGTCTTTCTCGGGGATGCCCGCTCCAATTAAATCAAAGATCAGCTCCGGCACCTCTTTGCATTTAGTTAATTATCTCTGGAAAAATAAACACCCTCCTGAAAAATAAAACGCTATTTACAGTTTCAATTAATGCTGAAAATATGCTTCAGTGAGAAAAGAATCCGGCTCGACGAACCCACCGCAAATTTTTAATTCCAGTATTTTTAATCATTCGTCGATTAATTAAATTTTAATTGGAATTCTAAAACGTTTCCCGCCGCCGCGTTTTTACAAAAGGGTAGACAAATTGGGTGTTTAGAAGCGGATTCTGTAAGTTGCCGGATAGCAGATGAACTCGATTGGTTCTTGCAAGAGGTATGTCTTGTACAGGTTTCTTCATGTCGAGTATTAAATTCCGAATTGAATTGAAACGAAGCGCATAAATGCGAGTACAGAAGATATGTAGGTAGTTGTTGAAAATTGGAAATTTTCGCCGGGAAATATTTTCATGGAAACGTAACAGCTTATTCCCGGACTTACTGCTTCCGGGTATGCTTTTGTCAGATACATACGTTCAACACGTGATATAATTATATTTCTTGGATATATAGTATGCAGTTACAGTTTTATCCTATCACAGAAAATGAAAAGCAAAAATAAGAATGTTAGGTTCTCTTTACGTCACAACCACAGAAGGTCTGATGAAGACAAAGACATCGCTGTTTTGCTGTAATTATCAGTCTGCCAAATCAACTTTCAACACACACCAGGGGAGAAGTGCAACGATAGAGGAAACTAACGACCTACACTTTATACGGAGTGTCCCGTTATAGAATAGGTAGTAAATTACCATTAACAAAAAAGGAAGTAATATGATTAAATTGAGAACAACAGTTTGTCTCTTGCTTCTCACAAGTAACTTTGCACTACCCTGCCTCCCTCCAGACCTCGCAATCGGGGCAATAAGTAAAATGCTTACTTCGCAGCGGTAGGTAATTTGATGGCGCGGGAATTACTGGGTATCAGGTACTTCGGGAAATTGCTATTATGGGTGGTCCTTTAATCAGAATGGGGTAGTGCGCGGAGAATAAGGTGCACCCCATTTCCGAAAGTAAGACAGTAACTAAGGGAACCCAGCGAGTTTGCTTTAGTAAGTCAAAAATTCTAGGTCTTACGTGAGAATTGAAGGGAATCTTCACTCACCGGCATCTCAGTGTGCTTTGAATTCAGCAAGGCTCTCTCCCGAAGTCCGATTGCGAGGGAAACTAAAGCGTGTCTTTTAAACAAACAATATCTCCTGTATCGCCAGAACATAACGTCAGTGGAAATAGGGACGTTATAAATGACGCCTGAGCAGGGCCTTTGTGTTTTTAGTTACTGCTGTGGGGCCAAAAGATTGTAACAGGATCGTTATACCATATAGTCGTAATTTAATCATCAGAAGCATCATGGCTTGAATGGCGTTATGCGATCTAGCGACTGAAATCACTAAATAGTTTCATATTATCTCCCACAGTCCGCTGAGAGAAAGCTATGTGAAGATCGAGAACTCTCTATCGAGCGGTTTCAAAACAAAAAAAGGAGTCCGGCAGGGCTGCGTACCCTCGCCCATCCTTTTCAACATCTACTGTGAATGGATCATGCGCAAAGCCACGGAGGATATGAGTGGTGGCATATAAGTGGGAAGAACATTGATCTCGAACCTGATGACATGACGATGATGACACACACCACGATAATGGCCAGCACAGAACGAATATATCCATTCTGAAAGAACTAAACATCCAATCCAGCAGAAAAATTTTACCAACAACTCGAAAGACATGTCCTAAAATTTTTCGTCTATGTAATAAGAAGATGAGGAAAGGGTAATGATTAGAGAACGAATTATAGGCACAAAGAAAAAATTCAAAATAGGCGCCTTTATAGGCACATTTTTTGGGATAAAAGACTTAAACTTGAACCAAATAGGCAATAAAATAGGCAAATTTTACTACCAAATTTTCACTACAGAGAAAAAATGAGTAACAAAAATTTACGTTTATATGTGCCTTAAAAATTCCTACCGATTTCCAAAAATTTACAGCAATTTTCCTAAGATTTTGTTTTACATCAAGCACGTTGTTTGATGAATAAAACAATTACAAAATATTGAAATGGATCGCACCTAGGTAGGATGATAAGTAAATTATTTCCATCTCCCTCGTGAAATCAACCCAAACCGAAAAAGCAAACAGTGCAAGAATAGGTACGTAATTATCTAAAGGTAAAATTGTTAGGAAATTAAAACGCAGTCACGTGCTATCGAGGCAAAGAAAATTATTTAATAGGTAATCAGACAGACACTTCCGCCATATCCCGGGTAGTCTGTAATCAACATGGTTATATTCTTTAATTAATTCAAGCTGTTGCTTGAAATGAAATCAAAGAAATGAAACAAAAGCAAAACGAAGTAATAAGAAAGCACAGGTGTGCAAAAGAGTGGAATCCGAAATGGATTGGAGTTTGAAAAATGCATGAAAGGGATCCAACATTCGCTTTCCATTGTTTTATACTCTCTATGCAAAATCACAGCCCCTCTCGCCCTTCACCATTTTACGCTTCTGCAAACGAATTCTCTCGCTCATCATTCGCTTTTAGACATCTGATAGGAAGTCCACCGTTAACAACAAGTCTCAGTAAATTTCCCCGCTTTTCCGAAAGAAATCCCAATCAACCGAGATACAATGAGTCACAATAGGTTCTTTTGCGCATCCGTTTCGGCCATAGTAATCCTGGCATACCTTAATCAACGAGCAGGGTAACTACGTGAACACAACGGTAAACACAACGAAAGAAATCACAGCGGTCCTATTAGGGAGAAATTCGAGAAACTAGACGATCACAGTGGCTTTTGCGAAAGAGTAACGGGCCCGGGGTGGTTCCGTTACAATATTACACTTAGCATTTTGCTAAAAAGCTCGGACCACAGGTGTCCGGGTCAGTTATTATTTCTACAAGGGGTTATAGCTATTGACTTAGGACCTATAATAAATTATCTCAAGTGGGGTAGTAAAATTTTCAAATATTCTTTCAAAGTTAATAATAATTATTATTAGCATGAAATGTATTTTGAGGTGGAGAAATTAAAATTTATTTGAATAGGCAAGAATAGGCATTTTGCCTATAATCCGTTCTCTAGTAATGATCCAAGGCAAAGTTAAAGGTAAGGCGAGGAAGGTTCCCAAATCGATTCACTCGCCAAATAAAATTACCAACAGGCCTGGGCCTACAATGTCTGGGCCGGATCATGACCAACTCAGAGGACCGTGATCTCTGACGGACCATCTCTGCAGCATCCTGATGAAAGTCATGCCGATCGGACGCGAGCTACGACACAGAAGAAGAAGTGAAAGAAATAGCAATAATTCCGAAAACTTGGTGACAATGCGAATGCGCACCCTGGAATCATGGAGCTTTTGAAGCCTCAAGACAGGGACAAAAAGACTCAAGCATGAATGAAAAAGAGGATAACTACCCGATCAGCGTCGTTCCTCGAGAAGTAGTTGAGGGTCTCTATTCATCAGAAAGGTTTGCGATAAATTCCAATGGTGATCAGAAGCGGATAAGTAAAATGAAAGAATGTGTGCATGTGAAATTAAATAAATGTGTAAGAAATGAACGTAACTGTTGAATCAGGACACATTTATAATGTGATTGGGTACCGCAAGCTAAGGAATAAAAAGAGACAAGTAACGAATAAACATATTTGTCTTCGGGGAAAAGAGTGACGTCTAAATTTAAATAAGCCCTGATTTGTATTCACTAAGCTCGAGGAAAACATGAAAACATTATCAAAACTTTTAATTCACCAACTCCATTTCCATCCGGTATTCGAAATTAAGAGATACCGCTGAATTCTAATTACGCACAGGTACAGGTGCAAAGTTCTACGATAAGTTTAACGGCCCACCCCGTCGTGTTCTTGTGTTCTTTTTAAAGCATTTTCTCAATTAATACTTAAAAACGTCCACAACGGGGACATTGAGCTGACTTTGAAGAGCCCTTCTAACCCTCGAGATACTCGCAGCGTCCTCACGGTTTTGTCCCCTTTGTAATATCGGATGCTCAGTGAATTAACAGATAGAGCACGGAGGCGGCGCTGAAAACAACCCGGCCTATGAAAAAAAATTACCTCGAGCACGTTTACGTGCATTCAATCCGCTCCCGGTTGTAGCAGAATCGACGAAGCGTATTAAATGACGTGTATTCGAAGCTATTAAGCCTAACTGGATGATGAGAGGAGTGCGGAAGTGAGTCCTGTCGCGGTCCTTATCTCTTGTACTCGATAAACGGAACTGAGGCACGTGTCTACATTACTGGAATGGCGGTCACATCGATGATATCTAGCTAGAACCAAAACGTTGTCTTTGTCATCAAAAACTTTGTCTTAGATCTCTTCACAAGGATTTTACTTTGGTAACTCTGAAGTGCATCTTAAGAGTAGGTAGACGATTGAATAAACGATTGCAATGCTGATAAGACAGCATGCCTAAGCTATATCAGATTTTTTTAATGATAAGATGTGGTGCTTATCGGCATCTAAGTGTGAGTGTTTCCGGCTTCGAAGCTGACCAACAATCAGTCTATCACAAACTGATGACAGCATCGGAGAGACCGACCGTTGTGAGGATGAAAATTATTAATGAACCTTTGATCAATCTGAGAAGATTTGGTTGTACAGGTATGAATTATTCTCGTCACGATCCGACATTCGATTAGATTTTCTGAGCTAGCTGAGTTTTTTTCATCGTTATAAATGTACACAACAGCAGTGCAAATAAAATTGCAGCTCAGATAAAACTCCCGCAATCAGTCACCTTGTTTGCTCGAGATGGTTACACAATGGTGAGGAAAATAAAAATGAACAAACTTGCAGAGATTCGCGTTGAATATTCCACTTCGTAATGACTGAGCATTACAGGAATCTTATTCTCCAGCCAGTGAGCTGGCTTAAAAGCAAACAGCCAGTCCCGTAACAAATAATTGAATCCCTAATGGTCTTAACAACAAAATTTTCTTTGAGACGAATAAAAATTCACAATGACTTGTGTAAGAGTAGTTTCCCGGCGTTGTACTCCAGAATCGTTAGCGTCTCCGAGTTTGCTGCAAAACAAATGAGTCCCGGGCAGCTCATTTCTCGCGCTACCAAGCCTGCGGTTGAATTTGCACGAAACGTGGAGCGCAAAAAATTTGAATATCAGAGGTCCTTTGAGGATCGTTACCGTTGAAAATACAAATCGCTGAAGTTTTTCCGCGCGGCGAATGAAGCGTTTGAATATTTTAACACGAAAGCGGTATAATTCCAAAAAGAAAAACGTATTGATGTTTATTATAATGGACAATCTAAATCTGCAACAGCGGTAAAAACATGACAATTCGGTCCTGTCGGGTGTCCCTATTAGAATCAATTTCGCAATAACTCATCCAAGGTATCAAATTTAATAAACGGTTTGTAATGTAAGCATAGTGATAGAATTACAATGGATCGACGATCGAGGCATCAATCAGTTTCATCGGGAATTTGTCTGAGGGTGAGTTTTCTTAGCGTCATTAATATTATAGAGCTCCCTCTTGTTCTGGATCTTAGCAACTTATCAGATTGTTACATCGAGTAATCCTTGAATGATATTCTTATAAAGTCGCAAGGAGGCTGTCCATCAACGTTTCATTAATCTTCTTCTGCTTTTTCTCTTCTGGCTTTCATCGATTTCAAGCTTTTATACATCAAGTAGGCTCGAAGCAATTACAATTTATGATCTTTACCACTTGATTCCGTTATTCGATTTATTTTTTCGAAGCCATCCACATTATTATTAATAATTGTTATTGATTTTTTACAATAGTAAATGGGCACAATGATGCGCAGTGGCGGTTTTTGGTTTGAAGTGCCACTTCACGTAGTTCTGAATAATTATTTTTAATAATTTACAGTCAGGTTTGACCAGGTCCGATTAACTTTTTTTTGCTGCAAGGTACGGTTCGAGTAGGTCCGCAAATTTCATCTTTTTTTTTGCAATGTTCGATCAGCTCGAAATTTTTTGCGACATCCGGTGGTTTGGCCAGATTGATAAATCTTTTTGCAATAAGTTACAGTTTGACAAGGTCCGGTCAGCTCTATTTTATCTGCAATGTATGGTTTGAGAAGTCCGGTTTGACAAGGCTTGAATTTTTGATCTAACCGGACTTCGCAAAAATTGAATTCTCGAGCTGACCGAACTTGGCAAAAAAAAACTTCGAACTGACCGGACTTAAAAAAAATCTTCAAGTTGACCGGACTTTGCAAAAAAAAACTCCGAGCTAACCGGACTTGGAAAAATTCGAATTTTCGAGCTGACCGGACTTCGCAAAAATTTAATTCTCGAGCTGACCGAACTTTGCAAAAAAAAACTTCGAACTGACCGGACTTAAAAAAAATCTTCAAGTTGACCGGACTTTGCAAAAAAAAAAAAAACTCCGAGCTAACCGGACTTGGAAAAATTCGAATTTTCGAGCTGACCGGACTTCACAAAAATTGAATTCTCGAGCTGACCGAACTTTGCAAAAAAAAAACTTCGAACTGACCGGATTTAAAAATAAAATCTTCAAGTTGACCGGACTTTGCAAAAAAAAAAAACCTCCGAGCTAACCGGACTTGGAAAAATTCGAATTTTCCAGCTGACCGGACTTCGCAAAAATTGAATTCTCGAACTGACCGAACTTTGAAAAAAAAAACTTCGAACTGACCGGACTTAAAAAAAAATCTTCAAGTTGACCGGACTTTGCAAAAAAAAACTCCGAGCTAACCGGACTTGGAAAAATTCTTCGAACTGACCGGACTTAAAAAAAAATCTTCAAGTTGACCGGACTTTGCAAAAAAAAAAAAAACTCCGAGCTAACCGGACTTGGAAAAATTCGAATTTTCGAGCTGACCGGACTTCCCAAAAATTGAATTCTCGAGCTGACCGAACTTTGCAGAAAAAAAACTTCGAACTGACCGGATTTAAAAAAAAAATCTTCAAGTTGACCGGACTTTGCAAAAAAAAACCTCCGAGCTAACCGGACTTGGAAAAATTCGAATTTTCGAGCTGACCGGACTACGCAAAAATTGAATTCTCGAGCTGACCGAACTTTGCAAAAAAAAAAATTCGAACTGACCGGACTTAAAAAAAAAAACTTCAAGTTGCCCGGACTTTGCAAAAAAAAAAAAACTCCGAGCTAACCGGACTTGGAAAAATTCGAATTTTCGAGCTGACCGGAATTTGACAAAATTGAATTTCCGAGTTATAATAAGACTTTGTCTAGCCGAATATTGCAGCAAAAAACACATCTACAAAAATACCTAAAAAAAAAACTTTAAGCTCACCAGACTTTTGGGAAAACTCGAATTTTTGAGTTGACCGAATGTTACAAAAAACGAATTTTCGAGCTGACCGGACTTCGCAAAAATTGAATTCTCGAGCTGACCGAACTTTGCAGAAAAAAAACTTCGAACTGACCGGGCTTAAAAAAAATCTTCAAGTTGACCGGACTTTGCAAAAAAAAACTCCGAGCTAACCGGACTTGGAAAAATTCGAATTTTCGAGCTGACCGGAATTCGACAAAATTGAATTTCCGAGCTATAACCAGACTTTGTCTAGCTGAATATTGCAGCAAAAACACATCTACAAAAATACCTAAAAAAAAAAACTTTAAGCTCACCAGACTTTTGCGAAAATTCGAATTTTTGAGTTGACCGAATTTTACAAAAATCGAATTTTCGAGCTGATCGAACTTTGCAAAAAAAAAATCGAGCTGACCGGACTTTATCTAGCCGGACATTGCAGCATAAAAAAAAAGAATCTAAAAAAGACCTCAATAAAAATCTTTGAGCTGACCGAACTTTGCAAAAACTGAATTAGCGAGCTGACCGAGCTAGCCGGACTCTGCAAAAAAAATCTAAATGACCGGACTTTATCTAGCCGGACATAGTAGCAAAAAACATCTAAAAAAAGACCTCAAAGACTTTCAGCTGATCGGACTTTTGAAAAAATAGAATTTTTGAGCTGAACGGACTTTGTCTAGCCGGACGTTGCAACAAAAAACACATCCTCAAAAAAAAAATTTTTAACCTGACCAGATTTTTGCGAAAACTCGAATTTTTTAGCTAACCAGATTTCGCTAAAATTAAATGTTCGAGCAGACCGGATTTTGAAAATAAAAAACTTCGAGTTGACCGAACTTTGGAAAATTCGAATTTTCGAGAAGACTTAGCTGGCCGAATTTTACACAAAAAAAAAACGAGCTGACCGGACTTTATCTAGCCTGACATTGCAGCAAAAAAATCTAAAAAAAATCTTTAAAAAAAAAACTTCAAACTGACCGAACTTTTGTAAAAATAGAATTTTTGAGCTGAACAGACTTAACAAAAAAAAAAAAAAAAAAAACTGACCGGACTTTGCCTTTCGAGAAAAAAGCCCATATTTTCGAGCTGACTGGTCTTTGTCTAGCCGGACATTGCAGCCAAAAACACGTCCAAAAAAAGACCTAAAAAAAACTTAAAGCTGACCTTTGCGAAAACTCGAATTTTTAGCTAACCGGACTTCGCTAAAAATGAATTTTCTGGCCGGGCTTTATGTAGCCGAACATTGAATTGAATTATCGAGCTGACCGGATTTTGAAAATAAAAAACTTCTAGTTGACTAGAAAAAATCGAATTTTCGAGCTGGCGAACTTGCCGGACTTTGCAAAAAAAAGAACGAGCTAACCGGACATTATCTAGTCGGACATTGCAGCAAAAAAACATCTAAAAAAGACCTCAAAAAAAAACTTCAAGCTGACCGGATTTTTGCAAAAATCGAATTTTTTAAAAACTTAGAGCATTTTACAGAAATCGAGTTTTCGAGCTGACCTGGCTTTGCAAAATAAAAATAAAAAATAGAGCTGTAAGAAATCCAAAAAAAGTTAAATTAGACCAAAAGTTGGTCGGTCTCTAGGACAGTTCATAATCACTTTTAGGTAAAAAAGAAAATTGCAAAAATATAAAATTTGCCGTTTTAATTTTTCTCAAACAGCTTTTTCCATTGTCAAGATGCCTGTCTGAAACTTGTTAGGCTCATCTAATTCCTGCATCAGGGTATCAGATCCATCAGATGGTGCCATAAGAACTGCTCTAGGCCTACTTTACTTATTAGAGCTTTTTTTCCGAAAGTCATTTCCAAAAATTAAATGGTCAAAATTTACAAACCATAGAGCAAGTAATATCACATGCACGAATGACACTGGGTGAAAAAACTTTTGTTTAAAATCCGAAAAAAAAAGGAGAAATTGTTTGAATTTTTTCATGTGAAAGATTTTTTGTTTTAATAGCGTTCCTTACCTTCCCGAAAAATGCTCGGGGCGGAATGGAAGGTTATATTTTTTTCCTAAGTTACCTTCTCAAAGTAGCCTGGATCATAAACAAATTAGTGAACACCACATACATAGTGCATTCATTAACAAGCCAAAATAATCAACTGCAATCTAATTGCTTCTAGGAGATCCCTGCCATCCCACTCTTCCAGAAAACTCCAAGAAAACCACTTTCTAACTCTCGAGTGCCGTGATTTGGGAGAGCCGAGATAGAATTTTTAAAATGATCACCCGAGGCTTTGGTCGAGGCTTCTTCGCTCGGTAAAATGTTCTCTTTCATAAAATATACATTGTTGTAACTTACAATATAAATTAATCAGCGGAAACGTCCTTAGCTTCCATTAGGCTTGCAAGGTCATTAAAATGTTACATAAACTCATAAATAGAAAGCCCAGTTCAAAGATAACATTTTGAGCCCCTTCGTTTGTTACATAGCGTCCCCATTACCCGGCAAAGCCTTGTACCGGATAGGAAACAATTAATTAATAAACATAAGCCCATATTACTAAATATTAGGTTAAGATGCTTTTCTTGGATCTGTACAACAAAGTTCGGGTCTCAGTTGCAGGAATTTAATTATAACGTAATCAAAGAGAATCGATAATTTTATCAAAGCATCGTCAGCGGCAAAACGACTTTGTTATAATTAGCCCCAGTTAGAAGAAGTAGATTCTTCGTGTTCCATAAACAAGGTTGTTCAAGTTGATATGCAAGGCATGGAAAATTCACATCGAGGACGAGCATCTAACAATTCAAAGCAAATAATGTCTTAGGAAAAGTAAATATTAGTTTAGAGAAAACAACTTAAACAATTTCATATTGCTTGTTCTTGAGATGCTTACTCACTAGAATTATTATTATTATTATTAAAGTCGTCTGAGAGGTACGTCTACTATTATTCCGAGGTATAAAACTGTTTTATTATTACAAGCAATTCGAAAAATAATAAGTAATTAATTGTTCTGTAATATATCCTATCCGGCTCGAAGGACCAAATATATCATGAAATATGCGGATCGCAGGTTTTTAGGTTTGAGGGAAAAAAGATCTACACCGGTACTATAATATGCAAAATAATTCTCTTCAACACTTCGGATCCGGGTTTTTCTTATAATGTAAGGACGTAGTAAAGTTAAAGGAATATTTCCTTCAGGGAATCTGACTAAGTTGATGGGTGACTAAGTTAATGTGCGACTAGGTACATGTATATATGTCTCAAAATTGACGCCCGTGCCCTTGAGATTCGATTAATAGAGCTAAAAAAATTGAAAATAGAGAGTGTCACAAGTCATAAATAAAATTAGGTAGGTACTGCAGCGTTTATTTCATCAACTTAACGCTCAAGCACTGAGCATATTGCATGGTCATTTAAATGAGATCGTTCTCCAGACGACACCAACAAGTGCGTCTAAATTTTTGTTGAGTTTCCATTCCCCCCTCTGTCTCTCTTTTCTCTTTCTCTCCCAAGTGGAAAAGCGGGCAAAAGCTTGATTCCTTACGGTTTCCACGACAAATGAACTTAATTATTCACTAGGGATTCATTTGTTTTTCATAATATCTCCTGGCAACGCTCTTCTTCTGTCGCCTCCGGCATCGTCTCGGGAGCCGGGGGTATAAAAAACCGCCCTTAAACTGCTGAAGGGCTGTAGATGACCACTTGGAGATTAATTGCTTTAGAGAAAGCTTGTTTTTGTAGTATACAAGACATAATAAAAATAAAAAGTGCCGACCCGCAAACGTTGAGAAAATCTTTGATTGATTGACTCTATTCGTTCCGTTCTGAAGTAACGGTAATTGGAAGTGAATAAAATTTTGATTCAGATCGAGTTAGTTTTAATGCTGGGAGAGTTTTAATTGGAGAAAAGCGCAGTCTGGATGTATGAATGGAAGAAATTTAAAGTTTTCTCTGGTGGATAATTAATAGAAAAGTTATCAATTCAGTATAGGAATATTATCGAGGAAAGCGCAGTAAACTTGCATAGATAGACATCAGCATTAGAGGTACGTTACGAAAAGTTTTAATCGCTAATTAGTGCCCTTTCATTACAGGCAACACAATATGGGGTTTTGAAGTGCTAGTGCTAGTGCTCGTGCTAGTGGAATCAATCTTCCAAAATCAAACACCTACCCTTAACTTAAGAATGAAGGTAGGTCATATGAGTATAAAGCACATAAAGTGAAATTACCTCCATCGCCCATAACAAGACGGTCGAAGCATCCATGCATTCGATAACATCCTCCGGATACTCAAAATGTAGCACACTGATGAGCCCCAGTAGGGCGAAACACGTGTCTGTGCTTTTTCTGTTACTCTGGTTGGTTCTGTTTTTGGATGTGTGGAAGCTCTCTTGATTGGAGTTTCGGGCACTGCCAGCATGACAACTGTAACGGGCGATGGAGGAATACTCCGACCCCGTTTAACAGGCTAGTAAAGCACTTTATGTGCTTTATACTCTTTGCCAGAGGTAATGAGGGACGAAGGGTATTGAATTCCAGCTCAGGAGGAGCCGTCATTCCATTCCAATTCCTACGGTTCTCTTTTAGGTGATATGACATAGGGGATGATGTTTTGCGCTTCTTTGGCAGCCTTCTAGGCATAGTGATCACCAGTTTATCACCGAATAGCTCTTCCCCCTTACAGACTGCACGACAATTGTCTGAGGCCAGATCTGACAACCTACCAAAAATTCTGCATATAATTAGATTATCAAAACATCTCCTAGCATCATCACTCAAGCTAAGTAGAACCGATTTCGAGTCGCTGAGAATTGCAGCCTCTCTTGAGTCATTATGCAGAGAGTCACATCAGAATCTTCAGATTGCAAGCTCATAAAATTCATAGTTGAGGCTAACGCGGGATACATGCCAATGATGCGGCAACCAAAAAACCCTCCGTTTGATATACCATCAACTCCTGAAGAAATCTAGATGTAGAAAAAGGAAACGCACGAAAGATTTTTTCACTGATAGACGGAAAGGATATTGACCAGCAGGCGTCCTTAAGTTTATCAACATGTAAGGAACTTGTCAGATACTGAGAGCTTCATCTTTGCAATTGAAAACTGTAGTGGTGAAGAAGACTCTAAAGACTCTAAGCTACCAAGCACATCTTAAGGCGAGAGTCCTGAACTGATGCAGAAGTCAGAGTTCAGTCGAATCCATAGAATATGTCCGGATACTCATCACTGTGAGATACTGCATAATATCTAAGAATGCAATTAAATTTTTTTGTACTTTTGGAATTTGATGGATTATTCGTGCACCAAATAGCAAACACGATAGCGTCTTGCAAATTGTACACGGAGCAACGAGCATTGATATGTGTACGTGCTGCTGTATGTCAAAGTGTTTTCAACGAACGCTACCCACAGCGCTTTCGTTGCGGAGCTGTACGCCACGCCTCGCTGCACTGTCCCTATATAATTATTGATTACATTTTACTTGTACTAATTCCAAAAAGTAATTACAATCTAAAAGCTATTAAGTTCAGAATAAGTAAGAAAACCGGATCCTCACTCAGGGACAATCTACGTGCAATAAGAACATCGAGAAGATCGGAACAACTCTGCAAGAGACAAATAGGGGGACCTCACTATATGTACTCATCTAGCTCTTCACGGCGCTGTTTATGAACTCCATCCTCTGCATCAGGATATTTATGCCGTTATTAATAATCAAAACTGCCCTTTTTGTTCGGAGATTCTGGCGCGTTATTGATGTCAAGATTTTATGATATTGCGTTGCCTCGGCGCGCCGCTTTATGTGCCTAGATGTTAACATCAAGATGCGATTTTTCACCCCGCGAGAAAAATGCGTAAAAGAACTACTCCAGCGATTCAGTTAACTATTCAAGAGGGTTTCTTATGGGGTTTAAAGATCGTAAAACATGGACCGGAATATGTGTCCCGTCCTAGTTCTTTGACTTTTTAAAGTCGTTGCACTTGAATGGATTTTCACATTTTTCAATCCCAGAGGGTAGCTAAATAGAACGCGGCCTCTACTGAAAAAATACTTGAATTGCAGATGAAGCTGGTAACAAATTTCACATTCTAATTCTAAAAATGAAAATTTCAAAATCGTTCAGATAGTGATAATAGCTGGGGTTTTAAAAATAAAAGAAAAAAAAAAATTATCTACTCGATACCTTGGAGACGCACAAAATCAATAAATTCTTAGGGGGTTTTCGCGAAAAAATCAAAACTGTGTGGTTTGTTTGCTGAGTGGTTGACGCACTGTGAAAAAATGTTTCCCAAAAGTTTCACCCCACAACCTCTTAAGAGGTTCAGTACCTGGTTCTGAATTGGGTACAAATATCCGCGATCTGGAGTTTCCTTCTCCGCCTCGCTTGGTTGATTTGCCTGGTTTGGGTGACTTGTGGTTATGAGTCCTTGGTTAACGATATCGAGCCTACTCGCTGTTGCTGAAGCCGCCTTCTTGTTTCGCTTTGCCAGGGTCTTACTTAAGTAGTGAGTGTCATTGGGGGCGAGAGGGAGTTTATTTTCTCGGTTATTTTGATTTTTCAACAGGGCCATCTTTTGGGTCTTCTTGAAAAGAAGACCCAAAATTTTGGTGTCGTATCAGAACGACTTGATTTGGGGTTGGATTGATTCTGTTTCAATGAAAGTTTCGTTGATATATTTCAAGAAATGAGATGCTGGGTAAAGAGATTTTTTCTCAGTCTGGAAGCCTCAGAGCAGTCGACTCGGACCTACCTCCCCTAGCCCGGTTGTTATCGTATCGTTGCCAAGGGCCAACACTAGGGAAAACGGTGCCGGAGATCTGCTTGCAGTCTCTGTTAAATCGTGCACTCTTGTGTTTCTGGCCATGTCTCACAGGCTTGGGGATACGAGGGTCTGGGCTTAACCGCCTGAAAGAGGAGACAACCTCATCAACAACCTAAATCCTAAAGTGGAGGTCCACGATAACGGGATGCGTGACTGAATAGAAGATCAGTCGCTACTAGACCTAACCTGGGAGCACCTGGCGCATTGTATGTATCCTCCCGGTTCCATATGGGGCTCTGAGTTGGGGAATATTCTTTCCCTTGCTACTCAACAAACATGAGCGGAGATATTAATAAATCACGGGCTTTCACCTTAACCAAAACTGTTGAAGATCAAATGTGAAGATCATCCTTGATGAGAATCAACAGCAAAAAGTAGGAAGCCAAAGGAGAACACATCTTCGTCAAGATCCAAGGGGAGAAATGCCATTCTCATTGAAAAATGTTACTAGTTGGAAATTCACTAGGGACTAACAAACAACAATCCAGCAAGTGGAAGGGAAATACCCTTCCGCGACTGAAGAAACCAGGGGGATGTGATGACTGTGGATAATATGACACTGTGAAAAGGTCTCTTCCGGCACTTCCTGAGCAATCACAGGAGAAAAAGCGGAGCTCCAAAAACGTCCCTAAAATCAGAAAAGTGGCAGTTCTACCAAAGAAACATCCAGAGGAGGCGCTCAGTGCTGAACTAGTCACAGCACTAGAAGACGTCATCGTAGAAGAGATGTCCTTGGGATGTGAGCATAAAATCCGTGTTACCGGTTGTGCATGTTGTGGACTGCGCAAAACCGCAGACCGCAGAATGGCTCTTACAAAAGGCCAGCGCTCTGAGGACTTGAGACGAAATGGAGCTGTGCATTTGCAAGATGGAAGACATCCCAAAGGCGCACACGGTCACCATTTTTTTCCCAAGGAGCGCTGGCCAGGACAGTAAAAGGATCCTCTCCTTGGTCGATAAACAAAACGAGGGCATCAAGACACAATAGTGGAAAGTACTTAGTATAATAGACGAGCAATCATGTGAAAGAATCCGTAATTAGCACCACTGAAACTCCTAAATCTTCTCCGAAAACTGGAGCTGGATGAGGTGCTATAATCGAATAGTCACCAGCACCAGAAGGGTAGATCGAGGGCTTTTCAAATTCCCCGAAAAAAAAAGGTTGAGGTTAAATTTTTAGAGTATTCTTGACTCACAAGGAGGAGACTTTCATGAAAACGGGAGCTTACGGATCAAAACAAATCATAAATGAATATTTCTTAAGGAATAGACTAGAAAGAACATTCTTCTTGTATTTTGAATCTTAAGTTGTGTCATTCTAAATTAATCGTCTCGCATGATGGCGTTACTGAAGATACTGAAAATAGAAGAGTTTTTATGATTGCATCTCCTGGCCTCAAGAAAATAGATACGTACAAGAGACTTTGTCCTTAATGTCTGTCTATTACGTAGAAAAAAAATGACAAAGTCCTTGAACTAGACATTCAGTTAGTTAAACTGGATCCTTAACGTCCATAAAAAATTCCATACAGAACGTTAATAAATGATCAACGAACCGTAATATATTATCACCTGAGTCGGTAGCTAATGAATGTAGATGCTCGAATTGGCCGGGTGAGATAGAGCTGCTCTAATGGAGTCATCTAGCACGGAATCATCACCATTTACATGTCCCGAAATGAATTATTAGCTCGTCGAGAGTCGCCCGCGAGCTATGCGGAAATTTAATACTGAATTAATGGAGACTATTAGCGAACAACAAAAAGTGCAAAACAGTCTTCCCCGGGCTCTAACTTGTTTTATGGACAATTACAAAGTGTCGTTATTCATTTGTCCCGCACGATCGCCCGCGACTGGTTTTCACTATTACTGCAGCTCGTTTGCATAATTACGGTACAGTCATTGGGGACTTCTACACTTAAATATTTGGGTGAACTAGACACGAATCGAACGATGCAGTGCCGAAGCTATTATTACATTTCACTTTATTTAACGCGACTCTGTTTCCACGGTAATAGTGGTCAAACGTAGACACCAGAGAGCAGTTTCTAAATGTCACCTTATTATCATAAAAGCCAACATTCATGCACCTTATTATTGAAGACGGTGGGAATCTGCCTGCTTTACAGAATATGACTCGCTCTTTGCTTCTGACTACCAGACCAGTGTAAAAGTAAAAAGAACATAAAAGACAGTAAGAAAAAGAGCGATTCGGTGTTCAAAAACATTAACAAAAAACATTAGAAAACAAAATATTAGAATGAAGAAGCGTGAAAAATGGGTCCAAGAGTCCAATTTCAACTCTCATTGTGGTCTTCGGTACGTAAATCAGAAGTAAATTTTACGCAATTTAGGTTGGGGAAATAAATTTTTTGACCTAATTTACGTCGAGTTGTGGCAAATTTAACTTAGAATGCTACTTGGGACACCAGCAATCAAACAAAAGTAAGACATATTTTGGCGCCCAAAGTGGGCCACAAAGAGGCAGTCCAAATCTTCCCAAAATCCGTGCCTTTCAACTCTTTAAACTTTCAGTATTTTCAACTCGCTGCTGCTACCTAACCATCAGCAAAGCCATCACTAAGCCACTGTTTATTTTTTCGTCGAAGGAATACTTACGTCGAAGGAAGTTACCAGCTAGAACTAGAGTGATAGACCTTTTTGAAGAGTTACGCACCAAAGATATCCTAGAAAAATTCTGTTATCACAGAAGATTTTTTGCCCCTAAAGCAAAATTCCAGTCAGCAGGACTTCGTTTTATCAAAGGTAGGGTGGAAATAATTTTTTAATATGTGATATTTGACCTGGGTGAGGTACACTCGAGACGCCTGCGATGATCTCAAAAGAATGGCAGAATCGTCATGTGATAATCTTATTCGAGGGATGACAGAATAACCATGTGATAAACTTGATGTGACTCGGTTAGGATCGCTATTGGATAACTATTGATAGGAAGGGTGAAGGGTTTCTATCACAGAAGAATGATAACACTTACACTTTCTTAGTCATGAGCAATGGTACTTACATCTTGATTGATTAAGAAGTTACCAACGTTTTGCCAACTCATACTAGGTACAAAAATTGACTTAGTCTTGCTTCTTTGTCACTAACGAATGACGCTGCGGGGGATGATGCGTTCAGGGCGTAGAAGTAAAATAACAAAGTCCATACCAAAAATGGTATGGAATCCAGAAAATTCAAAAGATTGGGACTTAAAACTTGACAATAACGGTAGATATTCATTTCGTACACTTGCTGCAGAAAAGGATGTGGTGGAGCTTGTGGTAGCATGAAAGCTTTTCGATAGTACATACCAAAAGCTTCCTGCGAAAACTGGAGAATCTGGCAGTTCGTGAGCTGACGCTTTCATGTTTTTCCAGCCAACACAGGAGAGGACTCGTCTGCTTGTACCTTATGGTAGTGTGGATGAATTTACCTTTGAAGTATTAAATCACTAAACAAAAATATAAAAATAATAGAAAATTACTTCTACACACCTCCTCTCAGCAGATGTGGAAGCAGGAAAAAGAGCCTCCCAAAAGTAGTTTCCCCTGGTAGTCTTCTACTCATTCAGTGAGAAAAATAAAAGATAAGAAGTAGGCGCTCGGGGGAAGGATAAAATTGTAGACCAAAGTGGTGGGGTAACAAACGTCTTTTTGTTAACAACAACAATAGGCACCAAACACATAGCTATCCCTTGGACAACTTGATAGACCGTTATGCAAATTTTTGTTTTAAATAAAATCTCCCATTATTGTTACATTGTTTTATTTAGGTATAAAGCGGTCGTGATTAAAATTATTCGCTGATCAAATCGAACCGATTGTGTAGCAGCCGGGGTGGAGGATCTGGTGAAAAACTACCACTCCCGTTTCTATGCGAGGTGTAAATCCATGAGCCATTTAATTGAAATAGTATGTTGTTCATTTAAAATCGCTCTGAAAAATCACTGCAGATGTTTTTGTTCCATTTGTAGGTATTTAAATTTTCAGTTTTCACTCTACAGAGTAGTAGTAAATTCTGTCGGATGGTGCGGCCGCTGTAACCGTGGGAACCTAACTGTATTAACAACGTGTAATGATCTTTTATTTTACTTCGCTACATTCAAATTAAGAGAAAGGTAAAATTAGCTATTAACGGTGTAAATAATGCTTTAATTTATATTTGTAGAAGTCCCGATTTGTATCCAACTTTACGGATTAAATTCGTGCGGAGCATTTCTATAATTTATTAAAGAAACATCTTTGATCTCGGATTTGTTAAGTGGGTCTCGGCTCGAAGTTGGTAGTCACAGTCGGAGACGTTCTGCGAGTTGATAACATTTTTTGGATCGCGCTCCATAACTAATTATAATTTCAGATTCACTGGAAACTTTTGCAGGAATTCGTTCCATGCAACTTTAAGAATGGGTAAAAGTATTCTCATACCGGAATGATTTATTCTGTAGCAGTTGGAAGTCTGAGAGAAAAATTAAATACTAATTACTTACTATAGTAATAGTGATACGATTTTCTCTGCGTTCTAAAAGAAAATACTGATGCTTGAAATATTATTTATTTATTTACACTACCTATTTATTTAGGACACTTATAAAATATCATTTTATATTAATTTAAACCACACCGTTATATCTGCATAACTGGAGGTCTAATAACGTGATTCCCAACCGCTACAATCAAACGCTGGCATGTTCATCCTGCTGAGACCACATAGAGATACAACGAGGTAGAAGAAAATGATGTTCTCATTCATAATCAGGAATGAACCGAGAAGGAAATATAATTAACTTCAAAGTAATGTCGAAAGGTGTTTCCATAGACAGCAGAAAAGGGGGATTTTAGTCAGCAAAAGCCCGACAAAATGCCGGACGGAAGCAATCATAGGACCACGCCCAGAAAAGGGGACAGATCTTTGGACATCAACAACCCCGGTGTAATACGATCCTAGACAGAAAAAAATCGTTATAGACAGCAGACCAGACCTTACATAACATACATTGAAATATAAACAGAGAAATGAGAGACATCACACAGGCAGTTACTATTATGTAACTGATAAAGGGACTGATAGATATAGGATACATTAGGATTGGCCCAACGAGACCAAAAGTCGAAGAAAGAAAGGAAATTCTGCAGTGTTATCGCTGTTGGGAATATGGTCACGCGGCGGGAACATGCAAGGGCCTGGACATATCAAACAAGTGCTTCAAATGCAGATAAGCTGGCCACCAGAGCGACCAATGCAACAGCGAAGAAAATAAGAATCTGATATGCAACGTAGTTGGCCACGGAGGCAAGGGAAAAAATTGCGGCAAATGTAGGGAGGCACTGACATTAACAAGAAGAAATTCAGGAGTATTTCACGATCAGATACATTATCACACCCTACAATGAGAAGTACCAGACCAGCTGCGGAGTGCCACAGGGATAGGTTCTGGATCCTGTGTTGTGGAACATCCTCTACGACAAGGTTCTCAGAATGGAGACAGTAGAAGGAACCAGGTGATTGCTTTTGCCGATGATTTGACATTGATGGCGATCGCTCATGACGAAAACGTGCTTAGGACAAATCAAAGATAATGATGGGCAGAATTAAGCGGCAGATTAATATAATCAAACTGTCAATAAAGAGCGACAAAACTGACGCCGTACTACTAGCAGGTCGATACAAAATCAGACATAGAACTCGAAAAAAAAAACATCGAAACGAGCTCTTTCATCTGTAACAAATTCCAAGGCATTCGTTGATTATTATTATTTATTTTAATTAATAGAGGGGTCTATCAGAAGGATACAGTTTTTACAGCGGTGATTAGCAGGTTATCTCCGCCGGCACCGGCTATATAAGCAGAGCCAACGGAGATGCAGGTCAGATGGATCCGAGGAACTGACTCGAGAACCACTCTCCCTCCCTGTGAACTGAGCTAGGAGGTCTTCAGGAAGCATGTATTGAGTGCATTCCGTCCAGTACCCAGCCGGCTACAGTAGGTCGATGAAATGAGTCGAGCCTAGCTGTAACTGGACGTCGGGAGATCGACGAGAGTGAACTGAGCTCTTATCGACTGCCGGTCATAACAGGGAATCAACCGGGGCTGTAGTGAAGTCCCGGCGGATCCTTTCAGACGACGCCTGGCCTGTATTGAGGGCCAGGTAAACCAGACGTCGGATCGCAATGTAATGAGTTGTCGATCCGGCAATCCCGTCACGTCGCGTATTCCGGAGGCCGCAGCAGCAGCAGATGCGACACGCAGCGTGCGGTGGCAAGGGAGCTACTGACGCAGCGGAGCCGGAGGTGAATCGTCCGTCTGACCGACCAATTAACAGAGGTGCGTGTACCGACGCAGATATCTCCCGCCAATCAGGCGGCCTGCAGGGGACGAGAGTCGGCCCACATCGTTCAGGATTCAACAATATTAATTTAATAGGTACAGATATGTGTAACTATCGTAATTGTAAATAAAGATTTTTATTATTCTAATTGACTTGTCACGGGTAAAAGGGGGCAACTATCCATCCCTGGGTAATCATCTCTACCATACCGAAAATCCCGTTACACATCAAATACTTTGGACTCAGCCTAGACAAAGTCATGAAGATGAAAAAGCAAGTTGTGGAAATAACGGAAAAAGCAGAGAGGAGGGCCGTGGAAATCATGAAGGTCTTGCCCAACACATATGGCCCAAGGGAAGCGACCGAGGAAGCGACACCGCAAAATTTATGCCCGACTATCAATATCCATTATATTGTACGCAGCTCCGGTTTGCACCAAAATCTTTCAAATCAGGAGATATAGACGATTCTAGAGAAACTAAACAGAATCTCAAGAGCCTACCGCACCGTGCGACATAGCGCAATGTTAGTCATAGCCAGTATGACGAGTATCGTTAGAACTATACTCGTCAAAAAAAGAGAGAAAAGAATGAAAGTGCTAAACATAGAAGCAAGAGAGAAACTGCTCAAAGAAATGGCTAGACCAGACGGAAGAATTTTTTTTTTTTTTTTTCTCAGTATGCAAGCATTGCAAGTGAGTTTCCCCACTCTAGGTACTGGGAGGGGAGGGACGTCATGGGAAGGTAATGCGTCTGCAGTCGTCTTTTTATTTATTTATTTATTGGGAACTATGCCGATCTTTATCTGTCATGAAGAAAAACTGCAGAAAGCCTTCATTAGCAGAGCCTATTCGAAAAGATCTCGAATCTCTCGGTTACGTTAGACGCCTTAAGTAACTATATTAATTACTTAAGACTCAGAGAGCCAAAGCGAAACGCTCACTCATCGAAGCACTGACCCGCCGAAACGTTGCTATACCTGAACGAGCGACTAGCCACGCACCCAACTACACTGATACCGTGCCGGATGAATGCTGGACAAAAAAAATTGCCAAACGTGAAGAAATGGGTGAATGGATCTCTCGGTGAATTGAGCTACAACACAACAGCGATGTTGATGGAACACCGAATTTTCAATTCCTATAGGCATAAAATAGGAAAAACACAAAGCCCAACATGCAGGTATTGAACTCCAGCCGAACACACTATGTTCAGGTGCCATATATGGAACAGTTAGAGAGAGTAACTTGACTGCAGACTGAGAACGAAATTAACAGTGAAGGAAGTTATGATGGAGAGCAAAAAAAATTGGTAGGCGATAGGAGAATATGTGGACCGCATCATGATAAAGAAAGCAGAAAGCGAGAGGGCAGAGGAAACCACGAGAGAAAGGAAGATAACACACCTGGGCTGCACGGAGTAATATCAAGACTCGAGAAATGGTTCAGGTCAGTTTAGAGAAAAGAGGAGGGGTTATAGCCGACAGGAGACCATCACTACCCTTGGAGGAAAGATAATCCAACTAAGATTTCCCCTCGTCGGTTAAAAAGCATCCATACAAAAGGAGACGAAATATTATCACCAATACCTACCTACCTCGTGAACCAGAAACAGGCCCAAAAAGCAAAGAAAATTGAATAAGGGAATATTAAGGTACATAAAACAAAAACAACGGACTCGTTGAGAAGCCTTGATAAACTAATCGATCAAGCAAATAGACAATAGCACCTATAACATACAGACTGAAGAGCGAACGACTCTCAAATCAACGGCTAAGAGGACTAAAAATATTTTGACAGTATACATGGCCTCTTCAGGCACCTATTATTATGCACAAAGCCCCAAACAATTCACGTCATATGCAAAACCCTTATTGATCAAATCGATATCTCGGCAAGACCTAGACCGATAAAACCTACCAACGTCAAACAAAGAAGATAAGAGCAGGAACACAGATGCTGCCCGGAGACAAAATTCATTGTCACAACCCACAAAGAATACACACTTCAAAAATAGCCAGCCAAGTTTGCAGTCTTTTACACCAATACACCAAACTATCCCCAACAATCGCCAACAATCTACCAATCCGTAAAATTCTTCAAAACAATCACATAGATAAAAGCTTACACAAAATAAAATCAACATCGCAATAGAAAGAAATAGAAGAGAAACATGAAGTACGCGGTTTAAACCACCATAAGCCAAATCATTCATCACTACTCTCACAGGGAAATGAATGGACACAAACACAAACAGGCCCAAAAGTGAAAAGTAAAAGGCTCTCCAATCTGGAACAAGAACTTTCAAGTAGATGGATGAGACTAAGCAACCATGCTGTCTGAAAAAAAAGTTACAGACGAGCTCGGTAAGCAGCCACAATCAAGAAATGCTACTTCCCGCTCCCCTTCAGTGCGCACTATTACTGTGAATAATATGACGCAACTATCAATAACTCGAAGCAACATAACGTCGTTCATGGTAGGGTATATTTCTTCGTAATCGGGCATGAGGATACCTCTGGAATGCTAGACAAGGTTAGGGGTCAGTGTATAATAGCTGTGAGTATCATTGATTTTGTCCTCCACGCGACCGAGCACGAGACAATTGAATCAATTCTTTTTGGATGATCTGGATGATGAAGCATCATCCAGATTCAGTATGTGATTCTACTCATCTTAGGCTTGACTCACTTATTTCTCATCCGTGATTGCAGAAGTGTACATTTAGAAAGTTTGAAAACCTCCCCCCTGGTACACAAGTACCCGTCTGTCCCTGTGTCAGTCGTGTGCTGATACAGGTTAGAACCACGGGTGGCGATGACACGAGCCTCACCTTTCATGAATCTGCTTGTCTGATGGGTTGAGCCGACCCGATCAGTTTCATACCCATCCGAGTGTTGCGCTGAGCTCTCGGATGAATTTCCTTAGCAGGTATAAATAATCCCGCTGGAGTTTACGTGATGTGATGGGTCGTTTATACTGACATGTGAAATTTTTACAGTTCACTTAGGTCGCGATATACACCTGTGACAATGTAAAGCTCAACCTCGAAATTGAATTTAAGAATAATCGGAAATACCCAAGGCCCATTGGAGTAATCGTTTCAAAGGGATATAAACGAATAACAACACATAATCACAATCCTCATCCCCGATTGTTAATTTAGCAAACCTCTCGCCTCGTCAAACAAATCCTCATTTCCATACCCTTTCAATACATGTCTTCCGAATAACCAATTAAACAGATCGCCAGTAATTTATTTCCAATTACGCCGTTCCGACGCTACATTGTCCAAAACACGGAGAGCGGATCGTTTTATGACTCACATATCGAATAACCATTGCAGAGGATTTATGCATATTCATTATAACCCCCGGAATCGTTATTGGTCTAAAGACCCGACCCGCGCGAACGCTAAGCCCAGGTACGATGATCTACGTTCCTTTGGAGAGAGCTCACGATTAGCCTCGATTGCCAACAGGATCACCGGGATTAGTTATAACTCTGCCAGACATATATTTATAACATCGGAACTGTGCGTATGCACGGGATTATGACACGGGAATTAGGTGTGTAGGGAACGCGGATGTGATATTAGGTATTCTGGAGCAGTGGGCTGGCGGTTGTGCGTGTGATGGAAAGAGTCGATTTAGTTTCATTGCGATTCAATAAATCCAGATAATGGAGCTGGTAGGTAAAGCTCTGATAGTGATGATGTAGGTTGCGGGAATAATTATCGGATAAAGAGATTCCGAATTTCTCAGTAAATTGGTTAGGGTAAGGAAGTGCGTGTTGGTAGTAACAAATAACAGGATTAGAATCGTTACAACTGTCGGGAACTTCTCATGCGAATAACTCGTTTTTCTTGATTGCCGTTTTGGTTTAAAACCAATTTTACTGGTATCAGAATTTGGATAAAGCACTGCAGAGAAAAGATAACTACCTGGGGATTAATTTTTACTACCATGCAATGGAAATAAAATTTTTGAAAAATTTATATTCAGGACCACTTTCCATAGATATCAAAATGATCAATCGAAACTAATTCAAGTAGGGAACAGAAAATAAAAGTCGAAAAATTGTTGGTTTCAAAATTTTCGAAAAAAGAGGTCCCAATGCTTATTCTGATTTTTCTAGCACAAGTTTGATAATTGTTCTCCTAGGAGTAACGGGAGGGTTGGCCACTTATCTCGAACTCATTTTTTTAAGTAAATCATTTCATTTTTAATTAATTCTGCGTTGCCTCATTGAAACTGTATTCAATTGTAAACGAGCTAGTTATTTGTGTATTTAAAATCTACACACTAATTAATATACTGACTCGTTGAGCACACCCTAAATTTCAAAAGGACCCACCCCGAATAATACAGTACCAGACGACTACTTGAGGCTATCTTACTACCAGAAAAATTTCAGCGCTCTAGATTGAAAACTTCGACCAGAACCCATGCCTCACGGATCGTTTTTTTTTTTATATTCGGAGGAACATCCTGTAGAAGTAACGCAACTCTAGGAAAATGTTTTTTACGAGAATTAAACGTCAGCCCTGAGGTTTATAAGAGTAAAAAAATTCGTTCATTAATTTTGAAAGATGAAGCTACAGGAGCGTTTTTTAAATTTTAGAGAAATAAACATTATGTAAAAAAAAATCTAATATCTCCGCCATTTTTCTTATTTACTTTTTGAAATTCTCAAGGATTGAAATCTATTAGTATAGTTGTCTACTGTAAAAATTTCAGTTTAATTACTTCAAAAATGTGCTCATAAATTGTTAGAGAAATTTAGCAATTTTTACCCTTTTCCTACCCACGCCACTGGCTTATTAATAGAAAAAATGAAAATTTTATTACACTAAATTAAATTTCAAGTCGTTTACTTCCAATCTTGTGAATTTGATATAAAACTCTTTTTCTATCTATCTTATACAGGGGTTCAAAAAATAGTGCTTTTTCTAAAAAATTCAAACGGCCGCCATTTTAAAACGGCTCAGCAGATTTTGCTCAAGTGCAATACCAGACCACTCCTTGTGGATATCTTACTTCCACAAAAATTTCAGTCCCCTAGATCGAAAATTGCGACCTGAAATGAGGTGACAAAAACCGGATTTTCCGAATTTTGAAGGGACACCCTGTAGAAGTGACGCGACTTTTGGAAATTTTTTTAATGAAAATCGAAATTGTTCCTAAGGTTTAATTAGAGTGCAAAATTTTGTTCACTAATCTTGAAAGATAAAGCTACAGGAGCGTTTTTAAAATCGAAATTTCATGATTTTGAAGAAATAAATATATTATATATGTATATCGTGGGCAGGTGAATTTTGGAAAACCACTTTTTCGTGATCTGGGGGTCATGATCGGTGGACAATTGATGAGTGACATTTGGGTGATTTTCGAGAAGTGATGTCGTCCTCAATAGTGTATTTTTTTTATAAAAAAAATACACTAAAATCGAGTATGTCAAAAAAGCGACACTGAAAACGTGCAGATATCGACAAAAAGGAAGGGACAATACAACAATGATCAGTTCTAAATTTCCCACAATTTATCGAGCCTACGGCGACATTTTCACGAAAATTGTAGATACCTCCTTATTAACTAAACATATTTTTGAAAATTGACGACTAAGCCTTTGAATTTCCATGAAAATTTCGATTTCTTCTGAACTGGGGTAGGTAAATGTTACATCCACAGGGCAGATTACATGACACAACAAGAGAATTACTTAGTTGGAATGTAAAGTCACCGGTTTTCTCGCGTTTGAAAATTCCTGTTTCAAAACATCGCAACAGCGCAACTTTCGCATTTAAAATAAAATGTAAATGAGGGGAAATTGTTTAATTTTTGCTCATACAACTCTTCATACACGTAAACAAGGGATATAGATATCGTATACATACAAATCTGATGAGACGCACATGACGTGTTGAGAAAGTACGTGTGGATATCACTGATTTGACAGAGGTTGCATCATGATGTCAGTTACCTGCAACAAAATATGAAAATTAATGTTTGTTTAGTTAGTTTTCACGGATTAGTAAGTTTTATTACACAAAAAAACGCTATCAAAGTAAGTATCATTAAAACAGATTTTCATTTTATAAGTGCTATACTGTAACTCCACAAACTAAGGGTGTATTACTTAGGCAACTTCGATTTTTCATATTTTTTTAAGATCTATATCGAAGGACCAATTTTTGACACACAATAAAGCATCCCACATTTGAGATTCCCAAATTGGGATCTATCTCCAATAAAAAACACCCCAAATAATGATACCTAGTAGT
This sequence comes from Malachius bipustulatus, assembly GCA_910589415.1. Taxonomy (NCBI): domain Eukaryota; kingdom Metazoa; phylum Arthropoda; class Insecta; order Coleoptera; family Melyridae; genus Malachius; species Malachius bipustulatus. The sequence goes on along the minus strand of OU342638.1, from coordinate 19,253,033 downwards.
AGTAGTATGGTGGGTAGGGGTGGTACACCCCAAGCGACTAGGCCACCGAGGGCCCTTTTCGCCTTACCCGAACCATGGTGAAACTCCTACTCGAACCTCCCCGACCTTTTAATAAAGGCCAGAAGGTTGTTGTATGAGAGGAGTTTCATTTCTTCCTCTTGTAGCTCCTCAGACCCAAAGATGTTGAGCCTGAGGTTACTGTATACCTCGCATACGCCCACATAATGGTGGGAGTCCTCGTCATCCATTCCGCATTTAGGGCAGACCGGGTCCCGAGTGACCCCCATCACTTGCAGGTGTCTGTTCAGACTGCTGTGACCGGTGAGAACCCCGACTAGTAGTCTGAGTTCCTTCCGGTTCATTCTGGACATGCTGGTCCATCTGTTTCCGATCGGACCAGCCAGAAACAGCCTGGCCTGTCTGCAGCCTGGTGCTGTTTCCCAGTGGTTCTCTAAACCCTTGCGAGTCCATTCTTTTATAGATTCTTTGAGAAGATTTTTGGTCAGACCCAGGACGGGCTCCGGCCCACAAAAGGTTTCCCTGGTCCCGAGCTTCGCGTATTGATCTGCTAGCTCATTACCTGGTACACCTGAGTGTGCGGGAACCCACACGATATGCACCGATTTTCTGTCCGCCAGTCTGTTCAGCGCCTCGACACACTCCTGGACCAGTGGGGAGCTGGTTCCGTGTGTGCCCAGCGCTTTTGCGGCGGCCTGACTATCCGTGCATATGTATATCGTCAGAATAATGATACCTAACTGAGAACACCTTCAGTTCAGGATACAATAATTACGAACACCCAGATAATGCCTTCATTGTACAGGATGGCCAGTTGGCATAAATAAAAAATTCCACTTCTCATGGACGATGGCTAGTAGTTATTGCCAAGCCTCAACATCTTCAGTCAGGCCTTTCCGGGACCCCCATTGAGCAGGACCCCTCAACAAGGATCACCAAATCTAGCCACCTCAGTTAAGTAATTCGACCTTCAATTCAGTTTTTATAAACTTCTTTCTTTCAATCAATATCATGCGAAAAGTGATTCTTTAAGATCATTTCACATATTAAGTTTAGTGAAATTAGATGATCGTGTCTGAGGGTGTCTAAAAGTCATCAAGAAGTTCATTTCCCTTCAAGTTTCACTCACAATGCGACGTCTCGATTGAAATACTCCAGGCTCGTCACCTGGGGACCTGAGTGAACTGGAAGAAGTTTTTGTCTCGGTCAAGAGTCAAGCATGAAGGAAAGATCAATAAAAACCTACCCAATCAATTGTTACCGTTATTAGGCAAAATTATGCTAGTGATCTTGCTAAAATCGAACGTCCGACCAATTGGCTGCGTATTTCTTCTCCCAGGGAATGGATTGCTAGGGAGGGACGTAATGTATGTCAGATCAGAAGTCCCCGCGGACACTCTGTGGCTCTGTTTCTCCCGTTAAGCTTAGTCTTCTTACTGGTGGAAAGGCGAAATACAAACAAAGATCCTGAGATATAGGAAACAAACATGGCTCAATACCAAAGACTGTTCCAACACTGCGGTGATTAAAACACTAATCGTATCCCTCCATCGTATCCCTTCCGTGATAAACAAAGAAATCAAGAGATAAGGAAGTTAAACATCACCCGATATGCTTGAAACGTGTTGGGAAAGGTACTCGAAAGCATGTTGAATAAAAGAATCGTGGAAGAAATATCAATCAGAGAGGGGCGTTCAATCGGTATCAATTTGGATTTGTCAAGACCAAAACCACCACACATGGTATAGAAAAAGTACTAAAAGTAGTAGACGAGGGAAGCAAGAAGAGCAGAAGATGGTCAGCACTAATATTAGTGCTGATGTAGAAAATGCGTTCAATACAGCCAACTGGAGAATAATTATCCAGAAATTGAAATAAAGAGAACTACCAAGTCAAACAGGAGGATACAGATAGACACAAGCAACACCAGGGAAGTGAAAAGAGGAGTTCCACAGGGATCAGTGTTGGGACCCACCCTCTGGAATGTCCTATACGATGATATAATGGACACTAAACTACCAGATGAAGTGGAGTTAGTCTGCCACGCACGCAACCTAGCGATAATGGTGGTGGCAAAGAACTAAATGGAAATGAAACTCAAGGCAGAAAAGGCCCTACACACGGTTTAAATGTGGACAGGGTGTGCGAGAAGACACCGAAGGTATCAATCAAAGGCTCCAAGTGGAATCTTACCGAATTGAGGGGCCCCGTTCGCAAATAAAAGAAGAATATTGAAATGTCAATCCAGTCCATCGTACCTTACGCGGCAAAAAAGAAGTAGTACGGGTGATCACGGAGCTGATACCACTGCACTTATTGGCAAAGGAGAGGAAAAGCCTACACGAGTTGACAACGATCACGCACGCCACTAAGAAGGGAGCCAATAAAGAAGACTGGGAGCTGGAACAAAGGGAGGATGGACAAGACTTATTCCAAAAATAAGGCCATGGACGGAGAGAACGTTTAGGAATCTGGGCTCTATCACCTGCCCAGTGCATGACTGTGGGCACGGAAGCTTTAGCCACTACCGGAAAAAAATCGGAAGGCTATGATAATTTGGGCCGAGCTTTCCTAGCCTAGCTTTGTCTTATTAACTTCTCTTATTCTCTATGTTTCTTCTATGGTATGGTTGTATTTTTCGTTTGACTTTACCTCACACCATTCCACTTATTTAAACTGGAGAAGAGATCTCATATGACCAATGCTAACTTCCTGGGAGTACTTAGATTGTATTTTATCTCGTATCTATTTCAGCATCTATCCTAGATAGACATAAAGCACTTTCTCTACTAGAGACTTAACAAAATTGACTTTGAGCAATCAACTTTGATAGACTATTATTTTGCTTACAATAAGGTGTTGTTTCTTCTTATGCATCTTCCCGAGTTTAAAAATACCAATTTACTCACCATTTTAACAAGAAAATACCGGACAAAAACAATAAAAAGACGCTTAAAAGTAACGGAACCTAAACAGAATTCCTAGCTGTTTTCATCAGTTTATTCATCCCATATACATATTACATTCAGTAAACACATTACTAAATTAAATTTAGCTTCCACTTAACCACGTCCAAGAGATCTCTGAATGAAATATGAATGAAATTTGACCGCTGAATATCTCCTCGTACAGCTGTTATTTAGATCGTTTGAACTTGAAATTTTGTATTCATATCAAGTCTGACGAGAGCTCGGATGGGATTGCTTCTAAACTGAATCCCTTGAAGGGGGAATGGAGTACCAGAAGCTCCCCTAACTGAAATTGATGATTAAATACCATCATGTATGTTATTGCATATTAGTGGAAGTTCTGAAGTTAGAGAGGGATGAAGAACCGTGGAATGATATTACATCGTTACTGGCATTATCTATATCATGATGTCTATTGTTAAGAGTTTGTATTAGCTTAGAAGTAAAGGGTGATTAGACATGCAACGGAGTAGCTCTCTCTAGTTGTCTGCATCATTAGTTCGATTCTCGTTATAACAAGTTGGGATAACGAGCATTGATTATATACAGAGTGGCCTAGTCTAAAAAAAAGGAACGTAGCTTCATTTAAGTTTTATAAGGTTTAAAATTAATCGAATAGCAGATAATCTAGTCTGTTATCCAAAGCACCATTAGAATACCAAGGGCCCATAAAAGACGTCGAGGCTCCATATAAAATGACGAGGCGACTTTAAGCCGCAGAAAATCTACAGAAAGGGATAAAATTTTCCAGCGATTAGGTACAAAGGCATCGACACCGGTTACGATCAGATATAAAAACCTCCATCACCATGGCCTAATTATTTCAAAGCGCCTCCACATTTGTTTCGCTCCATGCCAATGTAATCCATGACAAGTGGCATGTAGCATACCCTTTTTCAGATCAGATGCATTAGATCCACCGCATTACCGAGCTGCCGTTGTCCGATGTGTTGAGTGGACAAGTCTTCGGGAATACCAGACCACAACCCTTACCTCTCATGATTAGAATCCAGGCCTACCGCCGGTGCCCCATGTACTGAGTGGACAAAGGTACGTCTACTCCATCGGAAGGTGTATCAAACCTCCGGAACTCTTAATTATAGCTGCTCCCGGGAGCCGACTCATTGAGTAGTTCCCATTACTGTCCCTATCTACAGTTCACGCAATGAGTCGACCAAGAAAATACCCACAGAAACGTCTCTACTGGTGGAACAAAGAAATTTACACAGCAAGAAGAAACTGTATAAGGACCAGAAGAGCGATGACAAGGGCAAACAACAGTAACCGACCCCCAATCACAATAATTGAGCTAATAGAGGTGCACGAAATACTAAAGAGAGACCCCAGATCAAATATAAGGAATTCGTCTCTTTTTCTTTAGATTCTTCCTCTTCATCATTGAAGGTTGGCGACAATATCAGAAAACTGCTCTTTATTCGCTGTTACTCTCAACAAAGGTGTGTGTATCGAATCTTTTCCACTCTGTTACATTTATAAGCCATGAACACATTCGTGTACCAGAGCCCCTTTCCCCTGCGACCCTTTGTCTTCCCTGCCATGAATTCCAAATGCGAAAAATGGAAGGAACCCCGCTCGCAGTAATGGTAGAAATGGTGCAAGGTACTCTTCCCGATAGCAGAAAATAAAATATAATAGATGGCGAAAAACGGCAAGGCTACCCGATATATTCACTGCAGAGGAGTTGGAGCAAGCGGTTGCAAACATGAATACAAAACAGGCGCTACACTAGATGGAATCTACCCTGCTTATAAAAATAGCCCCAGGTGCACTTCTGGACTAATAATCGTTTTTATAGAAGACCAGAGCTTCCCGGAAAAGTGGAAACAAGCTAAAGTGGTGATCTGCCTCCCCAATTCGAGACTAGGAGAACAAAGCGTCGGCGGACAAAGAGGATGACGGACGTGGACCTACGACGCGAAAAGCTCACCTGTAAATCTACCTTACCTAAATTTTATCTTTTTATCTTCTCCGGTGCCTGTATCTTTTTAAACAAATTTAACGATTTTTTTTTAACGAAATTTGAGTTTGAAACAAAAAACCAAGGAGTGTTTTAGTCGTTTAGAAATAACCACCTACAATAACCCCCGCAATTACGTTTTTTTTCGCCGATAGTGAAATATTTCTTCAATGTCAAATTAAAATCAAGCGTGACGCTCAATTAAACAAAAGTGTTTCCGGCAAATAATATCTTTAATTAATTTAGACTTTCCGACAGTGACCGACCTCAACATCGAACTTCGCGTGGCGATTTAAATTACAAAAGACTTCCATTATCTTCGACTAAGTAAAACAGAAACAACTGATTCCTGCTTAGATACAGGTTCATTAATTTGATCAGTTTAATCCAGGAAAGTACCTAAAAGAATAATAACTCCAGCGACATCCACTGTAAGTAAAGTTTCCTTTTTGATTTGCGAAGAGCTGTTGATGAAAAGGGTGAACTGAACATTTCTTTTGAGATACCACAAGTAAATTAATGCCAACCCAGCATCCAGTTTACAAGATTTGAGTTTGTTTCTCAAAACTTTTTTTTCTCACTACCCACACAATTTGGGCCTGCAGTTTTTTTCTCTCACCACCCCCCACTCACGCTAAATTTGTTGAAATTCTAGCCAAAAAGCTGCATTTTTTCAACAACGATTAGGAGCCGCTAGAAAGATATTATTGTTGTCTTAACACGAAGTCGATTTGACGATAGTTTATCCAAGTCCTACTGTTACAAACAAGACCACCCTGAATACAGAGTAGGTAATCGTTAATAATATTGTTGAGCTTGTTCATCAAGACACTTAAATGAAGTTACATTCAAATAACAAGGTATTTTATCACCAGGATTAAAGTTGTGAGTTTTGTTGCTTGAGTTTTGTGCAACTTACTTTCGAGGCATTAATGGTCTAAACTCTGTAATTGAAAGGTATCGACTTTTTTGCTACAAGTACGAAGTTTCTAGAGAACTCTAATTGATTTTGAGAGCGGTTCAAAGTAAGCGACAATAAGTGTAAAGTGTTATGGTGTCAATTCTGCAAAGTTCAGAGTGCTAATCTCGTCTAATTGAAGAGAAGTTTGACTCATAATACCCTGCTATGTTTTCTGTGCAAGCTGATTAGTGATTACCAACAACAGAACCAGCGCAGTAAAGAATAAGTTCTAAGTACGACAACTCGGGGAACAAGTTGATTTTAAAAATGTTTTTATTCGCATACGCATTCATACCTCAACGTTGCTGAAGACGATGGACGGAGCGAGAAAAATCCTATATATGAAGTCAATTTTTTGCTAAAATATACAAACAATTCCCGACATTGTTTCATTTTTGGCAACCCCGCTCTTTAACAATATTCTATCAGAGAGGCCCAAGGTTTCTTCAAGGCTGACGAGAAACTTCAATATTGCCTCGGATTACCTCGGAAAACCGGACTCAAATTTAAATTTACGTTACGTTGATTAATTTTGAGACAAGTCCTAAGAGCGATGATACCTTCCTTTCTCAACAAACAAACAATAAAAAAACTTTCACATATGAGGGATCCGTTATTAGCACATCCTTTACGTTACCGGTCACATGATTTCGTCGTCCAATAAAAAAATCTCCAAAACAAACAGTTAATCTAATTCCATGAATAATTCGGAGAACTCGGAGTCAAACAAGCGATAAGTCAACCACCCGCAGAGCCACATTCAGTAATTATTTCTCCCCGTCCGGTTAATAGGGTTGGCTATTATCTGCTTCTCCATGTCATAACTAGGACAATATTTGTCTCCGACCGGTGTCGGTCCGAGTTCACGGGCTCCGCTGACCCCAAACTTGCTCAATAAATCCCAATCGTCCGACGGGTAAAAACCCCGCAAACGCCCCCGAGGCGTTAGCGAGTTTTTGTCGTCCTTTGTATGTGGGAGTCGAGCCTGGAATTCCTGAATCGGTAACGCATGCTGTATGGGGATGAATTTGCTCATTGGAGTGAATATGATGGAGTTGGGAAGAATGTATGAACCGCACGGTGTTGGAGAATTAATCACTTGCTATGAGGTTTTATGAGTCAGAGAAAAGCTAGAGTTAATGACATAATATTCTATAATACCTATGTGAGTTAGAGAGAGGGAGAGCAATGAGCAATATTGTGCAACTTAGAATGATAAATTGTAAGGATGACATCAGCAGATTTCTATCTGATGCCGACGACGCCGACATGTTCGATATCATCTTTAAATTGACGCCTTTGATCGGGTAAGGTCATGTCAATAATTTAAACCTTTTGCAGGTCGGAATAATCAGATCAGCTTGTAATGCTGAATGACAACTAACCCCCCCCCCTTCTCTGTGAGTGGTGTCTGATTATGGACGTCATTCTGCATTTGACAAACAATAACTCCATGTAAAAGCAATAAGCTTTTAGCCGTCGTTTTATGAACAAGTATTATGAACATAAGGATGACGAGCTAGTTCTAGGAACCGGTCAGTTTATTGAAGTTGATGTCTGCGATCGTATGCAACGTGCATCCAAGATTATCGAAGAATGGAGTGAGAGGGCTGGTCTGATCAATAATCCAAAAAAATAAGGACACCTCAGTTACAGGAAATATAGATAAAAGAGGAAATATTCCCTCTTAAGACTTTAAAACGAAAAATTGGATACCGAAGAGATAACTTTCAAACAAACAGGACAAGCTGTTTCACAACTATGGAAGCAAGACCAGTTTACTTAGGATCCACCAAAACGATTTTTCAGGCAGAGATCAATCCTGCAAGGATTTAGAATTGAAGAGGTAATAGAAGCCACGAAGTATGCAGAACAAGCATGGATGATAACGCGACCACAAAAGCGGTGAACTCCCACAGCATGTTAGCTTCTCGCTGATCCAGGAATGTGCCAAGGCGCGAGACAGGCTGACTGTAAAGAGAGGAAGAAGAGATTTTTCGTGATTCAAATTTTCTACATCCGGTGATGGGGTCCAAGTTTTCGCCAAAAAGTCGTCATCTTGGGGCGAAATTGAATGGGATGAAACGTTATGTTACCACAGTTGATTGCATCACATATAAGAAAAATGAACCAGGTGAACCGTGACTAGTTTTCTCGGAAATTGCACATGAAACCGAATTAAGGCCTCATAGTTTTTAGTGGTAAAGTCTAATGACTTAAAAGATTTCACTGCAATATCAAAAAAATTTACTTTTGACAACTTAGATTTTGGTTATGGTGGTTACTTTCTATCATAGTTCTCCTTGATCTGCTACTCAGGCCATAATTTTAGAATAGCTATCAATGCTACTGTCAAACTATAACGCACAAAGGTCTGCAGTTACCTAAACAATGGTCATCATGGAATTGTCATCATGGAAAAACTTATAGGTACTTTCGGATGTACAGATCACTATGGTTTTTTATGTATTCCGTTGTCGACCTTTTTTTGCAGGGAATATCGGACTCAACTATGTAGGTAAGGCAAATTCGCTCCACTCCAGAAATTATGGTTGTCGATCTATCTTATTCTAGCCGTTAGAGGAGGTCACTACTTGTCTAAATTCAAAATGGCGACCAGATCCGAGGTGCGCATCAGTCCGCCATTTTGAATTCTATGAAAATTTGTTTTTCTCGACTAACCCAACCATCTCCAATTTTTTGGGTGAAGTGAAAGAAACTAAACTTGTAGGAAATTGAATTTCTTAGTTAATTACAATTTATCTTCCACGATCGATATTTTTTTCAATAGACAAAATACAAAAATCAGGAAAGTAATTTGACAAACATCGACGTTCCGTTAAGGTGGCTACGATCTTAGGTACTGTTGGTCGTAGAGCCTCAAAGTTAAAAATTCTAAGACATAAATTACTATAAGAAATTCAATGGAAACAATTTCAAAATCACCGCGCTTTCGGAAATGCGGGCAGTTGTCACCTACTTCGTTATTTTAACGGGGACAGCCTTATGTTTATAAATTGTCTGAGAAAATTGAATACAGGTGGTTTTCAAAATTGAGATTGAGTAGTTTATGAGTTATAATCAACTGAAAATGGCGCTTTTTAACATTTCAAAAAATGTATGTCCAACAATAACGACTCAAGATTTTTAAAAACGGCTTACGTGTCCCTATCTTACCTTTTGTTAACTATATCGGAACTTTGTTTTTTTGCACTTTTTTTTATAACTATTTCGTCTTTTTTCAGTTTTTAGTCTAAAACTAAAAAAGGAAACATTTTTCGAAATGTCCATTCCATCCAAAGTAAAGTAGACAAATTTTCTGTATTTGTCATAAGTAAGGTTTTTTTTTGGAAGACTAACCGTTCAAAAAAACATACATATTTCCATTGCATGGGGTTTGTGAAGTTTTGCTATAGTTTTGATTTTCTCACCCTCTATATTTTGTTGGGTCGCCAAACACGAATTTGAATTTTTTTTGGCAAAAATTCGACCCGGAATTTTGTGTTTTTTTGCACTTTTTGCCCAGATTTTTTCACTTCTATCGGGTTTTGGTCTAAATCTCAGTGTTCGACAATTCCATTCCGTACAAAAATTAAAGTATACAAAATTTCCTACATTTCTCATAAATAAGTACAATGGTTTTGTTTTTGGAAGACTTTAACCATTCCGCCTGTAGGGAGCGCAAAAAGAAACATTCCCATAGCGTGCGGTTTTGGCAAGTTTTGCTAACGTTTTGATTTTTTCACCCTCAATCCTTTTGGGTCGCTGAACACGAATTTGAAGTTTGCTGGCAAAAATTTGGCCCGGAACTTTATTTTCTTTTGCACTTTTTGCCCAAATGTTGGCTCTTTTTTCAATTTTTGGTTTTATGTTAGAAAGGAAGCGTTTTCTTTTTTTGAGAAGTCCAATTCTATACAAAATTAAAGTATACAACATTTCCTACATTTCTCAGAAGTATTAGTGCACGTCTAAGGACATCAATATTGTTACTCTTTCGATATCTGACCGATCTGGGTGACACATGTCAACTGGGGAGATCGCTCGAAGGTGGCAACGGGGAAATTATTAGAAATGTTAAGAGAAGAAAGGTGACACTCATCCCGCGTTCTTTTCCCGTTGTTCTGCTACCAGTGGAGTTGTAATTGCTTCTTTATCAATAAACGTTCGGATAGAATTGGGATACATACTACTAAAAGGTTTTTTTTTGGAAGACCGTTCGCCGGTAGAGAGCGCCAAAAACATTCCAATTGCTTGTGGTTTTGGAAAATTTGGCTCTGGTTTTGATTTTCTCTGCCTCTATGTTTTTTGGGACGAATTTGAAGTTTGCTGGCAAAAATGTTTGCCCGTAACTTTTTTACACTTTTTAGCCCTTTTTACTATACAGGCTGTCCCGTAATTAGCGTGCAATACTGAAACAGCAGATTCTATTTTCAAAAATATGAATAAAAGTTCCTATAAAAATAGGTCGAGAAATGCATCCTAAGGGGGCTACAGCCCCCGAAAGGGGAGCCCATGAAGATGGTTTTTATTTAATACCACCGAACCCGTTCAAGATAGAAAAGTGAAATTTTGGAAATTTATCAAACTTTTTATGGCCAATAAGATGCAATTACAAAAATTAAAAAATTTCCATCAATGGGGGGTCAGATAGGTGAAGAGTGAGGTTAAAAATCACCCTAACTTTTTTTTTTATGTACCTCGTGCCAGGATTTGAGATCAGATTATGAAATGTTGAAGTTTTTTACACAAAAAAGGTCGTCTTGCTGAATTTCGATAACATGCACCGTTTTCGCTTAAAATCGATTTGAAAATTACCTTACATGGCATAAAAATTCACATTGAAACACAACTAGAGAAAAATATTCAACGTAGGCCATGGATCACGGGATGTAATAAGTAACAGTTTGTTTGAAAATTGTGTTTCACGCTAATTAAGTAGAAGAAAAAGAAAATTTATTGAGCAAAAAAATGGCAAAAATTTTCAACAGCATGATTCCTATGATGGGGTCTCCCCTGACCGCGAGCACGTCAAAAATTGCCATTTTCCGGTAAACGTTGACGTATGCGGGTGAACATTTGACGTGTAGAAGCTCTTCGGTTTGAAAATCGTCGTCGGTATTCATACTCAGCCGCCAGATCACGACCATTGCAGAATCCATATACGAAGTGCATTTCAGCCAGCTCTTGGTTGGTGAAATTTTCCATTTTTACAAAACAGTACTCAATAAATTTTCTTTTTCTTCTACTAAATTAGCGTGAAACACAATTTTCAAACAAACTGTTACTTATTACATCCCGTGATCCATGGCCTACGTTGAATATTTTTCTCTAGTTGTGTTTCAATGTGAATTTTTATGCCATGTAAGGTAATTTTCAAATCGATTTTAAGCGAAAACGGTGCATGTTATCGAAATTCAGCAAGACGACCTTTTTTGTGTAAAAAACTTCAACATTTCATAATCTGATCTCAAATCCTGGCACGAGGTACATACAAAAAAAGTTAGGGTGATTTTAACCTCACTACTCACCTATCTGACCCCCCCCCCTGATGGAAATTTTTACATTTTTGTAATTGCATCTTATTGGCCATAAAAAGTTTGATAAATTCCCAAAATTTCACTTTTCTATCTTGAACGGGTTCGGAGGTATTCAAATAAAAACCATCTTCATGGGCTCCCCTTTCGGGGGCTGTAGCCCCCTTAGGAAGCATTTCTCGACCTATTTTTATAGGAACTTTTTTTCATATTTTTGAAAATAGAATCTGCTGTTTCAGTATTGCACGCTAATTACGGGACACCCTGTTTACGGGAATATGTTTTCTTTGCCGCGCTCGATCGGCGGAACGGTTAGTCCTCCAAAAAAAAACGGTTTTCATGAGAAATGTAGGAAATTTTGTATCCTTTAATTTTATATGGAATGAACTTGGCGAAAACGCTTCCTTTCAAAGTTTTAGACCAAAAACTGAAAAAAGTGCGAACATTTGGGCAAAACAGTGCAAAAAATACAAAGTTTCGGGACAAATTTTTGCCAGCAAACTTCAAATTCTTGTTCAGCGACCCAAAAAAACATGGAGGGTGAGAAAATTAAAACTATAGGATAACTTTCCTCTGAACCTGCATTTTCTTTTCCGAATAATTTTCCGAACTTCCGGTGCAAAATCATACCAAATAGCAGCGAATAGTAGAATTGAAAAAATTATAAATAAAACCTTCTCGAAAATAGTTAACCATGGAAAATGTTCACTAAACATTGGGGACAAAAAATGGGACAAAATTTCATGTTCCCGTTGTTGCTTACATTGCAAACTAGAAGATAAACTAGTATCACTGTAATTAGTTTTCTAAAAAAAATGCCTTGCAAAAATTAAAGTGTTAAAAATCGTCATGGGACCTTTAATTTTTTTTGAAAAATTACCTAAAATTGTTTTGGGGTAACTACTTTTTCAGTTTCCAGAATAAGTGAACACCTGGGCGATAAAACTTCTCATTTTCTCACTATTGACAGAGTCTGAAACCAATTTTTCCAAAAAATTGTAGCGGAAAAATTTCTATCCATGCAGGAAAAAATATTTCGTCAGCTGAAGTCTTCAATTTCAAAGAAAAACTCATGTCCACCCAGATGATTAGATCTGACGTTACGAAAATTAAGTTAGACCATAAGGTTTCCTCGAAAAAAAAAATAACAAATAAAAGAAACCGTTAGACATCTTCTAGTTCGAAAAAAAAACCATCTAGGGAAGAATGTGAGTTCTCAATTCACCACAAATTTACCAAGTCAAGACCAAATTTTTTTAAGACAACTAAAAATTGGTCAAAGTACGAGGAAACTGTCGTATTGCTTGCACATCAGAATCTCCCTACTTAAGACCATATTTTCTCACAACTGCCATCATACCGTCACCTGAAGTTGCGAGAAGATCGTCGTCATTATTCAGTCAAACAACAACGAAGATAGCGACATCGATAGATAAAGTGAATTTTTAATTTTTTTTCAGCAGCTAAATCCAGTCCTACAGGTTGCTAATACCTGAGCCTGAGACTGAGACTATCGCTGTCTTTTCTACGATGACATCCAGAGGAGTTTATAACACACTAAGCCGTATCAGGTTTCTTATAGCTTGACCACTGGTTAATATGAGGGGCTTAGGTGGCGGTAATAAAACCGTAATCCGTCACAACAAATCAATAATAGTTCATCGGACGCATATAAGAGACTTTGAAAGAATCAAAGGAAGAAAAACTCAACTTTACAAGGAATGTGCATAACAGTTTAAAATGAAGTTCCCAAACTTAAGAAATATTCTGAAAGTTAAGAAAAGGATGGGGTCAATCACGTTCGAAAATACTGATGAGTTATTCCAGTTCTGAATTAATTAAAAAAGAACTTGATCGTTTGGTCTAGTCGTAATATTTGATTTCATCGCTCCGCCGAGCAAACGATCCCGCTTTTCCTTTTAGAAACACATTAATTCCCTCGGACTGACTGCTTTGCAACGATCTCTGCAATATCAAAGACCTTTGTAATAATAACTGAAACAAGTCGGTTTCAACTTTCCTAATATTTGATCAAATAACGATAGAACAGCCCCCAAAAATAGAAACCAGCTGTAGGTTAAAATAAGCATCAAAAGTAAAGTCGGTCCGGAGTTTCACTATTCGTTCTTGAGATTTATTTCCAGGGCGAGTTGCTCGAATACTTTAAAAGGGGAGGTTTATAACGAATTATTCATCTTTTGGCTGGGAACTTTCAGAAATGAAATTACGTTTTAATAAAAGTCATTTCGTCGGATTCACCTAGCAATTTAGATGTAAGAACTCTAATTATTTTGTTAGATGATGGTAAGGAGATGGAGTTTGGAGTTTGGAGTTCACTTTAAATTATTTCTAAATAACTTCTATTTAAATGTATTGCAGTAAATTATTTATGAATAGGACATAAACGAAAACCTCCAGTTGAATGGTTTTAGTTTCCTGAAACTCTCCTGAAGACTGTAACTTCTAACTGGTACTCAAAGGATCAGTTTCGGCCGTCTTGGAGCTAGTCAGTGAATCCCAACTCAACTAGCCCGATTAACTTCTACTTCGACGTTCATTCACTATAAAATTCCGCAATCGCTTTTCTATCAAACAACTTCGAGTAACGTGAATGGTTGTTGCGTTCGAGTTATTTTGTCAGCGTATAATATCATATTTTTTATTATGACAGTATTATGAAGAAGAAAATTTCAACGAGGATGAGGTTATCTAGCGACACGAGGGAGAAAAATCCCACACGATATAGAGATCCCTAATTTAAGCATGACACATTTTTAAAAAATTAATATTTTTTTTTAAACTGATGACGAGGGATTTTCGAGCTCTTCAATGATATTTTCGAGCTCTCTCTAGCTTTCACCGTTTTCCGGAAAATCGCAATTTTTTTATTTGTAATGCTTACATTACACCTGACTTTTTTAAATTCAATCTGTGGAGAAACCCAAACAGCATTCGAGCTATTTTCGAGCTACTAAATGAGATTTTCGAGCTGTTCCTAGCTCTCGTAATTTTCCGGAAAAACGAAAAAAAACCGCTTTGTCGTGCTAGGATTTGACCTCAATTTTGAAAGTACGTAGGTACTCACGGAAAAAACGAAAAAAAAAAAACGAAAAGCACAGGAATTTCGAGAGATTTTCGAGCTACTCAATGAGATTTTCGAGCTGTTTGTAGCTCGAAAATAGCTCGAAATTCCTGTGCTTTTCGTTTTTTTCCGGGAGTACGTACTTTCAAAATTGAGGTCAAATCCTAGCACGACGAAGCGGCTTTTTTCGTTTTTCCGGAAAATTACGAGAGCTAAAAACAGCTCGAAAATCTCATTGAGTAGCTCGAAAATTGCTCTAAATTCCTGTGCTTTTCGTTTTTTCCGGGAGTACGTACTTTTAAAATTGAGGTCAAATCCTAGCACGACGAAGCGGTTTTTTTCGTTTTTTCGGAAAATTACGAGAGCTAAAAACAGCTCGAAAATCTCATTGAGTAGCTCGAAAATAGCTCGAAATTCCTGTGCTTTTCGTTTTTTCCGGGAGTACGTACTTTCAAAATTGAGGTCAAATCCTAGCACGACGAAGCGGTTTTTTTCGTTTTTCCGGAAAATTACGAGAGCTAGGAACAGCTCGAAAATCTCATTGAGTAGCTCGAAAATAGCTCGAAATTCCTGTGCTTTTCGTTTTTTTCCGGGAGTACGTACTTTCAAAATTGAGGTCAAATCCTAGCACGACGAAGCGGTTTTTTTTCGTTTTTCCGGAAAATTACGAGAGCTAGGAACAGCTCGAAAATCTCATTGAGTAGCTCGAAAATAGTTCGAAATTCCTGTGCTTTTCGTTTTTTCCGGGAGTACGTACTTTCAAAATTGAGGTCAAATCCTAGCACGACGAAGCGGTTTTTTTCGTTTTTTCGGAAAATTACGAGAGCTAAAAACAGCTCGAAAATCTCATTGAGTAGCTCGAAAATTGCTCTAAATTCCTGTGCTTTTCGTTTTTTCCGGGAGTACGTACTTTCAAAATTGAGGTCAAATCCTAGCACGACGAAGCGGTTTTTTTCGTTTTTCCGGAAAATTACGAGAGCTAGGAACAGCTCGAAAATCTCATTGAGTAGCTCGAAAATATCTCGAAATTCCTGTGCTTTTCGTTTTTTCCGGGAGTACGTACTTTCAAAATTGAGGTCAAATCCTAGCACGACGAAGCGGTTTTTTTCGTTTTTTCCGGAAAATTACGAGAGCTAGGAACAGCTCGAAAATCTCATTGAGTAGCTCGAAAATAGCTCGAAATTCCTGTGCTTTTCGTTTTTTCCGGGAGTACGTACTTTCAAAATTGAGGTCAAATCCTAGCACGACGAAGCGGTTTTTTTTCGTTTTTCCGGAAAATTACGAGAGCTAGGAACAGCTCGAAAATCTCATTGAGTAGCTCGAAAATAGCTCGAAATTCCTGTGCTTTTCGTTTTTTTCCGGGAGTACGTACTTTCAAAATTGAGGTCAAATCCTAGCACGACGAAGCGGTTTTTTTCGTTTTTCCGGAAAATTACGAGAGCTAGGAACAGCTCGAAAATCTCATTGAGTAGCTCGAAAATAGCTCGAAATTCCTGTGCTTTTCGTTTTTTCCGGGAGTACGTACTTTCAAAATTGAGGTCAAATCCTAGCACGACGAAGCGGTTTTTTTCGTTTTTTCGGAAAATTACGAGAGCTAAAAAACAGCTCGAAAATCTCATTGAGTAGCTCGAAAATTGCTCTAAATTCCTGTGCTTTTCGTTTTTTTCCGGGAGTACGTACTTTCAAAATTGAGGTCAAATCCTAGCACGACGAAGCGGTTTTTTTCGTTTTTTCGGAAAATTACGAGAGCTAAAAACAGCTCGAAAATCTCATTGAGTAGCTCGAAAATAGCTCGAAATTCCTGTGCTTTTCGTTTTTTCCGGGAGTACGTACTTTCAAAATTGAGGTCAAATCCTAGCACGACGAAGCGGTTTTTTTCGTTTTTCCGGAAAATTACGAGAGCTAGGAACAGCTCGAAAATCTCATTGAGTAGCTCGAAAATATCTCGAAATTCCTGTGCTTTTCGTTTTTTCCGGGAGTACGTACTTTCAAAATTGAGGTCAAATCCTAGCACGACGAAGCGGTTTTTTTCGTTTTTCCGGAAAATTACGAGAGCTAGGAACAGCTCGAAAATCTCATTGAGTAGCTCGAAAATAGTTCGAAATTCCTGTGCTTTTCGTTTTTTCCGGGAGTACGTACTTTCAAAATTGAGGTCAAATCCTAGCACGACGAAGCGGTTTTTTTCGTTTTTCCGGAAAATTACGAGAGCTAGGAACAGCCCGAATATCTCATTGAGTAGCTCGAAAATAGCTCGAAATTCCTGTGCTTTTCGTTTTTTCCGGGAGTACGTACTTTCAAAATTGAGGTCAAATCCTAGCACGACAAAGCGGTTTTTTTCGTTTTTTCGGAAAATTACGAGAGCTAGGAACAGCTCGAAAATCTCATTGAGTAGCTCGAAAATATCTCGAAATTCCTGTGCTTTTCGTTTTTTCCGGGAGTACGTACTTTCAAAATTGAGGTCAAATTCTAGCACGACGAAGCGGTTTTTTTCGTTTTTCCGGAAAATTACGAGAGCTAGGAACAGCTCGAAAATCTCATTGAATAGCTCGAAAATAGCTCGAAATTCCTGTGCTTTTCGTTTTTTCCGGGAGTACGTACTTTCAAAATTGAGGTCAAATCCTCGCACGACGAAGCGGTTTTTTTCGTTTTTCCGGAAAATTACGAGAGCTAGGAACAGCTCGAAAATCTCATTGAATAGCTCGAAAATAGCTCGAAATTCCTGTGCTTTTCGTTTTTTCCGGGAGTACGTACTTTCAAAATTGAGGTCAAATCCTCGCACGACGAAGCGGTTTTTTTCGTTTTTCCGGAAAATTACGAGAGCTAGGAACAGCTCGAAAATCTCATTGAATAGCTCGAAAATAGCTCGAAATTCCTGTGCTTTTCGTTTTTTCCGGGAGTACGTACTTTCAAAATTGAGGTCAAATCCTCGCACGACGAAGCGGTTTTTTTGTTTTTCCGGAAAATTACGAGAGCTAGGAACAGCTCGAAAATCTCATTGAGTAGCTCGAAAATATCTCGAAATTCCTGTGCTTTTCGTTTTTTCCGGGAGTACGTACTTTCAAAATTGAGGTCAAATTCTAGCACGACGAAGCGGTTTTTTTCGTTTTTTCGTAAAATTACGAGTGCTAGGAACAGCCCGAAAATCTCATTGAGTAGCTCGAAAATAGCTCGAAATTCCTGTGCTTTTCGTTTTTCCCGGGAGTACGTACTTTCAAAATTGAGGTCAAATCCTACACGACGAAGCGGTTTTTTTCGTTTTTCCGGAAAATTACGAGAGCTAGGAACAGCTCGAAAATAGCTCGAAATTCCTGTGTTGTTTGGGTTTCTCCACAGATTGAATTTAAAAAAGTCAGGTGTAATGTAAGCATTACAAATAAAAAAATTGCGATTTTCCGGAAAACGGTGAAAGCTAAAGACAGCTCGAAAATACCATTGACGAGCTCGAAAATAGCTCGAAAATCCCTCGTCATCAGTTTAAAAAAATATTTATTTTTAAAAAATGTGTCATGCTTAAATTAGGGACCTCGATTATAGTCTTCCTCAGCCACCGATGTATACAGTACTTTTTAGCGTGTCGATTCGAAAGAATGATTGTACAAATCCTCGAAGTTCCAATTTTTTATCTTTAAAATATCCCTATTTATCGCGTGTGGACCTAAGTGATGGACCACTCTGTATATTAAATATTTTCAAATAATATAGCAGTTCGGTTTTCTAAAGATCGGAACACACATTACCGCACCGTACTACGGCGCTAGATCGACCGAGTATCGGCCGCCACTCAGTAAAACATTCGCAGGATGAAATTAAACGAATGAGCCAAACACCACCGGGTCGTGCCCGAACGTCGTGTCTGAGCCGAGCCGTGGTTTTCAATCTACGAATCATTCACCGAATGACCGCTGATATTTCGCCGATATACTGCCATAACCATGCGGTCCCAAGGTGTGTTTCAAAAAACTTTAACGACCCGTTAAAAAAGAGCCAAATATTCTACCCATATCTAATGGGTAGCTTGCTGTCATGTTAGTCAATGTATAAAGTATAAGACTTCCATAGCACATACCAGAAGGTCTCATCCTTGAGAAGCATCCATGGTTCATCAACATTCCCCAACCCGTGCGTTTACATACCAAATTTCTAACGGTCCTGCATCTACTAGAAAGAACAAAAAAAAAACCGTTGAAGACACCAATATGCAAAACTATGCGGAGCTACAATAAGCTGCAAACAATCTAACGTCTAATGGTGACAATACCTTCACAAGAGGAGATAAATTTACGACAACGAGCATAAACTGGAAGTATTAGTAGCCAGTTACCAGATTCGTTCGCAATCAATCATGTTGCTGACGATTCCTGACTGGAGCAACTCGACCACTTTTTTCCTGGTTGCAGAAGTTTTTTCAGTGATTTTTGAGCAGAGTACCTTGAGCACTGACAAGTGGATAATGACAAGAAGATCACATCTCAACGACCGGTTCCTTGAATATAACTGTACCAGTATCACTTGCATCCCCTTGATCGAGTCGAAGACTATGTACTCCTAACCACCGTATGAAGAACTCAACATCTTCTTAATAGAATCCAGATAGAATTAGCAGAAGCCAACCACAGGAAGAAGTTTATACTTATGAAGATGGCGTGATTTAACGCTCTTTCTTAGAATTTAAAAAGGACTTCGCCGAACTGAAGAACAGTATTCAAGGTTCCAACTTCGCCGAATGTCGTCAAAAATACTGGAAGATAATGTCACCAGAATAGTTTTGACACTTATCAAGGGAGGTAAAATACGCTCAAATAGTTTAGCATATTTGGGGAGACTTGTCAAAATTCTTATAGGTAGAGATCCCTTCAATAGCTCCCGATATGACCGCAATTAATTGAAGCTCATCTATGAGAAAATACAATGAGGGGATAATATAGCTAGACCGTTCAGAAATCTACAGTTTCACTCGGGTTACTAACAGAACCAAATACGCACGAGTATCGAATTTACCTAAGAGTCTGCGGTCAAGGAGTTTTCTCAGGATTGTTGCATCGACCTCCAGAAGTCGTTAACTCGGAAATCTACCTGGATGTCATGTGCAGAGCAGAACTCCTGGAAAATTTGCATCAGTAGTTCTTACTGTATGGTGGAGACCTCGTTGAGAAAGACAGAGGAGAAAAACCTTCCAGTGACGATACACGGTCCTTGTGAGTAAGTTCAAAAGGCACTTACGAAAAAGTGAAAGTTTTCGCTTTATTTTCCTTGGGAATCTAGGGGTGTGTAAATAGACAACTTCGTTGATATACGTGCTGCTCAAGTTGAAGCTCTCCGGTCAGCCAGGAGTCTCTTCAAGTGGTTATAGCGTGTGTTGACTGACCAAACAAAGGCCGGCGGGAAATCGAACCCCGGTCCTTGTGATTTCGCGTCAGCTATGCTGCCACTACACTACCGGGCTCCCTACAGTTATTCAGTCAGTTCGGCTATATGTGTCGTCTCTCTCTCTCCGTCGGATCGAGTGGTCGCCCCATTACTCCCATTCCAAATTTGAAGTCATTTAGATTTCTCGGACTTGAACCTATCTTGCAGATCGTCGTTCGATACCTTGTCGTTGGTGGTCCCGAACTTTTGGTGGGCGATAGCTCAAGCTCGAGTTTGTGGCGTGTTACCTAACCTTAATTTGATCTTACCAATCGTAATTAATATAACCCAAGTGGTTGTTTTGAAAGAGTGAGAAAGTGTTGAGAGAGAGAGAGAGAGAGAGAGTGTGTGTTGTTTGCATATCAGAAGGTTGTTTTGTTTTGCCTGTTCGTAACACGACGGGGTCACCAAATATAGCGTCGCGTCGATCTGACCAAACAAAAGTGGAAGTTCCCCAACGGGGACTCGAACCATGGCCCTTCTGATTTCGCGTCCGATGTGCTACCGCTGCACTTCCGGGTTCCCTACAGTTATTCAGTCAGATCGGCTATATGTCTCGTCTTATCTGTGAGCGAGTGGTAGCCACATGGTCAAAACCTTCACGAGTACTTACCAATTCTGACATCATCAAGGTACTATAATAATCATGTCAAGATCAGCAGAGTAGTTTGTTTAACAAGGACTAAAGACATTGTCCGTAGACAATTTGGTAAAATAAGTGGAAAATGCATTGTGAATAAAAAGGCTCCAAGAGCGAAGCTGTCCTTAGAAAAAACGACCACTCAACTGTAAATTGCAACTTAATCATCCATATGGTGCCCCTAGGACTACTGTCAATGTGAACGTACAGGTACATTTTATAAAAAGAAAACCCTGTATTGAATTTTGTAACATGATCAGGCTTTTCAGCTAGAAAGTTTTCTAATCAACAAAAGCGTTTTTATGCAACATTTCTATACGTCATTAGAGTTTTGTCGATTGTTAGACTGCCCGAACATGCTAAAATTTCCATTGTGACGATCTGAATTTTTAGATAAAATCTGTTAGAGACAGTCTCTTTTTTTTGTACCTGTAACCTGTTCGACATGAACATCATTGATCCTCATAACGTTGCTAAAAAAATATAATCCACTAAAAGAACATGGAAAGCCATAAAAATTTCATTATTAGCTTTTCCATATCAATTACTTACTCTCAGTTGCTTGCGGAATATTTTATCTCCGATTCTCTCAGTTTTCCCAGCTGAGAAGACACGAAATCGGGATTTCCCAGAAGGATATCGACAACATAACCTATAAATTTTAATCTGTCACCGGGTATCATTTATCGTATTTACTGGAGCAACCCTCCATCTAGAGACGTCGGACGTCGGCTTTAACTTCATCTGGCGCCGAAACAATGACTTTATCCAGGGAGATCTATCCCTGCTTATTACAATGCGAGAGAGTATTGATTTAGGACACTAATTGTATGGGCTTTGGAGCTGCCAGGATGGAAATATTGGTATATCTCTGAAGGTTTTTCATGCAAATAAGGGTTTACCTCTCTAGACGTGCACAATGGGGCTTCCTCATCCGTTACTATATCTCAGAGCAAGCTTGACGTTATCTGGGAGGATATATGGGACAATGTGTGCTCACACTCTCGACTTTACTGCAATATCAAACGGGTGAATTTATATCCACGAAAGAGATATCTTCTACGTCAGTTTCAAGTAGGTCTTTACTGTTAAAAGTTTCCAGTATCTCTATGAGAGATCGTAACATTAGAAAGAAACATTGAGGTAGTTAAGTGGGAAATAGAATAGAGACGTCAAAAACTGGCAAACAGTCTAAATGGGAGATATTTTATACAGTTTGCTTAAGAGTTTCTCGAGGAAAATTTTGTTACCACTTTCATTATACTCATCTTGGTCACTCATCATTTCTATAAAATGGTTGTAAGTTTCAGTTTAAAACCCGAGCAACATAAAAAAGGAAAATTATTCTTGTAATAAACTGATAGGACTGACAGGGACCTCATGTATGGTTATTTTCTCCGTTTGGTAACAGGAAAGGGTGAACCGTAAACACTACAAGGTTAAGTATAGTAACAACAATAGCTTAGAATATGATCAAATACTTTTTTAAGTCATCAGTGTCTTTAAGGCTTCTACAATTGACCAAAAAGCAGAATAAACTGACACATTTGTCGAAGTCAGCTCAGTCATGATCGAGTCAGGATGTAGGGATGGAGTTAACCAGGAACTACAAACTCTTTATGGACTGGAAATCACAGTGAGAATGATAAAAGCAAACCAACTGCGTTTGGTAGGACATTTTATCAGGAGTGACAACCAAAGGTTGCAAAGGATAATATATTATGACGAACTTGAGGGGAGAAAATCACTGGGACAACCTTGAGGGCGATGGAGAGATGCGATAACATTCGACCTCAGAAAGATAGATATAACACAGTGGGAATTGAAAGAACATGACAGAGTTGAATGGAGGGCAACAGTAAACGCGGCCAAAGCACACCCAGAGTTCAAGATTTTGAGCCCCACAAATTGGAACAAATGGGAAGATTCACAGGAACCTGTAGTTTCAGAGGTTCCAGTCACTGAAGAACATTTAGAAACAGGCAAAATGGTCGAAAAAGTCTACAATTTGAGTATTTGGTCTGATACCACTGTCACGTCACCATTCAGTCAAAGGTCGAAAACTTATCGAGGTAAATCCTAATGATCATTGAGGAGAAATTCATCGAAAGACAAACCGACACATTTGTCAGAGTAACCAGAGGAAGCTCTGATCGAGGCATCCCATGAATTACTTTAAGATGACTCTTTAGAAGAGATAATAATGTCTGGCTGATCACAGTTAAGAAGCGCCACCATTTCACTGTTGCTGGACCAGAAATTTTGGAAGAGAAACAAGCACCAACATGGAGGCCACTGGAAAACTCTATTCTGCAAACTGTTAACTCACCTTTTCAAGAGTAAAGAATATTGCATTGTCAGCGTCTCTTTACTCAAAGATACAACTGCCAAAGGTCATAATAAGGCCCAACAGAAACACTGATCAGAGTCGAAATTGTAGTTACAAAAGCCAGAATCGGTTGAAAAGCTGAATCTGCATGGATCGTTGTTGAAAGGGTGATTTCTCACTGGACCCCTTGTACCTTCTGTCGAGTGAAAAAACCCCTATCCCTAAATATTCCCCAACCCCCTCCCCGATTTCTCGGATGTAGCGAAGGACATGGTGGGTTATTTCAATTCTGGTCATATCAGGACAGACTTCCTCCAATATGATTGCTGATATTGACGGAACTCTAACAGTCGCAAAGCTCATATTGTGCAATTTTGTCTTCTTCCTTACATTCTCTGCATTTCGTGTCTTGAGTTACACTCAATGGTGTGAAAAATTTGTTAAGCTTGCAGTGACCAGACCAGAACGAATTTTCCGTCCAGGATTCCAAGATTATAATTTAAAAAATGGTGTACCACAGGGTGATATTCTACAGCCATTGTTTTTATTGTTTAAGAATTTTCCTCTTTAAAGTATTAGTTCAATTTATTAGAATGAGCATAAATTATTGAAAAAAAAAAGTTTTTTTTACATTTATTCGTAGGTATCACCAGCTCCAATAGATTTGGTGTAACAGAAGATGGCCTAAATAGTTTTATTTCATAAAAGGTTTTTGTCTATCAAATACCTGAGTAGTATAATGCTCCCTCGTTCGGGGATTTGCTCTCAGGTTTACTCGTTTATCGATTTGGCATTTTAGATATTATTTGTTTTCGATTTCGCTCGAGGGGGATTTGAATCAGATTTTTTGGTAAGGGATTCGACTGTTGCATCTTTTTCAGTTAAGCAGAATGACGGGCCGTACTTATTCGTTGTATGAATGGATCTGTTTTTTATATTTCAGGGTGAACTGATTTAATATTTATTTTTATTACATCTACAAGGTAAGTATCGTTCTCCATTTTCAGGCTGATTGTTGCATATTGTCTTGATAAACAGACAGGTTTATCAAGACGATAAGCAGACAGGTTTAAGAAGATCTTGATATTTCCTGTGCAGGTCGATATCTATACAAGATTCCCTGTTATAAATCTGGAACCACCTGAGGCGAAATGTCAAAATTATCGAGCATTTTTTACACCTGTCATCTCTCAAACTTGTCAAATTTTTCATCACATTAACATTTTCCTATACTCACATCGTCACATCTTTCTTGAAATAGAGTTCACCGAAACACGTTCACTACTACACGGGTACAGAAACTAAGATCTAAGAGGAGGAAAAAACATCTTAAACTTCAGAAAGATTACTGGAAAGATAAGGATATTCAAACGTTCCATGATCTAACAGCTTCGAAGTTCTTTCCATAAAATTAAGTAGTGTTGAAGCAAAAATTGTTGCGCTTAGCCCTCGGATGACCTCGGCTACTTATGGTTCTTAATAATTAGATTTCCGTCTAAATGATCCTGTTACGTAGATTAACGTGATGATTCGTTTCGGTAATTCAACGTCCATTAATTCCTGTTACATGATCAGATTTGCGTGGTGAGTCTGAGGTTTGGCACCTATCCAATCATATCGATTTCCCTAGGATGTCATATCGAGATTCCGTGGGCCCCGGATAATCTTTACTTGATTACAGAGTGCGGAATGGGAACGACTGAGGGGGTGTTCACTCTTGAAAATTAATTATTGTACAACTCTGATGGAAATGACTGGAAATAAATAGTGTGGATATAACTGGAAATAAGTGGAAATAGTGGAAATAAAATGGACATATTGGATATTAGTGGAAATAACTTGGGAATAAGTGATATGGATTCAATTTTCAGTTAGGATAGAATTTTAGGAATAGGATTTGTAAAGGTGTGTGAAGTTGCCCCCCACCCTAAATATGAATTTTGGGATTTGGAAAGGTCTGTAATCTTGCAATCTAAATTTTGCAATTTATGATTGTCCACCAAAAAGTTTATTTTTTCAGGAGCCGTTTAAAAAATAAAAACAATAAATTTTTTAAACAATTTTTCGACCAGCACCCCCAAATTGTAACAAAAATTTTGAGCCACATAGCTCGTTTTCCGAGTCACTAGTTTCATTTGCCCACCCACAGATTTTTTATTGTGCATAGTAATATTTTTTGAATTTGCGAATTTGACAATTGCAATTTTTTTCTCGAGCATTCGTTTTTTGTCTGGAGTTCCAAAATATGGGATGAAGAATTTTTTTCCAAGAGCAAGTTCATTCGACAACCCCAAATCGCAAAGATTTGTAAAACAGCACCTTTTTTTTCTTTCACAGGCCAACGTTGGTCCACTGATTGATTTCGTTTGTGGAAATAGTGGAAATAAATTGGAAATAAGTGGATATGGTTTGGTTCATTGCAAGGTATATTTACTGAAGGCGCATGCGCTATCGTAGTACAAACGGTGTGGTGTGACTCCGTTTTTTTCAAAGAAGATCAATCGATCAATCAATTTTCAGTCAGGATAAAATTTTCAGAAAAAGATTTGGAAAGGTATGTGAAGTTGCCCCCAACCCAAATATGAATTTTGGGATTTGGAAAGGACTGTTAAGTTAGTGAAGTTGTCCCACCACCAAATCTGAATTTACAATCAATTTTACCAGTCCACCAAAAATTTTATGTTTTCTGGCGTCGTTTAAAATAATAAAAAACCACAATGTTTCGCGTAATAAAAAAAATTCGACAATGTTTCGACCAGCACTCCCAAATTACAAGAAAAATTGTGAGCCATATAGATCGTTTGTCCATTGCTGGTCCACGTTTGCCCACCCACATATTAGTGTATTTTTTAATAAAAAAATACACTATTGAGGACGACATCACTTTTCGAAAATCACCCAAACTCATCAAATGTCTACCGATCCTGACCCCCAGATAACGAAAAAGTGGTTTTTCAAAATTCACCTGCCCACGATATATACAGGGTGTTAAGAAAATGAGGGATAAACTTTTCGGTACATTGTAGGGGACACTCAGTAGAGTACGGGAAAAATAATTTTAAAAATTCTGGTCTCCAATTTGGTGAGATAAAAAATGCCAAAGTTAACATTTTACTATCTTTGTTTTTCAGTATTTGCAAAAACTAAATGATTTTACAGATATAAAAAGGGTACTTTAATCGTTATCAATTAAAAAAAATGCTTAAGATGTATTACTGATGGCTTGGAAAATTTAATAAGAATTTTTTTTCTTTTCTAAGATGCTGAAAAAAAAGCATTTGGCCACAACGGTTTTGATACCTTGACAACCTATATTGTTAGAAAATAGACGAAATTATCAAATACCAACTGTTATCGTGTTAAACGTTGCCAAATTTATTGTTCAATATTTTGCTTATATCTTTTAAAATGTAGATCTGGATTTTTTTTTAATTATTTTTCCCGTACTTTACTGAGTGTCCCCTACAATGTACTGAAGAGTTTATCCGTCATTTTCTTAACACCCTGTATACAATATGTACATATTTATTTCTCCAAAATCACGAAATTTCGATTTTAAAAACGCTCCTGTAGCTCTTTCAAGATTAGTGAACGAAATTTTGCACTCTTATTAAACTTTAGGAATAAATTCGATTTTCATTAAAAAAATTTCCAAAAGTCCCGTCACTTCTACAGGGTGTCCCTTCAAAATTCCAGAAATCCGGTTCTTGTGGTATCATTTCAGGTCGCAGTTTTCAATCTAGGAGGCTGAAATTTTTGTAGGAGTAAGATATCCACAAGGAGTGGTCTGGTATTGCACTTGAGCAAAATCGGCTGAGCCGTTTCAAAATGGCGGCCATTTTAATTTTTGGAAAAAGGACTATTTTTTGAACCCCTGTATAAGCTAGCACAAAAAGAGTTTTATACAAATTCACAAGATTGGAAGTAAATGACTTGAAATTTAATTTAATGCAATAAAATTTGCATTTTTTCTATTAATAAGCCAGTGGCGTGGGTAGGAAAAGGGTAAAAATGGCTAAATTTCTCCAACAATTTATGAGCACATTTTTGAAGTAATTAAACTGAAATTTTCACAGTAGACAACTATACTAATAGACTTCAACCCTTTGGAATTTCAAAAAGGAAATAAGAAAAATGGCGGAGATATTAGATTTTTTTTACATGATGTTTATTTCTCTAAAATTTCAAACTTTCGGTTTTCAAAACTCTCCTTTCAGTTTTTTCCGAATTTATTAAAGATTAGTGTAAAAAATAGTATTTTTCAAGTAAAGTTAGCCAGTGGCGGGCATAGGGAAAGGGACAAAAGTGTAAATTTTGCTAATTTTTTTGATTTTTAAATTTAAAAATCCATTCTAAGGCACGTGTTCAAACGAAATGAAATGAAATTATCACAGAAAATTTTTCACAGTATCCAGAAAGCCAATAATTTAAAAAGTGGTGAAAATATTCATAATTGAATCGCATAAAAATACACTATTTACGCGATTGATGCGCAAGAAGGTTTTTTTAGATGCGCAAGGATGCGATGAACAACAATTCTTGAAAGAATAAATTTAATCTAAAAGCCCAAATTGCAAAAACATTCAAAACCGCACAAATCGTTTTTTTTTATCACAGAGCCACGTTTGTCCACTGATTGGTTTCGTTTGTCAAGGTTCCATTGAAAAAATAGGGAAAAAACAGTTTCCAGCAATATCAACTATCACTGTTTTCATCCATTCGTTTTTACAATATGGAATAGCGTACAATAAAATGAAATACGGTGTCAAAAATCAGATTTGCGAGAATATTAATAAATAAAATAATCCGAAAAAGCATATTAACTCAAGTTGCTATAGTAAATGTTTCAATGGGATTGTTTGTAACAAAAGAATGACATTTATTAAGTACTCAGTTATCTATTGTAACTCAAGAAAATTAAACCTACAGTATTCAACTGCAGTAATCGTACAGTATAAAGACTCAGCATTCGCATGGTATGTTACGAGGTATGTTACCATTTTTTTTCAAAATTTATTTTTTCCATGAAGTATTATCTGTATTTTGACCAAAAACAGGTTAATTAGGAAGTGCACTACAATAAAATTCTGTGTTTGCAGAGTTTTTAAATTACGTGAAAACACCTTGGAAAGAGTGGAAGTAATGTGCAAATAGTAGAAATAATATTTAAATAGCAGAAATATAATAAAAATAGTGGAAATAAAGTGAAATTAGTTGAAATGAAATAATTTCGGATGTGGAAATAAAATTATAGAGATGGATAGGACTCCAAGATATTTAATCTAAAAGTTCTTTTTTTTAGATGTATCGAAGACCTTTTTAAATTTTTTTTTTAAGTTTTATCGACGATTTAAGAGTTGAAGGAATTGTCGCTGTGATCTTTCAGAAAAAAATTGGAGGTGGGTAATTTTTAAAGAGATTTTTCGGTAGATAATTTGTAGTATTTTCACAATTTATGTCTGAAAATTCCAAAAGAGAGACGACATAGGAATCAAATTTTTGCTTCTAAAATTTCACTACTTAGAACATTAGATCACTACTAATGTGATCTACTCGAACGACTTGAAAGTATTGGAAAATTTAAATAATTTTTTTCAATGTGATTTTCTTGCAAAAAGGCGCGGTTCTTAAGAAAAATTAATAAAGGTACGGTAAATTGTCGGGATGCCAGATATTCTTTAATTTTAAATATTCCAATATTCATTTCATCATCTTCAGTTCGTTCACTTAATTTATCGATTAAAAACAGTTCACGTAACTTCAAGATTAGGTATTGAAGGCACTTCCCTTAAGGGATGCTTAATGTCTTTATTTCAGCTTCTCGTCAAGGTTCGTTGAAAATCGAAGATACAACTTGACTTATAAGGCTTGGTTGTCATTAGGTATGCCTTTCCCAAAACTGATTTGATGGAATAGGCGAACTTGTAAGGCAACTAGTTGGTTCTCTCTCTCTTAGGAAAGATGAAAGCTCTTGAAAGTAAAACATCTTGTATTTCACATAACTTTGTTTTAGTCTCTTTCAATGGTACACCTGACCTGACCTGACCTGACCTGACCTGACCTGACCTGACCTGGAGTTGTTCTTGGAGGAAGTCACGGCAGACATGAGGTGATAAAAATAACTTCAAGAGTCTTCAAAAATAAACGCTCAGAAATGCTCATCTACAGAAAAAAAAACTTCAAAATATCCAAAATAATTTAGTTTTATTGTTGTTTTTATTAAGTTGAACGATTTCTTTATTATAAAAAGTTTAATGTATTAAAAATCAGTTAAGTTTAGCCTTGTCATTATTTTATCTAAGTAACGAAGATTTACATTTTTTCTGGATTTAGAGGACTTTTTCATGTGTCTTTCGTGACATTTGAGAAGAATCGGGGAAGAGTTAAAAAACTGATGTTGTTCTCAATAAAAAAAATCTGTTAAGGAAAATCAGTTCCGTTGCATAAAGTTGTGACAGAGCCAAGATTCGATGTATGGTGCAACTGTGGGAGTAGAACGTTTATCTTTGTTTATGGACACTTTTTCATAAATAATTAAGAGAAGATATGAAGAGTTGATGAAGGTATGAAGAGATTCAGTATATTTTTTAAATTATATTGAAAACCCGGCCCAATAAAAATCAGCTTGCAGTTTAAACCACTTTAGAAAGTGTTAAAAATTATTGCTGTTTTTGTGGAAGACAAGCAGTTCCTGGCGTCTTCCCTAGTGGTGAAAATAGTTGACGAATTGCCGTGTTAGTTATATTTGGAGCTCGCAGTATCGACCTATTTATTATACCTAGAGCATTACGACAATTTAAGAATTGAAGATTATATTTATTAAAAAAGTTTGTACCTACAGTATCTCCCAGCTCCCAAAGAGAAAAAGAAGGCCTTTAGAATTCAGAAGAGCCCAAGACAGATTCAAGAAGGACACACGAGGTCTGGCCGGAGAAATCATCGATGGCGAGGGTCACGGCGGTCCCACAAAGACTCCGCCGAGAGAAGAGATCCTAGAAGAGTATAAGAGGATCTTCGCCATGCCAGCCCGGTCGGACTCAGCCCCTATCCTGGACAAACGTGGACCTATTACGAACATCTACGAGCCTATCACCATGGAGACCGTGTCTTTTCACATCAACAGCATGAAATCAAACTCCCCTGGACCCGACGGCGTCACTCTTCGGGACATCAAAAAGATTCCTAAAGTAAAGCTCCTGCTTCTATTCAATGCGATGCTCTACCTGGAATACACACCTACAATATTCAAAAGAAGCAAAACCATTCTTATCCCGAAGAGTAAAGCAGAACTGCGCAACCCAAACAACTGGAGGCCTATCACAATTTCGTCGATCTTCCTGAGGTTAATAAACAAAATCTTGGCCTCAAGGTTAGAAGCGGTTAATATTGAGTCAACTCAAAATGGCTTCAGAAGAATCGACGGCTGCTTTGCCAACAACATCACTGTCCAGACAGTGATCAAAACAAAGCGAGCATCAGGGAAGCCCTTCTCTCTGATCACACTTGATCTAAAGAAAGCATTTAACACGATCTCCCACTGCAGTATACAACGACCTCTGGAGAGGGTCAACATCGACATAAAAACCAGGAACTTCATTGCGTCCAACTACCGCGATTGCACAACCGAACTAAGTTGCAATGGCGAGCGAGTTGGCGAGCTACCAATTAGAAACGGCGTGAAGCTGGGCGACCCTCTCTCACCCGCCCTATTCAACATTGTACTGGATGAGCTGATGACGCGCCTTCGGAACAAAAGAGGAGTATCGATAGCGGCGGATATCTCCCTTCCGGCATTGGCATATGCCGATGATTTGTTGATACTGGGAGATACGATCAATGATACCAGGAGGCTGCTGGATACGGCTCGGGACTTTTTCCAGGAGAGGGGACTACAGTTGAACATCCCAAAATGTGCCTCACTTACAGCGAGAACAGTACCTAAGAAAAAGAAGGTCTACATACTAACGAGACCTTCCTACTTCATCGAGAACCTTCCCATTACACCAATCTCAATAGACGATATGTTCAAGTACCTTGGTGAGCACTTCAACTACATGGGAATGGCAAAATGTTCAATCAAGAATCTGGATATTCAACTTGGGCGAATCATCAGCTCCCACCTGAAGCCTGGGCAGAAATTTGACATCCTTAAACACTATCTCATACCCGGGTATATTCATTCCCTCCAGAGTCCAGCAATACATGGCAACACCCTTAAGGAAGCGGACCGAAAGATAAGAAAAGTGGTGAAAAAGATCCTGCATCTGCCCCTCCACATTTCCAGTGAGGTCATCCACGCACCGATGAGAGAAGGTGGCCTCGGAGTATTTTGCTTCACCCAGAAGATCCCAATCATTATGAGTGGGAGATGGAACCGCCTGAAGGGTAGGACAGACTACCTCGATGCCATCCTTGAGGTATCCCGATCCAGACTATCAAGGATTGAGAAAATGATCGGTCCCTCCGCTTCAACCTAGGCGCAGGCAGATAGAGAAGCCGGGCGCAGACTGGCTGAGTCCTTCTATGGAGGGGGCCTCGCCCAGGTAAAATATAATCGAGCGGCATACTGCTTCGTCGATCATCCGCCAATATACTGGAATGGGGAAGACTATATTAGAGCGCTCCATCTTCGCTACAACTCTCTCCCCACCAAATCTCTCCCCTACAACCCGCCGGGAGAAAGATATTGTCGGGCCGGATGCAGGAGGAACGAAACCCTCTGCCACGTCCTGCAGAAGTGTCCAGGCTCGCACTACGCCCGGATCAGGCGTCACGACCATCTGACACAAAGATTTAAAACAATGGCGGTAAAAAGGGGTTGGAGCGCCCAAGTAGAGCCGAACATCCGAGATGCCAATGGAATCCTTCGTAAACCCGATCTCATTCTGGAAAAGGACAACTTGGTCTTGGTCTCCGACATGCAGATCTCCTGGGAGGCTCCGAGGGAGCTGGGTGAAACATATGCGGCTAAGCAGATGATTTACAACCAACCGGAGTTCCTGGAGGTACTCCGCGAGAAATTCCCCGGCAAACCTATTTGTGTTCTGCCACTTGTAATCGGAGCACGAGGCATCTGGTGCCGTGAAAACGAGGTGCTCTGTCAGCATCTCTCCCTGACGAGAAGTGACAGGGTGGAATTGGTGAACACGGTTATTCGTGGCGGCTGGATGATCCATAGGGATTTTATGAAGTTCGTGTGGACACGGTCGGGTCGTCACCATCCAGCCGTGGAGTAGTGCGGATCCGTGCTCGCGGCCTCAAGTCTTGATGCTACCCCTGGCAAAACCGCAGGGGCAAGTTTTATTCAGTGGTGCGCGCTGGTGGACCGTGCGCTGGTCCCTTTGACATTTTTTTTTAAGTGGTTATACTAGTCTATTGTAGTTCTACTGTATTTGTGTTATTTTTCACTTTGTATTGTATATAAGTTTTAATTTGTTTAGACGTTTATCAGCGATAGCATATTGTAATAGGGTAAATAGCCCAGCGTCCATTAATTTTTCTCACCTCTCAGTGCGAATCAGAAGGCAGAATAAAGACGCGTTTGATTATAATGCGGCAGGGTGAGCCAGGTTGATAATAGAAACGGTTCATTGTTTATGTTTTTAGATTTTATGTCTAACTTGAAAACTTCAGTTCATGAGTAGCCCTAAGCAAGTTTTCTACTTATTTATTACATACCTCCGAAGTTTGAGCTCTAGCGCAAATTTTATAATAATAAATTTATCTAATAGCTAGTCTATAACAATAACGCTATTCAGGTTTTAAGTTTAAGGCGCATATTAGAATCTAATCAAATTTAGCATCTCGTCTCTGTTGTTAGTTATAATTACACCAAGTTTAATAGAAGATAAATATTTCGGCGTTCTATAGTACCTACCTATCTCTATTCTTCGGAAACTTTCATTTTCCAGGATAATCGAAGTGAAATTATTCCCATGCTTGGCCATTATAGGTAAGCGGCTTTTCTCGTGTAATGCATTTCTGAATTTAATACACCAAACAATAATCCCGTTCCACTTTGGCTTGGAAGGCACGTTCTGTTATTTGCCGGAATGCTGTCACTAGACGGGAAATGACTTTAATATAAATTGCCTGTTGACAGTGAAAATATTAACATAAGAGCTACCAATATCTAAGCAATATCCTTCCGAGCAGCGGAAGGATTTTGCTACTGCTACTCCCACTCCTACATGATACAGTGACAGAACATCTCTCTCTCCACTTTTTTACTTTTCTTCCACGGTACTCATGTATTCGTGAGATAACGGTTGAAAGATGAAAATTGCTAGCTTAAGTCATCTATTACCACTTATCGTTACCCTGTTACTGAAGTACTTTCGATTTGTTGTGCAGTTCGCCATTGGCGTTATCTAGGAGATCTTTATACCGCAACCCAAGCGCACTCGTGTAATAATACATCCCCCATATCCTTCACGACGCCACTGTGCGTGCATTGTTTGATACACCAATAGGCTAGAGCTCTAATTCGGTAAACAAGGAGGACAATATTGAGTTTGCTGAAATATTATCGGGCTATCGATTTTATTTACATTCCCTTAAGAGTACAAGAAAACCCACTTAAACAGATTTTCCACGACTCCTGCTCCTTCAGGTCTCGGTGCGAGATCCTTTTTCGTAACACCCCCGATAATTCATTTCGGTATTTGTTAAAAGAAATGTAATTTCTCCGCCATCTCGTGATTATTTTTTTCTCACAGTTGAAAATCAAATAAGTTTTTTTTTGATTGATCATCAGGACATCCTCAAGAGAACTTTTGACGTTTTTCTCTTGAATTTCTCAACGGAATACAATTTTATTCTAAAGGGTTTTTCAATAAGGACGGGTCAATGTAGAAATAGAATAAAACTAGCTGTTTTCAAGATCTAGGGTGCGTGCACAGTGACAAGTGGCGCCCCTAACGGACAAATTTGAATTTGGATACCAGAATTTTGACAACAGAATCTGCCAGGTGGTGCTTTTTTTCAAGCTCGCATGCTGCATATTAACAAAATGAGAAGTTCGATTTTCAATTACGTGCTGCATTCGGGCTGCATTTGATAGATGGTATATAGTTATATTGACTTTAATGACATCGCTCGATTGCTGCACCTTGGCATAGACAGTTCAGAAAACCATACAAAACCATACATGACTTATTTGCGAAAGCTAACCATATCCTCATGACTCATTGCGCAGAATGTCCATTGAATCGTCCGCTGTATAGCAGGTAGCGCCGTTCTGATGGAACCACACTTCGTCTACATTCATATCGTTCAATTTGGGCCAAAATATCCTTGTGTAGAGGTCGCCGTTAACGGTGATGGCTTCATCATCGTCATTTTCGAAAAAGTACCGACCAATGACGCCGGCGGCCAAAAATCCGCACCAAACGGTTACTTTTTGTGGATGTACATATTGCCACCTGGTAAGCCCGATGTGAGTTGACCAAAAAAAGCGCCTCGTCGCTATAGATGAGTTTTCCGTTTTCGGCCAAAATAAGGGTTCTCTTCCAAAGGCTTCAAAGCCAAGTCAGCGAACAAACGACGTTGTTTGCGGTTATTACATTGAAGATCATAGGCCAATTGGATCTTGTACGGGTGCACGCCCAAGTCTCGACGTGAAAAGTTGAATTCTGCGAATGGTCGAGTTCTTGTGCACGGTAATTTATCATTTGGACGTGCTTCCCACTCGTGTAACTTGCCATGGTGATTTGCCATTACTGCTGAATAATAAACAACCAGGTAAAAGAAAACGTTCCGCCAAAACAATATGGCCGCCACAGGCTATCAACTTCGAACCGTCCCAATTGAAAAACTCCTCAGTAACCTAACTTCCTCCTCAGCAACCTTCCATCAAACACTCTCTCCCTTACATGGGTACAACCTTTGATAGTTGCCAAACGCCGATTCATTACAAAGCTCAGGTCATCGGTAGGGGATTATCGAATAAATTGTAAATTTCCTCGCAGATCAAGTGTTAAAGATCTTGTTTTGAGGCTCATTTTTAGAGACAGTGAGATAGTTTCGAGCAGTGTGCCTCAAGGTCCCAAGGTTTGGGTCCTGTTGTGTTTCTTGTGTATATTGCGGAACTTTATAGCCTAAATACTAAATGCGCTTTTATGCTGACGACTGAGAGCTGCATGGTATCTCCCCAGTTGAGTTTCCATGATTTGAAGACAATGTATGAGCGGGCTGATGAATGATTACTTCCACCAACATCGCTTTGTCCTTGCTGGCCGTCAATTCAAGGTGGTTGAAAACCAAAATTACTTTGATATTAGCTCACGAGCGATGTGACTTAGTCCCAACATGTTCCCAACGTTACCAACAAGTCTTCACAATATCTTCTTCAAATAGTTCATGGTAACAGTCAATAACAGTGGACTCAGTATCTAGCCTTGATGGACTCTTACTGTAATT